>JAULSW010000004.1:730000-2043633 GCA_033439775.1 Podospora didyma
TCGTGAGTAAATTTCGCCCCTGTAGTACGTTTTCCGCCCCTGGAGCCCCCCGCAACCACGCCGACAGGCCCTGTGCCGCCCCAACCCCCCCTTAGTTAGTTGAACTGTTTGCCTTGAAGGCGGGTGGTAGTTGCGCCACTCACCACACCGCCTACCCGGCACCGAAGCCCACCACCAGCCCGCCTACCCGGCACCCGCCCAAAAGGTGAAAACGACCAAGTCCGCACGCTGCACCGAACCGCCTACCCGGCACCCGCCCGAAGGGTGAAAACGAACCAAGTCTCCACGCTGCACCGAACCAACCGCCTACCCGGCACCCGCCCAAAAGGTGAAAACGAACCAAGTCCGCTCCGGCACTAGCCCACCAACCCCGCCTACCCGGCACCGACCCTGAAGTAACCTAGAAGCCGCCCCCGACAGCCTACCCTGCACCCGCCCTTTATTGGACGATTTTGGTATTCTTATCAGTCTCGTCCCCTCCTTCCCTTTCGAACGTAACGGGACGGAATAAATACCCTTTTCCCGTTCTTACCCTAATATACTCTCTATGCTTAATTTATAACCCTTTTTGTAAGGCGTTGTTGCAGCGTTAATTCTCCATGCTTAATCATGCTTTTTTCACTTTTCCTTATCTCTCTCTTCCTTCGGTATTTTGAAGGTTTTGTGTACTACATCTCATTAGTTCCGAAGATAAAACCAACGCCATTGCGTGTACCCTCTTCCTTTCTTTTATTCTGAGAGAAGTCGTCTTCACTCTTCTACCTGAGGAGCAAACACAATCCCTACCTCCTTCGTCAAGCTCTATAAAGAATATAAAAGCACGGAGAGGACCCCCCTCTACTATACGTATCTACGAACCGCCTACCCTACACCCGCCTAGCAAATAAGAACGACCAAGTCCCCACGCTACACCAAGCCGCCTACCCTCCGCCTCCCGCCCCCGGCCGCTTACCCTGCACCACCAGGCCGCCTACCCTGCACCCACCCGGAAAAGGCGAAAAACGACCCAGTCGACCACCAAACCGCCTCCCATCCCCCCTACCCGGCACCCCGCCTAGACGGTACATAGCTAACTGACCCTCCGAACGAACGCGCCGTCCCGGTGGAAACGGGCACCGGCCCCCCGGCTACCACGCTACCCCCCGCTGGCGCTACCCCCCACCAGCGCCCACGGCCCGCCCCTACGCCCCTCGCAGTCCGCCGCCGGGCGCCGGTGGGGCCCGCACCCGCTGGCGGCCGCCTAGCGCACCCCCCGCGCTTCCGGGAAACCCCCCCCAGACCGCCTACCCGGCACCACCAGCCCGCCTACCCTGCAGCTGCCTGAAAGGCGAGAAACGACGAAGCCACGAAGGGGAAATGGAAACGACCAAGTCCACCACCGCCCCCGACCGCCTACCCGGCACCCGCCCAGCCAGGCGAAAACGAACGGCCAAGTCCACCACCAAGACGCCTACCCTCCGCCTCCCGCCCCCGAAGGTCAGCTGATCTGTGAAAACGACCAAGTCCGCGAGAGTTGAGTATCGCCAAGTCGGCTGCGAATTGTCTCTATGCAAAGGGTTTTCAGCATGTGTCTGACAATACTCACTGCAGGGCGTTACCTCGCGGCTTACTACTGTTGACTTTCCGAGAGTTCCCCGCATCCAGGCGTTTCGCCCATACAGCACGCGGGTGCTGCCGACCACCACTTGTGGTCCCGCGCCCAACTATTGTAGTGTCACGATTCTAACCTGCAGGCGAGCGGGGCGAGCCGCCAATCAAAGGCAAAGTCATTCCAGGTAAGCGTGTAAAGGAAGGCAGGTACGCCTGATCAAGGCGGTCATAATGCAGGTAACAAGAAGGGTGAGCAATGACTGGCAGAGGTGTAAGACTTCAACCTGGCCCTCGCAAAGGAAGGGGTGAGGGCCACGGTCTATATGCCTAGTCGTGGTTTCATCTGGCATGTGCTTGTGAGGGCTTGGTGCCACATTGTGGCGCCGAGGTCCTGGCCGGCTGTATTACAATCCACACACATAGAGTGTCTGAACTGCAAGGCGGGACTGTCACGATCCTCATTAGAGGAAGCTGTGGGGCCAGCACGAGCACATGGGGGGGGACTCCGCATGAGCTGGCGCACGAACCACGTGGCCCCCCCTACTCGAGGATGGGGGCCACCATGATGTATATAAACAAGAGAGCTGAAGAGCCTTTGTGGTTCTTCAGCTATCAACCCAAAGTAGACAGTTAAGTCTTTGCAATTGGACCGTGGTTCAGCAAGCGATCTATTTACTCTTTGATACTCTATCCACTCTTGGTTACTATGTGTGACCACTCACCCCCTTGAGCCTCACCCCATACCCCTTGACGAGGATCCAGATCGTCACACTCTCCAACAGAGCACGCAGAGCTGCTCAACGAGCCAATGTGGGCTCTCCTGTCACGATTCCCATTGATCACGTGACAAAGTGCGGGGCGACACCTGCCAGCAGGTATCGCACAGTCTTATATGGGGCGACAGCTGCAGGCAGTTGCCGCGTAGTTTTAGCAGCTGGAGGACATTGCTCTGTGGTGCTCTGTGCCAAGGGGACAGAGCACAGGAGAGCACTTGGAGTACATTGCTCCGTGGTGCTCTGTCCCAAGGGGACAGAGCATGAGGGAGCACTCGGATAGATAGTTCTATATAAGTAGCTAGGCTGAGCTCTCCTTAAGAGACTCAGCAAGTAAGCAATACACATTTATCTGCTTCATTGCTTGTGAAGGCAACCCACACCGTGTGTATCAAGACTTCCATCAGCACTGTTCAAGGAGCTTACCTTCCCTACGTGACGCACCCACCCAACCCACGGCGTACCGCCTTGCAGTTCAGAAACCCTGTGTGTGGATTGTAATAGTGGTCTAGCTGCAAGCCAGACTGTTGTTTGTTGTGGCCGTTCAGGGGCTCGGCACTGAACGGCGCGCAAGGACTATGTCCGCCTATATATTACCGTTCCTCCGTAGCCACGGCTGCGGTCCTTCTTTCTAGCTCTTCATACAACATCTCATAACCCGAGCATCTTCAGCCCGGCTTTCCAAGCCTTTGCAAGACCGTTACAAACACTTCCGTTCCGTATCACGTCCGCTTATATTCCATTTTAAGCAATTCTAATGCTCGATTGAAAAAGGCCTCCACCTCTAACGTAGTGATTCCTAGACAGAAAAAACGCAGACTAAGAGAGGGAAAAGAACTCGCTATCCAATACTTAATATTTCTCCACTGACTCTGTGGACCCCTCTCCCCCGCCTCAAGCTACCTCTTCATCGGCATCCCCATTCTCTCCTTCTCGGTCCACTTATTTAACAGAAGGGGGAAGCAGGAGCAGAATCAGTACCATATGTAGCTTCAGCCCTTCTTAGGCTGCTCCTTATTCAAGTAAGGCAGTGCCTCCTTAAACTTGTATATGGCCTTCTTGCCCTCCCAGCTTCGGATCCCAACTAGCATGTCACCGTTATCATTCGAGTAATGGTTCCCTTGGACACTGCCCGTCGGCCCATCGAAGCAATCGTCAAAGACCTTGCCCGCGCCGATAGCCACGTCCGAGCTTCAACGTTTAAAAAAAAGCCAGTCAATTTAAGCCCATTGACGACAGAATCTCCCTCAAGTTGAGGAAGTAGTTATGATGACCTAGAAAAGATGAACTTACCAGGTAGAGGAAGTCCCCTTTGGCAAAACACTCACTCCCTGCACCTGCGCCTTACCGACGTAGCAAAATACGGTAGCGTCTTTGCCCTCAGGGACAGCGCAGCTCGCCTTGCCTATCTCGCCGTTCGCATCCTTCAGCAGGGACAGGAAATACAAACACCGGACCGCATCAGAGGCGTAGGCACGTGCCTCTCCGGGGTTGAGAGAATCGCACTCGCTTGCGGTGCCGTTTGCAGGAAGGCGCTCTATACAATCCAATGAAGTTAATCACTTGTGGACACGGAATGCCACCAACAACCGCTAATATAGAGAGGAAGTGAAACGACAATCAAGACCATAGGAAGGAGGACATACTGGACAAACTAATAGACCTCCTCCTCATTAGTCGGCGGTTGACGAGGGCGACAACCTCGTCTTCGGTCAGTTCGCCCGTGCCATTCGCGTTCTTTCGCATCACATCCATAATGGAAACGCCGTCTGGGGTCCCAGTCTGCGCCATGACGACTTGACTCATGACCAGGAGACCGATGGCAATGATAGTTGGCTTCATGTTGACCATTTTGTGGCTTAAAAAGGATTGCTGTGTTTGGCTATGAGGAAAACGTGTTGAGAGACTAGAGCGAGAATAAGGGAGAGTGTAGGAAGTTGAAGTGAACGTTTATACCAAGTTGAAGTGAACGCTTATGGCTGTGTATTGATTTGAGTTTTTAATGATAGAATAGTTGGATGAGCTCGCATAGGTGAGTAAAGAACCGAGCGGGCAAATGGCTGTATGAGAAAAGAACTGTATGAGCAATGACTAAATGCTGAATGATCGGATGGTTGACTAAAAAAAACCTGAGCATTGAAAGATGGAGGGCAGGTAGTCTTATATACAAGTTTGTCGGAGTATCCCCCCAACCGTCGGTCACGATAATTGCAGAGCAGGGCCCAAGATAGCAAGACCTCGTAGCCAGCCTTTACCAACTCGCTGTTGGTTAACCAGATAGGTTACTTCTGGGTGGTATACAGGGGAAAGAATAGATGACTGGAATATTGGTGGCCGCAAGGTCGAAACGAGGCATCCGTTGAGCTCACCACATGCCCGTGACCTCACGCACCAGAGAGGACTACACAACATTGGCCACATCCCTCGCCATACACCGAGTTTGAGAACAATGGATATCTATTAGCAAGCTGGCTAGAGAGCATAAGCCGGACCACTCGGTCGAAACAGTCGCATTAATCCCCCCACATTCAAGGAAACCCGCCAGGCCATAGATGAAGCACGCCAATCTCCTGCGAATACCTCCGATAGCAGTGAAAGCCACGGCCGGGTGGACGATATATCACCAGCCAAGCCAATCTGCCCTAACCTGTCATCTCTTCTTCCGTCCCATATTATCGTGTATGGGTCCAATATGACTCATGCAAAAGCTGCGAAAAAGGTTCCGATGAGTGGAAGATCGCTGGCATCGAGAGAGTCTGCGAGTTGCTCAATTCGCGGAGGCACAGTAAGTATATCTGTGCCTTCCACAGCATACAACTATAAACTTAGCGCGTATGGCATGACGAGGGGAATGAGAATTTCCGCACTGAACGGTCTATTTGTAATCATGGTATATCACCGAAGACGTGATCGGAGTCTATTCACAAAGGAGATCGGGGAGGTCCAGTCATTCCCCGTTGGCTTGAGCGTTGTGGAGGCCGGCCGCTGTCCGGCGGCCCGGGGCCGGTGGCGTTTCGTCCGAGCTTGTTGGGGCGTTGGTAAGACCCCCTGTCCTGTGTCCATACAGCACGTCCACTATCCTTAAAGAGAGAGAAATGAAATATCTGTGTTAGGGGCCTAAATGGCGGCCCAAGGTAGTTGTTTGTTGGCCCGGTACCGGCATCTGGTTGACTGTTTTCATTTTTCCACACTGATTTATCCTTCTCCCATCGCGGTCGAGGTGATGAAATATGGCTGGCCATCCGCTGCCAAACATATTGGTTCCGTGTTGCAACCAACAACACTCGCGATGCGTGACCCCGACCCCCTCTTTCTTCGCTCCGCTGAAATCAGAAGAAAGCCTTACTGGTAATGATTCATAGACGGACAGATCTTTGCCCAGTACGCACGTTGATTGCTTTGTCGAGGCGGGGAAATGGAGCTCCGAGAAGCCGCTGGTCGACTGTTGTTGGTTAGTTATGGACCGTTTACTTGTCTCGCGCTGTCTTGCCCATATTAGCCTACATAGGGAGCCCAACAGGAGTAAGCATTTTCTATTGGCCATGTAGTCGGATGCATCTCGGTATCGTCATCTGCTTTTACGGCCACGCGTCCCTGCTTAGGTATCTTGGTTCCACACCTAGGACGAGACCCACGCCCTCGTTTAGAACTGTACACTGCCTCCTGAAGGTGCGCCGCTGTCAGAATAGTACTGCTCCCATGAAAACCAGTCAAAGGTTGCCTCAAATGGTCGCTTCTGACCATGCGGCGCGTTCTGGCGTGCAGTCGATGTGGAACCTGCATTATCTTCGGAATGGGAGCCAGTACTCCCAAATGAAGAAAAGTCCGCTGGCAGGTCCTGGGGCAGCCAGCTCATGAACTTGTCAATCTCGACGTCATTGAAGGTAAAATCTTCGAGTGCAGGGTTGCTAACTAGCCTCCCGCTCACGGATTCAGGGTGAAGATTTCGGGTTGACACCTTTCCCTTTGGAGCACTTGGTGTTGATGGACATTCTGGGTTTGCGAGTGGAAACCCACTAAATGGAGCCGCATTGCTTTCCTGGACATATCTTTGAGCTAGTCGAAAGAAAACTTCCGCGGTGTGTGCGAGGCGAGCAGAGGTATCGCTCAGTAGGGTCAGCCGCGATCGCAGATTGGTGAAATGACCAGTGAGCGATTGCAATAATGCGAGATCATCGTGTACGTCTGGACCCCGTGGATTGCGAAGAACGTGGCTTAGTAGAACAAAGAAAGGGGTAAATGGGTAATATAGTATTTGCCTTGGTTGAGGACGTTAGAGGTGAGTAGACTGTGGAAAGGAGTGCGTGGATGACCGTACCAAATTACACCATTGTAGAAGGGATGCCAACCAGCGACCATTTGCGGTAATAGTTGCAAGATTTGCCTTGAGCCGCTCAAGCGCAGTTCGTCATACTGTGGAAGGCCTTTGACGAGGATAATCATTGCGTGGGTTGCCCGAAGTTTTATCGTCGCCACCAGTTGCGACATCTCGCCATTTGGCTTTTCACCAAACAGTTTCCTCTCGGTCGCCTGAGCGCTGCCGAGAATCTGAATCATATCAGTAATGCATACAGGTTAGGGGCTTCCGCATGAACTTTACCTCGGTCGTCTCTTGACACCACGCATCAAGCTTGGCCCTCAGCCGGTCCCGTTCCTCTAACGACCCGCCCGAAGCTAAAACATCCAAGATTGTGCCAATGAGCTTGGCCAGCTTGATGTTTTGCAGAAACAAATGAGCTCCAAATGGCGAGTAGGTTGTTTCACTACTCTCGAATGAACTGTTGTGTAGATGGAAGTTGAACTTGGCCAAATGGTCAAAGCTTGGCACGGGGACGTTGCGATAGAAGGCCGTTGGCATAAAGACGGGCCGCCCAAACGCTAAAGCGCATGTCTTTTCCAAGACAAAGAGGCCCCAGAAAAGAGAGAGTTGGCGTTGCTGGGCTTCTCGGTTTAGCTCAGTGGAGGGGCTGTAGAGAGCAACTGCCTCCGCCTGATGGCATGCATGTGACGTTAGTATCCAAGAGGTGTTTGGCGAGGCATAATCCTCTCCGTGGAATGATAGCAACATGAGTGCCTGCACATTGATATTGCAAGGAACCAGATACATGGATGCGTGGTTCAAGGCGAGTTTGGTGTTCCATCTCAGCAGGTTGGTGAGAGTTCCGGGGTCGGTAGAGTCTGGTGCAGCTAGAAGCAGATAGCTGACAAATATGACCCACGCGGGAGGCGCCTCTGTAGGCTTGAATATGACTTGTTGTAGTAGCTCATCTGATGGGGTATCGAAATAGACCTTGGTCAGCCTCATGATGCGGGAGAAATCTGTGGTTAATGAGTCAGCAAAGGGGGGTTCTCTGGGCCGCTACAGTTCAGTCTTAACTGTGCATCATCCAAAGGCCGGTTTCCCGATCAGGGACGATGTAGGCCCTCGTGAAGTTCGAGTTGACGGTCGACAATGGGGGACAGGGGGGGTTTTTGAGGTCTTTGGTTAGGTCCTGCAGTCCATTGACGGCGATATTGTAGTCTGGTTGCGGCTTTAAAAGGGGTAGGATTCGGCCAAGCTGGGAGTCTGCCTCGCCTACAGCAGAAAACGAGTGTGGTGATATGGGCGACTTTGCGCGGCCCGTCTGCGGAGAACCAAGGGCGATGCTCTTGATGGAGTCAACGCGGGAGCACTCTTTTTCTCGGCCTCGGGTATCTTGAGGGTCAGAGGCCGCCAGGAGGCGGTTGACAGAAGCTGTTAGACTCTCGAGAGCAGCCTCTACCTTCTCCAACCGGGCGGCAGCTGAGTTCGCCTCGATGCGTTGAACGGCATGGACCGGCAGCCCAAGAGAGATGGGGACAGTTTCTGGTTGGGGCAGAGGCCTTGGTTGAAAGATCAGCTCAAGTAACCGAGCCAATGCAACTGGCGATCAAGACCTTCAAAACCTACATGATCTCGGGCTTTGGAGCACCCAGGGACACTGGCCGCCTCGAGTAGTCGCATATTCCTGGCCATGGCTTGCAGGCCGCACACTTGGGAAGCTCTCGCGAACATCTGGTGACAACTTTAGCTGGCGTAAAAGAGAAAAAGGATACACGGCCCCCTTTCCCCCCGAAGTAGCTGCCCGCTTACTTGATTTTCTTGTGCTTGCAGAAATCGCACTACGATACAGCGGTTAGAAGGCTGCGTGGGAGCGGAAAGCGCAACGTGGAAACAGGCAGGAGGACATGTGCACTCACCGCAAACCGGGCAAGCCCGCTCCTTCCCTGACCGTCATCCATTTAGAACTGGACGATCCTGTCTGTGAGTCTTTGCTGTCAAACAGTCAACTGCATGCGGTCAAGGACGGGAGTCTTATTCACATTTTCTAATTTCGCTGTGAAGGGGAAAAAGGTGGATGACAAACCACGTGGCGTTGCACAGCCAAGTGAGCGTCAGCCCAGTTCGCGAATTGACGGGTTAGGGTTGATGCAGCAGCATTGACCCAACAAACCCCAACCCCCAAAAGGTACGTCGTCCCCTTCAACGGCCCGTCGCTAGGAGATAAGCAACACAAGGTCCAGTTGACCCTGATGGGCGACCTTGATGGGTGACATGTTAGGTCACGATGAGCCCTGCCCCTGGATGATTGCCTTAACGGCCTCGTCGACTCCCGACGCCACCAGAGTCGGTCGTATGCCGCCAATGACATCGCCGAGTCGATCTACCCAGCCCTTTCCCGCCCTGTCAATCCACGCCGACTGCAGCCCTGCCGCCTTCGCCCCAATAACGTCGAACGGGTTTGCAGTGATAACCCAGACATGGCCCGCCTGGCCCTCCTTCCCCACTGCCCTGACGAGATGTTCGTAGGTCTTTCTGTGGGGCTTGAAGACGCGCACGTCGCCGCTGTCTACCGTGACGAGGCCTAGGAACAGCTCGGCGTACGGCTTCAGATCCGGCGACGTGGCAATCGACGCCGAAACCATGTCGTCAGTGCCGTTAGAGAAGACGTAAGCCTCGACGGCCTGACTGCTTTCGCGCACCAGGTCGAGCGCGGCCGGGATCTCGCAGAATACCCGCAGCGCGTCGTACGCCTTCATCAACTTGTCTGAGCCGTCGGACGAGAGCGTGCATCCGGACTCGGCCACGGCGTGCTGCAGCGCGCCTCGCGTGATTTGGCTGAAGGAGCGATATATGCCTGTATGTTGTTCAAAACTGATGTACAAAGGCAGTCTTCGTTATCTCCAACGAAGCAAAACCAATGGTGCAAACATACCCATGCTGTTGATGCGCCAGGTGTATTCGAGCTGGTAGCGCCGCCACAGCGCCGCGATGGGCTTGGCATTGTCATCGCCGAAGAGCTTGGCCAGCTCCACGGCAATTGATTCGGTCGATAGAAGGGTGCCGTAGAGGTCGAACGCGATCACTATCCTGCCTGTCGCCATTGCTGCTTGTCGCTGCTTCTTGCTGGTGTCTTGATGGTGGCCGGTTGACTCACTGCCGGCCGCGGCCAAAGTTGCTGATAAGACCTTATTGGCGGGTTTGTGTGCGGGGTGAGAATCACAGACCGACGCCCTCAGTTGGTTGTGGTATAGTGTACATTCCAAGTTCGTCTTGGCTATTTGAGCAAGGAGTGCGGTGAAGAGATCGGTCACTCGATGCGTCTTTGAAGCGTCTTATAACACGTATGAATAGGTAGACAGACAGATGAGGATCTCCTAATCCCAAACCCCTGACATCATCATCACCCCCTTTTCCACACAAAATCCCATTACTAGTATCCAGTTACAATCATCACCACACTCAGCTCATCCATTTGCAGACCATGGCCGACCAACTCCACGACGAAATCACAGCCAACTACGAACAGTTTAGAGAGGTGCTCTCCTCAGTCCTCGTCGAGCGTCTCACAGCCAGCCCGACCAGTTGTAAACCTCGTCGACGTGCCAATGCCAAATCTGGCTCCAAAAAACCCGTCTCTCAACCGGCAGCGGCTACCACTACAGGGAATGAGAACAATGCATCTCGGGAAGACCTATTCGAGTTCATAGAATACATCGCATCCTCAACATTCCAGTCTCTCCCAGTCTCTCTCCAACGGCTCTCCCACCACACCTGGACATCATCGCCCCATATCCGAGCCCAATACACCCTCCCCCTCACGGCCGACCAAGCATCCATCATCCTCCACGCCCTCGACCCATCCGTCACCGAATCTCTGCACACATACCGCATCGCCCCCCAAAGCCCTGACTCTGCATCAGATACTAAGTTCTTCCCAACCGTCCTTACAGGCTACATAAGCACCACGACAACCCCACCACCAGCCCCATCGTCCACAAAACGGCAGATAACAGCGTGCGAGATCTGCCAGCGCGACTGGATCAACTTGACGTACCACCACCTCATCCCGCGGATGGTGCACGCCAAGGCCGTTAAGCGGGGCTGGCACCGGGGAGACGAGCTGCAGAATGTGGCCTGGCTATGCGGGGCGTGTCATCGGTTCGTGCACGGGTTCGCGAGCCACGAAGACCTCGCGCGGCGGTATTATACCGTGAAACTTCTGCTGGAGGAGCCGGAAATTGAGGCGTTTGCGTCTTGGGTTGGGAAACTGCGGTGGAAAGGGCTTGGTGGGGTTAGGGGTAGTAGAAGGAAAAGGGGGCCATGAGCGCGATGAAACGTGCATGTCATCAGCTGTGATCTCTTGCCTCTTGAGTTAGAGGGGGAGATGAAAAGAGAGGTTGTCCATTGAAAAGCGCTGTCATTAAAGCTCCGTCCATGTGGGAGGAACCTTTCATAAGCTGATGATGCCTTCCTGCCCAAGCACCAGAGCTCATTTACGCAGTGGTATGTATTTTGAGCTTCCTTGTCAGCTTACAACGGCCCCCAAAAAACTCCGGCTTCCAGAGACCACACCTTTTTGTGCCCTTGACGTAGATATAGAACCTGCTGCTCTGCGGAACCACACCTTCGAGATCATTTCTCGCAAGCACAGGCTGGCAGGCTTCACCCAGCTCTGTTATTATACTGCCCCTGGTCCAGCAACAGCGCCTGTCTGTCGTCTTCATCCTCCTGCTGCCACGAAACTATCACACCCGGCACACTCTGATGACGAGCCACATCATAGCTGCCCCGCACGGTCTCTGACTCGTCGTCGTCGTCGTCACGACGCACTCCGGCGCCGCTCTCGGAGACCCAGCTCTGCCTCTGCTCGGCTTTCCTGCTAAGCACTGTTCCACTGCCAACGACGCTATTGGAGCGGTCTACGCCGCTGCCGCGGGGGCTGCTCCACCCGAACTCGGCTCCTATGGCCTGGTCGATCTCGCTCTTCGAAAACCCCGCCGTCTGGGATGGATACTCGGAGCCGTTGCTGATGTTCATCGGAGGCGGGGGCGGATCAAGCTGTGTGGTGTTGGCCTCGCCGAAATAGCTGGTTGTTTGATAATGGCCCAGCTCCAGCCCCCCGTCATTCCCAACGCGCGGTTTCGAGTTGACAGTCATGTGGTAGTCCTCGTACTTGAGGAGACGTCGAAACGTCTTCAACGCGTACATAAATGTTGCTAGCGTTGCGGCTCTGGGAGAAGGAGGGAAAAAAGAGAGAGGAAATGTTAGTGGAACTCTTCCCTGTGTAAAAAGACACATAAAACGGAAGCACCCTACAAGAGACCGCAGTCAAGTGCCAGTGCAATGATGGAATAATGCGCATCAGTGTGCTGGATATAAACCACGACGTCGAGTCCGAGGATCGCAAACGCAAGCGTCAGCTTGATGGCGTGTGTGGCCAGCATGAAGAAGGGCGTCAGCCTCTCGGTGGCCTGCTTGGATATCTCCATGATGTTGAGGACCAGAGAAACCAAATTAAATCCAACGTTGGTCCCTTCCCAGCTAATTTCCCCCAAAGGTCAGTAGCATATTAACCAACATCCCCTTCTCTCCCCAGATAATGATGAACGTACACGACCTCGACAATCGGCAGCTGGCCCATCTTGTCGTGCTCCTCATAGTGCTCGAACGTCTCGGCCAGGCGGTACGCGAATATCCCCATCAGACACAGGAGAACCGCGATCTGGAACATCCATAGCGGTATCAAAAACTTGAGACGCCATCCCGCCCGCGAGAACAAAATCTGGTCGAGGTCGACCGTCGACATTTTTCGTCACCTCCGACAAATCGCTCGGCGGTCGTCGTCGCCGTATGGGGTTTGGCCGGTGCGCGCAAATTTGACACTTCTGCTCTTTCCAAAGGCGTTCCCGAGTTCTGGACGGTTCAGGCACTGCGCATCTTTGCTACTGTTGACTGTTTTTAATTTTTGCTTCTGCCAATGGCACCCACACGTAGCCACTTCGGGAGAGGAAACAACGCGAGGCGAGCAAAGTCAATCAATTCAAACAGCAACAGCAACCCAGACTACCGCATGGAATGGAAGGAAGAGACAACGGACAAAGAAGTCATGTTTCCTGTTGGGAATCGAGGCCGCATGTGCGTGGGTGCCGCCAGCTTTCGGAAAGCCTTACCCCCCGCCTCCCCAGTTCGAAGACTGCTCGGGTTTTTCAGCTCTCCTACTCGCGATGGGCGTTCTCGCCCTCGCCCACACGCCCACAAGCCCACGCGGAAAAGCCATGTCTCCTGTAATTGGTAGCCAAGCCGGCAAGGGCGGGTGGGGTTTCCTTTTCGAGCTGTGAAGCTATCGCCCGGGGCTGACAAGTCCGGCGCTAGCGGATCTGGCCCAGGGTCCGGCCTGGGGCCTCGTTGGTTCCTATCTGTAGGCATCAAAACCCGGAATATATTCACATCACGGCGAAATGATGTTTGAGGCAAGAGGCGGCAGTAGCTGTCACGCTCCATAGCAACTAGGTCGTTGACTAAGTGTGCAGTCCCGAAACTCATTATTCAAGAAGCTGATCCCAGGTTTGCGGCAACCTGGGGATGGGGTTCTTGAGCTCATCAGCGGCGATGATAAGACCTCAATCCCTGGCGGCCGCCTCCCTGGGAGCTGGTGAAGTGGGCGTTATTTATTCAGTCAACTCACCGCTGCTCCTTGCCAGGACCCAGGAAATAAGTGCAGCTGAGCTGTTTAGTTGTTTAGGTGTTTTTTCTTTTCCTTTTCTTCTTTTCTTTTATATGATTCTCACCTGAATCTTCACAGCATTTGCGGAGACAAACACAAGGCTTCCATCGCTTCGAATCATCTCATCCAACGCCCACTCGTCTTCAACAGTAACAAGGGCCCGAGCACCGCACGTTAGAGGCAACTGTCTGTTAAAGATCCGTTTGAATTCGTATTTTCGCATGCCGAACAAAATATACATCCGCCCAGAAAACTGCTGAAGAAAAGTGCTGCTCCTCAACCATGCTCGGTTCCTGACCCGATATGCAAGATATCCAATTGGTGTCGGTTGCCGAGATTCTTCCCAACTGGCTGAAATCCCATCAGGTCAAAATCCAACCTAGTTTTGATTTTCTCCCCCTGCCGTTTTTCTCTTCATATTAAGAATGGCTCGGACGTCGGTGTGCGGGTATGTTGTTGTCCAAAGTGTTGCACCTAAAAGACGTGGTGTGATGCGAACACGCCCATGTTGTGTACGGGGGGTGTGCGTCATGTCTTCGCTCATCTGGTCATTATCGTAGATGTTGCTTTTGCAAGAGGCCGCCTATATGCCCTTGGCGGTGGCGTCCTTGTAGACGTTCGCGGCGTTGAAGGGGATGACGTTGCCGAACCGGTCCGTCATGGCTGGGATACTGGGGTCGACCGAGTTCTGGATGTCGAGCTGTCTGGGCTGGACATAGGGGGCTGCGGAGCAAGAGGTCAGTATCTTTGCCCTCTTCGATATCAACCAGACCATAACATACAGTTGCGATCGGAGGCAAGAGCCATAGTGGCGAGGGCAAGAAGGGTGGCGATGGTGAACTTCATTTTGATGGATTTGGTGCTCCGGCAGGAACAGAGATTGGATCGAGAAGCGAGCAAATTGGATCGAGAAGCGAGCAAAAAGTGTCGGCCGGCGACGAGCGGATGTAATTCGAACAGGGAAGAGAAGAGAATGGGAAATGATGAAGAAACGCCAAGAGAAAGATTGGGATGAGAAGGGAAGAAAGAGGATATGATATGAGCGGCCGGGCCAGAGGGCCTCTAGTATTTGTATGTGATGGCAGGAACTTGGCCGGAGATCAGGATCAGCAATGATTGATAGACAACAAGCGTTTCAGGACGGTACAAGGAAGCATGCAGGCGTTGTTGCTCTCTCCCTCTCCCTCAGCTAGGGCGGGAGTTGTCGCCTCATCACAGCCATCATCCAACCCTTCCCCGAACAGCTCACTTGAGACGGCCGGCGGAACACAGTGACCCCAGCCAGCCCACTGTTTCGCGGGAGCAGGAAGCTGAGATCGCGGTGACGTCCTGACGGCTCCCAGTGTGCCAGGCTCGCTAACGGGGCCACGATGAGAAAGTAAGGGGGGCCGAGACTCTCGCTGCTACGGACCCGAAGCTAAGTCAGAACAAAACAAAATGTCTCGGCGCTGCGATTGCTGTAACAATGTAAGGTTTAAGCTTGTTCGCTATGCCCAGGCTAAAACACAGCTTAATCATCGGATGGTTCGCCGCGCAGGCATGTCAAGTGTGGGCTTGCATGCTTGTTGCTGGGAGGAGGAGGGCGAAGCTTTTTGGGGGAGGGGGGTGAAACCGGCAGTGTGTCCGCCCCAAGTGCTGCATTGGTGCAGAGCCGCTGGACACCAGCGACTGCACGGCCGGAAACCCCCTCTCCCGGCCTACTACCTCAAACACACAGATCTTACCCGCAGTTCCGTGTCGCAGCATCCTCGACACCCCTAGTCCGTGCCGAGCCGTCGAGTTTGACACGCTGGGCAAAGTTGATGTTGTCACTGATTAGAAAATGGACGTCAAACCCACCCTTGCGAGCTTCGCAATCCTATCCACAGGAGTTCTAACCTCCTCTACTTCATATTTCCATGTCGGGATCCCCATCCCAACGGAGAGAAGGGGGGAATGGGCCAACGTGGCGGCCCAAACGACTGCGGAAGCGCTGCCCCGTCAATTGACTTGTCAAACCCGCTGTTGTCGCCGAGAGAGACAGGGCTGGATCCCAAAACGCCATTGCCTCCTGCTTCAAGGAAATGTCGCTGCCGGAGGATCCGTGAAGCGCTGACCAAATGCTCCGGCATCAGAAGGTCATTTGGCTCAACGGGGGATTTCAGCTGGTCAGATGAACCTGTCTAGCCCGAGCGCTGGGGCAGCAACTACACGGTTGTGGCGGTCATCTATTTATCATTGATGGATGCAGAGACTTCGCCGAAATGTGCGGAGCCTTTGGTCTCGCTTGTGTAGATGGAAGGTTTTGTTGTAGCAGTCGGACAAGGGAGTCACATCTCTTGTTGTTCTGTCCGACTTAAGAGACAGACTGCCTAAGAAAGCTGGTTCGGGTTGCGGAGCAAGTGTGTCCATTGTCCGGAGTGGTTTCAGTCTTTTAGGGTTGTAAGCCCCTTTGATCGTCCATGGAGTCGATATCCACACCGGACGACGTCGGATTGCATGCAGGAAACTTCTTGAGTGACTACAGCGCTGAATCGTCAAGAGAACCATGCCAAGGTTGCATTTCGAGTAAGGCAATGATGGCGAATGAATGTCCAGTCTTTTGTTGCGGAATGGACACAGCTCTCTCGCCTCGAGCTGCTGGAATGGCAGGCTCGCCCCTGAGGCCTATGAGGGGCTGGACCGCTCTGGATCCACCATGAAAGTGGGGACCCAAACGGCTGTTGCGACGATAACGGCGGGCCTTGGCGTTTATCGGCCAGCCCCACCACAATTGAACTGACAGCTCACTCAATGACCCCTCCTTAAGGTCCACTCAGCTCTACCAACACTACCATCCCCGCCTCCACCCCTCCGCCGCCGCGCTTCCAAGCAGCTTCCTCGGCCCCAGCGGCATTCCTGGGGTTGGCCGAGTCGTTCGTGTTGCCGCCTGAGCAGCTTATCTTGTTTCCCTCGAGCGGTGGCGCGGCCGGAGTTTCCTTCTCTTCTTTCCTCCCGTCGAAAAAGGCCAGCCATACCAATATCGTGTCCCTTTCAACGCAACATTCCACCACGATCGAGAAACGAAAACGACCCAAACACCAGACCAACCCGCAGCCATGGCCTCAGTCGAACACTGCCTCTACTGCTTCGAGGCTCTGGCCGCCCACCTCGAGGGCCGCAAGTCCATGAGCCTGGCCGAGGTCCAAAA
Source organism: Podospora didyma (assembly GCA_033439775.1). Taxonomy (NCBI): domain Eukaryota; kingdom Fungi; phylum Ascomycota; class Sordariomycetes; order Sordariales; family Podosporaceae; genus Podospora; species Podospora didyma. Next base: position 746,560 of record JAULSW010000004.1, read on the forward strand.
ATCCTGGGCCGAGTACCTCGCCAGCACGGCTCCCGAAGATGACGACGATGATGTAACCGGCCCCATCGAGAGCAGCAAGAGCAGCAGCGGCAAGCTGGGTAAGCGCCTCCCTGCGCTCCGGCGACTGGCTGCCGCCTCCTCCTCATCAGCGAGCGCTTCATCATCATCAACATCTAGCACCACGTCGCTCCAGCAGAGCGCCTCCTCCGGGGTCAGCACGCCGGCCACCTCGATATCCTCCACCCCGCCGCCCGTGCAGCCCGCCGTCACCGAGTCCCCCCTGTTCGTGACATGGAACACCATCTCGCCGCGGCACGGGCACAACCTCCGAGGCTGCATCGGCACGTTTGAAGCCCAAGAGCTAGACGAAGGCCTATCCTCCTACGCGCTCACATCGGCGCTGCACGACACGCGCTTCAGCCCTATCACGCTGCGGGAGCTCCCGTCGCTCGAGGTAGCCGTGACACTGCTCACAAATTTCGAGGACGCTGACGACGCCATGGACTGGGAGCTGGGCAAGCACGGGCTTCGCATTAGCTTCTACTACCACGGCCGGCGGTACGGGGCGACCTATCTGCCCGACGTGGCGACGGAGCAGGGGTGGACCAAGGAGGAGACGCTCGTGAGCCTGATGCGCAAGGCCGGCTGGGTGGGCCGCAAAGACAAGTGGGCCGAGGTCGAGCTGAAGGTGGTTCGCTACCAGGGCAAGAGGGAGGAGCTTGAGTACGCCGAGTTCAAGCGCTGGAGGGATTGGCTGACGGCAGCGAGTAGCAGGGAATAGGAGGACTAAGCTAGCCAGCACAGCGACATATAACCCAGTCTTTTGGGATTTCCCCCCCCTTTTTTGGGTGTTTAATAGGAACGGGATGAATGGATGGACGGATGCATGGCGTCATTAGGTATGGCAATATCTTGGCAGAGGTTTACTACGGATATCGAGGGATGATACGGCGAGCATGGACTGGACTTTGCGCCGACTTGGGAAGATATATTGGCTGGATGGTGGCGCTCAGAGCCTTTTGCTCGCTTCCTGTCGCGAACCCCCGGCGAGCGCACGTGGAACAGAGCAGCTTAAAGATGTACTCATCAAATCCCAAAGGTCAACTATACCTCTTTGCCTTGCTTTCCAGCTGTCGTATCGGCTGTCGCCTGAAACTTGTCTGAACCGCTGTGGTTGGATGACTACCTATAAATTAAAGGGAAAATGTAAGAGAGGTATGAGCCTCTGGCATTGGATACATGGAGTGAAGCGATGAATCTGTAATTAGACCCCCATTTAATAAATAGGTACTAAACTTGAATAGACCTTTGGGATATTGTTGATTTCCATCGTATTACCTATCTAGGTAGTCTAAGTACTCTAGGTAATAGCTCCAGGTTGGTAAGCAAGCTCAAGTTGGTCGCCATGATCAGTCCCGTCTCCGTACCAGGCGTGTCCCATTATATTTGACACATACAATATATATGGAATGGAAAAAAAGAAAATAACCATCAAGGCGCCGCCAAAGGTATCCATATCCATGCTTTAGTAGAAAACCAAAGAAAAAACACCGCAGTCATAGAATTTCCGACAATTGCCCCGACAAAAAATGCTAACAAGACAAATTAACCCGTTTGGCAAGAAAGGAGCAGAGGGGGGAAGAAGAAATCCAGACTTGTTTTGTCCAGAAAGTGACACCAGACAAGCTAAAAAAAAAAAGCAGAACCGACCGACCAACCGGCTTCAAACGCCCCTACCGAGAAAGAATAAAAAAAATACTCAAGAACCTTGTTTTTTTTTGGCTCTCTCTCTCACGTGCAGGCCACTAAAGGTAGTGTAGTATGTTCGGCTGTGAATCCGAGTTTCCGAGCATCGATAAAGACCGGGAGTTGGTGTCTGCGTAATTCGTCTCACCAACATCGCAACTTCTTCCAGAACTCACCACCATAAACCCCCCTGCCGAAGCGGTCACCACCGTGGATATTCGGGCCCCTGGTACCAGGACCGCGCTCGCCACCATTTGCGGCGGCTTTCTCGTCCTCGCTGCCCGGTGGCAATGGGGTCAGCGGCTTGGTCATGCCGCGGGAGTTCATGTTCATGGCGGCCTCAGTGTCACTGACAATCCCCATCTCAGCGAGCTTGCGGCTCTCGACCACTCGTCTCACGATGAGCGCGAAGGTCTCCTCGATGTTGACCTCGATGCGGGCGCTCGTCTCCATGAAGCCGCAGCCGCGCTGGCGCGCCCACTCGAGCCCCATGGCCGCCGGCACCTCGCGGCTCTCCTGGAGATCGCACTTGTTCCCGGCGACGATCTTGACGGGGGGGATCATCTTCGCGCCTGACCCGGCCCCGCCGCTCAGCATTAGGGCATGATCTTGCCCCCCGCCGCCGCCTCCCCCTCCGGAAGGGTGACTTCCGATCGTGGGACTGAGGGCCAGACCGGCCTTGCGTGCGCGCGCCGCGTTGTCTAGCCGCGTCTCGGCCTCCATGTCTATCAGATCGTTGAAATACCCCAGGGCGTCGAGGCTGTCGCGGGATGTGATGTCGTACACGAGCAGGAACGCGTCCGCGCCCAGGTTAGACGACGCCCACATGCCCCGGTACTCTTCCTGCCCGGCCGTGTCGGTCAGCGAGAGGTGGTACACCACGCCGTCAATGCGCCGCGTGATGCTGTAGCTGTCTTCGATCGTGGGGTCGTATTCCGACGTCCATTGGCTGCGCACGAGCCGGAGCGTGATGGACGACTTGCCGCACCCGCCGTCGCCGCAGATGGTGATGGAGATAGGTACGGGGGGTTGAGACGACGACGTTGACGCCGAGGGCGTGTGTGGGGAGGGCATTTTTCTCTCTTTCGGATTTTGTTTGTATTATGTCTCGAGCGCGCCGCGAACTTTGCCTCTTCGTGGGCAAACGCAAGGGAGCGCGGCAATGGAAGCTGGAAGAGGTTGGTTCCTGTGCTCTGGTAAGGTATGCGCGGGGTTCGCGGCGTGTAGGTGTGTGTGTGTGTGTGTGTGTGTGTGTGTGTGTGTGTGCGCGTGTGGGAAAGAAGAGAAGGAAAACCCGTGGGAACGTATTAATCAACGAGCTGGGCAGACCCGTCGGAAAATTGTTGCGAGACACAGACCCTCAAGCGGTGGTATCTTTGTACAGAGTAGGCAGGGCGGGTTTTGGCGAGCCCTTGAGTTCGCTGTCGCGTTGTTGTTGCTTTGCGGTGTGGTATCGTGTTTGACTCGGGTGGGGCTCGTTTCCAGCGCCGCGGCATCCAGCAACAAAATGGTAATTGCGATGCAAGGGGCAATAGAGTGGTTGCAGTGGACAATTGCTTTTCTTTCCTTTCTTCAGCAGCAGCACTTCCCTCTTATTTGTTGGGTGGACCGTGCTGAATTCCACGTAGTGTAGTGTATCTGTAGGTACCTTAGGTAGTTCTGGGATTTTTTGGTAACCCCTTGTCAAGAGCTCGTGCGCAATGTGATCGTGTGCACGCGTGGCATGGGGGAATGTTCCCTCCCTGTCTGCTTGTAAGGAGAGCCAGGATCTCGGTGCACGTCATCGTCATCAATGATAAGGATGGTCTGGACACTTCTGGTGTCAAGCATCGGATGATATCGATTCTGGTGTCAGGAACAATATAAAATAGACGTGGATGGCTGCATGATATGGAGAACGTACATCGGGAAGGAAATACCTCAGTCCGCAACCCTGTCGCTGCAACTCCTATATCTCCCCCCTATATCACAGAATATCACCGGCCTCAATCTCGGCCTGTTCTTGTCCTGTTGATATTTTGTCCCCGTCAAAAAGAGTGAGGGCGGATGCCGCATTGGGGAATAAGGTCTTCGTCTTAACCCCATCGCGCATCTTGGCACATGACACCGTCAGGTTGGGCAAGCGAATGCCCCTTTTCAAAGCTTCTGGAAGAGGAAGACGAGACGCGATTTCCTGAATTAGTTCTAGACTTCCCGCGCACTGGCCCCTTGACCGTTTTGCTCTTCCTGGTCGAGTGTGGAACTAGTGGATCGTTTAGAGCGTTGGACACCTTATCTGGCACGCACGTGCTTTCTGTCGGTCCTTGGCAGTTGAGCTGTCAATCGCATGATCGGATCAGATCTGGCTCTTTGTTTTGTTTGACGTCCTGACGAACTTTGAGAATCTTAGGTCGCCAACAGGCTAGGTTTCGGCAGCAACTGGTAGTCTGTGCCTTCTGCTGCTCTGCTCCCCAGTCGACTTTTCCTTCACCGCCATCAACCCAGCAAACCAGCAAACCAGCAAACCAGGTACAGGTTCAGGTTCAGCCGGCTCAGTTGCCGCCACGTGCGGGAACAGGGATCAGCACGGCGAGCCATGTTTTTCCAACTTCGAAGGGCCATCAATGGGCCGACACATGCAGCCTGTTCACGGCTCACTGGGCAAGCAGCCATAGACGCGACGTCGAGATGCGTATCCTCTCTGAGGGCGTATACACAGCTCGCCGGTTAGGGTGACAGCGGCTCCTGCTGATAAATGTCAAGCAGTCCCGGAACTAGCCATGCGCGATCCAACATCACATTCCTATTTTATCCTAGTCTCCTTTTCTCTGTCAAACTTCACGGGTCACGGGATTCCGAGATGACTCTTCATTGCAAGAGATTATGAGTCTGCAGTACAGGTCACGTGAACGGATGTGGTTGACTTGGCTCCTTCCCAAGTTCCCCAAAGCAACTGCTTAGGCGTCAGGTAACAGGAACCAAGGGGATTGGCCGCTGATGAGGTCATGTCGGCTGCTGAGCCGACTGGAGCTCCACTGCGGACTCGGCGTCCACTCCAGGGCTGCGAGTGCGTTCAGTGTCTGCAGTCTCTAGGGTTCCCTGGGGACGCTGATTTTCTTTTTGCGGGATTTCCGTCCTGGGTCTCGGCCGACGTGGGCGGGTAGGCGGGGTGAGGAAGGGTGGAGGGAGGAAGGATTCGTGACTCGACGGGTCCGCGACGGCGTTAGACGGACATTTAGACATCCTGGTTACACACTTCTCCTGCATACTCCCGGCCCCCTGTTTCTCTCCTCTCGTCAACCCTGACTTTCGAGAACAATATTTGCCTCCACCAAGCAAGCCGACCAAGACTTCTCTGCTGCCGCCGAGATGAGTGGAATCCACCACCCCGAGTCCCTGAATAGGGCAGACGAGGTTGAACGTGTAAGTCGGCTCTCTCTATTTGGACTTCTCGATAAACAAACTAACACGTTACCCCAAAGCTTGTTGACGCTGTGAAAGCCCTGATTATCCCGTTCATCCGCGAGGCTGATGAAGCGGCTCCGACCAAAGCCTCGGGACAGTTGGCCGTCAACAGCAAGGGGGTTGCCCGGAATGTCTTGGTCAGATCAACGACTCCTGAAGAGCTCGCCAAGCAGCTCTCGCTGTCTTTGCCGGAAGGAGAGGGTCGTGGCGAGGAAGGGCTGCTGCAGACCATCCGGGACGTTCTCGAGCACAGCGTGAACACTTGGGACCAGGGATTCCTTGACAAACTATATGCGAGCACCAATGCTGTGGGTAAACCCCAGCTCAGGAAGCCGCCACGGGCTGCTATAAACATCGAAAGCTCACGCACTCGGTTAGGTCGGTGTCGTGTCTGAGCTGCTTCTTTCGGTGTTGAATACAAACGTAAGCCTTCTTGCCGAATCCCCTTCCGACTCAGTACAACGATGGCCTGGCGACTGACAGACAAGCGTGGAATGGCGAAATAGCTGCACGTATATCAGGTCTCGCCGGCTTTGACCGTGATAGAGAAGCAGACGACCAAGACCTTTGCAGGGCTCTTCGGCTTCACCGGCCCTCGCGCTGGAGGCATCTCGTGCCAGGGCGGCAGCGCCTCCAACCTGACGTCCGTCGTCGTCGCCCGCAACGCTCTGTACCCCTCGACCAAGATCCACGGCAACTTCTGCGCCACCGGCCCGTTCGTCCTCTTCACCAGCGACCATGGCCACTACTCGGTGGAAAAGGCGGCGGTGACGATCGGGCTTGGGTCTGCGGCGGTGTGGACTGTTCCCGTCGATGACGCCGGCCGCATGAAGCCGTCCGCGCTGCGCGATCTCGTCGTCCGGGCAAAGGCCGAGGGCAAGACGCCTATGTACGTCAACGCCACCGCCGGCACGACGGTAATGGGGTCGTATGACCCGTTCGAGGAGATCTCGGCTGTCTGCAAAGAGCACAACCTGTGGATGCACATCGACGCCTCTTGGGGCGGCCCAGTCGTCTTCTCGGCGAAGCACCGCGCCAAACTGGCTGGGTCACACCTCGCCGACTCCATCACTGTCAACCCTCATAAGATGATGAACGTGCCGGTCACGTGCTCGTTTCTCTTGGGTCCGGATATGGGAGTCTTCCATAAGGCCAATACCCTGCCCGCTGGCTACCTGTTCCATGCGCCGGCAGAGGCCACGAACGGCGCGGCAGAATCGGACCCCAGCGAGGTCTGGGATCTCGCGGACTTGACGCTGCAGTGTGGTAGGCGTGGCGACAGCCTCAAGCTCGCGCTCAGCTGGATCTACTACGGTGCGGCGGGCTACGAGAGCCAGGTCAACCAGGCCTTTGAGGTGGCAGCGTACCTAGCCGACGCGCTGAGCAAGAGAGACGACATTGTGCTCGTCTCCGAGAACCCGCCCCCGTGTCTGCAAGTTTGCTTCTACTACGCGCCCGGGCGTAAAATCGCGAGCTCGCCCGAGGAGAACACACGGCTGACGAGCAGGATGGTGGCGAGCTTGGTCAAACGCGGCTTCATGGTGGACTACTCGCCCGGCGGCCTGGGCAGCTTCTTCCGCGTCGTGGTGAACTGCCAGACGCTGAAGGGGACAATGGACGGGTTTGTCAAGGCTCTCGAGGCGGTTGGTCGTGAATTAACGACGGTGTGAGGTAAAAGCGGGTGGACAACGCTTTTAACAGAACGAACATAGAGAACCAGCCTTCGAAGACTTTCCTAGCTTTTACAACTAAACTCGGTTCCGAAGAGCAATCGAGCAACATGGCACATTCTAAGCTGTTAGGGACGGTGATTGATGTGTCAATTTAGTGCTTGGCTAACAATTTGAGGCTTGGTCTGTGTGGCGCGTGTTATCCATCATTCCTAGAGTCCAAGCAACATCGGAGTAACAAAGAGCGTGAGTGAGGATCGCTTATCTCCCCCCAGGTGAGCAAAACTAGGTATAATCGCACAAGGCTCCCTCAGTCCTTGTTTTGGGCCTTGCGGAGGTCAAAGACCTTGAGCGCCTCCTCAGCTGCCTTCACGCCGCTGAGAGCCATGGCACCGAAAGTCGGTCCTGCGAACACAGTATTCCATCAGCATCAACTCACGGGCAGACGAACAGCACTCGAAAAGGGTAGAGACATACCCATGCGATTGGCGCCGTCGATCTCGGACAGTTCCATTCCGCCCACAATGAGGCCAGGGACAATCTCGCGAGTGCCCTTGACGATGGCGTCCTCGGCCGACTGCATGTCCAAACCGCGCATACCGCCCAGCTGCTCGAGCTGCTTCATGCTCACGAGGCGCTTGACGGAGAAGGCGCCGAACGGGCCTATTTTCAGAATTACTCGTCAGACCTTTTCTTCCTTTTCTCTTCCTCCTCCCACGTTGATAGCCAAGAATGACAGAAAAGCTGGGAGAAACTCACCATCATGGCCCGTCGTGCTGATCACAAGCGGCGCGTTGATCGTGTTGGGATCCATGCAGCTCTGGTCATCGTGATGCATGCTCACCAGCGTCCAGTTGGTCACCACGCCGGCGATCCTGATTCCTCCTGCAGCATCGTCAGTCTGGCGGGTGATCAAGTCCTCCACGGCCGTGGCATTGAACAGCTTGACGTTCTCCATGCGGAGCACCTTGGAAAGGACGGTGCTCGTGAACAGCGCGGCGTGCTTGACAACAACATAGTCGCCCTCGTCGTCGAACGGCACACCCAGCTCCTCCAGGAAGGCGTCGGCCGGCTTGCGCATCACCATGGCGCTGAACAACTGGCCGCCCAGCCAGGCGCCGCCGCCGGGCGCGACCCCGGCCTCGACGATGGCGATGCGCAGGTCCGGGCGCAGGGAACCCAGCGTGTACGCGCAGCTGAGGCCACAGGAGCCGGCCCCGACGATCACGATGTCCGACTCGGCGTAGGCGTCCAGGTCGGCGAAGTAGCGCCGCGTCATGGCGCGTGAGACGGTGCTCTCGCGGATCGGGGCGAAGGAGAATGTCGACCAGTTGGATAGCATGGCGGACAGGGGCTTGTTCAGCGTGGCCGGAGCAACTCCGTTCTTGCCGCCGGCGACAGATGACGGCTTGAGCTGCTGCTCTTGCTCGGACTCGGGGGGGGCGATGATGGCAGAGGGAGCCATTGTTGTTCTTTTGTTTGCTGCGAGTGTTAGGCGTCAAGGTGTTCACTCATTAAGAGAGAGGAAGGAAGATGAAGCATGAATCCTTTCGCTGGTATTATCCAGATCAAGTTCACTGCCGTATAATCTCAGCCGCTCCGGTGCAGGCACGCACTCACGTCCCAACACAAGACACAGCTATGTGTGATGTGTGTGTGTGTGTGTGTGTGTGCCTGCAAAGGATTGGCACCGGCTCATGCATTCAGATGGTTACCTGAAGTAGATGATGATATTTGATCATGGTTGTCGTCGGATACATCCGACAACAACACCAATGAAAGGCTACATGGCTCTTCTCCTTCTTCCTTCTTTTGTTGGGTTGATGTGTAGTCTGTACCAAAAAACTATTTATGAGTGGGATCTATGTGGCCCAAATGGCATACGGTGTTAGCATATCACATCCACAAAAAGACCAATGATAGGGAAGAAGGGAGGAAAAGGTAAGTTACGCTTTGGAGGTGCGCTTAATTCTCCTCGAGATTCTTAGTAGAGTGGTGTGTCTTTCACGTTTGTTCTTGGAGTTGAAAGAGATGAGATGCGGTTGCAAAGACGAAAGTCCAAAAGTTCGTTACCATCAGAGTGGGAAATCACCCTCTTTTATCTCTCCTCCTCTACCCCTCTCGGTTCTGTTCAAACTCTCTCCTCATCCAAATCCCCTCTTTCTCCTCCCCCACGGAAACTTAATCCAAACCCCTCTTTCACAGTTTCACACGCACAGAGGCGGAGGAAATCTTCCTCCGCCCACACAAGCGCCACAGCACATACCCACGGGCATGCTTAGCTTGGCCAGGCCTAGGCGGCGTCGCTTCGCACCCGGCTACAGCAGCAGCGCAAGTGGATCACCGACCATTACACAGCATACAGAATGTGGGATGGGAGATGCGGGATACTGGGTGAGGGGGGAGGACGACCCATGACGGACGAATGACGAAGGGGACTATCCAGCCATCAACCAAGTTGCGACCCGAATATAGACCACCTCGCAAGGAGAAAAGGAGTCGTCGAGAAGGGAAAGAATATTGATAATTAAGTAGGTATAAACTACTGTCTCGGTAGGTTCAAGGTTCGAGGTTAAGATAGTTACTATCGCGTGGTCCAAGAACGGAACGGTCCATCAATTTGCCCCCGCTCCTTTTTCTCTCCCTTCCTTTCTCTCATTCGCATTCAGCGGGAGGAAAGAGCGGGGGGGAACCAATGGGCAAACGACAAATGAAGTGGGACACAGACAAGTGATAATGTTATGTAACACCGGCTGACTTTTCAACCACCTCTTGTCTCGCCCATGTTTGTCGTATCAAGTGGATCTGGCTAGGCCTTGTGCGATTATTCAACCAATCCCTCCCTTTCGGCCGTGAGTAGATAGGCAGGTTTTTGATTTCCTATTCCCTTTGTGATCGCCCATCCGGGATCCCCTTTCGTGGGTAGGAAAGCGAGGTTGGGAAGAGCAGCGCCTATTTTTCACGACGGGACACCGCGCCGGAATGTCCGTGGTGGTCGACGATGAGCACGGCAGGAGCCGGCTACGTTATGGAATCGCTTGCACACACATGGGACGGGGCGTCGAGAAGGGTCATCTTGTTAAGTCGCATCGATTGGAAATGCAAGTTGCTGACTTGACCCAACCGGACCGGCATCGGGACAGTCAACCTCTCACGCCAACCCCGCCCCCACACCCATGCAAACCAGCGAGTGCCCTTCGTCGCTCAATTCGTCTCCATCGTTTGGGGGTGGTGACACCATGTCAACCTCACATGACCCGTGCCAATCAACTCCTTCTCGGCGGCGATGCATTAGTCTCCCTACGGCTACTTGTACAAAGAGGGTCTATGCCATGCTTGCATGCAGGTCACTGCCTCTCCGGCATGCCTTCCGTCTCAGATAGAAAATTATTAGAGAAAGCAAGCCAACCTCCCAGCGAGGATACATTGTCCCCAGAGTCATATTATCGAGATGATTTGAAACCAGACATGCGGCCACTTACACCAACAGCACTAGACATCCGATGAGCCCGGCGCCCACATGCCGGAATGCATTCCGACTGCCGCCCGCCGTGATTGCTGCTGGCGCTGGCGGTGCAGTGGTGGGCCGGTAAGGAGTATGAGTCGGTGCCGGCCCCACGGTGGGCGGCAGGGGGGCCGGTAGCTCCCGAGAGCTCGGGGGGTGGGGGTTAGCTGAGTTTCCACCTGCAGGAGGAGGAGGCTGTCCGTATCCTTGTGGAGAATCGGGGGCTTGAGGATTTCCCGGAGCGACACTCTTGGCTGATGGCGCCTGAGTCTCGGCGCCTTGTGGAGAGCTCTCTGCGCCGCTTGAATGTTCTAGAACCACGGATGATCGACGTAAGCCCGCAGACGTTGTGTAGTGAGGCTCACCCGTCGTGGTTCCAGGGAATCCAGGCGAGTCGGGCGGTGCTGGGAAACCAGTGTGCCCGTGATAGGCAGGACCTTGAGGGTCCGGGGGCGCTGCTATGGTCCCGGCAGCATCGGTGGGCGTCAACTTGGACAGTGGCAAGGACGACGATAGCGACCTCGACGCATATGGACTGCATCCATAGCACGAGGTCCCAGGAGTGTATCCAGGAACGGTTCCAGTGTACGTCGTGGTGGCGCATGTGCTGCAGTGCTGGACAGTGATGGTCACCGTCGGCTCCGTTGACGTTGAGCACGAGGTCTAGTCGAGCATGTAAAGTTAGACCGGCCCAGATTAGGGTGACGCAATAGGAGCGCCACTTACCATTGTGACGGTAACGGTGTGGTCGGGCGATGGCGAAGTGCCCAGTATGCACGGGTAGCATGGGTAGCTAGATGCGGATGTCTGGCAGATTGAGCGTGTCATCGTGGCAACACATTCCGTGATTGTTGTTGTAGCTTACAAGTGGTCAGCGCAAAGAATGACATGTACCTCACCTGCTGGCTACTTACATGTCGAGCCCTCGGGACATATTTCTGTAATTTCCACCATGTAAATCACCTCGATGCCAATCCAGGCATCACAGTGACTCGACGATGGGGGCGATAACGTCGTCAACTCAGCCATGGCTGACCGCGTCGTCGTCATGGTGTTGTTCCCCCAGCCCTGCCGTGACGTATAGGGAGGCGTGGCCTGATTGGCTGACACCGACTCGGAAGCCTTCGGACCGGAGGTGCCCGAAGATCCGTGAGATCCGGTTCCGGACGGAAATCCGGGCGAGATTCCTGAAATAGCGCTAGGCTGCGGCAGGCCAGAAGACGGACCCAAAGCTTCGGCAACTGCGCGAGAGCTGCTGGAATCGGGTTGAGCTTGGCTTCTGGAGCGCACTACAGGATTCGACGTCTCTTTTGTCGGGGCTCCCGATGCAACTACGGCCGAAGGACTCCCAGAGGCCACGCCAGAGTTCGCCCCTCCGGACATGGTTGGAACCCCAGCGAAACTGTCTGACGGCGTTTCAGCGCCGAATCTTCCAGTTGATGTCCCCGGCTGCGGGTGCGTGAGAGGTCCCGAAGGTCCAGTACTAGTCATGGTTGGCTGTGTGGCCAATCCGGTACTCGCATTGACTGCATCTTGGCTGACACCCGGGCTACTGGAAGGCTTCAGGGGGACAGTGAACGGTGTGGCCACATGCGTGCTCGAAGTGGTTCTGGAGTCCGAGGGTTTCTGACTGGCTGCGCTGCTGTCGAGAGGATCACCGGCAGTGCTCTTCGAAGGGATACCGGATACTGTAGTAGTGACCTCAACGGCTGTAGATTCCAGTTGGCTCCCCACCGGGGGTCCATACAGCGTACTCAGCCGACCACTGAGCGTGCTCGCCGGCCCAGTAGGAGAGGCAAGCTCCCCCCCTGACGAAGGAGGCAGCCACGGCGCCGTTGAGGCTATGTCGGGCTGCGCTGACTGGATGGGCGGCTCATCGGTCGCGGCTCTCGTTGAAACGTCTTCGGGACACGTGGACTGCTCGGCCATGGTTGATGCAGATTCCCTGGGGGGCAAAACTGTTACCGTTTTGGGCGGTGCCGCTGGTTCTTGTTCAGACGTTGTTTCGGGCGGTGAAGAATGTGCCATTGCCGTTGAACCAATCGATGCGCCAGCTTGCCCAGACGATAAGGTCGATTGACCAGCAGGGGTTACAGAGTCAGCCATCTGGGATGAACTGTCGGTCAGTGTTATGGACAGTGACCCTGGTGTTATTGCGGGCTGGCCCGTCTCAGTTCCGAGAGAAATCCCAGCTTGTGATTCAGAGTTAGGAGGTGCCTGGCCAGAGGGGTCTGCTGTTGCGGTCACGGTGACGGGAGTGACATCTGACTGTGATTTTAGCGACGCACTAGGCTGGCTAGAAGCCGCTGCCGTGACAGTTTCTGCGGGGCTTCCATCGGAACTTCTGGACTTGAGTATAGCGGTCGGGGAAGAAAGGAGCGCGCCAGGCTGGCCGGAAGCAGTCACAGTAATAACCCCAGGAGCCGAAGCTTCTTGAGATTCGGTTGTAGAACCAGGGCTGTGGGAAGCATCGACACTATTACTGGCCGAAGCAGGCGACGGGAGAGTAGGTGGTAAGACGGTGACCGTCCCTGGTGGCGACTGGCGAATGCCAGACGGCTCCGCGGTCACCGTTACCACGGGAGGCGGCAGTGGCGGGAATGAGCCTTGAGATAAGGCGCTACTGAGTAGAGTGTGTTGAGACTCGGACTCTGCAGTAGTCTGGCTGCTTGCTGGAGCCGACGTGGGGGGTCCAGATGGGTATACAGTGACAGTGACTGGGGTCGCTTCTGATGGAAGACTGGTCTGAGGGCTGGCTTGGAGGCTTGAAGAGTTCGAATAGAATGCAGTGGACGAAATGTTTGAAGATGCCGTGGCAAGGATGGTGCTTGAAGAGTTCGTCCATAGTGAAGCAGTCGGGGCGGCAGTGCTAGTTGATTCATTAGTAGGCAGTTAATGCTCTGTTCGCGACTCAATCTCACCTCGAATTAGAAAAGAATATACTGCTCTGTGTCGAAGAGGAAGAGCTGGATGTAGTATTCGAACGGCAAAGACCGGGTGTGATCATACCAAAGAGGCATTTGCAAGAACTCGAACACAACTCTCCCGGTGTGCCATTCGCGGCTCCGTCGTCACACTCTTCGTTGTACGCTGCTTCGGTAATGTTGTTACCGCAACCAATGGGAGTCGCTCCACGAGCGATGATGTATGGGATACCCGAAGTACCGTCAGCAAACGACCGCTGTCCTAGCCCGGTGGCATTTAATGCGATTGCGAGCGCCTCGAAGCCCCCGGAACCTTCTCGCGGGTACTCGGAAAACACTTCGTGGACACTACAGTTCCAGTTACTTGCCATCTCGTCATTTAGCGAGGTCATTGCGCTGGGCTTGGCCACGAGATGCGCGTTGTTAAGACAGGGATGGCTAAGGTTGCCGCGGACCTGGAAGTTACCAATCTCGGAAAGAGACTGGACCGCCATGGGCTTGGCATTGCTCTGGTAGTAGCAGGAGAGCGAGAAGTACATTCCCGTGCCGTTCTTTCCCGTGGCGACAAGGCTGATGGCGTCCTGCATCATGGCGAAGGCGCCCGGCAGACTGTAGTACTTGGCATGGTAAGAAGGATCTGTCCCGATAAGGACCATGTTGCCCGTTACTGCAGGAGACCAGACCTTTTTGGTATCGTCGAGGAACTTGATGGTGCTCAGGCTGCTGTTGCATATGCAGTCCGGGATAATGATAGCCTTGTATTTTGCAAAATCGGCCGTGGTCATGCTGTACCACTCGGCTTCATCCTTGCAAACATGGGCTGCCGCAAATGTCAGCCGCATCATCTGGGACGTTTACTGCACAGCGGGAGGTGCTTGCATACCTGTCAAGCCTAGCTTCATAGCTTGCTCATACTCCGTGTACTTTAGGCCGTACATGTGAGGGAACAGCACGTCCTCCGCCAAAATGAGGCTTGCCAGAGTGGCAAATGCCAGGGCCATGTACTGAATGGCATACATTAAGAGCAAAGACAGGAAAGTAATGAGCGAATCGGGGTCTCCAAATTTTGAAGAACTACGTCTCCAGTAAAATAAAACGAAACGAGGGACAGAAGTGGGACTGAACGAGCGGCGAGGACAAGATCATGAAGAAACTGCAGGAGCTTGGTCGTGGAGGCATCATGGGCTATTTCAAGACGAGAGAGATACAAGGCCTTGCTCCAGATGAAAGAGAATCAAGGCGACGCTGGTCTTCCCGAGTTCGTACAGACAAAAACAAGGTGTTTCAATAACAACCCAGGAGAGCCTGACCTCCGAGACGGTTCTGATTTTTCAATGCCAAGGTGGATTCTGGTGATAATATTGAATGAGAGTATGGGAGCTGGGTCCCGCTGATAAACAGCCTGCGTAGCACTCGCTGACCCAAGACACCTGTGTCGCCCCTTGCCCAAAATAAAACACCCCCTTTTTCTGCCGCGCAATGCAGCTGTCAGCTCTGCAGTACTTGTTGTGTTCCACCGCAGTGTCAGTCCGAGGACAAACAAAATAAAGGGGATATGGTGAATGGCAGGCAGATAAACAGTAGATTTGATGACAGGCAGGGTTCAGGGAGCTTCTCGAGGCTGAACAAGACTGCACATGTCTCGGTAGTCGTTAGCCCAAGGTGAGTTCGAGCTGAAAGAGCCACATCCAAATGCGGGAGGTAGCTTGCTCCCAACTTTTTTTTTGGGGGGGGGGGGGGGAGGACGACGACCTCTCAACTCACGGAAGGCCAAACAGAGTCATGGCTGGCGCTCGCGGCTCCTCTCAAATAGATGAGCGGCGGCTAGGATCTGAACGTGGAAACCATGAGACAGCGGTTGCGACATCTCTGGGGTTTGAGCTGGCGTCGATGCACAGAATGTCTCTCGACCCTCTTGACGCGTTGGGCCTCGGGGGGATCGCGCTGTATCTTTTCTGAGACTCGAGACTGGAGATTGCAGTCCAAGACAAATCGCCAATGGTTCGTCTGGAGGTTTCCACGCTGGGAGAAGGGCCGCCAGCGTATTGCGCGCGGGGTTGCGCAGACTATGAATCGAACTGTGTGTAATGTTGAGACATGCACTTTCGGGCGGTGAGACATACCAGCCGATGGGGTGGCAAGAAGTACGAATATCGCGGGCCTGTACAAGCTGGGGGAGCTACAGCTTCGAACGCTGGTTGGCACCTGCAACGAGGAGCCTGCGACACGCGACACCTGTGGACGCAACATGCAGAAATGTTGGAGGTGGTGGAAAGGTGGAATGGTGGACAGGCGGAAAGGCGGAAAGGCGGAAAGGTGGAAATGGAAGGAAGGGACGGAGCTGCGAGGGGGAGATAGATGGGCGTGCCTTCTCCGAGTCGACGTGAGCGAGGGCAGTTGCGTTCCGTGTGTTTTGCATGTTGCGTACGATGTTGCGTATGAGGCCGCGGAAGCTTAGCTCCCGAGGAGGGAGCTTGGATGCCTCCTCCCAGCGCATTCTCGCGACCATTTCTACAGGCGCGAGGGAGCGAGCGGTCGCCGAGGCAGCAGCAGGCCACGAAAAACAACTGCAACCACCTTCAACTGTGACTGCAGCAGCACATGCAAAATCAGACTATCGCCAAACTTACCTTCACCGCTTCCTCATTGATAAGTAGGTACCTACTTCCTCCATCTGGGCTCCCCTACCCAGTTCCGTCCATCCGACAGTGTGGGAGCCAAGCCCGTGTGCCCGAGCCAAGTCCGTTGCAGCCGCCGAGTGCTGTATGGTCTCTTGGGATTTGGTGGCCAAGTTGTCAAACGTGCGCATCAAATAATCCATTGATGGAAATGGCATCTAGAAACGAGAACTGCGTGTTTTTCTGGCGATTCGCGAGCCCTGATCTACACTTGCCTTAGTTCACCAGCAGTCAGTTCAGCACAACTTCCGCCGAGGACCGAGCTCTGGGATCGGATTTTTACATCGCCTCTGCCCCCCGAATGAAGCCACTCAACCCCGGACCTTCCGGGGATACCAGAGAGTTACTACATACCTAGGTAGTTAAGATCCGACACCTGCGGAATACCTAGGTTCCTTGGTTCTTGGGCCTGGAGGTAGGTATTGCCCGTGCTTGTGTCACATCTGCCTGCGATTCCCATCCGCTGCAGCAGTGCATACGTTTTGCAGACCACACCTAAGCTACCAAAAAAGGGACGCAGGAGCAGAATTCGATTACCTTCCCGCTTCTAGGTGTTTCTTCAACCACGGTAGCACGATACGGCAGTCGGTTTGCATATGCGCGTTCTGCGCTTAAAGCACCTATACGCAATTGGGTCGGCAAGAAGGCGTGGTCCGTCTTTGGCTTTCTCACAAGTTCGTGATGAGGCAGCGCACTACCAAGCTGCTTAGGTATTGTCCTGGTTACTAAGTCTGTAAACTCGGCATTAGTCAAGACTTCAAATGCGGACAAGTTGGACAGGGGCCTCACCATTCATTCGGATTCTGCCCCCTGTAATTCCTGCTGACACACGAGCTGTGGGAGCGGGCCACCCTCGCTGTTCGCCCTGCCACCGCCCTATCAGCCCTAGGGCCTAGATCGAAGGTGCACTGCTAGGCATGACGTGCGCCAGTCCAGGAACGATCGAATGCGAAAGGCCGAGGGTCAGTACTCCCAATCCCCTCAGGGTTTTGCGACCGGATTCGGAAGCGAATCCGACCTCAAGTTCCTGACTCGGTCGTGTTGACAACCAGCCGCGGACTCTGACGTTCAAGTACGCATCCGCACTTTCAGCTCGTATTTACATGTAATACCTGGCTAGCCTTGGCATCAACCTCCCTTGTCGGTAGCCAAGGTCGCGGTAGCCCCTCGTTTCCCGCAACACGGACGACATCTAGCTTCACCCAGGTCGTACCTGCCTCCTTCGCCCAAGACTAAGTAAAGTAGCCGCTCTCTTGCCCAGGCCGCTTCCAGGCTCAACAACACGCAGATTGGCGTGATGTGAAGTGGCAGACCCTTCCTTGATCAAGTCGGGGGGTGGCAGAAAGGCGGCTATCCGCCCCCGCCCATCCCATCTCCCCTCCCGCCGTGGTTCTGGTTCCTGTGGTTCTCGTTGGTGATCTTCGAGATGCCGATGTCTTCTCGAACCCCAGTCCCCCAACGACTGGTATGTCGGGCCAGGCTATCCTGCGTCTTCCCATGTCGGTCAAACACATAACGTCGTCTCCCGAGTATGAGCATCCCGAGTGTGCCATCCACCCATGGCCTCGCCACTCCATCACATCACGCTGACTGGGTTCTGTGGCCTTCTTCGCCGCCCTAGTCATGATCGAAAATACCCAAATCAGGGCCCGGGGGTGGCCCGTGACGGCCGTTCATTCGCTCCCTAGTGTCTTGCAGGCACATCATGGGCTTTGATAACAACGCCAGCCGTGCCAGCATACCCTCGACAATGGCTGCCATCTTTCATTGGATACTCGCTCTCATGCACCTCGTTCCTCGCTTGCAGTTCTGGAAACCATGAACGGTGGCCCCCACGAGCCTTGTCTCGTCCCATCCCTTGCCCTACTCCCGACAGCAGCATATTTGCCTCTTGCGACGGGGCCGGGATCCCACACTTGTCCCGACTTGGAGTAGAACAGGACTCCAGCTTCAACGTTCCCCTTCCTGTGTTCCCCAGCCACTAGATGCCTGCCTTCGACTGTCTACATCTCCCATGCCAAGGCCCCTCAACCTTGATAGGTCTGCCTAGTGGTCTGCCGCCCTGGTCGACCCGGAGAGTAGCTTTACGTGCCAGCCTTGGTGGTCTAGCAGACGTGCCGCCGACATAGCCCTCCGGGGTTCTTGGATCTTCACAGCTACGAGCGCATAAGGGGGTAGTAGCATGGCAGTCTCCACGCACCCACTCGACACAGCACAAGTGGGATGGAGGGAAAATACGAGTCTATCCACCTCCAGCAAGCCGGCTCATCATATCTTGTTATTGCCATATAAGATGGGCTTCCATCTCCACGGCACGGAGACAAGGAATACCCCCTTTCCACCCAGCAGTCGCTCCCTGCAGTTTCAAACACTGCCTCTATCACCGCACCAGATGGGAGCATTTGGAGTCGTCGTCATGGGTCAACAAGTATCTCGGGCTGCCTTGGATACTCTCCTCGCGAAGACCCATGTTCAGCACGCCTTACTCCAACCAGATGGTCGTCACAATGACACTCCTACGGTACCCTACCCTCCAACGCCTGCATTCCGTCCGTCAAGCTAACTTGTACAGGCTCTCGCCACTTTGGTCTTCCTCTATGCAATTCCAGAACAACTTCAGGGCGTCTACGAGTTTGAGACGGCAGGTTTCGCGTCTTGGCAACCATCGCCTGGGAGCATCGTGGACGAGGAAAGCAAAGTCCGCTTCCTGGGTGATAATCGGTACGTTTGATATTCCAGCTCTCACTTGTACGGTCACCCGCTTACTAGCGTCAAGTTTCCAACGATCGTACATGACATACTTCAGTATGGAGAGCGGCAAACTTGCTGGCAACATCAAAGCCCTGTCAGAGGTGCACCTACTCAACGGCGTTCGCCCTCTAATATATGGTCTTTTTATGGGCTTGGGGCGGCCGCTGGTGTTCATGAGCGATGCCATTGAACTGCAAGCTGCCCTCTTGGTAGTTCAATCACTGACCTTGTCAGCTGTCGACTGGTCGGAGCCCATTTACGATCTTTTATCACATCCCCAGCTAGAAACGCCCGCCGGGGAGCTTCTTTCACCTGAGGATATACTAAACCGAGTTGCGTACGATGGCCGCTTGAGTGGAGTCATGAGGTCCGGCCCTGGTTTCCACGGCGTCTCGCAAATATTCAGCAATCAAAATATCAAGGCTGCTATTGTCGATTACGTCCATCAGCTCGACTGCCGCAACCAGACGCTCCTTCTCGAGCAGCTCTCTTCCCTGTCAGCGCTTCTTCTTTGCGCAACTCATAAGTCAAGCACACCAGCATTCGACTTTTATCTCAGCTATCTTCCTGCCTGGGTCAACAGCCTGCGTGTCCTCCTCGAGCATCTTACCAACTTCCAAGACAAACATAAACTCATCCTCATCCGCGGAGTGTGGCTCCTCATGATATTGACATACATCACGCAGCTCAGGCCTGTCATTAACCCGGCCCTCTTGCTTTCGGCAGAACTTCCTGAGGAAGGCGATGATTGGGAGAACATGTTTGCCGATTTTCGTCATCAATGTCTCTCGCGAGAGAGTCATACCAACTCACAGCTCCTAAGGGCGCTCAGAAGCTTGTGGGAACTTGGAAAGGCATCCGACATAGGTGGAAGACTTCATATGCAGGCTGCATGGAAGCTGGTATCGGAATGGGAGCGATGGATCGGGATGGGCGACGACCGCGAAGACACACTGAACATCAGGCTTTGAGTTTCTTTTCTTCGTTCTTGCATGTTTCCCCCTCCCTGCCGGGCAGGCGAGGAGAGGTTCGTCGGATCTCAGCAATACCTTCCTATTCTAGCCAAAAGTTTATTGTCACTTGAAAAACACTTACTCGATGGGGCCTCCTTGCATATTTTCGATACCAACAAGCATCTTTCAATATTCTTGCCTCGGCAGCCACAACACACGAATAGCTGCCTGCCATATTATCAAGTGCAGCGCAAACACTCAGATAATCATAGAGCCTCGGCGTTTCGCTTGGCAGTTCAGTATGCGACCTCAGGAAATTGCTTTTCTCCCATCGCATTGTAGAACCGGGCCTCAGCTTTGGCATCTCCCACATCACCACCCCAGACCCATGCGGCTGCCGGTGGCTGGTGGGAGGGCTGAGCCAGGGTTCTCGAAGCTCCGCTGTTGTTTGTTTGCTAAGCCGGCAACACGACACTGACTGAACCATGACTAACACAGTTGCATGAAGGTTCTTTTGGGCAAATATTCTGTTCAGTGGTAAGTACGTCTAAGAATTTCTTTCGACATCCAGACAAGTCTTGGCAAAGATAACCGGTTTCTTGAATTCTCGGCTGTTAATTAGTTAGCGTCGCATTCCCCACTGCAATTTTTGCGGTCTTTCGTAACTGCTCAGTAATCAAACTTCTTCTATATCCGTTTGTTTCTTGTTCTGCATTTGCCGTTTTCGGTTCGCGGCAAAGGTTTGAAACATGGAAGGTATCATCATGCTTATACAATCACATACGGGTACAGCTTAAGGTCGCTCACTTCAACATGGGGAAGCACATTCGAGGTGCAGCACACTTGAGCTAAGTACCTAGTTGAGAGCCAGTCCATTTTGGGCGAGCCTTGCAGTCTCCTAACCCGCCGCAACAGCCCGAGATATACGCGGAGCGTTGCCAAGGCCGACACAACTAACAACACCGGGCACGCCGAGTCATAGGTCGGGGGTGCACTTTAGTCTTGAATAGATGCCTTCTTGCATGTTGCATCTCAGGATCACCAGCGGACAATAATAGCATCATCGTCGCTGTTCTTATTGGCTATGCCATGGCAGCAACTTGAGACAACTCTACCGATGACAGTTTTCGGTGCTCCGCGGAAGACCGAATACTGCAATGTGAGATTCGGAGGGTTCGGGGAGTCACCGGACCGCCAAGCTGCAAACTGCCGCTCTTAGGCCTATCCGCACCACTCTAGCAACGTCTTTCTGATGTCTTCGTGAAGGCGGCTTGGATTTGTCTGCATACCTATCAAGATTCATTGATAAGAGGGGATAAAAGGTACCCAGCAGAAGTTCCCCGTTTCTGGCCTGCCTGCCAAGCATCTGGCGAACGTCATTGCCATCCTCAACAGCTAGCCAGCTTCGAATCGATGCCTGCGACAATCGCCGTTGCCGGTGGCGCAGGTTTAGCTGACAAGGAAGTTCCTTGGGGGCCAGGACACACAACCAAGGCTGGCCCAACCGGGCCGCGCCGTCTCCTGCTGTTCCAATCTCGGTCGTGTGGCTGCAGCGAAAAAGCAGTCAGACAGCCATCGTGTTAGCGCATCGCGCAAAAGGAGATTCCGGTCCTTCTAGAACCTCGGTCTGACCAAAGAAGACCATCAAAATGAATTGGAGGCCCAGGAACGGGCCCATTTGGAATCAGCACCCAAGATAGGAAGTACAACACGAAAGCTCTGCCTAGCAGTAAGCACGGGAGTTAATCCTAGATTGGGTAAGAAGTTGAGTGAAGGACAGCAAGATGCCAGTCAGTTAACTTGACAGCAAGACGATGTAAACTATTGCAGAGCAAGAGCCGTCTTTCCCCTTGTGCTTCCCGGTGTAGACCTGCATGTCGAGGTCTTACAGCATACCGTACCTGCTTCTGGTCCTAGGAGTTTGAGGCTGTTAGCCTCAGCACGTCACTGCAAGGTTCTTTGATCCGTGCTGCCGTCCTTGTCTTGATAACTAAGCAATACACTGCCTGGGGTCCCCCTTTTGTGCTAATGCACCCCAGACTTTGAATCCCCGGGTAGGTTGCGACAGCTGTCAAAAGTCCGCCGCACTCAGCCTTAATGCAACTGCCAGGAAAGGCTGCGAGGAGCAAACACTCAGCTTTACAACCTGCACCCGTATTGTGAGGCAATATGCAAACACGCAAGGCAGAAACAGTGGTCAGGTAGCCAGTGACGGACGCTATGAAGACGGGAATACAGGTGGTAACTTTGTCGTCTGGCGCCTCGTGGTTCTTACTGAGACATGAGAACCGCCCAAAGGAGATCGTCTGAGCACAAGTACATCCCTCACATCCACCAAGGCTGGTAAATCAGGTCGCCATAATGTCGTCCGTTGAGCTCGGGCCGCATGTTGGAAACTCACCTTACCACGGCCGGTTGATCGACCTCCTACCTCGGTTACGGTAGCGTCGAAACGTGCCCATAAGCTGATAGTTCTAGAACGGGGATTCAGCGCTATTAGTAAAGATAAAAACCCGTCAAACAGCCTGAAACAAGCAAACAAGCAATTAGGTAGATGATGATATGCCCGGAATACCCTCTCACGGCACAGCGGAAGTCACAAGTGCCCACCTTGAGAAAGGAGTAACCCAGTAGGTATGTAAGCACCTTGCTGAACACACAACAGCAAACTCATGTCAATGACGAAAACTCGGGCACCGTCTCTCAGAACGAAAATCAGATGGCAAAAAAGCTCAGCGGCAGGCCAGTTCCTTCCTCGGGGTCGTCTCCCTTCGAAAATCGAACTCGGCACTTGCCTAAAACAGCCCTGGTTTTTCAGAGTTGATATTGTTGGATAAAAACTCGTTGCACCAGCGTCTTCTCATACAGGGCGCCCACCCTCCCACTAGCTTTGCTCAAGTCAGCTTCACAATGAACCTACCTGGGTACATTTCCAAGACCAACCCCTTCCCCTCTTTCTTGCTCGCATGCCCCTCTTTTCCTCCTTGCCCCGGCCCCCTTGTTTGTCCCCCTCCTGCTCCTCAAGGTGCTCACTGGCACCCGTTACAAACACCGCCGACTCCATCCACAAAGAGGTTTATGACACAAATCGTTGGCATGTCGGCGACACAGCTAGACACTGCCAAGCCAATTTAGGTTCCTCATTCTTTTGCATATGTTTGCTTGTACCTCGGTCTTCTTGGTCTGATATTTAGTACCGATGTAGGTACCTAGTTATTATCCTCATCCTAACCAACACACAAACACCCCCCTCGAAACACACATCCCATCTATCCACTCGCATCGTAATCCAGTTAATTAGGTTTAGTGACGGCAGCCTGCAGGTAAATGTCCATTTCAGCCTCACTCCCCACAGAGTCCACTTCCCGTTCCACTTCCCATACTACCACCCTGTTACAGTACCGAGCCGGGGCAAATTAAGGTTCTGGAGGTGATACTACCTGGTAGGTACCTACCTATGTACAGCGTGGAACAGTGCCGCCCGTATCCCCACACCTGCCCACCCAATACGACAGGCAGCAAGCAATCCACCACCAATCTGCCCCCCTTGTGGACGTGCGGTGCTTGTGGAAAAAAGACAACAACACTTCGTGTCCTCAAGAACGCTACTGCCTACCTTACCTGGACCGCATGCAAGGAGATCAACTGTCAGTCTAGGAGCCGAAACGAGCCATTTCACATTAAGCTAAGCAAGTCAAGAATTTTAAAATAACCGCCCCCGTCCCGTGAAGCAAGCCCTCTTGTCGGTGCGACTAAAACACGAGTTCCCATTCGTGATGTTGGAGCTGGGTGGATGTTTCTCAAGTAAGTTAAGGTATGGAATTTATATGTGACTAGAACTGCCAGCAGAGTCTATTTTATAAGTACCACGGACCTAGGTATGCAGTCAAATAGGGAGTGGTTGTCAATCGGAACCCTACCTAACCCCGACTCTTCCTCCAATACCTCCCTTGAGAGGCGGCAAGAACGCTCCACCTGTTTCAGTCATCTGTTTGGTCCTCTCCAAATTCCAACTTGTAAAGCACAATCGAGAACCACCATTTCCCCCCGTTTTAAAGGACTGTGGCCTGATTGAGCTCGGGCATCTGCAAGCCATTCTAATTGGCCACTTTTCTCGTGAGAGCCACAGCGACTGTGACGGATTATTTACAGCGAGGGCGTTCCCCGCAGTTTTCTGTCTTCTCCCCCCCCCCCCTCCCCCCAACCCTTGTCAAATGTACAACAAACAGTCTCATGCTCGTCCACCCATACCATGGCTTCCGGGTCTTCCAACATCGCGTTCAATGAATGGATTGTCTCGGCTACCAAGCCCGATGCTGACAACAAGTGGTGGCTGTCAACCCTTGCCGATGGGCCCAACCCCTCCCCTTTAGCAGAAATGGCGAAGAGAAGAAAACAGAGAAAACAGCACAGAATAGGTCGTGGGCTCGGGCCGCCACGCCCGCTGCTCACCATGGCTCTCGACGTTCTCATCGAGAACATTACAGACGTGTCTGAAGAAGCTTTGGCTGCTCTTCCCCCCCGGCTTCTATGGCGCATCTGGGACCATCTTGTACCAGTGCAAGTTGCCGCCCTGACTGGCCGCTCTCGGCATTGCTTATTGCCCAGACTCTTGCTCATATTTGATACAGCGGCGTTTGCTTTCACACGTGGAAGATATTCTCCAGGCTCTTGCTTGACGATAGGATGGGTGATCCCCATGTATCCGTCATCCCCATGGGCGCGTACCGGTTTAGGCACATCATCAAAGATCCGCGCTCTGAGCTGCGCATCTACACAACGCCTCTGAGATCGCCGAATCTTGACTTCCTCGTGTCTTTGACTATAGGAAATGCTGCAGCTATCTTCCAAGTCACCGAGCTCCTAGCGCTTGCCGACCTGCCGAATTTGGTCGTCTTGGAGTTCGCCACCCACGAACAGACCCTTCGCGACTTTAACAGCATTACCGACCGCCTCGTAAGAGGCTGGAGCGAAAAAGACGCTCCTTTTCCTTGTCTCCGCATTCTTAGGGTTGTTGGCACCTCTACTGTATCGCGGCAAGCACTCACATACATTTCCTGTTTCCCAGCGTTGCTGTTCTTTGACATCTCGGGATGGGCTCACCAGTGGCAGAACGCAAAGAGCATAGCCCACGACTTTGGGTGGAAGCTGGTGCGCGACCACGATACTGACTTGGACGAGCGAGACAGGCCAGGCGCAAGTTTTAGCCAATACATGGCGGCCCGTTTTGGCGACGCGTGCAAGCCGAGTGAGTTCTGCACAAGGAACCTTTCTTGGATCTACGAGATGGATAAGAACACTGTCCGCATTGGCACAGTCCCTCTCTCGGCCGACAAAGAGGAGACAGAGGCATACGAAAAGATAAATGGCTGCGCCGCTGTCTCGGACGATCAACTCGAGGAGCTCTGGCAGATGTTGACCGCACCAGCCGTCGCCAGACCCGAAACACGTTCCTTCTACAAATCGGCATTTACTTTCTGGGCCCATGCCCTAATAGTTGGAACTAGAGCCCACACGCCTCCTCCTCAAACTGAAGGCCGAGTTGGTGTCAAACACAGCGCCGATGCCCCTGCCGTCGCCGCTGACGACATCAGACAACTGTCGGTAGGAAACGTCCCGCTGCCTTCCAAGCCCTTTGCCCACCTTTTCCTAGAAGGAGGACACTGCGGAAGGTTGCCCACGATGAGCGTGGGCAGCAAGGTTCAGACGTATCTATTCTATCGGAGCCCGGATCTCAACTCACCTTCACGTTCTGAAGACAGGAGCTCCCTTGCAAGCCAACTTACGCAAAAGCCGCCAAGTGGGAGGGGTCGAGCAACTACTAAACTGAATTCTCGCAAGAGACAAAAAATGGGTGACCTTCTCTCCTCTTTTGGAGTGCATTGAGGACAGGGCGGGAAAGCGGTGGCAGGGATTGTCAAGGCACACATAGCAACATGGCCCAGCAGGGCAGTGGAAGTAAGTGGCCGTTAGCCCAAAATGGGTGTCGATAGACTGGGTCATCTGTTACATACAAGCTGCCTATCATGTCAATATAGACAATTCCGGCCTCTTTGGCGAATACAGCGTCACAATTAATACTGAACCTCTCAGATAAATTGGTTTTAATCACCGCTACTGAGTCGTATTTCAAGTCAACATCATGCCTCTTCCTCCACATTCAAGTCCTTAAACCCCTTCCTACGTTGTTATTGTGTCTGTTGCAGTCCTTTTCCCATCGTCCTCTCCACTTCCGGCCCCCAATAAATCCATCTTGTCAGTTAGTTTGCAAGTTGACAGCTATATGGGCATTGTAGTTTACACCTAGGTATTCCACAATCTCACCGATCAAGTGACCTAGGTGATAAGATAGCATTCAATCTTGTGTGGCGGCAAATTTAATCCTTGGTAATAACTGGATTTCACTGTTCGGCTCTCGCACATTGCAGGTACCTATTGACAACCTAGCCAGCAAGCAAAGTCGCTGGGCAGGGAATTCTCAACCTCTCAAGTCGGTTATCGGCGTGTTGCGGAGCAATCACAAGAATCAACTTCCCCCCGGAAGTAATCCACCACAAAACATATCGTAAAGAGCAGTAGTAATTAGAAGAGGAAATGTCGAAAGTGGCTGAGTGAGGTACGCCTGGAACTGCATGTACACAGCAAAGTCCATGCACCCTTCTTTTAACAAACATATACACTAACTAACAACCTACCAATTTTAGGGAGGTTCGTTAATAATACAAGCGAGCGAGCACGACAGATATGATAGGTAACTTAGGTATATTGCAAAAATTTAGAAAATACCTTTTTAAGAAAAAGTTTTTCAGACAAAGAAGGAGAAAAAAACCGTTCAATAATACTCTATCCCAGGATCAATATCAAGAGCAAAAAATACGTATCATGAAGCACCTCATCCTCCAGCCCCAAAGAATGTAAATACAGAAAAGAATGGAATATTAGGGTGAAGGGGGTTTTGCAGTGACCGTGACCTTGTGGCAGTTAGAGGAGGGGGGCACGTGCGGCCCGGCGTCCCCCTGAGGACCGAACACAATCACATTCGTAAAACAACCGGCTGGGGGGGGGGGAAAATGAGAAAAAGGGTAAACAACCTTACCTAGACGCTAGCGGCGACGCGCTTTATTTTTTCGCGCGCCGAAACATTACACTGCTAGCCCCTAAAGAAAACATCAACAAAAGGCAGCCAGCGAGATAATGCGCCTCTTTACTCTCCAAAAGTAGATCATAAATGTGAAGCCTTCATTGGTGGTATAATTACAACTCCCCCTTCTAGGTCGTTTGTGAGAATTGACCATGATTCACAGTCCGTATTCGCGCAGGCGCGCAAGAAAAAAAATAACAGATCTGCGCAAAAAAAGGAAATGCCAACGCCCAAGCCCCCCCTCCCTCCCACTGTACTACTCTCGCGGAGACAGAATCCAAAAGGTGCGTGTGCGAGTGTGCGACGATGCGAAGCGGGGCGGTGCTTCTTTCAGGGACAAGTCCCAGCATTCCAGCCTAGGCACTTTTTCCTCCTTTTTTTTTTCTGTCGTGGTATCGCCGCGCACAAAATGATCACAAAGGATTGGCCCCCGTCCCCCACCGATCCAACAGAAACAAAGATACATAACAACGCACGCAAAACATTTGCCGCGCCACTGCTGAAGTGAGAGCGCGCGTGCCGATGAAAACCCAACCCCCCCAATGTTTCCCAAGATTTCCCTGAACGCCGATCGAAAAAGCCGTCACATCACATTAGGAAAGACATCATGACAAGGCGTTGCTGCACTCATGCCTCAGCCGCGGGTGCCTCGACCTTTTCGGCTGCCTTCTTTGGCGCTGCTGCCTTCTTGGGAGCAGCCTTCTTCGGCGCCGCCGCCTTCTTAGGAGCGGCAGGCTTGGCCTTCGTAACACGACCACTCTTGGTCGTGGTCAGTGCTTTGGGTATGTCTACCGCGGCAGCCTAGTGAGGAATGTTAGACGGGCGACTGAGATACATGGGGGGCGAGTGGGGTTACAAACCTTCTTGGGGGCAGCAGCCTTCTTCTCCTTGGGAGCGGCGACTTTCTTCTCCTTGGGAGCGGCGGCCTTCTTCTCCTTGGGGGCAGCAGCCTTGGGAGCAGCGACCTTCTTCTCCTTGGGCGCGGCAGCCTTCTTTTCCTTGGGAGCAGCCTCCTTCTTGGCGGTTGGCTCCTTCTTGGGAGCAGCCTTCTTGGGAGCAGCGGGCTTGGCAGCCTTCTTCGCCAGCTTGGTGCCGCCGGAAGCGCCTTGGATACATGTTAGGACGATAGCCAGATAGACGGGACGGAAGGCCTGCACATACCCTTTGGTTGCTCAAAGATGCCCTTGTCGACACCCGACTTGAGGGCCTTGTTGAACAGAGAGTCGAACATCTTGTCCGTCACGGTGATGGTGTTGTTGGCGCGGACATACTTCTTGAGCGATTGCCGGCTGGGAGGTCAGGTTAGCAGGTGCAGCCATGAAACCATCGGGACACAAACGAAGGAGAGCTGCGGTCGGAGCGGCCACGTGGTGACGTGCGAAAAAAGAATGAGAAGAGAGAGCCATACCTAGAGCCATTGCGATCCTTGAGCTGTAGCACAGGAAAGACAGTCAGTATGATGATGATGATGATGATGATTCAAGTTCGAGTTGAGCGGGGGTGGTGAGACAACATGGTCGCAGAAGCATCATGAGTCCCCTCATTCAACCGTCGCCGACCGCGTCGCAAGCAAGACGCACAAGACGCGATGCGCCGGAACAAAAGGAATGGGAGTAAATACCGCTACAATGGCATCGGTGATCATGTCCTATTGCCTGTCAGTTTCTAATCTGTCTTTCAATAAGCCCGAGTGCTGGCTGCATCATCGCGTACCTGGTAAGAGCCGTGAGAGCTGGGGGCCTTGGGGGCCTTGGGGGCAGCAGCGCCCTCGCTCTTGGTCTCGGTCTTCTTGGGAGGCATAATGATGGTGGTATGTGAAGGTGGTGTGTGGTGATGTTGATGTCAAAATAAGACGGGATTGAAGCCTGTTCGAGCTTGCGTTGCGATGAAAATTTGAGAATGCTAGGATTGTTCGTGGTGGAAGGGAACCGAGATCAAGAGGATGGGTAGGCAATCGCGCTCGAGGAGAAAAGCCCAGGTGTTTATATATGAGGGCGGGGGTGAGCAGCTGCTCCTCGAGTGATTGTGCTGATTTGTGCCCTGGAGCTTTTGCCTGGCTTTCCCGACCCAGCTTTCTCTGCCGCAGGCCACCTATTTTCCGGGGCCAGCCTTTGCGGCTTTGGTGGGTGTGTGGCCCGTGCACCCACTAAAACACCTCTATGAGAGTGAGAGGCGCCGGAAGCCCAGAAGCTAGGTCTGAGTTCTGGGGGTAAAGCCCACCTCGCCAGCCTGCGTTACCTACCTACCTACCGGGGTCGGGTCAGGTGGGACTTGACTGGAATCCTGGATTATTCCTAATCGGACCTCAGTGAGGTGGCATGGCATCAGTGCCGCATCACGTATCACGGAATCTGCCCGCCCATACCCAATGATTGCCCATGCATATTGAGACGAGATCTGTGGCAGGCAGGCAGCCGGCTTGGTCACCAACAACAGCAGCGTTTGCGTGGCTCGCTCCCGGCCTGCTCTGGCTCTTCTGTCTCTTCAGTTCTCATTCATCTGTCGCGGCCGTCGCATCCAGCACACACACAAAGCCGCGAGCGCATTATTTTCTTTGCATCGGCATCAGCATCAGCATCGGCATCAGCATCGGCATCTATGACACCATACCCCTTCATCATATGCCTGGGACGGAAAGGGAATCGTTCACTTTCAGACACGTTGCCAGCAGCTGTGAGTGAGTGAGTATTATTTGTATTACGGATGAGGAGGGAAGCGACGACGCAACGATATTGCCGCACAGTTCTCAAGAGCCAGAAACCCCACTTGCCAGTTGTGTTTTCGATCACTTGCCGCCCCGATTTTACGCTTTCCCCCTTTGGGCGAAATGCGACCGATTTAAATCAGGACGATATTATTCCGTACAAGTAGACCATTTTTATGATTGGCCTATTCGACCACATGCGATCCACATTGTACCTCCCGTTGTCAATCATGCGCACCCCGCCATCCATAGTCGCCAGCTCGAGAGATGTGAGCGAGCTCTGATCTCAAGCTCTCCCCCATTCCCCATCCTCAGACGATTCCGCGCCGTCCTCCACTCCTCTCGCTTCTCGATCTTTACTGCACTCCCACTCCAGTTGGATAAACGACAGTATTTGTTTCGATTTGTTCTATACTTTTGGCGTGTCTGGACGGGGCCGATTAGCCGCTTTTTGTCGCATCGAGCTGCGCATCGAGATCCCACGTCGACGTGGGTTTCGCGACGCGCTTTTTGCGTGTTCGCATTTCGTCTCGACCTGGTTCACAACCGACACCTCAAGGCGCATCCGAAATACCTCGACCCCAACCCCTGCTTTGCCCTGCTCGAATGCTTTTTGGGGGGTCAGCGAATTGTCATGCTTGTCATGGTCTGGTTTTTATTCGGTCTGCAGCTTTCCCCGCTGTGCCTTTTGCGGTTGCATCCAAAGTCACTCCTGATGTTTCTTTCACCCCTGCTTGCAGCTATCCACATTTTTTCCTGACTCTTGCTTGGCACGCCCGCCACAACAAACCCTCGTGATTTTATATGACGAGATCCCTCACTTATGAATCATCTAGATGGGTTGTCGGGTTCCTTTCCTTCTTTTTTTTCCTTTCGCCTTCGCTCGCCTCGTTTTTTTTTTCCTTCTTTTTCTGGGGCACCACTGGATGCGGCATCAGAATCGATGCGTGTCGATCTGCATCCCGCCAACCAGTCGCGAAACAATGGGCGCTGTCCCCGCGAGAAGTTCGGAGGGTAAAGTGGCCTTTAATGAGCAAAGGAATGCATCGTGCGATACTTGAATCTCAGCATTTGGCAATTCGATTGTGTGGTCGGGGAACTGTCGAGTTGCGGTGAATGGTCACAGGTTGCTTGTGCGCCACGCGTCGTCGGTGAGAAAACTCGAGAATTCACAATTCCATGGCATCCATTTTATTTCTCAGCAATCGCAATCGCTCCCTCCCGATCACACGCGCACGCATCCCGCTTGTTGTGTCGAGCTGTGCTCTGTCGATCTCACTAGATTACGCCGCTTCTCTGGAAAACCATGTTGTGCTGGATGCTGTGCGGCCCATTTTCGGGCCGCGCGACATTTTGCAACATTGTTGGCCATTGACACAGCCCAACCACTTGTTTGATCCCGATTGTTAAAATAGACGCGCCGTATAGTACTCCGCATGGGCACCGCCGTTCGATCATCTGTTATATTTACCCCTTCCCCCTCAGGCAGGGTGGGCAAGAAATGCTGCCCCTTGGACACTATGGGGACACATACGTTTCATGCGTTTTTGTTCCGACGAGACGCGCGGGTAGATGCTGTTACTTCGGGCGAGCTATTAGTAGTAACAAGCAAACTTGAGGCGTGAGTTGAGAGATAAGGACAGATGACTCACCGTAGACCCCATGCCATAAAACACAAACATCTAGGGAGTAAAGTTTTGCTCCCCGACTCCCCGCAGCCAGAGTATGACTGCTGCCAGCTGACGGTGGCCGTTGAGTTCTACTTTGGAGAGCAGGAACCGCCACTGTCGACAGAAGAAGTCATGGAGAGCACGTTCTCAGCCATAAGGCCCGACTCCATATTCTCCCTCACTTGTGTTTTCGGATCGCTTAACCAGCTCCTCGCATAGATGTGATAACTAAGGCAAGTATATGTTGTTTTTGGGGGGGGATTTAGACTTTGTGAGTCCTTGACACATGTTTTGAAAGGAATAAAAGAGACTTCTAATTGTATCATTTATCGTATGGAAACACTTCATGCTGTCGATTGTCTAAACTCTCAAGAAGTTGAACATTGATTTGGCATATTTCGACATTAAAACATAGGATGAGCAGAGTGAAATTGTTCCTGGCGCCATTATATTCTTAAACGACGGTTAAAATAAGGACGAGAAGCAAAGAGAGAGTGAACTTTCAAGTAAGGCTTAGTGAGAATATTTAACCACAGTAAAACAAGCGGTTCCTCATCTACAATATCACCCGTTTGCTAAGACTATTCATATTACGAGGATGACTTGGTATGAACACAACATTGTCCAAGTTATAGAAAAGAAAGGGTTTAGTCGCGATTAATAGGTAGGTATGTTCTCAAGTCCCAATTATAGATCAAGACATTTTATAGAACGATAATGAACATATTGTTTATTATTCGAGAAGGTGTTGCAATATCACAGTTGCAAATGTTTAATAACCACAAAACCAATTAAACATTCCAAACTGCGCTCCGCGTGGTAATGAAAAATTACATGGTCTTATTACTGCTTTCACAACTCCCGGCATGGAAGTTCCTAAACCGAAAGCAACCATCATCCAGTCAAGTCTAAGGAGAGAAAAAAAAATCCCCCTAGAAGACGAAGCATGAAGTACCTTAAATAGCTAGACCTACCGTCGGCAGAGGGAAGGACACATTTTAGTATACAAGTTGTTAGGAACACACACACACACGCACTCGCACACTCAGACGCACACGTCACCCACCTGCCCGCTTGAATGGCCATGGCCTCATGAAAGTCGAACACAAGTTTCGATTAAGTAAGCTACACCTGTCTAGTTGTATGTCATCACCCTCACTTCTTTTCCCCTTCTTTTCCTTTCCTTTCATTTCACATTTTATCTTTTAATCCGTCCTCCAAGTATCACGCAAACATATGACGAGAGAGGTGCCCACCAACCTATCTATATAAACCCGAAGCCCCCCCGAAAACAAAAGTTGAAATAGAAAAATAACTCGAGTATCTACGTATACGACTACTGTCTCCTTTCGACCCGATCAAATCCAAAATCGATGTAAGAAGAAAAAGAAGAAAACACCTTTATAAACAGCAAGCCAGCCTAGCTAGATACAACAACGCCAATGACCACTACTTCATTTCCACGACTTCTCTCGCCATGAAGTACAGATACACACCGGCATCATCCACACGCACATATCATCATCATCATCATCGTCGTCGTCGTCATCACTGTTCTCGTCGTTATCAACAGACAACAAACACAAATCAACGCAACGCATCCATATCAAACCACCCCATCTAGCCAGCAGGTATTCATTTCATCTCATCGCAGCAACCGGAAGAAAATTGCACGCACTTATATTGTATTCTCCCCCGTGCCTCTCAACATTACCACCAACAAATCCAAGCATATTAGAAACCCATGCCCCC
Source organism: Podospora didyma (assembly GCA_033439775.1). Lineage (NCBI taxonomy): Eukaryota > Fungi > Ascomycota > Sordariomycetes > Sordariales > Podosporaceae > Podospora > Podospora didyma. The sequence goes on from JAULSW010000004.1 coordinate 779,498, forward strand.
AGTACCACCCGCTGTCTCACCCCCCATCACATGTCTGTGTGTGCGAATGTGCCTTTCTTCTTCTCTCATATATATGCATGTATATGTATGTGTGTGTGCGTCACTCAACTACCATCCGGAACGTGGCGTTTTTTGGGGGGGGGGGGGGGGGGGGAGCGGAGCTCGATTCCCCAGAGAATGAGAAAACGGTACACTGCACATAAAAGGAACACCAACACAGCCTGGTACAATGCTTAAATAGAAAGCCATCAAGTTGGCTCACAAAGGGTCCATCCCCCTGCGTTCGTTCGTCCGCCTATGAAAATGCATAAATGTGCAATGCTCCCCGCCCTCCGTATTTTGTAAATGCAGACACGAATGACACCCTTTTTTCACCCAATACAAAGAAATGAAATAAGAAAACCATTGACGGGACTGTAAGCCTCTCATGTCGGCGGTATTAACCAAGCAACGATGTCCGGGTATCAGGTAGTGGAATCTATCTCTCCATCTCGTAGTCATATACTTCCGCATGGGTGTGGGCCAGACTGGCCCGATCGAGCTTGGCCCCTTAAGCGCAAAATTTCTTATCAAGTTGTCTGAGCGTGCGGGCGTCTTCGATTCCTATGCGATTCTGCTGACCCGGCCCAGCCTGGCCGCTGGCTGTGACTCCGGGAGGGGCTCTCGGAGAGCTATTTGCACTGTTGGTCCCCGGGTTGGCGCTGTTCGGCTCGGAGTTCGTCGGCGTGGGGTGGAGGAGTAAGGCGGGTATGCTTGGCGCTTTATTGCTCGAAGGGCCCATTCCGCTCCCGCCAGCTGCTTCCGAGTGGGCGCTTCTCGACGGCGAAACTGAGCCGGTCCGGGGGGGAGGAGTATCGGCCGACACCCCACTTTGCGTCTGTTGCCCAGGTGCCGGGAGAGGCCCCGATGTGTTTCGTGTGCCGTTGGTAACGGCACTAACAGCACTGGCAGCAGTCGCCGCCAACCGAGGATCTATTAGAACGGCAGCGTCCCGAGCCTGAGCTTGCAGATGTTGTGCCCGTGGCGAGTCAAGCGGCGTCATCCGAACCGGCTGTGACATGTGAGGCGAGTGATGTGGAGGCTGCTGGTGGTGGTGTGGCTGCGGAGGGTGCTGCGGCTGCGGCTGGTGCTGCTGCTGCTGCTGCTGGTGTTGGTGTTGCGAATGTTGCTGGTGCTGATGCGGCTGCTGCTGTGGGTAGGGCTGTGGAAGCGGCATCGCATGCCTCACCTGGTGGGAAGGAGCCGATGGCTGCGGCGGCGGTAGGGTCGATCGCTGCTCGTACTGCGAGCTCGGGACGGAAGGCTGGTATGGCTGGGGTGGTGCGTGGGCGTAGTGATGCTGTGGTGGAGGAAGGCTCGCCTGCGGATAGGGCGGCAGGGTGTTGTAATGGCTTTGGTTGAATGGGGGCGTCGACATCGGGGACGGCGGCCAGAAGCCTGGCTGAGGTTGCTGGGGATATTGAGGTGGGAAGCCCGGATGAGGCGAAACCTGGTGCGGATGTTGTTGGTGTTGGCCGTATGGTGATTGCTGCATAGGCGCTCTCGTCATGGCTGGCAGTGGGGTCTCGGTCATGCTCGACTCTGGGTACATGCCCTTGACGGGAACGATATTCCGAAGAGCCGGATCCGTGCTGGGTTGCGGGAGCTCGGTGTGCCCCCTGGAGTAGTACGAGATCAGGTGGAGGTGCTGGCCGGTGGATGTCGTGATGCTGAAAGACTGCTTCATCAGCCCATCAGCCTTGTACCGGTACCCGTCTGGCTCTCCATCGTCCTGGTCCTCGTCGCTACCGCGACCAGAGTCGGGAGTCTTGCCGGCGCCCCTCCTTGTGGTGCCAAAGCCACTGCCCCTCTTGCCCTCCATCTCGCGGTAGGTCAGGAAGCTACCCGACACTCGGCTCGCACTCCACGACTTGCCATCCGTCCACCTCCGCATGCCGGCCTCCCGCTCGTCCCAGACGAAGACGGAGCCGGACCTGATAGACTGACGTTCCTTCTCGGACAACCGGCGCTGGACGCGTGGAAGGAGGCCGAGCCTGCACGCCTCGAAGAGCTTGATGGCGTCGGCAGGCGTCCGCACCTGGCCGTTGTAGGTTTCCATCATGTTCGCGATAGGGGGTGGCGCCGTGCCAGAGAGGAAGAGAGAGAGGGGTGGCGGACACAGCGCAGTGGTGCGGCGGGCGAGGATTGCTAGGCTCTTTTATCCAGCTTGCGACTTTGTCGAACCCTCCCGTCTGGGCCTTGGCAGCGATCCACCATCCAGACTGGCAGGGGAAAGATTAGGTTCTGTGGAGTCGGCTCCAAATTCCCGATATTGGGCTCTGAAGGGGGGAAAGCTTGCGCGGCGATGAGCAGGGCCCACAAGCGAAAGCCTGGGCGTGCAGATCGAGTCAACCTTACTGTTCAGAGGGGCAGGTCCAGTCGAGGAAGGCTCCTGGACGTTTCGGTGACCTGAGACGTCGCGAGGAGGGAGGGGCTTTTGTGGAGAAGCTGTTTGTCTTGGCGGGGAAAAGTGAATGTTAGCTTTGCGTATTCAACGGATTCGGAAGGACAACGCGCGATGTGACAGAAGCTTAATCCAAACAGGCTCGGCCGACTACGCGCTGCTCGTGCTGCGCATTGAAAAGACTCCAGCAGCCCAACCCCTGGCGGTGGAGCCCGCCCATCTCGTCAGACGTTCGGGGTGTGAACTCGGCTTGCACGGAGCAGGCAGTGGCAGGTTGTGCAACACAATCCCTCGCTGACACGGGTACACGGGTCCACGGTCCAGCGCAGCAAGGCGTTTGCATTTATTTGGCCAGGCGACTAGACACCACCACCCGCTTCAGCAGAGGCCGGCTTCGACCCGGAATGGATGGATGGATTCTGCTGGTGGTTGGTGGTGGCCCCCTTGAAGTTGCGAGCGAGTGCGAAGCTCAGGCTGCTTGAAGGGAAAAAAGAGAAATAGAGGAGGGGAAAAAATAAACTCAGGCCAACCGGCCATGAAGCCCACCCACCCCTTCGCACTTGCTCTAGTCGCTCATTCATGGTTCAATGTAAAAAAGATAGGACGGAGGAAATAGAGATAAGGCTAAGGCTCGGGAACACCAATGCCACAGCCATCCAACGTAAAATCGATGTGTCGATCAACGTAGCGACATGGTTTGGCGTTCCCAAAGTCTCGGTGTGGAAACGACAGATGCCCATGACGGGCACAAAACGTCCAAGGTTTGCGGCCGGACGTCATATCGAAATCATTGGTGCTTCAAGGCGCCGCAATGTCTAGGAACATGGCCGCACGTGGCACGAACGAGGCAGGAGAGGGTTGCAAACAGGTTGTGATGATGATAGATAGGGAAGGAAAGAAAAGGAAACGCAACGTGAACGAACATACCCAGTATTTCCAGGTTACGGAAGTCGAAGAAAAAAAATCCCCAAGAAAAGTGTGGCTGGCAAAAAAGCGTCGAGGGCAAACAAAGGCAAGGACAGGCGCCGCCGTCTGTCTGGTCAATGGCTTATCTGTTCAAACCGTCTTTCTTCGCTGCCTTCGTTTGCTTCTTAGGACGATCGAGCTCGAGTTTGGGCGAGGTCGATGCAGGTGCTACGGCAAGGAAAGGAAGGCTGATTGCTGGTTGCCTCGGGCCTCTGGAAAGGCGAGTGACTGACTTTGACACCCAAATGGCGGGAGGGACGGGGAAGCTGGAGGTAATTAGGCAATAAGGTCTGCGGGCGTCGTTAGTAGTTAGCTGCCAGCGTACGTTCGTTGGTACCCTCGCGCCCTTTTAGAATTTTGAATTCCAACAAGGTATCGGGGATCGGTGTTTAGGTAGTCGATATATATTCGGCTGATTTAAAGTGGAATTAAGGTGGTGAGAGGCCGCGGTTGGGCGGCTGGTTGTGTGGATCGACTGCAGCTCGATGACGATGCAGGCCTATGGCGCATGTCTCGGGATGTGGGAGGTGGGAAAGAGGCAGAGGGCAGCCTTGCAAACGCACGAGAATAGGGTTGTGGCCAGGGCGCCGACCTAGGGTGTGGGCACTGGCCGCTCTGGAAAGGGTGGTGCCGCAGCAGACCAGTTCGTTCGATTTTTGGGTTGCAAATGGAAGGCGAGGGGGCCGAATGCTACCATCCCACAACCTCCTTCCAGGTTGTGTTCTTCGCAAAACGCCAAGCCACGCGCTGCCTCCAGCCATGTCCCAAGTCCTGGCAGTGGCACCATCGACACAGCGTGAATAATGCTCCGCAAATGTGGAGAGAAAGACGAGACGATGGATGACTTTATCCCCGTCCGGTCTGGCCTGTTGGTTGGTTGGTTGTGAAATGGCCTTCTCTTTTGCGGAATTAGTTCCTACTCATCAACACGACAGCAAAATACAACGACGGATACAACGGCTGCCCTAGGTGAGGGAGGAGAGATGCATGTACACAGGGATTGCTGAGTGAGCCAGTGTCCGTTGTCACTGTTCTTTCGCTTTCCAAAAAAAAAAAGAATTCCCCCTCCCCAAAATTTCCCATCTCCCACGGTCAACCTTACCGCATGTTGGTTAGGTGGTCGGGTACAGCGAGCAATGGACGGCTCCGAAGCTTTCTGAAACAAAGCTACAAAAAGTTGTGACAGCTTTGGCTGGTGGTGCCCCGCCAAATCTTTGCCGCCAGGTTGGGTCTAAACCTTATTATTAAAATAAAGAGCAACAGTCCCCTGAGGTTCTGGGACCCCAGCGAGCATCTCGGTTACTCGTTGGGGCGAGAAACACGCGGACTTGAATGTATGCACGCCAGATCATTCTACCAACGGATACATTGCCCTGAAGTACGGATACTGGACTGGCACATAGGGTTTGGCCCAGCACTGCCCCGAATGTTGTCGGATTTTGACACACCTAATCCAACGCCGACCCTAACGCGTTGCGCCTCAGGGTGGTTGCCACTCGTGCCAAGCAGGGAGCTTCGGAGCGACCAAAAAGCGAACGGGTCGCCGAGGCCACTGATGCCGTAAGCTTATCCATGGGAGTAAATATGCAGGATTAGTTGCAAAAGGGATGGAATTCCAAGACTCGGCCCAGTACAGATTACGAAAGGAGGGGAGAAAAAGGGTTGTGTCCCGCGTGGTCAGGCCCGTGTCCCGTCTTGTCGCCTGTCAGCAGGAGTGGTGAACTGGTGGTGGTGGGACCAGGAACAAGAGATGACTGGTTTGGATTAGGATTAGGATTGAGGTATTGGTTCCGCATCTGACTGTCTAACCTAATCGATCGGGATTAAGGCTGGGTCTCCTCCCACTCTCTCCGTCCTCCCCGCCGTTCTCCGGTCTCCGGGCTCCCTGGGCCCCAGATTTAGTAAGGCCGTGCTTGTGCAGCTGTCGCCAAACTGTTGGCTCCAAGTTTCCTGGGAAGAGAGAACTTCAGACGATGACTACCCCAAGTGCCAGCTTGTGCCAGCTTGTGCCACACCGCACCGCACCCAGCCTCTTTATTTTCTTCGCCGGTCACGGCTAGTCGGTAAAGAATGGCAATGATGCTATTCTAACTTGGTAACGTTGGCGGGTTGACAGCGCGGCGTCGTCCAATGCGATGTTGGCTCCCAGTCAGTGGCGAGAAGAGTAGTAAAGTCCCCAACAACCCTATCCTTCCCTACCCTTGAATGTTGCACTAACTGCCTATTCTTCATTGTTACTAGCCCGTAATGGCTAGCGTAGCGTGGAAGTCTGAGATGGTGTCGGGGGCGCGGCGATGGGAACAGGGTCTCTTGTTGGTGTCCGTTCGGTGCTCCAATATAGCGGACCACGTTGGGTTGGCCGGCACGGTCACGGTGCCGCTGCTCAGGCAAAAATATCAGATTGTGGCCGAGTTCCGACTCAATCTTGGACCAGGTATCGAGGCCTGGTTCAAAATGACATAGGAATAACATATATAACTTGACGTCGCCCACGCGCCTTTGACACCTCTTTTTCTTCCTCGGGTGGTGCCTGGCGGCCCCTTGTTCGAGAGTGGTCACATGTTCGAGGTCAAGCTAGTAGGTTCGGAAAAGGGCATGAGACCCAATGCGAAGAAAGGGGAGGGGCATTATTTCGGAATTACTGTTTAGGTAACGTTTGTTGGTGGAGGCAAACGCAACTTTGTTGCCTGCATTGAACTTCATCTGTCGCTCCTGCTTGGCCAGAACGGGAGTGACCTCCAAAAACGCACCTTATTACTGGATGGTCTGAGCTAGGCAGGAGAAGAATTTTCGAAGCCACACGGGATGCAATGCATACATATGGTGTGGTCAGGACTCGGGACTTCTTCGTCAGTGGCCGGTTCGTTGAGAAAATGGCAATTGGTGATGCAAGACGGCTCCCTTCCATGTTCCCTGGTGGCCGCCCCGTTGTCTTGAGCCCTCACCGGGGGGGGAGGGGGAGGGGGTGGAACACGCGGGTCACCCTCACCAGGGCCGTCGTGGCACGCCTGGGACCGCACAGCCGATCCCTGCTTTGACACGGATTTGACATGGGAATACAATTAGGATTTCAAGCTTATTTCGCAGCGCCATGTCGGGCGGCCTTAGCTCGGATTGGCGTCCTCGGTTCTTTTCCAAACCACCCCTCGGTTCCATTTACAAAGCACACAGCAGCAGCCTGTCAGTCCGGCAGCCTTGGAAGTTGGAATAAACTCACTGGGGCGCGCGCCCTGTGACCGCTGGCGAGCATCCATCATCCACTCCATGCTCCATGCAATTTCCCTCGTGTCTCTTGGCGGGTCCCCCAAGCCTTCCCCTAGCCTTGGACTCCAGAGTCCAAGGCTTGGGCAGTCTCCAGCTGTCCGAAACTCCACACACCAGACCGATTCTGATGCCTATCTCGCACTCAGGGCACACTGCATACCGCGCCGCAGCTATTCCCTTCTGCCACAGCGGCAGATTGCCAACAGTCGGGTCCAGACCCCAGGTCTGGCCATCGTCTGGCGCTGATGACGAAAGAAATATTTGGTGTGTGAGATGATGATGAATGCGCTGTGTGCTGCCGCGGGCCCGCGTCGCATGAGAACATAATGGCAAACACCGCGTGCTGCTCCCCGCTCGTGGAACCTTGTTACTGTCGTCTTGGCAGTTATATCATCTGGGTGGCTTATTGCCAAGCTGCCAAGTATCAGTACAACCATCAGTAGTGCACCACCAAAGTGGTCCGTTGGTAACTCCGTTTTGGGCTTAAATTCCGCGGATGTAATCTGCACGGGACGTGCATGTGCATCGTTTGCGCAGTCAGAAGTATAGTTGGCTGTGATGTGTGATAGCGAGGGCACAAGGAGGCTGGTAGCTAATGCTCTTCCATCAACGTATTGCACCTAATGTAGCCCGCTGTTGATAGTGCCGTTTTGAGTGACCCCAGGTTCCAGGTTATCGGCACGTTTGGATCACTTGTGGGCTGGCCTTCCTTCGGTCTTTGGTCAGATCCTTTGTCCTCCGTATTCGCGTTTAAGTTTTCAATCCCTGGGCCGCCATGTCAATAAACGCCGTCCCTTGTTATTATTATGTTAGCTGGCATCCCACCATGGATATGACGGCATTTTTGTGGTGGAGGCAGCCCCATCCGCTAACTGCCGGCCACCGGCTTCCATTTCAGGAATCGCCCGCCACCCGCAACCACAACATCGGAATACCGCCTGGTGGTCGAGCAATATTTACCGGCTTGTGCCACAATCAATCATACCTGGCATTTTGGAGGGTGGCTCAAGCGGCTCGGGGACGGGGAAAGGGGACATGTGCGACAGCCGCTCACAGGAAAAAGGGAAGTACGGGTCTTCATCTTTTCCTCTTATTTTCCTGTCAACAAAGCTGTCATGTCCACGGTCAACCCAATGGAGGCCATCGTATAGCCTGTCCAGTGAGGGTCTTCCACTGTCCGAGAAGGATGCCCGCATGATTAGCTTGGCGCCACCGGGGGAGAACCTCAACGGTGGGAAGAAGGGGTCGGTTGGTTCCGCACAAGTCGGTGCCGATCCATAGACTCAGGGAGACTTGATCCCTTCGCTGTGAGGAGGCGGAGATAGGACCAGTGTTGGTATGAACCCCCGGGAAGCCTGCACTTGAACATAAACTGTAGGTGTTCATGATGATGCTGTCCGCTGTGGCGACCGAGACATTCGGAGGAATGCTCGCGAGTCGAGTCCCCAGATCAGCATCTGCCCACCCATCCTTGGCTCTTTGGGGCCGTGTTCTCCCCTGAGCACGGGAGTTATGCCTCTTGTAGCGGAAGGGAGACAGCGGTGTATCCTTGCCAGCATGCTGTTGGTTTCTTTTTGGCGATGAGCTGTCACAAAATACCACATCAGATTTGTAAGCCAGCGAGCTGTGGAGGGACATCCTTTCACCCCTGCCCTGTAGAAATCACAAAACGACTAACAGGTCGGCTGGAGGCAGAAGTTCCCTCTGTCTTGCCTGTCCACCCACCAGAAGTCAGACATCGAAGACCTGGTCGCAGAGCCGCCATGAACAAGAGTGCCACAACCGGCTCGGACGGCGCAGAGGTGGAGCCCCGGGCCGGGTACTTGCACTGGAGACGGCGGCGGTGTGTTGGTGAGACAGCAGAGATGTCACATACGCCAAGCAGCAATGATGGAAGGATAATGAGCTTTTGGAGGAGACGTCAAGCTATGAAAGGAAACGTCTGGTTGGAGCTGTGCCCCAGCCGGCAACGGAGCATCCGCGGAGGACTATAGAGTAGCCCCGACGGCTTTCAACCTCGGGAGGTTCACGTTGCGAACATTTTGAAACTCGGAGAGACGCACTTTTCACGCAGACCGACTCGCAGACCAAACATTCCGTAAGGTGGCTTGGCAAGCTGCATGCCTCACCCACAGGCCAAGGAGCCAAGAGAATTCGCGTGGACCCGGTCACCAAGATTGAGCTTTGTGGTTGGCGACTTCCTGGAAATCTTACCTCTCAGGTCGCATCTCTTTGCCTTTTGGGCAGGAGCGGGATGAGGAAGGGACGGTTTGATGCCGTCAGCGGTCACATGTTTCCGTGGCTTTGCGCGCGGTCCATTTACGCCGTGGCTTGGCAAGTGCAAAGTGGGCGGAACTGAAAAGGATGAGGAAGGTGTGACTGCTAATCTGTCAGTTTAGAGTGTTGACAACCAGACAGACAAATTCAACAGCCGCTACCAAGAAAGGCCGAGTCGACTTTCAGGTTTATAATCACAACCTTGGTTTATATGCCTTGTCCCCGCTTCTCCACAGGGCCATATTGCTTCAAATGTCGACGCCATCAGCTCGCTTCCGTTTCTGTGCACAGAGTGTACAATCACCCATGGACGCCCCCTTTTCGCCCTAATTCGCGCCTAGCGGGACAGTACGTCGATAAGTTCGACAAACGGAGCGTTCTGTCTGGCAGGCCTGCGATGGACGCTGACGCGAGACTTACACAAGCACACCAAGGCACAGTCCTGGCGCCAAGGATTTCCCGTTAAGCATGATTTTAAGCCTTGTGATCCTCCGGGGCCAGAACGGCCACCACAAAATCGCCAGCGAGTCATCACTCGCGGCTGGCCCGACCCCTGTCCTTCCGCTTCAAAAGCCGCCAATCGCGAGGCTCCAGAGCGGGACTGGCCAGGGTTCATCATTACGCCGCACAGATCAATCTTGCGCAGCTGGACAGCCAAGAATGGTAAGAAGATCGTGTGCGGCGACAAACAAATGATATGACAAGAAAGCGTTGAAAGCCCCGTGGGCAAAGTCAAAAGCACCCGCCATGCTGGAACCTATTGGCATCTGCTCGCTTCCGAGATGGCGCACTTAGTTGACTTTAAACCACATGCGCTGGAAGTGGTGAGAAGTTTGTTTTCGTGCTTGAACGTTCCAGTAACTAATCCGAAATCCAAATCAGAGCTGTGTTGTGCAAGTTACAATGCATGCACCACTGACTGACGGATCGCCAGATAGGGTTTAACTCGCTCCATTGTCCCAACGCAGAAGGTCAAGACGCGGGTTGGAGGCTCAGCAGACCAGGGACCTCGTGAGCCCGTCAAGCTCTCCCCCACCCCTCCCCCAACAAGGGCACCGATGCTGCCTCAGTAAGCCTCGCACGCGCCGCCAGCTAGCGAGTCGTCTGTTTAAGGTTAACAGTGAGGGAGGCCAAAAATACTCCAGCGGGCCGGGTCATTAGCCAACCACGCAAATTACGCGACAATAGGGGTGTGTGAGCGCGTGCGTGTGTATTTGTGTAGGTGTGTAGGCGGGTGTGAGAGTTTCAGACTTGCGAGGTAGGTCTTTTCGCCCGCTGGAGCTTTCTCGAACAGCCCACTCCCTCGTCATCAACTCCATGCCTCAGGCTGTTGTGTTTTGCTGATGGATGATTCAGCCAGAGGAGGACGCGCCTGTTACAATCTCGCACCAGGGCAAGGGCCTGAATGGCCCGAGTCAGGGTTGTACCGAGACGGGCGGGCTTGTCGTGCAGCAGCAGCAGCAGCAGCAAAATATTTGCTGGAATTTGATCACGACCCAGGCCGCTCTAAGAGCCGACTTTTAAACTGTCGAGCATACTACGTATCGATGAGAATCGCCTACCAGCCTGCAGTCTGACTCTCTGGGCGCACAAGCTGTTGCGGGCTCATCTCACCAAGCGCGGAACGCCTAGTGTCCTGGTGTCACTCGAGGCGGTGACTTCTGGCTGCTGGCTGCCCCTGGACATCATCTTTGAAGCTTCTCGGGCGTAACGGGTGCAGCTTTTTTGCGACAGGTCCACCACAACAGTGGGCTGATTCTGATCACAATCGTATTTGTTTGCCCCCCCTTGCCAACGCTTTTACGCATGACCACTGCGGCGGACCACCCTTGCTTGTCCGCAGTGCGGTTAGGCGCAACTTGACAACACCTGAAATTGTTCACCAAACGGTGCACTCACAATCATGGTAATTATCTGCATCCCATGGCCGCACACCTGTCACCGGTTGGCGCACCAAAGGTCGAACGATCACTGCACTCAAAACCCTTGCAGCAAGGATGACGAACCCGACAACCAACTGTGGGCTGCAGTTGTAGCCTACCCAACTCAACACCCGCCAGCTGCAGGGTTCTGAGAAAGCTGAATCCGACTCGGACTCCTCAGAGAGAAATGCAGAGTCGACCTCTCAAGCTGCTAACCAAGCGCAAGACCGAGTGAGAAGAGCGAGGACCACTGGGCAAATGGTCCGCGAAGCAACCCATCTCGGAATTGAACTGCCTCAAGCTTCCTAAAGTTACAGCCAGTCAAAGCACACGGCAATTGCGGCAACCGGCACCAGCAAGGCACAGTATGACGGAAACGCAGTTGACTCGTCTCTGAGAAATTTGACTTTTTGGAGTAGCGGGATACTGCTCCTATCGAAACTACCTGGGAAGGTGTCAGCGGGAGGTCGGGGCGGATATGCACTGCGGGGAGACCTGATGCAACACGCACCCACAAACCTTTCCGCAGCCCTTCTCTCTGGCCCCCTGTTCCTAAGGTGGCTGACTAATGCAGATTACAGAGAGCCAAATGATTTGCTCACGGGTAGATGGTATCTAATAAGCCATATTGAAAATGCGGTATTTGCTCTTGGCTAAGCCGAGTTTGCATCAAACAGGCTGCTGGGGCAGGAGGGAGGATTATCAGCTTCGACTGGGCCTCTTTCCTTTCTCAGCCAGCCCCTGATGTGAATGGTGTGCAGGAGACCCCACGCTAGGGAGTTGGAGCTTTGAGTCCACTCATTCCTAAATCTCTCGGGGCCACCCAGTCTGCTTGCTGGTCAGAGGCGCTGGTTATTCTGTCGAGTGAGGACCCTGCGTGATCCGGTCAGGAGCTTTTACCTCCTGAGATGGTGTACCTGTAGATACGCGCGCGACATTGACATTTACCCCCGAGACCGATCCAGACACGCACGCCACTTTCCATCGAGTCTCTGTCATCTGGCTGACACTGAGCGCTTCTCTAATGGCCTGGTGACATAAGTGACGCTAGTTGTTCGAATGAGCATCTCATGGCCGCGAATATCTCGGCCGCCAGCATGGGAAAGGTGGCGGTGAACACCTCAATAGTAGAAATTTTCGGGCCAGGGCCAGACCACAAAGGATCCGGTGCCCCGACACCGGCATGAACGACAGCCTGAAAACCTCCTCATTCTGGATTACCGCTAAGAGACACTCACAGTCCTCGCACATGATTCGACTCTTCCAAACAAGCACCTTGGCAGTCATTGTCTTGTTGGGATTAGTGATTCGGAGTACTGACAGGTAAGAGTAATACCTAGGTAGTTTGCGGAGGATCTGGATTTGATCCCCCAGATGCACTGTACCATACAATCTATGGGTAAAGCCCCACGGTTTTGGCCACGGCATACTCTGCGCCTCTTCACGAAACTCAGAATTAGCCAGCCCTATGAGGGCTGACCGACTTTCATTTTCTCACCTGGCCCCCGAAATCCCGAACAATCAAACCTGGCCACCGCTTAAGCTTAATTCCACAAAGCCACTAGCGCGTAATCAACGAGCGCCTTGCATAATGGTTTGCTAGGATGATTTGTCCAAGTGTTCGACCAGGGGTCGACTCTGTGGAGAGACTCACTTGGCAGCCTTTTGCATCGTGTTGACACCGTACGGTACTTCTTTCTAGCGCCCAATCTTGCAACAGCAACAACGAAGCCCGCAGCCCACCAACCCTTGCAAACCCGCTCTTGATGCCCCAACAACACACATGCAACACCCTTTGCCTTGGAGTCTACGGCGAAGGTGCCGGAAAAGAACAGACCAAACAGGCATTTCATGTTATACGAGAGCCTATATTCACCAGCTGTTTGGAGGCGGGAAAGAAGTACCAAAATTGGGATGAACGTTTTGCTTGCCGCCGCATCATTCGAATCCATCATGAATCCAAACTGATGAGACACAAGACAAAAACTAACAGGGGCCGGGTCAGCACGTGGGACATTGACGCTTGCTGAACTACACGTGTGGTTAGTTGGTGGGAAGTCCTGCCCAAAAGCAATGCCTCCCTGCCTCGCTCACCTGGTTAGTTCGTCGTCACGCCTTCGAATTATCCTTGTTTCCGCAATGGCGCCGCATATCATGTCCCCAATGAGACAAGACTGACCAAGAAACAAAATATGCAGCCGGTCTGTCCCAGGTTTGATTGTCCCTGATAGATGACACTTTTTAATAATGGAAAAGGGAGTTATTGCAGACGCGCGTCGAGTTTGCGCACCACCCCTCCTCCCTTGCTCCCGGACCTTTTCGACCGACCCCCCCCCCCCCCCCCCCCCCCCCCCCTGGTCTCCACGCCTCTCCCGATTGGGGAAAGGAGGACGAGAAGTAAAAGAAGAGAAGACTGGTATTTTGCATGAATCAGGATGGATCAGCCAGACACAGGCTTTGAACTTGTAAAGTGGCTCGCAGTAGGAAGAGAAATAAATAAACCGACGGTTCGGTTTAAATGCTGTGAAACCTTTTTTCTTCCTTTTCTTCTTCCTTTTCTTTTTGTTTTCTTCTTTTTTCTTCTTCTTTTCATCTTGTCTTGTGCAATGACAAGGCCAAAACGCACCGCCCCGCTTATATTTATATATTTTATATATATATACATATTCAATGTTAGTACGTATTTCAATAATCAATAATCATAGCCCATATAATAAGCGGCTTAGTTCGTTCGAGACCGCCTTTCTTCTTGCTAGGGGTTGGCTGGCGGCGGTGGTTGTGGTAGTGGTGGGTTGCCGGTGATAAACGTCCACGTTGGCCGCCGAGTCCCGACCTGCCTTGCTCGCTTCTACACCCTAAATTACCTATATCAAAGAAATGCGAGGTGATGGATGATTTGAGAGTGCGGGGCGGCGGGAATGCGGGGGTTCCTTCCTTCCTGCCTTGGTGGGGAGGAGGGGCAAGTTCGGGGGCCAAGAGTTGGAGGAAGCGAGGAACCGCCGACGGGGGATGAGAATGGATGATGGATGATGATTATTTCTGATTAAAAGGACAAATGTTGATCTATGCCCCCTTTCGTCACTGGAAGCCGAGATGATGATGCAATTGAGTGAACTCGTCACTCGCTTGGGAACCAACACAAGGCAAGCATGGCAAGGCAGTTAAATACGTTACGTAGGTAGATATGATGTACGCAGAGAGGAGAGAGAGAAAGGGCGAGAGAGTGGGGTCCAAGGATTTGGATATGGAGGAGACTGAGGCTTTCTAAGCAACAGGGAAAACTTATAGCCGCCGATGGATACAGATGACTGACTGACCGTCACCGAGACTATCTGTGAAATGCGAATGAATCAATCCCATTCCGACTCCCCGCCCATTTCAAAGACCAACAAATTGCACTCAACTCAACCTGCCTCATTTTATAGAATGTCAGATTGGACACGAAAAATTACATGCAAAGAAACGGCGAGAACGGGGAACCGCCTCCTCCGCCGCTCAGGAGGTCAACAACACCAACGTGAGATCATTGTGTTGATCACCAATTTCGTTAGCTGGCTCGCAGGCAGAGTCAAAGAAACGACGCCGGGGGGTGGTTGTTGTTGCTTGGCAGGAGTTCCTGCTTCACAGTTGTTCGCTCTTTTTGTCTTGGCTGTCTTACCCCAAAACATAGCCTGTCAATATTTGGGGCGCATAAGGAGGGAGTGCGGCTCTTTGCTGTCTCGCCGTCGGGGATGTGTGGGTGGTAGTAATGATTTGTTGGGGTTGGTCCGCGAGAGATCATCCATCCATCAGTCGTGCAACGATGAATCTGACAACATCATTACGTCTGTCGGATAGGGGATCCAAGACTCCTCGCATTATGTTCCCGTATTTGGGGGGGGGGGGGGGCAAACTCCTTTTTCGAACCGTAGAAAGGTTGTTGTCTTCTCTCTCTTGCATCCTTTTCAACAGCGAGATACAATTCGTGTCGGTTAGCTGAGCTGATGATGGTTGGTGGCAAGGCCATCAGCCGTCTTGAACTGCCCTCAGATCCATCCCGTCCACCCATCCACCCACCCATCCCATAGAAAGTTTGGGTTGTCAACCGGGCCTGGCGCGACGGCATTGACCCCGACAGGCAATTGCCGCGCAACAACCCTCGTTGGATCTCGATTCGACCCAGACTCGCGTCGCGGATTGATGCGGCTGCTACGTAGTCGATATTATCATGACCAAAAAACAACAGAAGCAGCCAGCTTCTGTCCTTACTCACCCTTGGCAGACACCCCATATTGTCTTCTACCACTAGTGCGTCAAAACAGGCTATAAGCCACTAGGAAAGAAAGAAGGGACTTACCACTTTGAAAATGTCGCATGCCGGCATCTCCTGGAACCCAAATCTGACGTCGACGACGACGAGGGAACGGAAGCGATGGGCATTTGAAACTGCCTCGGGGCTAAGGAGGCTCGCAGTTTCTCTTCTCGTGTGGGTGGATTTTCAATATCGGGCTCGCCCAAACACAACCGTCGATTTCGGCCCCTCTCTTCGACGCAGAAGCATCAAGAGACAAACACAGAAAGAAAACCCGCGGGTGCATATATTATAGATTGCTTCGTCGGACGTAGCCCGAGGTCCTTACGCGAACGCCACAAAACCCTTCAGCTTGGGTAAGGTTGGCGGGCAGCTATCTGTACCCGCGTCGTTGGCAACTTAGGCTCTCGGCATATATGGCATAATATAAACTGCTGCGACGACCCGTGCGGAAAACTGTTTATCCTTTCTCGTCCTCCTGTGCCGGCATCGGTCCCGGCTAGTGCGATTGGAGAAACAGAATCAGTATCATGCCACAAATACTGTTGCTGCCGCCTCAATTATGCGTTCGTACCTTGACATCAGTGATGTTTGGTTGGCGTTCAACTTGAGCACCAACCGCCCTCGGATAAGGATGTGGGGGAAGTGTGTTGTTTAATTTTCAAAACAGTTCCGGCCACAGTAATGAGGTCAGTGCCATCCTTTCTTTTACCCCATGAGTTGAACAACTCATGGAATCGTGCGCAGGAACCCAAAAAGACAATGTGCAACCTGCATCTTTGACGTGTTGGCGGATGTAATGTTGCCTTGTTTAATTTTACACACCCTTTGGGCCACACAGCGATGGCCATCGAACAGTGCTTCCGTCCTTCGCCCGTAAACAATGTTGCAGCGGGCCATAAAGGAGACGGTCCGAAAAGGAGGGAGGGAGGGGTTGTTTGTTGGCCCAAACAGCCACCTGGCAAGGCATGCAAACGATTGGAGAAGATTCGAGAATTTTCAAGATTGACAGCCCGCTTCATGAAACGGCAAATCAACCCCCATTTCAAGGGCTCAATGTCTACAATGAAATCAAGCGATATGAGGAGGCCTGATTGGAGGCCCGACTGGGAGAAGAGCTGATTGGGGTAGCGGACAGGATGTTGAGTCGAAACAGCGGGAAAAGGGAGCCAGGATATTTGTAAAGGCGCGACTTCGCACCATGGTAACAGTTGGGAATCGAAATGTAACCACTCCCATCAAACAGGGTACCAGGCAGTGCAGCAAGAAACATCAGAAGTTGACAGACTCCCCCGGCCCCGAAGTTGTGAACTGGGGCTGGTTATCTTGGACAATTTTATGTTGGGTAGTTAGGGGAGAGGAATTTTTTCAAAATTTCTTCCCATGCACGCAGCCGATGAGTTTCCTGGCAAGGCCCGCTGTCTTTTGTTCCTAGCACATCGAGACGCTAAGGCCGTAGGATGGTTGTACAATGGTAGAGTTACCCGTCGATATCGTGTCAAATCTGTCAAATACCACTATGGCCGCCCCTTGTTCATCACCTGCTTAGACATGAGAGCGAGGGCGGTCTGAACCACGCAGCGTGGTGTCATACGAGATCCGCGAGTGAGGGATCGCAAAACGGTATACCGTACCACGAAGCCAATCCCCGCATCCTAAGGCAAGCGAGCCTCAACGAGCACGGCATACATGGCAGTCACACGAAGCGCCACCGGCGATGAGTTTAAGATATTTCATCTCCCGGTTTGTGTTCTCGTCAGCAGTCGCATCGCCCAAACCAACGTGGGAATGCGGCGATGTCTCGAATCGTTGTGACGCCAGATAGGTAGCCGAGAATTCGATCGAAGCCGAGACCGAAGCCACCATGGGGAGGAGACCCCCATCGGCGCAGGTCAACATACCAATCGAGGCTGTTTCCAGAACTGTCACTAACCACACGGCCTGTCATGTCTCCAGTGGCGTCCGATAGAGGCGTCAATATTCCTTGTCGCTCCATCTCATCCATGAGAGGGATCAACCGGTGCTCGCGCAGAGACCCGCCGGCAATTTCACACATCTCAGGTACCAGCAAATCGAAGCATTCGACGGTCGGCCCGAGAGCCCCATCGGCATCGGAATTTGTAGAGCCAATCGGTTGACCTGCGCGCATGTAGAAAGGCTTGATATCTCGAGGATAGTGGGTGACAAAGACTGGCTTCTGGCCTCCGCCGACCCTTTCAGCGAGATACTTCTCATGCTCAGCGCTCAGGCCTTCGCCCCATGTTGGTTTTTCAACGAAACCGCCTGCGTTTTGCTGCAGCAGTGTAATGGCATTGGTGTATGTTATCCGAGGCCACGCTTCTTGCATCAGGCCCTCCCAACGCCGCCTCACCTCGTCAGCCGGCGCAAGGTCGGAGCCCATGTGGCTTGGGCGGGAAAGAAACTCCTGAACGGATACCGACTTGATCAAATCGGTGGTCAGCGCTCGCAGCATGTCTTCGACAAGGTCCATAATCGAGCTCAGATCATCTACGAAGCTCAACTCAGCTTCGAGCATGTAAAACTCGCTGAGATGGCGTGATGAATCGCTTTTTTCGGCGCGAAACACTGGTGACAGCGTCCAAACATTGCCGACGGCCTGGGCCAGGGCCTCCAGATGGAGCTGAGTCGACACGGTGAGGTACTTTCTGGAGCGAAAAAAGGCGTCTTCTGGGTGGCCAGGCTTCTTGGCGGCATCGGGCGCCTTGCCCACCGGGGCTAGAGTGAAGACCTCTCCGGCTCCTTCGCAGTCGGATGACGTGATGATGGGCGGGTGTGTCTGTGTGAAGGTCCGACTGGCAAAGAAGTGAGTCAAAGATGCGATTACGTCGGAGCGCAATCTCAGCAAGGCGGCATTGAGGGGGGTTCTCGGCCGCAAGTGCGGCATCGTGCGGAGGAACTCGGGTGTCTGATACTTCTTCTGGATGGGGAAGGTCTGGGACGCGAACGGCAGCCGTTAGCCAGTATTCGATCTCCTGCAGCAGGGCGGTTTGGGGCGGTTCAGGGCAGGGAACAGCATACCTTGGCATCAGAGGGCCCCAGGACTTCGACCCGGGTGGTATGCAGCTCATGACTCTGGGAAGTTCCAGGTGACGGCAACCAGGAACCTGTGAGGCGGACGGCCGCGCCGACGGCAAGGCTACAGAGACCGGATCAGTAATTGGAGTACCCGAGACACGCAGGTCGGAGTAATTGCGCGCACCCTTCGGCCTGATCGGTGTGGACAACGGCCTGCAGAGGGAGCAGTGAGGACCCGTCCCCGAGAGAGACAAAACGATGCGTCTTCATGGATCGCACTGACCGGACGAAACCGTTGACAACGACATCGTCGGCCTTTTCAGCAGGTCGCCAATCAAGAAGTTGGGCGACCGATCGGCTCGCCTGTTGTGAGAGACATCGGCGAGGAGAAGCGGTTGGAGAGGCGGTTGGAGAATGGGAGACGCGAAAAGGGACGCGTCTTGCAACGCGTCCAAGCGCAGCGAGCCGCATGACTGCGCTGCGGTCTGAGGGGAAGGTGGTTTGGTTGGGGCTGGCAACTCTGTTTCCTGATACCCTCGTACTATTATGGCGTATTCGATGTGTGCATGTGCCACCTGCAGGTTAGGAGCATTATTTCGTTCACACAAGTGTCGTCCCTCTGCGTGGAGGAAATTCGCCGTGGGCCCGTGATGGTGATTGTTGTAAAAAATTACGGGCGCCAAAATAATCCGTAGACTTGGCTCGCGCTCCACTGGAGGCTCGGGGGAACGCTGGGAGCTGGGAGCTGCACTACACAGGCAGGGCACGGATCCGTCCCGACTGGCGGGTAGCTTGTCTCCCTGCTCACAGCGTGACAGGTTCAGTACAGCACCACACTCACAGCACCACGGTACCTGCGTAGTTGGAGCTCTTCAAGTTTAGGGTTGCCTTAGAACTAATGACGAGTCTTTCGGCTTTGGCGCTCATCCACATACTGCACCTGGGCCTTCTTCCTCTCATTCCTGTGGAAATAGGTAGCAACTGCATTGCGGTTTCCCTTAACATGAATTCAATTGATCTGGTTCCCAAGCTTATCCCAATGTGCGACAGGCCGGCAGCGAGGCCAAGTGCCCACCTGCCCACTCGAGCTTGGAAGCAGCTACCATTGGCTGCATCATTCAAGGACTCCGCGACCAGGGAGTGGGTAACATGTCGAGCATTCAGCACAGACGACGGTCGCCGTCGCCCCTGCCTTCCCACCAACAGCCTCACGGCCGTCGTAGGTTCTTTTTGTGTGTGGGGGTAGGTGATACATCCGTCTTCCAAACCGGGCCAAGAAAGATCGCCAAGTCGAGGGCTCAGAAAAAGAAACCATTCTGGACCCAAGCATGGGCAGACTTTAGGCCGAGGTGCCGTCCTCGCATATCCGCGAAAGCGCTGGCTTTGGGAGTCTGAAAACGCCTCTGTCGATCACCACCCTCACTGGCCCGCTGAGCTCCACCTTCACGCAGTGTGGTTATGCACTCAGCTGCTCTTGCCTTCAGCTTTGAACATCACGAACCTCACCGGCTTCATCCCCTCCCCCCTTCCCCTCTTCCCTTTCCCCCCTTCCCTCCTTCCCTTTCCCCCCTTCCCCCCTTCCCCTTCCCAGCTCTTTCTTTGACTATACCTCTTTCCCTTCTGTTGCTTTTGGCTCCCCCCTTCTCCCGGACAGCCCTCGGAACTCTGCCGACCCATCCATCATCTCCTTCGGGACAGTCAGACGCTTGTCACTGCCCGGCACTTCGACGTGACGGGATTGACTTGGGTGGGTTTACTACATGTCTTGACCTCATTGGTCTCCTCCGCCGCCATCCAACCCAATGACGGGCCTGCCACTCCACCGCTCCACCATTCTCGCACCCCGAACTCGCCTACTGGCGCCCGTATGGCGTGAATTGGTTTCAGTGGGAAGGACTGGGGTCATTGACCGGCTAGTTCTGACTTGAATATTCACACTGCCCGGCCTGTTCCTGCGAGCTTGCTCTCTCGGGCATGCAAAACATACGTATCTCAGGCAGCGCATGGGGCACTACGTGAGCTGAGACTGACTCCATGCTCAGTCCCACAAAGACAAGAGTACCAGATCTATTCAAGATTGCGCATATGCTGCGACACAGCAGCCACGCAATCTACCGAGTCTCGGCTGTCAGCATCGGGCGACATATTTATTTTGCTGGCTGCCCTGAGTCTTTCTGTCTTGGAAACCTGCCTCTCTTGACTGCCTTTCCTTCCTTTGTCCGGCCTGCCTGGGGTCCAGGTTCCCCTGTCTTCAGAGAGGCCCGAGGTCCATAGTCCCGGAACCAGTCTTGTGTGACCATGGCGATGCCCTCGCTGCCTCGGGGTCCTTGGCACGTCTCCAACAAAGCCGGCGACGAGCTTGCTCGCTGGCTGCGGCGCGGGTTGGCTAGCCCTAGCTGCGCTGTTCACATCGCAGCACTCCGTCCCCATTTGTGCGATGAGCCAGTCCCCAGAGACATGTTACACGAGCAGTTCTTGCGCATGGGCTAGCTTACCGCGAGCAGCAAGGCGGTCCCGGCCTTTCCCACAACTCCTCTTGAATCTTGCAGTGTCGCTCGCTCGTGTATATAAGTCCGCGGCCATCTCCATCTGCTCTCCCATGACTCCGCAGGCTCGCAGCAGTCCCCCTCTTCCCTCCCCTTCCTATCCCCCCCTCGAAGCCAAATACTTCCATATCTGTTTGCCCCCTTTCTCGCTAGCACTCTGCTAAGGCCATCACACACTCGTCTGCTACCCCTAGCTACTATCCCTACATTCGACTCTCCACCATGCCTTCTGGATCCTCCTCCCGTTCTTCCAAGCCCAAGCCCCAGGATGTTGCCTCAGAGACCAAACGCCGCTACATCCCCATCATCAGGGACCAGCACGCCGACAGGTGGAAGACGTACTCATATATCTACCACAATCCGCTCATGCAGATCAACTTCGTCGAGAGGCCGCTCGACCTCCCCCCTCCTCAGTTCTGTGAGTGCCTCCCTCCTCATCTTTATACTCTTGGGCTTGTTTTCTGACACATAATCCAGATGTATACACCGGAGACCCAGTGGACTGTGCCTTGAACTGGGCACGTCAGAGTGCCTTCAGTGTCCCGTTTATCTGCCCCGCCAACGACAGGCGTCCTGGCGGGGATTGGGAGACCGGCGTGGCTGGCTACGAAGAGCGCCTATGCCGCCGGAGCACCCTTTCTGCGACCATGGCAACCCCCAGGCCGGGATCCGCTGCCGGGGCACACTACCCCATCCCCGGCTGCGGTGCTATTTTCTCGCCAGAAGTCGGTGAGTCTCCTTGCTCATGGGAGGCGTCGAATGTTCTCTGAGTCCCTCTAGTTGTCTTCCGCGGCTCTCATGACAAGTACGAGCTACTTGATATTGAGCATTGGCAAGCCCTGCCTGTCGTGTCAATGCCCCCGGCGCGCCGGCCCAAGTTGACACAGAACGGCACCAAATACTCGTTCAGCAACGAGCGGGAAATGGTAAAGGACAAGCTGAAGGCCGCGCTCCGCATCTGCGTCTACAGCAACTACAGCACGATTGTGATCGGCGATTTCGGCCTCGGGAGCTATCGCAACCCGCCCCTGGAGCTTGCCGAGCTGTGGCGCGAAATCATGCTGTACGACCCTGACCTGCGTGGCCGGCTCCGCCAGGTAGCCTTCGTGTTCGAGGACCCGAGCCAGAGCACTGCCCAGCTCATTCTGGACGACATGGCCAAGAAATCCAAGAGCAGATCCTCAGCCAGCTCGTCGAGCTCATCGTCAGCTTACGCTGCCCCTACTGATCTCCAGATCTTTTCGGAGGTTTTCAACAATGATGCGATACAGGCCTTTCTCGGACAGCCAGACGCGAGGTACGGACTCAACAACCTACTTGCCGAGTGATTTCTTTTAACTGTAGCCATCATTGGAGGGGCTTGGTATTGGACTGACCTTTGAAGCCTGCTGCGGATTATGCCTGCATGAGCGGTCATTGGCGTCCGGTCTGATTGAGCGTGCCCATCGGTTGGAGTTTAGGATTCAAGTCCTTTGAATGTCGCTCACGAGCACCCTTGTTTCACTTTGTTTCTTTCTATATTTTTGGAGTCCAGCCGCTTTTACTTGTTACTTCCCAGCGATGCTCGACCTTTTGATGGGCTTGGGATATGGCGTTTTGTCTTGTTTGCTTTTGCTTGCCACATGTGCATGCAACTAAGTACTATTACTCCCTCCCCAGTGAAGGGATACAATAAAACGATGGTTCGTCTTGATTCATGAGCCCACGCCTCCTCTCACTTGAACCAAGTCCGCAACGTTGGCTTGCCATATGGTGCACATGCGTTGAGCGAAAAAGATATCACAGACCCCGAGGGACTACACCGAGGGTGGCGGCTGAAGTGGCTGTGGTTGTTGCCTTCTCAAGTGCACTCCTGGTTTCGACCTCGACCCCCTGCTGATTTTATTGGCGTTGCACTCGTCCACAGCATCAACGTTCGGCGACTGGTTCACACAAACCTGTCTCAGACTTAGCTCTCCCAAAAGGGTTGTTGACTGCCAACCGCAGGAGAGCTTTTCGCCCCACATGCTGCTCAGCTATTCATGACGGCCGCCACCTTTTTTCCTTTTCTTTTTCGAAGAAGCTTCCAAGGCTGTCTTTTTTGGTTTGGGTTGGCTGTATTGAGAACTTGAAAGAGGTAGACATCCTGCACAGTGAGAAAAAATTCCAGCACTTGCTCTGACATGTCGACTGCTGAAATGGGCAATGGCGTTGCCGCATATGCAGATATGACAAACACACGGCCGCCAAAGACTTCCTACGTTTTCCCCCGGCCGATTCGGCAGGGAAGAGGCACGACTACCCGCCATAAACCATTGCTGGCTCCCAGCCCTTCTCTCTCGTGTACCTCTCAAGCGGGGTCAGACTACGTGCGCAGCAATAGAAACAGACGAAAAAGAAAAGAAAGGAAAGAAGAGGGGGGTTAGCACCACTGAGAGGCGGGACATGCATATTTCATGACTTATCAATATCTTCCTCGCCGGCTTGTACCGCAGCTGACAATGTTCGCTTATTTGTTCCCAGACCACCACTTGCCATCGTCATGCACGCCATTGTGATGGTCACGCGATGTCTGCGGCGCCGTGTCCCCCTCCGCCAGTGAAAGATGGGACGTAACGGCAGTCGCCCTCAGCGCCTTTTCTCTCACTGGACTCATCCCATACTTTTATTCGCACGGAAATCCGCTGGCGGACGCAAATGCCTGCCTGCCCCATACCGCATGCGAACACGCCGACAGGTTGTGACTGCAGGCCTGCTCATTGGACCGGACGGGCATCCGAGGGGTCGAGGGGACAGGAGAGACGGGAAGAGGCGAAACTCTTGCTTCTTCTAGTGGTATTTTCGTGTCCACCCCCCCCCCCCCCCCTGGCCCGAGAACTCTCACATACACCACCATAACCAGTCACGGAGCTTGATGGCCCACCTCACACTCGGAATATAGACCTTACCCCCTCCTTCTAAAAGCAAGATGAGGCGACTGACCAAGCGGATGAGGCATTGGCTGGGCTGGGTGTAGTTTCGTTAGCTCAAGACGCGTCGTCGGCGGCGGCGGTGGCGAAGATGAATCAAGCAGCATCAAACCAGTCTTTCCAAATTCGGAACGCACCCGACTTCCAGTAGGCAAGTGAGCGGCGGGGACAGCAAGCTTGCATCAAGCAGCGGCTTCTACGTTAAGCAGCACCATCTTCGGCGCAAGACTCTCCCTCTTGCTCCTCGGATTTATGTGACCCGCAATGCAGTGAGCCGGCTGTCCGGCTTTTGCTTGCGACTTGCTTTCCCCAGGCTCTAGACGCCGAGTGATCAGGTTATGCCATGTGTTCGACCGGCGAACTCCTCTCCCCATCGACTTCCTCTCCTATCTTCCGTCGTTTCTCTTGCAGCTATGTGCTGCAGCAGGACGTGCGTCAAATAACCTTCCGACTTCTGCCGTCCGTCCATTCAGACACCCGTGTCCATGGATCCCGGGACCTTGGCAGCAGCAGCAGCCGCCGCCGCAGCAGTGATATGGAAGGCTGGATGCTTGCTTCCCTCCCGTGTATTGCCTGTCCGTCCCGTTCTGCCCCCCCTCCACCCCTGCGTGTGTGTCTCCCTCACAGTATAGTAGTATTTTATCTTTCCCTGTTCTCCCGCCCCAGAATAAAAAATGTTTTCTTTCTCTCCCTTCCTTCCATCCCTCTCCATTGCCAAGATCCCTAGACCCCAAGTGGGTTGGCGTGCGTGCGTGCGTACGTGCGTTAAAACTGTAAAGCCCTGCCTGTCAGTGAGTTTGATATGTGCATGTACATACTGGACGCGAGCTAGTTGGAGGGTGGCTCTTCTGCCTGAAAGAACGAACCCTCGAACGACAGTAACACAGTAAACACACCCACGCCGATCCCCCCAACACACACCGAAAAAAAGGAAAAGGAAAAGACCGCCGGCCGGCCGATGTACTTCGGATGTCTGCAGGATCACTGTACCTCTATGCCTACCTGCCTGGCTGCCTATGCTCCATTACTGACTGACTGACTGACTGACTGACTGACTGACTGACTGACTGACTGACTGACTGACTGACTGACTGACTGGTTTCTAATGTTCTCATAGTAGCCTGCCTCTTGAGCAAAGGAAAGACAAGACTGAAAAAGGAGAGAAGAATTGTCCAAAACCATGCTCAGGTTAAAAGTAATAGAACGGGACGGAACGGACTCTGCCACCACCAAATCAAAATCGTCTGAACTCCCCCTTCCCTCCAACATAATACCCTCCTGAACCAGTGCAACCATAAGAATGGTACTGTAATACCAATATCACCTTCGCCTAGCACGTCACAAGACCCGGCTACCTGGGTGGGGCTGAAAGAGTCTCCGAGTAAAAGAAAGAGAAGGGGGAGGGGGGGGCAAGAAGGTCGGTAGACAGGTAGCAACAATGCAGACCCCGAACTGGAACACTGCTCCGTGCTCATCACGTCTGCTTTTCATGCCACTTACATCAAAAATCTGTCTTGAGTCTAAGCTATGTAGGCTATAACAAATTTATCAAGGATGCCCACAATGCGCTCTATGACGCATCTGATATGTCACTTCACAACATGACCCTCTATTTCCCTCTAGTGGTGGAGGTGTATGTACAACAGGCCAGACACCCTGTACTACAGCAGCAGTACAATAGTAAATAGCAAGGCAAGGGCGTAGTAAAGTAGCGCACACCCAACGATCTGTGTGGGACTCGATCTCAAAACCTTGTGTAGCAACCCGCGACGCACGGTCCCGCAACTGGTAGTGGTGGTCGGCCCATTATAGTTCTAGTTCTAGCTCCCGTCTATATCAGTCAGCAGACAATATGGAGCCTGTGTTGTCTATGCCATGTACACTTGTTCCGGCCGTGTGTCTTTTTTCCCTCTTCTTTCTCAGCTGTGAGCTGGACTATAGAAAATGGATGGCGGCACGGCGGTGGAAGCATGAGGCAATCCGGGTTCTCTTGGATTGACTGACTGACCGACTGGCTGGCTGTTGAGTGAGTGAGTGAGTGGCTGGCTGGCTGGCTGGGCTGAATGTATGGGTCCGTTCAGATTTGCACGACATGACACGGCAGCATGGCACAGTGTACAACTAGGCGTGAGTGGCGGTATCTCGCGTTACACGAAGGTGGGGAATATGGCAGATAAGGAGGCTGTAGCGAGAGGGTGTGTGTGCGTATGCGTGCGTGTGCATAAGAATACAGGAAAAGAGAGAGGGGAAAAAAGAGGCGGCGGGGGGGGGGGGGGGGAGGGGGAGAGAGGGAGAGAGATAGAGCAAAGAAGGGGAGAGGGGGCGAGGAGCAGAGAGAGAGAGGGAGTGAGGGGTGGAGAGTGTCGGCGAGTGTTGGCTTCGGTTCCGCCATGATCCGGCTCACATTCTGGTGAGCAAACAGGATGGGCGACTAGTCGACTGCCCGGGACTGGGATGGGACGGGAGTTGTCTTGCTTTTCCTTAGCTGCATTGTGACAAGGAGGATGGACAAGCAGCAGGGCCGAGCTAGGGCAGTAGCTCACGGGACAGCGCCGAGAGCCAAAGCTTGCAGCCGGTGGTGCTGCCATTCCCCGCTCATTGATTCAGAGGTGATTGCGAGTGTGTGTCTGGGGATGCAGTTAGCCTCTTTGGAACAGGTGGCGGTGAGTGAGCAGCAGACAATCAGGAGCCACAAGAGAGGAGGGCAAGAATGATATGGAGAACGTGCGTGAGGGAGACAAGGAAAGCGTGTGAGCGTGGTCGGAATGAACCACAGCGCACACAGAGCCTCTTGTCACCTGCACGCACTCTACACCAAGTCTTTTCGTTTTGTCACGCCTAGAATATGACCTGGCATGCCCGGCATTCGTTTGTTGCGCTGGCACGGCCGTATTGACTCAGGATGCGAGAAAGAAGGAGAGAAAACCTCTCAAAGGAAGAGAAAGTCCGCCAGTCAGAATTGAGAAGCTCAAAGCCGGCGAAAGAAGCGCCGACGACGAGCATCAAATGTCTCGGATGTCAGGATCTTCTTTTTATTGAAAAATTTCGCACGCGAGGGGGGCAATATCTCATGCAAATCAAGCGAGAGAGGCCAATGGAAGACGTGGAAGAGAGACGCAAGCGAAACAATAGAAAATGAGGGAAGCCAGAGGCATCATACCAATATGGATAGTACGTGCATGTCGCGCTACCCAATACCGTGGACAAGGCGTCGACGGAAAGATCTAGCCGAAAGTCCCAGGCAGTTAGTCGACGGCACAGCGGGACGGTACAGTGGCTGCCAAGTCCTGGTCGTTCACCGACACGGACAAAAGAGTTCGGGGTGGACACGCCAACCTCTTGTCGTTGATCCGTCTCGCATGCTGCGAGCCACAAATGTGCCATCACATCCGGCGAAAGCTGCGGCCTTCGTAGATCACCTAGAGTCATGCACTGTGCCTCTCTCATCCCCACCTAGGAGGAGACAACAACTGCAGCGTGTGGTGGTTGTCTTGAGCGAATAAAACAGACACGGTAGGATGCCTTTTTTTCTAATATGGTCTACTTTGGGGGCTCACGGATTTGCAATCGCATGCCTACCAATAGGAGGGCCTGAGGCCGGTGAAATTAGACAACGCTGACCCTTCACTTGAGTCTTCCTTCTTCCGGTGGCCGCCCAACTGTGGGTGTTTAAGGTCAGCTTCCGTGGAGTGTGTAAATTCACGGAGACATATGCAGGGGCCCAGACTCTTACCTCGAGCTGCACTGCCTTGTGGATGTGTACTAGCCAGTCCACATATGATTGTGCCTCGTTGTTCCTATCCTCCACCAGCATGCGCGCGAACTCGTACTCGGCACCGTCTATGCTTTGCCTCGCCAGCTGTATTGTCAAGCCTTTGGAGCCACGCATGGTTTTGAGGAACTCGACAATGTTGCGCACCTGGGCATTGAGGTGCGTCTGCAGCACGGGGATAGTAGACGTGTAGGCGTCGAGGCTCTGTAGGCTGGTCTTATCCTCGCCAAACAGGTCGGTAATCAAATCGGGAGACGTCTGCGCGTGGAACCATAGAAGACATTGCTGACCGTTGTCCACTAGGTAGACGCCGCCTGTCTCAACGCGGCTGAACGACGTCCGGATCGAGGCGGGCAATTTCAGATGGCCTGTCATTTCGTCTGGAAAGCCGTCCTCGGCCTCGAGGCTATGAAGCGGGATCATGCGGGGGTACAAGTAAAGACTAAGCTCCAGGGCGCCCATTGACCTGATAAGCCGCATTTCATGCACTCTCCGGTCCGAGCTTTCATTTCCCCCCTTGAACGCACGGCACTTCAGCATGGCTAGCATGAACATGGAGAACTCCTTAAGCCTCTCAGGCATCACGAGTTGCCCAGGGGGGTGTGCTTGCGAGAGATAGTTCTTGCGATATGCCGCGAGGACGTCGATCGTCTTCTCTGTTAGGCCTAAACGGACATCCTTGAGAGTGCTCGACGTATTCGCCAGCCTCGTGGAAGCCTCCTTGGCAAGAATTGTGACCACAGCATCCTGGTCAATGAATTTGAGACAGTCCTTGGCGCTTTCGCTGACGCCAGCGATTATGTTGCAGCACCTCACCCTTCGCTGGCCAGATGCCGTCGTGTAGAGTAATGCAGCCTGGAAATGCGCGTCGAGCTTTGAGTCGAGCTTGCCGTCGTAACCAAAAGTCACAGCCAAGGCCTTGTCGGCATCGATCACACCAATCTCGAGGTCTGCCCCGAAAGTGTGCTGGATAAAGTTGCCATGATATGATGATACTTGCAGACCATTAGAGCACCTGACCTTCATAAGAGCTTGATAACCTGTTTCGCGGGTAACGGCATGCTTGATTTCCAGCGACAGCCTAGTGTTGTCCCTGGGAGCGACAAAGTTAGGGTAGTAGTACGTCTCTCCGCCGGTTGTGGACGACACATGGCCTAGATCGGGGTTAGTATACGGGAAGATAGGTGGGTGGCAGCCAGCTAGCACTCACCAATAGTAGCAATATCAAGATAGCCCCCAGATGGAGCGGCCATGAAGAAGTCAACACCTGCCCCGATGGAGACCATCTTCTCGGCCGTCTTCCTCCACGCCGGATGCTCGGTGGTGAAGAGCTTTTTGTCAGGCTCTCCGCCGGGATGCTTGCCATCGTCCCGCATAAATAAGCGCCCAGGGCCCCAGGTAGGCAGCGCCGAAAGGGAGCAAAATATCTTGCCGCCCGTCTTCTCAAGGGCGGCGACTGCGGAGTTGAGGGTGGAAAGGAGTGCGGGCTCGGGGTTCTTGATGTTGGAGAACATTTGCGGCAGGCGAGTCATCAGGGCGCTGATGACCGACTTGGCTTCGTATGGGTCTACGAACAAGCCTTCGCTTAGAGGCACAAAGGGATCCTCGATGTCGGGCATGATCATCATCTGAGCCTGCTCGAGCGCAGGACTGACGTTGTAGAAGTGGACCTCCTTGTCAAAGGTGACGAAGCCAACCTGGGCGCCGGCTGGAATCCTGCGCTTCGGGTCCCCATTCTCATCCAACTCCTCGGCCTCTGCACCGCCATAAAGGGCGCCCAGGATGCCATCACAGAAGGACTCCAGGAAGCCTTTGTTAAAAGACTCTTGGGTCACATCAATTACGAACAGGTAACGCATGCCAACTGGCTCCCTGGTCCAGTACTCCTTGGGCACCACAAACTCGACGGTTCCCCGCGTCAGCTCTGGCCGCTGGTCACGGTCTATGCGGACACCATGTGGGCTAGTCGCACAGAA
Organism: Podospora didyma; assembly: GCA_033439775.1. Lineage (NCBI taxonomy): Eukaryota > Fungi > Ascomycota > Sordariomycetes > Sordariales > Podosporaceae > Podospora > Podospora didyma. Next base: position 808,939 of record JAULSW010000004.1, read on the forward strand.
GTACTCTGGAGGCGTATCATTGGCGTAGTTGCACAGATTGCAGACAAACTTGTTGCCGCCGGAACGGAACATCATGAATGGATTCATGTACGCTCTGCACCTGTGACACCGGGGAGGCCCGACATCGCCAAAGTCTAGCACGGGAATAGCAAGCTCGCCGGGCTGGAGAGATGCGAGCGGCTGCAGGAGGAGGCCTAAGGGCAGGGCGGTTGTCTTCAATCCCTCAGCCGTGGCGGGGAGGTTGTTCAGGGTCAACCGGGCAAACTTGGGCGAAGAATTTCCCTGATCAACAGCAACGAACGACACAGTGGCTGGGGGAGGGACGAGCCGCTCAAAGGTTGGGTAGATGTTGCTGAGAAAATATTGCTGCACCGAGTCCCGGGAGATGGGCACGCTGGGCATATCGTCAGGCGACACCTTGCCCTGGCCCGACGCGGCAAACACACCAGGCGACGGAACCGCTTCCCCGAGGCCACTTCTCGCACCGAACTCGGCCGGAGAGGCCGCGGCTGGGTTGAACTGCGGGTTGGCGGGGGCCGGGAACTGGTTCATCTGGGGGGTAGCGCCGCCGGGGAACAGCGATGGGTCGGCGTTCAGGTAGGCGGTAGCAGGGGTGCCGGCTGGCGGCATTCCGTTGAAGGGCTGGGACGAGCCTGCAGGGGCATCGACCTGGTGGTATGCGTGGCGGTCCTTCTTCTTCCTGCGCGCGGTGCCGCCGTAGGGTTCGGCGCCCAGCGACATGCCGCCGAGCTGAGCGGCCAAGGCGCCATCGTCGGGTGTCTGTGCCTGCTGTTGCTGGCCCTGAAAGTAGCCAGCTTGTCCCTGCGGCTGAGAGGGACCGTAGCCCGGAGCAGGGGCCCAATAAGGGCCGGGTTGCGGGATGCCGCCGAAGTGCTGGTGTTGTTGCTGGTGCTGGCCGGGAGGGGGCGCACCGTAAGCCGGGCTCTGCTGGTAGGGGTTGGCGGCGACGGGGGGCTGGAACTGGGGAGGCGCTGGCTGGGACGTTCGGTTGGGGTCGTTCGGATCGATGTTCTCCCCTTGGCCCAGGGCGTGATACATGGAGTAGTCCGTCATGTCGGCGATGTGTGTGCGCGCGCGCAGCTACGAGCTTCCCGAGATATGCTCTATGTAGTAGCTACAGGAAGACAGATGGGTGCTGCTGCTCGAGGTGGGCCACGCTGGGATTGGCGGGTTGGCAATCGTCAATCGTCAGTCGTCAGTCGTCAGTCGTCCGTCGTCAATCGCATCAAGTCGACACGTTGGTCGATACGATTAAACCGGGGCGGGATGGATCGAGAATCGAGAATCGACCGATCGAGCTGCCGCCCTCCAAAGGTCGTCACCGGGGACTCTGAGCGTGCGGGCTGATGATGTTCATAACTAGTAGGGGCACCGAGGATATGAGGGCTTTGGACCTGCGTTTGGGGTCTGTAGTTTGCCGTTTGTTGTCCTTGTCGTCCGTTCGAGGTCGAGCTGTCCTTTTTCGTAAATGGTCCGGGTGACAAGCTAGCGTCACAGGGGTAAATGCTGCAAGCTGTCCATCACACCCCCCACCTTCCATCGCCTGCCGCACTGTTGACACGAATCCTTTCCGGAGTTTACCCGCTTCGGCAGGCAACGCCGCCTGAGATTTTTGGGAGAAGGCGCCGTGGCGGGCCTGCAAGCCTGGCGCGTGGCACGCGACAAAGCAAGCACACAGGGCTCGCACAAGGGCTTCTTTGGCAGTCCAACGAGGTGCTCTGAACGGAACTCATCAACGGTGTCAAGCTTTTGTTGAACAAGGATTGACAGGTCCGCCCACCACCAGCAACTCTAAACCGAACTTCATTGTTGAAGAGGCTCAATACCGCCAAATGTCGCCTAGTCGACTGCCCGAATATGTGCCAGCCTAGGTTGCGAATCACACCACTGAATACGAAAGAAGAGTCGCGACAATGTTCAGCTTTTGCCCGCTGCAGGGCGCCCTGTCCGAGTCGACCGCGTCGCAATCGCTGCTCGAGCTCGATGGCGGCGTCAAGGTGCTTATTGATGTCGGCTGGGACGAGACCTTTGACACAGAGAAACTGCAGGAGCTGGAGAAGTAATTTTTCGGACCCCCCAAGATGCGCGCGCACATCATGATTGGCTAACCGTTGGCGTGCTCACGCAGGCAAATCCCAACGCTCTCTCTCATCCTGCTCACCCATGCGACTGTCCCTCATATTGCCGCCTACGCCCATTGCTGCAAGCACTTTCCCCTATTCACACGCATTCCCGTCTATGCGACCCGACCCGTCATCGACTTGGGCCGCACCCTTACCCAGGACCTGTATGCCTCGACGCCCCTCGCTGCGACCACCATACCACCCACGTCGCTTGCCGAGGTGTCCTATACCTCCGACCATACCTTCTTATTGCAGGCCCCGACGACCGAAGAAATCGCGCGCTATTTCTCCTTGATCCAGCCTCTCAAGTATTCACAGCCGCACCAGCCGCTCCCGTCGCCCTTCTCGCCCCCATTGAACGGCCTCACCATCACCGCCTACAACTCCGGGCATACTCTGGGAGGGACGATTTGGCACATACAGCATGGCCTTGAGTCTATTGTGTACGCTGTTGACTGGAACCAGGCCCGCGAGAATGTGTTCTCTGGCGCTGCCTGGCTTGGCGGCAGCCATAACAGTGGAGGCGGCACCGAGGTGATTGAGCAGCTGCGCAAGCCGACGGCCCTCGTCTGCAGCAGTCGCACGCCCGAGACGACATTGGCTAGGGGACGGCGCGATGAGCAGCTGCTCGAATCCATCAAGCTGTGCATCGCTCGGGGGGGCACTGTCCTCATCCCGGTCGACTCCAGCGCGAGGGTGCTTGAGCTTGCCTATCTCCTCGACCACGCGTGGAGGGCAGAGGCTGCCAAGGGTAACGAGGTGATCAAGTCGACGTCTCTATATCTCGCAGGCCGGAGCGTCGGCAGCACTATGAGAAACGCCAGGAGCATGCTCGAGTGGATGGACGACAGCATCGTCAGAGAGTTCGAGGCTGTGGCGGACGAATCCAGAAGGGCCAACAACAGCACAGACCACGGCAGGAACAAGGATGCTGCTGGGCCTTTCGATTTCAAATACATGAGGCTCCTGGAACGGAAGGCCCAGATCGAGCGGATTCTGCAGCAGACGGCTGACGACGCCGAGCCCAAAGCCAAAGTCATTCTCGCAAGCGACTCGAGCTTGGATTGGGGCTTCTCAAAGGATGTTCTTCGCGCCATTGTCGGCGACGCGCGGAATCTTGTAATTCTTACAGAAAAGCCGAGTCTTAACTCGGGCAACAAATCATCTGTCGCCCGGACGCTGTGGGAGTGGTGGAAGGAGAGGCGGGACGGTGTCGCCACCGAGCAAACAAGCAGTGGAGACACGTTTGAGCAAGTTTATGGAGGCGGGCGAGAACTTGAAATTGTCGCTGCTGCGCGGCAAGGGCTGGAAGGCAGCGAGCTCACTGTCTACCAGCAATGGCTAGCAACCCAACGTCAGCTGCAGGCCACTCTGCAAGGCGGCGCCACCACAACACTAGAAACATCAGCTGATGTTGTCGACGATGCGTCATCTGAGTCGTCCTCGGAGTCCGAAGGGTCGGAGACGGAGCAGCAAGGAAAGGCCCTGAACGTGTCGACCACCCTAGGCCAAGCAAGCCGTAAAAAGGTCGTTTACACTGACGAGGGTCTGGGCGTCAACATATTGTTCAAGAAGAAAGGGGTCTACGATTTTGATGTCCGCGGAAAGAAAGGAAAGGACCGCATGTTTCCAATTGTGATGCGGAGAAAGCGAAACGACGAGTTCGGAGAGCTGATCCGCCCTGAAGAGTATCTGCGTGCGGAGGAACGAGAGGATGCCGACGACCCCGATTCCGCGCCAGCTGGAGGCCGTCAGGAGGACGGCCTCGGCATGAAGCGCAAGTGGGACGATGTCAGTGCAGCGGGCGGCAAGGGGCTGTCAGGATCTCACAAGCGGCCTCATCTTACCCGCGCTGTCTCGGCAGACGAGCCCAACATGGCGGCGCTCGCCAACGGGCCCGCAGGGGACGAGTTAGATAATCTCGAAGATGAGGAGGAACAGATTCTCGGCCCATCCAAGCTCGTTCTCTTCTCTGAAATCGTCTCTGTCAGACTGCGCATTGCCTTTGTCGACTTCAGCGGCCTGCACGACAAGCGCAGCCTAAACATGCTGGTCCCGCTCATTCAGCCGCGCAAGTTGGTGCTCGTCGCTGGTGGCAAGGAGGAGACGCTCGCATTGGCCGCCGATTGCAAGAAACTGCTCACCGTGCAGCTCGGGACGACGGGTGGCGGCCACGCCGTCGAGGTGCTCACCCCGGGTATCGGGGTTACCGTCAACGCCTCCGTCGACACCAACGCCTGGGTCGTCAAGCTTGCCGACCCCTTCGTCAAGCGGCTGAAGTGGCAGAACGTGCGCGGCCTGGGTATTGTTACAGTCACAGGCCTGCTGCTACCAGGCGGCGAGTTTGCCATCACCGACGCATCGGCAGGGCACGACGAAGATGCAGCAAACAAGCGCCTCAAGATCGAGGGCACCGCATCTCCGTCCGGCGACAGCAGCACTAGCAACGCCTTGGTATCATCATCAAGCGCACTTGCCGCGACCGCTGCCAAGGGAATAGAAGCACCCATCATCCCCACCCTGGACGTTCTACCGATCAATCTCGCGTCTGCTGTGCGTTCCGCTGCCCAACCGTTACACGTCGGGGATCTGCGGCTGGCCGACCTGCGGCGCGCCATGCTTAACGCCGGCCACAAGGCCGAGTTCCGGGGTGAAGGTACGCTGTTGATTGACGACACGGTGGTCGTGCGTAAGACGTCGACGGGGCGCATTGAGCTCGAAAGCGTGGGCCTTCCCGCCGAGATATCCGCCAACAATTCTAACGCGATGATGGGCATGGGCATGGGCATGGGCATGGGAGGATATGGCGATGGAACGTTCTATGCTGTGAGGCGGAAGATCTATGAAGGGCTCGCCGTTGTGGCGGGAGCATAAATTGGCTGGACATACGGATTCATTCCATGTCTGGCACTATGGCACTATTAGAAGAAGAAGAAAGAAGAAAGGGGAGCTTGCCGGTTCTGGCCAGGGATGAATGAGCACTGCTCTGACAAATGCGCGATTATCACGTTCTATGTATTCTTCTGTATTGATTATGTGCCGATATGATATCATGGGTTGGAGGTGGAAATGTAAGCCAGTATTTTCTGTATTGCACTGTACGTTGGTAAAAATCTGGGAAGGTTGACAAGAACAATATCTTTGTATCTTCTGGCGTTGCAGTTTACCTACCTAGGTAGGTTGGAACGGTAGGTAAACAGAAGTCGAGCTCAATTCTTGGCTTGTAACTCTGTTCTCTTTATCGGTACCACACTTCTCAACAGCTGAGCAAGACGGACCTCTAGATAGTTCAGCGGGTGTCAACTTTTCGTCCTTGCAGGTCGTCGCGCTAGGCAGCTTAGGTTTAGTATGAGGGAGGTATACATCCATTCGTATTGGTTGGTAGTCGTGATATTTGAACCCTTCTTCCTTTGCATATCATCTCATGTGACATAGCCACACATTGTTATGGTATGTCCTTGGCACCACTGCACTCACTAAATGAAAGCACCTGAATCTACTTCGCAGCTGCTTCATGCCGTCCCTCTTCCAGTCTTGCCAGATTGGCATCAGTATCACCACTTCCATCCTTCTGGCCCCTGGGTAACCGTTCCGTAGTATTGGTCCCTTGCCCTCTCCCCCGCTGCCAACCCTCTAATAAACGCCAATGGCCATTCCTCGGCCAAGCCCAAAATCTGACGCCACCTTCTCCTCCCCCCTTTTTTTGTCCACTGCTGCTGCTACCGCCCAAAGCACTACTACTCGAGGCGAACTGATGCAGCCCCGACGCAGTCCTCCTCACGCCGCGTTTAGGCGCCCTCTGGAACCTCATCATTACCCTTCTTCTATTTCCGTCGCCCCCCTGGTGGGGGTCCGCGTTGCTCGCTCCAGGACTACTCCCGGCACCGGTGCCGACACTGCTTCCGCTTGCGGTGGTAATGCCGCCCAAGAAGACGCGGTACGCGTAGTTCTCAGCGCTTTTACTCCACCTCTTGACGGCGTTCAGGCCTGCGCGCGTTTGTAGCACAAATATCAGGAGGAAGAACGGGATGCAGACCGAGACCATCGTGACTGGGAAACGCCAATCATCGGCCCGGATTTCGAGTTGCGTGATGCCGAATACGCCCTTTTAAAAAATAGAGGAGAAAAAAGATTACTACTCTGCCACAATTCTCAAAGAAAACAGGTAATGAGGGAAAAGGGACCTACAGTTACGAAAGTCAGGGGTAGAAATAACATCGACAGACCCGTCAAGATCTTGATATTGTCTCCCTGCTCAATCGCGCGTCGAGATTCCTTGACGCTACTCCCGTTAAAGAGTTGGTCTCTCAACGACCGAATCTCTGTCCGCGTCTTCTCGTTCTTCTCGTACGTCTCTTGCAGTTCGCCCAGTGTAGCCTCGAGCTCCTGGTGTAGCACCTCCATGCGGTCCAGGTAAAGGCGGCCGTCAGCCGACTCGGGGTTGGGATGAGGCCATAGAAGCTTGTGACGTCCGGCCCAGAATTCCCTGGTGAAAGTGTCCAGATAGGCCGAACGCATCGACTTGATGCCCTCGTTGATAACGCCTAAGGTATTGTATGCCCAGAAATAGCGACGTGAGTACGTAAAGTGCTGGTCTTCGAACAGAAGCTTGTCCCGAAGCTTGACGTTGAACATGAACTCGCTCTATGCATTCAATTAGTCAATAATTAGACGGGCCATGACAGGATCATGTATACAGGTGGTGTGATGAGCTTAGTGATCTTCACATTGAGTTCCGTGTATCTTTTCACAGCGTCCGCACTGCACGTCCAATGTTAGTGCTCGTTTCTGTGACGGATGACAGGGGTATACGGACTACTCCATTCGCAGAGAGTCAAGGAATGCATAAGGCCCATTGTAGCAGTGTTTGTGGGAGTCTTTGCTCCTCACTGAATGCTCGTTATCAGGAAAGCATTGGATACTCAGCAGATGCCATGGCGCGAATGTGTCATAAATCTTCCCCGACTTCTTGATCACACCCGAGCTTCGGCGGACTTTCGACTCGACATTTCTGATAGACTTGCCCCCCAACGACAGTGCAAGCACGGAGCTGCATTCAGTGATGTCAATATGGTCAGGGGATCTCCGATCTGGGGGGCGTGAGTCGAATGCCTGCCAGGGAGCAGGCGTGTGGCCGTCCCCGACGACGGTATAATACTTGAACACAAAGAAGAAGCTCCGCTGCCGCAGCTGGTTCTGCTCAAACGCCCTTCTCATGTATGCCTGTCATGTAACGTTAGCGCTGGCACGGTGAAGCCGTCCTCATGTTGTGGTTTTCACCTTGGTCTTTCCCTCGTTCTTAGCGGTTGAAATCAAATTCTGGAAGAGTTCATCCATATCAAAATGCTTCTTCAATGCCAGGTGAGCAGCGCCGAGCATAAGGGGGGAGGGCTCTTGAAGAATCCTGCACTGTGTAAGCTTCGATTCTCCAGGACCGAGGATACTGATACGCACGTCATTCGCCCAACAGCTTCTCCGTCATCATTAACTTCTTTAATTGCTAACCAGCCTTCCTGATCTCGGCCGCTGTCGTGGTTTTGGTCGTCCTGATCTGCGTTGTTGTCTTGATCGCATTCGTTTTCCTGATCTCCCTCAACTTCTTGATCCGTCTCCCCGTCTGGATTTGAACTCTCTCGGGGACGAGGCTCGGGCATACCGTCGTCCCCAACTTCATAGATCTCGCAGGTGGCATGCACAAAACGGCTTGGATCTTCTGGTTCAAGATCCTGGATGACACTCAAGGCCGTCATGTCCCCCCTTTTCTTCCAAGCCTCACCCAGTGCTGTGGCCATGTCGGCGTTGTCGTCCATCAATTTTAGATAAAGGGCCAGATCGTGTTCCTCGAAGCTTTCTCTCAGGAGTCTCCTCCCCCCCCGGTCGGGCGGGGGCGGCTCGGTTTCGTCGCCAGAGTCTGCAGAGACTGACGGCGGCGCCATACTTCCGGGATCTTGTAAGTCGTTGGTGAACCGCCGACGTCTGAAGCCGGCAGCTTGCGCCTGAAGCGTATCTTGTGCGAAGGTGACAGCTCTTGAAGGAGACCACGGTGGTCCATCGACACGACCGCCAGTCCGCACAGCAGATCCTGGGACCCTGGTGGCAGCCTCGTGAAGCAGGCGGAGGTTTCGGACATACGCTTCATGGGACTGGTCGACGGCCCTCAGAATGTCTTCAAAACTAGCGGGATCCATGATCATCCAGACAATATAAGATCAGTTTGCTACTTTAGTGGGATATGGTATCAAGAAGGAAAAGACGAAAAATAACAAAGACGACGACTGCAAGGCTAGGACAGCAAAGGCGAACAGCCCTATTTATCCAAGACACAGTTCGATTAAGGGACTCTCACGTGTGCGGTTCATTGCCCGCCTAAGTACCTACCTACCTGCCTTCCTACCTACTCACCTTGAGAATGGGGCTGAGCAGCGCTGAAGCCCTCTGCAGGCGCATCGATGATAGGTGGGTGGTTTGTGACGAAAATGGGCAAGGGGGATTGGTCAACAAGGGGCCGACGAGCGCCCTCTATTGCAGAGACGAGGCTGCGTATCTGTACAGCGGCCTGGTACCACGGCGTTGGACGGTTTCTTGGACTGGGCAAGGCCGTCCAGGCCGCCAAAGCTCACTCAGGACAGCGTGGGATTCGTGCGCCATCTCATGCATGTCGCCGTCTTTGGAGGCATCCAATACAATCATGAAGGTGGAACGACGCGAAACACCGAGGTTGGAGGGTTTGTTGCCAAACGACCCCGCGTGACGATGTGATTTGTGGCAACTCGGTGTCGGATTAGGAAGCCAAATGTGTCTTGGCTGGCACTAGGGGATGTCCACCGAGAGACAGCTCCTTCCTAAAGCCTAGCCAGCCCGGATTGATATCCCAGGCAGCAGTACCAGCAGCAGCTAGTTCCAACGCTTTATTAATCAACGTCCTCGGCGCCTTCCATCTCGAGGCATTGGAGATTGGCCGGGACACTGTGCCATGGAAGAATCTCATAGGAACCTAGCTAACCAAATACCCAGCTAGTAAAGATGGTATGAGTGACCACCGGGCCGTGATTAAAGCGTGCGGCCAGCATCCATCGGCGCCTGCTTTAGCTGCCTTTCGGGCGCAAAAACAAACGCCATTTCTTCCTCAACAACGCCGTCCACCTTGCCGCCTGCCGTCCCCGCCAATGGGGGCCCGTCGTTCCCGCCCGTCGCAGCCCTCTCCTTTTCCCACTCTTCGGGCGTCTGGCACTTCGCTGACCAAGCGTGTATTTGGGCGATTTCGTCCTTGAGCGCCGCGTTTACCAGACGATGCCGCTTGAGTGAGTTCTTGCCGGCGAATTCGGGGGACACTATCAGCGACGTGAAGGACTGGCCACAGCCGCCTGTCGTAGGTTTCCAAGTTGAAAATGTCAGTAGGTTTGTGGTCCTGACCCAGTGAGCAGCAAACGAAACAGATCGCGGGGCATGGTGCCCATGACCTCAGGGCAATGGAATATGAGGATTTGGCGTCGTACCGGACATGTCTGCCACTTCTACATGGGTGGCCTTGAGCCGCTCTGTCAGCGCGACCTTGAGAGAGCTCTCTGATACGGCTGTTTCGGCCATGACTCTTGTGAATGAGGGACAGGTTCCTTTGTGTGAAGGAGCGAAGGGTGCGCGCGCGAAGCCGGCGACGGAGATGCGCAGAAAATGCCCCACGCCAACTCTTGGCGGCGGAAAAGGGTTCAACGACCGGGGGTTAGGGTTAAATTAAGCGTAAAGGTTAAGTTGACCGTGTATTTCCTCAATCTCAGGCCGTTTCGTGTTCTCAAAGACCCGGTAAAAGGTACCCACCTACCTACCCTCCTTAAGCAATTCTATAGGTATCGTCACCAGGCGATCGCTGCTCGAGACCCGAACAAGACATTCTTGATCGTTGCAGTCTTACAACGAAAGGTCATATTTTCCTTTGTGAAGGCGCTGGAATCGAACATTGCTAAATATCGTTATCGTAAGGAAACCCTCATCCGAGCTTTATGGTTGCTTCTTGTGCGGGCTTGCTTTCCTGACATCGGTAGACAAAGCATCCGCCACCACCCGACCCAGCTTGACCGCTCGCTAGGCTCTTCACTCCTGCCTCCTCACTCATTCATACTTCGTCTTTTGAGGTTTATCGAAGGTGCAAGCAATTTCCAGGTTGCACGCACAGGGCAGGCACGCTCACTCATGAATATCGCCTTCTGCCTCCCCAGAACATCGCGACTCTTCTCATTCTCTGCAGCATCCGCACAGCCATACACATCCGTCGCCATGGCTGCCAACCTCCAGAGCCCAGCTTTCACCCAGCAAGTGATCCAGGCAATGCGGTCGCTGTACGTCGCAGTTATTTCTTCCCAGACACTTTGCACGAGCCATCCAGACTAAGATGCTCTGCAGCTACCCCGAGGAGCTCGCCGACAGAAGCTGGGACAACGTCGGCCTACTACAGGGCAACATTGACTACAAGGCCGGCAGCTCCCCAGCGGCTCGCCTTGCCTCTCCCACCGTCCTTCTCACAAACGATCTCACGGTCCGCGTGGCCGACGAGGCTATTCGGAAACGAGCGTCGGTCATCGTCAGCTACCGTATGGCGGGCCCTGTCCACTGTCCTGTTTATGACGTATTTGGGCATTTAAACTGACGCTTCCCCCACCACCAGACCCCTTTATTTTCCGTGGACTCAAGCAGATCACTCTTGATGATCCACAGCAACGCATTGTGCTACAGCTTGCGCAACACAATATTGCTGTTTGTATGTCGAGCCACTAGGATACGAGCCGTCTTCATGTGTCGTGTCCGCCCCTTTCCACCATCACATCACCAAGTGACATAAGGCCGACATCCTTCAACAAAACACGAGTGGGCTATCCGTGAATCAAACTGACTCAGCTCACAGATAGCCCGCACACGGCCGTCGACGCCGCTCCGGGAGGAATGAACGACTGGCTCGCGGACATGCTCGATAGCCACGGCGTGACGACGAAGCGATCGGTCGTGCAGCCCATCTCGGGCCCGCTACCGCAAGGGTTCGGGGGCGCCGGGTTCGGACGGCTCGTCGAGTTCGGCCATCCGGTCAACCTTGGGCGCATCGTGGAGGCGTACGCCGCCGGGCTCGGCGGGCTCCGCCACGTCATGGTCGCGCGGCCCAAGAACTCGGCCCACCAGGACGAGCCCAACGTGATCAAGTCGGTGGCCATCTGCGCCGGGTCCGGGTACGACGTCCTCAAGGACTGCGCGGCGGATCTGATTGTCACGGGCGAGATTACGCACCACAGCGCGCTGCGGCTGACGATGCTGGGCCGATGTGTGCTCACCGTGTTCCATAGTAACTCGGAGCGGCGGTTCCTCAAGACGCGGCTCCAGCCACAGCTGCTGGCGATTCTGCGGAAGGAGGATGCTGAAGCCCAGGTGCTGGTGAGTGAGGAGGACGAGGATCCTTTTGAGATCTGGGATGTCAAGAACATGCCCCCTTCTGCATATGATAAGAAGTAGCGTGGCCCCCCTTTTACTGTCTATATATGCAAGGCTTCCAAAGCAGAGCCATAAGGAGCCAGAATTAACCTATCCTACAGGCTACATGCCTGCGGTAATACGACAGGGGGTGGCTGTCATCGGATGATTCAACAGTCATCTCGGGCCACGAACTAAAATTGCTACCAAGAACAAGGAGGGCCATACACGCCCCTCCCAATTTTTATAGCAATGCTCACGACTTCCCAGAATCAAAATGGGAGGTGTGCGTGCGTGCGTGTGTGTGTTCGTTCGTCCAAACCATATGTCATGTCGTGCCAGTACTCGCACTCTGCTCCAGAGACTCGCCGCCCCTCGCTACTATCGCATCCCCTTCCTCTAGCAAGGCACCCACATCGTCCCCCCCTAGCCCCCTTTCCTTCCAGCGCTCTAAAAGCCGCCTCGGCATCTCCCATTCCCTCCTCGCTTCATCCTCTTTCCCCTCCTGCATCAACCGCCTCAACCGCTCCGGCACAGCCAGAACCTGTTGCACCAGCTGTTTTGTCCTCTCCCTCGTGTCCGGGGCAATTTTCAGGGCGGTGGTCGGGCGCGGCACTTCCCTCCTGAGCTCCTCGCGCATCCCGCTCGCCTGCTCGTAAATCTTAGCCACCACCAGGTCGAGCGTGCTCGCCATGGGATTCAGCGGGTCCATGGTCGAGCGCATGCGTCGGATCGTCTCGGTTGCGCTGATCAACTTGCTGTAGTTATCATACACGAGCGCCTTCTTCTCCGCGTCCAGGGCCCTGATCTCGCCCAGGACGCGCGCGTACGTCCGCAATAGGTCCGTCATGCTGGACTTCTTGAGGATCGAGGCGATGTATGTCTCTGCGCTGAAATTGGGCGCGTCTAGCTCGGATGGTGCTGTCATCATCTCGCCGCTGTTGTTATTGTTTAAGGAGGAGAAGAAGTCTGGCCCGGCTGCGGCGTCGGTTACCTCGACAGTTGGCGTGCTGGCTCCCGACCCACTAGAGGGGGGTTTGTTGCGGATGTTGTAGTATTCGCGCAGGGCGGCGCGAGTGGCTCGCTTGTTGTTGGGCGCCGGCGCACCCGCTGCGGAAGAGGTGCCAGCATTGGGGTTTGGCGAGCCTAATGTGGACGCTGGGAGGTCGAGACTCGGCCGGGATGAGGAGGTCGGTGTGATGTTGGCTGCGTGGGACGAGTTCATGCGCCGGGGCATGTCCCGGGGGGACGCGATGGTCGACATGGCTATGTAGGTGTGTGAAGATTGGATTGGGCCGCTAAGTGAAGAGAGAAATGATCAGATTCGTGATCAATCAGTGAGAGTTTAGCCAGGCATTGGGCAGTGACTGCAGTTCTGGTCGGCGTCTTTGTTCGGCCGATTTGATGGCGTGGAGGTTGAGTTGTTGATGATGATCACAAGGATGGCAGATGGAAGCTAAATGCAGTCCTGGCCAAACAGCGGCTCAGCCCATTCAGCCCCAATTCCAGGGGTTGTGTCCACGGCTCCAGGGGCGGCTTCCCCGCGCTCCCAACGCGCCTGCCGCTGTGGAGCCTCTCCGGGTTCCATTCTGAGTGGAGCACCCACCCCTTTGGAGCTCTTCGAGATTCGAGGTTCAATCTTCAAGACCTCGCCAACCCTCAAAATTCCGAGTGGGGCAAAACACTCTGTCACGGACACGCAAGCGCCCATTACTATACCTCATACAGGCGTGCAATGAAACTCGAAACTGCCATCTGTCACTTTTCATAAATCCAAACGAAAAACGCAACGAAAGAATCACACATCACCCTCCAACATCGCCACAAAACGGGATCCACTCATCCACCCGCCCACCACCAAATTCAATAAGATGGACCTGGCAACCCAACTCCAAACCGCCCTCCGGACTCAATCCATCCCCGTCCCCTCCCTCACCTGGCTAACCACCCTCGCCACCGCACGCACCCCGCCCCCACCACTCGCCTCCCTCATCGCAACAGCCCGCGCCCGTCTCCTAGCAAGCGACCTAACCTCCCTAGGTCTCCTCGACGAGGGCTACAGGGCCTCTCACTCCCTCCCACCCATCACCAGCGCGACGAGTATCCAGACGCCCAAGGAGACGCGGCTGCCGGTGGACGTGGTGGTGCAGATCGTGGACCTGGAGAACATCACGCGCAGCCGGTGGGAGCAGGTCGAGGAGCTGGAGGCGATCGAGCGCGGGGAGCAGACGCGTGGCCGGGAGGTGATTCGGCTGCCTCTTACGTTATCTGACGAGGAAGACGGTGGTGGTGGTTGTGGCGGTGGTTGTGGCGGTGGGTTGGGCGACGACGCGGCGACGCAGCGGCTTCCCGGGAGCACGGCGGCAGCCACTGCAACGGCGGCACAGCCAAAGAATGCGACGCATAAATTAGTGCTCCAGGACAGCAGGGGACAGAGGGTGTATGCATTGGAGCTGAAGCGAGTGGAGCGGATCGCGGTGGGCAAGACGAATATTGGGGAGAAGATCCTACTGAAGAGCGGGACCAAGGTGGCGCGCGGCGTCGTGATGCTGGAGCCGTCGCAGTGTGTGGTGCTGGGAGGGAAAGTGGAAGCGTGGCACAAGGCCTGGGTGGAAGGAAGGCTTGAGAGGCTGAGAGAGGCTGTCGGGAGTGAGAAGCGGCAGTGACAGAGGAAGCCGAATTTGCAAGGGACAGGGGCGTTCGTTTTAGTGACTTTATTCAGTTAAGATACCCCAGTACACTTCTCTCTACATTTATTCAAAAGCTACCTCCGGTGAGAGCTCCAGGGAGCAGACTCATACCGGTTAATCGTACTCAGCCCTTCACGACGTCTCCAAGCGCCAGCCAACCAAACTTATCCCATGGAGCAACCATCACAGCTATTTGTGCATCCGCAGCACGCCGAGTCCCTGCGTATGCGCGTGCCAGGTCCTCCCCTTCGAGATGTCCCCACGGCGGAATCCCTTTGAGGGCGACCCTTAGCGCCATATCAGAAGCTCCCTCGCTCTCCTCGCCGCCGACCTCCGCAATCTCGGACCATCCGTGAGGCAAGTATGGGTGAAGCATGACGTCAACCTGTGCCTGGCCGGCTGCCTGCTGCTCTGCGCTAAGGCCCTTGTCCAGCGCAGCAATAGCCCTCAGGACTTCGCCAAGCTGGCTTTGTTCCGACGGCGTGACGCCTTCGTCGCTGGCTCGGAGGCTCTGCAGCTCCAGCGTCACAGCCTCTAGACTCTCCTCATCATTGTCCAGAAGTGCAATGACACCTAGGAGACAAACCGATTGAACGTGGTGAGGCTCTCTCTCGATCACCTCGAAGAGAATATCCCGTGCACGCTCCTTTGCTTCTTCCTGCCCGGTAGCCCATAAGACCTGCGCCAGCACACACGTCGTGTCCGGATTGCACTTTGACTCTTCGAGAGCAGTGTCGAAACAGGTCACGGCTTCATCCAAATTGCCACTGTAGTACTGTGCCAAGCCCATCGTCACATGCCCACTCAGGCGCAGTTTCAGGCGCTCTTCGCCTGTCAGCTCGCTGTCAGAATGAATACTGCTCAGCTCGATGGCCAGCTCGCCAGCTTCAATAGCCTTAGGGAACGAGCCAGCTGCAAGGTAGGAGCGCGCCACATCAGTCTTGGCCAAAGCAAAACGTTTCAGGGCTTGGGCCGACTCTGTCACCTCGTACTCGGCCTCTGCAGTGGAGCAGATCTGTTCCAGCGTCGCCGAGGCGCGCTCATTCTCATTCGTGCGCTCCTGAAAGAGGGCAGACAAATGACCGTAAGCCAAGTCTTGTGGTTGAAGGCCCTGGAGCTGGCTGAGGGCAAGAATAGGCTGAATCAGGAAGGAAATTGCCACGCCAGCTGGAGATTCCTTGATATAGTCAAACATTGAGACCGAATAATGCCGTCTAGTTGCGACAGATGAGCTCTCAGATATCTCCAGCGCGTGCGTAAGCAACCCTCGTGCTTTCTTAGGGTCTCCAAGGAGGAGCGCCACGAGGCCTTGCCCAAGCCAGGCGTGCGCGTGATCAGGATCAGCCGATTGAGCCCTATTGAAGGCCTCGCTGGCCAGCTGAAGGTCGCTTTCAAGGAGAGCCAACGTCCCCATGTTTGTCCAGGTATCCGCGCTTCGCTCATTCAAATGCAGACTCCGGACAAACGAATGCTGCGCTACAACGGGGTCAATGCTGCTAGTAACCGCTCCGAAGGCATTCCAGAACTCCGAGTTGCCTGCTTCCAGCTCGATGGCTCGCTTGAAGCACGCCATAGCCGCCTTGAGATATCTTGTCGCCTTTTCCCTCAGACTTACGGGCAGGCATCCATGCGCCCGATACTCTGCCCATCCGAGATTGTAGTATGCTACAGCCTGGGCATGGACGTCGCTGGCTGACACGTGGATCGCCCGTTTGTGGGCGAGAATCGTAGCTTGTAGACATCTTGTTAGATCCACTCCCAGAGCTTCGTCGTGCGGGAAAATGCCGTCAGTGGTGACAATGCCCGTGCCGACGCCATCAATGTCTCGGACCGCCTGATACTCCACCGCATCATCATCTTGACCAATTAACAGTCGGATCAGATTCACCGGGAAGTCGGACACGTGGCTTTGGATGCTGGAGAAGACCGAGCAGGCGTCGGCAACGGTCTTCCAAAAGTTGAATGTCTCCTTGATGGCCGCCGGGGCCTGTGTCGCAAATTTGAGCGTCTCCGTTGCGAGACTGATGGACTTGCCGAAGAACCCCTTTCCTAAGCTGTCTAGGGCATTCATCACCAAGGCCTGCATCAGGGAAATCGCGACGCCGTCTTCATCGGGATGATCCACTATGACTTCACGATACAGAGCAATGGCATCGTCAAAATCTCCCAGCTCGCCTTTGATTTCGGCAAGGATGAACTTGGTGAACCAAGTCTCCCCAGAGATCTCGGTACCCGCCGCGTCCTCCAGCTTCTGGGCGTTCATGATTGCCTTCGTGGCAGCGATGAACCGGCCAGAGCCGTGGTAGCTCTCCCCCAACCCGACCCAGGAGTGATAGTCATTGGGGGTTATCCTCAAGGCTGCCTGGAAGGAGACAATGGCTTTGTGGTAGTCTTGCTTGTTGAGCTCGGCCACACCAAGAGCAGCAAGGGGCCAGCTAATGCCCCTCCGCTTTGAGCCCGGCGGCGGCTTGACCTTGCCAGAATCAACGACTCGCTGCGCAACGAGCTCCACGCGATCCCAATCTCCATCGTCTGCAAAGGACTTGGCAAGCCTCTCCGCCGACACAACTTCTGACGGCGACAACTCGACCGCCTTTTGAAAGCACCTCCGTGCACGTTTCTTGTCCTTCGCATAATCCGCGTAGTAAACGCCAAGGCTTGTGTAGGCAGGTGCGTAGTTCAGATTACTCTTGAGAGCCTCGAGAAAGTACGCATAAGCCCCCGTGCGGCTCTTTCTAGCAGCTTTGGAGGCGTCGAGGTTCCAGATGCAGTATCCGACACGGTACTGAGTTTGCGCGAGAAGTTCTTTTGCAGGCTGTCCCTTTTTGACGAGAAGTGGTATGCACACTTCCAGCTCCTGCCTGCTGCTCTCAAAGTCTCCTTTCAAGGCCTTGACCCAAGCGGATTCCGTCCTCACTCGAAGGTTTTCTGGATCTCGCAGCATCGCTCGTTCTAGGAAGTCAACTGCCTCATCATATTCTTCCTCTTCCTCGTAGATCAGTCCGACACCAATCATGGCAGGCGTCGATGATGGCTCGTGGGCGAGGACACCGTCGAACAAATTCTTTGCTTCCTGGTGGTGCCTGGGAGACTGATAAAAGACGAGGGCTGTCCCGAGGTACAGCGAGAGCGCATCTTCGGTGTATCTAAACGACAAGTCTGTCCGGGAACGCTCAGCCTTCAATTGCTCCAAAGCCTTACGCATGAGCTCGACGTTGCTTTCGTGCTCCTCAAGATACTGCTGATACTCCCCCATCAGCCTGTATGCGAAGAGAGAGTCGGCCGTGCTGATGCCTTCCGTCATCATTAGCAGCCGGTCTTCTTCCGTAATCGGCACGTATGATGTCTGCACTCCGCCGTCTTCGTCGTCTTCGCTATCATCCTCAGTCGCGTCCGTCGTGGGGGGTTTGTCTTGTTCCGACTTTTCCTTTGGAAAGGGCGACACAGCGCTCGACAAGAAACCCATAATGACTCTGTTGAGATCGCTGTCTGGGAAAAACAAGCAGTATTGCCTGAGCACGGCAATATCCCAATCTTGGATTTCTTTATGGTCCTGCCAGTTAATGGCAATATCCCACGCGAACTTGAAGGGATGCCGGATGATCACCATGTCGTTGGCCAACTTTCGCACGATCTCAGCCTCCTTCTGCTTCTGCTCACCAGGGGGCCAGGCAAGGAGACGGTCGTAGCAGTACTGGAGAAGTTTCTCTTCGTACGTGCGACGGACTTCATCGTCTGTGACCCAGTTGACGAGCTGGCCGTAGAGGTAACCGAGTCTGCTCTGGCTGTAAATCTCGCGCTTGACTTCGAGCTTTACGTCTCCGATCCGAGCGCCAATCCGAGTTCGCCGCTCACCAATCAAAGTATTGATGCGCTTTTTCTCGTCCGTCTCGACGACCTGCGCCTGGATCTCGTAGGCTCTGGGCGGGCGGAGTACCCGGCCCTCGAGGGCCTCGTAGATCGGGCTTCCAGGCAAAATCAAATCCAAAGCTTCAACGTACTGCAGAGGCTCGCCTTGGTCACGAGCCTGGTCGATGAATTTATCAACAACCTCCTGGCACTTGTTCATATCGTCGGCATCGCGGTACAACTCGGCGAGCTTGAGGGCAGCATGTTGGTACTGCTTGAGCTTCTTGGACCCTTGCCGTTGGTAGAGCTTTATGAGGCCCTGCCACGCCTGGGCATCAGTTGGCTTGATAGCCGTGGCAGTGAGGTATGTGGTTTCAGCCTCGTCAAGCCTGTTCTTCTTGTCCAGGGCAAAGGCCAGGAAGATGTGCCTGTGAGGGTCAGTGTTTGCGGTTTGACAAATTTACGACACTTAACACTGATTGCTTACCCCTGGTAGCTCTTGGGGTCTTTTTCAAGAACGCCATTTACGGTTTCAATAGCAGAGTTCCATTTCTGCTGCTTGATGGCGTCACCCACTTGCCGCAGCAGCGCTTTAGTATTTGACATTCTGGTCGTGGAGTTCGGGTAAGGCTAGTGAAGTTTAATATACACGGCCATTCCAAAGAACGCGCGTTAAGAGAGATAAGTTATAAAAATTCGTATTTGTATAATGTCGTGCTGTAATAATTGTAAGTTCCTTCACGGGTGTGAGTCTCAGTGAATAAACGCCGCGGCTTGCCAGTTGGCGTGAATGTGGGGGCTGCAGTGTTAACGGGAACTGTGTCTGGAAACTGTGTGGGGAAGATTGCTAACGACACTCTAGCTACTTATCACCCCGGCGGGAGGGGATCAATCTTGGTCCGCCATAATGCTTTAAGGCCTTATCGGAGTCTGGGCAAAAAAAAAAAACGAAGCAGCCAGCAGCACCCAGAAAAGCAAGGTTGGTCGGTCAGTGTTTTGATCCCTTCTGCGCAGCCTCCCCGACGATCACGCCCATTCCAGCAACAATGGAGACGGCGCCTATGAAACGGCGAAAGCTGGGCCACGAAGATGACGGAGCGGAAAAGATCCTCAAATCAGGCGCCTCCACTCGGTTTTCGCGGTCGAGGGCCTTCATCCTCGAGGCAGACGAGCTCTTGCAGGAAGTCCAGTTGGATCACACTGTTGCTCTAGACGGCGTAGATGGCCTTCTTCATCGGATCAAAGGCTTAATTGAAGCCATCGAGCCTCACGCCCCTCTCCCGGTAAGGAACTGTGTGCCCTCACAGGAAAATCCCAGGAGCTGATCCAGTCAATCCCAGATCGTCGAGACAACGACGATGCTAGAAAAGAAATCCCTACTCAAGGTCCCCTTTCCTGAGCCGCGCCCGGCTGAGACCTCGAATCTCAAAGTATCCTTTGCCAAGCCGCAGTTCAACGTCGTGGGCAGCTATGTCTCCAAGACGATGGTGAAGACCCAGAAGGATCATACCGTGGACATGGTCATTGTTATGCCGGCGGAAATCTTCCAAGAAAAAGACCTCCTCAACTTGCGCTACTTCTACAAGAGAGCTTACTACCTGGCCGTCGTGGCCGCTGCGTTGCAGAAAGACCTCTCGAGCGAGGCGCAGCTCTCCTACGACTACCTCAACGGCAATCCTCTTTGCCCGGTTCTGTCCATCCACCCGACGGCCTCCCAGAAGAAAGATAACAATGAGATCACTGGCCCGCTCGACTACAGGATACAGATAATCCCTTGCTCGCCCGATGGCTTCTTCTCGAAAACAAAGCTTAACCTGGGCGCTGCCCTCATCCGTAAAACGGGCGAGGAAGCCGCAGATAGCTCACCACAACCTACCCCGTTTTATAACTCGACATTGGCTGCTGAGGGGTGTTTCTTGTCATACCTACGGCTTTTGCGGAAGACGGAGAAGAAATGCGCAGCGTTCAGGAGCGCGTGTATGATGGGGCGGATCTGGCTACAACAACGAGGCTTTAGTGGAGATCTACCTGACGGTGGCTTTGGCCACTTCGAGTGGGCGTTGACATTGGCTCTTCTGCTCCAAGCCGATAGTAACGGGAACGCGACGCTGTCTGCATCGCTCAGCAGTACACAGCTGTTCAAGGCAACCATCCAGTTTCTTTCAGCGACAAATCTCTCTGAAAAGCCATATATTTTGGGTGCTGGAAAGGCAGACTTGGAATCGGCTGGTGATCCCGGCCCTGTTCTGTATGATGCGTCTCGTCAGCTCAACATTGCGTTCAAGATGAGCCCTTGGTCTGCCTCTCTCCTGCACCAGCATGCGAAATGGACTCGGGGCGTGTTGAGCAACAACGCTGTTGACCAGTTCAGCCCGACTTTCATTCTCAAGGCTGACCTAGCCCTACACAACTACGACTTGGTAGCCCGTCTCAACTATGACACCACATTCGATGACGCAACAAGCGTAGATTCTCGTGGGAAGGCCTGGCAATTTAGTACCAAGGCCTACAGGGTCCTGAACAGGGCGCTCGTAGATAGTGAGCTAGGGGAGAGGGCTCGGTTGATCAATATCAAGGTCCCCGCCTGTCCGGCTTGGCCCCTCTCCGCAAGGCCAAGCTGGCCCCCGAACTCGACCGTTGAGATTGGGGTCCTCTTTGACGTAGTAAATATGTCTAGGGCAGTGGACCGTGGCCCATCAGCAGGGCCAACCGCTGAGGAGAAGGAGGAATGCCAAAGGTTCCGCCAGTTTTGGGGGGAGAAGGCTGAACTTCGCCGCTTCGAGCGCGACAGCATTCGTGAGACGCTTATCTGGAACTCGACGACGCCCTTTGATCTTTGCGAAGAAATCATGCGTTACGTCCTCGGGCTGCACTTGCGGATTGGTCACGTCGACAAGGAGCTGACGGTCTACGGCAATGGGTTCTCTGCCCTCCTTCCTTTGAAACCCGATGATGGGGCTGTATTCATCGCAGCAAAGAAGGCTTTCGGCACCTTTGAGCGCGATATCCGGGACCTGGAAGACTTGCCGCTCCATGTCAAGCAGTTAGCGCCCATCTGCACCGAACTCCGCCACACATCCGTCAAGCCTCCCTCAATCAGACCGTCCAAGTCCAAGTCAGGACCGCGGCCCATGGAAGCCGTTATTTCGTTCGAAGCATCGGGGAAATGGCCTGAAAATCTAGTTGCCATCCAACGCACAAAGGTCGCCTTCTTGCTAATGATCGGCTCTCTTCTCGAGAAGAAGACGGCCGGTGCGATTAAGACGTATCTTGGGCTCGAGGACACCAAGTGCGAGACCGAAAACGCCGCTTTCCTCGACGTTGTCTACGAGTCCGGCACATCATTCCGCCTCCGCATTCACAGCGATCTCGAAGAGACACTGCTGGAACGCCAGATCAAGGACAAGACTTTGGAGCAGCATGTCCGAACCAAGGCCACTAGCTCGCTTGCAACCTTCAAGCGTCTGTACACAAATCTGCCTCTGCATAACCAGTCAGTTTCTACCTTTGCTACCAGGTTTCCGGCCTTCTCATCGGCTGTTCGTCTGGTCAAGCACTGGTTCAACGCGCATAAGCTGTGGTGCCATTTCACTGAAGAATTCATTGAGCTTGTTGTCCTGCACGTTTTCTTGACACCATACCCATGGGATCCGCCCTCGAGTGCGAGCACGGGCTTTTTGCGGGCTTTGCTCTTTCTCGCCCGCTGGGACTGGCGTTCCGAGCCCCTGATTGTCGATATAGGGGGCGAAATGTCGGCGGCTGAGCGCGTCGCCATCGAAACACGCTTAGAAGCATGGAGAAAGCTCGACCCCAATATGAACCACACTGTTCTCTTTGCTGCCACATCTCAAGAACCTAACGGTGTTGCGCACACGGTGCTTGATGGGCAGGCGAAGCCATCAAAGGTGGTGGCAGCGCGTATGACTGCCCTAGCCAAAAGCGCGTGTTGGCTGGTTAGGGAAGAGGGCGTCGGCCTAAATGCTAGGAGGCTATTTGTGCCCTCTTTGAAGGACTATGATGTTTTGATCCACCTGAGCAGCATGGTGACTAAGAGGGCTTTGAGGACATACTCCACAGATGAGCCTGAGGAGGCCTCCAACAAAACCCGCTCTCAGTACAAGAATCTGGATGAACGGACTGGGCAGGAGCCCCTACCCTTGGCGCAACATCCCGCCGAAGCGCTCTTCAAACAGCTAAATGCAGCCTATTCTGGCCCGCTGTTGTTTTTCCGCGGCGCTGCCGAGGATACCATCATTGGCGCAATCTGGAATCCACAACTGTTGAGACGGAGCTTCAGACTGAACCTGCCTACTTCATATAAACCTGTAACCCAGAAGAGCGACCCAGATGAGGACGAAGGGGAGGATCTTGTTGCTGTAAATAGGGAGGCAATCCTAGCGGAGGTTGCACGGGTAGGCGGCGACTTCATCGAAAGAATCGATGCCAAGGGCCTGTAATACTATACCGGGTTAGATAATTAAAAAGGACGAGGATCTGAGATAGATTAGATGAATGACACATGAATGACCAATCACTCCTATGTTTGCAAATGCGCGTTCATCAGAAAGTGAAAACGGCCAAAACTACAACAAAGGCAAAGCGTATGTATCAAGAAACTTTACAGCTCGTATATTCAGGGTATTTGACGGCGCTCGATTTCCGCATGCAAAAACCCCCAGAACACAGGGCACTGTGCCTAAAACGATGTCGACTGTAGACTTTCGCAACCAGGCTTACTGGACCATTACCTCCTTGGGAGGCTCCGGCTTGTCAACTTCCATCTCGTCGCCATCGGCTGCTTCGCCCTCAACCTCCTCCTCCTCTTCGAGCTCATCCTCGCTCTCGCCCTCGATATCAACACTCCCGTCGTCGGACATCTCGTCCTCTTCGCCGACGATCTCGGCCTCGGCCTCGCCGTTCTCAACGCCGGCCATCTCGGCGTCCTTGTCGACGGGCTCTCCGCCATTGGCTCCGGCGGGTCCAGCCTCTACCAAATCTTCCTCTTCCTCCTCAGCGAGCTCCTCAGCGCCGTACTCCTCATCATCGACAACGAGATCGGCCTCAGGCTGCTCAGGGGGAAACTCGGCAGGTGCAGAGGCCTCAGAATCCCTATGTGCGATTCGGTCTGGTTAGCACAATGTTACACCTTCGTCGCAAGGGGCAAGGGATGGCAGAACCCCCAACAGTAAATGAGCATACCACTTGATGTTGAACCTCGTCACGCGGGGCTTCTCGGCAAGCACGTTGCGGCGGATCTTCTCGATGACAGGCTTGGTGGGCGGGTCGTTGACAAGCTCCTCGCTGTCGTACTCATTGTTGACGTAGTAGCCGACGCGCACAAACTCGCGGCCGTCGTAGGCGCACGTCAAGAGGATAACCGTCACGCCCAGCAGCTCGTCGGTCGGGATGCGCTTCGTGTCAGGCGGGTCGGCCTCGAACACGAACTTGTTCACGCCCACGGGGATCGGGCCCACCAGGAGCGAGTCCAGCTCTTGGTCATAGTTGTCGGACTGCGCCGAGCCCACGTACGTGAGCTTCCACTCGAGGTCTGTGGAATTGGAGGAGGGTGTTAACGCAGGGGATCAAAAGGGAAATAGTGAGACACAGCCCCCCAGATCATGGTGGCAATATCTACACATAAAGGCCACCAAGAGAGAGCCAGGCCCGCGCACCTTTTTCGAGCTGCTCGAGGCACTCGAATGTGATCTCGAACTCGTACTTGTCGGTGAACCGTGCGGGGTTGTTCAGCACGCTGACACCCAGGAGCGAGACGACAGACATCTTGAAGGCGGTCTCGAGATACAAGTAGAATCGGATTCGTTGTCGCTTTCAGCGATTGACTCGCGCGAGCAATAGAAACAGATATGAAGTAGTAGGATGTGTTCGGAATTTTCCCGCCCTTTCTTGAAGGGGGGTAAGATAAACCGGGAGTGGACGTTGAAGCGTGGTGTTGGTACCTAGTGGGTGTTGCGGTTGTTATGGGGAAGCGAAAGCGCTAAACAAGATATGTTTATTGTGGGCGCCGTCGCTTTAATATGAGGGTCGAGGGGTGGATGGCGGCGACTGACGGCGACAGGCTAGCCGTGCTTTCTAGGGGATTCAAGTCGCGAGGTTCCCACTCCTTCTTTCAATCTATGGAACGCGTCCAAAAGCGCGTCAGGCATTTCTCGCCCCTCTCCCTCAAATTTATCAACGGCCCCACCCGGCGGCTAGCCACCCTAGCGTCAAGAGTGGGGCTTTTGCACTCTCATACGCCAGGTGCTGGCGCACGCGCACCGCCACAGAGATGCCACATCGGAAGGAGTTCTATCAGCCTCTGGGTTGGACCTCAAAAAACCGTGCAGCATCATTTTCTCTCTTTTGATCGAGACTTCGGGAAATCGTCGCCTTCCCTCAACCGACCAACCTTCTCCCATCGCTCGCTATCCCTCCGTCTCTTTGAGTAGCAAATGGTTACGAACAGTTAATACTTGCGCTTCCGGTGCGCTGTGCTGCCAGTCGCCAATTTTTCCCGACGGATTTTCTTTGTCGCGTGCCCGCTCCCTTCCCCGACAGATGGCACAGAACAATCCTCCGCATAATAACCCTCTCCGATTTCGATAACCTCGCTACGAACGGTGCCCTCTTCCTCACTGAGTAATCTCGTCTGGGCAGCCTTTCAAGGTGTTAGGGTGCCCAAACAATTCTTGACGCCATCGCCAATTAACTAACTAGTGATCTAAATCGTCGCGACAACTCCTACTCCATATCTTGCGCAGCAGAGAGAAGATCCATTGTTCGCAATGGCCGAGTACGATCCTGGTCACCAGGACGCTTGGGGCGAGAATGAGGGCTTTGAGGTGGACCGGCAAGATCATATTCAGCATAGCACCGATCAAGATGAAGCAGACTATTCCATTGACCCAGTCCCTCGTGCTCCAGCCAACTTCCCATCTCCCGATGGTGCCACCGACGGCGCCTCTGCTCCGGTGTCTGATGCTACCCTCCAGATGGCTGCATCTCATCACGCGCCTCAAAAGTCCCAGCCCGCCGCTAAAAAGCCGCGAACCGCTGGTGGTTTCCTTGTGGCCGACTCTGATTCTGAGGAGGAGTCCCTTTTGGACGAGGAGGAAGACGAAGACGACGAAGAGTCTCAGTCATCTGGCTCTCCTCACCAGCCTTCTATAGCTGCCCTACAAGACTCTACAAGCGCCCCTTCTAATAATGCACCCACTATTCCCCATCCGAGCGCGGCCATGGTCGCTCCCCAAGAGAGACTCGGCAATGGACCTACCGCTGCCCCGTCTGCCCCATCTGCTCCAGCTGTCCCTGGCGCTGCGTCCAAAGCACCTGTTGACAAGATAGCTCTCCTCGAGGATCGCATCCGCGACGATCCCCGCGGTGCCATGGACGCCTGGCTGGCGCTGATTAACGAGCATCGACACCGGAGTAATATTGAAGAGTTGCGACTGGTGTATGAGCGCTTCTTTGCTGTCTTCCCGCAAGCCGTGAGTGCTCGTCTCATAGATGTGTGACACATGATAGAAGCAAGCTAACGGACTGTGTAGGCCGATGTCTGGTCCGGGTACTTGGAGATGGAGATGGGCTTCAGCAACTTCCCTGAAGCCGAGCGCATCTTTGGCAAGTGCCTCTTAGGCACACCGAACGTGAACCTGTGGACCAAATACCTCGACTACATCCGCCGTCGAAACGACCTGAACGACAGCTCCGGACAGGCCCGACAAACCGTCACTCAAGCCTACGAGTTTGTCATCGACAACATAGGCCTGGACAAGGATTCTGGGAAGATCTGGTCCGATTACATTCAGTTCATCAAGTTTGGGCCTGGCACGGTTGGCGGCAGCCAATGGCAAGATCAACAGAAAATGGACCAGCTCCGCAGAGCCTATCAGCGCGCCATCTGCATTCCCATGGCCAATGTTAACACTCTCTGGAAGGAGTATGACCAGTTTGAGATGGGTCTCAACAAACTGACTGGCCGAAAATACCTCGCTGAGAAGTCTCCCTCCTATATGTCAGCCAAGAGCGCCAACACCGCACTCGACAACATTACACGAGGCCTGAAGCGGACGAACTTGCCCACTTTGCCACCCATACCCGGGTTCGATGGCGACCAGGACTACTTCGAGCAGGTTGATATCTGGAAGAGGTGGATTGCCTGGGAGAAGTCCGACCCACTGGACCTGAAGGACGACAAAGATCAGCCAGGTCTTTACAAGAGGCGCGTTCTCTACGCCTACAACCAAGCGTTGATGGCCTTGCGGTTCTGGCCCGAGATGTGGGTTGATGCGGCCCAGTGGTGTTTCGACAACAACGTCACTACATCGGAGAACAAGACGACGAGGGATGGCAACACCAACGGGTTAGAGTTTCTTACCCGAGGCATCGAGGCAAACCCCGAAAGCGTCCTGCTGGCCTTCAAGCATGCTGACCAGATCGAGTCAACATACCCGGTGGAGGAGAATGACGAGGCCAAGATTGCTCGCGGTGAAGCAGTTCGCGCACCCTATAACAAGGTCCTCGACACTTTGTACGGGATCATCACGGCCTTGAAGGATCGAGAGACCGCTCAGATTGCCAACATAAAAGAGTCGATGGCTCGCGCTACCCCGAACCAGAGTGGAGAAGATGAGGATGACGACGACGAATACCCCGGAGCTTCCGACAAGTCAAGCGATAATAACAAGCAGGCTGAACACCAGATTCGGGTTATCCAGCAAAGCGCTGCCGCACAGACCCAGGTCCTCTCGCGTACCATCACATTCGTCTGGATTGCCCTGATCCGGGCAATGCGTCGGATTCAAGGCAAAGGCAAGCCCGGCACCGCCCTTGGCGGCATGCGACAGGCCTTCACGGATGCGCGTGTGCGCGGTCGTCTCACCA
This sequence comes from Podospora didyma, assembly GCA_033439775.1. NCBI lineage: Eukaryota > Fungi > Ascomycota > Sordariomycetes > Sordariales > Podosporaceae > Podospora > Podospora didyma. The sequence goes on from JAULSW010000004.1 coordinate 835,955, forward strand.
GCGACGTATATGCCGCTGTAGCGCAGCTCGAGTGGACCATCTACAAGGAGCCCGCAGGAGGCAAGATTTTCGATCGCGGAGCCAAGCTCTTCCCCGAGGACGAGAACTTCACGCTGGAGAACATCAAGTATCTCCATTCCCGGGACGACTTTACCAGTAAGTGATCCATATCTCTTGATATTGCATGGCCGTTCCCTAATCATTCTGTCACAGATGCTCGTGTGCTCTTTGAGACTGTTGTCAACCGCCTGACCCAGAAGCCGGAGACGATCCACAAGGCCAAGCCGTTGTATGCATACTTCCACAAATATGAGTCGCAGTTCGGTGAGCTTGCTCAGATTGCGAAGCTGGAGAAGCGCATGGCCGAGCTCTTCCCTGAGGATCCAAAGCTTGCACATTTTAGTGCGCGCTACTCGAGTGACAAATTTGACCCCATCACAACCCGAGTTGTCGTCTCACCCGCAACACAGCTTAGACCGAAACTACTTATGCCATCTATCGAGCAGCCCAGTTCCATCCATAACTCCCCTCGCCCGCCACCCTTCGTCCCGCGGGACAGCCCTCGGCCACAGTTCTTGCCTCCTACAGATTCGCCCAAGAGGCCTCTCCCGACTGACGACTTTGAGGAGCCGCCGCGGAAAATTCAGCGACAAGAACACCAAGAATTCCAGCGCGCTGTATCTCCGCTCAAGGGTGCCGCTGGCCGGCGCCTGGACCAGCAACGTCGAATGCAGGGCCAAGGGGTTGCTTCCTACACCGCTGCGCCTCCTCCCATTGCCCGAGACATCACGTTTCTTCTCGGTCAGATTCCCCGGGTCGAGGCATACGATTACCACCGGATGGATCCAGCAAAATTGATAAAGTTACTACGAGATACCGGGGTGCCTTCGTACGCGGATTGGAAGGCGTCGAGAGATGAGGCGACCAGCACAGCCCCTCGCGGCGGCCCTCAGTCGCACAACCGGCAGGTCTCTGGTGATTACCCTGTGCAGTATGGCGGCTACCAGAGCCGCGACTCGCCTGCTCCTCAGGGCAGGCCTTTGAGTCCTTATCAAGGAGGAGACGGAGTTCGAGCTCGCATCGCGTCCGCATCTGCTACGTACAGACAATCATCACTGCGGCCTGGCTCCAGCGGCTCTTATGAGCCGCCTCCGGCGGTCTTTTCACAGCAAGGGATTACCCCTTCGCAGCCACCATATTCTCATATGCCTCAGCCGACGCCGCAAGGACAGCAATTTGATGGCAACGGTTGGCAGCAGCAACAACAGTACAACGCCACGCCGCCTACCATGATGCAGCAGAATTATGGGGGGCCGCAGCAGATGGGATACAGCCAGGCACAGTTACCCCCTCAACAACAAGCCTACTCTAGATATCCTTACTGAGTACTCCTTGTCGACTGAGAGTCGCGGGTACCCTGTTCCCTAGTTGCTTTTGGGCGAACGGATAGATCGTAAGTTGGTCTCATTTCGTCCAACCTCGAGTTGGAGGTCGCGGGAGCAATTCCCATCCGAGTTGTAATCATGACATTTTCGTACCAGAAGGGTTGGTACATGTACGCTTGAAAAGGGCAGGGTTTTTATTTTATTGGTAAAGCTGGTAGCCATAGTTCTAGCGGTAGCGAGGGCAGTCCAAAATGACCTGGGTAGAGCGGCACAGCTGATCAGTAGAGGGAAGAGGAAGAATGTGCAAGACCTGTCTTGTTTTTGCCTTGGCTCTCAATTCGTCTGAGAAAAAAGGACTTAGGTGACCAGCGGTGCTTTTTGTGTAAGATGTTACGTTTTTGGTCAGTAACCCTTCGCTGAGCTGATGGACCTGGGACTCGAACCAGTGGCCGTAGATTACTACTTTGAAACTCGGCGCAACTAGTGTCACGAATGACTGCAGTGGTCTGTCTGTAGCCGGAGGGGTTGCTGGGCGAGCTGGGCTAGGTAGGTAGCTACCTACTTATTGGACTTACTGGGCTTGATAAAAGGTGCTTTTTCTCCCGTGTTAAACATCTGTGCATATAAACTCAGAGCTGAAGGTTCCTACCACCTACCCGTCATGCATATTTTGGCTGTTGCATAATACATAGCATGTCAGTCTGGGCGTTTTGCTTACAGGCGAGAAGATTAACGAAAGTCGCCTCATGAGATTTGGTGTAACTGAGGATCTCACAAATATAATTCTCAAGGCTTTTGTCACTCACTCATACGTGTCGCTCACTGGACCTATGAACTCAACTGTGAAACTCATAGAGCGGGAAATCATGACATTTACTAATAAATGAAATGAAATTCCTTTTCGTAGGAAACAAAACCCAGCTCCTCCTTATCTCAGTCTCATCCACACCTCTTTTTTTTCATCATAATGATTTCAAACGGCGATTTGTGAACAAGCAAATACGAAGAGTGCCGCGACAGTGAGTGCTTATCACACTAAGGAGGCGTCGCTTATCGATAAATGAGCGAGCAGTTTTACTCTTTTCATTTCCTGTCTTGCCATCTGCGACACGAGTATGGTCCTAAGTTCTGAGGTAGTAAGTGGGTGGCCGACACTCGGAGATTCAACCCTTCAGTTTCGTAATCGAGGACTGTTTGAATTGGAAACACCGTCATGAATGTTTTATCGACGTCTACATTCCGTCGACTCTCGAGCCCATATGTATTTGCATATAGGAGGTGAGTAAATATTGCACTCTTACCAGGCTTCTATCTCCCTGGCTCAAGCAGTCAGATTGTGTGTTATTTACACAACAAAATATCACGCAACTATACCCTGACGTGGTGTAGCAGAAAGAGAGATCACAGCCATCCCGTTTCCCATCTATTTGTCTTTTAGGGAATAGGGTTTTTTTGGGCTCAAGCTTGTCCGTGGCATCACTTTGGGCGTCCGAAAGGCCAGCAGTCTCTATTGTGTTTCATGGGCATATTGAAGTGAGGCTCTCTCTGCGTAAATACCTTTAAGTTGTCACTATGATCGTTCATCTCAAGATGTCTCATTTCAGAGCAGAACTAAGGCAGCTGAGCCATTAACTTTAGGGCGCACTTAATTAAAATGAATTGAAACAATTATAAGGTTGAGGTTGGGAATATGAACTCGGCTGGTCGTCAAGTCCGCATACTGTTAAAGTCGAGGTGTTTCTGCACACGCTTTCCGGGATTCCTGTAACTGCCAGTTTGTTTCTCCTAGAAATAAAGCAGCCAGCCGCGTTACTGGCATGAGTGACCGTGATGCTAGGTGTTTGGTCAGCTGGCGAACTGGATTCTGAAGTCGCCTCTGTAGCTAGCCGCTAGCCGCCAACTTCATGAACTTCCAGGTACCTAGGTAAAGTAAATACTTACCCCGTTAGACGTCAGTGGTCCGCCATGCGCCGTGCGCGCAGTTGGATTATTCATTCAACTACCTAGGGAGGATGGATATGGCTCCTCTCCGGCCGTTCAGGTGCTTGAGCCAATCTTGCTACTTGCGCCTTCTCTCATCGTCACAACCTGGGCAACTATACTGTACCTCTACTCGTCACGATCCTAAAGGGAGTTCAGTAACACGACAACCAGAAGCCACCCCCGCCCCCCCTACTTGACCACCGTGATGGTTTCAAGTAACAATACTCGCCCTTTTTGGCTGCATCCAAGCAAGGTACCTTGGTAAGTATGCTGTAGACAGCTAGAGAGATTGTGTTATCCGTTTGCTTTCTTCCCATTACCCAACCCATTGCGCGCCGCTCACCGCGTATCTATCATCATCTGCCTGTGCCCAGATGTTTGTCAGTTACTCCTTCTATCCGTGAGTTGCAGTGACACAGCAAACAGCAACGCATTTGACACGTCTCGTTTCCGCGCTCACGTCTCAAACCCGCGTCTTTGGCCAAGTCTTCCCCAGGCACTTGCATGCGCGTGAATCTCTTCAACCTTTCATCTCGTGACCTATCTCGTTGTTTACACGACAAACAAAAAGCAAGGCGCCTGTTGCGAAGGAAGGCACGCCATCCATCCGAAACCTCCTTCCGCAACACTTCTCAACACCTGCATCTCTTTCTTCACCTGATCATATCTAGGCTCTTCCACAATACTGCATGCTTCCGGTCCCTTCCGTTTGATACTATTACTAGTCATCAAATTAGGAAGGAGCAGGAGCACGAACCTCACACTCTGGGTATAAAGGAACCCCCTCTTCCACTTGAACCACCTGCACTCCATCATCATTCGCTTGGCCGAGAGGACATCCTTGAAGCCGGCGTCTGTCTCTCTCAACCAAACTCCTCCAGCTATTCTTTCAGCAATTACAACACGTCAAAAGGTACGTTGCTTAAAGTGCTTCTCGCGTTTCCCCAACAGCCTCCACATCGGCAGAGACACATTTGGTGCTTTTTAGTTCGCGCGAGGCTGTGACGTCGCGCCTCGAGTACCCTTTGCTTTTTATCATGACACAACATCCGGTCGCTTTGCGATGGTTGTTGCAAGCACAAGAATTTCCCTCCAGAAGGTTGGCCGAAAAACCGGGTTTCTCCGTCTCTTCTTTTCGTTTCTGCTCTATTTGCACGGATCGAGGTTCTTGGCCAACTGTCCAGAGTCAGCTCCAAGGCTACTCGTTACAGTGCTTCCAGTCACTATCATCTCATACATTTCCAAGCCCCCAGATTATTCGTGATTTGATATATTCCAATATTGCGACTCAGCTTCTGCCCTCTACCTCCTTCTTGCGGCTCTTCCTTGTGTTCCTGGTCGCTCTTTTTTCACGGCCAGGCCTTCCACTGCACCTCCTCGGCCACCCACTTTTCCAGTCACTCGTCGCACTTTCCTCATTTCTTCTGACAATTCTCGGCATTGCTATCGACTAACTCTCAGCCTTTCAGGTATTACATTTCCTCGTCTTCAACCAGTTTGGAGAATCACCACCACACCCGCCAACTTGTTTCTCATGCTCTCCAGCAGAGGTTTCTGACCACGAATTCTTTTTCACAGACTCAACTCTAACTCGAGGCCCAATCGGTAAGTGTCTGTCTCGTCTTGTTTCCGGATTATCACACATTATTGCGCCCCGTTCCCTTTTCTCTGCCTATTTTCGAACCGCCCGACAACCGCTTTCTGCGGTTTGAGACTCTTCTTGTCAGAGGTGCTCGCAACTTCTGGCAACACTTCAGCAACCGCGAACCCCAAAGCTGGACGGGTCTTCAGCTGCTGTGCTCACAACTCTTCTCTTTCCTCCCACATGACTTGCCCCTCCTTCCAGCAGTTTCCCAAATAAGCGGCTTCCAGATCTCTCTCGCCCCGCATTTTCGGCTCGGTATGTTCCTCGTGCCACACACAAGACATATTCTTGCTGGAAGTCCATGAACATATTCTTGGAACTCAGCACATCCCCAAGACAATCTAGGACTGGGCTCTGGGTCGTAACTCCAGCTCCGAAAGAGGAGCATCTTGCTGTTTTGTTTGCCTTTCCGAACTCTATCCTCTATACCATTTCTCAATCATTCTTCCAATTTCGCAACTCATTTAACATCTGCTGCTTTTACTGACGTTTGGCGCAGCGATTTCACAGCGACTATCGGCAGCTTGACAAATCGAACAGGAATCTATCAGGTAAGCATGACAGTCCGTGATACTGCCACATGATTATCACAATATCCTCCGAGCACCAGCTCCTTGAATCATTTTCCTCCAAGGCAGGCTTGAACACAAACAAGTGGCAAGGGGCAGGCAAACCTGAGTTCGACTTCCTCTTTTTCACTTTGCCTGCTTCTTCTGCCGACCTCTCGATTTCGTACACATCCATATTTCTCTCTCACTTGCAATTGACCTCTTATTGACATCACATTCACCATAGTAAATCGTCAAAATGTCGGCTCGCGGATCCCAGCGTGGCGGATCCCAAATGGGAGACCCCAGCCCGGGCGCTGGAGGCGGCCAGGATCCGGGTCGTCAGAAGTCCGAATTCAAGAGGGACGCTTTCGATATCCCCGATGGTATCAACAAGCGAATTGACCTGCCCGCTGAGGCTTATGTGGTAAGTAAAATTGGTGCAATTTCTCGACGTAAAACTCTAACAAAGAGTGTAGATGAAGGGCCGATACCAAGCCCAGTTTGCCCGCCGCCCCGGATACAACACGACTGGTGACAACATCAAGGTCAACCTCAACCAGTTCCGTGTCACTTCGCTAGGAAACCCCGATGTCTGGCAGTTCGATGTAGGTTTTAGCATTGCTCTCTTTGATCAAGGCCCAGAATTAACACCATAAAGGTCGTCTTGAGCCCTGTTCCCATGGCTCGCGCCATCTACAAGAAAGCTTGGGATTGCAAGAAGGTGCAGGAGAAGCTGAAGGAGCATCGCTTCCCATGGATCTGGGATGGCCACAAGCTCGCATGGCAAGTGACTCCATCGAAGGCAAGTGTGGTAACGACTAACAATCCTCGATTAGGTCACGCAATGAAACTCCTGGTATCAAGGTCAACATTGACCTTGGCGAGGAGCGAGGCCGGGCCGGAGAGGATAAGAACAAGTTTCTCGTCACCCTCCGCCCCGTCGGAAAAGTTCGACTGGAGTCGCTGAAGGCCTACCTGACAGGCAAAGCGGACTTTGACAATTCCGTTCTAGAGTGCTTGAGTAAGCGCCACTACATACGTTTTCATGTCTCCAATTACTGACTGTATCTAGGTTTCCTTGACCACGTCCTTCGCCAGGGACCTTCGTCGAACATGAAGCTCATCAAGCGCACGTTCTTCCACCCTGAAGCGCAGACTTTGCAGCTCAACTTGGTCACCGAGGCTATCAAGGGCATTTACGCTGCCATTTCCCTGAACGACGTACGTGTTCCCGTCGCCATTCATCATCTCCTTCCTCTCTAACCATGTGTTTAGTCCTTCAATTCGGGCGGCCTGGGACTTGGCATCAATGTGGATGTCACCAACCAGACCTTCTGGATTGGCCAGCCATTCGAGCAGCTCGTCCGCAACTTTCTGAACTCGGTTGATCGCCAGTTCAATGGCTGCAAGTCCAAGTCCACTCTAATTATTTTTCTTCGGCAGTGCTAACCTTCCTCCTAGGTCAATACACCCACATGCGGAACTTCCTCAAGCCCGTCGAAGTTAAAGGCAGCAATCCAAAGAAGTATACGCAGTCTGCGGCCTTCAAGGCTCTTCGCCGTCTCCACGGTGTCCGCTTTCGGGTGACGCACCGTGGCAAGATGGAAGACAACAAGGAGTACAAGGTCAAACAATTTGCTTGGGGCTCACAGTACGGCGAGGAGGGTGCATGCGCCAAGCAGGTGAGATTCGATAAGAAGATGCAGGACGGCAGCACGAAATCGTACACCATCGAGGAGTACTACCGAGAGACATACAATGCCAAGCTAGTGTATCCGTACTGGCCCTTGATCTACACGACCCGCGCTGGATACTTCCCCTTCGAGGTTTGCGAAGTTGATCGGTTCAATCCGTATCCCTTCAAGCTCGATGCTGAACAGGTAAAGCGGCCTATAACTCACTCGACCAAGAACATTTACACGAGTAGTGCTAACTTAGGTATAGACGTCGGAGATGATCAAGTTTGCGGTGCAGCGCCCGAGAGAGCGCAAGGAGGAGGTGATGAAGTCCGCCAGGCTGCTGGACTGGGCCGGTGACAAGTATCTCCAGCACTTCGGCATCAAAGTTGAGCACAATATGCCGATCGTCAACGCGAAACTCATTAAGAACCCCACGATTGAGTTCGGGGCTAAGAAGATGAACAACCCTGGAACGAGCGGCCGCTGGGATCTCCGGAACACAAAGTTCCTGAAGCCGAATGCTATGCCTTTGAAGTCCTGGGCATTTGTGAGCGTTGACCGTTGTGTCGACAAGGCCACCCTTGCCAACTTTGTCAAAGCATTTAAGCAGGCCTATATAGGACATGGAGGCGTTATTGCCTCGGAACCCCTTCTTCTGGATTCGCCTCCTCAAAAGGACGGATCCGCGACTATCTACGATGCGTTCCAGCAGACTGGGAATCACTTCAAGGCCACGCCCCAGATCATCTTCTTTGTCCTCAAGGATAAGACGGCTTGGATTTATGAGCGCATGAAGAAGAGCGCCGACTGCCGCCTTGCGTGCGTGACGCAGATGGTGAACTCGCAGCACGTGAGGAAGGCTGCTCCTCAGTACTGCTCCAATGTCTGCCTCAAAGTCAACGCCAAGCTCGGCGGACAGACTTCGCGTGTTTCTGGGCCGTCCTTCTTCAAGGTTCCCACCATGGTGATTGGCGTGGACGTCTCTCATGGAATGGCTAGCCAGCTTGTGCCCTCGGTGGCAGGTCTTTGCGTCTCAATGGATCGCGATGCTGCCGTCTACAATGCCACGGTGCAGACAAACGCCTACCGAACCGAGATCCTGACCCCGGAGAACGTCAACGGCATGCTGGGACCGCTCATCAAGCGGTGGACGGAACTCAACAAGACGGTTCCCCAGCAAGTTTTCTACTTCCGCGACGGCGTCTCGGAGGGCCAGTTCGCCCACGTCCTGGAGTACGAGTTCGAGGAGATGAAGAAGGTCTTCAAGCGTGAGACGGGAGTTGTTCCCAAGTTTGCCGTCATTGTCGCCACCAAGCGGCACCACATCCGCATCTTCCCGGAGCGCGGCGACAAGAATGGCAATCCATTCCCCGGAACTCTTGTCGAACACGAGGTTACCCATCCCTACCATTATGACTTCTACCTCTGCTCTCACTCAGCGATCCAGGGTACGGCGCGACCGGTGCACTACAATGTGCTTCATGATGATGTCAACTGGAAGCCTGACGACCTCCAGCGCATGATTTACCATCAGTGCTATCAGTTCTGCCGGTCGACGACTCCCATCTCGCTGCACCCGGCAGTTTACTATGCGCATTTGGTCTGTTATAGAGCGCGGTGCCACGAAAACAAGGCAATCTCTGAGCAGGTGCCCAGGGACATCCAACACCACTTCCTGCCCGCGCCCGGCCCGATGGCCAAGCGCGACCCGAGTACCACCACGAGCGACTCTGACTCGAACTTGAAGCCCCCTCCGTTGCTGGAGATGGGTGGCGACGAGGCGCGCCCGGATTGCAAGGTCACTTTCCGAAACACCATGTGGTGGGTCTAAAGTTGGCCTGGCCGGCCGCCGACGATGGAACTGTGAAGGACAGGGCCATGGCCGCTAATATCTTACAGCCGCCTGACATACTGCAGGCGGCTATTCTCACATGAGTTTCTTACATCGCGAGGCACGGGCAGTGGCGATTTAGCTGGTAGTTGGTTGGAGTTGGGGGAAGGCGTCGTCTAACCATCCATTGGTCTCGGCATGGCAGTCTTCTGCACTCCAGAGCATTACCAGGTAGACTCATAAGCCCATAGCTAATTTCAACCTTGATTTTGCCATTTAGGTTTCACTCCGTGCTGCTATGATTAATTATGTCTTTTGTCGGTAACTGCTTCTTAGCTGCTGGTCCGAATTATCTATTTGTCGAGCATGTTATCCTCAAACTCTGGACTTTTGTCTCGACGGAGCGGGAGACCTTTGTATTTACGGTCTGTACTGGCCTGTCGATGAATTCGTTTTGTAACGAGATTTAGGGGCGCAGGATGGAAGGCACCGAAATGCTGTTGTAGTGATGAGGTACTCTATATACGTAGGTAGATACCCTACTTATGCAGGGGGCCCCAGATTCGCCATTGCCAGAACTGGCTTAGTGGTGTACCGAGCATAGACTGGCAGATTCAACCCCGCGCCTCCCCCTGTAGCTTTGTTAGTTCCTACCGGTGTCAGACGGAAGCTTCGCCGTTTGGTTTCCATTTCTCAACCAACATCATCGTCAACATGGCCGCCTTCTTACGAGGGAAACAAGCCGGCGTGCAAAAAGACCTCTCAGCGGCTATTATTCCCGGTGTATTCAACCCAGACGAGCAGTCACGCTTTGGCATCAACTCACAGATTAGGTCAGTTAGTGATCAACCCCCACTAGGTTACCTTGGCGGGGCAGCCACCAGGCTTCCATGTTCCCTGTTGAAGCATCGAGTTCGAGTTCACCCCAGCTGACGCAGCGACGCTTCCTCACAGCTGTCTTGCCTACGACCCTGTACAGTCGCTGCTTGCCGTTGGCACGAATGAGTCCAAGTTTGGCCCTGGCAAAATCTGTGTCTTTGGGCGCCAGCGGATCCAGAAGTTCTTCGTGCCACCGCGCCCCGTGTCCATCCGCCAGATCGAGTTCGTTGCCAACCGCCTGATCACCATCGACAGCCGCAATGAGCTCATGCTCTGGGATCTCGACACGGCCGCCGTGCTGGCCAAATACACATATCCCCGCGTCGCATGCATGACCACGGATCCGATGCTGGATTGGGCCTTTGTTGGCTCGCAGTCGGGCGATATCCACGCCTACGATCTGGACAGAGAAAGGCCCTCGAGCTTTCGAATTCCCAACTTTTGGCGGGAACGAGAGCCCATGGCAATATCTGTCGGCTTGGTAGGGATTCAGCTGCACCCAACAGACATCGGCAAGCTACTGATTGCCTACACTCACGGCGCCGTCATCTACTCGTTCAAACAGAACATGCCCACCAAGTTCTTCGAATACCAACTGCCCCCTGGCGCCCCTGGTGGGAACTCGGATTCTGCTGCCAAGGCAGCGAGGAAACCAAAGCTCACCCAGGCTGTGTGGCACCCTTCTGGGACATTCATCTTGACCGCTCATGAAGACGGCAGCCTGGTCTTCTGGGACCCAAAGGATGGCCGTATGATCGCGGCGAGATCGCTCTACAAAACCAAGGTCAATGAGCGGACTTCACAGCCGAGCAAGCCGATCTCCGTGGCGCCTTTTGTCAAGATTGTGTGGTGCTGCAAACAAAACAACCCAGACGACACAGGCCTTTTGATTGCTGGAGGCCGGGCGGCTGACGATCCTGAGAGCGGACTTGCATTTTTAGAGCTTGGCCAAACGCCAGTATATGCAACGTCTTCGTGGGACATTCTCACCAACCATTTTGAGGCCAAGCGCCGGCTGACGCTGCCCACGCCGCCTGGGGCGACAGTGGCGAACTTTTGTATGATTCCCCGGTCGACGCCCCATTTTGCTGGAGCACAAGATCCCATCGCCGTAATTGCCATGATTTCCTCGGGGGAGCTGGTTACATTAAGCTTCCCATCGGGGTACCCCATCAGCCCTACAAACATGCTGCATCCTAGCTTATCTTTCGTCCACCCATTTGTTCAGAAAGTTGCCGTGTCGACGCTGCCTCGAGAACGGTGGCTCGGCATGATAGAGCAGCGGAAGCAAGGGGCTCCCATTCTTGAGGGTGGTGCAGCGGCTCCCAGGCCAAGCCATCGATATGACGGGCGAAATATTATTCAGGTCGCCCACGCTGACAGCATGGTCAGAATATGGGACGTAGGGTTCGATGACCAGATAGACAATCCCGAGCTCCTCCAGGTCGACGTTGCGAGAGCTCTTAGCCGCTTTGAAGATGTTGATATTACCGCGCTAAGTATGGCCGAGACTGCGGGCGAGTTTGCAGTGGGCACAAAAACGGGCGAAGTTGTTGTATATCGGTGGGGCTCGAACAAGTACTATGGGCGCGACGAGCCCAAGCCGGCAGCGCCCAATCCAGGGGGAATCACAGATATCAGCTCCAGGGCTGAACCATCACTGCGAGAAGGCCTTCAACCTCTGGTTCTCTACGAGATGATGCAAGGCCCCATTGTTGCGATATCGGTCTCGAATATCGGCTTCGTCGCAGTCGGCTCGGAACTTGGATTGTTTAGCATCATCGACATGCGTGGACCATCTGTCCTTTACCAAGGCTGGACTTCGGAGTTTGCAAAGGAGGAAAAGAAATCGCTTTTCAAAAGCCATTCCAAGTCTGCTACGATCAAGGACTGGCCTGTCGTAATCGAGTTTGGCGTAATGACGCTGGAGGGGGACAGCTATTCCAGCATTTCATGCTTCGTGGGGACACATCTAGGCCGCATCGCGACGTTCAAGCTCCTGCCATCGGGCCAAGGCTACTCGGTGCAACTGGTTGGAGTGACATCCATGAGCGACCAGGTCATTGCACTCTGTCCAATGAACGTAGACACAGGCCTGCCTGCGTTTGCTAACGGGCAGGTGGTTGGGAGCTTACGAGAAGGTCATCAAGTGAATGGTGTTCTTGTTGCTGGTAAGTCCCCACTTTCTCACTTCGTGGCACAGGTACAGAGATAAACACACTAACTTGCTCAATAGTTACCCAAAGCGAGGTGCGCATCTTCAAGCCTGCTACCGCCAAAGGCGCGTCCAAATCTTTTGACGATCAGCTTTGCGATGCCGCGTCCGTCACAGAGTGTCTGCGATACGGCTTTGCCCTTGTTGCTGTCTTTGGCGACCGGACTGCACGCGCCTACTCGCTTCCTGGTCTGAAAGAACTGGGGCGAAGCACTCTTTCCATGCTGGACCCCAGCCGGACAATCTCTGCAATTGTCACAAAGACCGGAGAAGTCTTTGGATGGACAGGTCCCTCGGAGATTGCTGTCGTGTCTGTTTGGGGGACGGGCAAAGGACTCGAGAATACACTGGATACGATGGTCAATCCCGAACTCTTGATGCCCCCTCGGCCGACAATCAGCAACCTCCAGTGGATCTCTGGAACACAGTATGTTAGCCCTACGGACTTGGACCTCCTCATTGGTGGCCCGGATCGCCCACCAAGCAAGCGCATGATGGCAGCCGCTGCAGGAGAGCAAGCTAGGTCCGGCGGTGCGCGCGCAAGATCAAGCGAGCCGCAGGGCTGGGGCGAATATCTGACACAACAGCTCAACGAGCGGACCGAGAAGTTGAATATCGTGAGCGATGCCATGAACAACCTCCAAGAAACGAGTGCCAACTGGGCCGACGACGTGAATAAATACGTTAAGACTCAAAAGAGAAGTATGCTCTTAGGGGGCCTCAAGAAGTCAATTTTATAGTCCTCGGGACCTTGTAGGACTTTTTTTGGGGTTTCGCTTTTTTGGTGGCTTTTTTTCTTCTTCTTTCGTTGTTTCTCTTTGGAATACTGGCTCTATGGGTTACAAGATTTCGGCTGGTTAAAATACCGCAAAATGTTTTGAGGGGATGGAGGCATACATGTCGCTCTTCTTTCAATTGCCTTTGTTGTTGCCCCTTGATGCCTCATTCCCATCTCAAATGTGACCGAGACTCCAAGTAAGGCATGAAGCAAGTTGAATCGTGCATCACATCTGCGTTCCGTTCCTACGCGTTGTGTGTACATGTTTTTCTGGAGCCGAGCGGGCATAGCCGGCGGGTAATGCATTGCAGAACACAACTGGCAAACAGCAGTGTGCTACCTACTTGAAGGGGCGAGTCCGTCCCGCCCGGAAAACAACACTATGGCTAAATATCTCGACAACACGCAATGGCAGCAGCCACCTATGTCTGTGTCACTGGTGACTGGCTGAGATGTCGTAAGGTTATTGGGGACGCGTTGTCTATATGTGGGAACCTGATGTGCCATCATATAGAGGCCTTTCCATCCCTTTCGTCTGGGGTCCTGGTCCATATAAAGGGAGTACCCGTGACAGTTTGCAGGGTATTCAGACGGGAAGCTGCGAGAAGAGAGTTGTCTTGCATTGCCATTACTCCTTCCTCCCTCCAGAACTTGCCTGCTGGGAGAGTGGCTCCTTCCATATAGATAGCCACTCGGTTCTTGCCCTAATATTTCCCTTCCCAAACGAGACGCAGGAGCATCCCCAAACCACCGAGCTCGGCGTCCCTCTCCCAACTAGGGATCATCGCATTGCCACTGCAACAATATGATAACTCTCCTCGTCCTCGCTGGTCTCGCAGCAGTTGTCTCTGCAGCAGACACCCCGTCCATTGGCAACGCAGGCTTTCCGTCGCCCTGGGCCAGCGGTGGCACGGGATGGGACGACGCGTATGCCAAAGCAAAGGCGTTCGTCCGTGGTCTGACTCTCGTGGAAAAGGTGAATTTGACGACGGGCACGGGCTGGGAGGCCGATCGGTGTATTGGCATGACCGGCTCGATTCCGCGTCTGGGCTTTAGAGCGTTCTGTCTCCAGGATGGACCGCTGGGAATACGATACAGTGGGTTGGTCGACTCTAAAAGGCATATAGTGGGAAGGCTTAGCTAACAATGATGCTTGTTGCTTAGCGGACCACAACTCGGCGTTTCCGGCTGGCATCAATGTCGCTGCGACATTTAGCAGAGGCTTGATGCGGCGCCGGGGCGAGGCCATGGGTGAAGAATTCCGCGGAAAGGGCATTGATATCCAACTCGGCCCCGTGGCTGGTCCCCTTGGCCGCGTCCCTGAGGGAGGCAGGAACTGGGAAGGATTCGGCCCGGACCCCTATTTGACGGGCATTGCCATGGCCGAAACCATCGAAGGCATCCAGAGTCGCGGGGTCATCGCGTGTGCCAAGCATTATATCCTCAACGAGCAAGAGCACTACCGCGGCCGCATCGATGTCCGCATTGATGACAAAACCATGCATGAGCTTTATCTCTGGCCGTTTGCAGATGCGGTACGCGCTGGCGTCGGCTCGGTAATGTGCTCATACAACAAGATCAACGGTACCTATGCTTGCGAGAACGAGTGGACGACGAACTACCTTCTCAAGAACGAGTTGAGCTTTCAGGGGTTTGGTGAGTGCAATGAAGTATGGGGATAAAATGAATCATTTATCGCTAATACTGCCAAAGTTATGTCTGATTGGGGTGCACAGCACTCAACCCTCGGCTCTGCACTCGGCGGGCTAGACATGGCGATGCCTGGTGATGGAGGTGCAGCCCCGTACGGCGCTCTCTGGGGAGGCGCCCTCACAGAGGCTGTTTTGAAGGGCGATGTTCCACAGTGGCGGGTTGATGATATGGCCATTCGGATTATGGCGGCCTATTTTAAAGTCAACACTGGCAACTTCAGCTCGCGGCCTGAAGTCACCTTCTCCGCGTGGACGAAGAAGAGTATTGGGCCGCTGCATCCGTCGTCCAACAAAACATTCACCGTCGTCAACGAGTTTGTCGACGTCCAGAGCAACCACGGGGCACTTATCAGAGAGATTGGAGCGAAATCGGTTGTCTTACTAAAGAACGAAAACAGGGCTCTGCCCTTGAAGATGCCACAGAGCATTGCCGTCATTGGCGAGGACGCCCAGGATACTCCCGGGGGTCCCAACGCATGTGCTGAGAGAGGTTGTATCAAAGGGACTGTGGCCATGGGTTACGGCTCTGGGACAGCTGAGTTCCCTTACTTAGTTTCGCCAGCGACTGCGCTTAAGCTTCAGGCGACATCCGACAACACTGTCTTCATCAACACGACGAGTAACTGGGATCTCGATGCCGCAAAGGCCGCAGCCAAAGGTGCATCGGTGGCCATCGTCTTCGCTACCGCTAATGCCGGTGAGAACTTTATCGTTCTGGATGGCAACGCTGGGGATCGCAACAATATGTCACTCTGGGACAACGGAGACGAGCTCATCAGGGCCGTGGCATCCGTCAATCCCAATACAGTTGTCGTTCTGCACACTGCAGGTCCTGTTATTATTGACTATGCCGTGCAGCACCCCAACATCACAGCCATTTTGTGGGCGGGCTTCCCAGGCCAAGAATCCGGAAACGGGTTGATAGACGTCCTGTACGGAAATACCAACCCACAAGGCCGGACGCCTTTCACATGGGGCAAGTCCGAGAAAGATTATGGGGCCGAATTGCTGTTCAATTCCTCGAACCCCGTTGCGCCTTCACAAACCTTTGATGAGGGAATATTCATCGACTACCGTGCCTTTGACAAGGCCAGCATTGAGCCCACATATCCGTTCGGATTTGGCCTAAGCTACACCACGTTTGACTACTTGGACCTTCATATCCAAGTACAGAACGTCTCGGCATCGTACAAGGCCATGAGTGGTGCCACGGCTCCTGCCCCTTTATATGGTGTTGTCAACAAGACCGCTGCCGCGAATACTGCGCCTGAAGGATTCGAGAAAATAATACCGTACGTGTATCCCTGGCTCATAGCCAATAGCAGCACCGGAGGGTCTGGTGGGTTTGGTCCTGCAGCCATCAATGGTTCCGCGCAACCTCTATTGCCAGCTGGTGGCGCGCCAGGAGGGAATTCCGGTCTATTCGATGTGGTCTACACTGTTTCTGCCACTATCAAAAACACTGGCGGCGTTGCGGGGACCGAGATCCCGCAATTGGTGAGTTCTTACTTCTTTGATGCCGTATCTTTGCCCGTATTTGCATACGTTAACCATCTCTACTATCAGTACGTTCAACTTGGTGGGGATGAAAACCCGTTTAGTGTTCTCCGCGGATTTGACGAGATTGTACTGAAGCCTGGTGAGGCTAAGACGGTCACATTCGGTCTCACTCGTCGGGATGTCAGCAACTGGAACTCGACAAGCCAGAACTGGGAAATTTCGACCAAGGAAAAGTTTGTCTTTATTGGCTCTAGTGTGGCGGCCGTTCGGCTGCACGCTACGCTTCCGCCGCCGCAGGGCATGAGTTGGAGTTTCTGATGATTAGAGATCGAAATTTTCCGACAGGTTGTCGACAGAAGAATTAGTCTGGGCCGAGATTCTTTATTTATTTAACGCGCAAGAGGCGGACTTTGATGCTACTATGTATTATTCTGGGACATTTTTTTCATGCTCATCATCGTTTTCAGCTAGCCTCCGTCACTTTGGCAGTCAATCTCGCCCCGAGCCATTTAGTGTACCTGACCACACATCAGACCTCTTATGACTCCCGCTGAAACGTGACATACACCTCTGAATGCCAAGCGCACGAGTTGTTGTCGTTTGCAGCCAGACTATTCTACAGAGGGTGATATTATTTTCTCCCCACTATCGCCTGTGGAATCAAGAGTCCTTTGGACCTAGAAATCTGCCCATCGTCCTTTCGCCATTGTTGAAGGTCACTGTAAAGTATCGAAGCTATGACTGGCATGCGCCGAAGCAAAGCTAACTTCTCTTTTATTTATCTTACACCGTCATCAACGCCGGGCGCCTTTACACTCTAGAACTACAAGAGACTAAGCTGGCCCTCTACTAATCCTTTTAGACGGTTCTCTGTTGCGGCGTCAACGATAACGTTCTCAATAAAGGATCACCGACAGAGTCTGCCGCAATCATAGGTAGTCATGCCGAAAGGCCCCGTTTTGCTAAGCATGATCACTAGGTAGTGACCCCCTTTTCCGGCATTGTTTACTCTCGGCATATTTGCACGCATTTCTTTGAAGATAGGGGGGAAGGCATTTCTTTCTTTTCTTAGATGCTCTGGGGGCTACGAGCGTAAATGGATTTGATGCCTACATTGTCCTTTTTCTCAGTGATCCGAGGCTTCACAATGGGGGAATAGATATTCATACCCTGGCTCACGGAGTCAACTAGTTTTGGCCAGTCTCTCGGGGCGGGGGAGGGGTGGTCGTATATTTTAGTGTACTGCACATGCCTGCGCTGTATCCAACGAACAAGCGAAGTGGAGGGGAAAAGAATGGAAGATGAACCTTGTATACCTAACCCATGCGTACCCATTATCGAACACCTTGCTTCCTTACCCCTGAATAAATTCCCAATAAAGTTTTATTAGTTCTCTCAGTCAACCGCCTCGGGTCCCTCCCAATTCACAGCACCCCATGTATAATTCCACCCCTGGCACTTCACGCACCCAACAGCAACATCGCCAGCCTCGCAAGGCGTGTTAAGCTGACGATACTGCAGATCGCCGCCCCAACACGCGCGCCCCATCCGCATCGGAACGTGCACATAGTCCCGCTGATGCATCTGATAGCACCACCAGGGCCCCCCTTCCTCTCGCTGGGCGCACTGTCCCTGGCAACCCGTGTGCAGACCACGCTCCACGCATACAGGATCACCATCACCATCACCACCATGATCATCAGCTACCGGTGGCGCACACGTATTTTCGCACTGCAGATCATCCGGTCTTGTACCGGCCGGCGTGTCCGTGCGCCTTGGCTGAGAGACAACCCACGTCTCCGGGACGGTAGCGACGAACGAGGTAATGGAGGTGCTTGACCCGCCGCCGTTCGAGTACGTGGTCCGGTCCTCCCATGTCACGTGGGAGATGACGACTTCCGTGACGGTCGTGGGGAAGACGGAAAACGCGGGCCATGGCTCGAGGGAGGTGACTGTTTTGGTGGTGAGGAGGGTGACTTTGCGGGGGTTGATGAATTGGTAGTAGGTCACGGTGCTTTCTGTGATAGACCATATCCTCGTCTTCGTTGCTGCAGCAGATAGCGGCGCGGGTGTTCCTTGAGATGTTGCTACCGCCGCTTCCTTAACGTAAAGGGCCGGCCATGCAGTAGCTGTGGCGGCATAGCTGAATGCTAGTGCGAACATGAGGACAATAAGATGATGATGGTGTCTCGTCGCGCTAAGACGCTTTTTTTTAGACAAGAGAATTAAAAGGCTCATTGAGCATTGGGCTGGGAGAAAAGAGAAACCTAGAATTGGCTGAAAAAAAGGGAGCAATGCAAAGGGAGAGGGTAGTTAATAAACTGAATGGGGGACATCGGTTCCGTTCAACATCAAGGTTGACGCGGAGTGATTTAACCGGATGGACAACCCGGTGATGATGAAAATGCCCCGCGTGTTTGGCACTGTGCAACTTCGCACTGTCACCGAAGAATAGGTTGATAGGATCCCAAGAAAATGAGAATGCCTGGTGTGTCAAGATGTCCAATTGGAATCACTCGTTATTTGACTTGAATCGGAGCCATGAACTCTCGTGGTCCTCGTTGCGCCGAATATGCGTTCCGTACGTGGTACAGTACCTGTGACCGCCTTCATCACCCCTCCAAAAGATACCTTGGTATCGAGCTTTTGTCTCTTTTGTACATCAGCCGCAAGGCTGTCCGTCTATATTTACATCTCCCATACGCAGATTCGTCCATAAAAGTATCGACCCCTCTCCCCTTTGTTAGTACATATGCCAAAGAACCTTATTTCTGTCGCTTGAGAGTTTTAAGGGCCATTTCGATTAGCCCGTCCTTGGCCTCGCTATCTGGAAAGGGGCGAATAGCAGCAATGGCTTGCCCGGCATACTCTTCCGCGAGCGCTCTTGTCTGCTCAATCCCGTCACTTTGCATCACAAGGTCCCGTGCCTGCTCAGAGCGTTTATTAGTAATTCTTCATGCCATACATAACAGACCAAGACTTACCCTTGCAACATCGCCCTCTTTCTCGAACTTCCTCCCAACTAACGCGCCAAGCTCCGGCATCGTCTTCCATGCAAATAGCAATGGCGCCGTTGCCAGCCCGAGCTCCAGGTCTGCCCCGGCAGGCTTGCCCAGCTCCTGCTCGCTCCGGGTGTAGTCCAGCATGTCGTCCACGAGTTGGAATGCCAGCCCCAGATTCTTGCCGTATAAGTACGCAGCGTCAACCGTCTGGGCGTCCGCGCCGCCGAGCAGGGCCGACGCGCGGCAGCTCTTGCTGATGAGCGAGGCTGTCTTGAGGTACGTCTTCTGTAGGTAGTAGCTGAGCGCCTCTTCGGACCACCGTGGGTTTTTCTCGTCGCGAGCCGTGTTCTTAAGCTGCATGAACTCGCCCTCCACAAGGTTCGCAATGACAGTAGCCAGGAGCTCAACAACCTCGGCGTGACGCAGGCGCGCAAGGGCGACCGACGCCCTGCCGAGCAGAAAGTCGCCCGCCAGCACCGCCATCTTGTTTCCAAACTCCAAGTTGGCCGACGGCGATCCGCGGCGCGAGACAGAGTGGTCGATCACATCGTCATGCAACAGGGATGCCGTGTGAATGAGCTCGGTGATCTCGGCCAGCCGCCTTTGGGAGGGGAGGATATCGGGATCGGTGGAGGCTGCGTCCGTGTCGACGGCAGCAGCAGCAGCAGCAGGGTTGAAATCCGAGAGGACAGAGAGCGGCGAGATGGAAGCATTAATGCCGGCCGAGGAGGTGTAGGGGGTCGAGTTCTGGCGCTGCGGTGCCTTCGGACAGAGCGATGTCGCGCGCGACATGAGGAGCACTATTAGCGGCCGGACGTGCTTGCCTTCTGCCTGCGTGTAGTATTTTGCAGCACGGTCCAGTGAGGGGTGGCCCGATCCAAGGAGCTTCCTGATGTTGCCGGTCAAGAACTTCATCTCCTTGGCCACGATGCGGAGGGGGTCGATGGAGGGCATGTCGCCTTTGGTGGCCCGGCTGAGCGCGTTGGACACCATATTCCCGGCAACAGAGACAGCGGCGCCCCATGCCGAGGATGCCCGTGCTGAGCTATGGAGGGTTCTGGGGTGTTGCGCCGGTATCCTAACGTCGAGAGGGGCTGCTCTGAGGCATTGGGAGCGGCATCTCGACAGCTGCCCAAGGCGAGTGGCGCCCGTGGCTCGGCGCAGCACCACCATGGACGCTCCCGTCTGGAGCTGCATTTTCGTCGCTTCCTCGCTGGTGCTCCGTGGAGAAGAGCCAATTGACTGCCAAATATCAGACTGTGATCGCCTGCAGCATGGGGGACGGTCGGGAGATCTGGGGCTTGCCGGCGTTGCTTGTTTCGGGATCTCGTCGAGGCAGCTGTCGGAGGGCGCGGGCTGTGGGATCCCGAAAACTTCCTTGTGCTGGGGCTCATGAGCTCAATAATTTTTTAGGCAATTGACTACATACCTAGCCTTAGCGCAATTCATGCAGCTTCCCGCCATTCTCCGCTGCAGTCCATAAAGGCCTCGGCACTGTGGCTGAGAGTTGTTGTGGCTGGTGCTGGTGCTGGTGCTAGTGCTGTTTGGGGAACTTGACCTCCGACCAAGAATCTGTTGAGGGTGAGTCGAGAGGATAATTTTAACCGCCCCCAAAAAATAAGCTCGACTAACAGCGGTGCTAGCCTCCACCGGGGCTGCCAGTGCCAGGACTGCCTGCCGCCGCTCTAATAGATAGTCTCTGCTTACAGTTTACAGCACTTCCAACAGTCGACCGACATTCTCGAGTCCTTCCAAGACCCTCAGAGGAATTTGCCGCAAACCCCGACTCTCCTTCCCCTGTCGACGGCGTTCGCTTTTTTTGTATCCCATTGCGCGCACGCACTCGATCACGAGCCCGTCTAGCAGTAAAACACGATGGTGTTACTCAGCATGACCCCTTCAATCGTGGAAGGTCTACAGGCATGGAGCCAGTTGGCCACTTCGCCCCAAACTAAACTCCAGCGCCGCGACAACGAGCCGTCCCTAGACCAACCCAGCATCGGCAATCCCATTACACACGGGCAGATTATTGATCTCTGGCAAACACTTTCCGAGGCCGGCCACGAGCAGTACGGGCTGGAAAAACTGTTGCATGGCTCCAGAGTCTACGTTCCCCCGCCGCCAGCGAAACCCGAGCCAGTGAGTCTCATCAACACGTCGATGCTCCGACGTCGTGTAGGTTGTGGCTAACGTCGCAGTCCCCCGAGTTCAAAGCACTGATGGCCCGTCTTCGCCGCGACGAGGAACAGCGAGCCTACGAACGTATGATGAATCCTGCACCGCCAGTCGACTCCTTCTCCCAGCAACAACCCAGCAGAGCGGGCATGGTCCACGCATTTGCCGAAGTCAACAGACCGAGCCGAGAGGCGGATATTGGCGACGACGACGTGACATTTGAAGATGTGCATAGGCAGTTGATGCTCGTACTCAATTTTGTCGTGAGCATCCTAGGTGTTGCAGCCTCACTCTGGATTTTGGGGAGGTGGTGGAGCACGCCGGCCAGATTATTTCTTACCATGGGTGGGAGCGCCCTGGTTGGGGTGGCCGAGGTTGCCCTGTATTCAGGTTATATCTGGCACCTCGGCGAGGCCAAGAAAAAAGACAAGGCCTTCCGAGAAGTGAAGGAGGTCATGCACACTTGGACAGTTATTGGGGAGGACGGGGCAAGCAAAAGTGAGCCAATCACGGTTGACGCGAATGAAGCTTCCACAGAGGTTACCAACATCCGCAGGCGGAAAGAGAGAGTGGGCTTAAACGAGCAGTAGTGAAGACTCTTATTCCGTAATACGCAAGGAAAAGGGGGTTTACGAATTTTGGAAGTTGCCCTTTATTTATCCGCACGGAGATTTCAACCAGCTTAAGGTGGTTTCATTGTGGTACAGTGTACTCTGTAAGTTCAAACTCTCCAGTACCCTGTCAAGGTGCCAGGGGTTGTATAGTGCACGGACGAATAGCAGCTGCACCCACCCGGCCTTGCCTGCGTCATCGCGCATTTAAACTTTAGCTCGCCAGTCGCGTCAGAAACGCGTTTCGGGTTCTCCAAAATAATCTGCCTCCTACCGTGGCTCCGAGCGGGGTGCGATAACCTCGACGACCCATAAGCTTACAATTACTAGTACCTAGTTCAACTTGTCCAGAACAAGTTTCTTGATGCTCTCGATGATTTACCAAGCCCTGTCACCTCCTCCGAAAATCCCCCAACAACACACCCTTTTGACGCTGTCTTGCCTCGAGGCCCGAATGAGGTCCTCCCCAATGTATTCGCCCACGCCACGATAGCTGCGTGTCCCCGCACGCTGGTGTACCGAGGCCATTTTGTGAAGATATGTCAACAAGCCTGCCAACCGCGGGGCGGCAAGCCTGGCAGCCGACATCAACCAACTACAGCCCTGGCCCTGCTGCGGCTTGTGAGCCGACGGCCCCTCAAGCGACCAAACGACCTTTACGAACCTACAGTCGGCGTGCTGTCTCGGACAGAAACTCGGACAGAAATTCTCAGCCGACGATGTCCACAGGGCCGAAGCTGCCTGATGCGACCCTAAGGGGCCCATCTGGCACAGAGCCACCGTTACCAAAACTTCATTGCCTCGCCACACCCGAACGACCGAAGAAAGCCTCCATATTATCATACTTCAGGCCCATTGTTCCTGTCTCAAGCGGTCCGTCTACCGCCGCCTCCTTAGAGGCCACCGAAACCATACCAGCGCCACAGTCGCCTTCTCCGCCAGCCCCCGACCGGAGGAAGCGAAGGAGACTGACTACGCGGCCCTTGATTAGCGAAGGGGCCGGCGGCCAAGTCGATAGCAACGACCAGAACCCGCCGAACAGCAAGGACGAAGATGATGGCGAAAACCCGACGAAAAGAGACCATCAATCTTTGCCTGACGCCAATGACCAACTGGGAGGTGCTTCTTCGAACAAAGAACAGCAAGGGAGGCATGATTCGACCCCACACATGCCGGATCAAGCTGGAGCACCGCACACAGGTCCGAAACGGCCAGACAAACGTATCACAAAAGAAATGGTGCAGACGACCCTCAGCCTCTCAATCGCCCCTCACGCGGGCTTCACGGTTTGCAAGGATTGCGGGATACTGTACAACCCCCTAAACGAAAAGGATAGGATGGAGCACAAAAAGAGACATGCTGCCCATGTCCGGAGCCGGGCCAAGAGCCAGTAGGCCATATGAATTATTATTATTTTGGGCATTGTATTGCCATAAACCCACACATACACACAGCATTTGTACCGGAGCAAAACTGGATGGAGATACCCCGAGAATACATAAGAATGCAATGACGCAACCGCACGCAGACGGACGAACTCTAACCTGTTCCACAATGTCGACTTTACATCATCATCTCTTTGTGGCTATCTCGACTATACAACATTCATAAGGTACCGTATTCATATATAAGAAGATGAAGGGTCGGGATTGCCCGCTCTCTTCGCTCCAATGGAGAAGACTTATGATTTCAACTTTATTCGTCTGAAAGTGCAGGGTATCAAACATGGCCCATCAACATGGCGATAAACAAGACATCCCGGATCGCTACCACGTCTCCAAGTAAGCATAACACTCCAACTTCCATCACCACATATTGCATACCCAACCGCCAGCCACCAGCCAGCCAGCCAGCAGGCTAACAAACCTGTCGTCATTCAGACCCGGGTCTTGGCTACCGGCAGACCATCGCGTCCACCAAGAATGGCTAGGCCGCGCCGTAAACCACGTCGACAGGCACGGAGAGCGCGCCCTGATCCTCGTCCTCCAGGAATTCAAGGATCTCATCGAGGGGACGCCCTGAATTTACATGTACTTTTGCGCCATGTGGGACGAGGTGCCCAACCGGCCTCCCTACCAGAAGACTCCCACCGGCGGCAGCCAGCTCCGCGACTACAACCACATGTTGCAAGTGCTCAACCACGTGTTTGGCCGGGCGCCGGAATAGGTCGACTCGGCGGCCAACATCGGCATGGTCGGCGTTCTGCTGTGCGCCGTGTTCGACTTTGCCATGGCCACCGCGTCGGGCCAAGCAGCCTTTCTAGACCCAAATGTTAATCGCATGCTGAAGAAGGTGCTGAATGAATGGGGGAAATATTTAAAGGTGAAGCAATTGTTTGTTTTATCTTCTGTTAAGTTGTTGGCCAGTGGACTTATGATGGTCTGTGCTGTTTTTCTGGCTAACATTTGGAAACGATGGAGAGAGAGACGCCAGAATCCGCAAAGGTGCCAGGCGATCACAAGGAAGGCTGGTTCGGTCAGCTGGGATACAGTGACTTGATGGAGGTGGCGAACGCTCCACGTCAGACTTCGTACAAGTTTGAGGATATGTACGTGTGTGATCCGTCGAAGTATTACGGCTATAAGTCTTGGGATGGCCAGTGCTTCTTTTCCTATTGTCTATCTATCTCGTGTTGTCTTTTCTACGAGAGACCTTGGTAAGCAAGTCGTATTGGGTAAATTCGTTCTACTCATACTTGAACCTTTCGAAGACTTCTTTACTCGGAAAGTCCACGACTCTGCGCGTCCCGTCGCATCCCCAGACGACGACAACGTCATTGCAAACGCCTGCGAATCCGAAGTCTACAATGTTGCTCACAATGTGAAACTGCGAGATCGGTTCTGGATAAAGGGCCAACCGTATTCGGTGATAGACATGCTGGCCAGCGACCCCCTGGCGGCACACTTCGAACACGGCACCGTCTATCAGGCGTTTTCGCGCTGTCTTACCACAGATGGCATGCGCCCGTGTCGGGCACGATCAAGAACGCCTTCGTCCAGGATGGTATCTACTTCAGTGAGCCTTTACCCAGCGCGTTGTCTTCCAACGGGGATATTCCTGTCAAGGGGATTGTCCCCTCGCAGGGCTACTTGACAGCGTTGGCAACGCGCGCCATCATCATCGTTGAAGCGGATAACCCTGCCATAGGCCTACTGGCTTTCATGGGAGTTGACATGGACAAGGTCAGCACGTGTGAAAATCAAGGTCAAGAAGGGACAGCATGTCAAGAAGGGCGATGAGACCGGCATGCTTCATTTCGGTGGTTCGTCACACTGCCTGCTCTTCCGGAAAGGAGTTCGAGTTGAGAGGTTTCCCGATATTAGGAGACACGAGAACGTCCCGGTCAGGGGTCAGGTTGCTACTGTTAAGCCATGAGACGAACAAGACAGGCAGACAGACCGCTTTGCTGCAAGTGGTGGACTCAACAAGTGATTGGGTGAGTCCCGTGGACAATGAGAAAGCCGCATAAGGACCGACTCCTGCAAATCGACTTTCTTATTTCCTATGGACACTAGTCCGCTAGAAGAAGATGTGCAGTACATCAAGTAGAATATAGAGTATAAATCAGCAGAGACAAACAAGACGTACGAGCTAGGTAACTGGGCACACTAGTGCGAAGTGACTCGGCGTTTATTATTAAACAACGTACTCTGTAGCAATTTCTGATCTCGCCTTGCCCGGGTGCTATCGAAGATTACACAAACCTTGTCAACTGGCCGCCGTCTTCGGCCTGCATATATGCAGTGTCGACGACAAAATTTGTGACGGCTCAGAAAAATTCCCCGACACAAGCATTTGTGCTGGGAGAGGTCATCTTGCCTTTCAGGCGGACGCTGGATATGCGCCAACACGAATAAGGAGGTGTGGGTGGCCTGGGGTTAGTTGGAGGAGGGCTGGCTTGTGAGACATCAAGTACTAGTGTACAGCTGTGCTTCAGCGGACATTGTGAACGAGAGTTGTGTGACCGGTGTGACAGATCTTCCAAGGTCGCATCCCCAGTGGCCTGGCCCATCAGAGCAAGATTTGGCAAGAGGGGGAAGACAACATTGCTCCAAGGGCCTGATTGGAAATTTCCATATGCTGCGGTGTAAGCCGGCGTGTAAGGAGGGCTGGAGGAGTCTCAAATTTGTCTTGCACTTTGGAAGCCAGCCAGTCAGCATGTGGCTCTCGTGAGCGCAATTGTTTCGTCACTATCCGTATGTGTGATACGGAACCACGTTCGAGGCGGTCTGTCCTAGTAGTGCGAGAGGGAGAGAGTCTCGACATGAGCAGGATGGTGGGCGGCTTCCAAGTCAAGGCTGGCAGACAAGAGCGGATCTTAGGCGTGCCTGGCGCTGTGTATATGGGGTCCCTCTCGGAAGGCGCCCAGTCGGATCCCAAGCTTCTTGGCTGGGGAAGTGTGACGGCGGCTGCTCTCGGCCATTCGGTGAGATAGTCAGAAAAGGAGAGACAGCGATGACAAGAACGACAAGGGGAAAAAAGCCATCAACTGACAAAAAGGCGCTTTTGAGACGGAGAGGACGACTGTCATTTCGTGCTGCGGTGTGGATTGCAACTCCTTCCTGCTGGACACGTCGTCAGTGCCGCCATCCCTACCTGATGTGTGGGGTTGCGCATGATGTCTAAGCTGTTCCTCCTGAGCACAGCATGCGCACATTAGCCCTCCCTCCTGCCAGCTCAACTTGGGATTTTTGATGGGGGTCTTGATCGCTCTTTTCCATAAACCATTCTGGCTTGCCGGTTGGAATAGTTTAGAGATCGTCGACGCGTAATTGAAGACTTGTCCCAGCGACAGCCTCACGATTCGGAAACAACAGTGTTAAGAAGTCGTTAGTCTCCATGGACATACGGTTCCGTCCCGGTGCTCAGCAACGCCAGCTAAATCAACTAACGCACGAAATAGCAGTAAGGAGGACGCCATCCGACATCCCAACGACCAATGTCCGCAGCGGAGGGGCGGTAAGAGGTTCCTCAATCTCATCACGTCATGCTGTGGGAAACAGCCAGTCAAGCCGGTGAAGCCTCTGACACCCATCATGAGCCGCTCTGGACCACCTGAAGGTTTAACCCGCTCTGTCGGGTGCGGCACTGGGGCGGATTCGGGCTGACCGCCTGCAATATGCCAAAGATATATGTACAGATCCGTTCAAACGGGTGTATGTAGTGTAGGTATAGGGAGGTAGGCTGCGCTGTGCGTTGTGCGAGGTGCGCCACCGTGCTGCCGGAACTGCCTTAGCGTCGAGCTTGACTTTTCTTTCCCCCGCCCCCCCCCCCCCCCCCCCCGGGCCCCGGAGCTTGTGATCCACTGACCGACTTCAAGATTGGCAGACATGTTGTGGTGTGGTCAAATTTTCACACCGGCATCCCGAGTAAACTGTACTCCCTGGTCATTCAGTTCAAATACAGTTATCACTCACCACCCCCAAAAGTTATTTGTTCTGCTCCAACGCATCCGTCCTGCCGTCAATGTAATGTACATACGTGTACGTACGATACAAGGCACAATGGGATGAGGGGAGGTGGCATTGAGAACGTCGCGAGACTAGGGCAAGTTTTGGAGAAAATCTCCTGATGTGGGCATGCCGACAGAAGATGGTGTGTGCTCGGGGACTTTTGAAGTCTCCGCGCCCCTCATTTCCCCGCGCAAAGAAAAAGTTGCGTCGAGGCCGCAATCTGAGCCATCTCCTGTCGTCTCCAGCCTTGTCCGAGTTGTCCCCATCTGCTGTCCTGCAGACCCCTGCTCGCCGGTTCAGGCTGAGGTCTGGCTGCATGTGAGCTCTGGTGCCAGGACAAAATGGTTCAGCAAAGATGGTGTGGTCGCGTCGCATTGAGATTCTGATTTATTGGTGACTTGTTGCGTGGCAAGGGCCGGGACTCGGCGGAGAGACGAGTGTCTGTGCCGTCCCAGGTGTGGGGTGCAGCTTGATTGGATCTGCTTTTGGAGCTTGTCCAGCTTCGTCGAGATGTGCATTCTGGGGTGGGTGAAAGAAAGGAACTCCCCCGTCTCCAACAACAAGAGTCGCAATGTGACACATCGTTCTGCCAGAGCTCGTAGATGCAAGTTGACTGGAATCAGATGGGCTAACAAAAAGGCCGAATGAGTGCAGTGCAGCCCAGAACCCGAAGGGGCTTGTGGGACTGTGACGAAAGGTTCGTTGTCCTGCTCCTCATGTACCGTACAGTAGGGGTAGTCTACCAACCTGATCAATCTGATGGTCGCAGTTCAAGATTTGAAGGTGCGGCCGGCCGGCCTCATTTGGAGTATTGGAGTTGTTGTAGCGTGGGGGCTCCCATTCGATTTTCGACTCGTCTAAAAAAAGGGTGACAGGAGTCAGGGATGTTTTGCACGGAACACATACTGGTCAATGGGCCTTTGACCTCGACCTTCAATAAGAAAAAACATCTGTATATTCATAGAATGCCACCCAGTCATTCACGAGGTATTCTGAAACAAGAAGAAACCCCCACAACATAAATGCTCAGACAGGTGTCTACTAGTACACAGGAAGGTACCTAGTCTATGTAATAAGTGTGCAGGCACTTCTCAAAAGCGAGGACTCAACTCCCTCCCAGCCCTCAAACACGGACCGCAGGAGCTTGTTTAAAAGTGATGATCACAGTGCGTAATCCGGTTCAATGCCGAGACAGATCCGTTTAAGCAAGACACCTATAACACAACCTCGAGATTTGCTGCGCGCAGATCGTTGTTAAAGCTGGTGGCCACTGTGCTGTGATTTGCAATTTAGGTTGTGATGTGGCTGACCAAAGGAGGCAGGTCCCTAGGTTTAGAGACAAACCTCAAGATTGCGCATTATCCAAAATGTAAGATTTTATTCGCGATGTTACGGATAGGACATGTAATACGTAGAGTAAATTGAACGAAGAACTACAGACCAACCAGTGACCCAGCAGCTCGTTCACCGAAGGGCAGGGCCGTCGCGGAAGATCCCCATTCAACTGTTTTTGAAAAGCATGATATGGCGCTGAGCAGCTAGGATGAGGGGAAGCAGACGCTCGGGCCACCTGAGACTGGGTTGTTGATTGCCCCGCCCCCTCCTCCCAGGCCTTCCCCCACCATCGGGCCTCGGAGATTTCTCTCGATGTTTTGTTAGGGAAGGGTCGATAGGCAGAGAGAAATGGGCAGCAGAAACAAAAAGATGCAATGACGCAACTAAGAAAATTCCCTCCTCGTTTGGGCTAACGTGGTTGGGTGTTCTTGCTCCCAGAGATCCACCCAACCATTGGTCGCTAGCGCGATTTTCATGGCCAGTCGCAGCCTGCACGAGGCGCTCTCATAGCCTTGAATATCTGAACATGCATCATTTACGCGAACCGAGACTTTCGCCCGAATAAGCAAATGGTCGAATTGCCGGACTGCAGACAACTGCAGACAACTGCACAAGATGAGGAGCCACATACATACCTACACACCATCAACCTCTCTTTCCAGTCTCGACATTGGGCTCAAGCACTTCGCGCTAGCTTCTCAACACCTCAGTTCAGTTCAGCGGAGCATCCTCTCAGCTCGAGGCAGATCGGGTCGCCATGGGGCAGCGCCGCCGACTGGGTAACAGCCAACAAGAGCACACCGCATGCGTATCTGCCCAACAGCTACAGGAAATGGTTTCATTCTGTTCGTATCTCATCTGTTGGAGAGCAAAGAGGGGGTGACACAGCAGCCGCCTCACCACCACCATTACGACTGATCTTCCAGGGCCTCGAGGGATGATGGGACGCCACACGCAGTCTGAAATTTGACAAAGCAACACTACACTACCTACATACGCCTTCTCGGCATATAAGGTGTACCGGTCGGGGAGGCCCAGGTGCGTCCGGCCCATGTTCGATGACCACGTCGCCCAAGCCTTGAACCGCTCCTGGCAGGCAATGTATGCACAGAGTGTCCCATGGGATTCACGTCTGTGGAAATAGTTTCCGAGCATGATATCATGCTACGTCTGCCATGTAAACCAACATCAAAGCGCACGTCCCGATGGAAGGGGCTCGCCCGCTCGTCTGCAGACCCAAGGCTGACCACTGCTGGGCACGCTGCTGGTTTGCCGGAAATTGATCATCAGAAATCAGTGTCGGGCCCCTCGTTGCGACTGGTCACAACGACAGAGGGAAAGGAGGTGAGCCAAGGCAGCCCCGCGAATCCTGTCACATTGTCTGATGTCCGTGGAAACGGGGACCTCTGTTTTCCCAATTCCCATCTCCCCGCTTCAAACGCTTCCAAGTGCACCGGCCACCCGATGGATTCTCGGGAGTTGCCAGCAACGTTAGATGTCAGCCTGACCGCAGACACCAATTTTTTTGCTTCTTTCTCTTGCGAGATACGAGTATGAAGACCTCGTGGCCGCTGGTGTCTCCGAAGCGTCCATAGCGAGCGTTCTGAGGGTTTGGCTACATCGCGTAGTTCATTGCCTAGCTCGGCCGCACTCGTCCGCGCTCAGGATCGACATGTTTTGATGAGCACGCAGTGATGATCCGTCCTGCGAAGCTCCAAGAGATCTCCACTGCTGTGTCCCGCTCCACCTTTTGGTTTGGCGAGAAAACAAGCTAAAGGTGGGGAGTGGAGCCCGCCCGCCGCCCGCCGCCCGCCGCCTGGTGTCTTGACGAATTTGATCTCGCTCAGCCAAGACGCACGGTCCAAGCTAGCTGCAACGTGCATGAATGGCCCGTGCTCTCCAGTGGGACATCCTTGTCTCCAAGCAGAGAGAAATGAACGGAGCGGATCAGACCCAGAGAGCAGACAACGCTACGGCAAGCAGGGACTTGAGGCTTCCAGCGGCGGTCCCAAGTACTTGCAGGTCTCTTGCAGGTAGAGATCAAGATGGACGCCTCTGCAAGAGACCTGTGGGTAACAAAAACAATTCAAGTCTGCTACAATCCAGGTTGCTTATTACTTGTCGCGCACGCACGCGGCTGCCCCGCCCACTTGACAATTGGGATCGCTTGTTGTTCTTTCATTCTCCAGACAGCAGACGACTGTACTACAGTTGCCCTTGAGGTTGGTTGGTTTTGGCTTTGGTGCACGGTCAGCCCGCCTTTCCTGCCCGCCTCCCCTCCCCGCAAGCCATCCATTACCTTGGGAGCGGTCAGGGCAGTCAGTGGTGGCAGCAGGCTTCGACGACAGACGCGAATAATCACTCTCACTTGTCCTCTGTTTGCCCCCCCCCAAGAACCAAGCTGCCTTTTTTGCCATCGCAGGCTGTCATCCCAAGAGTCTCGACCTCCCGCTCCGCTCCCGTCTTCGGCAACCAGGCTCGCCAAAAAAGGCCAACAAGTGACTTACCATCCATCCCATTTCTCTTGAGGGGTGGCATTTGTCCCCCATGGTCTCGCGTCCATCCCCCCTGCCTCCCCCTAGGCCATTTCACACCCCAGTAGGCGCAGCAAGTGTGGAGAAGCCGAGATGCATCTACCACCCCTCCAACGCACCCTGCCCCCTACCTTCCACACTAGAGTATACCACACGACATCAAGCATGGGTTGAGAACTTCTTGAGTTGTCTCGAGGATCCTATCCCGCTCTGAGCCCGCCACTCGTTCCCAATCCGTCGCCGCACAGCAGAAGCAAATAAGACTGTCTCTCCACATGCCCCCACCACCTCACGATCTGCCTACCACCTACCGCCTACCACCTACCGCCTACCACCTACCACATACATACATATGCTTGCTACTCGACAGACACCTATCTCCACAGGCTTGTCTCCCTTCCTTAGGTCTTGAGTGCTATCCTCTAGACCGGTGAACGGCAGCAGTGCGCTTGGAACTGCCCGCCTCATACTGCAAGTCTCACTGCCCCTTTTTGTTTCTTTTCCTCCTGGATCCTGCCGGTCCCACCTCCCTATGGCCGCCGGTTTCCGAGATATGTGATCAGCGAGCCAACCACAGCTCTCCGGCGCCCAAGCTTAAGCTTCAGCCTCGGCCTCGTCTCCCTTTCTCTCCGCCTGCCCTCGACCCCTCTCTCTCACCCGAGCCCCCGGTTATATCTCTCGCCTGTTGATAATCCAGACGGCTCCGTCTTCCTTGGATGCCACACTTCATCGCCGTCTTGGTATGGTGTCGCTAGTGACGAGCAATGGACCGTTCTCTCCCTATTCTATCAAACGAGGACCTCTGGTCGGACAACACCAGCATGGACTCAGATGATCTTCAGTCCATGGGTCTTTCACAGTCACCTTGGCTGCAGTCTCTCTCGGCCGCGTCAGCCTCCGTCTCTGTCTCGTCAGCCATTAGTTTTACACATACCGGCCAGCTTTCTCCCATCAGCAATGGCATGGATGTTCTCTCAAGCGATAGCTCAGCCAGCGACTCGTCCGCCTCCGCCTCGCCCCCAACCGCGGGACTGTTTTACTCGGCACCGCCCACGATCCCTGCCGAAGCCTGGGCTATGGGATACATGAGCGCTGATGAACATTCTGAGATCACCCACAGCCACGACCACCAAGATGAGGACATGGCCTGGGACGACGCGGATGAGATGTTGGCAATACCAAAACTGGAACCTATCGATGACGATGACTTTCGTATGGATGATGTTAAAGAAGCGCCTCTGACGCCAATTCCCGGTGCAGATGACCCGACTGCGTCAGATCACCCCAAGACGAAAAGACCCAGGGGTCGCCCACGAAAGCATCCCGTCCCGCCAAGCTTTGCAGCGAACAAGATCACCAAAGGAAGGTCCAAGACAGGCTGCCTCACCTGCAGGAAGCGAAAGAAGAAGTGTGACGAGGCCAAGCCACGCTGTAAGTCAATGGCCAGAGTCATTAGACACCGATGGCCAAGCTCTGACAACCTTAGGTATGAACTGTGAGAAAAATGCGGTTGTTTGTGAAGGGTATCCAGAGAAACAAATCTGGAAAAGCGGCAAAGAAAGGGCCGAAGAAGGTACGAAATCTGTGTCTAGAGCCGGCTGCTGCTCTTGATATCGGCCACTAATGAACAATAGAACGTATTAAATCGCAGAGTTTGCCGCCACTCATCACGCAACCCATTTTCCATGGCCTGGAGACTGTGGAGGACATGATATTTTGGAAACACTACAACGAGCATCTCAGTACTGTTCTGACTGTGGAAGGAGAGCACAAGAACGCGTTCAAGGACATGGTGGTGCCAATCGCCGTCAAGCACCCAAGTCTCATGCATTCCATCCTATCGCTCGCCAGCAAGCATATCGACTTCGAGACCCCCTATGGTATCAACATTCTAAAGAACAACCCTTCCACAACCCTCGAGGCATTGGAGGCGCGATCTATTTATCATCGCGAGGAGGCTAGGAAGAACTTTTGCGATGACAAGGACGGCGACGATAACTGCAACAGGCCCAGGCTGGACCCCGACACTTTGGTTTCCGCACGCTACTGCCAGATGCTCTGCTTTCTCCTCGAGGCGTCGGCTGAAGGGAATCCCCGAGGGGAGCACCGCCTCCACCTTGTCACATATGTGAAGCTAATAGCAAACTATCCGCCTCCCGATCCCGCATTCGCATCTTTCATTTCAGAATTTTTCCAGTTCCACATCTTCGCTGATGAACTTATCCGTTCTGCCAATGACCCCAAGTTTGACCTGGTGGAACTGCTGCCTCCCTCCATCACGCGAATCCATCCGCCTCGGTTGCTGGGCATCGCCGATGGCCTGCTCAAACACCTCTCTCAGATTACGGCGATCAGAAACACGATCCGAAATAACATCATCCACCACGTCGACCCTGTCGTTGATTATGTGAGCCTATACCGGGCAGCGGAGATCGACGCCGCCATCAGAGAATGGGCGCCTCACTGGCCAGCTGGAGACAGCCGTGACCGCGTGGGTCTTCTCTACAAGCACATGATGTGGATCTACCTGGTTCGGACGATCTATCCACCCTCACTCTCAGCGCCGCCATCGTCCACGGCTTCATCTGCAAGATCAGTTCCAGTTGTTTACAGCTCACCCACTCATGGTCGCCCTACTTCGTCAGTTGTCAACACGCCACCACAGTCAGCCTCGACGAGCTGTGCCTCGTCGCCAAGACTATCGGCCTCTGACATTGGTAGCAGTCGCCTCAGCCAACAATCGAACCTATTTTCAAGCACCAATAGTAGCAGCCTGGGTACGACGACGCCAGCTAACAGGCATGACAACGAGAGTCGAGCTTCCCCTCCACCAATTCGACAACCGCCACAACACGACCCCCGTATCACCGTCGCGGTTGACGAATCCCTTTCCATCATCGAAACGTTCAAATCCAGTGATCCCAGCCAGACACTCCTGCTCCTTCCCTGCTTTATGGTCGGCACTGCATGCTTCCACCCTAGCCAGCAAGCTCGAGTACGCGCTGCTATCAAGACAGTAAGGGGTTACACTGGCCTCCGTAACAATGACAGAGTCATGGATGTACTCGAGGAGGTGTGGCGGCTCATGGACGCAGGTGAATGGGCAGCCGTTTGGGATTGGCCGGGGGTTGTGAGCCGATTGGACATTGACTTCATCCCGGCCTAACTAGAGGTTTGTTTGGGGGTTTTTTTCCTTCTTCTGTGGATTCTTCTCTGCAATAACCCTCTTTCCCTGCCAGCTTTATCCAGTTGTGTCAGATGTAGATCGCTCCATGTGTCTATTGCTTTCTCGCTATCG
The DNA here is from genome assembly GCA_033439775.1 of Podospora didyma. Classification (NCBI taxonomy): domain Eukaryota; kingdom Fungi; phylum Ascomycota; class Sordariomycetes; order Sordariales; family Podosporaceae; genus Podospora; species Podospora didyma. Next base: position 870,521 of record JAULSW010000004.1, read on the forward strand.
TGAAATAATGCTTTGAGACGGTCATTATTTTCGTTTATTAGTCTCATATTTTGGCGTACTCTTTTTCCCCCCGGGCCTCTTTCAGGGTATTTTAGTGCAGATTTATACGGCGTAATAGGGAGCGACGACATTGAGGGGTAAAGGACGGATTGGAGAGGGGGGCATTAAGGGAAAAACATTTCTTCGAGTCGGGGTTGGTGGAAGTGGAGATGACTGGAACATCATGATGGCGTTATTCTTGGATACTACCTACCTAAGTATTATTACTTTAAGTGTATTGTGTTTTGCTTGTTGTCACTGGTTTATTGACGGGGGGTGGTTGTTCAGTTATGTGTCTCTGAAACATGTTTACCTAGGTAGAGAAACGACTGTACCGATGCATACAAATTTAGTTGAACGTCTGTGCATCATCAGTTGCTTCTTTAAACCAAGATTAGGTACCTATCTTGGTAGGTAGATGGTAGGACGCTAAAACTTAACCGCCATTTTATCTTCCCGGTAATTTAACCCTGGCTATTTTTTTCTCTTATGGGAGAATGAGCTTAGTTTGACAGGAGGGTGATGAGGTATTCAAACAAGCGACACACCACCATTCACTCCCTCTGGCTTAACTCTCGTCAGCGTCTTCCTCCTGAGTTTGTTTCAACGCTACGTAGACGCCGCCCAAAGCTTTCCGGATCTCGTACGTCCCCCCTGAAACGAGATCTTTTGCGACCAATTCTCTCGTCCGGCCAAGGCTCTCGATGGCAGCGATGCGGTCGATGGTGGCCTGAAGGTGTTGGCGGAACCCAGGCTCGGCGACCATCTGCTTGAAAGCAAGGTGCATGGGAACAGAGCTGGCCCTGACTTGCGCGTCACTTGTGATACTAAACAGATTAAGGCGGTCGAGGGCGCGCACAAAGTCGGAGCGCGTCATGATCTGTTGGGCTTTGTGCAGAGCAAAAGAAGGGAGAATATGACCCAATTCTGGGTTGTAAGTGCTCTCCATCTCGGCTTCCTTATCAACTAAGGCCGTGGCAAGCACGACCGCCGCCGCCTAACGTACAGAGTTGACTCGTCAGCAAAACGACATACATATATGGCCAGAGATCTTCGGGGTATCGGGCTAAAACTCACAGCCCATTTCTGCTGGTCCATTACGTCGTCGTCCATCTCGCCGCCGAGGATCCAGCACTGGTTGAGAAACCACGTCTTCTCAACTTCGAGAATCTTATCACATGTCGCGAGCATGTCCTTGCTCTTCGCGACTCTGTTCAGAAAGTTCAAACGGCCGCCGACGCGGTCATAGATCTGCTCAAGCGTCTCTGGCGACAGGGTCTCTCCGCAATGACGCATGCGATAATTCTTCAAAGCCGCTGTTGCTTGTGCCTTGGGAAGATCCACGACGGTCAAGACCTCGAGGCGTGTCGCCAATTGTTTCAGTTTCTCGTATATCCAATAGTCATCCGAGTTGAACACCATTGTCACAAGGCCCGATGCGGCCCATTGTTCGGCCCGCTGCTGTAGGAGGTCAATCAGGTCCTTCCCGTCCTCGTCGTCTCTGATGAGGTGCATTTGGTTGATAATCAAGACAAGCGGCTTGCCGATCTTGGTCCGCCTCCGCAGGGCAACCTTCTCGAGCTTGTTGAGGGCGCGTTCAATATCCAGGAGTGCCGTGGTGTCTCTGGGACCCCTCTCACTGAAGTACGCACCTATATAATCCTCGTGGAACTCGTAGTCCAGCGCTTTCCCCAGGCGGATCCGGAAGATCTCAAGGTCGGCATGGGCCTCGAACATGGCAACACCGTCTCCCTCGATCTTGTGCATCGCCTCCAGCAGCATGCTGCTTTTCCCCGCGCCCTTGTCGCCGATGAACAGGTGATAGTGGCCGACCTCGCGGCCCGCCACGATCTCATCCACGATAGGCTGCTCGGGCCGCGTCACCCAATGCGTTGTCGCCGCCGTCTTGGGGGAGAGCGGAATGTTCTTACCCATGGCAGCAAGTTCAAGAACGGGGTCGCCAGGCGCGAAGGCATTGGCCATCTTCTTCAAGACAAAGTGCTTGTAGGACTTGTGGTAGACATAGGCGGCAATGGAGAAGCCGGCTCCGAGGATGACGATGGAGGCAAACGACGTGGCGGCCGCCTCGACCATCCTCGACCACAGTGACGGACCGGCATCTTGCCGGGGCGGCGGCGGCGGCGGAGTTGTGGAGCCAAAGCTTTTATCTTGCCCAGCGGCTGCGAGGAGGGATCTCGCATGTCAGTTTGGGAGGATAGAAGATTGAGAAAAGACATGGGAGGCATAGAGCTGAAAGTTGAAGGGTTGATGAGCACGGGTGACAGTTTCCAGCTCCACTGGCAGTTTGAAGACATGTAAAAGTAACTCGTTTAGTTCGGGGTTTAGGTAGTACATAGAATAAAAGCTGCTCTCATCTTATGCTTGACGCCTTCAGGCACTAGGAAATTTGATGTTCTTTGGTGGGGATTCAAGCGGCGGTATCTTCTTTTGCCAATTTGAAGGTTGGCTTCCTTGTACGTACCTGGACTTGCTATCACAGTGGGCAGCGGTTGGGAAGGCTCACTGGAGAACCGCCTCGGCAACGACGACCTCCGAATCGAGCCTCGGGTTTGAAGGCACTTGGTACTGCAGGCGCTTAAATGGGGTTGTGCTGCTGCCAGGCGCCGCCAGCCAACCCGGCCGAGCAGCATGGTGGGAATTAACAGGTAGAGATGCAGGTAGGGAGGTACCTCCAAACACAAAAGACAAAAGAAAAGCAGCCGAAGGCCTGAGTTTGCGCGACAAGGTTGCGCCAATCAGTCAGTGAGTGCTTAGCCCCAGGAGGAGGACAATGAAATGAATGAAATGAAAGGCATCCGGTGAGTAAATAGTAAATCTCCCGGTGAGCCCCTCCAAGAGAAGGAAGGGATGCAAGTTGAAGTGATTGTGAGGTTGTTGAAAGTCTGATAGTATGTATTTCCGGAGGTTCCACAGGCTTGGTCTTGGCAGTCTGCGCCTTGTTTGGTGCAGGGTTGCTTAAAAGCTAGTGAGCAGCTAACAATAGGCGGGCAGGCAGGTATGTACTAAGGTATCTTCGGTACTTCGGCACAAGCTGAACAGTTTACGTAGCAGCTGCTTGGTTGTCTTGGCATAGGCCCGCCCCACACAACCCTGATGAAAGGGAGGTAAACAGACAAGTTGGATATAAAACCCATATATCTGTACCATGCATTGCTAGGCATTACTTAGCCAATGTTCATGTTTTATTTCGACAATAGATAATTCAGCAGGCTTCTGTTTCTATATCACCCATTATTCAGCAGTTGTTGGCTGTTTATAATAATATCTACCTAGTTACCTCATGTGGATGGAAGCTGCTGGGTTCCATTTCTTTCGCGTTTTTGGACGAAATCCTGTATCTATCTCAGCGAGAAGAAACTGAGAACCAAGTGAGTCGCGACTCGGATTTTCCCCACTGCCCTCAAGTACTGATATCCCACAGGTTTAATATCTGCCACATTGGCCAAATACAAGTTATAACAAGAAGCCAACATGCTGGACCCCCGGCGGCCCCGTCGCAACACTGATGTGCTCGGCGGCGGTGACGGTATGCACGACGGAAAGTGAAGGTGAAGTGAAGCGACCTGGGTCGAACGGACAAGAGTTTCTTCAATGTGCACGAAGTACAAGGGAAGTAGAAGTGGCCGGATAGAAAGCTGCATTTAACAGCACTCCCTTCGGCCATTTCCCTCACATTCCCTCTCTACCTCGTGCGTGTCGAAATAACACGATCTCCCACTTGCATTTTTCTTCCTGCGCGCCTTTCCACCACTACGATACCTATCGACACGCTTACGGGTATGCCTTTACACCTAACCTCACCCACGACGTCTCCCCTCTTGACCAGAAACCACTTTTTATCTGCTACTCTATCTTCGGCATCCTAGCCATATCGAGAAACCCCTTTACGAAGATCCTGTTTGTTTACGGTCTCATTCAGCCGACGAGCGCTTCTAGGCGAGATATCGCATATTCGGATGCAAACGATGCATCCGCACGACCTACCCAGCCTCGCGGATGAGGAACTCCAAGCCCCAGATGCGACCGTAGTTATCAAAGGTGTGCAAGTCAAAGTCTGGCAGGTTGCCCATATGTTCGACATCAAAATGGACATGCCTAGTCCGCAGGAGAGATTGGGGGCACGCTCTGGAGATTTTTCGCGACCCAGAGCACGTCTTGACCATGGGCCGATGAATCAGAATTCCACAGAGCAGGGAGACCAAACCGCAGCATCTTCTATTGCTGCTGGTGAGCGACCTTGGCCAGTGAATGATGGCGGCAGTTTTGGAGCGACTACTGCATCCACCTTAACCCCTCTTCAAGCCCATTTGTGTTGCAAAACAGAGTCGTCTGACATGCTGCCTGTTGCCACAGCGGAAGTTCCGATCCGGCAACCCACGGTCTCAAGAGACGAAAATTGTCCTGGACAGGAAGAGAACTCAGACGACTCGGACCCAGCCGATTTGTCGGTTGGAGGAATCATTCGGAAGATTGACAAGGCGATTCAACAGCAGCCTGGCGCCGGTATGGGTAGCAAAGCCGGTAGCAGCGAAAAGCACCCAAGTAACATGGATAATACAGATATTATGCCAACTCGGCCGCTATCGCCGCTGCCAGAGCATCGTCCACCCATTCCAGCAGCCCTCAAGCCTGCGGGTCACAGGCAAGCAACGCCCACACTGCTGGGCCACCGAACGCCGGACCTGTCTGCAATGGTCCCCCCGCTGACCCTCAAGAACCCATCGGCCGACACTTCGAGGATTCCACCTCACGGCCATCAAGCAGAGGAGACCAAGCGCGGCAGTAGGTCCAGCTTCAACAAGCGCTATACCCCGACGCTTGACACAATTAACGACATCTCTCCAGGCATTGGTCCGAGATCCAAGGCGAAGGTGCCCCAGCCTCCAAGCACGCCACCTCGTGCGAGAGATGCATTTGTAGCATCGCTGGAGCCGAGTGCAACGTGGAAGGCAACTAACTTCCGGAACGACAAGCCTGCTCTCGAAACCGGCAGACAGAGGGACGATTCCTCCGGAGGTATAACATAAAACACATCCCGCACATCTTCAGCTTCTTTCCTTAGCAAGAGATCAGTCTCGTTCGCCGCCACCGCCGCCCCCGACGAAGATGGATTGGCATGACATTCGCAGGAGGATATTGACCACGTACTAGGGAACTTGATGGGGGCTTTTTCAGTGTCGTCCGCAAATATTTCAGGCTCTCCTGCGGCAGCATCAGTTACGAGGACGACGACTTCCTCGGGCTCGATCCCAGAGAATACACGCCCAACCACAGCCTCGGCAACACAAAGTCCCGAGCACGACGTTGCGGGCAAGGGAAAAGAGAAGGATCCTCCTCATTCGTACTGGATCTCGAGTGACAGCGAGAGCACCGAAACCCCTGCAGAGCGGACGAAGATAAAGAAGGTCGTAAAAAAGGCGCTGAGCCTTGCCAACCTACGGCCGAAGAAGTCCAGGCCCTTCCTCAGCTCGCAGCGTAAGGAAGGAATGAACGAATCGACAACCATCAGTGCGTCAGGACCAGCTGGAGTCACATTTTCGACCACGAAGACGAAAGACCAGCAAGAAAACAAAGGGAGGGAAATGGCAAGCTCTGAGTCCGCGGCCGTCTTCACAGAGGCTGGAAGGAGCGAGCCTCCTCGGCCGTCGCCCACGCGTCCAACGCCGCGACGAAAGACTTCGATACAGCTGCTGTCTAGATTTGGCGGCAAAAAAGCAGGAGCAAAAAGGCACGGGGGGCATTGAAGAAGAGGCCGACTAAGGTGGACAGGCAGGGGTTATGGACTCATGATGATGGACAAGGAAGAATGGGGATGCGGCTAAAAGCAAGCTGCCAAACACCAAGCCAAGAGTCTGATAACGAAGATGAAGAAGTGTGTAAATTTTTTGGTGAGTTCTGGTGCGAAACCCAAGGGCCTTTAAAGGTTAGCGACTTCCTCGATCGGTGCAGTGGGGGGTTTGCTAAATTCGACCGAATGTGCCTTCCCCTCCACAAGGTATCGACAGAGGCGAAGGAGGTGATTCCCAGGCGATTTGTGAGAGTGATATTCACGAAATCAAATTGCTTAACACAGCTGCAGATTTAAGAGACGAGCGGACCACCTTTGGGCCTCGACATCTGCGGCCGAGTGCTCTCCCCTCCCACAAGATACCCTAAAAGTTTGCAGCCTAGGCCTTTTCTTCAATTCTTCCCTCCTCGGTTGTTCATTTCTTCCATGACGATCACCAACCCCAGCCTTGAATCTACCAACCCGCAACGCCGCTCGCTGGTTGGACGATCGGCACGTACAAACATTGTACCCCGACGTCAGTCCAACACCTAAAATACCCCACTTCGTCCTCAGCTAAGAACACGTTACTGCACCTCCAACTCCTGCCAAGGACGCCTCAACCAGGAAGACGCGAAAAGCTCGACGCCAATATTTCACGCGCACGCGCCGGACCTGGGCTCGAGGCAGGATCCCGGCAAAGCGGATTGGATGCATTCTGGAGCTCTACCTGGGGGGCCCGCCGCGCCAGTCGATCCTGAACTAGAACCCACCCAACCAACAGGCCCCGTTTGCACCCCCCACTACCAGCATCTGCTTGCGAAAGCCACCGCTTTCTGAAATCTGTGTCTGCGCCGACGACCACGAAACCTCACCCTGGCAAATGAGGCGGAATGGGCCAGAACGGAAGTATGCCCCAACCTCCCTCCATTTCGGAGGCCCGCGGGCGAACAGAATGGCGACATAGACGAAGACAGTCGGACAGTCGCTCCAAGTCTCCGCTCCCACGTTACGACCATCCCTTGAACTCAGACCCATTGAACTATGAGGATGGAGAGAACGGCCTGGCCCAATACCCCTCGACCATGCCAATTCGCCAGAGGTCCAGTTCTGAGGACTCAAATTACAAACCTCGAGCTGCCACTCAGCCTGAATTTACAAGGGCGCGTGGTGTGTCGCCCGACGTCGACCCCAGATATGTGAGAGCTCGCGGAGAATCCCCCGTCGAACCGCCTCGGCCATCTACTCAGCCGAGAGCCACCAATGCCCGCCTAGACTCGTCCGATGACTCGCCTCGACACGCCAGTCAGCCTGAACCATCGTCTCGAAAGCGGAAGCGCAAGTCATCTATCATCAAGGCTGAGAATCTGGGAGATTCTGCTAGCAAGAAAAAGAGAAAGAAGAAAAAAAAGCGTGAATCTGTCAGCCGTACGCGAGAAGACGAATCGCCCATCCCTGTGGAGTATGACGCGGATCGAGGCGACAGCGAGATTATTAAACGAGAACGCGAGGATGATGGACACGCCTCTAACGAAGAAAACCGGCACATGTCCAACGAGGAGGACCACGAAATGGGTGCACCCGAGAACACCAAGGTTGAGCCTAAAGGAAACGGATACGCCTCTAACGGAGAGGATGACGATATGGGTGTGGCCAAGGACATCAAGGTGGAACGGGGAGAAAGCAGACACGCATCCATGGAAATGGAGGATGCGCAAGACGAGCGTCCGCAAGAAGATGGTATGGGAGAGAGTGTGGAGGACCAAACAGAGAGTTCCTCCGGATCTGGAATGCGCCAACTCAGCAGCGAGCCCGGAGACGTTTCGCCAGACCCTATCGGCGCCCAGGAAGCTTATGATGATTATGATGGAGACCAAGAGCTTCCAGAGGCAGACAAGATAGACGTTGCGTCCACGCCTCCACCATCATCAGCGAAGACTCCCGGATCCCGAAAATCCCACAAGCTCAAGCCCAAGATCCCTTTCTTTGAGCGCGAGAGCGAAGAGAATGCGCAAGCATTTGTGGAGCTTCCTCCCGATGATGCCATAGTTCCGACTAGGACGCCAAGGGCCAGAAAAACCAAAACCGTCAAGAAGGAAAAGAAGGGCAAAAAGTCTAAGAAGTCCGTTGATGAGGATGAGTCTATGGTCGGTGACCCGGAAGATGACGAAGTACAAGCCACGCAGGGACATATATCCAAATCTCGGCGCAGCGCATTCTCAGCAGAAGAGCAAGCTCGTATTATCGCAGCTGTTGAGCAGGTTCGGCAGAACGAGAATATGACGCAAGAACAGATTAACGAAGCCATTCATGCCAACCCCCAACAGAGAGGAGAACCAGTTCTTAAGCAACTTTGGTCTTCGATCGCCGAAGCGTGCCCTTCGAAGCCACGGCGCAAGTTGCAACACTGGTGTAGGCTGAAGTTCAACAACTATGTTGCTCGAGGCACATGGACGAAGGAGCAGGATGACGAACTAGCACAGCTGATAGCGATTCATGGGCAGAAGTGGAGCGAAATTGGAGGCATGATCAAACGTTACCCAGGTGATATTCGAGACCGATACAGGAACTACCTGGTCTGTCGTGGAACAGTCAAGACCGATTACTGGTCCGAAGAGGAAGAAGCTCGTTTGAGAAAGGCGGTGGAAGAGGCGATGGGGAGAATTCAGGAGGATCCGGCACCGACATCCATGGCTATGTCCGCGAACGGGTCCGCTGAGAATCTGATCAATTGGCAGCAGATCAGTCAGGCTATGGGTCGTACGAGAACCCGTCTGCAATGCATTGAAAAATGGAAGCGGCTGCGCGCAGCTGACAAGCTCATCGAGTCACTCGAGACACTTGTCCAATCCGGATCTGGCTGGCGCGTCGAGAAGACTCGCAGGGATCTGCGGAAGATGACAGACCGCGATAAGCTTACGCTGGTGCGTGCGATCCGCAACTCGAAGGTTGGCACTGACACGAGAATCCCCTGGAAGAGTATCGTGGACGACACATTCGAAGGCACTTTTGAGCGGAGAGCGCTGCTCGTAGCCTGGGGCCGACTCAAACAAACTGTACCAGACTGGGAGTCAAAGACAACCCTCAAATGCGCCAACCGTCTCTGCCATATCTTTAAGAAAGATGGCGCTTTCACAGATGCGGCAGACGATGAAGTACTGGAATCCGAGGTCGACGATGATGACCGAGAGAGCGGGCTCGGTGAGGTCAATGGGGGGAACGAGCCCGTGGATCAGGCCGACAGCATTGTTAGCAGTGACATGGAGGACATGGAGGATATCCCAGCAAGACTCTCCACGGCTGCCAACGGTGTTCATTAACTGTCGGAGTCTACTACACTGACTAATTACTGCTGGTGCTACCTGTCTGCATGTGCGAGTATTCCTTTAGATTCTTTAGGAGGGAGTCACAGTAGCGCCGATAAATGAACATTCCCCCAAGTTGGGGCTTAACGTGAACGCAGTGCGTAGAGGTGCCTAAATCGTTCTTGCTCTTGGTGCACGTTATGATACTTCTATGTCGAGAAGCAACAGTCTGTCGATCAAGGGGCGTCTCCCGCGCACGGATGGTCCCTCCCTAGGTAGGAGATGCCTAGGTAGGAGATGCCTAGGTAGGAGATGCCTAGGTAGGTAGGTCTGTACGAACCTTTACAAATCTGGCGGCAACTGCCGCTCACTCCCACTGTCTCGGGAGTCGGGTTAAAGACAGAACTCCCCAGCTGGGTTGGGGTTGCCACTTTCGCACCCCTAGATATAATACCTAGCTAATGATTGGCCAATGCTCTCAGATCTTGGCACTCTTTCCGGATTCGAAAGTCGCGTTCAAGCGCGCTACAATGGCATCGCGCCGAATATTTACTACGTCTGTTCACATTTTTAACTCTCAATTGATTAGGGCGTTCTTTTCGGGCGATCAAACTTACCGCAACACGCCAGGCAAACACATTTGCCAGTATCTTCTTCCCCCATTAGTTAAAGGTTATCCTTTTACATAAACACCAGCTCCTTTTGGCAAGGGCGCTTGTCGTTTCGACTTTCCACATCTCACTTTGTCTTACTTAACATGCATATCTTGTCGCCGTAGAAGTTCCTTGAAACTGGACAGCTCTACATCAAAGTCCGGGCTCCGCACTTGTACCTCGGCAATCCGGTGTTACATCTGGCTCGATGAGTGCCTGTGAGTGGTCTCCAAAACGGACAGAAACGTACAGCAGCCTCAACTGACAACACGCAGACGATGAGACGCCTCCGTGCGAGCCGCACAAACCATTGCTCGCGCCTTCCCTCTTTCCAAGCCCTGAGAATAGGGATCCAGACCCCCTAGCCGACGAGGTAAATTTCTCAGTCAAGTCGGTCCCTTTTATAATACAGCGGAGCGATCGCATTGTGGTAGAGCTGCCAAGCTCTACACTTGTCAGTCCAAAATCGACGTTTCATGGCTTTAAGCCGCCACTGCCTGTCGTGACGGAGGCCGTTGCCCTGAAAGCGCTGATAGAATTCGTCAAGAAACAAGATGGCCTCGCGGGGAAAGACTTCGTCGAGTTCGAGCTCGAAAGGTTTACCTTTTATGTCAATACGGCTTACTACCCATTCGAGATGAGACCTTTACAGCATCTTGCCACAAAGCTAGCACATGATACCCTCTATCTCGATGGTGTGCTTAGAATCGGCGATGTCAGACAGTACGTCACGAGGGTTGAGGTCTCGGAGTTGCCTATTGGCAACTACGGCATGTCACATCCCACTGTCGCCGGCGAAATTTGGGTCCGGAGCAAGTTGAACGCCAAAAAAGAAATCTACTACCGTCTCAAAAAGCCCGCGCCCGAGTATGTCAGGTTCTACAACCCATTCTTGTGGGTGGTGGACCTCGCCAAGCATTTTGTCGACTTCTGCTCGTACATGATCGAAGCCCGGCAGCAAGTTTCTCTCGGCTCTTTTAGAGAGTTGTTTATGCAGCGCCTGTTGCAAACCCACAAGAAGTCGCCTAGCTTCCAAGTTTGGCGCCGCGCTCACCCCGGAAATGATTTTCGGACGTCCATTGTCGCAAACGTCGAGTTCCTTTGGAAAGAGGCCAATGGAGTGTTCGAAAACGGCGAGGCAACGGCGCTTCAGGTGTTCAGAGAAATAAGGCAGTTCACACAATACCCGATAAATAAGTCGCCATCACCCCTACATATCGTGTCAGGCGGTGAATCTGCGTCCCCAACCATCGTCACACCGTACGTGAGGCAATGTTTTGGCCATATGGTCATCGGAAAGATGCTGAGACTGGTGGGGGATAACACCGAGGTTCATAAAAAAAGCGGTCCTCTTACATGTGAGGGCCACGCGCTGCTGAAGACATCAAATAGAAGAAGCTGCGCAGTGGATCCTTCCCGCCAAGCCATGATCAGAGGAATCGCAGCAGGCGACACCATCTCGACTCCCCGGGACGGCGACTCAACAGACACTAAGTGGGCAAGGGTGACCTCTATGGACGCAAATGATGATAGCAGATGGTTTGGTCTTGTGCAAAAGGTACACATCAACGAGAGGACTGGCGCTCGCAGCTTCGACGTTACTTGGTTTTATCGGCCCGTCGAAACCCCCTGTTGCCTGATGAAATATCCATGGCCCAACGAGCTGTTCTTGTCGGACCATTGCACTTGCGAGGAGGGGCGTGATGCCCGGGTGAAAGAGGAAGAGGTGCTGGCAACGCACCCGGTTGACTGGTTTGGGAATCCGAACGGCTCTGGTGGCAACTTTTTTGTTCGCCAGACATATATCGTGGAAAACCGCCGGTGGATAACCTTGGAGAACTCCCACCTTCGGTGTTCGCACGGCCAGGAACGACTAGGGTTCGCTAGTGGCGACACTGTCCTCGCCGCCATCTCTCGCTCAGACCAATACACTGAGCCGTACGAGGTTATCAAGGTCTTTAGGCAGGGCTTGAAACGTTTTGTACGCCTTCGGAGATTGCGTCGGCGAAGGCAAGTCGACCCCCAAGCAACACGTACCGCGCCGAATGAGCTGGTCTACACGGATGAGCTTGTTGTGATAAATGCAGAAAAGATTTCAATGATGGGCAAGTGTGTTGTTCGGTTCTTTCGACCAGACGAACCGATCCCGAGCCCGTACAATCGAGGCGGCACGGGGAATTTGTTTTTCATTACTCACAGGCTAGAAGCTCACGAGGGTGCCCAGCGCTGCGTCCCTCTGCGTGGCGACTTTCCGACCTCCTTGCGCCAGGGCTTCGATCCTCAGCGTGGTGGGTTTGAAAAGCTTAAGGGACTGGATCTGTTCTGCGGCGGAGGAAATTTTGGGCGTGGCCTAGAAGATGGCGGCGTGGTCAAAATGTGCTGGGCGAATGATATCTGGGACAAGGCGATACACACATACATGGCCAATGCTCCCGACCCGGAGAAGACACATCCGTTTCTCGGCTCGGTTGATGACCTTCTGCAGCAAGCGTTGGAGGGAAAGTTTGCAGCAAACGTGCCACGTCCTGGAGAGGTCGATTTTATATCGGCGGGCAGTCCTTGCCCGGGTTTTTCTCTTTTAACCAAGGACAAGACAACTCTCTCTCAGATCAAAAACCAGTCGCTTGTCGCATCCTTCGCCGCCTTCGTCGACTTCTATAGGCCAAAGTACGGGGTGCTGGAAAACGTGACCAGCATCGTTCAGGCACGGCACAACCGCAAGGAAGATGTTCTCTCGCAGCTGTTTTGCGCCGTCGTGGGTATGGGCTACCAGGCCCAGCTCATACTCGGAGATGCGTGGTCTCATGGCACGCCCCAAAGCCGCAGCCGCGTCTTTCTGTACTTCGCGGCGCCCGGCCTTCGACTGCCTGAGGCGCCCACCCGGTCCCACTCTCATTTTCCCAGTGTGAAGTCTCGGGGTCTCGGCGAACTATGTACCCAAGAGCCTTTCGTCCGCCGCTCGTTTGAGCCGACTCCTTTCAAATATTGCAGCGCTGGCGAGAGCATCGGCGACCTCCCCTCGATTTACGATGCGAAAGCCGATTGCTGCGTGGCTTTTCCAGACCATCGGGTAGCCGCCGGTGTGACAAACCTCATACGCCACCAAATCGCGGCGATACCGACCCACCCTTACGGCATGAATTTCTCCAAAGCGTGGGAAGGAGGACGGGGTGTCATGACGCCTGGCGAGCGTGACCTCTTTCCTTTTCACTCTCAGCGGACTACGCCTATCTCTAAAGGCTGGGGCCGCGTCCGCCCGCAGGACCCGTTCTCGACGGTGACTACGAGGAGTGCCCCAACGGATGCTCGGACCGGGTCCTCTCTGCACTGGCACGATGATCGGCCAGTCACAGTCATGGAAGTGAGGCGAGCTCAGGGGTTTCTGGATCACGAGGTCATCCTTGGCAACTGCGTAGAGCAGTGGCGGATCGTGGGAAATAGTGTGGCGAGGCAAATGGCTGTTGCCCTTGGCCTTCAATTCCGCAAGGCCTGGCTTGGGTCGTTGTACGATGCGTCGTGCGATGAAGTCAGCATCCCGCTGGAGGCTTTCGTGGGCGATCTCAAACTGCCAAAGGGTGTTCAGGACTGGAGCTATGACAAAATCTCCGACACTACGGCCTCGCATTCGCCCAGTCCAAGCGATACGGACGGTGCTTTGGGCCGGAGCGAAATGACCCCGATCACTATATCCTCGACCGAGTGCGCAACGGAGAGAGAAAAGGTCATCGAGAGCCGAGGCAGAAAACGGCTTTTGTCCCTGCCAGCCCACATTGAAGTGTACTCGAAACGACTTGCTCAGGACGAAGAGCCCACCCAAACGGCTCTGGGGCAGACTATTGTCCGCATCTCGATAGGAGAAGAGAGCACCTGAAAAGAGTTGGCATTGGCATTGATGGGAACGGGGTTTTTTGAGTCATTTTCCGGGCGTTTACGGTAGCATCAACCATGTTGGTTTATTGGCTTAGTGGCGACCATGAGAGCATGAACCATAAGGACTATTGTCGGCGTTTTGTTTTGGACATTCATGAGAGTATCCACGGATAGAAGCAGCAAACATGTTGATAATAGGTTCTCGTTACACAGTGGAACTTGGGGCAACTGAAAGTACATATGTGAATGCCATTTACACGTGTAAACTAGCGCTTTGAACCCCTGCAACTTACCTCACACAAGCCAGGGCGTAGGAAGGAAGCGCTGGTCGTGGGGGATGATTGATTGGCTCTGGGCTCTCTAAACATGCGACCGTCTAGCCAGCTGGCGAATGAGACCGCGATGGGTGCTTGTTTCAACAACTGTCAGAAACGCACCGATATTGGAAGCTTCCACATTGTCCCCGATTTGTTCCGATATGAATGCCGTCAATACCAATTGCTCAGCGCTTAAACGCTCAAGCACGCCGACGAGCCTCCCTTCCACCCCCCGGCAGCGACAAGCGAGGGAAAAGGGTCCCCTAGTACCTAGGCTGCGGGGCGGTTGTCTCGTGCCTGCAATTCCCAGGCCGCGAACCACCGTTGGCATTCCATTGGGTCTCATTTGTCGTGTCTGGACGGCTTCATCTTGCTCTTTGGCCATTTACCCATGGCAAGTGCCATGTGTGCCAGCAAGCACAACCGGCACGCCACATGTCCTGGCTCGCTTCACGCTTTTCCTGAGACGAGACGAGTGGTCGTCCAGTTTGTCGCGCTGCGCACGTCTGCCTGTGCCCTCAGCCGTCCCAGCTACGGGACATGGCTGGGTAAAGAGCTTCTCCGCGTCAGTTAGTCCCTCCTCTTTGACCAGTCAGGCACGTCGTGGCCGTCATGACTGGGATGGACTGACTGGTTGTATCGCCCTCTGATCCTTTTTTTCTTTCGTGCCAACAGTGATTCTCCCTTCGGTATCGTTCGTGTTCTTTCTTGACACATTCGCTCTTTCGTTCACTCTCTCTCTCTCTCGCCTTGCTCTCTTTTTGGCGGCGTTCGTTCTCCCTCATTTTCTCTCTCTCGTGGTTTTACAACTTGATACCGCTGCGGTAGTTGTCATCTTGATTTGTCCACGCAGCAGGTCTGCCCTCCATAATACTCGCTTCGTTTTCAGTATCTTAATAGAGCCCGTCTTTTCTTCTCCTTCGTCGTCGTCGTCGTCGTCGTCGTCGTCTACTTCTTTTCTTCTTCTTGCTCCGCCCCGGCGCCTCCTTAGCTGGTATCACCAGTTTTGACTAGGCAAGGCAAGAATACAAGATGCATACAACGGCCATAATACTGTTCTCCTGGCTGTTCGCGACTGCCGACGCTGGGCCTTTGCGAAGAAGTCTTGGTCAGCGGCAGATCGGCCCCAATACCACAACAACAGCAAAGACTTCGACGGGCGTCAGCAGCAGCGTCAGTGAGGGAAGCGTAAATCCCTTGCCAACATCATCGATCGACGTATCGCCATTTTCTCAGACCGTTGTCGTCACATTCACCCCTCCTACCGACGAGCCAAACCCATCCACGGCGTCTGCGCCGTCCTCGCTGCCGTCAACGCCTCCACAGTCGTTGACGACGCCGGTCTCCTCGACGTTGGTCTCATCGATGTCCACACTATCCTCGGTCTCCATCGCCAACCCGTCTTCTACAAACCCCTCTGAACCCTCGGACACGTCAAGCCCGATACGCTTCACGACATCCACAAACCCATTCAAATCTTCGGCTACCCCGGCCTCGAGACCCTCTACTCCAGCAACGGCCCCCTCTCTCACGTCAGGCTCGTTGGGGCTGTCACCCGTCACCGACGATCTCCCACCTGACACACCCCAGGCAACCATATCCCCAGTGACGATCATTACTGTGACTTCAAGCATTCCATCGAGTGCCCTAGACACCCCTGTGTCTACTTCAGTGGCCAGCAGCACTCAAAATCCTGCGTTCAGGGGCTCCAGCGCCTTCCCCTCCATTTCGAAGACTTCGGCACTTTCAAGTATCTCAGCATCCAGCACTCGAAAGTCGGTCACGGGCACTGTCAATTCCGACATTCCAACTGCCATTACCACTCTCCCAGCGCCTACTGGGAAAGTAGACGACGCAACGTTCAAGAAGAATATCATCGAAGCACTAAATTTAAATAAACAATATGCCAACTTGACAGACCAGAGTCTGTGCAGTGGAAGTCAAATTGCATGCATCGCCGGCGGTATGGCGGAGTGTAACAACAACGCTTATGACATCACGCCGTGCCCGGATGGCCAAAGCTGCTTCGCACTCCCCATGGAGAATTTCGACCTCCTTGAAAATACTTGCGTGGAAAGAACAGTAGCTGAGAGGATCCTCGGGACAACACTTCCGGCGCCCACTTCATCTCCACCGCTGTCTGCGCCTACTTTCACCAGCACATCTGCGATGGCCCGGACCAGCGGCACCGTCGTCGTAACTGTTGATCCCAGCAGCTCGGTGCGGTCCGCCACCGCAAGCTTGTCAGAATCCTCGGAGCCGTCTGCAACTGCATCCGAGACTGGTTTCGCCAGCACAGCTACCATAACCCAGACCAGCGGCACCGTCGTCGTAACTGTTAATCTTAGCACTTCGCTGCGGTCGGGGACCACAAGCTTGCTAGGATCCTCGAAGCCACCTGTAACTTCATCAGAGGCCGGTTTCACCAGAACAACCACCATAACCAAGGCCAGCACCACTATTGTCATGACGGTCTCCTTCAACCCTCCATCGCCGGACCAAACAAGCAGCAACTCGCCTCCTGCTATCTCGGCTAGTCCGATCACTGCTAGTTCAGCATCATCACTCTCCACAACGAAAAGCCGCGGAATTACCATCAACCCTGCGGGACCAAATACCAGACCGACGACCACGGCAGTGCCTGCTTCTTTGCCCCCCGACACCGGGAATGTTATCGTCTCTGGCCCTGTGACGATCACGGAGTATGTGACTGTAACAAAGATAGACAGAGAGGTGGTTCCGGCGACGTTGACAACTACTATCGTGGCACCCTAGCTACCAGAAAGATCACGAAACATGAGGGGGGGTGCTGTACATAGGTGATAGATGGTGGTAGCACTGCAAAAGTTTGTATCTAAAAAGGAGAAAGGGGGGCGGCGCACACGTCGGCGTTTTGCGGACTTTGCATACTACTATGGGCGTTAAAACTGGGGGAAGAAGAAGCGCAAGGGGGCGAGCGGGTGATATTTTTTGCAAGATTTGTGCTGCCTCAGCTCTTCCTCTTTTTCTACCTTTCGTTTTCTACTTTACCGCTTACTTATCAATCCTGATTACACAACCTGATTGATCCTTCCTTTTGTTCGTAAGAAGTTAAGCAAGACCCAAAAATAAATAAAATTCTGTTACGGGAAGTATAAGAACCCATCGATGATATAATTTGTTCTTGGAAAGTAGTCGTTAGTTTTTGTGGCAAAGGCGAATAGTGCCTACAGAGCGCTAAAGAGCCTTTGATCATTTAATGCCTTTGGAGCATTGAAGGCATGCGGGGCTTTGGAATGTAGTTGTCATGTGACCTAGATTAGGCCCCACACAGAGCATAAGGACTTCGGCGATCGCAGTCAGAAACCTTCCTTCATAGATCTACAACATAACCAATTCAACCCCCATCTACTGACCGGTAACTACCTATTGCAATAGATAACTATTGTAATGACCCTGTCATACCAACAGTCTTTGTGGTTTGTGATTAGTGTTGTCACCTTGACGCAGCTTTGTTGATGCATTTCCCGAATCGACCAATATGAAAGGTGTGTTCCACTTTACAAGTGCTCAAAAACATAATTTAAAAGTTGTACATTATATGGGATATTCTGTATAGTACCTAGATATCATGACAATGATGGCCGTCGTATCATATACACATAAGACTGTGAGAACATGTGTACCGTGTACACACGGTAGTCGCCCATTTCCTCATCATCAACGCCTTCTCTTGAACCTACTGTTGTGGGCAGGACCTCCCTTTGCACCGTTGTTACGCAACTTTAATCGTTTAAAGTTGGCGTGCGCTGTAGCCTTGACTTTACGCACCGCTTTCTTTACAAGACCCTCTTCCCCTGCTACTTTGCCATCCTTTGGCAAAGCAGTTTTGGCTTTGGCTTTGGCTTTGGCTTTGGCGGCTGCTGCTGCTGCCTTTGCCGGCTTCTTTCGGGGCTTGGCCTTCGCATCCCCGAGTTCATCAAAGTCGCCATCATCGTCATTGGAGTACAGTCCGTCGGGATCAGAATCATCTGATGGCGGACGCAGCAGCCCACCGTCACCTTCGTCAATATCGCCTAGCGCCTCGGAGACATCGAATTGCGCTTCTAGGATTATGTCGTCTTCACTGTTCTCTTCGTCGTCGTCGTCGTCGTCGTCTTCAGCCGGTTGGGTTGGCCGCTTGGCGCGTGTAGGCCGCATGTTAACACGCCGTGTGGTGCGTTTCTGTCCTTTCTTTTTGTAGACATGCAGCGGCTGCCCATCACGGCCCAGCTGTGGCTGTTGGGCTCCATCGCTGTCGTACAGGTTCTCGTCGTCAAACCCGCCAAGAAGTATAGGCTTTTCATGCCGGGCCGTCTGGCTGTCTTCTACCAAAACAGCCGCCACTTTGTCGACGACAGTTTTACTGGCTGAGCCTATGTCTTCTTTCCCTTCAACTCTTGCTAAAGCCGCCATGGGCGGCGGTTGTGGAGCAACTACACTCATAGCCGGCCGTGGGCCGGCAAACATCTCGTCTTCTGCCATCTCCATCTCATGGAGCGCGTCGAGGTCTTCATCCAGCGACTCTTCCTCGATCTTCCTCAGTCCAGCAACCACACTGCTAAGCCCGCGCGCGAGAGGTTTCCTGGGGAGCCGCAAAGGCGCCACGGCCCACTCGCCGTTCTCGTCTGCTGGGGGCAGCGGTGCTGTCGTGCGACGGAGAAACGACGGCGTCGCAAATTGCAACTTGGAGACTCGCCGCGAGGATGACGAGGGCGTGCTGCACTGCTGCTGCGAGTTTCCGTCCCGGTTATGAAGCGGCGTAGTTACGGGCGGCAGCACGCGGCTGGAGCGAGGGGTTGTCTGGCCCTCGGCATGGTGCTGCCGCCGTTTACTCGGCGTGGCGCCAACAAGGGTGGCACTGGCAGGAAGAATGGTCGCCGGCTTAGACGGGGTCCTGGCGAGGAAGTCGAACAGCCCGAGAACGCGGCCGTCTTTTTGTGGCGTGGGGCCAATGGACGATGGGAGTACTGTCGCGGGGCTGAAGAGCAGTTTGTTGACAGAAGACGGTGTGCGAGAAAAGTCCCCAGAGGGGCCATGGATGGGTGTTTTCCGAGGCGTATGTGTGGGCTTCGTGCGCTTCGAAGGCGTCTGCGGAGGAGGCAAGGCGGCGTCGGATTGTTTGCGTTTGTGGCGTGGCTGTTGGTGTTTCTGCTGGGCAACGAAGACGTTGTCTTGGGGCCGAGGGATAGGGATTTTGCCTGCGAGTATGTCCCGGACCTTGCTGTATTGTTTGTATTTCTGCTCTAGAATTTCCACGACAAGTATCAGCTCACGCGAAGTATGGATATACTGTCCTACTGACTATCGACGTACGTATGTCGGCGTTCTGCTTAATATCGTCTCGGCCTGGCTTCCTACCTCCCCGCGCCGACGCCCAATCATTCTCCCATTTCTTGAGCTCGGCACGCAGGTCTTGGGAGAGGCGTTCATAACTGGCTCTGTCTTTGTCGTCCATTGTTGCTGCGTTGGGATAAATTGTGCGAAATGTTCAGCAACTGGGAAACCAAACTGGGTGATCACTTCAGGTGCTGCCTGTCATGTTTAGGTGTTGAGCAGTCGCGCTCGACGCGTCTTGGGGGAGTTTTTGGCCGCCCCGCAACCCCGCAGCTAGGGATCGCCAAGACTGGACAAGGGTGGATCTGCCTGCTAAATTTACACCTACCAGGAAAATAAAGGTTGGTGAAGTACATTCAGACGCGTTAGAAGGGGATGTTTAGGGAGTTCCCAATTACTTATCATGCCTAGAAAACCAAGCAAGGTCTCATTATAATCCAATAAGGTATACTTGGCTATCATATAAGGGCCAGTATTTCCGCTGGAGGCCCTAGGTTGGTTAAAGTGTGCTGCTATTTCAATTCACTCACTAACATCCATCGATGTTCCCGGCGGAGGTGTACACTACTCTGAGCACACAGGGGCTTGGAACTTCGGGGTTCGCCCCCGCAAGGCTGTTTGTCCCTGCACGCCTTCTCAATGCCCCTCCAGCTCTCTTTTCGTCCTTCGGCACCTTGCATCTGTGGCTCTCTTAAGACGCAACGCGGAGCTAATGGCTACAGAAAGTGGCGCCTCTGATATTAAAGCTCAGGTTCTCCACACAACCCTCATCGAGATCTCGACCACCAGGAGCGACACAGATAGCAGCAATAACACCCAAAATGACGGCGAGGTGACCTCGGACGCCCCTGAGTGCTGTGTCATTTGCCTCGATGCCGTCGCCGAGCCCTGCAGTGCCGTCCCATGCTCCCACGCTCACTTTGATCTCTTGTGTCTCCTGAGCTGGCTCGAGCAACGCGCTACTTGTCCCCTTTGCAACGCGGCTGTATCCAGAGTCCGCTATACAGATGCCCGGACTGGTGAGAACGTATTCAGCGTTCCAAATGCCGCGAAAGGCGGTGCCGAGAGCGCCGGGGCCTTGGCCAGGCGCCCGTGGAGAAGGCGAGGCACAGACTCGGCCGACTCATATGACAGTTCGGACGGCCGCCGTAGACGTTGGGGCCCCGGAACAACACCCAATACAGGACCCGACGTTGCCATCCAACGTCGCCGCCATGTCTACAGGCACCTACTTTACTCCCTACGTGCGTCCCCCGTTCTATCGTGAGATACATTTCTTTGAGCCCTTGTCCTTAGATCCAGAGAAAGCAATGACTTGCTGACGACCAAAACAGATGTAGGCTCGAATCGTCTTTCACAATACCGGCCGCATCCGACGCCGGTCCAGTTTGCGGCCTCGCCCCATCTGGTATCAAGGGCCCGGTTATGGGTCCGGCGCGAGCTCCAGGTCTTTGCCTTCCTTTCGGATCCACAAGTCGACACTCCCAGCACCTCAGGGGGCACTGGCGTGGGCAACAACGTCATCGAAAACGGAGGCGGCAGCGGGATCACCGATAACACCAGCCAACAGCGCCAGGAGATACGGCGGAGAAATAATGCAGAATTCCTCCTCGAATACATTGTTGCCATCATCAAAACAGTCGACATACAAGGAAGTGCAGGTCAGGCGGAGGATATGCTGGTAGATTTCCTCGGTCGAAGCCATGCCAGATTGTTCCTACATGAGTTGCGGAGCTGGCTTCGAAGCCCTAGCCAGTCCCTAGCCACATGGGATCGCGAGGTACAGTATCCAGATGTGCCCCGGAAGAGGAATCTCGATGACCCCGAGAGTGGAGGTGAACGCCAGGAGCGACCAAGGTACGGACGTGGCCAGAGCGGCAACTATTGGCGACCGTCTTATGATCGCAAGCGAAGAAAGATACCAGGAGCTGGTGGACAAAACGAGGAAACGCCTCGGCAGTTTCAAGGACGGGATACCGTCCCTAGCGACTTGCTGACTGGGGGATGAAAGGTCAAAGAGCCAGCTGGCAGCAAGCCAAGCCAAGCCAAGCCAAGTCAAGTCAAATGTTAGCATGAAAACGTAAATAAATAAATAAAACTCCGTCTTATTCGTTAGATGGAAATGATGGGGGCGTGTGCCGACAAGTAACACAACTCAAAATAAACAACAATATCTAGTACACGGGGGGAACCCAGACCAACCTTCTTCATCTTCATCTTCCATCTTCCCTATCCCTGTTCCAGCCTCTTCTCCCAACAGACTTAATCTCTCTCCATCCATCCCTTTCATCTTTACATCTCTTCTTTCATCCGATTGGGTGACGTAAGATAAAATGGTCGAGTATCCTACTTGTCCTTCCTTCCCTCCTTCCCGCTCCCTCCATTCGTATCTCCCTTCCTCTCTGCGTGCACTATGCCACAGCAGCAGAGAAACAACAGCGGAAGAGCTTAAAGACAACCCTACCATGGTGTGTCCGTTTTTCTATCTACCCTCCCCGCTGCTGCCCGTCATCCTGGCCACCCGCTGGTGCAATAGGTGGGAAAATAAACAGGGAAAAAGAAAACAAGCCGCCATCACGCCATGCCACGCTACGCCATCCGTCCCATTCCACAAATTGATTAAGAGATAAGATGACGGCGATGCGTTGAAGAGTAATCCCATCCCGCCCAAGTTCTTTCTTTCCTGGTGTCGAAAAAGCTTACAGGGTATGGAAAGAAAGTGAGGGGAAAAGATAACGGAACAAGTAGAAACACACGTGAGATGGTGGATGGTGAGATAATTACATGCCCTCAAAGTCGCCGCCGAGGTCGTCTTCGTCCAAATCACCCTCTTGAATCTCCTTGGCCATCTCACGCTCACGCTCGCGAGCTTCCTGGGCGTTCTTGAGTTCAAGTCTATGCTGGTTCATGGGGAAACGCATTGCCTAAAGGTGGTATATGGTTAGCCAAGCTGAAACTGGGGTATTGCTACAGGCCTCAGGCTAGAAGGAGAGGGTTATACCTTTACACTCTCGTCATGCAATGCTAGGCACGCACGAATTCGATCGTGGAACGCCTCGCCTGGCTCACGCGTTGCGTAGACATCCCCAACTTCCTTGCTCTTCATGAACCCCCTCTCGCGGTCGAGCGTGGCCTCAATAACTCCGTCGCGAATTGCTTTGGCCACAATGTATTCGGCGCTCTCCTCGGAGCCAAGGTGCAGACGAATGCAAATATCTCTCAGCGAGATTCGGCTGTAGCTCAAGCTCATCATGCGAATGCCGGTCTTGATTACGTTTTGGCGCAGGCGCAGGATGAGAGTGTAGGTGCCGTCGCGCCGGAACGTGTCGGCATACTCTGCGATCGTTGTCTCGAAATCCTCAAGATTGCCGACACGGACAGCCTGCACAAGCAGGAAGTATGGGTGAAGCGTAGATTCCATCGCTGGCTGGCGGAAGGTGGCACGATCCGGAATGTCGCCCATGAGAAGCTCCACGACAAGCAACAGCTTGGTCGCCGTCTGGCTGAAACCAAGCGCGCAGGCGCTTGATGGGGCTTTCCGTGTCGCGGCCGTCAAATGCTCGTGGGCCTCAGTGTAGCGCAGCTGGATGGCACGGGTGCGACCCAGATAATACAGGAAGCGTGCGACCTGGTTGTTGGCGGCGTTCTCGGGGAACTGTGTGTGCGAGACCAGGAGATCGGCTTGGGCAATATGCGACGTGAGGAGATAGCTTCGAAGCAGCAGAACGATGACCGAAGCTTGGGTATCAACATCCTTACGAAGGACAGCAGTGCGGAGGGCGGCAAGAAGCGTTGGACGGATGGACATGATAAGCGACTGGGGAGACGGCGGGAGGGGTGCCATCTGTTCAGAGAACAGGGAGTAGTAGAAGTAGACCTTTGCGGAAAGGCTGTCGAGAGTCCGGCGGTTGAGAGACTGAACTCGATCGGCCAGAAACTGTGAGAATTCAAATCCGAGCTGGAACTGCTTGGTGTCGTAGAGGAACACCTGTGACAGAATGCCGAGGAAGATATCAATCTCGGGGATGACTTCCTTCGACTCCTTCTTAGGAGTGTTCTTCGACGACGACTTAGGCTCCACATCAATCTCCATCTCCGGGCCTGGTTGACGACCAAGGGGAAAGCTGGGCCGTCCAACAGCCAGCAGGAGCTGCTTTGCGATATGACTGTTGGTTGAGGATGAAGTATATGTCTCAGAGATAACTTGGGCGAGAATTTCCGGCGTCACTCGTTTCCGGATAGACGAGATGGACCGAAGAGCCCGGAGAGTGAACCTCGCGTCGAAGAGCGCGACGGCACGGTCCAGAAGCGCAAAATTGCTCTTGATGTCTGTACGGCACGATTCGAGTCAGTGGGCAGAGCAGACAGGCAGAACGGGTTGGAATGATGAAAAACGGCATACCGTTGATGGCCTGCACAACAGGGTCGACCTTGACCTCGCCCTCGGCAGTCTTCTCCACGTCATCCATGACGACGTCTCCATCGCCGTCGTTTGGCGGAGGAGCCGTAGCCTGCTTGGAAGCTTTGGATGGCGGGACAACTACTGTCATCTCATCATCGCCGTCTTTGACAGACTTCTTGCCCTTTGGCTTCAGGTCCTTGTCCTTCATGTCGATGTCCTTTCCACCCCGGTAGCCGCCGTTCTCGACGGGTTCCTTATCGGGCGTCTTGCCGGGCATAACTGCGGTTTTGTCGTCGGCGTTGGAGTGCACCCCGTCCAAGACGGCTGATGGGGGATGTGGGAAGGACGGTGGTGTTGCAGGTGGTGGAGCGTTGGTGATGGGGGTTGCGAGTTTGGCGTGGAGAGCGATGTCGCGAAGCGCGCTCGACTGTTGGCTGGTCCGATAGCCTTTGGCTCTGCTCGCTCGGTTTCGGATTGTGGTAAAGGGCAGGCCGCGGTGCGAAAAGGCCGGGGGACAATGAGTGCAGCGCCCTTGGAGAAGGGGGAAATGACTATCACCGGGCTGGTCTCGGCTGGGGTTGCAAGGTTCGTTTTTTGGTTTGGAGAGTGATGCAAGAAGGTCCAAAAAGCTCGAACGCGGACGACGGAGATTGATGAGTAGGCAATCACATCCATTACGCCAACCTAACGGACAGCAGGTACCGCATGCACGGACCATACACTTTCAAATGGCAGCTGGCCCCCAGTCCTCCAACCAGGCGTGAGCTTGGGAAGCCTTTTGGCTCCACTGGACGCTTTGTGACGTGTTTGTCGGCGCTGCCTGGCGACCTGGATTCGCTTTCACGCACTCCGCGCGCGGCTCCATCTTCTCGTAAGAAGCAGGTGCATCGGTACCTATCTGAAGAATGCGTTCTACTTACGATGTCAATCCCAGGCTCTCATAGACCACTGTAATAATCGAGACGACGCCCATGTACTTTTTATATGTTCTACCTATCTTTTGTCGGAGCAGCAGGGGAGACAGCCTCGACGTGGATTCTTTGCTGCGCATGTCGCGTGGCCAATCACTCAGCCAGCGAACAAACGAAGAGGCAAATGGATGCCCAAAAATACCGAAGTGAAAGCCGGGTCCAGGTAGGCCGCTACGCCTAGATTGAGTAACCCGCGCCGCCTGCTTGCCTCTTGAGCCGCGCCGCGTCTCACCATAAATACCAAGCCACAAGGCAAACGATACGGATTACGGGCTATTGGTCTCAACACGTAGTGTAGAGAAGGTAGGGACCAAATCTGATTAATTTCTAGGTACTGCACCTCCGTCAAGATCCTGTGCACCAAATTATTATAACTACCCTACATACCCAGCCTGGTACCTCCCTCCAGACTAAACGTCGTGAAGGCCAATCCAGGAATGCATCTTCTCTGTAAATCACCACCTGTTACAACAGCAACAAGTTTGCAAGGCCTGAAGAAAGAAAGAATCATCCGAAACCCCGCCTCTCATAATAATTCTTGCTAAGGACCGTCCAAACGCCAAACCGTCAAAATGTCAAAAATACGCCATCCTCCGTCCTAAGCCAGCAAAACTGAATTCGTCGAATGGTTGTTGTGCGCCGAGACATCATGTCCTTTGGGGCAGTAGTCCATCAGTGCCCTACTGTTCCCCTTTTCCAGGCATGACCTTGGCCGCCTGGACTGCACTCATCTTGGAGATCCATTGGGTGCTCGGGTTCACTTTGCGGACGGTACGCAGCTCCTCGCTCGAATAGCCAGGAATGCGGATGTTGTAGGTGCGTTCCAGGACGAGCTGGATGTCGCGGATCTCAAGAACCTTGGAGCCTCGCTCCTTGGCATTGCGGCAAGCCGAGTGAAGAACGCTGTCCACAAAGGCATCGGCAAGGTTCAGGACCGACTATGGTTGGTGATTAGCTTGATGAACTAATCATGAAGAGATATGTAAAGAGAGGGAGAGGAAATGACGGTGCTGGCTTACCTCTTCCACCTCTGGCATCAAGAGGTTTCCTTCCTGGCCCTCGGCGGTTCCCCCGCAGACCTGACGCACCAGCTCGTCCAGCTTCTTCTTGTTGAGAACCCGTTCTCCCTCTCCCTCAAGCTGGTAGGCCGGCGTTTTGGACAGGGCCGGCTGGTTCATAACTCCACCGATGCTGCCACCGCCGCTATAGGTGGGACGCGAAGCTCCGATGCCGCCCATTGTAGGAACAGGAGTGGGAATCTGGGTGGCTTTCTCCGGGAGAGTTTTCGGGATGGGCAACTTGGACGACAGTGTGCTCTGGCCCGAGGACACCTGCTGGGTCGGGTGCGCGTGCGGATGGCCCTGCTGCTGGGCGGCACCGATGACGCCCTGGGTGGAAGCCGGGGTGCCTCCTTGAGTATTTCCAGCCGGTCCTGGAATGGAGCCGGAGCGCGGCTGCTGGCTGGCGATCTGGATGGCGGCCGCGTGGGTGAGGGGGCGAATGTTGGCGCCGGTGGGCGTCGCTGACTGGGGAGTTTGGACACGAGCGGAGTTCTGGGTGGGAGTCCCGCTTGACTGTATCCCAATCGGTCCAGAGGCGATGGCGGTATTCAGAGGAGTGGGGATGTGTTGCGTGGTGCCTTGTTCGATTTTGATGTGTTGCTGATTTTGTGCCTGTTGCGCTTGCTGCGCTTGGAATAATAATTGTTGGTGTTGCAGCTGGCTGTGGTTTGCCATTTGCTGCTGATTCTGAATGGCCTGTGAATGCGAGGTGAGGGCAGGTTGATTATGGGGGTTGTGTTGGGTGACCGGTGTGGAGGGCTGCGATTGTGCCTGGGGAGCAGCGACCTGCCCAGGTTGCGTCTGATGCGATGGCGGCGCCTGCTGCTGGTTTGACTGAGTGTGGTTTTGCTGCTGTCCAGGCAAGCCATTCGCACCCGACATACGACCTGCAGCCGCCAGTTGCTGCTTTTTGGCAGCATCAATTGCTGCACTGACAGCGACGGTAGAGTTATGCATTTGGAGGGAATTCGGCCCTGAGGCCCCACCGATTCCTAGACCTGCCGCCTGCTGCTGCTGCTGAGCACCGATCCCAATTCCAACTCCGGCTTGCTGGCCCTGCTGGCCCTGCTGGTTCTGTTGACCTTGTGGACCTTGTTGACCGAGGCCTTGCGGACGTGGGTTGGCACCTGCAGCAGTGTTCGAATTTGATACGGGACCGACGCCGCCACCGTTTGCCAAAGGCTGTTTCTGATGAGCGCTGCTTGCGCACTGCTTCCTCACCAAGTTCGCAAAGCTCAGAGCATTCTGGTATTGTTTCTGAAAGCCTGCCTTTTGGTCCTGGCGGGCCTTTATGTCCTGGGGCGATAGGCCCTGAGGGTTTGCCAGCTGTTGGTCAACCTTTGTCAGGGCGCTGCGCATCTGCTCCATCTGTACCAGCGCTTTGATGTACTTTGATCTGATTTCCTCCACAAATTTTGCTTTGTCGGGGGCTCCCGCGGGTGCCTCAAACACCATATCGTTGACATGGTTCAAGATATGGGGAGGCAATGGCTTGTTGGCTTGTTGCGGCATCGCAGCTGCCGCTGGGTTCGAGGGCGCCATGGTAGTGGTGGCGGTCGTGGGCGTTTGAGGAGGGGCGCTCCCGTTGTTGCCGGCACCGCCCAGGACGGCAGCAGGAGGTGCAGTGGGCGACTGCTGTGGCTGTTGAAGCGTCTGGCCGCCTTGGCCAAGCATTTGCTGCTGTCTCATGCTCTGCAATTTAGTCATGAGCATCTTCCCAAAATCAACAATCTTTTGCCTGGCCTCGTTGTTCTGCTCGGACGTTGGGTTTTGCAGCGTGGCCTCGTACTTCTTCCATAGCAGGGCCAGCCCCTTTTCGTATTTTTCCTTATCTTCGTCGGAGAGGTATGGCATAGTACGCATTTGTTCGGGCCGATACATCTGCAACCCTGGAGGTCGGGGAGGGCCGTTCGGGGCCTGGGGGTTTTGATGCCCAAGCGGGCCATGGCCGGGAGGTGCGTTCATGATCGAGACGGCTATCAATCTTCGGGACGAAGACTATGTGTCGACTTCGGGGTTTGAAATAACGATTAGAGCCAGCGTGGGGTTGAGCCCGCCGGCCCAGGGAATTCGAATAAGCAGGGAGGTAGTCGCGGACCGGTTGTATACCGGTTGCCTGGAAGCCAGCCTAGCAAAGAGAATCAATGATAATAATACTATAATCCGTAAGAGCAAGTGTTCGAAAAGAAACTATGGCTAGCCAGCCAGTCCTATTGAACAATGATGTGTGATAGGGGGTGCAAGTCGACAATGGGATGGAGTTGCAGATAGATGGGATGGCAAAGACAAAGCAGTACCGAGACTATCGATGGATTGATGTCTGGCTAAGGATGCCAGGCCTCCTTTCGAAAGAGCCGTGCGTGGCTGTCATGATACGGGACAAGCTGTGATTGGCCCATATTGACTACTAGCCGCCGCAAAAGTGTGGCGTTGTCCGTTTGCTGCCCATTGCAACAGGGGGCCTGGGTTTTGTACCAAGAGAGAGTGTTACCAAGACGGATACCTGGTTCTGGGCCAAAGACAAAATATTGCAATCCATTATAACGTCGGGCATTTTTACTTTTCGCGGCCCATATTCAACATCAGGCGTGCGACCCTAGACAGGCCAGTCAAGCCAAGTAGGTGTCACAGCGGGTGTTCACGCAATCCAATTCCTGAAGTGATCCTCGAGCTGTAAAAGAAATTCATTTGTCCGCACAATTGCCGAGTGAGAACAGATACTCCTTGACCCTTACGAGCCCGGTCTATAAAATGTGCAATCCCATCGCCAGGGAGGGTGACAGAGCGAGCGCTCGAGACGGGAAAGAAACATGGTTCCCCCACCATAACGGCCATTCTCCTAACTTCCATGTCTCTCAAGTGCCCAAGTGCCCAAAAGCTGAAAGCGACCCATTTGAACAGAAGCCCCCAAGTCTATCAGGTATCAATCAACGGAAACAAGTGATACAAAAACCAAGAACACCCGCAATAAGGACGCTTTCCTTCTCAGCGACTGCGACTCATCGTTCACATTCTAGCCAACAAGCTCCATTCAGAGCGGAAATAAAGTCCGGTGAAGTTGGCGCCAGACAAAGCGCAAACAAAAATGCTCGAAGCTATGCCAAGCCCCTGCCATTGTCATAGTCATTATTGTCGTCGCGATCGTCGTCGTGATCATCGTCGTCGTCATCGTCGTCAATCGTCATCATCATCATCCAGAACAGAAGAGGAAGGAAACAATCCTCAACATTAGCAAGTTGATTGCCCAAAAGAAGAAAAACACCCCGCGCACGACCAGGGCCGAGAACTGGAAGCGGGCTTCCTTATTTCTCTGGCGAGCCTACGGCGAGTCGACTTGCATGCTGACATACTCGTAGTATGGAAGCTCCCGCGCCAGCGTATCGGTGATGAGAATCTCTTCGTCTTCTTCTTCTATCCTTGGCGGCGGGGGGTCTTGGAACTGAAGGCTCCGCCGGTCGAGTCGACGGCGCAGACGGCGAGCGCTTGACCCTACCTCCTCGGCACCAAGGAAGGCCGCCTTAATGTCCTCTCGGTCCGTGTCGCTCCCGATGCTCTCGCTGATGGTGCGCTTGCCAATGCTGCCTGACGTCATCCGCTTGTGCCGCCTCTGTTCGCGCCGCTTGTTCAGAAAATCTTGGTACTCAGCCGTGTCGATGTCGGACAGGTCCGACTCGTCGCTGCAATTGAGGTTCCCGAGATGATACATGATTGTCTGGTCTATCTCGGGAGGGTTGCGCGAGCGGGAACGGCTCCTGTCCGACTCGGCGTACTCGAATATGGCGTCGGGCTGGATGCCGCCCTCGTCCCCGTCGGCGAAATCGCTCATTTCTTCGACAGTAAACGCTGCATGGGTAACAGTACGGCCCGTTCTCGCCGGCTGCTGTTGTGGTTGTTGAGGGGGTAGTGGTGGCAGAGGCGTCTTGAGTCGCTCTGGTGTAATGGGCCGAGAGGGGCTGGCGGCGGAGTAGTCATCCGAGTCGTCGTCTGAGGATGACGAGTCCATGGACGAGCTGGAGGAGCGTGGTGATAAATGGCCCGGCCGCATGGCCTGGCTGCTGCTCCCGGGCGGCATCGGACGGTGAAGATGTTGCGGGGGGAAAACCCGCGACTCGCCCTTGCGGCCAAGGACAGGCGATGATGTTGCAGTCGTCGTGGGGGTCTGGGGAGGGGACCACCCTCGAGATAGTTTGAGATTCGGCGCCGGCCACATGATCAGGGCCTTCCTGATTATTTTGAAATTTTTTTGGGGCTTTCCCTGTCGATTATAGCCGAACGTGGGGTAGCAAATGGCGGGGGAGGTGCAAAGAACGTGATCAAGGCGTCAATAGCCAAAGATTAAACCTCCAACGAGGACAGGTTAAAGGACTTCGCTTGGTCATTATTCCCAATCTGGGGTAAAAGCAGGATGCCGGCAGCTTGGGGGCGGCTGCGGAGGGGATAGCGAGCAGATTTCGTTTGTGCGTGTCTTTTGCTCCCCGTCGCAAAGTTGAGGGCGAAGCGGCGGGATCCGAAAGAGTTGGAGTATGGGAGTAAAAATGGGTTGAAGAGGTGTCTTCCGCTGGGAGGTGACAGTGAGGCCCCGAGCTTCTGGATGATTTGCAAAAAAGGCAACGTCCTGCCGTCCGAAATCCGATACTAAAGGCTGGCTTATCTTTCGTAATTGCTCGGGCGAGTCCTCACATAAATTGGGCAGTCGGACCGGACTCCCTCTTATACAGCATCTTGATCGTGCTTGCTGCGTTATTATGCTACAAGGATTTTCTCTACGGCCCGCCGCCAACTCAGTGGCTGGCGGGTCAGCGGGAAATTTTGGGAAGAGTAGTCATCCTTATTCGGCTCCCATCAAATGTCCATGTCTGCTCTATCTGCTCGGTGGTGCAGTCGGAGGAGTAGCGGCAGCTTGGGCAGCAATGCTCCATGAATCCCTGGCCCCAGATGGCATCTCCAGGCGGCTCAGGTACCGAGGGATGGGGGCGCCAGGGGATTGAAAATTTCACACAAACGCTACTACCCTGTAAACCGGCGGTCGGCCTGAGACTGGGGAAGAGGTCGATGACTCCTCATGTTGTGAGAGGGCAGGGACCACAGGCGCAATGAGCTGTCAAGCAGTCATATCAGCACGAGGTGCGGAAGCAAAGGAAGAAAAAGGCAGGCAGGGGATGCACACGTCCCCCTTGGCTGGCTGCCCTGGGTGCTGATGTCGATAGAAGCACTATCAGGGAGCCCATCCTCCTCAAACGGGGGCAATCGCTGTCCTGAAGACATCAAAAATAGGCCTTGCTGCGGTAGTCATGCCCAATTGGCTGGATGCGGGAGGGAACCCCATAAGATGCCGGCTCTGGGCTGATGCAGAGATGGCAAGGTGGGCTACGTGGTTGTGCCCTGTGGGGAGCTCGACGGGAAATTGCGGCTTGTGTTGGACAAGGAGATATTGAGGGTTGCGTGCATACACAAGCTCTGATGCGCATCGGCGTACAGTTTAAGTCACCAAGGCTAGAAAGCCTCCTTGCGACTTCGCATCTGAGCTATCCGTTGAGCCATCCACACCCAGCAGGTGTGAAGTGCCGCTGGTCTGGTTTCTACTTCCATTGCCGATTAATGTTAACTTCCAGAGCAGACACAAAATATTAGAGTACACCCGCTCGAAGAGAGCGAGTATTGAGCGATTTGCTGTCCTCGAGATAACTCCACTCGGTGGGCGGCGTCGACTTCGATGCTAGGTTCTTGACAGGGAAGAAGGGTTCGGCTCGGCGAGAGTAAGAAACGGCGGGGCTCTAGAATACTTAGCACAAGTTGTCCCCGTTGCTTTACATCCGTAATTCATCCCCGAACAATGCTATTCCTGATGTCGCACTGATGGGTGCCGGAAAGACCCCTGATATCCATCCTGATATCACAAGCAAAATAGTAAACAGGGCGGCAAGGTAATGCTCATGGAGCTCGGTCCGTCAAAGACGCAAGACAGATGCGGTGCCTTGCCCACACCGACGTCGTATGGCAGAGAAGGACGAGTGCCCAAAGCTTGACCATCCGCCGGCTTCAATATCTTGGAGCGTCGTACCGCCGGTTTCTCTTTTATTCATACGTTCTAACGAGCGAGATGTGGAGAGCCGATATCATGATTCCATCTCCTGTTCCTCTGTGCATTGGATGGTGGGGACATCTTGGAGAGTTCTTATAGCACGTGACTCCCTGGAAAGGCGGGGTTCAGGTTTGACTTCGGCATCACGTCTCGACGCGTGATTTCCAGATTCGACATCCCTAACCAACAAACTAGAGCTACCGGCTCGCCATGTCGCTGCTTTCTGCTCACCTGGAGCAAATCTCCATATCTTGCCAAGGCATTGACAGTCTCCCGTGAGTTTAAGATTTGATGCGACAGTTAAGTGAATGCAGCTTCATCCTAATGCCAATTTGGGTATCGTCGCAGATTCCCACCCCCCAAGATCTTTACCAACGCTCTTCTTTCCAACCACGATATCACATCGTTGATCCGAGACACCGAGGCTCACGAGCGTGCCCTCTTTTCGGTTCCACCTCCTCCGCCAGCGCCTACCAGTCAGAACCCCGACCCACCGAAGCCCTCTTCAAGACGACAGACCGTGTTCAATGTCGCCGCGGGCGAAGTCACAGCGGGGCCACCTCCAAGCTCGACACGCAGCGGGCCGGCGCGCCGTAACACCGCCGTAGCGGCCGTTCTCGGTGGCGACTTGCACGCGCAGATTGTGCGCCGAGGTGGTCATGGCGCCGGTGGTGGGCATAGCCGAGGCGACGTCGACATTGAGGTGCTGCTACACGGCGCCGAGAAGCTTTGCACAGTGTATCCGCTCCCCGGTGCGCTTGAGCGGATTCCAGCACAGCGACAAAAATATGTCCAACAAAATAACACACTGGCTTACTACGAAGCAAAGGTGGCAGAGCAGCAGGGTGCCTTGGAGAAGATGAACATGGACCGGTGGGCGGATGACGAGGACGAAGAAATCGAGGAGCAAGCAGAAGATTTTTCTGATGTCATAACAGCCGCAGACCTGAAACGCGAAGAAGAGGAAGTCCGGGAGTTGGATAAACGGAAGCGGGAGCTCCAAGCGAGACTACGGGCCATCGAGAGCGACCTGGGCGGCCTGATGAATATCTAACGGATTGTCCACCGTCAATCGATTATGAGGCAAGAAAAAGGCAGGGGCGTTCGACAGCTTGGATTGGTGATCACGATCATCAATACCTCCAGCCCCTGACCGCCTCGCTCAGCAGCTCAACCCCTCAGACGATTTGACACCCGCATCGGGGGACGACCTTTTTACACGCAAAAACTCCTCCAAGAACTTCTCCGCGTCTTGCGCCCCAGAGATCTCGTACTGGCCGTTGATGGTGAAGTTTGGGACTCCTCGAACGCCATCTCTGTATGCCTGCTCGACTTCGCTGTCGACCTCATCGCCTCCTTTCCCGTCATCTAGCCATTGCTTAACCTCGGACTTGTCCAAGCCAGCCTTCTCGCCAGCAGCGAGGAGCGTTGCTTGAGATGTGATGTCGGCGTCCTCTTCAAAGTACGACTTGAAGAGCGCCGCCATTACCCTGTTTTGGGTCTCGTTCGACTTCGTCTTGGCCAGCTGCACGAGCCTATGAGCATCGCGCGTGTTGCCAAGCTTGCCGTTGAGAGAGAAGCAGATGCCTTCGGCCTCGCCCAAGGTCTTCAGACGGGCATGGGCCATAGCCATCCGATCGGCCCCAATCTTCTTGGCAAGGTAAGCCTTGGAGTCGACGGGAGTTTTGGGGAGCGTCGGGTCAAGATAAAACGGAAAGTAGGTAATCGTAAATGTATCATTAGCACCGCCGGGAATGTCCTGCTTGTAGAGGGAAATTGCACGCTCTAGGCGTTTGGTTCCAAGGTAGCACTGGGGTTGGCGTATAAGTCAGATTCTTGGACAGATTCGCCCTGGAAACAACGCCCCCCTCCCCAACTTACCCACGGACAGATGGCGTCGGAAACAACCTTGATATTGAAATTCGTCATAATGGTAATATGGTTGGTTTTGGTATAGGAGGCTGGCACAGGCTGTCTGGAGAATCAATTGTATCGTTCAGTGTAAGAAGGTTGACAAGAACGGCTAGAGGCTACAGTTTATATAAGGCGCGACCCCTCACTCATCCGTCCTGCCGGAGTCCGACAAATTGAGATCGGCTGCTGACAAATCACGTTGCTGTAGACCACCAGGCCACCGATGATGAGGTACTCTACAGAGAAGGTCTCTATATCGATCTGACAGATTTGAGGTGCATTAGATGAAGTGGGAAGGTCCTTTTATGTGTTGTGCGATGGCATGAACGCTCAGTTGGACGAACAGGTTACACCTCCAGGGAAATAGAAGTCAGTAAAGTACATTCAGACGCGTCAAAGGGGGGGATTTAGGGCGTTCTAAACTACTTATCACGCCTACATAATACTCATCAAGGCCTATTATAATCCAATAAGGCATATTTGGCTATTTTCAAGAGCTATTATTCATCTAGAGGCCCTAAGTTAGTCGAACACCCTGTTTCAACTTCAGAGGTGTAAGTGGGGCGCTGTCGGGCCAACCTTGCAGAATGTAAATAAAACCCGTTGGCTAGGAGAACCCACCTCCTGTCCCCAGCTTGCTACCACCAGCGCATCGCAGCACGAAACCCGCACACATCCGCATTCGACTCTCTCTCTCCATTAGATATTACCGCACATCACTCCGATCGACGACTGCAAACCAGCCCCCCAATTTGGACCAAAAGTTACACACTTGAATCTGTCTGTTTTCATTCTTCATCGCTGAAGCAAACTTGCCACTATTCCCTGTGCGTTCGTTCATCTGCACGTTCTTTCTTTTCCGACACATTCCTTTTGCTGTCGCAAAAGAGCAGCAGGCAGTTGATTTCAAGTTTGCCAGCCCAATCTGAACTGGTGTGGATTAGCTCACTTTGTCGTCGCAGCAGCTCAACGTCCGCCTTGGACAGCCTTTAACCTTTTGTCTCTAGATTCCATCGTTCCGTGGCATCGCCCAATACCCGCATTCCTCCCTGCGTCTTGTAGACGCACAAGCAAAGCTCGAGTTCGGCAAGAGGCGAGAAAGTGAACAGGGCGAGGCGGAGACGAGCCTGCATTCCATCGCCCTCATCACACGTCTCAGAAGAGAGAGCAGCCACCGGCATTGAGCCAGCGCTTCAGGCGCTGCCCGACCCAGCCGTCGCTCCGGTACCCACGGAGGACAGGTGTGGGCTCCGTGCAGAGGCAAAGGTCCTTCTAGAGACATTCCAGAGGAGACTCCCAAATGGCGAACGGGTTTCAGCTAGGATGGTATCGTATGTCGCTCCGTCCCGCTCCCTTGTTTGCAAACATGCGAGTCCTTTTACTGACAGAGATACGTTGCAGGGTGGGTACCATTTCTCGGATATCACCATGTGTTGATGATCCTGATAGCAGTGGCGATAATATTACTCTGTAAGCTGAACCCTGGTTCTGTCGGCCCATTCAGTTGATTATGTTTTGTCGCTAATACCAATTCTTTCCATAGCCCTCTTGCTTGCGGGCTGCTCCTCCTCGTCGCCTCTCATTCCCGATATCTTCCTCCTCTCTCTCTACTATCAGCACTACGAGGCCGTGCCAGACACAGCGCAGGTCGATTATAATGTTCATACCGCCATCAGCAATATCGCCGGCAATGCCAGGTTACAAGCGCGAGTGGGATTCTTTGGCATTTGCGTGAACCCGGACGGTGGCTCCTGGCTATGCAGCAACAACGCAACAGCTCTCGCCAACGAGGTCGAAGTGGACCAAGACCCTCTGAACCTTGTTTGGTTGGCAAGCCAGTTCAAGGATATGATTGTGTTCCCTTATCTTCTGTACGTGTTCTTGACTTTCATTTCCTCTGTCGCCATACGTCTGAACCGTCGGAGCGCCTGCTAACTATCTCTGCTAGCATCATTGCCATCATCTTCGCCTTCATCTGCCTCCTATTGCTCGCCACATTTCCTGGCTGGCACGAAGAGGAAGACAGCGAAGGCTCTGAGCGCGAAGTCAAGCCTTTTCCCAGTCGACCCGTGAGCCAAGTTGCGCTCGCCATCATCTTCATTGCCTCCATATTCGTGCTCGTGTCTGTTCTGTGGCAGCATACAGCATCGGTGGCGGCAAGCATCATAGCGCAAGACTTTGGAAACGGCAGCGTGTTGTCAGGGGTCGGGACTTCTGCTATGGTAATGGGCTGGTTCAGTTTCACGTTACTGATAGTCGTCACGATTGGCCTCCTGGTCATGATACTGAGCATCCGGGTGTTGCGGCAAATCATGGATTGATTGGGGAAAAGGGGACGCACAAAGACGGAAAGCACAAAGTGCAAGATTGTTTTGTTTATTTTGAGGCGCTTCGCGGCTTGCGCACGCAGCGTACTCCCGCATGTATCGACCAGGTGAACGACGACCAGTCCGGATATGTTTGCATACCAATGACTACGACAGCGTCAACGATTATTCACCGGCATACAACGAGATCACGAGCGAAAGAAGGAGCGGCAACGACATCATGTCGAGGCCATGCATGTAATTGGTTGGAACGGGTTGGATGGGGTTGGATCGAGGCTTATGCGGCTTATCTTTTTTTGTTTTTATAGATACTGGTCGGAGAAGAGGGACGCGAGGTCGCCATGTCGGCTTGCAGGTGAGAGAAGCAGCAACGGCCGTGTGTACGGGCGCCGACAATGTACATGAGTGGCCCGGAGAAAGGATGCGGAAAGAAAGATATCCAATGTGCATATAAGCAGGCGTTTCCCCCCCCCCCCCCCCCCCCCCTAATTTTCTTGTTCATTTTTGTGAATTGTGATTGATTGATTACAGTCCAGAGTGCGGCTCTCTTTCCTAGTCCTTTTACACAACATCCCATAACCCAAGCCTTTGCGAGACCGTTACGCTGTTATACTTTTTGTCCCGTGACTGTAGACTTCAAACAATGTAGCGTCTCTAAATGAAAATATTAACTCGCCCTTGTTAATAGCTGGCATACCTTGTAAGATTGTGGTGAGGCCTTGATTGGTATTATCTAAGCGTAATAAAGAATTTGAACGCCCTAAATATCGCCCTTTAATGCGTCTGATTGACTTCACTAACCTTTACGTCTATGGTGGAGATGTCCAAGATTTTTTTTCGGATGATACCGGGGTTTTGGTCGCTTCGGGAAGGCGGGTTGGAGTGGGTGGTGCACTTATTACGGGATGGAACCAAGGCAATAACAGCCTGGAATAGCCGCCCTGGATCGCTTCCAGAGGAACCTTACCTTCGGTCTTGAGCATTTGTTCATCCCACTCTCTCATTCACATCCCGCGACCATTCCCATTTTTAACACATTGCCGCACACGAGTGAACAGAGGGACATTCGACATTGATAGTCATAACGAACGTCGAAGATGGGTGTGATCAAAAAGACTTTTTACACAGGGTTGTTGACGGGAGCCAGCGTGTTGGGATATCTCTCGTTCACTACTACCATCGTCAGCCCTCTCCCGCGAGACGACCCCGCCCTGGCCGGGTCTGCGATCCGAAGGTTCAACGTTCATAGGAACCCCTCTACCTCCGATACTTGCGTGAAGCGTATTCCGCTCACCAAGATCCGCCCCGAGCTGTTGGAGAAAGACGGTGATCTGGTCCTGGAGTTTTGCCGCGGTGTCTGGAGTGGACTAGGCGAGTGCGCCCTTTGATCAAGATGCCATCAAGAAAGCGGGATAGGGAATGGAGGGAAAGACGTGGTAAGAAAGGAGGGCAATGGCTGATATGCTACGAAACGCAGGTACTCGCTTTCAACTGGCCTCGCTCGCACGCAAATACCGCGGCCCCGCGACGGCAGGGCAGCTCTGGACCCCGACGCAATTCTCAGAGTCAGGGTTTGCAAAGGGAACTCAGATGATGGACCATTTTGAGGTTGTGGAGAAAACTCCCACCGAGATTGTCGTCCGGTGTGGCGATTCGCCCCGTAATCAGGGCCCGCGTGACTCGGACGGGCTCTTCATCATCAGTGCCGTGAAGGACGAGGCAAAGGGCGAGGTGGTCCTCGAGCTCAAGAGCTGCTTTTTTACCAGCGCTCGCAAGGTCGAAGGAATCCATGGTCCGATGCCCGGTTGGATGGAACTCCTGCATCGGTGGTACACTCGTCTCTGGATGGTGACGGGCTCTCAGGGACTGACTCGCCGCCTGTTCTGATTTCCCTCCTCCACCCCCTTTTTGGGGGTTGTTTTGCATCACTGTTTTCTCCTCAAAAACCTTTTTGGAGGTTGTGAAACGAAGGAAAAGTGTTAAAGCGGCATCGATCCTTCTTGTAATACTGGATATTGGAAAAGCGTTGGACTTCGCCGTTATCGGTACCTTGTAATTATCTTGACATTACTGTGATGGTCTTGTAGCCATTACACTTACATCTATATATGGAATGGATGGCTGTCGTGACCTAGTATCTCCTATGTGTAACCTATCTGGCTTACCTAGACTCCTTCTGGCATGCCGATGCGAGAAACTGTTGTTTGACAAACGCCATCCTCCGATACGACCACACAGAAGCGGCAGCAATGTCCGTCATCCATCCGCTCACATGGCCCATCGCGAGATCTGTGCACTAAAAGCGTGGGACAATAAGCGATAACAATGCCAACTCGGGAGGAAGGAGGGGCATTGGTGGGGTATGACACTCAGTAGACCAGGACTTCCCTATCTCCGCACTTGTCCCGATATCCTCCCTCCCCATCGGGAGTTAAACCTATAAGTTGATCGGGTGGTCGGCAACAACAGCACACCCGCTCTCATCTTGTCGCGGTGCAATCAAACTTGTACATACATCATCTTCCTTCACTATGACAGCCAACGATGCAGGTGAGGCCACCGCTAAGCGCGCCGCCTCCGTAGCTCAGACCACATCCACACCTGCCGTCAAGGACACTTCCTCCGCCCCCTCCGCCATCCCACCTCCTATCCGGGGCCGAAATCACCCACTGGGCCCCTTATCCGGGGCCGAGATCACCCAAAGCTCTGGCCTCATCCAGGCCTCTTGGCCCGAGAGCACTCGTTTCCAGTTCAGGGTCATCACCCTGTATGAGCCACCTAAGGAGGAGCTCGTCCCCTATCTCGCCGCCGAGAGAGCAGGAGAGGCCCTCCCTGCCGTCGACCGCCGCGCCTTCGTCGTCTACTACTTCAAGGGTACCGTGAGTTGTTCTGCCGCTCGCCACCTTGTCCTTAATGACCCGGCAGCCCTGGCTGACTCATTCTTCACCCCCCAGGACGCCCTCCACGAGGCTATCGTGAATCTCACCAAGGGCGCCGTGGAACGCAATGTTCGTCTGGGCCCATTTACCCACCCGAATGCCGATGGCGAAGAGATCATCGCTGTCGAGAAGGCCGCCCTGGCGCACCCTGACGTACAGGCCGAGATTGCTAAGCTGCAGCTGCCCGAGGGCACCGTGCTTGTGCTCGACCCCTGGATCTACGGTGAGTCACCAGAGACACCCACAAGCCCTCACCGGCTTGCGACACGTGTGGCTAATTTGAAAAGGCTCCGATGGGCTTAAGGATGGCATGTTCTACGATGACAAGCGCGTCATGCAGTGTTTCCTCTACATGCGTGACCCCAAAAATTCGTCCGAGGCAGACAGCTGTCACTACTCGTTCCCCCTTCCCATCTCGCCTGTCATTGACCCGGCAACGATGGAGCTGATTCGTATCGATATCCTCCCCACCGGCCACGATGAGAAGGTCAAACCGCTTTCGCCCTGGCAGCCGGTTGAGGCCAACGAGTATATCCCCGAGGCTCAAACGCTGCGCACCGACCTCAAGCCGCTGCATGTCTCGCAGCCCCAAGGCGCGTCCTTCACGGTCGAGAACTTCTCGGAGCTGGGACGGCGGATCAAGTGGCAGAAGTGGGACTTCCGGGTTGGCTTCAACCAGCGGGAGGGAATGGTCTTGTACGACGTGCACTATGACAATAAGCCGCTCTTCTACCGTCTTAGCCTCTCCGATATGTCGATCCCCTATGCCGACCCACGGTCTCCCTTCCACCGGAAGGCAGCTTTTGACCTTGGCGACGCCGGTGCCGGAACCATGGCTAATAACCTCCAGCTCGGCTGCGACTGCTTGGGTTCCATCTACTACATTAGTGGCGTGTTGAGCGATTCCGAAGGCAAGCCTGTCAACATGCCCAACGTCATCTGTGTCCACGAGCAAGATGCAGGCATCTTGTGGAAGCACACCAACTACCGCACCAACCGCGCCGTCGTAGCCCGAAACCGCGAGCTTGTGCTGCAAACCATTCTGACGGTTAGCAATTACGAATATATGTGAGCCAGCCCCTCCTTTCTCCTCTTCCCAAAACCGCAGCTGGCTAACGCACCACGAAAGCCTCTCATTCGTATTCAATGTTGCTGGAGACATGACGTATGAGGCGCGGGCGACTGGCATCCTCTCGACCTCGCCTGTTGACCTCGAGTTGACCAAGGTGCCTCATCCATTCGGAACTGTGGTGCACCCTGGTGTTTTGGCTGTGCATCATCAGCACTTCTTCTCCCTTCGTATCGACCCTATGGTGGCTGGCCATGGAAACACAATCATGTACGATGAGGCATACGCCATTCCAAGAGACCCCAAGCTCAACCCGCATGGCGTTGGGTACACGGTCCGCAAGACGGAGATTGAGACCTCGGGAGGGTATGATCTAGACCCGAGCAAAAACCGCGTGTTCAAGATCATCAACCAAGGCGTACACAACACTGTCAACGGCGCTACAGTTGGGTATAAAGTCATGGTGCCGCCGATGCAGGGCATTCTCGCCGACATCGACAGCTATCACAATAAGCGTGCCGAGTTCGCGGATCGAAGCATCTACGTGACTCGATACGCTGGAGACGAGCTGTATTCTGGGGGACTCTATACCAACCAGAGCCGCGGCGGCACCGGCGTGCGTGCCTGGGCGAACCGCAAGGACACGCTCAAGGGCGGCGACCCAGTGCTTTGGGTCCAGTTTGGCATAAATCATGTCCCGCGCGTCGAGGACTTTCCCGTTATGCCTGCCGAGGTTCTCCGCGTCATGCTGCGGCCTGTTAACTTCTTTGACAAGAACCCTGCCCTTGACGTACCTCCCAGCACGCAGGACTTCAACCGCAGCGTTGGGCTAAATGACAGCCTCGAGTTCAAGGCAGCGGGCCTGACCCTCGGGGGGGAGGGTGGCAAGCTGAGCGCGTGCTGTGGTTCTCACGGGGCTTGATCACGTCGGCTAACCCGGAGAATATTGTCAGCCCTGGAGCAATAAGCATGATGATGAGAAATGACCATTTTGAGATTGGCGACGGCTTGGCTTCCTGCCTGAGGAGGGCATACTTGCCACAAACACCACATCTTTCAACAAGCAGAGATGGATATATTTAAATCCTCCTATGACACAAATAATAAGATAAATTTACTTGAAAGTCTGCTCGTTTGTTGATTAGGCTAGTGTGGCTATTGCGTTTCTCTGCTGTTGATATTGTGTACGTGAAAGCTGCAGCTTGAAAAGGGGGTTGCTGAGGAAGTTTACCAAGGTATGTAGGGATTACACGTACCAATGTACTGGGCTCCGTAGTACAGTACGGATACGGAGCTGGGACTGTACACATGCACTTCGCGCCCGTCAGCGCTTCCGATTGGGTCACTTTACAGCAGCGCCGATTGCCTGGCCCGACGTCATTCCATTTCTTCATCCCCCACCAACCGCGTGCGCGCCTAGGCAGGTAGAGCCACCACCAACAACATCCATGCAAGCACCCCCGTGAATCTACACTATCTGCCTTCATTGCAAAGCAAAGGTACAAAGAACAAGCAGAACTCAGCTCAGCTCACGAATTAAGCGGGTGATACTTGGGCATTCAATTCCTGACAGATAACGGCCTCTGGGCATCGCGGTTCCTCAAATCATCCATCTCGTGTGATTTGTGTTGGACGCCCCCTCACCCAGCACTCGTCGCTTTGACGATCCGTATCACAAGCTTCACGATCCTTCCTGTTGCCACCCGCTGCAGTCATGTCGCAACCATCGCAACCTACGCTCATCAATCTTCCGCCGCCTGCTGGTCCAGACACGCCGTCTGAGATGCCGTGAGTTAGTTCCTCTATTACCTCCCACCCTCCCTACCTTGGGTCTTGGTTCCAGCCTAGGAGGGGTTGGTATTTTGATGCAGCCTACTCAACTCTGCTGCCCGCGTCTTATACACACTACCATCAGTCACTCGCCCATAGCCCCCGCTTTGTCTGTCTCTCCATGTGCGGAGCGTAGCTAACCGGTATCCGCCTGGCCAAACAGCGGCACCCCTACGAGCACAACAACCTCTTTGTCGGCGCTATCCACAACGGCCATCAAGGACGGTCACCGCGGCCACGGTCCGCATTTTGGTCATCGCGGCCACCATCATAACCTCTCTACTAACAGCCTCGAGGCCGAGCGTGCCGACCGCATCAGCCGGCTCGCCGGTCTCTCCACTGTGTCCACCTTGCGCGGGCCCCTTGCCGCCGGCGGCTCGGGCAATTATAACAACGCCGACTCGCCCCAGACGACACCTACCTCGACCGGCTTCCCTATCATCAGTCACACTGCCGCCCCGGGGGGATTGACGCCCGCATACTTTGACGCAACTGGGCAGCCGGTGGCGGCGACCAAGATGAGCACCGTCGGCACCGCGAGCGCCACCGAGAGCGTGGGTGGGCGCACGAATGCGGCGACCGAGACGGCCGGCGAGGAAGAGCGTGATGGGGAGGAGGACGACGACGAGGACATGCTCAGCATGGACGCCAACGGCGAGACCGAAACCGAGATGGACTCTGCCAGCGCGAGCGGCTACACGGGGAGAAACGGCCGCGGCGGCGCCATGGATGAGGATCTCCTAGAAGACTATAACCTTGGCGCACGTAGCATTGGCGGCTACGAGGACCGCATGTCGGACGACGGCAGCGCTAGCCTCGTGGGCTTTGGCGAGGGCGCCGGCAGCACCGTCTCAGGCCCCATCTACCACCGCCGGCCGCTGCCGCTGGGACAGCAGAGCTCGGCAGGCGCGATGGCAGGTGTCTGGGGAATTGGCACCTTGGAGCGCAGCAGCTCTGGTCTGAGCGAGGGTGCCACTGGCGCGGCTGCACGGAGGGATACAGTGGTGCGGAGCGGCGGCGAGACGCCCGTCAGCCAGTCGGCACTTGCGGAGAGACGGGAGGCGCGCATGGTGGATGGCGTAGCACTAGACGGCGCAACAGCCACCGCTGTCGCTCCCCCTAATGCCGATGACGACATCTTCGTCGACACCACCACCAGAGGTCCCGTCCCCGTCCAGCCTACCATGAGCGCCATCCGTGAGACCCAGCAGCCGCATTCGCACCAGCAGGTTGCCCAGGCGCAGTATCTTACGTC
This sequence comes from Podospora didyma, assembly GCA_033439775.1. NCBI lineage: Eukaryota > Fungi > Ascomycota > Sordariomycetes > Sordariales > Podosporaceae > Podospora > Podospora didyma. Next base: position 913,698 of record JAULSW010000004.1, read on the forward strand.
GGCGCTGTCGACACGCGAGGCAGCGGAGCGTATCCTTCGCGAGCGCCTCGACGACGGAGAGAGTCGTGTGGGCGCTACGGCGATGGGCAGTCCGAAGGGCAGCGAGCCGCTGGGTCGCTTCTATTTCGAAGACCGCTGAACCATCGGTTCCATCATGCTTTCTGACGGGTGAGAAGCGGCATGATATCGTCATTATGCTGCATTTTCATGTTACCTAGCACCCCTTGCTCGGTTTTCATTTTTCAGTCGTTCATTTTTCTCTTCATTGTTGTTTATTTTCCTTCCGCCTGTGATTCTGCAAGCCACACAGTATTCACAGCATTGATGTATCAGTTGTCGTCGACCACCCGACTTGCTTTTCAAGGCGTTTTGTCTCGATTTTACCTTTTTTTTTCTTTTCGCTGTTGTTCCGTAGTTCTTCCCAGAATATCCTGTTAGGCAAGGGGTTTAAGGGGTAACGGGGGAATAAAGGCACAACAACCCGCTGTTTGGGGAGAGTGAAGGGTTTGGTTCTCTTTCTTCTTTCTATGATGGTATGGTGGTGGTCAGGATTTATTTCAAACGTGTCATTACTGCCTTACCAAGAGAACCCATCGTCGTGTTCGGCTTATTCTATTGCAGCATATATGTATTAACAACATTTCATTGTGCCTACGGAAGGTCTATGGGATTCGGATCGGTTGGCGGCGGGGTATGGGTCAGGAAGGAATGAGTCAAGCAGCTTGCTTATTATATCCCCCCCGGTGGATTAAAGGGCGTCGACTGAGCGTGGAACATCTAAGTACTAGGCAGTAAATTTATGCTTAGGTGTCTTCTTTGGCTCTGTCTTCGGGGGACGTGGATCACGTACTCAAGTTATTCCATGTGACTCCCAGATAATGATGATGGTGGGTTTCGTGAGTTATGGTCGGTCATTGTTGTTTTAAACAATGAAGACAATGTTGTCTGGCATTGTAGTATGGGTATGGTACCTTATATATGATACAACTTCATTCTTACACATCCCCCGTTAGTATGTACAAAACCATATAAAACATCATTTTTATGCAGTAATTATATATACAAAGACTCTTCACTCGCGCCTGGTGGTGCTCTTATTGTCTGAGCCGAGCTTCACTATGTCGTCTGAACTCTCAGCTTTTTGCCGGCCCCAGGTTCATCAAGAGCTATTTCGTTCACGTAGTGCGACCACTGAAGGGCGATGGTTTGGTCTACAGCTGCAAGTTCATGGCTGTACACTGACGCTGGCCAATCCCAAGTGCAGGATTTTTCGCTCACGAGCAGTGTCCAACGATCGTGAAGGCGCTGCATCTCGTCAGGGTCGACCATTTGACGGCCCAACTGTGAGAAGTAGACAAACGTCCTGCAAATCCACCCGTGGCCTAGTTCATGTGGTAGCTTTGCGTCCTCGAGCATGTGGGGTTCATCCCAGGCGCCGAGAATCCAGTCCATCAGCCACACCATACCCTTAGCCTTCCCCAAAGCCCCAAGGGTGATCATGTAACGGTGGATATCATGCGCTGTGAGTTTATGCTGCAGCGCTAATGAACCATTTTCGAGCGGATAGGTCGTCAATGCTTCGTTAAGGTAGTTGACAATATATCTGTAAGCGCTGGAAAGGTGGCCCACAAATTCATCGCTCTCGGTGAGATTCGGTTTGCGACGTACGGGTACGCCCTCGTTTGTATTGGAGAATGTGGCAAATCTCAACGACTTCCGCACGACTGAACACAGCAGTCCGAGAATAACAGGGTCAAGACCCTTCGCGGCAACAACTTTCTCCATGATATCCAGAAAGACTTTGAAAGTTAAGAGATAATTCCTGTGCTCGCCCTTCTTGCTGTACATAACCCTTGTGCCAGCCAAAAAATGGAGGATGATGTACCAGGATGATTTATCGAGCCTGCAAATCTTGGGATGTGCCTCCTGATAAAGGCTGGTAAGCCTGATGGCGCGTTGTATCTGACAGTGTTTGTGTCTGACAGTCCGGTTCCTCCATATTGGAGGCGAGTGTGTGTTGCACAACATGGATATCCAACCGTTAAAGACTGACATAGGAAGCCGGCGCAAGATAGTATTCCTCGTCGGATCATCTTGTGAATTAATCGGAGTATTGTAATCAAGTACGTCTTCGAGAAAGCGCCGGGCAAATTTGTAGTGGCTGTGCTCAAGAAAAGAGCAGGCCTCCCGCACGGACTTGGTGTTGCGTAGAAGCAAAGAGAGACATCGTCCATCCGGCTTGATGCCCTGCGCCATCATCTTGTCGTAGAGCTCACTGGGGGCGGGCGGGGCGAGCCTAGCTACCTCATATTGACTGAGGTTAATGTTGTACTCCGGGAAAACCTCCATGCAGTCCCCCGGTAGAATCTGCGTCGAGTCGTGTACTGGTCGTGCGAAGAGTTTGCTGAACATCTCATAGTAAACTGTACTATTTGGAGCCAGATCTGGCAAAGGGGGCTTTTGAAACTCCATCCAGGCCTCCCTGGCATTTCTGGTAGCTCGCACCCGAGCAGCCCATGGCACGTAGATCGCATAGTCATGCGGTTTGAGAGCTGCTCTGGTTTGGATCGATGGAGAACCGGCACCCGGGAACCCACCGCCGAGTGTAGTCAATGCCGCATCGAGGTTATCGCTTGAGTAGCCAGACTCGCGCATCAAAACGCCCGCCTGAGCGCTCCTACTAAGATCATCTTCTGGGTTGCGCCGCTCATCCATTCCATCCCAGACTTGGCGGTATGGCGGCCACGTCTTAGCACGGCGTACGGCGACTTGCACCTCGGGTATGGATTTTCTGAGCGCAACCAAAACTTTTCGGATGGCCTGAAAGCCTTGGTGGGAGATAATGATAGGAGGATTCGCTCTGGAGGATAGAGATAAGAGAACTGCCTGCGCCTCCCAATTGTATCGCATGCTCTCAAAAGGCCGCGCAAAGGCCGGCCAAGAAAGGCAATCAAGCGCATCGTTGAAAAGGATACTCCGCGCCTCAGGTTCGTCGTCAGGGCTGATGGTCTCTATATAAGAGACGGCGAGCTGTGCTACCGACACTAACCCTGCAGGCCACCATTGCAAGCACTGGGAAATGAGGCGACGTACGAGGACGCGAAAGTGGTCGACGGTGAGGTTGAAGTGAGACTGGCTGCGCCCCTCTTGGAGCCTGTGTCGCATGTAGTATTTCTTGATATGAGCCACCAAGTTCACAAAACTGCCGGTGTCGCGCATGTCCTTATCTTTGCGAATGATCATCTGAAGAATAAACACAGGCTTGAGGGCCTCGCTTGCGGTAAATCTCTCAACCATCGTCCTCGTGTCCTTTGCTGACAGGATATTAATCCAGAGCTCAACATCCCCTTCAGTGATTCCACTGGCGGCTAGCTTTCTCAAGCGCTTTTGCCATCCAGCTTCGTCAGCTAAGAACTCCTCGACCTGCTTGATCTCCAGCTCTTTCATGTCTCTCGTCTTTTCCATGAGCACTTCAACATCCTTGTCAGCAACTGTATGGGCGTCCAGCTTTCTTGAGCGTCTTTGCCGGCCAACATCGGCATCCAGAAGCTCCTCGATCTTCTTATGCTCCATCAGTTCTCTCGCCCTCCGCCTTAGCACCATCTGGGCTGTAATGATGGATGGGTCCAGAGACTTGTTGCTGGCAATCTGCGCCAAATGTGTCGGAGTCTCCCCTTCCTGAAAGGCCCATTTGAAAAAGCGATTGCGGGCATACCCAGGGATCTGATTGTTGGAATATGTGTCTTTAGGTCCATTGCCCTGAGGTTGTATCCTCTTGACGACCTCATCCCCTTCTGTTGGCGTAGCATCTTCGCGAGCACGTCGAGTATGCTTCGTTATACCAGTTGATATTACGCGGAAGCGAGAGGAAAATAGTCGGGGCCGCTGGTTCAGGGTGGTGATCAGTTCATCTTCGGTCGATGGAGGGGAGAAAGGGATGCAAGAAATCAACGTACTGGCCACGAGCGGTGGCATTGCCCATTAACAGCAGCACCTTGCACGGCAGCAACCCTAGCAGCAGCGAGCATCGAGACTGGCATTCAGTCATCGTAGCCGTCCGGCAGCGTACGGTTAGTACGTCGTCGGCTCGAGGAGTTGCGAGTCGCGATGTGGGCAATGATTTTTCAATTGGTCCGTGTGTAGAGAAACTAAGGCAGGCTGGTACCTACTAGTATTCGAGTACGCATTTCCTTCCCGATTGACACCGCACCGAGACACTTACCAAGCTGCTGGCGGAGAGCTTCTAGGATCTGGAGTGTTACAATAGTGTGAACGCACTAGCTACAATCAGTGGCTAGCCATCCCGTATTGGGAAGTGGAGTCGGTTCATGAAAGTGGGTTCTCCCTCCATACTTCCCGTTTTATCTGTAAAGTTCTGGACCTTACGACGAAACAAAAACAACAAAGCTATCCACGCCCAGCATCTGTATTTGCCATAAATGCTGGCTGCTGCATATATACGTTACATGGTACGCTGATAGAAGTGCTTCTGACACTGTTTATGGTTAGTACGGGGATAAGGGAACCGGTCAGCACTTCACTCGACACTGTACCCCACGCGATTCTCCAGGCCAGTGACCCGCGCTAGTGACATCCCTAGGATCACCCACCAGAGCGTTAAACAACTCCCACGTTAAACCTCCAAAAGTACCAATTCACGTAGGTACGACTGCCGCTCGCTTTAGCGCTCGCAAGCCATACACTGAGAGGCCCCAATGCCGGTTACTATGAAACGAAAACGCGTCCTGGGCGGCTCAACGCCTTCTGAGCCTGCCCCCGCTTCTCGGCGAGCGACGCGCCAGACGTCGATCCCCCCTCTGGCCGTCCAAGACCCCGAGCCTCGACGGCGCCGACGTCGACCAGAAGACACAAATGCTGCCGAGCTGCCTATCTCTTCTCCCCTGCCTGCTGCCCACTCCTCCCCCCGCGGAAAGGAGAATATCCCGTTACAGCCCGACCATCAATCGCTGAAGCTGCCTCCGCGTCATAGCGCCCTCGAGGCCCACACCGTCCGAGTTATGGCTGCCGCTGGTCCTACACTCGTCTCTGCCGTGCCGCTGCCACTGGTAGCTACCACCATCATTCGACCGATGGGAACTGCTGTACAAGGCCGTTCTCACCACCACCACCACCACCACCAGCAAAAACAACATCAGGGAGTCGGGAGACCGCCTCGCTCGGCGGGCGTGTCCTTGGTTCCCCATCAACACAATGTCGGACACGACAGCCCCATCACCATGGCCACATCGACAACACAAACAGAGCATCTCTCGGCTGTCGCACAAGGGGGCCAAGGTGGGGGAACGCCCGAACGTATTGGGTGGACGCAGGTAGACCGCAACATTGATAAGGTCGTGTTTGGGCATATTTGCTTCCGGGCATGGTACCCTTCGTACTATGGGAAGGAGGTGCTTGGAGATTCTGCGGGCAATGGCACCAAGGTCGAGCCTACAGCACACGGGGCGAAAGACAGCAAGGACGACATGGCTGACGGGGCAAAATCACAAGGGCGCCGGGACCGCGACAATACCCCGATACTCGACCGTCTGTACGTCTGCCCGTGCTGCTTCAAGTACTCCAAGGAGCTGGTGGCTTGGTGGGAGCATGTGCGAGCGTGCGAAAAGAAAAACTTTGTCCCAGGGACAAAAATTTACGTACATCCCAAAGGCCGGCGGGCTGTAACGGTGCCATTAGGTCCGGGCCAAGTTGCCAGGACGGCAAAGGGGAAGAGAGGGAGCGGGAGCGTTGGGCTAAGGATGGTAGAGGAGATGGTCCAGGACGAAGGCAAGTGGAGCATATGGGAGGTTGATGGCGAGAAAGATGTGGTGAGTCGAGTCCCCTGCAAGAATCTTGGTCTCGTTTTATGTTTGCGCACAACCCCCCTAACATCTATTTGCAGCTTTTCTGCCAGAATCTCTCGCTATTCGCCAAACTCTTCCTCGACAACAAGTCTGTATTCTTCGATGTAACCGGCTTTAATTATTTCCTCCTCGTCCACACTCCACCGGCCCCGCCTCCCGACCCAAACTCCCCCGACCTCGCCGAAACTGTGGGACCGCGGAGCCACATTGTTGGATTCTTCTCTAAGGAGAAAATGTCCTGGGACAACAACAATCTTGCGTGCATATTGATATTCCCGCCTTGGCAACGGAAGGGGCTTGGCGCTCTCCTAATGGGCGTCTCGTATGAGATATCTCGCCGGGAGGGCATTATGGGGGGGCCCGAGAAACCAATTTCTGACTTGGGGAAGAAGGGATATAGGCGCTTCTGGGCTGGCGAAATAGCTCGCTGGATCCTTAGCCTGGACTTACAGGACCCTCCAGGGGAGACCGTTGTTGACATCGAGGAGTGCAGCAAGTCGACTTGGATTGCTCCGGAAGACTGCCTTCATGTGTTGAGGGAGATGGCCGTTGTTGAAGAAGCAGGGAAAGGCCCTCCTCGGGTGCAGGAGCTAAACACGGAAGAGAATGGCACTGTCGTGGAAACAGTGGAGGTACAGAGGGTCCGCATCTCCCAGCAAGTTGTGTTGTCATGGGTAGCAGCAAACGGCATTGATCTGGAGAAAACGTGTGACGCCGGTGGTTTTGTTGATGGCTACGCAGTGGAAGAGGAGGCCATGTTGCCAGAGGAAGCACCAGTAGCCAACTCATAAGGGGCCAGCTTGGACGCACAGCAAGGTTCAATGTGAGATGTCACAGCATTTGTAGACTTCTGGCTCATATTACCATACGCCAACCTCGTAGTGTCGATGGAATTAAATTTATTACAGAGAAGGAACCTTCTATTCTGGGTGGTAATTTGGGGGCTCCGATGGAAAACTAAATGATTCCTCACATGCCAGCATTACTATAAAATTTGGTGGAGGAAAAGCCATTCCCAACACCAGGTCATGTGCGCAAGTCCAAATGCTCCCTCGGACCTGATTTCTCTATGTTGTGCCGCCCACAATGGGCTGGGCTCTGTTTATATGAGCTCTTCTGTTTGATTAGGTCTGTAGGCAGGCATCAAAGAGCCGGGTTGTGGTCCATGATAAAGAATCTACGTCTTCGTGTTCAACAGCAAGCCCCATCCAGACACAGTAAACTAGCATTCCGACACGGTGTATCTTTTCATCAAGTCTTGATATTTTTCATATCGTTGAAAATCAACGATATGAATACGAAGCGAAATCATTTACCTTACAAATACACCGCCCATCAGTAGGCAGATGAAATCGGAGGGGATTGGGGAAGCTTGATGGTTTAAGGTTTCATACGGATGCACGAACTTGCATCAGGCAGGCCTCAGGGTTTGGGATCTCGGCCGGGTACAAGACGAGGCAAAGTAATATCCGAAAGCCAGCCGTGCGGCCGCCAGCCCAACTCTCAGCTGCCAGCCTGCCACCCGTCTTGGCAACCCACCCCCTGGCCAAATTTTGCCTTCAATCACATCACTCGGCTCCCAATTTCCCGACAGCTTCCGATCGGCGAAACCCGTGGTTATTCAGAAAGAGAAGAAGCACATCACTGCAGCTTTCGGGCGAAAGATAAATAAATCAAAAGTATAAAGGTAGGTATATCGCCTTGTCGAGCAATGGTTCGTAAGATTTTGGTCTTGGGACTATGTTGGAGCTGTCCAGCTGTCAACTCGAGCTCCAAAGCTCCCCAAGGCTGTTGGCATCAGCTGGAGGGATTTTTTTCACTTGTCGTCATCTTGCACTGTCCTCTCGGCTGCATGGATCGAGGTCCGGCGAGTAAGGGCCGGTCTCTCGCCTTCAAGTGGGGGCCATGTGGGGGCTCTGATAGCCCCTTGTCCAAGAACGGGAGAGCCTCAATGCCTCAGACATCAAGTTGCTGTTGCCCTGTCAGAAAATTTTCTGGTAGCACGATGCTAGGCCACCAAGTATGTTTGCCAACGCGCTCATATGTATTTGAGAAATATCCAATTGCCTCCCCATTGCTTGATTCGAACTTCTCGTGATGTTAAAGAGTGATGTTTGCCACGGAATTCGTTGAGTTTGCAGCTCCCTAGCACCCCCGAGTTGAGAGCTCTCCGAAATTGCCCGATCTTACCTTCCCCCTGGACGGTACAGCTACCAACTCCAAAGAAGTGCCGCAGCAAAAAATTTCCACTTGAGCTGGGATTTCAGACCCACAGCGAAGTGGGCGTGAATTGACCAATTGACCAGCCCGAGGTCTGTTCCCACAGCAGCTGACTTGACCACTTGTTCTTCCTCTTCTTCCCTTCGTTCTCCTTTTCTCCCTCAATCTGCAGTCTGTGATCTCTCCCTTCACTCCTCACGAAAATTTTCGCCAGCCTTCCCGTCTCCGACCTCGTCCATCAACAGACTCTCCCCTCCAACAGATACAATGGCCTCCACCCGTGTTCTTGCCTCGAGACTGGCCTCTCAGATGGCCTCCGCGTCGACCAAGGTCGCTCGCCCGGCTGCCCGCGTCACGCTGTCCGCCGGCAGCAAGCGCACCATCTCCGGTCAGTGACTGCTGCTAATTCGAGATCGGTAATCGCCATCTGCCCATCGACTCCCAAGCTGACAACGCTTCTCTCCGCAGGCGCCGCCTCCCCTCTGCAGACCCTTAAGCGTCAACAGATGTCGTCCATCGTCAATGCCACCACTCGCAATGCCTTCAACCTCCAGACCAAGCGTGCCTACTCTTCCGAGATTGCCAACGCCATGGTCGAGGTCTCCAAGAACTTGGGTATGGGTTCCGCTGCCATCGGTCTGACCGGTGCCGGTATCGGTATCGGTCTCGTCTTTGCTGCCCTCCTCAACAGCGTTGCCCGCAACCCTGCCCTCCGTGGACAGCTGTTCTCGTATGCCATTCTAGGTTTCGCCTTCGTGGAGGCCATTGGTCTCTTCGATCTCATGGTTGCCCTCATGGCCAAGTTCGTAAGTTATGATCACGCAAATGCTCTGTTTTCCTTGCCGGACAGGTGGCTGACCCGGCATGTTCTACGAAGACTTAAGCGTCTCATCCATCATCTGGACGGGAATGGCGGGGATGCCTTGACGAGGGAAGAGGGGATCACGCCTGTATATATGGTATCGCCGGAGCCGAGGTGGTGTGTACGAAGATATTATCATACGGTCGTACGCGATTCTACCACATCGCTGCTGACTAATGAGAGGAAGTTGGTGGGTGGCAGCATGCATAGGAAATAATGGCATAGAATCGCGCACCATAGAGGAGGGGGGCCACATAGACCTTTAGACTGGGGATAACTTTCCACTGGGCGACAGTCCAAGTTCTTTGTCGGTACTACCGGCAAAACCTGTAAAATAGCCCATCGCGATTTCTTTGCCGTACCTCAAGGAGACGACCATCCAACTAAAAACTCATTTTCCTTTTCGTCACCCAATGGACAACCTCGACTCCCTCGCGATAATAGAAAATCATTCATCCAGTCTAAGATGGTGCGTGGCTTCGTTTGTAAGCCACACTTGTGAAAGTGCAAACGAAGCAGAAGAGAAAGCAGCCATTTCTGAGAGGGTAAATAACGCAAGATATAGTAAATCCCCCAGACTTACTACCAGTTCGAGGGTTCTGAAAATCACCACCACCGCCACAACAGCCCCCGGTACGTCTCGGCTATGAAACTCATAACAAGCAGGCCTTAGAAGTCTCCCCTTTATATCCACTTTCCTGGCGGAGTTGAGGTCCTTGTTCTGGCAGTGGTCGGATGGTGGTTGGATAATAGATGCGGATAGAGTGTTTTTGGCGAGGCAACGATCCACTTGGCTCGAGAAAATCGCACGAAGGGTTAACCCGTAATGGCAAGCGGGTGGGTTTTGGATGGGGACGGGTTCGTGCTTTTTGATATTGCAGCTCCGTAGAAATCGGGATAAGCTAAGTAGCAAGTGACCCCTTCGATTTCGATTCTTTCGTAGGTAGGTATTATATTCGTCAATGGTACATCAACGCTGATGAGTTTTTGTGACAAGCGGCGGTGATGGCATCTTTTGTTGCTGTTTTTCGCAGGGTACTCGGTACGGCGAGGTTCGGAAGAGAAGTGGAGGGGGAGGAAAGGAAAGAGGAGAAAGTCAATCTTGGAGGAGGATATGTTCCCCTTTTCATATTATTATCCAGCACACGGCCAGCCAGCCGATTCTCCCCCTCACGCGCCGTTCCCCCTGGTAAAATAGGGAATACAAGGACGGAACCGGGAGCCGTTTTTTCCTTTGCAGCGAACTGTGTGGCTGTTCCCGTCCCTTCCCCTCATGAACCACGCACGCATTGAGCGACACAGTTGTTGGCGGACGACATGATTGGTTTGTGCCGTACAACAGGGAGTGACGGAGTGACGAGAATGAAAGATCCTGCATCACCTCCCTTGTTGTTTGTGTGTGATTACCCCGCTTTCTAACCACACTTCCACGGAAATGACACATCTTGGAGACGAGAACCCATCTCTAAAACCGTTCTGAGCAGATCTGGCAATCGAAGCTGATATACCCTAATTGATCTCCTAAGTCGCCCTTTGGTCGGACTACTGATTACCCCTATCTGGTACCAGACCTATACGTGCTCTATGGATGTCTATGGATTAGTATAAAGACGGCACAATGCCCTTCCTTGTGAACAGTTCGGCTAGGCGGCAACAATACGACTGGTGGACGAGACTGGGCATCTTACCGATACACACTGGCAGTATTCCATCAACCGTTTAACTATAGGTTCTTCATTGTTGTCTTTCGTCTAGTGATAAAATTGAGGGGGGGGGGGGGGGGGGGCAGGGGAGGGCTAATCCTTTCGGCAGAGTCTGAAAACACAGAAAATTCCTTTGCATGTGGATAAGGGCTTCTATGTTGACAACAAAGTGCAATCGACTCAGCACAGCCCTTTCTTAGTGAATGTTGAATACCAAGTATGATTTTATGTCGAGGGTTCACTTCTCAACCATTATCATAAGCGCGGCCAGTAACAAGCACAAACTTTGGAGAAAAGCAGCCATGTTGCATAGGCGTGATCGCAAGTTCTAAACGTCTAATCATCTAAAAGGGACCGACCTGCTTGCTTTGTCATAGCCCTCCTAAAGAACAGTCTAGGCTCTCACGCCTTGATCAACAAACTTGCGCCAGTCATTTCGGCGGGGGTCGGCAATCCCATGGCTGTTAGGATAGTCGGGGCAACATCTCCCAACACGCCATCCGTCTTCTTCAGGCTCCAGCCCTTAGGGGCGTTCGCCATGATGAATGGGACTTTGTTGGTGGTATGGGAAGTCTTAGGCTTTCCGTCAGGGAACTTCATCTCTTCGGCGTTTCCGTGGTCGGAGGTGATGAAGAGAATATAACCCTCCTTCTTGCACGCTTCGTAAATCTTGCCAATTGCCCCGTCCGTGGCCTCACAGCCGACAATGGCAGCCTCATACACACCGGTGTGCCCAACCATATCTGGCGGCGCAAAATTGTTCATGACGAACGGAAACGTCTGCTCGCCGAGTCGCTTGACGACTTGGTTCGCGACGCCATCGGCACTCATTTCGGGGGCCTTATCATATGTAGCAACGCTCTTGTTGGAAGGAACAAGATCCTGCGATTCGTCGCGAGTCTCGAGGTGGAATGCCTTCTCAACGCCGCCGTTGAAGAAGAAGGTGACGTGTGCGTACTTCTCCGTTTCGGCAATGTGGACCTGCTTCACGTCCTGCTTTCCAAGCCACTCCGCGAGCACATTGCCCATGTGCTGGGGCTTGAAGGCAATCTCGAAAGGATAATCGAGCTTGTACTGAGTCATGGTGACGAGTGTGATCTTGGGAAACGGGAAGTCGGGCAGAGGGGACCGATCGACGTCACCAAGAAGCTGAGTGATCTGCCGAACACGGTCAGACCGGTAGTTGAAGAAGAAGACGGTGTCGTTGTCTTGGATGCGACCCTCCTTGCCTCCAACCACGATGGGCTTGAGGAACTCGTCGTTCTCCCCCTTCTCGTACCGCTCCTTGACAGTCTGAATCGGATCGGTACTCTGCTCGCCTTCGCCTAAGATTATGCCCTTCAGGGCAAGCTCGTTCCTCTCCCATCTCTTGTCCCGGTCCATGGCATAGTAGCGACCGACAACCGTCGCGATCTTGCCGGTGCCAATCTCCTCCAGCTTCGAGACGAGTTCAGTCATGTACTCGACACCCGACTTGGGGTCGGTATCACGGCCATCGCCAAAGAAATGGATGTAGACCTCTGGAACACCATATTCCTTAGCGGCCTCGAGGAGGGCATAGAGATGTGTCTGCTTGGAATGCTATAGCACAGTTAGTTCTTGCTCCAGAGCACATTGCTGGAGCGTAGCACTAACCACACCACCGTGAGAAACGAGACCACATAGGTGCAGGCGCCCATTCCCGTTCTTTGCCCCCTCGAGTGTCTTCTTGATCACGTCGTTTTTACTGAACTCCTTCTTCTTGACAGTCAGGTCGATGCGGACAACATCTTGCCAAACGACTCGGCCGGCGCCAATGTTGAGATGACCGACTTCCGAGTTTCCCATGAGACCCTCGGGAAGACCGACGGCTAGAGATGAGGCCTCGAGCTCGGTGAAGCCAGTGGTGCTGGCGGACAGTTCGTCCATGACAGGAGTCTTAGCGGCCGCGATAGCATCGCCATTCTTTGGCGACTCTTCGGACGGAATGCCCCAGCCGTCAATCACGACTATTCGATCGAACGATCATCATAATCAGCCACCCAATCTCTAGATATACGAGAATATAGCAAGCGACTAGTGGGTAGTCGGGATGGCGGGACGTACTGAGGCAGGCCTTGTGATCGGGGGCCATAGTAGCTTGGAGAAGGGGTTATTTGGATGTTGAACTTTGTCGGGGCCCAATTGTGATAGGATGCGAGGTGACCTAGGGATCCGGGTATGTAGACAACGAGAGCTCGCAGAGTGAAGCGATGAGGGCTAGACTTGAATGTAGGAGCAATGTGCGGGATAAAAATCTAGATTTGAGACTTTGAAGCTGGTTGATTTGATAGGAAGCGCGGGGTAGGTTCTCAGCTTTCACCGTCGTACACCCACCACCCCCACCCGACGTCGATGCTGACTTGGAACCAAGAAGCTGCCCGGGAGCCTAACCTTTGGGCCCTTCCCTAGCGTGCCCACCACTGAAGGACAGTGGGACTTTGGCCGATGACTATTTCAAAGGCGGGAACATTGATTTGAGAGCGCTGGGAACTTAGTTAAGAGTTCTGACCATCAACTCGCCAAAGCTCCCTTGGCCCATTGCGGGTCGCGGTCACCACCTCGAGGTGGGTAATACATGCAGCGTCATACGACAAGGAAAAAAAGCTTGACCTCCTTGAGCCAGCACTTTTTGTGCTCTTCTCTCGTCCTCTTTCCGCCGTTATCCAGACAACCCAGCCCGGCGATCTTTCCACGAAGCACCCAAACCCGCGGCCATTCTATCTCCCTGTTGAGGAAATTCCCCGACACAGTCACACAATGGCGACCCACCTTCCCGAAGGGCTCTCGCCTGACTCGGTCGACACTCTGTCCGAACTGACCTCGATTATCGTCAAATTGCGCTCCTCGCAGGCGTCGGCCGGCGGCGGCCCTGGGAGTACACCGGCGCTGGGAAATTTACCCGGCCTCCCCAACATGCCCGGAAGCGGCGCAACCCCTGCGGCTGCAACGGGTGGCGCGACACCCTCACAAGGCGGCACCACAATCGGCTCTACACCACTGCCGGGCGGCGGCGGGGCCGGAATGCTCAGCGTCAAGGAGCTTCCTGCGGCAACGGATAATCTGAAGCACAAGCTGCAGCGAGCAAGGGTAGCCGTCAAGTCGCTTCCGGACGTGGGCCGGACCATTGCGCAGCAGGAGGCCGAAATTGCTGAGCTTGAGGAGCGCGGGAGGAAGCAGGTTGCCATGCTGGCCAAGATTAAAGAGGAGGGACTTCAGTTTGTGTGCACAGAACAGAGTTCCAGGGACGAAGGAGAGCGAATGGTCGAGTAGGTCTCGGCCTGCCAGCTATTTGTCCACGACAGAACACTCACGGAGCTCTTGTGCTTCGTAGAATCACCTTCCGGGATATCAGTATGCTCTGGATTCCGCTATTCTTCACAACTATAATACCTCGGATACTTGGGGGAGGGCATCAATTGGCGTCGTAGATGCCCCTTTTGAGCGTTACGACAATCGAATGTCCGAGACAAGACTTTTCTCAATGGTTCCTACAGCAAGACAGCCGCAACGACATCAAAGACTTCATTCACACCCGATAAGGACACAGTAGCATAGAGGCTGTTCTGTTATTGTCTTAACAAACCTACGGAATACCAGCCCCTGATGTGGCTATGACCGACCCAACTGGAACAACGTTTATATCCCTATGGATGTTCATTTTCAACGCCGCATTGGCGCACCTGGTTCTTCGCAATCACTTCGAGCTCGCAATAATTCCTGCTTCTCTTGGGCTCAGTCCAACCTTCTTCAGAATATCATCGACTCCTACACCAGGAGCGCCGGGAACACTTTTCCAGACATCCTCTGAAATTCGCTCCTCTTTCTCCAACACGCCCCAGTTTGGCGAGTGGTCGGCCTTGAGCCATTTGAAGTCATCGACTTGGTCCCATTGATTGGTTTCTTGGCGATCCTTCTCTGATATCTGAACTTCGTGTCAGCATAGGAGCTATCATTCTGCTCGGGGTCAGACTTACATAAAACTCTGGGGCTGGTGCAAATCTCATCCCCTTACAATCCTCAATGATGGGGTGGCTCGTGCAATGCAGATATATGTCTACGTTCTCGCATTCGTGGATTCGAACCTGCCGGGCCACCACTACCAGGACGCTGTCGCGGACGCCTGTGATATGGGCTGGCCCGTTCACGTTCCCAGCCACTATTAGGCTCCCCGAGATGTTGTTGAGTGCCAGGCTTGCGAATGGCGCACCCTCTGAGACGTTTGTCGGCACCGACATGTCAATGACACACCCCTGGAGATTGGTGAGCGTGCCGGCCGATGTTGCCCGCGCCGCGGACGAGGGCAAGATGATATGCAGCCGACTGTGGTTTGATAAGACAATATCTCGTGCCGCCGAGAAACTGGGCTTGCGAACGCCCGATATCGTAGGTCGAGCAATCTCCTCGTTGTAGTTTTTTGTGGCGATTGTTGGCAGAGCGCCAACGCTGTCCGCAAGTTCAGCAGCTGTCTCAGATGCAGAATTGGCAGCGGCATCTTCTTTGGTCGAGGACACCAAGTGGCGGCTATCTGTCTTGTGGTCCGAGATGACGGTCGGCGCGGCACGGGGCTTGAACTGGAAGCGTGTCTTAGGAACGAGCCTGGCCGTTGCCTCGTTCAGCTGATCATTGAGTGCTTTAAGTGTCTGAGAATACGTGCGTTGGTCATAGGCGGGGACGTAGTCAGCCGCGTCGGATACCTCGCGGGAGAGATTGGAGACGCCGGCCAGGACATGCTCGATGGCGTCTTGCCGCTCGCCTCCGACGGCCGAGAACGTCGAGAGCTGGCTGATTTGCTCCTGGAGCGCTTGGTTCTTCTGTTAGCCCAGCTCCCGCGAGCCTAAATAGCAGTCTGTCACTCACTGGCCGTTTTTGCCTGAAATTGACGATAAAAGCGTTCCTTTGCGTCCATATTGTAGAGTTTGTTGTCTGGGTGATAAATCGTTTGCGTATGGATGGAGTTATCCGAGCTAGATGTCTGAATTGAACGCGAAGGGAGCTTCTTAAACGACGTAGGTAGTGGTAGTGTGACGAATGGGCCACAGAATCAGACACCTACTGTGTCGGTAGGTAGGCAGCTATCCGCTTCTTCAAGCGTAAACGATGTCAGTCAGAGAACAGTTACTGTGCCTACCAAATTTATGATCATAGATCATGGACGAGGTTCACTTACCTGTGTGGTTCAAAAAACCAAACACCCTGAGAATAATCAGCGTGATACCAGCACAATAACTTGCGTGGGAGTGTGAGGGGAGAGAGACCTGTCGCTCCACACCACGCCGGGACTTCCTTCCCAGCACGCATGGGAGGGGCTAATTTAGAAGGTGCGGACGAATAAGAGAGGCATCTGGTCTACCGCAAGATGAGATGGAAAGGAAGCTGCAGCGTGTGGTGGAGCCGTCCCAACGCTTTCCCCGCATCCAAAGGATGACACTTTGCTGGCGAGAGAAGACCTCTGTGACGTCGATGGTGCCCATGTTGTTCGACTGTCCCGGCGCTACACAAGCTTTTTGGATGCGGGGGCTTCTTTAGCGATGCATAGGTACCTAATTATACGTACAGTGCTTATTGTTAACTAGATAGCTATGTACCCAATCAACCCCTCTCCTCCTTTCTCAATTTCTACTAACCATAACCACGGGCCCTCCCTCCGCTATAGATGCTGGGGAGTTTTCTCCCGTTTGGCAGGACTGGCAAAGAGGCTGGAGCTGCCCTTCTCATTGTTGCAGGCAATGAATTAACAGCATCCCACATCTCCATGACCCCTGCTCTTCTCGCTGGAAGCATGCTATATTGGAGGCTGTACAGGTTTTTCCTATTTAATGGGGGGACAAATTTTCCGGTGAGGAGACACAGCACGACGCGGGGAGAGAGGTAATGCTTTCGGATCCGGTTTCCCATTTGGAAATACTGGTGGAACATAGCCCTGAAGTTTAGCGGGATTGACTGGAAAAGTCAGCTTCACTGAATATACATAGTACATGGTATGGATGTGCTTGCTTACCTGGAGGTATATCACAGACGTTGAGTGATGCCCCTTGGGCGGGTCGTGAGCAGCAAGTCTAAGTTCTTGGGTATCTCGAAGTTCAAAACGAATTCCTCCTAAACATGATGAGCCACGAGTTCGAACCTAATTACGGAGGGAAGTAATGCATACCTGGCAGTCTCCCTGGGTCCTTGACCCGGAGCATGAGTGCGAAAAGAGGGAAGTGGTTTAGGCAAGAAAGCATAGTGTCGAAAACAGCCTTGATTGATATAATGGCCATGCGGGCGATGGCAAAGTTCAGGTAGAATACCACCACAGTAGGCAGAAGAAAAAAGAGGAGTGTGAACAGAATAGTGCCGACAAGAAGCTGGTCAAGATCGTAATCGCACGAGTCGATACGATTTCGTAAAACGTTGTGTTTCTTGCCACGGAAAAGATGAAAAAGAGAGATGAGAATGTTTAACTGCCAGTGGTATATGCGGGCCGAGGCAAGATAAAACGAGTAAATGTGTATCGTCAGGATGGATAGAAGGTCTGAGAACAGCGCGATTGGCATGCTAGCCCCGGCAAAGCTAGAGAATCCAATGACCCAAATGATGTGTGGCAAAGCTGGACGAAGCGCTTCGATACAGCCTGAGATGGGGTTAGCAAACATAAAGTCAAGGGAGAGTTGTTCAAAACATACTAGACCAGTAATCAATCACCCACAGGAATAAATCTCCAAGAAATGCAGCCAACTCGGTGTTCAGCTTCAAGCCTGCAGGCCAGCCCATCAGCCAGGAAATACTGCTCTGTAGTGCCTCGACCGTGTACGTGGTGAGGAGGTTGCTGATCTCGTCGGCAACCCATGTAGCGTTGTCGATGATGTATGAGCCCAGCGCAATCCCTATTATGACATCGTTCGCCACGAGCCACAAACTATTGTAGAATCGTATGTAGTCAGGGTGACTTGTCGTTACGCTTTCCCAGTCATTCTTCCTGAGGCGAAGAGTAACGTATTGCATCGGCCAGTAGCAGAACTGCTGGAGGCGGATTTCAACCTGCTGAGCAGTGGCAGAGATATCCTTCAGTGCAGCATATTTCGGCCGGGCCCGCCACTCCAGGATAAGCAGCATCATCTCTGCGGTAACGCGGTGGCACATGAGCCCCAATACGAAGATCCTCTTGATGACGGGCAGGATGTAGACGATGACCAAGTCCCACATCCACATCATCATCATATCTCGCATAGTCGTCGCTGACTCAACCACCCTTTCGGAAACGCTGAGGCTTCTCTTCGGACGCGTTCCAATGCGCGAGACATTTTTCTGAAGCAGCTTCTCAAGCTCCCACGCCCAGTTTATCTGGTTCACAATCTTGGCCAGCGCCTTTTCTTTGGCTGAGGGAACCCTTTTGACTATCGAGTGCTGCTTGAGCTTTTCGACTAGCTGCCTCTTAGTTTCTTTCTTGCGACGTTCTTCCCTCTCATCGTCCTCCTCTCCGCTGTCAGGAAAGTCGAGCCTATGGATGCCATGCTTATCTCCAAGGGCGAGGGCGATGGGATTCAGCGAAATGTACTGCATCCGCCCCGGCAGCGGTCTCTCGAAGAGGACGACTTGTATACTTGAGGCGCTGGCGCATGTAACAGAAGGCACTTGAGAGCCTGTTCCCGTCGCCACATGTATCCATGATGGATCGACTTCCACAGAGTCTGGTGTGTTTGCCAGCCCCAAGATATACATTGATGATTGCCCGCACAGTTCATAGATGCGGCTGACAGGATGAGAAGCGTTCCGAAGGAGAGTCCCTATCTTGAGGGCGCTTTCAACATTTCGAGACTACATCTCGTCAGCAACCACATGATTTTGGTTCCCTTTGTCCCCAGGATATAAAAAAAACACACCTCGACCTCTTCCAGAATAGCCAGGGCGAAGACATCAAAGGCCGAGTTCTTCCATCCAACAACCACCCCCCTGAGATCTGATCGTGGAAGGTCGGTCGGCCAAAATACACGCATCAGCCCATCATGCTCTGGCATGACAGACAGAAGAGACGCGGCTAGCTGCTCAGAAGGAGCCCCGCCGTCTTAGCTGCTCTCTGGCCGATATGCCGGACCCTGGTGATCGCGGATGCTTGGAACGTTCTATCAGCAGGGAATCGAGGTCGTCGGGCGGGATCTGGCCGTACCAAATTTGCTTCTCGGGTCGCGAGTCGTTCTACAGGAAGGAATACGACGAGAAACACAAACGTGAGCAGAGCAAAGCCTCTGGCAGCGCGAGACTATATTCACGCTCAAGGCAGCTGTCAGAATGCAGAACTGTTTCCAAGCGAATCCAAATGGCGGGGAAGCGGCAGGGTCAAGGGCGGAAGGAGATACTCACGATCACTCCGTAATCCCAAGCAAAAATGGCGAGCTCATAGAGGCGAGTAACCAAATCCCATCGAGCAGTGATGTAGCCAGCTACGAAGATGCCGAGTGTCAAAGTCGAAAAAGGGTGCATGAAAGCGCGCTGCCTCCTAGGAGCCGAGCATACCGTGAAGTTGGGCAATACGATTGATTGGATATTGGCTCAGATTCGAGGGGGTATCCTGGTTGGTGTCTCGAGCGTCGGTCGTCAGAAGGGGTGGGAATACAGGTGATCAAGCCAATGCGCGTTCGAGAGGTCGCTTATATGGATGTACGTGTACGTACTGTCCTAATTGATGGTGGAGCTTTATCAATATCCGTTGGTAGGGTTACATTTCTTGATCTCGATAAGCTCACCAAATGCGGACCGTGCACGAGTGTCGTTGACCCACCTCACCTGGGCAACTATTTCTTGTGGCGTCAAATCTGGACCTCGAAATTCTGGACTCATATCTGCATGGAGCTCAGTTCTGCCATTGCTTCATTTTGTTGCCAAAGAAAAGTAGAAGAAAAGTATCTTCATAATGAACCTCTGTCAACTCAACGTCGTCTAGTTTTGTTTTCTGCTCAACTTGAGGCTTAAGGCTAAGTCTAAACATGAAACATACTAGAACCCGCCACCGAAGTAAATTATTAACCAAAATCCATTGAACATCTGGAAATGGAGAGGGAAAGATATGTGATGTTACAAGTAAGGTACAGTCAAGGGAGATTGATAGGAGTTAAAGTAGATAGGTAAGGTACGTATCATCACAGAGACACATTGGACTCGAATAAGAAGGGTGGTTCCCCTCCTGCGAAAAGCGCACGTCAGCACCGGGCATGGAGCGTAAAAAGAGACCTCACTTACACTTCTTTCTCCCCAAGAAAGTGGCATCATTCTCCTTGTTGTCTTCCCGTGCCTCGTCCAATAACTTGTCGATGCCACGCTCCTTAAGGGCTCCCTGCTCTAGGTCAGAACACTCGCCCCGTTTCAGACGTTATTGGACCCGTACTCACCTGCAAACAACTGCTATACTCCTTGAATAATGCAGAGCATTCGTTGTTATCTGCAGCACTGGTTCCTCTGAGGTATTCTATTTAGTCATTGGTCAGCATTATGAGTCTACTTTTTATCAACGAGTTAAAAATGGTGACGAACTTTCGCTGTACCATTTTAAGAAGCAAGTATCGTAACGCCTATGCAAATGAATGAGCGCCATTACTGATTTGGTAGCATAGTATATATGCTTACTCTTTCAGCTCGTTACAATGCTTTGCAAGCGACTGCGACATTTCGAGAGCTTCTAAAAAGGTAGAAACCGTCTTACAGTTACTTGTGAATTTCAGGACGACGTGGGAGGGAGGCCGCCTCGACTGGCGAAAAGATGGACACTTGATTGTTCTTTCTTTGAATATACCCCCCCAACGGATTTATGACCTGGAGAAAGCGCAAAAATCTCTACGCCTCGGTCGTTCTTGCTTGATTAAAGCTTATGAAAATGTGTTGGGATAGGCGTGTTTAACCGGAGTTGGTCCTGTGGGATCGTTTTGGTGTTTGTTGCGATTCTTTGGATGACAAATTGCACAAGGATGAAACCTGGAATTGGTCAGGGTTGGACTATCTTATCGTAGGCATAGGCATTTAAAGGCAGTATTTTCTAGGCTGATAATGGGTACCTTAGGTTCTCAACTCTGTATGGTTGCATTCAAGCCCTGTGCGCAGCGCTGCGAGCAAACCAAAAAACCCCGCAGTGAAGTACCAGAACTTTGAAGATTTGGCGGCAATTGGCATATTTGTGGGGCTTCTCTTATCCACCATCCTTGCAATGACCCAAATCCGGACCCAAAAAGTTGAGGAACCGAAAATTTGGGGAAGTTTTGGCGACAAAGCGCTGGCGGCTTAAGGCTGCGTTCACCATCCAACCCTCCTGACAGCAGCGATGGATGCTTCGCAAGGATTTGGTGCTTTGCGCGAAAGCGTCCAGAGTGCGCTGGTCACCGTTACACGAACGGTAAACGGTCTTGCGAATGAGGACCTTCAATTCCAGCGCACAGTGAACCCGTCAGTCGCGAACCAGCTCGACGACAGAACTGAGCGCCTCCTTCAGCTTGCCAGCGGGCTCCTCAAGTCAGCAGGCAAAGCGACGAGCCAGAAGGTTTCTCCTCTCGAAGATATCGACGACATTGATATTCAGTGGAGAGGCGTGATCGACGTGATCGACTCGCTTCTCGAAAAAGCTGACACCTGTCTCGACGAGTATACCGGCCTTGTCAAGAGAAAGGATGCGTCGACTGCCGATCCCGTAAGCGCAAGCTCTCTTGTTATGACGCGGAACTGTTCTCTGACTATTTTGCAGGATAGGAATGCCAAACGACTGAAGCCGAGCAACTATGACCGACTTGAATGGTCGCTGAAGAGGGCGAACATCCTCAAGCCTCAAAACAGATTTGAGAAGAAGCCCGACAATTTCGCGCTCGGCCCATGGAAGCCGCTTCTAACGAAGAAGCCCCATGCAACGGTTTCCTTGGAGGATAGTTTAAAAACTTTCACCGACGAGGAAAAGGGCACAGTACAGTACGGCGAGCCCGTTTCCTTTCACTCTATGTTGAGCGCTCCACGATCACATGAAGTGGGCGAACTGGAGAGCATCGGCCCCAACTGCAGCCAGGCAGCATTCGAGAGATATGTTACGCAGTGGATGAAGGACAAAGAGCTAATTCGCGACGCCCACCGGCTTAGATACATGAATCCCTACCAGACGGAGATTCAGAGTATGCAGTATCCTGAAGAGGTTTACCAGAAGCAAGACCCTCAGACATATCTACCTATCGAGACCACCTCGGCCATATGGGTTGATACGTATGAGGGGGTGTTAGAGATGCTTGAGGAGTTGAAGAAGGCCAAGGAAATCGCGCTAGATCTCGAGCACCATGACTATAGGAGCTATGTTGGACTCTTGTCTCTAATGCAGATCAGCACACGAGAGAAGGACTGGATAATTGACACCCTCGTACCTTGGAGACATAAGCTCGAGGTTCTCAACGAGGTCTTTGCTGACCCGAAAATTGTCAAGGTAAGAAAGCCCGAGTTCCAGCCCGCTTTGTGTCTCTAAAACAAGAAAATCGTCTAGGTTCTCCACGGCGCATTTATGGACGTCGTGTGGCTCCAGAGAGATCTCGGTCTATATCTTGTTGGGCTCTTCGATACGCATCATGCCTGTGGCATACTCGGATACTCAGGCAAAAGCCTTGCTTTTCTGCTGAAGAAGTTCGTGGACTTTGACGCGGACAAGAAATATCAACTGGCCGACTGGCGAATTAGGCGAGTACTTGCGTATTGCGCGAGGGAATTACTGGCTGACTCTTCATCAGGCCACTGCCCGAAGAGATGTTTTACTATGCGCGGTCCGATTCGCATTACCTACTCTACATCTACGACATGGTCCGCAACGAACTTGTAGAACGATCAGACCGGAGCAACCCTGATAGAGACCTCATCGATATTGTCGTCCAGAAATCCAAGGACGTTGCTTTACAGCGGTATGAGAACCCTTCCTACGAACCCGAGACTGGTCTTGGTTCTCGCGGATGGTTCAACACGATGGTGAAGTCACCTACGCTTTACAACGGTGAGCAGTTTGCTGTCTACAAGGCTGTTCACAAATGGCGCGATGAACTCGCCCGTCGTGAGGATGAAAGCCCCTTCTTTTTTATGACGCAGCAGGTTCTTGCCGACATTGCTCGCATTCTTCCCGTCGATAAAAAGGCTTTATGGAGTTTGTTGGACAGCAATGCGAAAAACCTCAAATCCTACCAGGATGAGCTATTTGACCTCATTCAGACCGCTAAAGCCAGCGGTCTCAACGGCCCGACGATGATGGATATGTTCTGCGGATCCTCGGGCACCATTGCACCGAAAGCCTTGGAAGGGCAACGGTTGAAAACTGCTACCGAGCCAGTCGCCCAAACTTTAAGCATCAAGGACCTCAGGAGCAAGCATTCTCAGCTTTGGGGAGAGATAGCACTGAGTTCGGTCTGGGACGGTACTTCTAAAGCTCACGAGTCGAATGAAATACTGGAGATCCCACTCCCTTACCATCATCTTGTTCAGGGTGCATGTATCATCGACGATGCAGAGAACCTACAAAGGGCCGCAGAGGTCGCCGCTGCGGCAGCCAGTCGGCAGGGGGAGCAAGAAACTGAGATCTCTGGGGACCAAAACTTCACACTCAAAACCGGCCGAAAGCGCAAACATGATGAGGAGGTTTCGGTTTCGGATGCCGAGTCTGACTCTGATGCCGATTTGGAGGTTCAAGCTGGCAAATTTTCCGCCAGTTCTGGTTCTCTGAATAAAGCCGAAATTCCAGAGGGTGGATCCCAGCCAGCTTTGACTGAGAGAGAGCAGAAGAAAATGGAGAAGAAAAAGGCAAGGCGTGAAGCTAGAGCACTAACCCGAAACATGAAGAGAGCCAACAAGGCGGCCAAGAAGGTAGCCGCAGCTGCAGAGAACACTTCCAAACAGCAACAACCTGCCGATGTGATGCATGAGGATGATGAGCAGCCGTTTGACTACAGTAAGGCCGAGCCTGTCCTGCACGCAGCAGCAAAACCCAAGGGCGGTGATAGAAAGCCGAAAAAGACATTTGATCCCTACACAAAGAAGTCTGGTGATGCGCCGCGGGGTGCGAGGAATCTTAACCACGAGAAGAGCGGTATGACGGCTACGTTTAAGAAGTAAACAGCTACTAAAAATGTTGTTTTGGAGGGAGCGGGGGCCGAAAACATTACATATACGCTGTATAAATATAAGCAGAAGTTCTGCAGTGCTCTCCAGTGTCGAAATAGGAGCAGATCAACGCATTGTTAGGGCCTCTTAGGTTAGTTCACTCAAGGGTATACGCGACTCCATGGCCTTCTAACTCCCTGGATAGCCTTCTCAGCCATTTAATGCCTGTTCTCTGCCCTGAGTTGTACCCCTTTGTAACTGCATTGCTACCTTCACACATCGCATATCGTATACCTCGATTCTTGACTTCGCGATCTGCTTCAGTCAGTTTTCCTTTAATCAGCTAGCAAGCCAAGCACTTCCATCGAGTGCCTGTATGTACCTACCTATTTTGCTGCATCTGACACCAAGGTACTGGTTGGCCTTCGCAAGGCATTTTTGGCAAGCGCTAAAACCTATTACGATTGGGGTTTAGGGGGCCAGCCATGTATTCTAATAACACGAACAACATATAGCGCTAGTAGCGTGATACAGCGCGATTGAGGCAGGCTGGCAACCTGCAGGACAACGGGAAAACCGGGCTGGGATCTGAGTTTGGCTCAACAAGCCAGGACAACTAGGTTGGTGCCTCTTAGCCACCCGCCCCCACCACAGTGTATACTGTTCCATGTGTCAGACGGATAGCTAATGGGTGCCAGGCCAAGGGGGTGTTGTCACTTGTCACATACTTATGCTACAGGACCAGAGCGCAGGAAGCTGAGATACTAAGTTGTCATACCCTGTTCAAGATTACGATAATTCAGGATGCCACGCTCTATACGCCGTTGGTTCGAGCAAGCCGTCAACGCCGCTTGTAACAGAGGCTCGAATAGAAACTGGGAGAGGGACGAGAAAGAGGTTACCTGGGTATGATAGGCAGCTTCCAACTCAAGAATTGCAGTGCAGCTCATCTATCAACCAGTGGGAAAAGGCCAGGGCAAGATCGAACAGTTCATACCTCTTACGTTGTGACTGTCCAGTCATTGGGCAAGTTTCGTCCTCTAACATGTTTGATATTTGGCCAAAGAGGGGGAGAGTCTTGATTTTGTCGATCTCAATGGATCTTCACTCAGGGTCCAAAGATCGGCAGCGGCTCTGTCATCAGGTCGCCGTCAGCAGAGTAACTTCCCACAACTGGCATCATTACACATTTTACTTCAAATACTTCATACATACCAAAAAATGTGGCTTATGCATGTACGACACCCAGGTCACAACTCGCGCCAGAGTACCAGAAGTAAGTGTATAATGCTTCGTGCAATCTTCGTTTGGATTTATGCATATTATCAAACGTCCATGGCCGAAGACTGATATACTTATCGGATTAATTACGCTGACGGTGCTCGGGACTTCTGGGACCTGGTGCATTTTTTTGGGACTTTGACGGGCATGAATCCACAGGCTGACGTCACAGCGCAATACGCATTGTAAACTCGGGACGGAATTTGGATAGACCCTGCGGCTGAAGTGGGGAAGGTCTCTCTGTTTAACGTCGTGATCCCTCCAGGTGGGAGGGCGGCAAGGACGGATCCGCGAATACGTGGACAATTTCCTCGAAGGACGCCATGATGTGCAGGTTTTGAGCAAAAGTGTACATCACACAATCTCATGATAGCATTTTTTCAACGCACGGGAGAGCGTGGGGGAAGGTATTTGACCGCTATCGACATGCCAAGCATCATAGGATCAAGACGACACACCTCAGAGAGCGAGTAAAGGGGAATTGGAAGCTCATGGAAGTCGCCGCGCTGACACCGCTCGTCACTACCCGGCCAATAAAGCTGGCACGAGCTCCGTCGTCGCGTCTCTCCTATCACTGAGTTGGAGCCCCGCGGTCGTGGTGGCTGTCTGGGTTGTTGCTCTGCCTAGAGAAGGTTCTGATGCCGATCGGGCCTTCTAGGCCTCGAGGAGTTTGTCAGGGTTTTACCCCCCGTCTTCATGGCGTAAAATATCAGTTCGATGACAACCAAAACTTAAGATCCACAACCAAAACGCCGGCCGGTGTAACCACACCACCCCAGGGAACGGTGGTCTGGAACATGGGTGTCTGCAATTATGACGTTGACATGGGCTTGGCGCTCATGTATAGAGTATCTGAGTTCGTCTTCTTTCAATTATAATAGGAATATTATAACTAGGGTTCAACCAAAGTTGCAGCAGTCGACGACGGCAGACATGCTGCGGCAGCTGTACAGTGAAATGGCGGTGGATGTCCAGTCGCTCATGTCGGGGAGACAGAAAATGCTCGAATTAGGTTGAACAAAGGACACGATTAGCGGCTAGGGGCGGGAGCTGCCCGGGGACCTCGAAATGCTGGGGAAATGATCCCTGAAATGGATAAACCCTTATTTCTAGGGTGTCCTTGAGCACCCTAGTTACTGTGGCAATGTAGTAAAGATGGCGTGGATAAATGCAACGGAAGACGGCTGGTTTCCACCCTCTGCTGCCAGGTGTGGCCATTCTAGCAAATTCCATCGTGGTGAAGGGGTTCGAAAGATTGGGGATCGAAGTAAATCGACGACGTTCGCTTTTGCTCATGGGACCCTGTGGTGTGGCACCAGCAGCGGAGGGCTCGTCGGTAGCTCGTTAACATAACGACCTGAGTGGCCGAACGGGAGAGGATCAGAAAGCACCTTTAGGGCCAAATAGATAAAAGAAAAATACCAAGGAGGAAGCGCACAGTTTTGGCAAGCGTTTGATAATTAGATCAAAAGAATTACAGTATAGCAGGAGACCCAGAATGAACACAGAGATAGGAGAGCCTCAAAGTAACAGGTTACCGCTGCTGGCGAGTACCTCCTCTACGTGCGAGGGCCCACAATTGGACCCTGACTTTTCCGATCCCCCCTCGATCCCCAAGGGTGCAGGCCAGAAATGAGGATCGGAGCATTTCATGTTGCATCTGTGAATCAACTAAAAGCACGTCGAGGGCCTCGATGGGAGGAGAGGAGCCCAACATGATCCCCAGCCCCAATCCCGATTGCCTCGCAGGTAGAGTCTTCTACCCGCACATGTTGTCTGCGAGTTTCCCTCCATAGAAAGCACCGGCTTGATGCACCAGCACTAATTTGGCTACTTAACGTTTCCATCGACACACCTGTTTGGATTCAACGCTATGTCAGATCCCTCCCTCGAATAAATTGTCTACATTGTTGAGAGTCTGGGTTGTTAACACCCAAAACTTGGAAGATACTGTACGTATATGTAATCTTGCGTTCTTCTTTTGGCCCTGCTTCACATCGCGATCACCTCATCCCCGCATGTTGGCGGCTGGTTCTTATCGTCAGTTCCAAGTTTTCTCAGCCTTGTCGCGGGCTGGTGGGTCAACCGACCACTCACTTCCTTGCCCGCCGCAACTGGCTGAGAGGACCCAGAAACGCATTTCTCGCCTGACAGACCGGCCATTACCACCCTCAAGCACCCGATAATTCGCACCGCACAGTCCCTCAGCCGCAATTGCCCACGCCACGCCTCTTGTCGGCGGTTTCTTGTTTCAATTTTAGCAGGTTGAGATGATTTCCGCCCCAACATGACGGTGTGGCCTTGAGGGGGATTGCGACGAGCGCGTCGGACACTCATCTGATGCTAAAACCCAAATCTCGTCGCTTCCGTTTGACGTAACGATGCTCTAGTTTTGCTTCAGTCTAACACCATTTCTTAGGTACAGGAAGTCAATCGATCTTGCATAAGGGACATTGACTCTGCTGCCGATAAAATAAAAAAGCAACCATACACGCGGTCTGTTTTTATCATATTCGCAGATCACCACTTTCGCCACCGACACAACAGGTGCTGATGCTTCCCC
Source organism: Podospora didyma (assembly GCA_033439775.1). Lineage (NCBI taxonomy): Eukaryota > Fungi > Ascomycota > Sordariomycetes > Sordariales > Podosporaceae > Podospora > Podospora didyma. The sequence continues at coordinate 941,283 of JAULSW010000004.1, forward strand.
TGGGGAAGCTTCAAGTCTCCTGCCGCACAATTGAAGGCCCCGACATAACATGTTAGAAGAGACATGGAAGACGAAACGAACAAATTCCAGGGCATCCATCCACCCTCTCCTCGTGGCCATCCTCTACCCCGCCGAACCTCGCCCGAAAAATCAGTAACGCTATTCCACCACCGACTCGCCCGTGATGCGTCCAAAAGGGAATCGCCGGGCACGGCTCCTTCTGCCATGGTTCCCGTTAACTCGTCGCGAAGAAACTCGTCTGGCGAGAGCCATGCCACTGGACATAGCGACAACAAGAGATGGTTCGATCAATCGAACCGCAATCCAACGGCAACCTTCGATGCCACGTCCATGGATGTGGACCCCCCGTTCTTTCAAAAAGAGACAGATTCTTCCAACGAAGACTTGAGGGATCCGGGTGCTCCTCATCGCAATCCCACCTTTCCATTTGCGCCGGGCGCTCCTCAAGCCCCTCACCTCCACCATGCTGCCACACGTAGCAGTAGCGCGGACGACTATCGAAGCGTCATAGATGATTTGACGATTGAGAACAAGCGCTTGAAAGAAGAATTGAAGCGGTATAAACAATTTGGCCCCGACATGATGCAGAAAGAAAAGCTTTTTGAGATCAAGGTTCACGGACTGCCAAAACGGAAGAAACGGGAGCTCGAGATCACCCTCCGTGAATTCGCTGCTGGTCTCGAGGCTTCTAGTGAATCGCCTTCGCAGAGCAGGAAGACCGGAAGACATGGGAAAAACGTGTATTCGTCGGGAGAGTCCAGGTCCAAGCATGCCTCTTCTTCCTCGTCTCACTCTCGCCCTGTCGACTCGGCGTATGCCTCCATGTCAACGGGACCCAGCTCTCATGCACCCCATTCTGTAGGGGCCTCTCTCGGACGTCCATCGATCGGCTCGCGCGCGAAATCGTCCTCGATACATCATGTTGAGAATTATCTTCGTGATACACCCGACGGCCTCTTACCTCGCCATTTGGTGCTGACCGATAAGGAGAGAAAGAAGTTGGTGGTGCGACGCTTAGAGCAGCTTTTCACCGGGAAAATCGGTGGTAAGGACGTTGACCACGATCGATCGACGCCCTTCACAGCTAGACAGGCACTGTCGAGACAAGCATTGTCTGACCTGGCGACAATGGCGCCTCCGGGCAATACGGAAGCATCACGCGAAGCGCGTATACAGCTTGATCCGGGTCAGAAGAAGCCGCGATCTGGAGACAACATGTCTACATCAAATTCGAATGGCGACCAAACCGAATCCGGTGGAAATGGCGATGGCAGTAGAAGCGGTGGTCGGAGTGGAAATAACACGTCCCCTCCAACCACGCTACCACCAGATCAGCGGCCTACCCGGCCTCTAGATCTCGATCCAGACCGAGTGCAGGTTCCGTCGGAGAATATGGAGTACATCCGCCATCTTGGTCTGGTGCCCCCAGAATTTTTGGTCGAGAAGAAGTCAAGCCATCAGGATGTGTCTCCAGACGCGGAAGGGTGGGTTTATCTGAACCTGCTTTGCAACCTCGCACAGCTGCACATGATCAACGTAACCCCGGGATTCATTCGGTCGGCTGTCAACGAAAAGAGCACAAAGTTTCAGCTTTCACCTGATGGCCGAAAAATACGCTGGCGCGGTGGTACCGATGGCACAAGGTTCAGCAGCGACAGCAGTTCAGAAAACTCCCAGAAAAGTCCCTCGACCGATGACACAGATGAATCGAACGAAAGTGGACAAAAGAAGAAGATAAAGACGCCAGGGGGGGACATGACTTTGGGAGCTTCGAGCAAAGACTCTAAGTTTGGGCCACAGACGTCATCACGGTCCCAGAGCTTCCACTATAAACCGTTATTTGTACACCAGTCGTCGTCAATGGAGTCCTCGCTGGAGGGGACGGGATCTCAGCTCTCCGAAGGCATCCTTGACGAGAGTAACCTCGAAAACGCTGCCAACTTGAAATGGGATTACAGCGGCTCTGGGTCCTCGCAGCGAAAGAAACGCCGCCATGATGGTGCTATCATATATTATAGTGGGGCTCCATTTTGCACCGATCTGTCTGGAGATCCGGGTGAGGTGTCACCGTCAACTTACTTAACATCTACAGGGCAGAAGGCTGAATCTTCGGCGAGAAGCTTGACTGGCCTAGCTGTTCACCGGACCCAGTCCGGGTCTTCGCTTGTAATTCGGCCCCTCAGCGATAGCCGCACGGTGGCTCATGACATTCCGGGCATGGAATCGGACAACCTTTCTGACTTATTGTCGGATGCTGAAGAGTCGCTGGTCATGGAGGAACCGGAATTTCCTTGGTGCGACAACTCGGAGAAAAATCAACCACGCTCATTCGACGAAGCTATGGAGTCTTGCGGTCTTGGTGGTGTTATTCCAGAGGACCATTTCACTGTTGTTGTCAACACTCGCCGGATGATTGGATTCGATAAAACTGGCACTACGACCTCAGCCCACCGCGCACGATCCGAGGATATTGCTGAGGCTATTGCCGCCAGACTCGCATCGATGAGGACATCATCGCCGCTTCCTCCTCCGCGTCAGACCGATGGCGCGGGCATGCCAATCGGGATCAACTACTTGAGCCGCAGCATTCGACAGCTGAAGCCTACCCCACTGCCTCCACCGGCCATCTTCTTTCCGCCCTTCAGTACCGATTCAGATACTGATAGTGACGATGAGGATGACGATCTCGAATCAGGGGAGGAGGGCATGTCAGGTGACAGTTCGTTGTCCAAGGGGCTGATCTCACAGCTCGCGAACCCTCATCACTCCGAAATCAACTATCCCGAGCACGACGAAGACTTAGACTTACAGTCTGGTGATGAGGGAGTTGACAACAGCGCATTAGACGACGATGAAGTCATGTCTGATGTAATGGGCTCGGTAGAACCTAGAAGAGAGCTTATTACGACACGGAGGATCTCAAGCGCAAGCACTGGCAAGCGTCTAGAACTCTTGCACACTGGGAGTTCTGTTGCCACTGCTGGGGGTGCTGAGAGTGGTTACAGTAGTTCTATGGAGGAAGATGCAAGTTGATGATGGACGTTTTTTATTAGAAGGAAACGCGTTTGGTTGCATCTTTGAACACACGACTGCGTATGCCAAGCTGGAAATCGTGCCTTTTTGTTTTGGGAGCGCCTGGCGTCGGATTTAAATGCGCGCATTGATACCATTTTGTCATGTGTGGTTCACAGATTAGGTAGCACAATTTATCGGCATGCGAAGCTAGTTTTATGACCATGTTGGTTTTTGAACAAATATGATCTACTAAAATCTGTACGCATGTACGAAAGCCCTAAGATTATTTTGAGGTGTGCTGTATCCCGGGCCTAGACCGCCCCGCCCATCACACCGGTTACTACCCCACCTTTCAATTTTGCGCGTCCCGACTAGGACGACCATGACGGCGATCTCCACAACATACCCTTAAGCTCCGCCAAGTACTTGCACTCTCCAGGTTGTCTCTCTCGCAACATGCTGAGGCGGCGAAGAAATGGCTAGCAAAGGAAAAGAAACAGCGACTCGGTAAGCTATGCGCTTTTCTTAAAAGAACATCCTAGGTGGATGGACTTTAAACTGTAGAGGTTCTGACAAACTTTAAACGAGCAGCAAGGAGGCCGCGCCCTCAAACCCCCGAGGTATTCCGTATGCGCCGTTTGTCGACAAAGTCGAGGACTATGTCGCGTCTCACGCGGACGTCGAGCCGACCCTGCGAAGCTTTCAGGAGATGATTGCGTGAGTTCAAGCCTCCGTCACGGTCTGGATCACTCGAGCAGAACACCGGGAAGTAGGTCAGGATCATAGAGCTGACCGGTGTGGCAATTTCGGGCAGGAAATACCAGTTCATGGAGCAAAATCTCCAGCGCCGCGTCGGTGGTTTAAAGGACAAACTTCCTGACATTCAAAAAACACTTGACACCGTCCGCTTCCTGAAGCTCCGAAAGGTAAACGCGGGACTGGCCCGGGATCTGCTCCTGCAGATATCTCCAGACTACTCCATCTGAATGAGGGGCCACGCTCTTCGAAGGGATGGGCGCACATCTAACAGGCGACAGGACGAACACGAGCCCATCGAGACAACCTTCGAGCTGAACGAAACGCTTTACGCAAAAGCAGAGATACCGCCAACAGACGAGATTTACCTATGGCTTGGAGTAAGAAACTCACACCCCGTACGGTCGCTGTATTATTATCCTGACGAAAGCGCTAAATTTCAGGCCAACGTGATGTTGTCTTATCCCATCAACGAAGCGGAGGAGCTTCTCAGCTCAAAGCTGCAGGCTGCCACCACGAGCCTCTCCAACTGCGAAGAGGATCTGGATTTCTTGAGGGAGCAGATTACAGTACGTATACACGGGAAGTCTGCATTTTGGGGCTGTATTGCTAACTTGGGCTACCAGACAATGGAGGTGGCAGTGGCGAGAGTCTACAATTGGGACGTCGTGCAGAAACGCAAGGACAAGGAGGAAGAACAGAAGGCGAAAGAGACAGGGAAAGGGAAGGACATAGAAGGGAAACCGGGAGGCTGAATGGGCGAACGGCAAATGGATATCTGCGCACGCCTTCATCGACTTCCGTTCCATCCTTTGTGAAACTACGGATAGAGAGAGGGCAAACCGGACGCAGGGCTACAGAGAGCCCGGCTCTTCGACTCTTTTCCGGGGCAAAAGGTGGAATGCACAGTCATGTCTTGATAGCGTGTGTGAAGGACAACGCTAGCCAGGCTGACTTAACAGGCCGGGAATCGCTCGCAAAGCAAGGCCAGTCGTGTATCGTTGGCTCCAGATGGGGATATGGCTCTGACGCGCCTCTGAAATGGATGAGTCTGAGACAACCAAAAACTCAACTAAATGCGCCGCCGAGTGACCTTGCTGGGTCCAGGGCCCGCTGATTTTATTTAGCACTGGGCCTGGTGTCCACGGTGTTTTTCTCAAAAGTTAACTCGCAGCCATTAAGGTTCTTAGTTCATCCGAACCATTGCAACCAAGCTTGATGATGCACTTGTATACGGCTTTATATTTTGACTGCCATTCAATTTTTGGAGGGGCCAGGAAGTCGCCCTTGGAAAGGGGATGAGGGAGGGGCAATTGCGGGGTGTTGCCAAACTGAGCGTGATTACAGCGGGGGGTACGTAATCTGCGCCTCGTAAGATAGGTGGTATTGTATTTACAATGTATGGCACTGCAGCGCAGCGGCCTCGGTGGCTGACTGTAATGGTCTATGTAATGAAACTCTCTGCCGCGGGCCGTCAGTGGTCGCCATGACGAATTTGCGAGGGCGGCAGCGCCTGGTCGGCCTGGCCCTTTTCCTTTTCTGGCTTCATCAAATATACTTGACCCAAACCCTGTCTTCGTCCACCTGCCTTGCTCCCATCCCCCCCCTTTTTTTGCCACGAGTTGTCTTTGCACATTCCCGCATCGCCTGCATTCCTTTCTGCTAAACACGGTCCGAGTACATCGTTTATTCCCTCAGCTTGGTCCCTATCTCCCCCGCAACCTAAACCCCTGCCCGAATCCCACGAGCAACCTCCACCGACGAAAGATTCCAAGAAGCAAAGGCTCGCGAACCTTCCACCTTCGATACGATGGCTGAACCCACACCCTTGGAACTCGACACCAAGTACGACCACTATGACTTCCCCACGACGGCTCCCATTCCCCAGAATGGACACGCTGGGTATTTGACGACACAGCAGCAGGCTCAAGTCCACCAATTGCGGCTCATGCTGGAATCGGAGGGCTACACCAAGCGACTCGACACTCTTACACTGGTAAGCCAAGCCGCAATTTTCCCCAATCTGCATTTTACTGACATGTCTGCCGTAGCTGCGCTTTCTCCGCGCCCGCAAGTTCGATGTAACTCTCGCCAAGAATATGTGAGAAGATGCCATCGGAAAGTTGGACGGGGGCTGGGCCCCTGTGAGACGGACCCTTACTAACTGTCCCCAGGTTCGTTGACTGCGAGAAGTGGCGGCAAGAGACTCACCTTGACGAGATGGTGCCAACGTGGGAGTACCCCGAGAAGGAGGAGATGTTCCAATACTACCCCCAGTACTACCACAAGACCGACAAGGTATGCCATCAAACCCCCACCCTTGGAGGCCGCCCATCCCGACTCTCTGACTACGAACTCACGCAATGTTCAACCTTTAGGACGGCCGTCCTGTCTATATCGAGCAGCTCGGCGGCATCGACCTAACCGCCATGTACAAGATTACTACAGCGGAGCGCATGTTGACGAATCTGGCGGTGGAATACGAGCGGCTGTCGGACCCAAGGCTTCCGGCATGCAGCCGCAAGAGCGGCGTTCTGCTCGAGACTTGCTGCACCATCATGGACCTCAAGGGTGTGGGCCTCACCAAGGCCCCGCAGGTGTACAGCTATGTGAAGCAGGCGAGTGGTCTGAGCCAGAACTACTACCCCGAGCGCCTCGGGCGTCTTTACCTTATCAACGCCCCTTGGGGCTTCAGCACCGTCTGGGGCGTGATCAAGGGCTGGCTTGACCCCGTCACCGTACAGAAGATTCACGTGCTCGGAAGCGGGTACCAGAAGGAGCTGCTAGCGCAAGTCCCGGCTGAAAACCTTCCCAAGCAGTTTGGCGGGTCCTGCGAGTGCCAGGGCGGATGCCCGCTCAGCGACATGGGCCCCTGGCGTGAGAAGGAATGGGCGAAGCCTGCAAAGTGGGAGACATCGGAGCAGACCATCACGAACACGGCTGGCGAGACAAAGGACGTCGCAGCTGAGACGGCTCCTGCGGCCCCGCCCGTGGCTTCTGAGACTGCCGATGCCCCGGCTACCGCTCCCGCTCCCGCAGCTGCGTAAGTATTGGAGCGTTACTCAGCATCGGTAGAAAGAGCCAAAGGAATATATTGTCTTAAAAGAAGGCGAATTGCTCGTCTCCCTCCTTGGTTGCGAGATAAGGCAGGCTCACTCGGATTGTTCGGTTGGGCGGTGCTAGGGAGGGATGGGGTTTTTTTTTTGCAAGTGGCATTTTATCCGAGCCATAAATAGAGGGGAAGAAAATTATGTCTATTGACAGTTTTCACGCCGTATTGCATGCATTACATTATTAGTTCCTTGCGTGTTTTCGGTCGTCTGAACATATAAAAATAGGAACTCAAGCTCCTGTGGGTGCTTAAAGGTAAATGTTACATCCATTGCCATTCCCAATCTCCAATCAATGCGCCTTCATAAAGCAAAAGGGGAGTAAACGAATGATAGAAAAGAGAAACACCATGACCCCTACCAGTCTCTAACCACTTCAATCAGGGATAAGCCGAACCCTGTGGTGATTAACGCAACCATCCGCCTCTATCACCTCTCGGTAGCAACATAACTAGCCGCAACGCGCGCCCTCTCCATCTTGGCCACTGTGGCCGGCATATCCCTCTTCAGCCTCCCCAACGCCTCAACTGCCTGCCCAAAATGCAGCTCAACCTCGTCCTGGCGGTCTAGCGGCCCTAGCCCCTCGAGCACCTTCTTGCCCGAAGTCGCCCCGTCGGCGTCGACCTTGGCGCGTGCTGCCTCTAACGCCGCCTCGTCCGCCGCGATACCTGCTTTTGTAGCCGCTGCCCATGCCTGAGCCGTCGCCTGCGGCACCCGGCGCTTGAGCGAAGCAATCGACCGCAGGAGATCCTCCTCTTCGCGCGCCAGGTCTTCGACTTTTGCCCTCTTGCGCCCATCAAAGGGCTCGTACTGCTCCTCCGGCGCCGGGAAAAAGCCGCCACCGCTTGCCGGCCCAGCCGACGTTGTCAGCGTGGACGAGGTGTTGGGCGAGAAGAACAGGTCTGGGTCGACCGGCATGCCATTGATGGTTAGGTTCGGCGCCGCGAGTGTGAAGGTCTGGATGATGTACTGGGTATTCGGAGAAGGCAGATAGTTAGCCTATGGTCCAGAATCCCATTTCTTGTCATGGGGGGGAGCAGAAAGGACTGGGTTGGGAAAATACTACACACGTTATTAACCATTTGCTCAATCCGCACGCGCAGCTCATCCTCCTGTCCATCGGCGCCCTCAACAGGAGGGAACGCCGCGTTGATGCTGTCGGCGGCGGCGCGTCGCACATTGTTGATGAGGAAGGCGAAGTCCTCAGGCGCTTGCAGCTCGATGCGACGGTGCGCAGCCGCCGCCGATGCCTCGGGCGAGTCGTGGTCGTTGTCATCATCCATCTTGTTAATCAAGATTCGATAATGTCCCTTAGGTTAGCTTCGTGGTGGTCCATCTGTCGCGGCTGTTGCTGGCTGCTGCCGGGGAAAATACATGGTACCACTGACATGATACGTACCGTGATTCAATGCGTACGCTGTGAAGCGAAACAAACAAATATCCAGCCTTACCCATGTGGGGTTTATCGATGGAGAGTGGCCCGTGCAGAGCCACTATTGCCAGTGGAGTCAGAAGTCGGGGACCGCTAGCCCGAGGGTTTCCGGCTTTTGGCGGCCTACAACAAGAATTATAGGCTAGCCAGTAGCTGCCTACCTACTAGATCACCCGTTGGTGGGGGCGGGGTCGTTATAACGTCAACCGCCACCGCCTATCGCGATTGCAGCTCTTCACTCCACACTGGAGATAGGCACACTTCTGGACATAGATGGGAGCTGTGGACATTAACCATGCACCCAGTGACCCAATCGTACATTTTCAAGGCTTCCATATATGCTAGTATTGCATCCTAAGCCTATGTTTTTGAATCATACAGTACAAGGCCGTGAAATGGAGCATGTGCGACAAATCTATTCCTTCACCAGGCGCGGATTTGACCATTCTCTCATTAAGCCCAATTAAAGAGCCAGCAATACCTTTACCTAGGACATATATAAATGGAGAGACAAACTCGCATTCGGGCATGACGGCCAAATATGCGCAGTGATGGTGCCAGTGGTGTAAAACGCCCACTTGTCATCCCCAAGACGATGTGAAAAAGGAAGCAACGCCGTAATCCAAAGCCATTAATAAAATCTCCCAAGATCTGCTCTCAAAATTCCAGAAAACTCCTGGTTCCCATAGCATCCGTCTGAAGAGCTGCCACCTCCAGACGGTAGAGACAAGGAAAGCGGAAAGTATGAGGAATGAGGACAACAGAAAGCTACCGATTGGCGACACCCCTCTGAGTTTCGCTGTGATAGCTAAAAAGCTGGCCGCCATGGTGGATAGAGACTTGAAGGATACGGTCACACTGCACCCCCCACGATGATCCCAGGAGTGACAACCAGAGTGTAGTATATAAGTCCCACGGAACTGCTGAAGTGCCAGGCTTCTCGAAAAGGAAAGAAAGACAATAGTGTAGCTGGACAGGCTGGTACGCGCTTGTACTTGATTGGCCGTGTGCTCGCGCGTTCGGTTTGAATACAGGCATGTGTGTATGGTCGTGATGTATACGTTTATTGGGGCAGGATCTTCTTGATCTCATCGTCGCTGAGAACAATCTCGTGGACGGGATCTCGTCGGTTCTCGAGTGGAACGTATTCGTAGTCGACATAGGACGGCAGGAAGATTTCGGGATTCCATGCGAAGCCCTGGCTGGAGGCGAGGTATGAAATCTACAACAGGTGAGTCTCCTGCCTGCCTGGGTAAGTGGGCAAAAGAAGCTTACCAGTCGAGGAGGCCCATCAGGATCAGCGATGTTGATTGTTGTGCACTCTTGCTTGGATAGAGCTGAGCCTGTAGGCACAACCGTGAGCAACTATGTCACAGGTCGATCATCGACCCCGCGGCCGAGTAACAGCGGCATATACTTACTCAAGAGACTTGGTCGCCGTGAGTGTAGCATCTTTTGTTTGTGGGTGGAATGGGGGCTCTTGAGAGTCAACCCAGGTGTGGTCGGCGAGCTCGAGTAGGAGGACGGTGAGGAGGAGGACGGTGAGGAGGAGGACGGTGAGGAGGAGGACGAGGAGCTTGGAGCAGCCTTGCCCGACTGCCTGATGTGATCGTAGTCCATGATTGAAGGGGCTGGGATAACGATGGAAGAAGACATTGGCGTTGGTCTGGCAATCAATAAGACAGGATCCGGAAGGGAAGCCGGCGAGGGATACGGCGCTACGCTGCACAGAGGCCCCGACTGGGGAGAAGAGCAGGACGAAAGGATGCTGCTGCCGACGGGACGTGCGGAGCTGCAAGGCAAGATGGCACCATATGAGAAGGGAACAACAGAAATCTAGACACCACCAAAACAACAAGGCTCAACAGCGCAGTATAATGGCGGGGACGATTTGACGGAGTTAAGGGAGCGGACGGGAGGAGGTCGATCTACAGATTGAGGATGCGGAAAGGGTGGCAGGTTCCTTTTCTTCTAACGGTCCTGCATTGACTGAATGTACACTACAGTTTACACGGGCTGTAGGTGGAACAGTAACAGCCATCATGATGAACAACCTGAGGCTGCAGCATGCACAGTGCCCCAAGAATACCCTGCCAGCACCCTGGGTGCCTTCCAATCCCCCATGCCGTTTGTTGAAGAGTAATGACTAACACGGGAAGGTACGGCCGGGCCAACTGACGCAGCCTAACAGCAGCCCGCCCCAGGACCCCGGGCAACAGGGCCTTGCCTGTTCTCAGCATGAGCCCGCCGAAACAAGTGGCTACAAATGATGGCAATTGCACATCATCCGATTCAGAACGGTGGGGCAGCTTGAACTCTTTCATTTGCACTAGTCTGCACAACGACGCCCAATTATACCCAAGTCCTGCGGGGTGCGGTGTACAACCTTGCGCTGGCAACTACTACGTGGGCTATCGAGTCTTGGTCCTTTATGAGTGGAAGTTGGGTGGGCATGTTGCGAGAGAGTTTATCTGTAATTTGAGGTTCGAGCACTCGATCTCAAGTATGCGGGGATGCTGTGAGCTATCCCGAATACTCCGCGCCTATCATCTGCTGTTCGCTTGACTGTGTCACAGGACCCCTAGGTAGCGAGCGACTTGGTCTTTGCGCCAGATCAGAAGTAAGAGTGCCGCAGAATCAACTCGGTATTGAAAGAGTCACTAGCCACCAGAACCCCATAGGCAGTGGCAGACATGGTATAGGAAATTGGAAACCTCGCCGCAACCGAGTTGGGGGAATGTACTATTTTGGCCTACCAGAGTGACATGTCTTTGACGATTTGCCCAGGCGCAGACTGTGGAGCTGGGCAAGCCAAGCCAGCAGCCCGACTGCATTCACATTCTCAGCCATTCTAGCGGTTGGCTCCGCCCGTCGTGTGCTTTGATTAGCGCTGCCTCACCTGACAACTCTGCGGCCAATCAACATAAAGTAATGTAGCATAGAGTGGGTCTCTGCAGATTTACAACCTTAGGCAATCAGGCTGCCAGGCTTGAGGGATCTCAAGGCTCCAGGCAGATGACGAGAGCTAACGCCAAGCACAAACTCAGCTCGGGCTGCAACTGGCTGTACGCGCCACGAAGAGACGGCAGAACATCCACGGACGCCAGCTTTTGCAAACTCAGCGTTTGCAACGACCAGAGCCACCAACCGTCAGCAATCAACACCATCAATCAATTCCTCTCGCGGTCTGGCATTTCCAACCACACACACACACGCAGTCACCCGCCGCTTCTTATCCGTCATCCGAGAACCGCTCTTCGCAATGGGCGACGTCCTTATCGAGAACCCGGCCAACAATGTTCTGCCGCACAAGAAGACGGTTCCTTCAACCATCCCGAGCATCGAGCATTTCGAGGGTGTTCCAATAGAAGGCGGCGATGACTACGCGACTCTAAAGCGGCTACAGCGCCAGCTGGAATACATCCAGCTGCAAGAGGAGTATATCAAAGACGAGCAAAGGTAGCACCCACGTCAAAAACACGCCACATCAGGAGGGATAACCACCATCCCCACGTTCCAAGCTGTGCTGACATTATCCATCTACTCAGGAGCTTGAAGCGGGAGCTGGTCCGGGCCCAAGAGGAGATCAAGCGTATTCAGAGCGTGCCCCTGGTCATCGGCCAGTTCATGGAGGCCATTGATCAGAAGTAAGTTGGGTCCCACAAGATATCAATTCCCCGGTCTAACCTTCATCTTTCAGCACCGGTATTGTCCAATCGAGCACCGGCTCCAATTACGTCGTCCGTATCCTCTCGACTCTCGACCGCGAGAAGCTCAAGCCCTCCTCCTCCGTCGCTCTCCACCGCCACTCAAATGCGCTAGTCGATATCCTTCCACCAGAGGCTGACTCGTCGATTGCCATGCTGGGCGTGGACGAGAAGCCAGATGTGACATATGCCGATGTTGGAGGCCTGGACATGCAGAAGCAGGAGATTCGAGAAGCCGTGGAGTTACCGCTCACCCATTTCGACCTCTACAAACAAATCGGCATCGACCCTCCGCGTGGCGTGCTTCTGTACGGCCCACCCGGAACTGGCAAGACCATGCTGGTTAAGGCGGTGGCGAACTCGACAACGGCCAACTTCATTCGTGTTGTGGGCTCCGAGTTTGTGCAGAAGTACTTGGGCGAAGGCCCGCGTATGGTCCGGGACGTGTTCCGGATGGCACGCGAAAATGCGCCAGCCATTATTTTCATTGACGAGATTGATGCCATTGCAACCAAGCGCTTTGATGCGCAGACGGGCGCTGATCGCGAGGTTCAGCGTATTCTTTTGGAGCTTCTCAATCAGATGGATGGCTTTGACCAAACGGCGAATGTAAAGGTGATCATGGCGACCAACCGCGCCGACACCCTTGACCCAGCCCTCCTGCGTCCCGGACGTCTGGATCGCAAGATCGAATTCCCCAACTTGCGTGATCGTCGCGAGCGTCGCCTGATCTTCACCACCATTGCGAGCAAGATGAGCCTTGCGCCCGAGGTCGATCTGGACAGCTTGATCGTCCGCAACGATCCGCTCAGTGGTGCCGTCATCGCTGCCATTATGCAGGAGGCTGGCCTACGCGCTGTGCGGAAAAACAGGTACAACATTATCCAAGTCGATTTGGAGGACGCCTACAGCAGCCAGGTCAAGGGGACTAGCGACGAGAACAAGTTTGACTTTTACAAGTAATAAACAGTCCAGTGCCTTTGACATATACGTCTTGGTTATCCTTTGCTGGGAAGAGCCTCTTGCGTCATCTTCTGCATTATCGTAGAAGGGTATCGTGAAAGGACATGCAAAGCGATCAAGGAGCAGGCGCGAGTGGTAATTCACATGGGAAAGAAACACACAAATGTACAGTATCTTGGTATTAGAGAGAAGGGCCGGCATGATCAACCTTTTAGATTTGCCCGTAAGATGACGGCTATGTATTTCACAGAGAAAAGCAGTCCCGTTGCCTCGCCTTGCTTCTGTCGATGAGATGTTAACTGGTTGGTTGACTTCGTTTATTAGCTGACAGAAGTTCCGCTCCCTAGAATGCTTGTGAAGTGAATTGGTCGTCTCACGGTATATCGCGACTTGTCCACGCCATACAGAATGAGAGGGAAAACGCCACTACTCAAAACATCCATCTAACGTTCAGGTTGTCCCGTGCTCTCACGAAGATTACATTATTTGGATAGGCAGTATGGCAGAAGTGGCAGCAGAATCATCAAATCGAAGCTTTCCATCCTGTTTGAATGGGAAAACCCCGGGGTATATCCTCCCCTTCCCTTTCTCCCTCTCCCTCCCTCTCTCATTATCCCTATTTCCTAATGGTATGTTCCCTCAAAAAGTATCTGTTGTTACAGTCAGATAAAACATACATACACGCAATTCTAGTATTTGCCGGCCAGCCCAGAACGCCTCCCCACAAAGCCCAAGCCAAGCCAGACCCTAAGCCAAACAAAAACAAATACATTCATACAAAGTCCTTTTCCTTGCTCATACTATCTGCCCGAAACAGACCATCGCTGGATGGGTCCACCCAACTGATAAGTAGTTTTCCCATGTCTTTATCATTATTCATTATACATTACATTGCCGTCGCCGTCTCGTACGGGTCCCCCGTGTCTATGAGAGATGTACAGCCAAAAGAGTAACAAGAGAGGGGGCGATGGATAAGGGAAGCGACGTATCGCTCGCTGGGTAGAAATAGCGAGGCGGAAATTATAGCAGGTAGGTCGCGTTCCTTGTATTGGAGAATAGGCGTGCGGTAGCGCGAAGAAACCACCATGCTCTAATGTTGGCAGATTGTGATACGACTAGTAACCGAACGGTTTGTCGGAGGTATCATTCCAAGAAGCTTTTTCGGGTCGTGATATCACTCATGAGCCGAGAACAACACCGAGCTCGAGAAGTAGCCTAACGAACCGCGTATGAAGCTCAATGAAGAAATCAGGCAGGCCCACGAGCTCGGCAAGTCCTCGTTGTTTGAGGGCAACTCCAGAAGCACCAAATCCGCCGCCCATGCGTCTTGACGGGCCGCCCATGCCTCCCATCAGGAAGCTGCTGCCACTTCCGGCTGAGACAGGGGGTGCAACATCGGACGAGAAGCTCTCATAGCCAGGTCCAGGAATGATGGGACTGCTTGCCGTCGATCCAGATAACTCCGCTACGGTGCGTTCGGCCTCGGCTTCAGCTAATGTTTGTATCCAAGCAGCCATATCGCGAAACGCAGCGGCTACGAAGCTGAAGGCTTTCATGGCCAGTCGCTCGCGATGCGTACTGAGGGCCAAGAAGGCATAAACCCGCTTGTGGCCGCGAGCATGTATATCGGGGATACGGAAGATGTAGGCTGTAGTATAGCCGGCGGTGGGGTCCCCAAAGAAAATCGGGCCCCCTGACGAAGCGGAACCAATGCTATGTGTTGTAACAAAGGCGGGTGTGCTGGGAGATGCGCTGGGCGTGGACATGGAACTGCTACCGGCTGGAGGTCCAGTCGCCGGTGCGCGGGGAAGTGTTTCTAGGGAGAGTGTACGCAGACAGGATGCGCGGACAATGGAGAACGAGGTCGGCGCGACGGGTTCATGCGTGGAGGTGTAGTCGAGGTAGTGGGTATGGGTGTTCAGACCGGAGCTGGAGCTGGTGGTGGAGCGCGATGCCACCGACACTGCCGTAGCCGTGCGCCGGTGGGATGGGTGGGGCCGTGTCGCCGCCGACTCATCTTCTGACGTATTCGAAGACGAGGGTTGTGAAGTGGGCGGAGATGTGGTATCCAACGCTCCATAGACGCGCGCACAAGGGGCACGTGTCCGCAATGTTGGACCGCGCTCCGGCCGCGAATCGATACCCACTTCCTTACCCTCCTGGCGTCTTGGCAAAGTTAGCGCGCAGTTGTCGCATGGGCCGGCGCGGCGCGTCACGTATTCGTCGTAGGTCCTACGGAAGCCCGAGTCGTGGCGCGGCTTCTGCTGAATGCCAGGCCCCTGAGGCAGCCGGGGACTTTGGGGTGGTGTCTCGACGGCGGAGCCTGAAATGACGGCGGCGGCGGCGGCGGCAGCGGTAGACTGCGCGGCTCGAAGCAGAGCGGCGCGGAAGGTCTGGGCTTCCTGTTCTGAGGCGGGAACTGACGAGCTCCGAGGGGTACCGGTGAAGTTCATTCGGCGAAAGGCCTCGGTGGTGGCGTTGAAGGGTTGAGCAGAGTCCCGAGTGGTCCGCGTGCTCGTGCGTGGCCTCTCGGCATCGAGACCAGTGTAGGCCGTCAGATCATCTTCGTAGCATGCGCTGCAAGGAACAGGGAGCCCTTCGGTGACCATTAACGGCGTGGGCCCATGAAGATCACAATAGTGAGCAAGACAAAGCTGAAGGTGGGAAATTAGCATCTTCGTCTTGTCCGGCGCGTCCTGCCGACGTTCTGACGTGCGGGATGGGTTTGAGCCTGTGTGCTGTTTTCATGTCTGGGACAGAAGTGCCGACGAGAGATGCTGGTGTAGGCACGTCATGGCATCATCAAGCTAGGCCGGCCAAGTGAAGAGTGTAGTGTAATACACCAGATGTTGCTGAAAGGGAAGGGGGGAGAAAGCCAAGGGGGGTTATTCAACGCCGGGCCCGTTGGAGGATCGCACAGACAGCGCCATCTTCACTGAAACGGCAGCACGTGGAGAAGCGGTCTGGCGCTGGGGCTAAATGCGGCCAGACCACTTTTCGGGCAGCTGCAGACTACAGTTGGGCAACGTTGCTGCATCGAACACTGGCTAGCTGGCCCCGAGACAACGACGTGGGGGGCATAGGAGAAGGGTAGTGAGGAAGCAGTGAGGCGGTGAGAGCAAGGTGTGCTGGGCGGGTGTGGGTGATGGGGAGTTTGGTTGCATTGGCCAGACGCCCGCCGCCCCCAAAAACAAGGTGAGCCGTGCCGCGGGAAGGGGGAAGAAAAACGCTCACACAGCACCAGCGCGCGCCGACCGGCTGGGGCTGGCAGATCTTCATCAAATTGTCGCGGGGCCGGGCAGAGGCATGGGGGCTTTGGACGGGGGTCACTCACAATCGACGTCATGGCTAGCGGGCTATCTTATCGAGAAGGCGCCCGAGGGTTGTTGTATAAAGGTTGTCGCCAGCGCCCTGGCGGAGAAAGAGGGCGCTGTGGAGGGAGAGATGCGACCAGCTGTGCTATGCTGTGCTGTGCTGTGGTCTGTCGTCCTTGCAGGTCCTAATGTGTGGTCTCGCGACGCGGGATGCCGGAATGGTCAGGTAGGTTTGTTAGAGGCAATACCAGGTCTTAGTGCACACTCGTTGTTTGCTGAGGCTGCCCTGAGGATCAGCGATCTTAGTGAGTTAGACCACCCCCGAGCTGACTGTGCTTCCCGTCTACGCCCAAGAATGCATGCAATGCAGAATTGTTTGCTTGAATGGTTTTTTTGGGGTGCCGAGAATGCAGTAAAGGTTTCTGGTAAGCCAAGGAACGACAAAGACCGATCTCGTGTAGCTTTCGTCTCTCAGGCAGGGACGCAATGCTGCAGACAGTCAGACAGACAAGGGAAAACCTGTGAGCGGAAGCAACCTCGGCTTATTCGCCCAGGATGCCCTCTCACACTTCTGGGCTGGGCTGAGGGTACGGGTGGAATCAGATTTAGGCCGGCGATGGAATGTGTGTGGATCTCGGCGAGGTGGATGAAGGTGTCGTCAACCTCGGAAGCGAATGTGGCAAGCCATGGCAAGTGTTGTTGTGAGGGTAGGTGAGTGTGGGAAGTCTCGATGTATTTTGTCCAATGTTCTTTGGGCCCGAGTGAATGATTGCCGCGGAAGGATGATGAGGCAAGATATTCCGTAGGTATGGGGATGCGTGCGAGGGATGTCGAACTTGTGGAATGAGATGGATGATTATTATTCAAATTCGACTCGGGACAACTGAATGAACGAGCGACAGGTTGAGCAAGTGCTTGTTGCTAGACAGCGCTACTAACAGCTGTCGAGGGCAGGGCTGCTTGTAGCCTCTTTAAGAATCCTTCCAAGTTCCCGAGCACTGAGCAGAGACGCGAGCGAGCCTTGTCTGCTGCGAGGAGGGTTGCAGCTTTGCCAAATTGGGCCGGGGCATCCGTCCATGATCCTTGAAATCACGGACGGTTGCGGCAAGCACGCTTCGACGTCGAGCTTCGAGACCAAGTGCGCAGCTTGAACGCCAACTCGC
This sequence comes from Podospora didyma, assembly GCA_033439775.1. Classification (NCBI taxonomy): domain Eukaryota; kingdom Fungi; phylum Ascomycota; class Sordariomycetes; order Sordariales; family Podosporaceae; genus Podospora; species Podospora didyma. The sequence goes on from JAULSW010000004.1 coordinate 958,764, forward strand.
AGACTTGCAGTGGAGAGGGAAGGTGGGGCAGCAGGGGCTCCCTGAAGAGTTGTGCTAGGTCTAGGTGTTACGATTACCTCGACTCGGCACCACCTGAGACGCGACAGTGGTCGTGTGCTAATAATGTTACCCCAACAGTCTACTCCCGTCCTCGTCAACTTCCAGCTGCAGGGAATAAGACGATATCGGGCCATTTCTTACTCGGCCTGTGTGGACGGCCGACGCTCCGTTTCCCTGAATCTCAGACTTTGCCTGAGCGTTGGGATTCTTTGGGATTGGGTAGGTAATAAGTAGGTATCCGTAGTCGGATATCCTACGGATATTTAGCAGCAACCTAGGAGAGAGAAATGGAGCGGGGTTTCTCCAGAGGAAAGGTGCAATCACCAGTCACCCATTGCAAAGCTTCCAGTTTCACTCAGATTACTTCAAAATTCCGACCACATGGGCACAGGGAGCTTGTCCCCATCATCCATGGGACACACGTGTGCCTCCACTGCAAGCCAAAAGGAATGGATCCCGGCCGGGTCTCGTCCCGGGAAGGGAGTCTTAAAACCCACACCATGCACCCCGCCACTTATGTATGCTCCATTTCTCTTCCTGCCAACACGCCCACGAAGTGTGCCATGTGCGATGTGCGAGCCATTATTGCTGAATTGCCCAATTTCTTTCTTCGCCGCTCGCGAGCCAATCTACTTACCTGCCAACCTATTCTACACTACCTGAGGTACAACCTGTAGGCATTCATTTATGCACAGCACGCGCCAGGAGCCGCTTTCGCACACCCGCCCGCACACGTTGCCCTGCTCGGCGCCCATGCAGGTCCATACATACAGCACTCACATATTGCCAGTGCTAACCTGACTAGGCGACGTGCAATATTTTCCCAGTCACCCGCCGTCTGGATGCTGGAATGGCTTCTCTGCTGGAACAGTAGCGGCGGATTTAGGGCACGTGGTCGTGAGGCGATCATCCGCTCTGGGCCTTCGTCGAGCAGCGCAACCGACCTTTCAGACTGACCGACTCTTGGCGCTGTCCTTTACGGCAGGAGGAATCTCTGGTCTGGCCCGTATCCGACGGCCACCTTATCGGGATGGTTGTGTCTCCTATCCGACGCGATACAACTTGGGGACTTTGGAACACTAGTGTCTATTAAAATGCTCCGGCTTGTTACATGCTTGCGGTCCCTGTCTGCCCGTGAGTGATTACGATTCCATCTCTCCCGTCATTTTGCAGACCTGTCCTCTTCCTCTTGGGCCTGTGCCAGGTCTTGTTGCGGCAGCCCAAGCAATCTTGGACATGGTGCTTCCCTCGGTCTCTCAATGCAGCGAGCCCGCCGTTCAGTAGACCCCCTGTGACCCCCAAATCTGGCCTACAGGCCAGCCGGGGCCCATTTCTGAGCCCCGAGACGGCCGCATTTTGTCTCTAGCTTCCAACCTTTGTTCACAGAACATCCCGCACAGCACCGAGAACTCGTGTAGTCCGCCTCTAGGTCGTTGTGCCTGCGTACATAGATACGTATCAAGGCAGAGGTGGGGCTCTATACGTGTAACCGAGTATGGATAGAATATGTAACCACGAACAGCCAATGTCTAGGTTCATCAAGTAAGACACGACAGTTGTTAACAATTTTAGCCACAACGGTCCGACATCCTCGACCCCTCTTCGCCAAGGGGTCCCGCCCGCCCGTCAACCCACGCGCGCATTTTGTTACAATACTACCCAAGCTAACCTAATTGTACCGAACGGGCGAATCACTCATGCACGAAAACTACGGTTACAACTTTAATATACACTATATAAAATAAAAAAAGGGCTCCCAACGGACGGACTGGGGTACGGCACATACAGCTTCTTCCTCTTCCCATTCCGTCCCGTGCCCCAGACTCCTTCCCACATGTTGCTGCCCTCTTTCCCCTACATGATATGGATATATACACCAGCACTATATCGCACCACATGGGAACCATGGATTCGCGTCACATCTCAGGGTAGAGATCCGAAGAACGTGACATGTGACACCATGTCATCCGTCTGTGCGCTTCTTCTTCTTTTTCATTTACACTATTGTTCTGGAAGCTTTCTAGGTTTCTTTCTCCAAATCTGCTGCCCATTATGTAGGTACCTATCTCCACAAAGCGAAAACAGCTCTCTACCAGTGCCTACCTAGGTACTGCCACCGATGTTGAAGCTGGTCTAACAATAGGTAAATGCAACTACTTTCTTCTTCCTCTCGTTAAGAAATCAGTGGATTACACGGAGCGCCCAATGAGTTGATGTTTTATCCTGATCCTCACTTCAGGCATCGCGTCGGGAAATGGACAAGGTAAGGTTCCCTTATGTACGACATTAGACGTCACCCACAGCCGTCTCGGATGATGGTGCGTTCCAGCATCCCGTGCGTGAGGTCGGGGGGCTTGCTCGACTTCCGGTTTGGTGGGGCTCTGCAACTCTTTGCCGTCGGCAGCAGAAGCCGAGCATCCTTGTATGGCGCTGGGATGCGATGCGATTGCCGGGCGCTCGTTGAGCGGGAGACTTAACCCGTGCAATATTATCAGAAGGGAGAGGATCGGTGAAGGTCGAATCCTGTTCTGCCAGCCATAAGTACGTTTGGAGAGAAAGGTCACATGATCCTTCTTGGGTCTCGGCTCAGGAGTTTATACAAAGTATTTCAGTTTTAATTCACATCTCATCTGATGTATTGTAAGAAAGCGATCGACGCAGGGAGGTGCTTATTCTTCTTACTTCCAACTCGAACCAACCTTCTTCCTCGTGAGATGATACGATAAATACCTGGCATACAAACAGAACGGTGCAACCTCTGTACATCGGTACACATGTTCCTAGAGCAACCAAACAATGGCAAGGAGAATCTCTCGCAATAGACTCCCCGTGCTCTGAGAGCACCTAGTTTACCGTACTCGCAAGTATGTTATAATACGTAGATACATGAAAGGAAAGAAAGGAAAGGTGTACGAGGTCAAACGTATGGAAACGCCCTAATGAGGTCGACTTAATGACAACCTATGATCTCGTCCCATGCAATCTATAGCCCCCCATTCTCTACCCAAAGACAATCAACACAAAATATGCAAATACAACACAGAAAGACGAGATCCACGGGCCAAAGGTCACCGATCCACAAGAAATACGAATACAAAACGTCTAGACACATATGTTCTTTTAAACAGTCCCACGTCCCCATAAGCGCACCGTCCATCAAGACACCGTTTGTTTCTTTAGGTCATGCAACCAGCCAGACAAGAAAAGAAAACAGAACAGAAAAATCGTAGAATATTGCTCGGGGTATCCAAAAGTGATTTCCCCCGCCCACAGGTATGGATCCCCGCTCCCCAAAGGATGGCAACGACGATGACGGGATGTAGGGGTTGAAATGGAATACGGAAACCGCCCCCGGAAGGCAGTAGACAAAACAAAACGAGAGGAGAAGTTGAGGCAAACCATGGCAAGAAATGGGAAACCTACTCTCCTGAACCTAACTCTGACACATGCTTCAGCTTAACAAAAGCCTAGGGATGTGCGGTTGACAGTTCCTCTAATACCACCCATTGTCTTACAGTAATGCTGATACTCCTCCACCCTCACCAAAGGGTGCTTCAATCATTATTACTACACAGCTCCCCATGGTGCATCCACTAGGTTGGCTCGCAATGGCTTAGTTTAGTATTCCTCTCCAGGCCATAAGGTGTACGATTAAGCCTCGATAAACGGATCGACCTCTAGCCTCTTAGCCGCTGGTTCTCTCACATCCTCGCCGCTGCCGTACTTGTCCTGCCAGAGCTTGCGCATGACCTGGTAGATGAACAAATACTGGCTCTCGGCCTGAACCATGGTCCGACGCTGCTCGCGCAGCTGGTTGACTGTGGAGAAAATTAGGTCTTCGCCTTCTTCTTTAATCGGCGATGTGCTGCTCCCTTCCTCGGCCCCTTTCCCGGAGACAGGGGACGGGGTGGCAACACGCTCGTCGTAATGTTCCAGAACGCCAGCGTCAAGTTCCCGTATTAGATGTTCCAAGGCAATAAAAGTGCCGCTCCGCCCGACGCCTGCACTGCAGTGCACAACGCGCGGGTTATGAGGCCCAGCATTCTTCTCGCGCGACAGCCGCATGAGAGTGAAGAAGCTCTCTAGGTCAGCCAGCTCAGGAACGCCAAAGTCGGGCCACTTTTTGTACAAAAAATGCCATACTACCCGCTCTTCATCAAAACTCTCATCTCGTTCTCCTCGCCGGCGAGATGAGTTTCGACTACCGCGGGATGAACCTAAACTAGCTGTTTCAGGCGACGGCTTTTCAGGCCTCGGCACTGGTGACTTCATCTTGATGTCGAAATCTGCATCTCTCTCCTCGGCACTCGCAGGTTCTGGTGTCGTTCCGCGGCTACGGCGTTCGCCATCCAGCGCATTTCGCCGGCTGTCACCGGTCCTATGTATACGAATCACCAACTTTCGCATTTCGATAGCATCTCCAGCTAGTGTCTCCTCGATTCCCTCACAGCGCACCGTCGCTCGGAATCCATCGGCGAACTCGTCCTGTTCGTTGATTTCTAGCGGTGGATCTTCCTTGCGTCGAGGGAAATAGGGAAAACACTTTTCCGTGGGGCCTTCGTGTGTCTCCGTCAGCATCACAATGACGCCCGGGCTTTCCAGCTGCTCAACAACCATGCGCCAAACATGGTCGGCCGAAACCTGCTTCGGCCCCTGCATGGCAATGTAGCGATCTGGATCCCGCATATTCCCAGAGCGAGTATCGTCTGCATGTCGTGGAGATGGAGTTAGTGTTATCGGAGAGGCATTAATGTAGTCGACATGGCCCTCGGGAACCTGCAGCCTGATGCGGTTGTTGTGCCAAGGTTGTATATTCAGATACCGGTCTAGCGTCTTCAAGTGGTGCCCCTTTACGCGGGCCCAGCGGTAGTCGGGCGACGGGTTATCGTTGGACAGAAGCAGGCGGTTACGCTCCAGCCAGGTAAGGTCTTGGAACTTGAGGTGGATCTCTAGAACAGGTCGCACAGAGTCAGTCCTGGTGTAGAACTGTTGGAATGGCACACGAAAGGCATACCTTGCTCACTGAGGTCTAGGAAGGCGGGAATATTGAAACCTCTCCCCGCCTTCGTCTCTCCATCGCTCGAAGTCTCTATCTTGAGCGACAGCGGCGAGACGGGGCGTTCAGTAGCACTGTCTGGGGCCAGAGCAGCTGCTGCCACGGGCGAGTGAGGTAATGAAGCCGGCGGAGAATCACGCGCCCGCTTGCCCGAAGTGCGGTGGAACACTCGGAACGGACTGAGTTTCTGGGCCGGGCGGGTGAGGACTGGCCGGGCGACGGTTGCCGGCTGGGGATCAGCAGGAGGGGTCGCCGTGCCCGTGAGAGCGGCTTTCGTAGCGGGGGTGATGATGGTGGGCACGGCCACGACCTTCTTGCGCCTGAAGCGCGGGAAATGATCCATCGATAATCAAGCAGAGGGCGCCTTTGTCCGACCGCGCACGATTGCCAGCCGATTGCGCGGGCGAACGGATGAAAGTGAGAGACAAGCTTCGACTCGTCGGACGGACAGGGTAGAGTGGTGGTGAATCGGGTTTGTGATCACGAGCGAGTCTACAACGAAAAAAGTTGGGGAGAATGACAAGGCGCGGGTGTGTTGGAGGTCGATGCAGAAGTTAGAAATGATATTCTTCTATGGGCAGCGGGGGCCGCTGAGCGAGGGCGATTTGAAAGCAGCCGCGGCGAATGAAGGAAGGTCGGGTTCGAGGCACGTGCAGACATCCAAGCGACTATGTTCAGTAAATGTAGACGGGCCGATCATCAATCTGCCGGTCGATTCGATACTAGTCAGGAGAGGGAGTTGGTTATTCATCTGAATTATGGTTTTTGTACACCACGATGGAAATAAAGGTTTAGCAAAGGAGGTAGGTACCTTAGATACCTACTCACATTCAAGACACGCCAAGAGGGGGTTTTTAAACAACTTATTAGGGGCCAAGAAGACCAAGTGAACGCCGGTCATATATTTATGTGGCAAGGCATCCTTAGGTGCCAAAACGGAGGGATAAAGAGTGTATGGGAATGCGATTTCTACCCTAGGCAAAGAAAGGCAAATTTGGACAGTTTCCTGGCTCTTTCCAGCGGGAGGAGCTCAGACAAGGGTGGTGACGTTGAAAGGGGCACCTGCGCTGTTGCAGTGGCTGTTCCCTGAAGCATCCTACGTACCTTACGCAGTAGCGGCCTTACGGGTGGCCCAGTCATGCCAGTTAACCGTTCACGCCGCTGGAAATGCACGGCGGGAGGTCGTGCGAGCCCCCTTGCCCGCCAAAAACCTCCACTAACAATCCGGGCGGGTGCCCGCCGTCAAAATCCATGGAGGGTGGGTGGCACCCATGCCGAGAATGCATGCCCACCCGCGTTTCCCACTTCCAATCCCAGTGACTTCGCAGCCAGCTCGCCAGGGATGCGACCCACTGGACTGGCTCGGTGGACTTGGCACCGTCTATGCAATTTCTCCTGTCAGCCCCACGAAACACCAGCCTGACATGGATGTCATGCAATTCGTGTTAGGGCGATCCGATTCGGGCCTGCTCGACTGTTCATACTGTTTAAAAAAAAAGAGAAAGAAAAAAAAAGCACAGCCGAGGGGTCAATGAAGCCACAGGGTCGAATGCCCACCGTTGGTCGGCCCGCCTGGCTTTGAATTTTGCGAGATAAAAATAAACGGCATTTATCCGTGCCCCTTTGATCCGTCAGATCAAGCTCACTAAACTGTATGCCACAACCTCGAGTTGTAGGATATGTAGCTACCTAAACACGTATTACTAATCTTCAAACTAAAGTCAAGGTCGATGCATAGATAGTCCTCGGCGAAGAGCTGTCTGAAGTCCCTTGGCTTGTTGATCTTGAAGTAGAACATGTGTTGTTGGAGATTGGCGAGTTCATTTTGTCCCGCCGCCGCCGCAGCAGCAGCAGCAAACCTCCCACAAGGCGAAACTTTTATACACCGTATTGACATACATAAATCCCATATACAACATACATAATGAACATACTGGCACGTTGGCCGATGTTTCCGTATGCGGGGCGAGTAGAGAGGTTAGGACACATGCACGCACAGGGCGTCTGCCATGATCCAATAATGAATCGCCCTCGGAGATACCTAAATAATCAGGCTCCGGAGTAGACGGCCGTGACATGGCGCCCACACTCAACCCGCTGCTCGACGCTCACTTTCCGTCTGCTGTCACCAAGGCGCACCGTGGTTCTGGGTGCGAGTTGAAGGCGTTGTGTCTCTCCCCTCCCGCCGCCTACCGCTGCGTTGCCGCCGTCTAGTGGTCCGATATAAGTGGGCGTATTAATGTTGCTCCGCTTTCCAGTTCCCAACTGGTAGTACTCGTTAAAACCCCACCACAAGGAATCAGCGCCAGAGTTGGTGTCGTACTCGGATGTCCGTTTTGAAGTAGACAAATGTGTGGCGTTATCCATGACTGCACAGGCGTGTGTGTTGCCGACCGAGAGGCGGGCAAGCCGGATGGGAGATAGACTTTTCGTGGCCTCATTGTACTCGTACAGATTGGAGAGAGCTTTGATCTTGGTGGGCTCGTCCGAGAAGTGCGTCCACTTCCCGTTGCCGAGACTTCCTTTGATGCCTTCGCCGCAAGCCCAAGTGTCTGCAACCGTCTTGCCCACATCCCGAACAGCTGGAATGAGTTCTCCATTGCCTGCTCGGCCCTGCGTCTTCGTCGCATCCACCGTGAAGTAGCTGTTCAGTCCGCCAGCAGCAATAGATGTGACCTTGGGCACAAGTTTTGTGCCGCTATACAGTTTCTTGACGGGGAGCTCAGATGGCTTATCAATATAAGGGGTCGAAGTGTCGAGGGGAAACCCTAACTGGCCACTTGAATTGTCGCCAAAGGAGAACACGTGGCCCTCGTTATCCAAAGCAAGAGAATGGAAGTCTCCCGTGGCAATAGACTTGATCTTGTGGTTGCGGAGGGAATCCACCTCATGTAGCTGAAAGTAGGGTCCCTCAGGCCGCGTTTGCCACGTCAGGCCCGGGATTCCGAGCTGCCCCTTTGAGGGAAATTCAACAGTGCTCGAGGCCGCAGAAAATACGCGGCCCTTGGACGTCAGGAGGAGGCAATGCTCCAGCCCGCTCTTCACGTCAACGACGTGCTCGCCCCACGCCAGGTTACGCGGCTTGAGTGTGCGATAGGCTCCGGAAGATGACGTTGACCAGAAAGGGAACCATGATGACGATATGGCACTATGCGAGTTACTGAGCTTTTGGTCCGAGCTAGCGACAGGAAGAGAGTAGAGCGATCCACCGGATGAAAGCGCGAGTATGCGGTCTCGAGAGACAGCGAGCTTGACAAGATCTTTCCCCTTCAGCGTAATGGTTGGTACCTTGGAGGCCCTGGAGTACCCAATGCCCCATTGGACGAGGTCGCCCTTCTCGTTGATGGCAGCACCGAAATCGCGGTCCAGCTTGAGGTCCCGCAAAAGCTGGCCATCAAAATAGGAGAGACGACGAGGTGTCTTGACCACGGCTTCGTCGGAGTCTGGGGCAGCGACCTTCCCGGCATTTGAGCCCCAAAAATAAACGCCAGGATTCTCCAAGCTCTTCTTAACCTGGAGATGCTGCGAGCTCAGCAGGTTGCGGGTCTCCTCTTTGGATGCACGCTGAGCCCGCGGTTCCTCAAACACGATCTCGGCCTTCTTGGGAAGCGCCGCTTCAGCCGGTTTGTTGAAAAGGCGCGGATAAACAAGGGCGACTCCAGCTCCTGAGGCGGAGGCGGCCACAAATGATCCGATCAGCCAAGCGGTGGAATGTCGTGATTGTCTGTTGCTGGAGCTGGAGTACCGCACCCATTGCGAAGGTATTCGAGAAGGACGCTGGGCCTGGAGGGCAAGCCTGGATATAAACGGAGATGACATGTTGAGGGTTATGCGACAATGGATGAGCTGACGGGCTCCGGAAGGAAGCCAAGTATTGACCGTAATGTATTTCAACTCGACAACGATGACTCTGTGAACTGTCTTAAATGGCCAGGCTCACCTTTGGGCCACAGATCAACAGCTGGTGTAAGGTAGGAAGCTACCTACTTTGGTATTGCGTGAAGCTGCCGTCGACGAACAAATGAGATCACTGCGGCACAGACAATGAAGCTTGGCTCGCAACGGATCCCAGGATGAGTGGACAAGCACAGCAAAGCTCAAGGTGTTGTGGTAGCTGAACTTGGCGGTCGTTCAGGTTAGTTGAAAATAGCCCGTGCACTTTACTCCAATTAACTTAATGTTAGGGGGCACCCGCCTAGACTTTGCCTTGACTCAGCGCCTGAACAAGGTTCATCCATCTCGCCAAAGTGCGTGACGTGCGCGACCCCGTACAAGTACAAGCTACCTTCAGAACTAAGGTATACAGCTTAAGCTGCCAGCAGAGACATCGAGACTCAGGACCCTACTAATACTCGTCTGCCCACCAACATCCAGGGCAAAATCTCGAGGCGCCTAGATCGCCTAGGCCGCCGAAAATGTACGAGGATTCTTCCTGGTACTCTCTTTTGCCCGAATTCCAGCAGCCACGTCGAGCAGCCCCAGGACCCGAACCTACTGGCCACAGACGGCGGGCGTCACTGCTCCAGCAACCAAATGTTCGTGAGGTGTAGTGCTCCATGTGTTTACGATGATTTCTGTAGAACGATGCTGACTTTGCACACAACATGGCCAGGGCACCGCAGAGCATTCAGATATTGCAGACCCTCTGCCTGCGCTTTTCGAAGATGCTGAAGACGTCAATTCCCCCCCACAGGCCACCCTGACAAGGAGGGCGAACTCATACTCCGACTTCTACGATATTGTGACCGCCCAGTTCCCCGGCAATGGCCCGAGGAGAAAACGCGAGAGGCGGAGGGCCAACAATCAGACATGGGAGGCCTTGGCGCTTCCTGAGCCCCAAGCCACTCTGTTGGAGGGAGGGGAGGTCGACGAGGAGGTTGATACCGTCGGTAACGATGCGCTGGGGAAGCAATTGCTTCACGCAAGCCAGCAAAAATACTTCCTGTATCACGACCAGTTGTCTATGACTGAAAGACATCTGAGTTCTCTCGTCGACGACGCAGACAGTGCACTTAAGACGCTAGAGGGACTCTGTCAGGCCTTCCGGTCTGTCGAGGATCAGACAAGCTCCTTTCAGGCGCAGTGTGATGATTTACTGTCAGAGCAGAAGCGGCTCCAGACTCTTGCCGATGACTTGGGCACTGATTTGCACTACTACGAGTACCTCGACACTGTCACCCGGCGCCTCAATGCGCCAGGTGCCGGCAGGTTTGTTGACGATGCTGAGTTTCTGAAGGTCCTCGCCAACTTGGACTCTTGCATCGCATTCATGGCGAAAAATGTTTGTCCTCTTCTCGAATTCCCCTGAAACAAAAATAACTGACATGTAAGGTAGCCATCGTATCGGGATGCAGAGCCCTATCTCGCACGCTACCAGGCCCTTCTAACGAAAGCCCTGCATTTACTCGAGGTTGGCTTCACAAATCGTCTGAACAAGGTGTCAACGGAGCTATCTCGCCAAATTGTGGCCACCCAGTCCGAGTCGTCCCGACATGCACTTGCCTACGGACGATTCGAGGAGACCGTCATGGAGTCGTATTCTCTGATTCCGAACGTCCAGAGAGTCATGCGCAGCGCCTATGACCAGAACGGCATGGCAACTTTGGGGCCTAACTTTGACATCTACGCAAACACGGCCAATAACATGTTTGACGCTTACTTGGCGGTCAGAGATCGGGACCTCAAGCCCATTACCCAACACGATCTCGATGCTTTCAAGGCAGAGGCGAAAGGAGCGGCAACAGAGACCGCCGCAAGGAACTTTGTGAAGCAATGCTTTGAGCGCTCTTACAACGAAGCTGCACTTTTCCGCAAAATATTCTCCATAGAACCGCAGTATTCCACCGAGCCCAAATCTGCATTCGTGGCACTCAAGTCACTCCAGCGGTCCTTGGTCACTGGCACAAACATTGCGCCCATAGCTACTACGCTTCAGGCCACCCTGCAAGCAAGCGACTTGAGGACAATCTGCAATCTCGTTGGCTGGGTCACCAATGAATACTTGCTTCTGGACTATGACGATGAAGAGACACCGTTCATTGGGCATTGCCGCGAGTTGACAGCAAGGCTCCTCCACGAGCACATGTGGACCTTTACTGATGCCTTCTTCGAGGCGGAGATTGCAAAGACCATATCTAGGGCCATTGTAGCCCCAGAGGCCCTGAACATCGGTCCAGTGACAAACGGTGAAGGGTCTTCGAACGCATTCCCTCTGGTGAAGCAAGCCATTGAGCTTCTCGTCATGTTTGATCAGTCAATGCCGAAAGAGCGATGTGTGAGTCCCACATTCTGCCCACTCCTCGTTACATTTCTAACGTTACTCCAAAATCGCCAGCAACGCAATAGTCCGGTGGTATTCAAACTAGTAAAAGAGTCTATCGCCGCCCTCCAACGGGCTGAGTCGCGGATCAAGGCCAGCAAGAACGGCACCGACCCAGACCTGTTTATGATCAAGAACCTTCTCATTTTGAAAAATGAGCTTCTATCTCTAGAGATCGGCGATGTGCGAAGCCAGGCGGCAGGTTTGCAGCATTTTAGGCAAATCTGGGACACGCTGCGGCCCCAGAATCTCATCGGGCTGCTGAGTAGTTTTAGCACATACATCCCCGGATCCTCGCTGTGGTCGTCGCGGACGAGCACTCCAACCCCGGCAGGAACACCGGGTGGCACGAACGGTGGCCCCGCTGGGAGCGAGGTGCAGGACGCCAGCGAGCAGCTCGACGAGCTGCTACGCCAAAGCATCTACGCCTTCACGCGGCGGTGGGCGACCACAGTTAATGACTCCAGGGCAAAGAAGTTTGGCGGAAAGAACTTGGCAAAAATCGAAAAGGATCTAGATGAGATGCTCGATAGGGCCTTCAGCAGTCAGCCCGAAGTGGTATCTAAGCTGAAGGAGGCAATACAGATCGAGGCGCAGGCGCAGAACGATGTGGGGAGAGAGAAGCGAGGCACGAGGGTGTAACCGGTGGTAAGGATGATGTCTTTTAATAGAGGTTGAGGATGGGTAAAATATGATGTGTTGATTTAGACTCAGATTAGGAAACTTGTGAAGATCGATGTGAGGGAATAGACAAATAATCCAAAGTTTAGATATTAAGGAGACTGAGTCTGAAGAACTCGCAGCCTATGGCTGATGATCAAAGAGATACCTTTACGGGATACCCAAGTGGCAGGCTGTGCCACAATGGGACGCGTATTGCGTGCTTGTGCTTGCTGTTGCTATTGCAAATTCTTTGTTGATGGATTAACTTAAGGACTCAGCAGCGCCTGGAGGCCATCCAAGGAAGGCGGGGATAACGGATTACTGTAAGTCAAGCACGCCATATCGCACTAGTTGCTCCACCTCCACTATCGATAAGACATCGCCGACCGAACATCGGGGCAATGCATCGGTGAGCCATTGGAAATATTATACGAATGGACAGACCGCCTTCTATTGAACATTCCTGAGGATGCTCTTACGTTTCGCTTTGCGTCTCTACTCAAAGCCCCCCCATTCGCCTCGCCTCGCCGCACTTATTGCTCACGGTTCACAGATTGCCCGACATCGTTTGTGCGGCCGTGGCCAGCTTGATTTTGGAGTGACTCGGGGGGCGGGGCTGTTGCAACACCAAACGGAACAATGGCCGACTCTGTAGTCGATCTTGACGCGCACTCGGGAGGCGGCGCCGCGCAGACGGCGAAGGACCTGTTTTCCGGGGCAGCAGGCGGGATAGCCCAGGTCTTGATCGGTACGGCATCTATTATCCAAATTGCTCTTCTTTCTCCTCGCCCGAAGTCGCGCCAGCTAACCGCCGTAATCTTCCATCTATCCAGGCCAACCATTCGATATTGTCAAAGTCCGCCTACAAACATCCAACGTCTACCCGTCCGCCGCCTCGGCCGCCGCGTCCATTTGGAAGAACGAAGGACCGCTCGCCTTCTACAAGGGCACGCTGACACCGCTGCTCGGCATCGGCGCGTGCGTGTCGATCCAGTTTGGGGCCTTCCATTCGGCCCGCCGGTGGTTAGAGCAGCGGAACGCCTCGCGCGACAAGTCATGGATACCTGGCGCCAGAACGCTGGGCTATGGCGAGTACTACGCAGCAGGTGCATTCGCCGGCGTGGCCAATAGTGTGATCTCGGGGCCGATCGAACATGTGCGAATCCGACTACAGACGCAGCCCCACGGGGCGACGCGCTTGTATTCTGGGCCATGGGACTGCGTGCGCAAGCTGTCGAACCAGGGCGGCGGCGTCATGAAAGGGCTGTACAGGGGCGAGGCGGTGACGGTTGCTCGCGAAGCTCAGGCGTATGGTGTGTGGTTCCTGGCATTTGAGTGGCTGATGAATGCGGACGCGGCGCGCAACAAGATCGAGCGCAAGGATGTGCCCAGCTACAAGGTGGCCTTCTACGGCGGGTTGGCTGGTGAGGCCCTGTGGCTGGGGAGCTACCCCTTGGACGTTATCAAAAGCAAGATGCAGACTGACGGGTTCGGCAAGGACCAACGCTACAAGACGATGCGCGACTGCTTCGCCCAAACGTGGCGCGCCGAGGGCGCCCGCGGCTTCTGGAAGGGTATCGGGCCAACACTGCTGCGTGCCATGCCCGTCAGCGCAGGCACCTTTGCCGTCGTGGAGATGACGATGCGGGCCATCAACTAAGTGCTTGCTTCGTGGCCCATTTATTTGAATCGCTTCATATCAAAGTGCGATGTTTGTTGCCATCTTCATGTTGAGAAAGCCTGGGAGAAACCGATAGGCATTTAGGCTTTTCAGAGGGCTCTTCATCGGGCTACCGTATGGGAGGGGTATTGAACTATATATTTTGACCCAAAGCAATCGTTGTTTTGTTTGTAAACAGGTATTTGAGATCTAACTAGATTTCCGGCCCGGACCTAGTCGGCGTTTTCAACTCTGCGCTGCAAGATTTGCCTGGCGTTAGCAGGTGTCAAGGACTCGATTTCCAACTCGTCCAGGGCCTTCTTGGCTTCATTTTTGTCGGTGAACACCATATCGTTGGCCCTCCCAAGCGACATAGCCCCGCCCTCTGCTTCCATGGGGAGATTCAGGAGCCGAAGAGCGTCGGCGATACTGCCGAGCGAGCTCGAGCCGTCAGGGATGTATCGTTCGACGAGAGACGAAATGGCACGGGTATCCCGCGCAAACTGGGCGGCCCCAGATGCAGTGAACCTCTGGCTCATCAAAACATCATTCCACAGTATGGTGTTGAGCCGCTCGAGGGCCTCACGCCAGATACGGCGGAACACCGCTGTTCCTAGGGCTCGTGATAAAAAATCTAGGTCCCGCTTTAGAACTCTGAGGGGCTCGTCAAGCTCGGGAGTGACAGCCAGTTGATAGGAGTCGACTATCTCGCAAATTAGCAAACAGTGTTCTCTTTCGGTCGTTCATACTAAGACACTTGCCCGAAGCGAGGTCTTCTGCAATTGTGCTCCATTGTGGCCGGTGGAGGTATGCTTTGAAGGCTTTGCGCTGGGATTCGATGAGCGCCTCGGAAAGAAACTCCTGGGCCCGCTTCCGTCCTTGGCTATATGCAGCAATTGTCTCATCAAAGAGGACGCCGCCATCTTCCTCCGTGCCAACGGCAGCAGAGGTACGGTCCCTAACCTGGTCGCAGCTCATGCCTCCAGCAAGATTGGTTTGGTTCTCGCTTGTTTTGGCTCTTGCCTGGAGTTGCTCCCAGAGCGTGACGAAAAACTGCAAAGAGTCAGTGAACAGGTCTCTCAACTCACGAATGGAATGTCGGCTCTCACCTCTTCGTTGCTCCAGTCGTTTAACGTATTTACGATGTGGTCGGCGCTCCCGTATACCTTACACAGTGTCTCGAGCGCTCCTGTGCCTTCCAGGGCAGCCAGTTGCTCCTTCGTCACGCCAAATGCTCTGCCAACCGTCGAAGTAATGCTGAGATATGCCTCGAGCGTGTCCCCGAGGTGGTCATGGTACTCGTCCAGAATATTAAGCTGGATGTCGATGAGAAACCGCAACTTATGCGAGAATCGCTTAACCCTCTCATACTGCGTAGTAACCGATCGGAGCAAATCAGTCACCCGAGCCGCAGCATTTGTGGGCTTCGTCTTCCCGATAACTGCAAAGTCATAGTCGATACTCCTCGAGTCCGGGGCTGCCATAATCCCTCGGTATCTCTCCAGTGCAAATTTCTTCTCGGCTTGCAACCATGTGTTGAAGTGCTCGTGAAGCACTTCCGAGGTCAATCCGCCCCAGCCCTTTTCCGCATCACCACCATCATAGCTGAATTCAAACCTGACGTTTTCATCAAACGTCATGAGTTGGGTCATGAGGCTGCTGAGGAAGACAGGGTCATTGATTGCCGATGCGATTGCCGATGCGACCTTTTCCCGCACCACTGGCAGCATGGAAGTTATAAATGCACAGACCGGATCCATGTACACCATCTTGTGAGACACGACCGTGTCACTAAACTTTTGAGCCAAAATAGGGCCAAAATTGTCCCGGAAGAAGTCTTCCCACTTCTCGACCAGAGCTAATACCCATGGAAAGCAGTGGGCGCCAATGGCGTGCGCATGGCTTGTTGGCTTGTCGCTCATAAAATGAAATTTGAACTCCTTGACAAATATTTGCGCCATAACGTCCACCGGAAGCAGGGCTACGACGCCTGGAGAGTAGAGAACTTCAGGGACTTGGAGGTCAACCAGTCGCTCAAAACAACGAAGCCATTCGTCGTCGGCCTCGGAGTCAGGGTCGACATTGGGCCAGCCACGCTTGATCAAGACAGCTTCGAGCTCACCCCACATGGTTTCCTTCATCTCACCCCAGAGCGTCCCGGTCACTGCCTCGACATGTGTGACAAGGTGTACTGCAGCACCGTCGGCCGGGCCTTGGAGGGCCTTGAGTCGCAGCGCGAGTTGTTTCAGCTTCGTGTATGGCTCCAGTGCCGCCTTGGGGTTCTGCGGGAGATGGGCACGAGCGGCCTGGCGCAGATCCTGAACATCTTGAAGGAGGACCAAGTAACGGTGGGCCAGGTCGACACTGCGCAGGCGCTTCATGGGCTGCTCGAGGCGGCGGATGGCTTCGTCTGGGGCGTCAGACGCAGCGACAATCTGGAGGCGGATATCAATGCTGTGCTGGAGCGACTGGAACTCGTCGAGCTGGGCGGCTAGGGCAGCCTGTCGGTCTTCGGCCGAGCGGCGCGCTTCGTCGAGCTCGCGCGAGGCATTGTCGAGCTGGGTCTGGAGCTGGGTTCGCTGGTACTCAACGCTGCTGAGCAACGTGTCCAAATGCTCAAAGTCAGTGGTCGACTGAAGCTTATCGTCGAGATAGTCCTCGACGCGAATATCGGCCTCCATGTTGCAAGCTTTGTAGCAGCCAGTCCTCGAGAATGACGTTGGTATGTGTCTGTCGATGGTGGTGGGCAGCTTGGAGTATGGCAAAGGCAGTACCTACCTACTTATTGGTGGTGATGGTGGTGGCCCAAGCTACAGGTCCCTGGTAGGTAGATACCCACGGGAGCAACTTAGCTCAGCTCCACATACAGTAACACCTCAGCACGGTAGCCCCATAACCAGCTGGCACTGTAATTCTAGCCCTCAATATGCCCCAGGCGCGCCGTACGGATGGGCGCATTTCCAGGGGTCTATTTTAGCGTTAAATGGGGATACTGTGACGACATTATTCGAGACGGAGCCGTCTATTTTGATTTTTGGGGGGAGGAAATGCACCCTGCACATCGAGTTCCTCTGCGGCGGCTCCTTTGGCGCAGACCCTTCACTTTTCTTGATGCGGCTTCTTCAAAAACAGTTCAGTTCCGATGGCACTAAGATGATGCCTCAACTTCCAAATTTCAGCCCAGCAGCTCGCAGTATCAGCTCGCGGTGCTTCGCTTCGGCCCCCTCCTCGTGCCCACGTCCTCCGCCCTTCCAGCGACAATTCCACCGAGCCGCAGCCATTCAGGCACCGCGCCGACGATCCTTCTTTACATCCAATGTGCTCCTCCAGCAGGATGGCACTGAGCCAGCTCGCAGCAATACCGGCAAGGAGAGCAGCCTGTCAAACAATGACAAAGACAGAAGCAAATCGGGACAGAACAAGCGCCAGCCACCGTTGAAGAACTCGCTGCACCGTGTCGCCATCGTCGCGCAAAAGGGCGTGCCCGGCAAGTCACCCTCGACACCTGCCGACACGGCTACTGCCGACACTTTGCATGGTAGCTCTACAATCAGCGCCGTCTGCGTGGCCGAGTCGTTCGACATGGATGAAGTTGCCTCGATTCTGGCCAACCATGGCTTTGCTCTCGACCCAGACAGCTCCGGCTTTGACGTGAACGAGGTAGTACACGCGCGCGGCCTGAACCAGGGCGACATATTTGTGTTCCCATCGGGCACCGTAGTGACGTGGGCACTGCCACCCGACATCGTCAACACGCTAGCCACAAAGCATCTGCTTCCGGCGGCCGAAACTCCGTTCGTCGCCGACAAGGAAGTCGAGGATCTGGAGTTTGTGGCCGACCCAGAGCAGGAGCAGAGCCGTGTCAGTGGCGATGTGGTCGTGCTGGGCACTCGGCGCGAGGTGAAACATGGCGACAGACTTGACACAACGCTGGCTAAGATTGCTTTCTCGTCGGGGCTGGCTCGGAGCACCAAGCTGGCGGTGCTGGAAGGCTCGCTCACGCGCTACCTTGAAAGCACGCGACACATCCCGGACAGGCTGTCACAGGGCCTCCAGGCGCCACTGTCGCGCGGCCTGATCCTGCAGAAGACGGGTGAGCTGCTGAATCTGCGTAGTCAGCTAAACCACTACAATGACCTCACTGACTCCCTGCCGGACATCTTCTGGGATACGGAGGAAAAGCTCGAGACGTACTATTCCAAAATTGGCAAGGCTCTCGATGTCGGGGTGCGCATCAAGACTCTAAACGACAAGATGACGTACGCACAGGAGGTCGTCAACGTGGCCCAGAATGTGCTCGACATCAGCGAGAAGATGTTGAGCGAGAAGCATAGCACCCGGCTTGAATGGATTATCATCATTTTAATCTCAATCGAGGTCGTATTTGAGCTCAGGAGACTGTACATGGAAAGATACGATGTGTTTCAGGAAGAGCTGCTTGCCGAGCTGCGAAGCATCAGAGAGGACATGGCGCAGAAATCGCAGCCGGATGTCGCTTCGAAATGAACCTTTCAGTGTAGATGTTGCACAAATGATACCCAACTCAAATACTTATACAAGCCTGTTCAGGTGAAGACCAAGTTTCACGAACGATGCAATGTGACTCGGCAAAGAGCCGTTCTTTCGGTTGACCATAGAAAGTAACAAAAGAAAACCATGGCTACTGTCGAGGACTACGGTTTAAATTATGCGTTTGCTGTTATCCTGTAAAGCCAGTAGTTCCCGACCCAGGCCGAAGATATGTCCCTACCTTAGATATATATTCAGTAGAGGCCGGTGTCGTAGCCAGTCATCTTGCAGTTAGCAAACCCGCTTAGAAGCGGAAAACAGATCAACTTTCGGCCGATTCGACACAATGCATTCCAAATCTCAATTCACCCGTGACCAATGCGTCACAGGGAAAGGAGGTAGCTAAGGCGCTCTCGGTTGCATATTACACTTAAATAAAACCGACTAACGCCCATTTTGTGATCTAAGGGGTCATGCTGAATTTATCGAAGATGAGAGATAGTAATTTGTTTGGACGCCGTAGCTGATACTCGTGCTTCAATCTAACGCACTGGCTCGTCATTGCTCAGCAGAGCCATAATCTCAGCCCACAAACACCAAAACACAAGTCGTCACTTAGAGCACTCTCTGATACAGCAACAGGTGTTCAAACTCTTGTCTACTTATCTGTATAATACGGACTTTATAATAACAGCGACTGTTCCCTTATCGTAACACTTCTGACACACATAATAACCTAGGTAGTCAGTATCTAAATGTATGAAGGTAGTAGGCACGCAACAGAAAGAAAAACCTAACATCCTGACCGCTACCTCTATAATTCACACCCATCCGTACCTGGCACACACCAAACCAAACAACCTATGTTGATAATGACAATGTGCTTTGTCCAACTTGCACAGGCAATCAATTATCCGCTAACAGAAAAACCACCCTACTAACCCCCGCCGGATGGTAATGTCATTGTTCCCTCCTTGAAATGGGACTTTCCGTTTCCCTGACAGGACCTAGCTTCATCGCGACGACCCGCCCAACCTGTTGATGATGCTCTGAGAAAGTGATGAGCATGGGACGGACACCCAAATTAGGGGAAACGGAAACACCCATTCCATATAGTCCGTCTTTAACCCAAATATCCACAAAAGAGCATCGAGAGGAAACAAAAAGAAACGAGAGGAAAACAACTCCGTTCCGTAGCCCATTAGCTTTGTCTTTTTTAGAAGAAATTCACCACGCGTACTCATGTTAATGAATATTGCGTCACACCACATTTCTTACACAGCGGTATTCCGCACTCTTTTCATCGCTGACCCCAAGCAGTCGGAAATAAAAAGTCGTCTGGGGAATGAGCTGGAAAGGACTCATTCTTCAAAGAACTCATTCTTCAAAGAAAAAGAATCTCGTGATTGGCCATCTCGAGGGGGGAAATATAAGAATAAAAATCGCTCCCACCTATCCCATTCCATCCCACCCATTATCCATCACTGGCTGCAAGATCTTCCAGCGAAGCAGCAAAAATAAAACCAAGTCCAGAACCCACCAACTCACTCCACTTGGTCGCATATCATAAACCATTCCCGCTCAGCTTTACACGGGAGGCTGAAATCCCGGCCCGGACAGGGGACTCGCGATGCTGGCAAGGGGTTGTGCAACAGACAGTGGACTCCCAGCTGGGGGAGGCAACGGAGCGCCATTGACGGGGCTTGGGCCGCCATGCATATGCTGCATATGCATCTTAGGGCTGGGTGACATGTTTGTCCCCCCGCCAATATGCATTGCCTTGGCGGCGGCGATCTTCTGCATATCCACATTACCGCCGAGGCCGATTCCTGCCAATCCTACAACCTCACCCTGCGTAACTTTGCCCATGTGCCCGCTGACTCTCTGTTCCGCATCCGCTCGAGCGCGAGCCTGCTCCATCACTTGTCGTTGTTGCACTTCTGGCATCACCGTCGCGTAGCCGACGAGTCCCTGCCCACCCTGCCCACGTCCTCCTGCCACAGGCATTATGCCAGGTTGGGAGCCACCAGGATACGGCCGGGGCATAGAGTTGGGTGGCATGCCGTGCTGCGCCGGGCTACCGTACCGGGGCCGGGGAATCTGCTGGTGCTGCTGAGGCGGCGTCGGTGACTGGCCGTAGTGCTGCCCTTGCTGGACCTGCGGTGACATGGTCCGCTGGACATGTCCCCCATTTGCATACGGCGAGTAAGGGGGTTGTTGAGGATGAGGCTGATGCTGGGGGAGTTGCGGAGTATGATGCGGCGAGTGCTGGATATGTTGGATATGCTGGGGGTGCTGAGGGTGCTGGATTTGCTGCATATGTTGTGGATGCTGCTGATGCTGCTGCGGATGTTGTTGATGCTGCAGTGGTTGCTGCTGGACCTGCTGAGGATGATGCTGAACTTGTTGATGCTGAACTTGTTGATGCTGCTGGACTTGTTGATGCTGCTGGACTTGTTGATGCTGCTGGACTTGTTGATGCTGCTGGACTTGTTGATGCTGCTGGACTGGTTGATGCTGCTGAACTTGTTGATGCTGCTGGACTTGTTGATGCTGCTGAACTTGTTGATGCTGCTGGAGCTGTGAATGTTGCGGATGTATTTGCTGTTGTTGCGGGTAGCCGCCGGGATAGCCAGGCGGGTATCTGGGGCTGTGGTTACCGGCCTGCGCTTGATTGTAGTTGGGATGCTGCGGCATTCGTGGCTGGGTCGGGCTGGCAGCATACTGAGGCATGCCGGTGTGACCATATGGGGTCTGGGCCTTGGCAAGCTGAGGTGTAAATCCGTAGCTATTCTGCGGTCTATATTGGGTCGGGGGAGGCTGGCGCTGCTGAACCTGGTGATGCGGCTGCGGCAGAGGAACTGTGGACGGCGCCCGTGCCTGATACATCTGAGGACGAACTGGCGTCTGCGGCGAAAAGTGTTGAGCATTGGCGATCGGGCGAGCTGCCGGCACAAATTGGGCCGGAAACTGATGCGTCTGATAAGGCGTGGCTGAGGAGACGCTTGGCGTCCGATGTACTTGCCGCTGACTGTTGTTCGCTGCGACTTGTTGCGCCTGTCGAACAAGCCGTGCCGGCTCGTCCTCCTCCATGACGCCCCGGTACTCATCTGTGCGGACCTCGATCTTCGTGCTGACGCATAGCTCCTCCAACTTGTCTGAGTTGAGTCGGGCCACCGCGTAAGGGGGCAAAGTCTTGATGATCAAGGACAGTTGGGATTTCAGGGCTTGATATGTCATCATTTCTTCCTCAGTTGGCTGATGTGAGAGACTGCCGTGACGAAGCATGTCGCCGTTGACCGGGTCGGCTGAATAGCGGTCTTGGCTGGTTGGCAGAGTCAAATTTCGATTGCGCTGGTAGGAAGCCAGGGTTTCGATCAAGTCCGACACTTCCTCGAGAAGATCGTCCACCTCCTTGTCTTCTGCTGACTTGTTGCCCACAGGGTCCAGGCCGGGGTCAATCTTGCTGTCGACATCCAAATTATCCAGAGCCTCGTTAATGAACTCGTCGTCGAGTTCCATCGGCAGCGCTGACTCGGCAACTGCAATCTCTTCTTCCTCATCCTCGGCCGCATCAGAGTCGAGCAGCTTGTCATATTGCCTTCGACCAACCCGTTGCCACCATATCCTACTCACTTGATTGGAGGGAATAATCGCAGCCGAGTCATCCTTGCACGGAGCAAAACTGGAGAAAGCACCGCGGAAAAGGGCCTCCATTTCAGACATTTCCAATTCGGTTGAGGACGGCTTATGGCCCGCTAGGCTCTGGGCCCGTTCTCGTTGTTTTGTCTTGACCTGTGCGGTTGGCGTCGCATTACTATAGTCCAGCCAATTGCCCGAAGAGATGGTCTGCGAAAAGTAGGTGCCTGTCCGGTATTTTGACTTCTCGGTGAGTTCAGGGTGATAGAAGGTCAAAACGGTACTTTTGGTGGTGGTTTTTGGGACCTTGGGAGGCTGCAGAGGCGGGAGATTCCGGGGTGATGGGAATAGCTCCCCAAGGGTGAGAGGGCGACTGGTCTTTTCAGTCGATGCAGGGACCTCCGGCAGTATTTGTGTGGTGGAAACACCGGTGGGCAAAGCGGCATCGGTGATCAACTTGACGACTTCATTCGGGGTCCCGGCCCGCTGAAGGCTGGTAAACAACGGCTTCAGAGTCGGGGCAGCGCCCACCGTTGTCAGTACAATGCTGCCCGTAGCACTCGGCTCCTTCAAGTCGGTCTTGGCAGGCAGTGGCCGGTGAACATTGGGGTACGCTAGTTCCCGTCTATAGAGTTCCAGCGCCTTGCTCTTGAACGCCGAAACCTTGGCGATGGCCTCTTCGTTTTCGGCGTGGTCTGCATTAGGCTCAGCAGACTCGAGCTCCTTTACCAGGGCATTCGCAGCGCTTGCCACGTCGGTCACTAGCTCGTCGAGGGCTCTGTAGGCACCCTGCGCAGTCTTGTCGGCAACTGTGAGGGGCTTGTCTTCTGACCGGGCCCTCTTCGCCGAAGGTTCGCCGTCAGAAAGGGCGTCGGCAAGGGGCCGCTTGAGGATGACAGGACCGGTGGGATCGAGACTGGAGAGGAGAGGTCAGTACCTGGATTGCAAGCGATGCGGGAAGCGACGAGAACAATTGGAGACAAGAGGGTTAGCCAAGCGTCGTCAGACAGCGCATACCTTTGCAAAACATCAAAGAAGTCGCGGATAAGGGCTTTCTTGTCTCGATGGGGGTGCGCGCCGTTCACTTTGGGCGTTGTTGGGTCGGCGCCGTTGAGGTCCAAATCACCGTCGTCGCTTGCATCGCGCTTTCGCTTGGTGGAGGAATTGACGGACGAGGGCGAGTCTGGACGCGACAATTCTGCGACGCCGTTGACCTGGGGCGCCGCGACAGCAAGCTCAGCCATGGCTGGCGGGGAATGCGATGGGTCGTCGAGGCTGGACCCTAGGGGGGGTGAAGTGGGATGGCTACGGGTGGGCGGTGGTGGTGTTTCTTATTATTAGCTGGGTTTTGTCGCGCGATTCGCGTCGGCGAAGGGAGGATTGCTGCTGGTTGCTTGGTGCTTGGTCCTGGGTGCAACTCCAAAACTTTTGAGTTGGCGGGCCGGCAACGTTCAGGCTCCGAAAATCATCCAAACAGCCGCACAAGATCTTTGAGACAATCCCAGGAAGCGACAAAGTCCCGGAATTTCTCTGAATAAGGCGTCCGATGGCTCTTCAAGGGTGCAGGCGTTGAGTGTGCAGAGGAAGGGAAGGCGTCTCTGTTCACGAAAAGCCAGCGCAAGGAAATGCGCTAACGAAAATATGGGGCCAAAGGAGATGCGGATCACGTGCCGCCCGCCCGCCGTGCGACTGTGAGGCTTGGCCAGCGACGTTTCAGCTGCGCCGTCCAACAAGCACCCTCTGGGAACGCAGCACCATTCACATAATGTCGAAGTGAAACAGGCACATTACGGTACCTTAGCACGCAGCTCTGCACGAAACACATTTCGGTTGACCCTTAGATGTAGATATGTACCTTGGTATCTCATCTTTCTCTATTGCATCGCAGTCAACAACAAAGAAGCTGGAATTCCGCCAATAGCAACTGGGGCCACCAAGCCAGTGACACGCAGCGGTGACGACCATTGAGTCAACCGTCCCAAAAAGCAAAAGAATGGAGCGTTGGATTCGGTGACACTTGATCTTACTTTACACAAAGGGGAACCTTGCGTATCGACAGTATTGCTGCAAACCCCAAAAGCAAACCGAAGACGGACTAGTCACCCAGTCAAGATGTCCAACACATTAGTGTGCGAAGCAAAGACAGGTCCTGCGATGCCGAATGCTACAACCAGATAAGAAATACACTTTGAAAAGGTTTCCCGTGTCTCTGCCTCGATGCCTCTCCGAGACCAGTCCCAGATATTCGAACATGAGAGCTCTCCCACAAATCCCCTTAACGGTTCGCCTCAGCAATGCCGACAGTGTTGGCACCGAGATCATAGATGCTGTAGTACTTGCGGAGGAACGCATCGCCGAGAATGGCAAGGGGCCCGGTCGGCGCAGGGAAGTCCATGCCCATGAAGGTCGAGATACAACTGCCGGAGACCTCCAGTATGTAGTCGTAAGGGCCGAGGGTGAAGTTGTAGCCACTGAGGGTGAAGGTCACATCCTTCAGGCTATCACGCGTCTTGCAGTCAACGGAGTACTGGCCATTATACCCTTTCTTGGCTCCGATCTGGGCGTTGAGCATCTCAGCAAGCTGGCTCGGCAACGCAATCAGGGAAGTGCCGGTGTCGAGAATAACGCCAGTGGACTCAAGCTCAGCAAGGTCACTGCCGTAGCCAATAGCGTCAAAATCAACCTCCCAGTAAGCCTTGCGCCTCAAGGGGATAGTGGTAATCTTG
The DNA here is from genome assembly GCA_033439775.1 of Podospora didyma. Classification (NCBI taxonomy): domain Eukaryota; kingdom Fungi; phylum Ascomycota; class Sordariomycetes; order Sordariales; family Podosporaceae; genus Podospora; species Podospora didyma. The sequence continues at coordinate 983,396 of JAULSW010000004.1, forward strand.
CCCTTGTAGCGGTCCTTGTTAACGCCGCCAAAGGTCACCTCCGACTCGCCCTCGGTATCCGCAAGGTAGAAGGCAAAGACGGGCTCGTCGATACTCTTCTGCTCGATGAGCTTGTAGAACGGAGGCACAATTCCGTTGACAGAGATAGTGTTATATCCGAGTCCGAGGATGCCATCAAACCGGCCGAAGGCAAACGCAAGACCAGGCTCACTCGTTGCTTCAGCAAAGTCCTGGCCCTTGATGGTGAGGTCTCCAATAGTCACGGTGTCTTGCGATACAAAGCCACTGAGACTCCCAGACCCATACTGGATGTCAAACGCGCTGCCGTTCGACTTGTAGGTTGACGAAGACGACGAGTCGTACTTGGAGTGCAGATAGCAGGCAATGGAGCCACACTCGGAGGAGGGGACCCAGAGGTTAGAGCTACCCGTGTCCAAGACAACCTTGAAGCTCTGTGGAGGGGTTCCAATGGTGATTTCGGAGAAGTCTAAGCTGTTGTCAACAAGCCGTTGCTAAGTACAGAAGCGAGAGGGGTAGCATAATGCATACACTGAGCGTTCATAAAGTTCGAAATGGGAACCGGGTGGTTGCCCTTGACGTCAACCTTCATGCCCTTGAAGACGGCATCGGTATGCGTCTGGGGTCGGATTCCCATGTACTTCTGGCCGAGATGCTCCATCTGGGTATCGATGGGGACCGTCTCCTAAATCGTAACCATTAGTTTCTGCTTATCCACTGGGTCCGGCGGGGATGCACCTACGAGCTGCTCAGCAAGAGGGACCTTCTTGAGCTTCAGCTTGTGAACGGTGGCCTGGGTGGAGCCGAGCAGCATAGCTGCCGTCAGCAGAGCACCCTTCATCTTGGCGGCGCGATGGAAAATGCGTCAGAAAGAGAGGGCTGTAAGTTGGAAAAAAGAAAGAAAGAAAGAAAGAAATGGAAGGATGGGGACAGCCGTCGCCGATGATGAAGTTGATGATGCTGGTCTGTGAATGTTGTTGGATGTTGTTGCAAGAGGAAGAGGAGAGCTTCCACGTTGGGGTGGCGTGGCGGGTGAGTGGATGGGGATGCGTAAGTAGGTCCAGTGGGGAGGAAGGTGCAGGGGCGACAGCTGCTGTGCTGCGACTAGGTGGGTCTGCAGGAGGCGCGATGACTGGTTGCGACTTGCGACGACTTGTTGTGCCTGGCAACCGATGACGCAGGTTTGCCTGATGCGTGCTTTGGTCAGGAGGGTGCCCGTGCTGGGGGACGTGGCCGCGGGGAAGGATGGAGCCAGGTCACGATTGGACGGCCAAGTCTCTTTGGAAGCGCTCTGGGCGACGGGTGGCAGGGTGGCTCGTACGGTGGCACGGTGGCTGGGGAGATGCTCGCTTCCCGTTCGAGGCTTGTGTGGTGTTCCAGGAGCGTTTTCACCAGCGGCTCGGCTCCCGTCTTTTTTTCTTTCCGGATTTCTCCGTCATCCCAAGTGGTAGGTATTTCAGACCGTCTTTCGGGGTGTCTCTTCTGTCGCCGCCCGACTCTTGTTGCTATCTCGGGAGCCGGGCTTCGGTCCGATAGCCGTCTTGACCTGACAATGCAGTACATTGAGGACAGAACAAGAGTTGAAAATACAGATAGGGGATGATACATGTATTAACGCGATTGGATGAACTTGGTGCAGAAGCGAAGGCTCGCTGTATACCTACCTACTTTTCCTCAGTCGTCGAGAGGCAGTGTAACTGGGGTGCTGCCAGCCTCCGAATTCTCTACCTTCCTGTGCTGCAGTTCTGCCTCCTTGGGAGAGACTGTCGGGATGACGGGGATCCCATGCCAAAGGGTTTTGGGGAGTCGTCATGACATGACAAAAACACGGCACACCACAGCCCGCAGGGTTGTCAGGTAGAAAATCGCAGGGAAAGCCACTTCGTCTTCTTTATACGCAGCGGACGGTTGTTATTCGTTTTGGTTGTCCACTGGCGGCTGCCCGGGTTTTTGTTCGTCAAAGCCGGCAGCCTATCGGGACAACAACTGAAGATGACCTGGCCGGAATGAAAGTAGAAAGTCCGAACAGTGGAAGGGCCACAGCGTCCAAGCAAGCTTTTCTCGACGGCCACAGTTGACAGACCGAGGCGCGAGGCCGAGGCCAGAGCCGTGGGGGATCTCTCCATATTGCCTCCAGCGAGTCAGTCGTTCGTATTCAGCTGCAACAGTCCAAGGTGAGGAATGAGGCATTGACCGATGTCGCTTCTCCGTGGGTGAGAGTTAGCAGCAAAGTGATGGCCAGAAACCCGCTACCTACATAATCGGCCTTGGCATTGCTTCCGGAGTCTGGGGCGACATGGGCGGTCGGAGCCCCTCATTTTGTCCCGCAACTGTTTTAGTGGGGTTGTGATTTTTTCTTTTCCCCCAAGCTGCCCCCCAACTTCTGCCCCGCGTCCTCAGCTTTTTTGTCTGCCAACACTCTCTTCTCTCGCAGCTTCTCACGAACTCAGACACTACAGACAGCCAATTCGCCTCCAAATCCCTCATAATGGCTATTAACAGCACCTATGCGCTCTCCGAGTCGCACAAGGAGGTTGGCGATCCCCCCAGCCCTCAGCCCTAAGCACTCGAACCGCTGACTGACTCACCGCCTATAGCTCCTCGAGAAGTCGCTCGTCGACTCCGACCCCGAGGTTGCGGAGATCATGGTATGTTGCCCTGTGCCTGCTCTGCCTTGCCCTAGCTGTCCCACCTGCTAACTTGCTGCTCGCTAGAAACATGAGATCCAGCGCCAGCGGGAGTCCATCATCCTCATTGCTTCCGAGAACGTCACCTCCCGCGCCGTATTTGATGCCCTTGGCTCACCCATGTCCAACAAGTACTCCGAGGGCTACCCCGGTGCCCGCTACTATGGCGGCAACCAGCACATCGACCAGATCGAGCTCCTGTGCCAGAGACGTGCTCTCGAGGCCTTCCACCTGGACCCCACGAAGTGGGGTGTCAACGTCCAGTGCCTGAGCGGCAGCCCCGCCAACCTCCAGGTCTACCAGGCCATCATGCCCCCCCACGGCAGGTTGATGGGCCTCGATCTCCCCCACGGTGGCCATCTTAGCCACGGCTACCAAACTCCTCAGCGCAAGATCTCGGCCGTTTCGACCTACTTCGAGACGATGCCATACCAGGTCAACCTTGACACCGGCATCATTGACTACGACCTTCTTGAAAGCAACGCTAAGCTCTTCCGCCCCAAGGTTCTTGTTGCCGGAACCTCGGCTTACTGCCGTCTGATCGACTACGAGCGCATGCGCAAGATCGCCGACTCCGTTGGCGCATACCTTGTCGTTGATATCGCCCACATCTCCGGCCTGGTCGCCGCCGAGGTCATCCCTACACCGTTCCTGTATGCCGATGTCGTCACCACCACTACCCACAAGTCTCTCCGTGGACCCCGTGGTGCCATGATCTTCTTCCGCAAGGGTGTCCGCTCTACCGATGCCAAGACCAGCAAGGAGACGCTCTACGATCTGGAGGACAAGATCAACTTCTCTGTCTTCCCCGGCCACCAGGGCGGCCCTCACAACCACACCATCACTGCTCTCGCGGTTGCGCTGAAGCAGGCTGCTACCCCCGAGTTTAAGGCGTATCAGGAGAAGGTGGTTGCCAACGCCAAGGCGTTGGAGAACAAGTTCAGGTCTCTGGGCTACAAGCTCGTGTCCAACGGCACGGACTCCCACATGGTCCTCCTGGACCTCCGCCCCACCAGCCTTGATGGCGCCCGTGTCGAGGCTGTTCTTGAGCAGATCAACATTGCCTGCAACAAGAACAGCATTCCCGGCGACAAGAGTGCCCTCACCCCTTGCGGCCTTCGCATTGGCACCCCGGCCATGACCAGCCGCGGGTTCGGCGAGGCTGACTTCGAGAAGGTGGCTGAGTACATTGACGAGGCCATCAAGATCTGCAAGCAGGTGCAGGGAGACCTGCCCAAGGAGGCCAACAAGCTCAAGGACTTCAAGTTCAAGGTTGCTGGCGGCGAGGTACCGCGCATCAACGAGCTGAGGCAGCAGATTGCTTCGTGGTCCTCGACCTTCCCCCTCCCAGTTGAGGGCTGGAGAACTGATGCCGGCATCTAAGCGGCAAAACAAATCAAGGGTGGTGCGGGCGGCCAAAGGTCGTATGTTCAACAATATAAATGGGTCAGGGTGGTTCTTACATCTTCGCATTGGCCCAGGGGAAAGGGGTGCGAGTCCCGGAAAATGGGCGTCATATGGTAATCTCAACGATGAAATGCATGGAAAACGGGCATCGGAAAAATCACCATTTTGCAAGCATTTTATCAGGCGTTGCAATTTGGGGGTGTTTGGTCTTCAACTTACCAGATTCGGTACCGGGGAGTTTGGCTTCTGTGCTGTGCTTAGAACGCTGCTTCAACGCGGTTCTTCTCGTGTCATGTCTGATACACTTGTTCTATTTCTATATGGATTGCCATATCTAGAATCTAATTAAATACCCGGGTTTTGAAACCCCGATCACATGGTCAAGGCATGGATGGTAATGGTTGATACCTGGGCGTTTGAGCGATACGTAAGCGTCACGCCAGTAGCTCAACTTTTGCGGTCTCAATCCAGTTGGGACCCTGAAATATGTGGACAGTCGCCGAGGACGACAAGTCTCCTTCGCATCTCAGTTACCTAAGTAGGCAGGGAGGTAATGGCACCTTAAGTCTGAACCATTTACGAGACGTTGGACCCAACCGGCTAAGGAGCGACTGGCTAACAGCCAATTACAATCCTGAACGTCTGAAGATGGGCTTCGGAGCAAGTATCATTTTGCTTTATTTGGACATCGGCTCATCCCGAGCCTGCGACGCGATCTCGAAAACCGGGTCGTGGCCATGCTTTTCCTCTCGACATCTGTTTTAATCGCAATGTCCTCCGTATGTGGAAGCCTATTCATATTATCACATTACCATGCGCGGTCCCGTTACCGGGACACCAAGGCCGGCACTTTGGCCTCGCGGCACGAAGTTCCTCCCCGCAAAATGTCGACGTGTCCCCTTGAGCCGCAAGTTGCTACCTGGGGGATTATTTTGACCCGGTAAAAAATAAGAATAAAAGGGGGGGAAGGGGGTTCGCGCGGGGGGAATTCGAGGAACATGGCTGATATCACCGCGTGCGTAGCATTGTCATCAGGCCGAAAGTCCTGGAATATCACGTGGGAAGAAAATACCATCTCCAAAAGTCAGGATTTCCACGGGTTTCGGAAGGGCTGCAGTGTGGAAGGTTGCGGTGGAGGGCTTCCCAGTCAAAATATGTTAATGGCCCCCCATTTCGGACTGCCTTGCTCCGTCGTCATCAGCCATAAAGTGACTTGGTGTTACAGCCAACTCCGATATTCACGGCTTGGCCATGGAGATGCGCTCCGCGTCTAGCCCACTGGCACAGCGCCTGGAGATGGTGATTGGAGCGTTTGCTTTTTCTCACAGATTCCACGATGACGAGGAGGTCTGCGGGTTAGTCTTGGCACGCTGGCGGTGCCCTGGCCGGCATTGCTCAGATACCATTATATAGACCCTCTTCCACGAGCAAGAATGGGGCACCACACGGGAGAGTGCCTATTCGTCTAAGTAGCAGAACGCCTCAGAATCTGTAACTCCCCGAGTCCCGCCCTACGAGTTGATCATGAAGGGCCTTGTCCTCCTCATCGCCGCTGCCTCGGCGGCCTCTGCCCACACCATCTTTGTCCAACTCGACGCAGGGGGCAAGAAATACCCAGTGTCCCACGCAATTCGGACTCCAACGTACGACGGTCCCATCACAGATGTTACGTCTAAGGACCTCGCATGCAATGGCGGGCCGAACCCAACTACGGCCTCGAAAGAGATCATCACAGTCACGGCTGGTTCGACCGTGAAGGCTGTGTGGAGGCACACCCTGACTGCCAGCTCCGAAGTCATGGACCCATCCCACAAAGGCCCGACATTGGCATATCTGAAGAAGGTCGACAATGCGCTGACTGATTCCGGCGTCGGCGGCGGATGGTGAGAAGAAGCCATGGCCCCGCCGTCCTGTTGTTGTCTTGACAGACAGAGACTAAAAAATGGGATAGGTTCAAGATCCAAGAGTCAGGCTATAATGGCGGCAACTGGGGGACGAGCACCGTCATTACTAACGGCGGTCTTCATTACATTGATATTCCCAGCTGCATTCCCAATGGGCAATATCTCCTCCGCGCGGAGATGATGGCTCTCCACGGCGCAGGCTCGTCGGGCGGCGCACAGCTATACATGGAATGCGCCCAAATCAACATCGTTGGGGGCACAGGTTCATCCGTCCCGGCTACTACGTATAGCATCCCGGGCATCTACAAGGTGAGCAGCACTGCTACAACGCTCCAGCCACACACACACACACACACATATCCGAGAAAACGTACCAGTGACTAACAACGTACCATAACCGCCCCCCCAGGCCACCGACCCGGGCATTCTAGTCAACATTTACTCGATGATGGCCTCGAGCACGTACAAGATTCCTGGCCCGCCCTTGTTCACCTGCAGCGGCTCTGGATCGTCAAGCGGCGGCACGCCCGCGGTAGAGCCGGCCACAACACTCCTCACGGCCACGAAAGCCCCCGCTGTCGAGCCCACTGTTGCAGCTCCGGCCGAGGGTGACAACGGCTGCTCTGTAGCTCAGTGGCAGCAGTGTGGAGGCACAAGTTTCAGTGGCTGCAACAAGTGCGCTTCGCCTTATGCTTGCAAGGTTGTCAACGCCTATTATCACCAGTGCTCCTAGTGGGATGCGGCGAGCGTGGTTTATCTCCATACGGAGTTTTGTGCCATGGACATACGCACAACTGTTTTATGTCCACGTATGTTTTTGTCTTGTATATAGACCCATTCCATTAGCGGTCTGGCTCAGCATGATAAACTAGTCCAAGGCGGCTTTGTGCCTATCAACTTACACAAGAATTGCCTCTTCTCCTGTCCCTCTTCAGTTACGACCGAGGTCCCTCCTAACGCGCCACACACGCGATCCGACCGACCGCTTCTGGCTGCCATGGAGCATTTCTACCCACGGAAACTCGGTATGACTTCCTAGTGACCTAGCCTTGTTATCCTGCTGCTGTTCATTCTCCTCGTCATCTTCTTCCTCGGACGAGGTATCGCTTTCATCATCCTCGCCGTCCACGCCTTGTCCTGGGGCAGGGGCAGCGACGGCCGCAGACGACCCGAACGCACGAGCGTGAAGATCCTCCGAGTATGCCCAGCTCGGCGTGTCAAACTTCCCCGCCACCAGCACTAGGTTTTTGCCGCTGGTGCGCAAGAGTTCAGTGCTTGGCAAAGGAGTGAGAAGTTGCAGCTCCCCGCGATACGCATCGATGCCGCGGACGAGAACTAGGCTGAGAGCGCGGCTGTACCGTGGGTCTAGAGTCCGGCCGTGCGGATTGGTGATGAGAGGGATCCCGGCGGCTGCCGACACTATTGCTGGTACAACACCTTGTACCCTTTCGGTACTGCTCTCGGTGGAGGTGTACTCTGTTGTTGCTGTATTGATCAGATCGCGGTATGCCGCTTTGTGCTCCACGTGGACCAGCGCCAGAACCAGCCCATTGATGGCGTCCAGGAGCAGCTCCGGCGCCGGCTGGTGGTCGTAACACAGCACCCCAACAAGGCCCCGTTCGGCGCCCTTGTATCGCACCCTCCATGGGCGAAGCTCAGTCAGTGGGGCGGGATTCCAGGCCGGCAGCGGGGCCTGATCCTGCTCTGACGGATGTGGCTTGCTGTTGTTAAGGTGGAAATATGACATGGTTTGCATTGTGCGCAGATGCAGTGACGTACGTGACGAGGGGCCCTCGCTCGACTGTGAGGGTAGCGTGTGGAAGGGAATATTCTCACCGCTGCTGCGGCAGACCGACTTGAGGCCCTCAACGGTTTCCTCGGGGCCGTCCTGCGACATGTAGATGACTTCGGTAGGGCAGATATGCCGTACCAGCTCGACAAGAATGTCGAGGCCAGTACCCTGGACCCACCCCGGAGTGTTGATGACAAGGGGGTGTTTGTTGGTCTCGGCGCTGCGCTGGTAGTGCGAAAACAGATCAAGCGCGCATTCGACGAAGTGGGCTGGGTCTACAGATGGGCTGACAGACGCGATGGCGTGAGCTCTCAGCTGGCCGCTTCTTGTCGTAGGCGGCGTGACGGGGTAGGGATGGCAGAAAGGGGGAGAGATGTTGGGGGTGGAGAGAATGTTTAGGGAGATCAGCCCGGGAGGGGTGTACTCGGGCTGCCCTGGGTCAAGGTCAAGAATGACAACCGTGGACAATGGCCTTTTTCTAGACTCGCCCCCATGACCAGTCACCAAGCGGTTTGCCAGCAGTCTCCCAAAAGTTGATTTCCCCGACGACTTTGGTCCGCACAGAAACACTATGGGGAGCGCCTTTTGTTTGGCAGCCATGAGGCCTGCGAGTTTTTTGTTCCATTCCGCTGGCGAGATTAGGTCCTGTAGGAAGGCTCTCTTAGGGCCATCGTCCGAAGTGAATATCTTCACTGGTCAGATTCTGGCTCGGCAAACGGGGGTATAGAGAGAGGGAGAGAGAGAGAATATTGGTCACAAACAATCTGGTAAGTAGGAATAGGCTTGCCGGCCTTATGAGGGGCCTCGTTCCATAGCTTCCCAAAGACAGGGTTCAGCCTCGCGAGTTGTCTGAGCCCTTGGGCTGTGGGATGGGGGTGCAGCATGATGGACGAGTCTTTGGTGGTACGAAGTACTGGGATAGCATGGCAATGCGGAGCGTGCACCATGTGGACTGAACTCGATGCCATCAAAAAGGCGCCGGCAATGGTAGCCTCGCCCTCAAGGATGCGGATGCCGTAACTCCCCAGGATTACCAACCTCTGTCTTCCGGTCAGCCCACAAATATACGGAGGCGGCGTGGCGGACATGTGAGTTAATTACCTCTCCCTCGGGGACGGTAAGCAGCACACATCCATCCTTTCGTCGTTGGCAATTTTGCTTCGTAGGCTTGAAGGAAGAGTAGTGTATGGATGCCCATTTCTGAGTCTCAGGCCAGGTAGGCACCAAACTGTACCATATCAGAGACGAGGCCTCAAGACAAGGGGGTGGGGAGACAACAAACATGGGCGTCAGAACTGGAGTAGACGGCACCGAAGTTCCTGTTTCCCTCCTTTGGGTCTGTATTGGCCTTGCATCTAAAGTTTGAGGGACCTGGCTGTACGTGGCCTGGCGCTTGCTATTGCCATTGCCCTTGCCCCTGCCCTTGCGGTCCAATGCGGTCTTCGCAGAGGTTGCTTCGGCAGCTTCACGCTGTTGGGCTGAAGTTTCCAAGTCCGCCTTTTCGATATCTTCACGACCAGGGAAAGCCCCCCAAGGGCCTTGACGGGCAGCAAATGCGCTCAATACTGAACGACATCTTGTTAGTGATCTGCATTCATCTTGGCGTTCTGTGCGAGTTCTTCGTACTGGGTTGCCCGGGGGTGTCTAGCCTCCTCCTTTTGTTTGTGGCCATTTCCACTCAGTGTTTCGATTAGGACATGTGAACACAGGTGAAGCTGTCGCGGCGGTTCTTTCCGTGTTCTACTGGCTACGGCTGAGTGGAGGGTCCTGGTTACGTATTTTAGGCAAATTTTACTGGAGACTCAAAACTTGCCAGTCAAAGTGGGGGACAAAAAAAGCCGGACTGCGAACCACCCAAAATCAGACATAATAGCGTTATCGCGAGGAAACGAGCTTCAGTACAGCCCTTATTCCTGCTTCGCAGACTAGGAATTAAGAACTATTTTCAGAAATGTTTAAATCGTTTACTCTCCTAATTTATTTTTCCCCATTTGATTTGGCAGAAATATCCCAGCTTGCGTTGGGTGAGTGTGTTAGGGAGTCCGGCTTATTTTGTCCCCCACTTTACCAGTGCACGCCTTCGCTGTACACTAGGAATTAGGAAAGCCAATAACCCTACCTGGAATCGAGTCAATCGGCAGCATCCCCTTTGAACACTACACTTTCTCCAATTAATTGATGAACGCTGACGATCGCAGCCCCACCCAGTAGGGGTACTAATAAAATTGTTCAGTTTGATAAGCTAGCCAATCAGATTAGCCAATCCGAAGGTCCCACAAATCCCTGCCTTCCTCGCGTGGGGTACCAGTCTAGCGAAGCGAATTTTGGAATCGGGGACTTTTCTGCCGAACCAACAAAAAAAAAAAAGAGACTGAGCGGCAGGAGAGAAAGAAAAGAACGACCCCCGCATATCAATCAACCCTTTTCGCCTCACCGCGTCTACCCGCGTTAGACAACTCCGTTCTCTTCCCTCCCGCATTCCACGATCTTGTCGGGTTGGTGATCGACCGCTCGCTCTCTTCTAATGCCTGGGCCCCGCGCGCCCATCGGGACTCTTTCCCAGCATGCCGCTACCGCCGCGGGCTTAGTGCGGACGATGGCTCCAGGAGGTTTCACGCGACGCGCTGGTGAGTCGAACGGCAAATCCAAGCACACCACCAAAAACGCGAAAAAGGCTAGCGACGACAGCGAGAGCGAGAGCGATAGCCACAGCGACAGCGGCAGCGGCAGCGACAGCTACAGTAGCAGAGACGCATCGGACGGCGGAGGCAAAGTCAATACGACCAGTGACGCTTGGGCCGCGAAACTGAGGGCATCTTCATCGGCTCTCCAGTCCAGAGTGAACGCCAGCCAATCGTCCAAGGCCACCACCACTACGATCCCTTCCAACGAAACCAAGACGGACATGGCGAGCAGCAATAACAAAGATGAGAAGGCCGGAAAGAAGAGCCGCAAGGACACATCAGATTCCGATTCCGATTCGTCTGCGGAGTCTTTCAACTCCGAAGAGGAGATGCCGACCGCAAAGGTGAACGCAGCCAAAAAGGGCACCAAGACCAAGACGGCAGCAAAGCCCGATTCCGACTCCGACTCTGGTTCGGAAAGCGAGAGCGAGAGCGGCAGCGGAAGCGACAGCGACAGCGGAAGCAGCGACGATGAGGAGGTCGAGCTAGCTAAGAAGCCACTAAACAAGGCCGGTGCCAAGTCAAAGGCGGCCAAGAGCTCTTCATCGGCATCGGATTCAGAGTCGAGCAGTGAGGGGTCAAGCTCGAAAAGCGAAGCCGAGAAGAAAGCCGTGCCAAAGGCCAAGGCTGCCAGCAAAGTCTCCAAAGCGAAGTCATCATCCACCTCGAAATCTGCAACGAAGACATATGAGAATGGCTTTAAGAGCCATGAGTTGGTTCGGGATTCTGAGAGCGACGTTTCCATGGTCGACAAGGAGGCAGCAAGCTCATCGGAGTCTGACTCTGACAAAGAGGATGGCGAATCTATGGCCGTTGATAAAGTAAAGGCCAATTCCACGGTGTACGTATCCAAATCCCGCCGATGCTGATGTGAGTATACTAACATTCATCGCAGTCCGGGAGTTGCCCCAGAGATCATCTCTCCCAACTTTTATCTGCGCAAAGCTGAGGACCATATGGATGCATCCGATGTCGCACACGCGTTCCACGATGCAAAGGCTCATGGCAAACAGATTTGGTTCTTCACAATGCCTGCATCCGTTCCGGTCGAGGTCATCCAGCAGCACTCTGTTCCGCTTGATAAGTTGCAAGCTGGAAAGCCCATGTTTGCACATGATGGTGCCGACTATACTGGCGAATTCCAAGAGGCCGCGGGCCATACCATTAAAGTCTTTATTCCAGCTTCGTCAGGCAAGAAGTATAAAATGAGTAAGTGTTGCGCCCTCATATCTGCTTGCCAGATTTCTTACTAATAATGTCTCTAGTAGAAGAGCCTCTTGACCAGGTACTCCACATAAAGCGCGTGACACGCTTTGGCGATGAAAGCACCCAACCCCCTGCTGCTCTGCCCCCGGTGCTGTCCTCAAAGCCTCCCCGAGCTCAGCCGAAGGGCCTCAAACCTCGCAATTTTCCCATTGGAGTTCCTGGTGGTATTACGGGTAAAATCGGTACGGACACCACTTCCGATAGCAGCGAGGATGTCGAGATGTCGCAAGCCCCGCCTTTTCCGTCATCCACCGAGACACCCAAAAACGCGGCTAAGAAGCGCAAGCATGAGGTCATCGAGAAAGGTACTCCTGATAAAGGTGCCCCATCGGCCTCGGCCAAGAAGACCAAAAAGGCCCGAGTTGACAGCTCTGCTGCTCCGTCCCAAGGCACGCCTGCAAAGCCCGTGAAGCAGACGCCGATTGCGCCTCCTCAGATTCCCTCTACCACTCCTACCGACTCGGTCAAGAAGCCGAGTTCCAGGAAGGACAAGAGTGTCGAGACACCTGCCAAGTCCTCCCAGTTTAAAACAATCAATAATCTGAAGAGCGCCTCGAAGAAGGTGACGCCGGTACTGCCCCCTGTTATCCCTAGCATGAAGAGCACTTAGGTAGGCACTTCATCTCAGAGCAACACGAAGGCAGGAGTTGCCGCCACAGGAAGTAGCTCGGCCCCTCGTCAGTCAAAGGCGGTCAAGTATCCAGCCAAGTCTCCGACCAAGGTAGGGGAGGAGACGCCATTTGTTTCTTCTCCACCGGTTCCCGACTCGCCTCTCCGTATACGCGCCGCATCCCAATCATCAGTCTCGACAACACCAGATAAGAAATGTGGAATTTCTGGATCTCTGGCATACTTGTCAACCACCCCACCTGGCATCCGTCAGTCTGGTGCCACCGCACCGCCTCTTAGACAGGAACCTGAGACACCGAAGAGTGCGCACAAGACACCTGAGGAGCACAAGAAGAAAAAGAACAAGCACAATCTGTAATAAGGAGCACGCTCTTCATGTCGGCCTCCGACTCGCTGAGTACTCGACTTTGCGATATGACTGGAGTTGGTTCGCCTTCCATCATCAACATTTCATTTAGGGTGCGTTCTTGGAGTTCGGTTCAGTGCCAAAAAGGGTCCGATTCAGTTCTGTCTCGGTCACATTTCGGGTTTCACAGCGTAGGCGCTGCCAACTTACTTTTTCTTTCTCTACTGCCACTACTGTGTATGCACATATTGTAATGATGGTTTCGGCCGTCACATGTGGTTATATTTACACCACAACTTCACAAACTTTTCAACCCAGGGATTTTTACTTCTCTACGGGAAGAACGAGACACGATGGTTTGGCTTTTACAGGATGGTGGCTCAGGTATCTTGGGATGATCCATCAAAATGTATATAGCGCTCCTCTTTGCGCTCACGGGGCTTGGAGAGGCTTGGAGAAATATCTTCGTGGCTTTTGTGTGTAGCCTCCTGGAATTTAATCTGCAAACGGCCACATCCTCTGTGTATTTGAAGTGCCTATCTTGAATTTCAAATTAGCGGCGTGACATAATCCGTCCTTGTGAGCTTGTCAGTTAGGTCGGTAGTTATTCACCCGTGGACACAACATACCCATCTACGCATCGTTTAACAGATCTTTTTGACCTGGAGAACCAGAACAGCACATCTCAAGGGCGACCTACCCCTAACTTCAAAAAGTCCAAGTCATTCCAATTAAAAAGCCAATGAGTGCAGGGCTTGCTCGTTAAACTCTGGCTGAGTGACATGACCCGTCGCCAAGAGCTGAAGTGGGTGTCACCCGCAGCCCCCACACCCCCTTTTTGGTCCGTGTTTCTTTTATTTTAGATTTCTTTCAGCCGCAAATCCCCCCCCCCCCCCCCCCCCCCCCCCAAAAAAAACACCTCAACCAAATCAAGTGGCTTTTTGCTTGGTTCAATAGCTTGTATCTGTAACCTACCTAGTTATCTTTTCTCAGGCAAAGCTGATCATAAATGGAACACTACCTACCTAATAATAATAATCTGGCTGGCACACTTCGCTTTGTGGCGAATGAGTTCCAGTCCACCCTCACTCGCAATGCACACCCGTTTATAGAGGCTGGACTGGACTAGCTATGCCAGCTTGCCTGCCTGCCTGCCTACCTACTTTCCACCGTCCACCCAGACACCCTTGCCGAGCAGTATATGGAGGTTTCAGCTGGATTGCTGTCATGCTCACGCGCGTGCAGTCCCTGGTAGATGGGCGTCTCGACTCCGTCCACTTCTTTTTTCCTTTTTGTTCCTTTCATCCTCCCCAGCATTTCTTCCCAGTTCCCATCGTCGCTAGTTCGTGGTTCGTCCCAACTGGTTTTTTAACCATCACCGCTACGGAATATTTGGACCGATTATCCAACCAGCACCCACAAAACATTGGCTCAAATATTGTTCTTGATTATGACTTCTATCTCTCTTTTACTTCTCTGATTTGAGTGTCAGGCTGGGCTTGCGCTCGTTATAGTGTCCGCGCTCACCGTATGTTGATATGATCTCGCGACCACATTATCAATACTTTCTTCCTTCTGTCCTCCCCCGTCCCCTTGCCCAGCGGATCAAACCAGATCTGACCAGACGTCATATGCACTTTCCTCCATGCTGATGCTAACCAAAAATATCTACCTCCCAGCCAATTGTCCACGGATATTTCTTAGGACTTTCGGTTCAGTGGCGTTCGTTATTCAAAGTCCAACCGAGTCCTAGCCCAAAAAACCCCCCGCCGTTCAATCCTTCCATATACGCCGCCATATCTGAACAAAAACGAATGGGTATGATATGCTGCTTTATTCCAGTGTGCCTGCTACACACATAATGCCTACCGAGCCGAACCGACCAAATCCGAGTATTCGAAACAAAACATGACCGCCTGTAAAAAATCATCGCCAGCAATCCAGTGCTAAGCAGCAACAGCTGCTTGATGTATAATGAAAAGGGATAACGAGGTGAAGTCGATTTGTGGGCGCGGCTTCTGGACTCGCCAGTACCGAGCACCCAGTATTGATCGCAAGGTCTTTGGTTTTAAAGAGGTGATCAAGGACGGAGCGGCGGCCTCGAGGCAAGTATTATGGGCCGCCCAGGGGGTAAGTTCCTGGTGAATTTCGAGAGGGAATCCTCATGAGGTACCGTACCTCAGGTTTCTTCCGTCCAGTTGCGCGAGGTTGCAAGTCGGTCCTTCGTTAGAATCACCTCAAGATGACAACCTCACTAAGCTCGCTCTCGCGGCTAAGCCTATCGCCGTCCCACATATCCCCTTGTGGCGTCAATGCCATTACAGCGTGTCGAAACTCTTCGTCAGGGGTGATTGGACTGAGGATGCCAGGCGTCCCGCCAGTGCTGCTTCCGCATACAGTATCTCCGCGGCTCAGCGAGTCGAGACTGGAGCTGCTGCCAAGCGTCCACTCGTCGCTATTCCTCCAGTTCTCGAGCACGCCCAGGCCGTACCCGCTGGCATAGCCGTACCCATACTCCTCATCCGTCATCTTCGGCCGGTCGCCGTACTCAACGTATTCGTATTCCCAGCGGGTGCTCTTGTCGACCTGCGGCCGCGGCAGCCAGCTCGCCCGGGATACATAGTACGCGCCGGCAGCAATCAAACTCCCGCCGACCAGGTCAATCGCATAGTGGTGATTGAGGTACATGGTGGCCCACCAGATCCAGGCGACATACATGATGAAGAAGGTTCGGAAGCGCGGAAAACAGTACTGCATGAAGAGGGCCTCGAGGACCGCGTTGCCTGCGTGCAGACTTGGGAAGGCGCCAAAAGGCACAGGGGCGGTGGTGAAGCTCGTGGTGTACATATCCACACCGAACAGCTCGTCCAGCCGCGCCAACCCGGCGGGAGACCCCTCCATGCCATAATGGGCAGGTTCCAGCCCGTATGCCTTTTCGTACCAGGGCGGAGTGCATGGGAAGATCAGCTGGATGGTGACGCCTAGCATGCACATATAGCCAAACGCACGGGCGAACACTGGGGTTGTGCCGGGCGCGGCAAAGAGGAAGAGGAGGATGCTGCAGATGAGGGGCAGCGCAAAGTGGGCAATGCCGTACGGGAGCCATGCTAATATGTCCAGGATCGGATGGTTGTGGGCGGAAAGGATGTTGGACAGGTTTGCGCCGTAGAGGACGTTCTCAAGCGCAGGGAGAACCTTAACCCAGATGTGTGGGCGATACTCGGGTGCGATGAATCTACCGGACGACAACTGTATGTCAGCCAATGCCCGTACCAACTTACTCCTTTCGAACACGAGACGGACAAGCGTGCGGAAGATTAATCCCATGGAGTGGCCTTCTTCACCAAGGGAGCGAGGGCGAGGGGGCAGATCGACTTACCGGCTGGAGAAAAAGTATAGCAGGTACGTCCATATTGGAAGCGAGGGTAAGAAAAACTGCTGCGTGATAGGCATGAGGAGCAAGCTGGCCAAAACCACCAGGGCGCCCGTCTTGACGAGCGGTGCCGACGGAAGGATGCTCAGGGAAAAGATGATCAACACAAACACGACGACATGCTGGAGGTCAGAGAGCCGCCACCGCCGGCGCCGCAAGGCCTCTAAGCTCTCCAGCACATTGAAGGACGTCTGCAGGCGGGTCACATCCTCCTGGTCGGCTACTTCCAACTTGGCCTTGTTCCGGAGCCGCAGCTTTCGACTCGGCCGGTACTTTTGTGGGATCGGGTTGAGCTGGGCGAGGGTAAGTGACCCGGGCCACGGAAAGGGAAGCTTTGGCTTTGATTGCCCGATAAAGGAGGTAAACTCCTGCATGATGGGCGTAGGAAGAGCGGGCGGCGCAGTGGCCGGCCTCTGGCGATGCCCACGGGTCTGAAGGGATCAAGAATCACGCCGGCGGAGTCAGAGGATTCGGAGGGGGTCGTTCGGATGGATATTTTTTGGTTTAAAAAAATAAGACAGCGGAAGGGACGAATTCGGCGGGTGCTATCGTCGTTGCATACGCATGTTGGGAGTTCTGTTCTAAGAGGGTGAGGAGGATAGATGTTGTGTGCGCTACTGCTTTTGCTACTGCTGGAGAAGAGCAGTCGGTCGGTCGAGTGGTGAGGCAGCAAGTCAGAGGCGTCTGTCGATACTCGCGTGATACTGACGAGGGGGCGGCAGGGCGGAAGAGGATGCAAGTAGCAGCGGGTGGTGGTAGCGTGGTAGTGTGGCGGGAGTGGTCGCTTTCATATATATGCAGGCGTGCAGAGGTGACGAAGGGCGAAATAGAAGGGCGCCAAGGCGGGTGTCGGCGTAGCTTGGCCAGGGATCAAGGGCAAGTTGAAAAATAAGTAGGTTTGCTCTACAAGATGGATTAGGGCGAAAATTCAATGGGAATGACAGCATGGTTCTCCCGACACTGTCCGACGGCCCCTTCGATCAAGTGGGACCTTGAAAGGTTCTTTAGGGACGCAGCCTTCGCAGGGACGCCGGCGGCGCTGGTTGCACAAACCGCCCATCGACACCTTAGCGGGCATCATGGGAAAAGCGGCAAGACCCACCCCAGACCTCTACGGGAAGTCGTCGAATCCCGACTTGCATATGGCCCCATCGTCATATGCACCAAAGAGGTGGTATGCATATAGCCAAATTACGCTTCAAACGCCCCGCCGCCTGGTTTGTCCCTGGTGCCAACTGGCGGTGCTGGCATTGCCAGAGACGATGGCGCGATCTGGTAAATCAGAGTGCTGGGAGCTGGCCCGCAGCGGGGTTACTTGGCACCGGATCCTGCCCGGCTCCGTTTTATGAATGTACCCTGTACGAAATACATTGCGCAAAAGGGAGGTCATTGCGAAATCGAGGAATGGCGGTTGCTTCGAACCTCAACGCGGATACGTGGTAAACAGTCACCGCAGTTGGCAGACTCTTCCTTTCTGCCCTTCTAGCTTCTCGCAATAACCACTCGGAAGCCTCAATTGCGGAGGGCTTTGGTTTGGCGAGAAGCGAGGACATTTAAGTCCACGTAACAGAGGTACTTGCAGTTTGGTGTCCCTCAAGGAACCTCTACATTCGGCGAACTCGTCACTCGTGTATCCTCACCTCACATGGCGCCCAAAACCCCTGTACGTCGATCCGAGCCATCCGGCAAAGGGTCCGAGCTTTGGTATCCCATCGGTCGCATGGTGACTTGAGTGGATGCAGCAAAACGAGTCTGGCTGTTATTCATCCCAGTGCCCCCATGGCCAGCTGATGCCGTTATGGCATTTTGGGATGCATGCTGTCTTCATCGTTGGTGCTTACGATACCTGGAGCCCAGCCACCACAATTGACGCCCCATGAATACGCCAGGTCGCCAACTGACCGCCAACAGCTACCTACGAATTGACAGCGCGCACTTTTGGGGTCCGCGTCTGCGATGTTAGTGGACTACACAGGAACAACCTGCCTCGGTTTCGCGAAAAGTTTTCTATCGAATGACTCGTTTCGCAAATTTGCACCTCTCCTATTGTGGAAACAGAGTCACCGGTATACTACCATCCGTCTCGTTATTGGATCGCAGAGGGCGTGGTCCGACCCGTCCGTTCTTCGAGGCCTGAGGGCTTGAGATGCGGCGATGCCAGGTGTTGGGACGACAACAGGATCTCCTTTGGCGGCGGCAAACTCGGGGCCAATTCGGAGGAGGGGGAGGGTCGCAAAATGAAATCCCCTGGGTCTGAATGACTGCCATTCTGGATATTCGCTGACTTATCAGTAGCAGTATCCGTAGTCTGACTCTTTATATTTTCCTGGCTTTGTACTGAGCTAAGCTCCAGCATTCTTCTGGTGTCATATCATCTGCAGCTTCAAACCCGAACTCGAATTCGAGTCGTGACTTTCATCGAGGTACCGCTACTTCAAACCTACGGTGACCCACGAGGACAATGCGCCAGGTGCCGGCTGGTCACCAATCACATGCAAACAACGTTGTCTGGCACCGGATGTTTCCTTTGTCAACCATTCAAGATGGAAATGGAATGCACACCTCATGGAAAGTGACAATTGCCAGTTGACCCTCCGACATTCCCCAGCAATTGAATGCCATCCACTGGATAATGAGAAGCAAGCGATGATCAGGGACAGTCGGAGTCTCTGTCGTATCGTTAAAATACGTCGATCGATCTGCAATGGTCTGATATGTCAGCAGGCGAGGTGGGGGGTAGTTGTTTCTCACTCTTCTCGACAGGACATATTGGTAATGTCACACCCGCACCATTGCATAAACTCCTCAGCATCAAAGCCGATCTAAGGTCGTGTGCGTTCGCTACTACTCTCTTTCGTTGCTGCTGCCAAAACAACTAAAAAAAGTCGTGGACATCATACCACATGATGTGTCTCTGCAGTAGGCTATCAAACAACACTTGCAGATAGCAAACCGGTTTAAGCATCAACCCGCAGGCGCCAAATGACCTCAGATGTCCCTTTTGGCTCCCAATTGGCGCAGAGACGGCTGTGGCGTTTGCCCATTGGGAAGTTCCTCCAATGCATGTATTCATACAGGTTACAGTTTCCAGTTTCCATGGAGCGTACACGCTTGGATTTCTTCTCTTGCGGGGTCTCTGACGGCTTCGCGCCGTTAGCACGAGCCCGATGGGCCGTCAAACTTTGATGAATACCTAGGCTCTGCTAGGTGGCATCGGCTAGCTCCGTTCTCCACTGTCCGCAAAACTGGCGAAGCTTGGCTCAAAGGGTTTTTTTTTTCTTTCAATTTAACAACCAAGGAAAGACCTAGTCCATGGATCCGTAAGAGCTCCGTTCATCTCGACTTCGCTTGGCGGTGATATTTCTTCGCTTTCACCTCACAGCAGTTGAGTTGCCGAGGCACCAGACGAGGGAGAACTCTGCAGGTGAGAGGGGATGGACTCTTCTGCCTTGCGCAGTTACCAGCCACCGGTTCTCCGTTGCAACAGAATTCCGCATCTATATCCGGGCGCGGGCGGCAATGGAAACCCTCGAATTGTTTCACTGGATTTCCAATCCCTATAACAAAGTTCATCTCCGAGGCTGCCGGCGGCACGCCGCCAACACAACTTGGAAGCGATGGGCACGCGATCAGCGCGGCGGAAGTAGCGGAGTTCGAGGCCAGCTTGTCGGAGAGTTGCAGACTCCCGAGGGGCCCTGGCAATGAAAATCGAATAAACGTGCATCCCTGACCCTGCCCTGGGCATGAAAGTAAGCGGAATCTCGGCCCTATGCCATTAGGCCCTATACTATTCATTTTGCGGACACTCTACCCTGTATATCGTAATACCTAGGTAAGCGGAAGGGCGGTCGTTTGTGTTGATCACCTCACCTCGGTGAAAGCGGGGAATTGGTCTAATTCGAGAACCCAACCACCAAACAGTCAAAGAGACTCCAGACTTGGGAGAGAGGAGACAAAGGCGACTGTCACCCGGCGCTTCTTCGCCTTCCGGTCATTGGCGCGGGATTTGATCGGAAACATACCCAAAAATATCATGTGTGCACATGTCGTTGCAAGGTGGCTCCACATCTCTGTAAGAGGCTAAAGATGACAATGATCCGACAACTTTATTTCCTGACTCGCATTCGTCCACAGTTAGGCAGCCGTGCTTAGCGGCAGGCAATCGCGATCAGTATGCAACAGGTGAGAAGTGCTAGTAGTGTAGACTGCTCCGACTCTGGGCCATGCAAACCTCTCCGGTTTCGGGGTTCCCGGTACGGCGGCTCTCAAGGGCTCATAAGTCACAAGTGCATGCAGGAATACCAAGGTACCTACCTACCTACGGATTAAGTACGTCGAAAGCATCACAAAGACCGGACTGGGTGGTGGATCATATGACCAAACAGAAAACCCATTTGCAGAGAGCAAAGTAATCCCGAAGAGGGAATGATTATTTACTCGCGCGCCTGACGCCTTAAACTCAGGGGAGGTGAGAAGATGAATAAAGGAGTGTTTGCCGAGAATGACAAAACAACCTTGCTCGTCGCTTGGCTTGCCTGACTCTCGGGTCAACTCCTGCGTGTCGCAAACATTCCTGCTCCGAGGCAAGAGAAGACGTAACCCGAAAGTTACGAATAGTTTAATTATGTCAAACCTGCTTGATTACTGGGCACTGTCTTATTCATATGGGCATTAAAAAAATTTATATATATAGCTATGTATATGTGTGTGTGTGTCTGTGAACATATACAGACAGACACCGTACACCAAGTATAGCCGACTGCCTCATCTAAAGTGAAAGCCCCTTGCGCACTACATGACGAGACAAACTAGCTTGCTTTTTTCGAGGAAGGGACGTGTATAAGGAAGACATTGCTCCCCGAGATCCCCAGCTTTGATCGCCTTTCAAAGAAAGTATCTCTGAGCTCCCATGGCAGAAAAAAGATCGTCAAAGGACACCGACAACAAGAAGAGATACGAAGAATTCCTCCGTCCATCTGCCCACGCCGCCGCGGTACACCCAAAACCTGCAAGCACAGGGAGGGCGCCCAATCACAATATAAAGCAATGCATGAAAGCAAGGAACATGCAAACGCCGGTTGGTCAATATGATATGTCTTTTTTGTCTTTTTTGTTTTTGATATCGTAGCAATTGCATTTCGTCTTTCTTCGCTTTCGTCTTCCAACATTCTCCCAACTAGGGTATAGACGTGGGTTGGATATAGGATATAACTGGGTTTGCATACCTGTTTGCAACTCCCATCAAAAGTCGCACACAAATAAAAAGAACACAAAAAGGGGTGTAAGAAAAAGATGAGCCAGCCAGAAAAAAAAAAAGAAAAAAAAAGGAAAAAGGGCCCTTTCACATTTGACAATATAGTAAAAATCCCATCAATCAGTCAAACATCACCGCCTGCTCCCACCACCACTCCATAGTCCCTTGCTGGTCTCAACCACTCTATTGGCCTCGCTCCCTGGTCGCAGGCTTGGCGGCACTCCCACCAATGTCGGCACCGGTGCGGGGGCGTCCTCCATGGACACGTCCCCTCCAGCGTCCGTTTCTGGCTGGGTGCCGTAGCCGCTGTCCTTGCCTTGGCTGCTGCCGCTGGTGCTGATGCCCGCAATGCCGCTGTCGTTACTCTGCTGGAATTGTGGAGGCTGGTCACTGCTGCTGGGGGCTTCGGGGCTGCGGACCTTGGGCTCGCGGCTCTTGGAGCCGTTCATGAACTGGCCTTCGCGCAATTTGTTGATAGCGCGAACGGTATCAATGGCCGCGTGCAGGGTGCGGCGCGCATTGAAGTTCTTCTTCACCGTCGGCAAGAGGTTCTGGCCCTTGTCGGCTTCCGCGCCGCCGGCGCCAGCTCGCGCCCAGCCTGCCACGAAGGGGTGCTGCAGCGCCTCGTGGGCCGTCATGCGCTTGCTTGGCTCGATGGTCAGGCACAACTTGATGAAGTTCTTGGCGTGGTCTGACACACCACGCCAGTATTCGATGGGCGTGAAGCTGTAGTCGGCGTTCAGAATGGCCTGCATTTCCTCAAAATCCGAGTCGCGGTCGAAGGGTGTGTAGCCGCAGAGCAGAAAATAAGTGATGACGCCCAGCGCCCAGAGATCAACGGGCTTGCCGTGGCCCGTCTTCTTGAAGATCTCGGGCGCCATGTAGCCGGGCGTGCCACAGGTCGTGGTAAGCACATGGAACTGCTCCTCGTCCATAATGCGGCTGAGCCCAAAGTCGGCGATCAACAGGTCGGCGTTGTCCTCGGGCGTACGGAACAGCAGGTTCTCGGGCTTCAGGTCGCGATGCACAATGCCATGGTCGTGCAGGTAGGCGACGGCCGACAAGGTAGCACGAATCAGGTCGGCGGCATCAGATTCGTAGTAGGAGCCTTTGCGGCAGATGCGATCGAACAGCTCGCCACCCAGGGCAAGGTCGGTGACCAGGTAGAGATTGTTCATGGTCTCGAAGTAATCAACAAGGGTGAGGATGTTCTGGTGGCCCATGGATACCTTCTTGAGGACGGCAATCTCGTTGCGCACCTGGGAGCGGGTCAAGTGATTAGACATATCTCCCAGTTTAAGCGCCGCCATCTTGTGCGGCGAAGGAGGGGAGAAAGTACCATATGCTCCCTGCCCGCCATCAGCCTCTTGTTGATAACTTTGGCGGCATAGTAGCGACCCGTGTCGATGTGCACGCATTCCTTGACGACCGAGTAGGAGCCTGCGCCTAGTGTCTTCCCGACCTTGTACCGGCAGGGCTGTATCTGCGGTGGCGGCCGGTCGCCATTGGCAGCAGCTGTGTTCATGGTGGGAAGGGAGGGTTTGGCGGAGACCAAGAGATTCAGGTGGGATGCAGTCTGTGCCGGACGGTAGGGTGAGTCTTGCCGTCGAAGTCGTCGGGATGGCAACGTCTGCGGTGCCTCGGGGTTGCCTGGTGGGTTCTCGTCTCACCGTCGTCGAGCCACCTTCATTCCACAAGGTGATTGCGCGCTGAGCTCTTGAGGTGGGCGTCGCGCGCGTGGGGTTGGTTCGCCCGGAATTGACTGCCGGTTAGGTTGATGCCCAGGGCAGACAGCAAAAGCCTTGCCTGATGGTCGCGCGGGCGCGGAGGGTAAGAAAATCGCAAGCTCGAGCAGCCTCGCCTCGCCAATCTGGTCGGATGCTGCAGCGCTTCGTCTATGGCTCCCACCTAATACTAACAAAAGCAGCCTTCTTAGTTTCGCGATCCGGGCGGGTACCCTGTTGAACGCTGAGAAGTAACAAGATTAAGGAAGGCTTGTTATTAATGTCTGATGTCGGTCTTCTCGAGTTCCTGCGCTTCCCTCGTCTTGGGGTCAGCCGCACAACGTCTGATTTCAGCTGCCCCTCCCTTTCGAGGAGCCAATCACAGCATGTCCCGCACTTTCCCAATGCTCGGCGGTGGTTGACGGAAGCATCCGTCTTGAGGTCCACTGGCGAAAGGGTCCACAGAGTGTCACCTGTTCTAGAACTCTTCCGGCTCCATGATCTCAACGGGTGCCACGCAGCTACGTGTAAAAGAGGTGCCATGTATGTATGCATGACCTTGGTATCACAGAGATGGTGGACGAAACCCTTCATTTCTTCTCTGCAAATGTCTGCTCGGTTACATACCGTACATACAACCTACCGAGTTGGGTCGGCGTACCGCCGCCCAAATGATTCCGAAAAATAACCCAGCATCAACGCCATCGTTATCGACTTCCTTCTCTTGGCGGAAACAAAAATTACACATCCCGACGTCAGCGATATGCAGACATGTCCGAACTAGGGAACACCGTCATGTCGCATGGCGCGCGTCTCCGATGGCCCATCTCCTCGTTCAAACAACCTCACTTCACCTTTTTTTGTCTTTTTTCTCCCGCTTGGGCTTCTTAGCCTTCCCATGCCCCCGGTCACCAAAGCCGTCGTCAACCTTCTCAACCACTTCGGGCTCTGCTTTGCGCTTAGCTTTCTGGGACTTGACGCTCACAAGCGGGTTCTTCTGGCCACTCTTTGTCGCCTTCTGAATCCGCTTCTCGGCATCTTCCCACGCCGCACCGTCGCCGTCAATCTCATATCTTCATCCAGCAATGTTAGCCCGGACTTCGCACCGGCCAGCGAGGACCCGAAAATTTTACTTACTGATCAAGGGGCAGAGAGTCAATGAGTTCTTTCTGCTTCATCCGAAGCTCGTGCATTGCCTCGTCACCTCCCTCCGCGAGTTCGTCCTCGAGGTTCATCTCCAGGGGCACGTATTTATTGTCGACCTTCTCGTCGTCGTGAACGCCCGAGGCATTTTCTCGGCTGGCTCCGAGACCGTTGGCGTCAGGCATCTCTGCCTCGATGGCACCGGAGACGAGAGAGCCAAGATACTGCGTGATCTTCCGGATGATCTTCATAAAAATGGCTAAAAGTTGCGACGACGGGAGATTGAGCTCTCCTGCAATCACTTCGATGTCCTTTCTCTGCAGGCCAATAGCTAGCAAAATGGCCTGTTGCAGACCACTAAGCTTAATGTCTGACTTCATTCGGCCTGTGAAGTACAGGTAGGCAATTATCGGGATTAGATCCAAGACAACATGGTAGTCCAATATCCCGTTGGCATAGGACTCAAGCCGCTTGTGGTCGAAGGGAGTCAGCAACGCGTCCAGATCTGTCTTCTTGACAAGCACCGGTTCGTTGGATGGATCCAGTTGTGCTCCCGAATTCGCCGACTCCTCGATTGTCAAGGCCAGGATGGAAGGAAATTCACGGAACTTGTAGGAAAGCAGGGAGAGAAAGCGCCGATGAAAGTCGTTTGCAAAAGCCCCCAACCAGCTCTGGTCGTTGCCGTCCTTCAGAGGCCTGAGCATGACACATGTATGCTCGCCTGTGAGATCATTGGCCGTTTGCCTCTGTCAAAACTGTCAGCATACACGGTTTTTACTTTAGTTGGGCTCGAAGATCTAGTTACCAAGTAAACGGGCGCGAATGCCGCTCGCTTCCAGAACTTGTGCAGGGGGTTAGTGAGTCCGTAGCTTACGCCGACATAGTCGAGCTTCTGTGGTTGGCGCTCCGAGAGTTTTGCGAAAAGCGGCGGCAGCTCGTTCATGTCCCGGATTTTAATGTCATCGAAGAGACTTGCCTCGGCAAGGTCAGCGTCTGTCACCCTGGGAACAGACTGCTGCACAGCCTTTCCCTTGCCCTCGCTAAGATCTGTGAATTTTCCTTCATAATAATCGACAAGAAGCTCGAGTGCTCTTGAGCCGTATCCCATAGACATGTAGTCTGGGTTCGTTGCGATGCGAACCACACGAGCGCCAGAAAGAGAGGCAAACTCGTCGTCTTGAAACTGTTGGCTTACAAGCCAAGGAATCAGGTCACCAGCAGGCTGCTGGCCCCTGCTCAAGCTGTTGAGAATACTTTGTCTGCTAATCTTGCCTTCCAGAGATACCTGAATAACACACAGAGGCTCAGGCAACCTACCCTCGACGATGGGAGCTGTCAGAACGAAGAGCTCATGCGCCGGGGCATCGCTCATTAGCTGTAGGTCGTTGGGCGAGTTCTTGTAATGACTGGCAACATAAAGGGCGACCATTTGCTGCAAAAACCTTTCTGATACTGGATGAAACGAAAATAAGGTGTCCCGGTTGACATAGAGCAGCTCACACTGCGAAGGATCCTGTTCTCCTCGTGTTAGTAGAGATCTAAAATCATAAGAAGCAAGCAGGCCGACGAGTTGTGCTTACCGGGCATCCTTGAGTGCTGATTTTGGATGTTGGGAGCGTTGCATCCAAACAGAGGAGTGAATTCAGCCATTTCTCAACAGCATCGCCTTGTGCATAACGAATGGGTTCGGAGAGAGTGATCTCCTTGAGCGAGCGTCCGCCTTGGAACACCGAGCTTATGTCCTTGGCTGCCTTCCCGCTGGATCTGTCTACTTCAACCGCGCTTCCAATTGCAGTAACGCCGTCTCTTGACTGCTCTCTCAACTGCTTGATGAGCTTTAGCGAGAGCGACCGGCCGGTGCCCTCGTAACCACTGATAGTAGATGCCATGAAGACCAGGTAAGGGCCCATTAGCTTGCGGACCAGTGGGAGTGGGATTGCGGCTGCCTCGTCGATAACGACCAATTCTGCTTGGCCGAGAATGTGACTGTCTTGGGGACGGAAATACTGAATCGTTTGCCGATGATTCCGGTGAATATTCACTCTAACAATGGCCTTGTTAAAGTCCGGGTTCGTGGACTGGATAATGGAATAATCGGCGTGGTCCTTG
Organism: Podospora didyma; assembly: GCA_033439775.1. Lineage (NCBI taxonomy): Eukaryota > Fungi > Ascomycota > Sordariomycetes > Sordariales > Podosporaceae > Podospora > Podospora didyma. Next base: position 1,009,793 of record JAULSW010000004.1, read on the forward strand.
TAGTCCAGCGCGTCGAAACCCTTGAAGACGAACTCGAACAGTGTCTTGAGGTTCTCAGGGGATGGTGATGTGATGAAGATGTTGCTGTACCCATAAGCCACAGCCGCCGCGATCGCAACACCCATTGCTGCCGATTTTCCCCGACCGCGGGCCGCGGTCAATGTGACGGTATTACGCAGGGTTTTTTCCGCAATCGAGTCAACGAATGTGAGCAGCGACTTTGCTTGGTCTGTTGTCCGTGCCAGTTGTATGAGCGACCCAATCGGTTGGGTGTCTTGTAGCGATTGCTTGATCTTCTGAAGCTCCGTCTTTGATGCGCTGGCTGCTTCGTCCAGATCCCGGGGAGGAAGAGTTTTTACCCCCTTTCCGCCAGATATGGGGAGGACGTTCAGTTCATCGTCAATAACTAAGCAGGATTCACAGCTTCCAAGAGAGAGGATGAACCGCTCGTTGAACCTGGCAACAACGTCGTCGTGTGCTTCGGTTCGGTATCTCGAATGAACGTCCATGGACATGGTGTATAGCTGTTTCAAACTGTTCATGCCCTTCAATAGGAGCACGACCAAGCCCCCGCCCTCGACAGTCTCGATACAACGCGCAAGAATGTTCGGCGTGATAGCTTCAAAGTCTTGAAGGATGCACTGCTCGGTGGTCAGCGGTTGGCTCTCGCAGAGCCTCAGGCCGTGAAAGCACCCAACCAGGGAGCCCAAAAAAACTGACCATGCCATATGTGTTTCCCAAAATCTTGTCCGTCTCCTTGTAGTAGACATATCGGATGTCGTGCAGTGAGATGAAGAGCTCGAATGCATCTTCCGAGTTGACCTCCCGAATTCCGCGTTTAATTTCCTTCTTGATTTTGTTTTCGCGCTTCTTTCGGTGACTGGTAAAGCCGAGGAGCTTGTTCTTATACGCCCAGAGGACTGACTTGTTCTGCTTCATGTCCATTTGCGACATGATGGCGTACACTGCAAGTGCGCTTCAGTATCTGGTCACACACGAGGCGCACCGAGCGATAGTTGGAGGGACCAAGCTTCCGAACTTACGGTGCACAATCGCCTCCTTCGAGCGGTCGCCGACCACCACGAAGAAGCTTCGCTTCTTCTCTTGGAGGCCATTGCGTATCAGTGTAGGGATTCGGGAATCACTGTTCTCGGCGGGTAGAAATGAGCGCTGAGAGTCTCGTTATGGTAGGAATTTTGGGTACCGCAACTTACACTGTTTTTTGCGACATTGTGGCTATCGCTGGCGGATCTGGCCAGAGAGCAGTGCAGGACCTTCAAAAAGAGCAGCCAGGATCGCCAATGCTCGAGGGGCCAGGAAAAGCACCTCACCTAAAGGCTGGGCGGGAACTTTTTTTAATTCTGCCGAGCGGTGTAGCACACTGCGATCGGTTCGAATAAGCTCGGTGGAAACGGTGCAGGTGGTGCAGGGATCAGTGGACCCCTGTTGGAACTCCGTCATTAGGGCTGGGCACTACGCCTCCAGAGAATTAAACCTGGAAGCTTTGAATGACACCCTGGGTTGAGATGCGTGAGGAGTGCTGGTTGAGGCGTCTTTGATAATTTCCTGATGAATGCATAGATATACTGGATGCCGTAAACTGCGTAAAGAGAACAGATTCCGAACTGACATATATTTCCTGGCAGGGGGTGCATGTTAAGGACGCAGCCGGCCTCCAGGACGGGACCTCCAGGCTCCTTCAACAATACTCCCATACAGCTGCAGACTCGCCAAGTTGACAATCGAGTTATATAGTGAAATTACATCGGTCATGTTGTGTTACCCTGCGTGGTCAATCCAAACCACTTGGACGGTTTATTCATACGTGATGCCTATACATAATTTGTATTCTGTCTAATGTTCATCTAACCAGGCAGTGCAAGTGATTGATTCACGTCTTCTCCCTTGCGTAAGATGAAACCGTCAATTTGGCATATCTTTGGTGCGAACTAACAGATCCATAAACTTGCCAGCCTTACTTAGCAGGCTGCGAAGAGGGGAGCGTCTCTGGCGGGTTCAGTTCCGCTGCCGAATACCCTATCACTCTTATCAACCAATAGGCTCATTCTTCCGAACCATATCCTTTTCTAGACAGCTTTTTTGAACCCTGAATTTTCTTCATCCTTAAACGCGTTTCACTGGCGTTCTTTTTTCTGTTGAAGCGTTAGAGGCAGCGGCGGCAGCCTACATGCCTTGGAACATTGACTTACAGCGCTTCGTACTTCGTTGCTTTCTCTTCGCTTGTCTCGCCCGGCACTGCTTTTTCATACAGTCTCTGAAGCTCCTCAAATAGCTTTTTGTGATTCTCTTCTGTATTTGTGGTACGACCGCGCTGGGTTTGGGCCTGAATATTAATTGAGTCGCTGCTTTTGGAATAGTACTTAGATGACCGGACAGCAGGATGCAGTATCCTTGGGAGAGAAACAAGGAGCTGCGAAACAGGCCAGGTCGTTGTCGCCTTGGATTCCGTCCTGGGCAACCGTGTCAATAAGACACTCTAGTCGCATTTTTTTTAAAAAAAAAACCCCAAAAAAACGGGTGGCACAGACTTATTCACGTGCTGTCCTCCGGGGCCGCTAGATCGCGAGAACGACGTATTGCCTCTGGGAAGGCTGTTCAGTCGGAAGGAGCGGTGCCATTTCCGCGCATCAGCCAAATGTTCCTGATCATACGCCGCGTCAAACGCTTCATATCTTGCGAATCGCAGACTAAGTGAAAAGAGCCCTCTATTAGGCAGATAGGTTTGAGGTAATAAAGAGCCGAGCACGCATGTTAGGCGTTGCATATTCTGTTCTTGTAAAAAGGGGGAAAAGAGGGTTGGGAAATTTGCAATGCAAATACCTAGACAAGAGAGGCAAACTATGCAAGTTCACAGACAGGCTGGAGGCAGACTCCGTATGTGGGTGAGATCGTCTGTTGGCGCTCGGGCCATGGTATTGTCCAAGCTCCTCACTGTCGCCCGCACACCAAAAAATGCTCTAACAGGTGGGGACGCCCATCTGGACTTCATCCATCCAGAAATTTCTTCCTTACAGCAGTCTCCGCAGCAGGGACGTTGAAAAGCTTTGCTACTCTTCATCTGAATGTCTCTCACTATCGCGTTCTCGATTGGCCATTTCCAATAGGCCTTGTAAGTGGGAATTATAAGACGTGCCAATTTGTCCGACAGCGCTCATTTTGACACCGCCAACAAATCCGTTGCCCCATCGTCCGGCAGGGTTGTTTGCCAGGTGCTCGGCCACCGTTTAAACCGCCTCACCCGCACGCACACCTTACCCTCGCAGCAGACCTCTTTGAGGAACTTCCACCTTCCTGACCTTCTGCCTTCCACGGACTCACCGTCGCCTAGCAATAAATATCATCTGGTCGACTCCAAGGGTTGTGGGCCACTGCTACTGACGTTCTTGCCTGCGAAAGGTGCCTAACCTGAAAAGTGAAAACGACGTGACCTCCCACTCGTTTTCCATTTCCCATTTCCCCTCGCGCGAATACTCTGGAAGCACTGGACCCCACAATCAAACCAGTAACACAACCACGGCAGCAAGCAGACAGTGCAAGACCCCAAGCTTGATGACAGGGCAAGCACTGGGCATTACCTTAGAACCCGCCACCAGCCTCAGCCCGCTGTCGCCATCGCCAATCCCTCTCCAGGGCCTGGTCCCCAAGGCTCCAGAATCGCGCTGCTGCTCTCCTGACGCAACTGCTCCGAACCGCGCCATCTCGCATCTCGCCGCGTGTAATCCCGCCGCCATGGACTCCAACGAGGAGCCAGCTGGGATCTTCGACACCATAGTAGTCGGTGGTTACTCAGATGAGTCCCGGGACGGGAGCGACGACAGCTTTGATGCTTATGGCGAGGGCGATGGAAAGGAGCAGGAAAAGGACCTTCCTGAGTCTGGCAACGATGACTATGCAAAGACCTTTGATTCGCCCACAAACCAGGATCTCAGTGAGGCTGACGAGGCTCAGCCAGATTTTGTATCAAAGGCCTCAGAATCCATGAATAGTTCATCCGCACCTGATCCTTTGACAAGCGAGTCTCCCGCTGTCCCTCCTTCTGCTCCCATTTCTTCATCGTCGTCATCGTCATCATCAGCGCCGTCGCCGTCGTCGGATCAGGCCATCGCCAACGGCCCCACCCTTAGCCAGGGTCTTTCATCACCGTCCGCCGTCTCCGAGAACCCAGCTCCCGAGTCTCGGTCTACCGGGCCGATCGTCAGCCCATCCCATGGGCTTGCTGCATTGGCCTCTGAGACGCTTGCCGAGACGCCTGCGCTTGCTCCCGCTGTCTCCTCCGGCTCGGCCATTGAAGATGATGCCTCTGTTGATATTCAGAAGCTGGTAGACGGCATTACTGCCAGAGCTGTTGTCTCGGCTCTGTCCGCGCCATCCCTTCCGCCCAACCCAGCCACTCCAAACGCATCCCAAACTGTTGTCTCAGCTGCACTGAACGTAGCTGCCTCTCTGCCTCCCAAGCCTTCTGTCTCCCAACTGCAGCAAGCCCACCTGCCCGCCATCCCCCAAGCCCATACTTTCCAACCACAGGCTCTCACTGCTCTTGCACCCCTGGTAGCGTCAATGCCCATAACAGGCTCCGCTGCGCCGCATGGCACATTTCAGTCCACAAGAGCCCCCGGTACTGCGAGTGATGCTATTTCATCTTTGCCTCCGCCGCCGCCCGCATCCTTTAGCGCCCCCCCGCCCCAGTCTGCACCAAATGCTCACCACATATCCACTGCCACAGATGGTGCAGATGGCAACGCACGCTCCGTGTCCGTGCAGCAAGCCTGGGAACTTTTCCAAGCCGATGAGAAGCGGTACACGTCGGAAGCCAAGTGGGAGAGATTCCCTGACGGTTCTCGTATCTTCATCGGTAGCACCACCCCCCCACAAACAACGCGTCCCGGAAACCCAGCTGACCAGTTGGGATAGGAAATCTATCAAGCGAGAGGGTCTCAAAGCGTGAGGTATTTGATGTCTTCCATGAATTTGGTCGCCTTGCGCAGATTTCTCTCAAGAACGCGTATGGATTTGTCCAATACCACACAGTAAATGAAGGTCAAGCTGCCATGCAGAAAGCACAAGGAATAGAGCTTGGAGGCCGCAAAATCCGTATGTTTATTTCTTTCGAGTGGGCTTAATGTCACTGCGCACACATAATAACGGCTTTTAGATCTAGAGTTCTCGCGAACTCAGAAGAAAAAGGACAAGGAGAAGGAGAAGGAGGAGCGAGATCGATCTCCCGAGCGACGGAATCCGCGCATTGGTAGCGGCGGGGCCAATGGGGGCCGCGGCAACGACAGAGTCGCCGACCGCGGCAATGATCGGTATGACGGCAGAGACCAAGGACGTCGCCGAGACGAGTATCGGCCGCCACGGTCCCCTTCCCCGCGTCGGAATGACAGCCGCGGCAACCGAGACGGCCCCTATTCCCGGGAGCATCCTGGTGCGGCTTTTGACCGCCGTCGATCACAGTCACCAGCACGCTATGGTGATCCGTACCGACGCAGGAGTCCCAGCCCACCTCGCCGTACACCTCCTGATGCCGACCATCTCGATATTCCTCGTCGGTACGGACAGGATGTTCCCGATGTCCAGCTGCTGCTCCTCCGAGATGTGTCAAGAGACTTTGTCAGCTGGGTTCAGCAAGCATTCCATGAGCGCGGCCTCAAGACGGATGCCATGTTCCTGAACCCGCGATTTCCCCGCGAAGCCCTAGTCCAGCGGCAGGTCCTCGAGGGCGTGCATGCCATCATAGATCTTGACTGGATGGCCCAGACTTACAGCAAAATCTCGATCCAGGTGTTCATCAGGTCCGGAAGCGGCGACGTGCGCTTTGAGCTATATCAAAATGTCGACCCTTCGATAGCGGCCGAACTTGTACTTAGGGAAAAGTCGCAATCAGCAGCCCGGTCAGCTTATCCTCCCACCAATTTTAACAGCTCGTATCTGCCAGATGCTCCTCCGGCCGGATATCCATATCAAAACCCACATGTTCCTGCTGCCCAAATCCAAGCCATAGGCCAAGCACCCGATCTCGCCAGTATGGTAGGCCAGCTTGACAATACAGCTCTGCAAGCACTGCTGTCCTCTCTCCAAACCTCCCAAGGAACCCCAGCGCAGCAGGCTATGATACCCGTCAGCATGCCGCCTGCACCGCCACCCCCGCAGGTTGACATCAATGCCTTGCTCAACAGCCTTCGGAACGCCGCCCCGGCCCCGACCCCGGCACTGCCTGCTCCACAGCATGGCACTGGGCACAACTATGCACCAGTCCCAGCTTACTATCCTCAGTCAAGCAACTCCATGTTGCCGACTACTGCTGCTCCCAATCTTCCCGCCGGCTTTCCCGGGTATGCGGACACTGCGCAGCAGGTGCAAACGATAATAGACCAGTTGAAGCGAGCCACAAAATAGCTCTGTACGCCGTCAAAAGCAAAGACAGATTTACCCCTTACGCTTTTACAACATACTTGAATTGGCCCATTTAAATGGGTTATGAAACACAGAGCAATGAGGACGCTCAGGAGACCAAGCACTTGATTCAATTCTGGAATGCCATGCCACACCCTGTTGCCATCATCCCAAGGTTTCCGTCCAGCATCAATAAAGGCTGCGAAACAAAACGGGTTTGTTTGGTTTAGCGATCATCTTGCCGCGGTGGCCGATTTGAAGTCCCCGAATGACAATGCCAACAAATGCATAAATATCGGACAAACCATGAAGAATTTAGCAGCAGCCCCAGATTTAGAGGTCAAGTGTCAGGGACAAGACATTAGACAACCAGAACTCCGTGATACGGGAAGCCTCTTCTTGCCGTTCCCACCTCCGCATGTTTGCAGCTTGGAATTGAAGGCCAGCTCAGGTGCCCGATGTCCCGGTTGCTCTACAAACCACTTCTTCGAATCACACGAAGAAACGAGTCAATAGCTAACATAATCACAATGAAATTTGACTATTGAATACAACGCAGTCAAATAATGCCGATTTAAGTATCAGTACAGAGTCTGCTCGCTTTTGTGTATGCAGGCTGATGAGAGCTTAATCTATGATACGGAATGATGTACGCCTCATCGTCTCCGTCCCTATTCAAGTCCAAACAAAATATAGGCAGCTTGTCGCAGCCCCATGTCTCATGTTTGCTGTCTTAGCAGCACAGATGACAGCTTCCCGAAGGTCTTATCAAAGCGTGCACTGTGCACGTCGGCCGGCGTAGGTTCTCCGTGAAGAGGTGCGTCACTCAGCCAATCCCGCAAATTCTGCTGCAGCACATGATCTGGTACATGGCAGATGTTAAAGCCCCGGTCATTGCACGCCAGCCTCACCTCGTCTGCTTCTAGCGCGTCGACGCCACCGGACGCACGTATGAGCTCGTCATCAGCGGCGAGAAAATCTATCCTCTCTTGGAAGCGCTTCCGGCTCATGGCATACGGCAGCTCCTTTCCGAAGCGGTCCCAGAACGGCGACATGAGGCCCAGGCTCCGCGACACCAGCGTGGCCGTGCTACCGTTGACGGGCAAGTTGGACAATTGCTTTATCGCATCAGCTCCACCAACGTGCTGCTGCTGCAAATAGTCGGCCACCGCGCGCTTCCGCCGCTGCTCCTTCTTTTGCTGCAGCTTGAACACTTGTTTCGGTATCCGGCAGGTAAACGGTACGATGGACGGCACGGCCATGACAACAAACGGCGTGAACTCGCCGCAGACCAGCATCAGCAGCCCAAATATGGGCACCCGCCTGATGTCGTGTTGCCATCGCAGGAGGAGCTGGATCTCGGCACGCATCTTCAGCTCGTGAATGTTCCGGGACGGGAGCCCGCGCACCAGCTGCGTATTGGTCCATATCTGCTTGATACCCGTCTTGTAGAAGTTCAAATAGGCCTTGCCGGTGTTAACCAAATACGAGAAGGTCGATGTCTCGGGTGTGCGTGTCGGCAGCTCTAGGGGCGGTGGTCGTGTCGTGGCGGGGGGATTCGCAGCTTGGGGAAAGAGGCGCTTTTCTGGTGGGTTCTGATGAGGCTCCTGGGTCTTTATTTTCACGGCGGAGTTGGCAGACGAAGATGAGTAGAGTCGGAGGGATTGGATTGGCGAGAGGAGTGGCTGTGGGCTCGATGCTGTGCTTTTTGTTGACAAAGGACGCAGTCGTGTCATCATCTTTCTTCCTCCAACTTTGCGAAGTACAAGTACCTGCGCTGTAGACGTATAGCTTCCCTTAGAGCTATAGCAGAGGTTCGCGCGTAAAGCTCCTAGAGTTATAGGCTGTATCGTATTCACACACACCATCCTCGTCTCTGCGCCGGCCGGCGTAACTTGAGCTGTCGGAAAGGTTTGCGACGGAGCTCCTGAGTGGAAGATCGCCCCAAACTTTTCAAATGTTGTTAGCGACCTGTGTTGAGATTACGTCAGGGGGGCTCCAGCCGCGTTTTCGGCGGGCGTATCATCCCTGCGAAAGAGACGTCTCATGAAACCGACGACGTTACGGATACGCTGGAAGGTAGGGGTAAGGGAGTATTCGAATTGCCGCTTCTTTACATATACATATATACGTATATAATATATAAATGCCTATCAAATGGGGTTTTACCAAATCATCAGATCTTGCTTCCCTCTAGAATTGCCGCTGTGCACTCAATCTCCACATCAGTGCCCAGTGGGAGTTGATGCACTGCGACGCACGTTCGACACTGTTGGCCGATTTATTAGCAGCAGTTCTCTCAAAAGAAGCAACCAGCATAAAACCACAAACCGGCTTTGGCTGAAAGGCAAAAAACTCATCATAGACTTCGTTCATGGGTGCAAAGTCTTGCATATCGGTCAGAAATATGTTCAGCTTGACGACATTCTGGAAACTGCTTCCGGCCTCCTGCAGAATGGCGGACAGGTTCTTGAGCGCTTGTCGCTAATTGTTCCACGGTAAGAGTGAGCAATCAGGTCATATTATGATACTTCGTAGGAACCAGCCATCCCCCTGGGCTCTTACCGTTCGGTCTTGGACGGTGCCATCGACGATCTTGGAAGTTGCTGGGTCCATACCGATGTTGCCCGAGCAATAGACCATTCCGTTGTACTTGATTGCTTGCGAGAACTGCGGCAGCGGCTTGGGAGCCTTGTCGGTGTAGACTGCTTCGCGTTGTGCCATTGTTGCGTAGCTAGGGCGCTGAGGTTGATCGGCAGCTGCTCAGAATACCCCAAAAGATTTTCCCCTTCTGTCCCTTGTATATGGATGGGGATAGTTGCTGTCTTTTAACGCCGGCTGTTGTAGGGCCCCACGGGGCCGAATCCGGCGTCCATGTCACTTTCGCGCCCTTCTGCCCGGATGTAAGTTACCTATCTACCTTACTTTACCCATCTCTGTAAGCTATTTCGCCCATGGTACCTCATTTATCAGCGAAGAAGTGCAAGAGCATACAACATCTAAGGGATTTAAAAGTGACCATTAGCTGGTGTTCTACTATGCCTTGTGCCTGAATAAACTGTACTGGAACTGTCCCCTCACCTGTGAAGCCCAGAAGTGCAGTAAGTGTATATACGTGAACACTACCTAGGTACCTAGGTTCCTTGAGCCATCTGTGGAGAACGGGGCTCACAGCGGCGTTCCCCCTGAACTTGAGCTGATCTTAACAGCCAATCAATCCCACCTCGTTAAATCAAGCCCAGGAACCGCCAGTCGTGGTTCATGCCAGAATCACGACGAGAGCTCCACCTGTCAAATTAGTAATGAACTTTTAAGCCGATGAGCTATCTAATAGACTGATGATTCTCTCACGTAGCCGACGACGCCTTACTGATTGTCCATGGTATAGAGACCACCACGCAAGCCAAAGACTCAGGGCCAAACGATTTCCAGAGCCGTAAATAAAATAAAATAAAACCAGACGATGGGCCCGCCTTTCCGGTTTCTTGACCTCTCCGAGGCCGAGAAACACCTTCGCCGTTTGGCTCTTGACCGGTATGCCGCGTATGCTCAACTCTCAGCATTGCTTCCGGTGGGCGTCGTCTTGGCGTACAGAACAGCGGAGTGGGCCGTCAACATGTCGTCGCCAAAGAGAGGTGCATACGCCGGAGTGCCTGGATCGCCAGCTTTGAAGAGCCAGCGGCAGAGTGGCCTAGGAGTATGGAGGGCGAGGCTGCGAAAAGTGCAGTGGTGGCTCAGCGACGATGTGATACTTTTCGGGACGATATGGGGTCAGCGGGATCGTACGTCCCTGCCTAACTCCCCCAGAGTCTGGTTGAAGCATATCACTGACAGCGACATAAAGAATGGATCATTGGCTCTTTCTGGGGCCTTTGGCTGCTGTTGCTCTGTATATTGGATACTGGTTATGGTATGTTTTGCGTCGTCCTGAGCCCGTATGAATCGATCCAGCATCAGTGCCTGGCATATTGGCCATGCTGACACTGTCTGTCCAGACTACCTACACTTGACCAAGCGACTCGGCATCATTGCCGCCTCGCAGTATCCCGTCCAATACCTGCTGGCACTCAAGTCTATCAACCCGTTCAGCTATCTCATTGGGGCATCACACGGACAGGTCAACCGCTGGCATCGCGTTCTGGCACGCATCATCAATGCCCTGCTGTTTCTTCATGTCGCCTTCTACTTGAACTATTTTGTCCAGATGGGCATTCTCAAGAAACGCCTGCTCAATCCGGTTGTACTCTTTGGTGTCATTGCCTTTCTCGGTTTGGGTCTTCTCAATAGCACCGCCCTGCGGTCCGTTCGACGGCATTCGTACCGCTTGTTCTTCATCACCCATCTCTTTGTCGCATTCGCCATGCCTCCCCTTCTATTCATGCACGCCCCATCCGCGAGATGGTTTATGGCTGAGGCACTTGGAGTCTTCATCGCCGACCTGGTTGACCGCAAGAGAGACACCATTATTGTCGAAGCCACGCTGGTGTCCGTACCCAACACAAGCCTGGTCAGAATTACAGCTTCTATACCTGAAACTAAAATCGACCGATTCGGCAGACAACCCGGCTCATATGTCATTCTCGTCATTCCGCCGGCAGCACGTCAGTTGGCAAACCCCAAGTCCGCCTCAAATCTTTTGTTCGAGCTTCTCTACAACCCTTTCACGGTCGCCGCCATAGATCGAGAGAAGGGCGAGTTGACACTCGTGGCCAGGAAACAAAGCGGTCCTTTGACAGGGGCCCTTGCAGCCCTCGCACAAGGCGCCTCATCCTCAAGCAGTAGCAAAAACAGCGACGAAGTGAAGGATGGAGAGGTTGCGATTACAAAGACACCTCTCATGATCGAAGGGCCCTATGGTGCAACCCCAAAGTTTTCACTCGGCAGCTTTGACCGCGTGCTGCTCGTTGCTGGCGGTATTGGCGCCACTTTCACAGTCCCGCTGTATCGATCTATTTTGCATGACAACCCTAGCACCAAAGTCGAAATGGTCTGGGCGGTTCGTTCTGCTGACGACGCGACCTGGGCTGTCACCAAGAAAGAAGCCAAGAGCACCCTGTCTGATGACAACGTGCAGATATTCCTTACAGGGAGCATACGCCCCGAAGCAGCAGAGGGGAGTACTCCAAAGATGACCAAGAAACAGAAGTTGGTAACTGGTAAGCCTTCCGCCAGTAGTACATCAGACAATGACGGTGCGGATGCCATAGAGCTCAGCTCTCTGTACAAGGAACGTCAGAACCAGAAGGATACTACGCAACATGAGCGCCCCGATCTGAAGAGGATTGTAGATGACATCTTTAAGCACAGCCAGGAGGACCAGGTGGCCGTTCTCGTCTGCGGGCCTCCAGGGATGGCAAGGGAGTTGAGAGAGCACGTTGGTGTATGGGTGATGAAGGGCCGCTACGTCTTGTGGCATAATGAAGGGTTTGGATTTTAGACTACCGGTGTAGTTCGCTAATCAAGTCGCATACCTCTGAAATTATCAATAACCAAATCATTTTGCGTCCTGCCCCTGATATACCTTACAGCGGCCGTATAGGGAAAGCATTCGAAGCTCGCTCCTTAACCCATTCTAACAAAAACGGCGACAGACTACCAAGCCGTGGAAACGCCTGAAACATTACACTCCACCTTGACGCAGAGATAGAGGAGCCATATAAACCCAGGCCGCTGTCTCTCAATCGGCCCGCTTCTTGGAACCTCCATGGTCCCCGTTTACTTCGATGTCCTTGCCGGATCCGGCTCCGGCTCCGACTGTGCTGACTCCAATGTCTCCCAGATCGTCGTCTTCCCATGTATCGACGGCATTCTCGTCCCAGTTGTCGACTTCGTCCTCCAGAGAAGTGGCGCGAACCCCGCTTGCGCCGGCCGTGATGACGCCTTCCTCGTGGCCATCTCCGCCAAGGCCGACACCATCGCCTAGTTCCAAGTCGTCCTCCCCACCGTCTTCACCCGGGACAGCATTGTACTTGCGCAAACGCTTGCGCTCCAGCATGCGCTTGTGATACCACGAGCACAGGCCCAGCCCGGCCAGCGAGCCGATCACGTTGGCGACCAAGTCGAAGAGGTCGAAGTCGCGGCCGTTCGGCAACAGGGCTTGGAGGAACTCGGAGCCCACGCCAAGCCCGAGCGTGCACACCACCAGAGTCAGGTTCAGTGTGCGGCGCCGGTTCGTGTCGATGATCCAGTAAAATGCAATTGTCAGAGCGAAGAAGGTCGCGAAGTGGAGGACCTTGTCGTCGACGTGCGCATCGACCTGGAGAGAACTCAGACCGGCATAACCGGCGAGGAAGAGGAGGAGGAAGAAGACCCCTTGAGGAACCGTTCAGCGCATAACGAGAAAGAGGATGGAAGAGGGGACTGGCGAGCAAGAAGAAGTGGGAGCTGGATGGGGCAGGAGCAGCAAGAAGGGGCCAAGCAGCACCAGCATCATTGACGCTGAAACAAACACACTACTCACCCGCAAAAGGAAGCCGTATCTTCATTGTAGGTTCTGTTCGCAGATCATGAATAAATTGTTGGGTATCGCGCCGTCATAGCAACACGCGGTCGATTTATTCGGCTACGTCTTGATATCGTGGCTGGGGAACAGGACAGACGGGAAAGGACAGTACAATTTGATTTGTTCGAGGACACACTTGCGAGGACCCAGGATGTTGATCTAGCTCAGCAGCCAGCTCCAGACTTTCCCAAAGCTGCAGCGAGGAGAGCCTGTGGCGCAAACAAGAAAACACGGGGAGCGCGGGCTGGGCTCAAGCAGTGGGCTGGAGGACGGGGCGGAAACACGGGGTTGTTGGTTTGTGGAACCACCACGGCCCAGCAAAGGGTGGGGCTTTCTGCAGGCGACACCTCGCTGAGGAACTCACCAGGGGAGCTCTGACTGGCTAGAGCCACTATCCCTGCTTGCACCACAGTCTACACTCTACGCTCTACAGATACAGAGGTATTCTCCAAGAAGGCCGCAATTCCCCTACCCCTCTGTTCATCCCTTACATTGCCTTTACTTCCAATCAGATAGGGATCGCGCGCGTAGGATTGTGACTGCCCCAGGATTGACCGAAATTCTTGCAGCGGTCTGTTCCCACTGTTCGCTCAAGAAACGTGCACTAAATAGTTACTGCACGTGACTTGGCTCTTCATGGTTCCGTCTCCAGACAAGGACTGGCAGCCCGCGCGACTTTGATACAAGGGCAGAAACTCAGCCAAACGACCACATCGTACAGCTAGCGAACATAAAAAAAAGATAGCAATATTCTCTGGCGCTTTCTTAGACTACTCATCTCACTTCTGGAGTTTTTGCGACTATTTTGTCGGAAACGCGACCAGAAATCCGGTGTCGCGTCCAAGTACCTTTGGCGATTCTAGCCGGACAGCAAAATTGGCCCCTTGGCCAGAAACGGCACGAGCCTGCCTGCTCCCAAACCTTCCTGACTGACCTCACGTCCAACTCACCACCAAATCACCCATTCTCGCATCCATCGAAGTGCAGCCACAACAATCGCCATTGCATCCAAACCCCGTCGGCCATCTCTATCGATGTCGCTCTTTCTCCCCATGTGACGTTGACGCTAGGAACTGCCCTGGTGCCGGCTGAACACGAGCGCATTTTCCGCGCATGGCTCCAGGCCGACGACGTCGCCCACAGCCAATCCGGACCGAAAATGTCCATCACGAACGGCCAGCATGCCTGGCCTCCCCCTCCTACTAGCCATATCAACGGCTTCAGGATGCAGCATGTCGTTGATGATGGCCTGGCCCGGACCCAGACCCCCAGCGACAACCCGCCCACGTTGATGCCTGAGGCATCCGATCTCGACGAGGACCAGAGGCGCGCTCACTTCTCTGACCTCTTCCGCAAGGGCGAGGGGAGGATCGCGCAGCTCTTCGCCGAAGATGGACGCTATAACCAGGCCGCCATCGAGAGCTTCAAACGCGCTCCCTCTCTCCCCGCCCCCTTGCTCCCGCCTGCGACCGACCACGCGCCCGTCCAAGAGCCGCCCCGCAAGCGAGCCAAGCGCGTCATCGACGAAGACGACTACGGCGATGACGACGATGAGGATGACGACGACGACGACGACGATGACGACGACGAAATACACGGCACACAGGCCTCATCACACCCCTTCAAGTCGAAGCACGCCAATGCCGCCGCCGCCAAATCCCTGCTGTCGCCGTCCAAGTCCGGCAGCTCGCCCGTGCACTCCGTACCCTCACCTGGGAAGCAGCCCGACAGGCCCAAAGACGATGGGCCCAAGTCGCAGGCAAAGACGTCCGAGGACGCGCGCAAGGAGCTAGAGGAGGCGCGCAATGCGACGGAGGAGGCCGCCAAGCAGAGCTTCCACACGCTCTTCTACACCCTGGAAAACGACAGGACCACGATGCTGGAGCAGCAGCAGCTCGAGGAGTCCGAGAAACAACTGCAAGCTGAGATGGACAAGACCGGCCAACAACACCCCAGCCAGGGCGGCGCCGGACAGAACCATGGCTCCCTGAGCAACGCGAACCTCGGCGCGTCTAGCCTCACCCTTAAGCACCTCATCGCGCGGATCGACATGAAGCGCGACCAGGTCCGCGCATCGGACGCGGAACTGCGCTCACTCATGAACGAGGTCCGCAAGAACAGGAGTAAGTGGGCCAGCGAAGAGAACGTGGGCCAGGAGGAGCTATACGAGGCGTTGGAGAAGGTACTCAGCGAGCTCAAGGCGCACACTGAGTACTCGACCCCGTTCTTAAACAGGGTAAATAAAAGGGACGCGCCTGACTACTACAACTGTAAGTGGCATTTGACTAACACCACTCTAGCCTCCGATCTAACCGCGTCGCAGTCATCAAGCAGCCGATGGACTTGGGCACAATGACGAAAAAGCTGAAGGGACTGCAATACAAATCAAAGTCGGAATTTGTCGTCGATCTGAACCTGATATGGGACAACTGCCTCAAGTACAACCAGGACATGGGACACCCGCTTCGCCGCATGGCGAACGGGATGCGCAAGGAGGCCGAGAAGTTGATTCCACTCATCCCCGACCTCACCATCCGGCCAAGGGCCGAGGTTGAAGCCGAGGAGCGTCGGAAACAGAACGGCGGCGATGACGATGGTGGCGATGATAGCGACGATGAGCCGATAATGTCTTCTCGCGGTCGCGGAGTGAAGGGCGCCGCCAACAAGTCACGGAAAGCGCCGTCTGACCAGAAGGAGGACACACCCAACATGGAGCAGAAGCCACTGCTGCAGCTGAACGGACTTCTTGCGAAATCGCATAGGGAAGGCTCCGAGATCGACGGCAGCAATGGCTTTGCAACTCCCCCAATCGGCGGCTCCATCACCCCAAGTGGTCTGAACGGCCATTCCGGCGTTAGCAACGTGGACGCCATGGATATGGACGGCCCGTCACTGAATGGTATGGCTCTTGGCCAAGCCCTCGGGGAGGCGGCAGAGCAGGCCTATGAGGACGAAGAGTATAAGATCTGGAAGCAAGTCACGAAGAAGGGCCGGGCCCTTCTTGCGAAGGAACGTTTTCAGCTCTTCAGCGGCAATAAGCTAAACGTTGATGAGCCTGCCCTGCTAAGAAGCAAGGCAGGAATGCGCCGGTTTTTCAAGGCCCGCAAAGAGGCGGAAGCTACCGGGGTTCTGCACAGTTCCCAAACTGACGCCTTAGCCACAGGCTCGAAAGATGGCGCCAAGGCGGGCGAGACGCTGGCCGAGGGCATGGAAGACGAGCTTGACCGGATTGTCCCTGACTACTACGAGCCGCAGACGGTCATACCGGAAATTCCTTCAAAGCTGCAGTGGATTGAAGACTCAGAAGGGCATGCCATCAACCAGCACGAAGAATTCCTTCGACTCGTCCCGCCGGGCCACTTTGTGTCGCCAGACAGCAAATTTACCAAGAAGTTCGATGCCAACCTACGGCAGATGCAAGAGACTCGCAAGCTCTGTTCCAAGATCAGCGTCATCAAGCAGATGCAGATACAGACTCAGGTAGGTATTCCAGAGAGCCGCTTCTCTCAATCACTTTCTAACTATGAATAGGTGTACACCAATCAGTTCTCCAAATACCAACCAGAGCCATTCTTCGAGAAGGACGTTGAGCCGCAGTTTATCGCCGGAGAGGGCCCCGTGATTGCTCCAGGAGCATGCAGGTTCGCCTTGCAACGCTCCATAGCCAAGATCTTCTATCACGCGGGGTTTGAAGAGTTGCAGCCGTCGGCGATAGATGCTATCACAGACATCGCCGGCGACTACTTCCAGAAGCTGGCGCGCTCCTTCAACATCTACCGCGAGGCCGAGAAGAAGCCGGCCACGGGGATCTGGAAGGAGAGGGGCGCTCGCTTCCAGCCCCGATACACCCAAGAAGAGACCATCCTGCACACCCTGAGTGAAAATGGACATGATCTCGATACACTTGAGATGTATGCGCGCGACGACATTGACCGCCTGGGCTCCAAGCTCGGCCAGATGCATGAGCGCATGAAGGCACATCTTGCCGACCTGCTACGCCCGGCGCTGAATGACGGTGGTGTCGATGGCTCAGGCGCGTTCAACGACGGCAGTGAGCAGTTTGTTGGCGGCGACTTTGCTGAAGAGCTCGGCGAGGACTTTTTTGGCTTCAAGGCCCTCGGCCTCGACAAGGAAATGGGGCTCGACATGCTCTCGGTTCCACTCCACCTCCTCCAGTCGCGTGTGCGCAACCAGTACCAGATGCAGACCCAGGCACCCGGTACGACGGCGTCGGATCTCTTCGAGGCACTTCCGCCTGCCGAAGCTGTCACTAAAGAGAACATCCAAGAGCAAATTGGCCTTGTCAAGAATTTCTTCCTCGCCAAGCTTCATGCCAACGGCGACCAGCCGCTTGTTGAGGATGAAGATCTCCCTGTAAAACAGCGACGTCCTCGTCCACGTCTGGGCGCTACCGGCAAGATTGTGTCCCCGCAGAAGCGCCCTCCCAAGGAGCAAATCGCTCTGGCAAAGAAGAAAAAAAAGCTTGAGTCTGGGCTCGCACAGGTCACCGACGGGAAGGGCCCTAATGCTTCGCCCGAGAAGGGTGGTGCAGGTGGCACGCCCCAGAAGAATAAGTTGAAGGCTGTTATGAATGGCACGGGCCCGAGCAGCCTCAATCTGGCGCCGCCCATGGAAAGGGTTGAAAGCATGCAGAGCCAGAATACGAGTCACACAGATAAAGATGACGGTGTGGGGATGATGAGTCCAGAGAGCTTGGAGCAGAGATGAGGTGGTGTGTGTTGGCGGTGTTGCCGGCTATTTTATATTGGCGTGCGGTCTGCAGTCCTGCACGTCATTTGCTGTTTGTCGAGTTTTTTTTTTCGCCCTTCTCTCTTTTTCCGTTCTCATTTTTCTTTTATCTTTTTTCTCGCACGGTTACCACTGTTTTCTTTTAACCAGAGCTGTCTCGATATTCCCCGCACGACCACAGACGACACGACTCACGCGCAACATAAAGGACGGACAGGTGGCTTTTTCTCCCTCGACGATGCACTTTGCATCGACGAACAAGCAAATGCCGCATATATATGGGATGGAAGGGGGTTTCCCACCATCATCTTTTCTTGTGCTCCGGATTTTTTTGCATGGAGCCATGACACAAGGATGCATCTCTAAAGCAAAAGGAGAGCAAGATGGACTTGGCGTACATATATTCCTTTTTGTGTTCTCGTCCTTCTTCTACTTCACCCTCTTTCATTGCGAATATATGGACCTTTTTCTTCACTTATACACCCATCGTTTATTTTCGCTGTTGCGGGAGAGAGAGAGAGAGAGAGAGAGAGAGAGAGAGAGAGAGAGCGCGTACGAGAGAGAAACTTAGCTATTGTTTTGTTGTGCTGCGTAGTGCTTTATCCGACATTCCTCTCGGGGAAGAGAATTGGCGTTTCTTGTTCTATCTGTTTGTTCATCGTACATAGCTCGTGCTTGGGGGCGCAGTAAGGGGAAAACAGGTTCTGATTATGATATCAATCTGGGCGGCGGTGACACCTGGCGGGGAACTGTTGTTGTGATTTGTGGTCGGTGATGGGTTTGTGTGCTGTTTACGATAACTGTACTTTTTTTCTTTCCCCTTTTTTTTTCTTCTGTAAATTCATATTATTAGTGGCTACCTTCATTATATATACAAAATGATATTTCTTGAAACTGAGTTTCTGCTCCTGATTGGTCACACTACACGACGTAGCTAGGACTTGAGGGATTTATTTCTGTAGAACATTTTATGGAGGCGGGAATGGAAAGGGGTTGGGAAAGAGGGTTGGGAACGGTTGAAAAGGGGGTTTAAAGAGGGATCTTGTAACAGGTTTCGAATGGAACGAGCTTTCGTATTGAAACTTGAATGAAGGATGACGCTAGGTAGAGTGACGGTAACTCCGTCGCCAAGTACCTGCCGAGGTAAGGCACCTACCTACGAGCTACACGAAAGAGATCCATCAGTTGACAGAGGAGTTTTGGAGTATAATAAGTTCAATGTCAGACTGAACAGTTTAGGAGATGGCAGTTGAGAACTGAGTTCAAGTTTGACATGTATTTACGTCATGCCTTGCTCACAAATATACTTTTTGTGTGACCTAGTCACCTTTGTCCTATTTCGCTAAGAGTCTTTGCGGGCATTATTGGATTTTTTGTCCGAAATTCAAGCGCCTTCCACGTAGTTGGAAAGATAATAGCACTGTTGGGGCTATTGGCTTTGTCCGTCTTTCAAAAGCCCTCACAGCTTCAAGCAAACAAAGGGGCCCATATCGGAAGAACACTGCATAATTTGAACAGACTAGCTGTTACGTTTTCTTAATACGAAATTTAAGTCGCCGACTCGCAGTTTTGTTTGCTCTGCGGCGAGGGCTCCAGAGTGTTATCCAACCAAGACAGCGACAACACAATATGCTTCTGCCTCGTACGACCACAATGTATAGACGCCAAGACCTTCCTGGGGGCACCGACGAAGTCATCGTTTGGAACGTGCCTTCTCTCGTCATCGCCATCGTGATGGCTCTTTTTGCTGTTACGTTTTGTATTGTGTGGATAAGATCACACAGAACGGTAGCTCGGCTACGTGTCGAGATCCAGCGCCTTGAGAGGGCGCTCGCCAAATCGGTAGATTGTCGTAGGTTCTTGGAGTCGGAGCTGGAGCGAGTGAACATGCTGGTACAGGTACAATCGAACCTCTCCTCCCTCGGCCCATTTGATGCGCCAAGTTCCCCAGAGTCCCAGTTGACAAGACGTTCACTTACTAGCGGCATGGCTGGCTATGGTGGTGATATTCGTAGCCCTCTAGGAGAGCTAGAAGAGGATCTAAAAAGAATTATGCAAGACCAGCAGGATCCCAGAAGGTCTTCGGAGCACACAGCGACCGTCGGGATAAATACACTGGACGACGATGATCTCGATGATGTGCCAATCCGAAACGTAGAAGAGGCGGCTCGCGACTTTAGGAGGTTCCCGTCGTATCAGCCGTATGACTTCCACGACGACGACGAGTATGAAATGCCAGAGCGCCCCACCACCAAAAATCAACTACACGCGATGCCGCCGGTGGGCGAGCTGAATGCGTTTGAGGCAGCCCATGCAGCCCTTCATAGGCCGTCCTCCTCGGATGCAATCTCGGTAGTCAGCCAAAAGTCGTCCCGTAGGAGTGTGTCGCCGTCATCAACCGATTCTCGGTAGATTCCCTAGCCATCATTGGCAGGCCCTCTTTTGACAGCACTAGAGTCTGATGCTAGAGTGAGCTTGAAGACTGATACACTAATTCTTTGCACCTTTTTTATTATATTTTTTTTAAGTTCTTTTTATAATTTTTTATTAATTATATATGTAAATTTTTTTTTTATAAATCTTAGCTACCTAATTTGAACACTTGACATTTTAGCTCTTTTAATACTCATATGAATAAATGGGTACGTAGGAATAAATGAATACATATTATCGTTTAGTTATGGAAAATCTCGCGATTTGGCAAGATGGAATTGTGAATTAGGATTACTGTCACGATTCAGGTCTGCACCCAAGTGGGGCCCAATGTCTTAGCAGCCAGTCCAGGCAGCGCAGGATGAACGGACCAATCAGGAGGGTCCCAGGGTCCCGGCACTTCAAGCTCGGGACTACGGGACCATCCTAGATAGCTCTATATAAGCAGTTAGGCCGAGCTCTCCTTATGAGATTCGGCAAGTAAGCAATACACATTCATCTGCTTCATTGCTTGTGAAGGCAATCCACATCGTGTGTATCAAGACTTCCACTAAGCATTGTTCAAGGAGCTTACCTTCCCTACGTGACACATCCACTCAACCCCCGGCGTACCGCCTTACAGTTCAGACACCCTGTGTGTGTGGATTGTAATAATTACTCTTCGTTTTGGGTTGTCTGAGTCCCCCTTAATTCGTTCCTTCCACAATTGAAAACCTTAAAGTGACCTTTGACATCAAACGCAACAAGGCCGGCTCCACCCACAACATGACATGCTGCCCCAGTGGCCCCCCTTCTGGAACTAAGAGATATGTTTATTTATATAGGCACCTAATGTGTTAGGATGAGAAGGGGGAGAGCGAGGCTTTCGTCTTATTCGCCATCCCCCCGCCTCCCGTATTCGTGGGGTAAATAGACCCGGCCAGGGCCTCGATCGGCACTTCACCATGGCTTCTCTCTCAAGCTTGCAAGAGCCAAACTTGCTAACGCACCTTGGCGAGTGTCGCAAAGGTGGATTGCATTCTGCTGTAAGTCACACCCAGAGCGCGATTCAATCCTCTTTCAGGCAGTCTTCCGAGAGGTGGGAGGGGACTGCTCCGCTTCCCCAACTTTTTCTATGCTCAGCCCGTCAAAGTGCCACGCCAACACCAACGCTTGAGGAGACGCCCACCGGTTAGAATATTGCGGGGGAATGGATCTGAACTGAACTGAACTGTACTAGCTCGACTAGATGCCAACTGGTCAGTCTACGAAATGAGACGAAAGCTGGTATTTTGGGGACCCCCCTGCGGACAAGGAGAGATGGACCATATCAGAGCCCACGACTTGCTGCCATGCAGCGAGATACGCCGCCTCTAGTCTACAGACCCAAATGGCAGGGACTGGCACAAACGGCTCTAGAGGCCGGTCTGGACCACCTCGGTACTGGACTTCCCCCCCTCCCTCAGCTTTGTTAGGTTCGAGGTCCGGCAATGCAGGTATGGGGCTATCCAGACGCTCTGGTGGAGGCGATGAGGCGGGGGAAGCCATGACGATCGATAGGTGGATGCTGGGATGAGTGGAAAGGCGTTGGATACCCTGCCTTGGAGGTTCTGGCTGGTATTAAACAGGAAGGCCACGCCCGTTCTTTCTCTGTTTGTAACCCCTCTGCCACTGCCTTCTCTTCTACTTTCTCTTGTTGACCCAGCTCAGCCCGGAGAGACAGGCGAATACGAAGGAAAAGAAGGAGACGAGAGTCACTTGACCTCAACCTCACTCTAACTCTCCTGGCCGCACAGCAGCAACCATGTCATCTCCTCCGCTAACCTCCCTGGAGGAAAAGCGAACTCCAACCGACGACATTCCCAAGTCGGAGCACTGCGAAGGCAGTGCCGCCCCGCAGCTCAGCGACTTTGATTTCACTCCCGAGGAGCAAAAGAAGATCATCCGCCATGTCGACATACGGCTGGTTTTGACCGTAGGAGCCATGTACTGCGTTTCTCTTATGGATCGAATCAATCTGGGTGCCGCCAACATTGCCGGCATGAGCAAGGAGTTGGTTCTAACAGGGAACAAATACGTGAGCTTAAGGTCTCAACCCATCTTTGTATTTGTCGATAAAACTAACAAACGCCCCGCCCAGTCAATCGTCTCCCTCGTCTTCTTCGTTACATATATTATCTTCCAACCGCCGTCGACCGTCATCGTGCGGAAAATTGGCCCAAGAGTCCATATGGCCTGCATCACGGTTCTTTGGGGCTGTTGCATGATTGGGATGGGTTTCGTGGCAAACTTTGAACAGCTGACGGGCTTACGTGTTTTACTGGGAGTGCTCGAAGCTGGTATGTTCTCGATTACGGGGGTTGGGAGGACGATGTTAACTAACATGCCTGCAGGTTTTTTCCCCAGCTGCGTCTATTTGCTCAGCACGTGGTACACAAGATGTAAGGTTGACTACAGGGATTTTCTTATTTGCTCTTTGCTGATAAGCCCCAGACGAACTTGGAAAGCGCAACTCTGTTTTTTATATGGTTGGTTGTGTTGCATCAGCCTTTGCGGGCATCCTGGCATACGGGGTAAGTAGACAAACATGCCAACCCCCCGCACGACTGCTAACCAAGATAAAAGATCATGCAGTTGAACGGAAAAGCCGGTCTCAGCGGCTGGCGATGGATTTTCGTTGTTGAAGGCCTCATAACCTGTGTCATCGGCTGCGCCGGTTACTTCTTGCTCGTGGACTTCCCCGACGGTAGGCGATCCAACTGGGCGTTTCTCGGACCCCGCGAAAAGGAATGGATTTGCGCGCGAGTGAACGCGGACCGTGGCGACGCTAAGGTGCAGCCATTCTCGCTGAACAAGTATCTGCGCGCCGGACTTGACTTCAAGATCTGGCTCTACGCCATGGTTATGTTCAACTCGACCATCACGTAAGGCTGATTGACACATCCTTGCTCGCACTTTGCTGACCCGTTCCAGGTCGTACGCCCTTGCCTATTTCCTACCCCTCATTCTGATGGACAACATGAAGTTTTCAGTTGGAGAGGCCCAGTGCTTAACCGCGCCGCCATATGCTTTTGCCGGCATCATCATGTACTTGGGGAGTTGGGTTGGAGATAAGTACCACGTTCGGGGACCTATCGTTGTCTTTAACATGGTGCTGTGTATCATCGGACTGCCGATCATGGGATGGGCATCGAGTCCAGCGGTCCGCTACTTTGGCGTCTTCCTAGTCACCGCCGGCGCGAACTCTAACGTCCCCGCTGCCATGTCTTATCAGGCCAACAACATAAGAGGCCAGTGGAAGCGGGCGTTTTGCAGCGCAACCTTTGTTTCTTTCGGCGGTATTGGCGGTATAGCTGGTTCCTTGGTATTTCGGTATGTTCACTGTTGGGCTGAAACCCGTTCTCTTTGCAAAGACTTACTGACCAATCTACAGCTCGCAGGACGCGCCCATCTATGCCCCCGGACTATACGCATGCCTTGCAAGCAGTATTCTCAACGTCATCATCGTGGGTGTTTTGAGCGTCAGCTTTTATTTCCTCAACCGGGCGGCCGACAGGGGCGAGAAGGAGCTCGAGTGTGACAAGGACGACACATATGAATCTGGGTTCCGCTATACTTATTAGCTACCTTGCTTCGCAAACGTCAGATACTACAGCCTGCGGCTGATTCAGGCGACAGGACGGGGCCGAGTATGAAGAAAATACATGTATCAGATTCCTCTGCACGACTTGAACTAAGCTGTCTTACTCTAGAATACACGAGACCAGTGCCAGCCATAGTTCCTGGCCTTGGAGAAGTTCAGAGAACGTTGGGCTATAATGCAGGAAAGAGCAACGCAAACTCTGGGTTTCATGCATATAATAATAACGGAATTTTCGATTTTGGCAATAGAAGTACCTACGTACCTACGTACCTAGGCGAGTATTAGGCGTTCCATGTTCCAGGTTCCAGGTTCCTCGTAATGCACCCGCCATATTCCGTACCTAAGTACCTTGTAGAACAACGCCTCCCAGCGCTCACTTCCCGAGTCTGACAGAGAGCGCTTGGAATAACTGCCGTAGGTGCCAGGTAATTCGAGCGCTGGCATCTTGAAGAGGGACAATTTCGTCGTCTACTTCGCCCGACAATGCACTGCACCATGGTGGAGCGCCAGGTTGGTTTGTAATAGGTTACCGGAAGTCACTGCAGGAACCGTCCAACCCCTGGACAGACACCAAAGCGGGCAAGCGGGGTTCTCTGCGGGGATCGAAGGAGAGGAGGCAACGCCGATGGATCATGGCGGCGTTGATTCCACAACGGGATGGAATGTGCGAGGTAGGTGGCAACAATGGACAGGAAGGTGCGAAAAATAAGAACTCGAGAGGGGAGACTTTGCCCTTCCGTTTCTTAAAGAAACTCC
Source organism: Podospora didyma (assembly GCA_033439775.1). Lineage (NCBI taxonomy): Eukaryota > Fungi > Ascomycota > Sordariomycetes > Sordariales > Podosporaceae > Podospora > Podospora didyma. Next base: position 1,034,269 of record JAULSW010000004.1, read on the forward strand.
CGAGGTCGTCATTGCCAGTTTGTAACTTCCATCTTGTCACCAAGAAACAACGGAACCTCCAACCATCATGGCGCGCCAATCTCTTCAGATTGTGCTCGCAGAACGGCCGACACGCGACATCATCCCAGGCCAGACCTTTCGCCAGAAGGTGGTGGAAGCGCCCACTAAGGCCGACCTGAAGGATGGCGAGCTTCTGGTTGAAAGCATTTACCTGTCGCTGGATCCAGCCATGCGCGGATGGCTGAACGATCGCCGCTCATACCTCCCGCCCGTTCAAATCGGGGAGGTGATGCGAGGCGCCGCGATTTTGCGGGTCATCGCTTCGAAATCATCGAAAGCTAACGCAGGCGAGTTTGTCACGGGATTCATGGGCTTCCAGGAGGTGGCCATTCTGCACGAAACCTTGATCGAGGACTCATTTCCCCTGCCGCCGAACGCCAAGCTCACGGATTTGATCGGTGTTCTGGGTATGACAGGGATGACGGTAAACCGCCACAACTTGGAAGTATTCAAAAACTTAATTCTGACTCTATTGATAGGCTTATTTCGGCATGACAACTATCGGAGAACCCAAGGCCGGCGAGACTGTCGTGGTCTCGGCAGCCGCAGGCGCAACTGGAAGCGTTGCAGCGCAGATTGCTAAGATCTGCGGTGCCCGGGTGGTTGGCACGGCCGGCAGCGACGAGAAGTGCCGCTGGCTCAAGGAAGAGCTCGGGTTGGATGTTGCTTTGAATTATAAAGACCCCGACTTCAAGCAAAAGTTCCATGAAGCGACGCCAAACTACATTGATGTCTTTTGGGACAATGGCAAGTTTCCACCCAACCGGATACGTATAGAAACGTGCTGATACAAGGGGGTTCTTAGTGGGTGGCGAGCAGTTGGAACTGGCTCTTGGTCGCGCCAATAAGTTTGCGCGCTTTGTGATGTGCGGAGGGATTTCTCAATACAATCAGGAAGTTATGCAGGGTCCAAAGGTGAGTGAGCTCTTGGGTCAACAACCGATGCATGATGAAGTGCTCCATCCACTGACTTCCTGGTCATTGTAGACATTTCTGAGTGTTGTTTCAATGAGAATCAAGATGCAAGGGTTCATCGTCTTTGACTTTGCCAAAGACTACCCCCAGGCACGCCGGCAAATCGCCCAGTGGTTGGCAGAGGGTAAGATGAAGAGGAAGGAAACCATCATCAAAGGCGGGTTGGGAGTTTCCGAGAGTGCTCTGGCCCATTTGTTCAAGGGTGGAAATACAGGTAAGTCTACCAGAAGACATTCAATCAACTTATTCTAATCTTTCGGCACAGGTAAACTCATAGTTGAGGTCAAAAACCCAGAAGACAGCTCAAAGCTTTAACCCAAGCAATGGCTGAGCGAAAGATCCCAATATCCCATGACAGAGAAGATAGAACTGAAGCCCAGCCAATTAGGGGAAGAGTTTGAGTTTCACACATTGGTTCCTCTCCCAACATTGAACGTTGACGACGCTGCCCTCGACAGTTAACAGCATCACAACTAACACAGTACGAACATTGCATTTTATTATAGTCATTTCCAATATACATGAGATGTACATGAGAAGGGCAATGAGTCATGCTAGGTGCCGAACACGGGCTGTGAGATCAGTTTACAAGGATGTTGGGGATTTGGAGTCCAAAACTGGCGACTGAGTGAATATAAGGATGTAATAGAGCATACTGGATAATACCAAGCTGTTGTCTGGAAACCAACATCTTCACACTGGAACATGGTGCTTCATTTACCTAGGTAAGGTCTGTCACGTCAAATTCTGTAACCGCCCAAAGCCAACATTCACCTAACTCGACTCTCAAGAACCCGTGGAGCGACAGAGAATCTTTGCATCATGTGTGCGAAAAAAGAAAAACCCAAAGCAGCCGGAGCAACAACTCCATGACATGTTTTGACTAATTTATTTGTGCCCAGAGCCACCCGGCGGAGCCTAAGACCCAGACATGCTACATCGAAACGTCGCTTGCTGCCAATTCAGGGACAGGAAGACAGGCACATAGAACGGGAAGAATGTAGTAGTGTCGGACTAAAGCCGGTTCGAGCGGCGGAAATGGCCCTATTGTTTGAGAATTACGGCGAGATTGCGGAAAATGGTCGAGTATTACTCGAAAAGAATTACTCGAAAAATATGACAGCACGGCGATAGCTTCGCTTAATAGCCGAAAGCGGAAAGCGTCCACCACGCCTCGCCTGCCCCACGTCCCCCTGTTCTGGTTAGATTTTTGATTGGCTGGCCGCCAAAAGAGTTCTGTTCAGGTTCGGGTTGGCTCGGTAAGTCACATGTGTGAAACGGGCGGTAAAACCTGGTAATTTCAGTGGTCAACAGGACGCAGTAAACCAACAACCCCGGAACCTAGCTTGGGAGTAATTTCCAACCGATTACAGCGGTATCGCTGTATGAAAGATATACGGTAAAGGTCATGTCATGCTGCTAGGCTGTAATGCAAAGAGGCTTATCGGTGTGGGGCATGTCTTACCGAGCAGCGGCATCATCCGATTAGATGCACGAGGCTCAACCAATGAAATGTGAGTGGCCTATCTCAGGGTCCCCTTTCCTCCCTGTATCCCTTTGCTGTGGTGCGGATGTCAAATCCGATGCAGCCCGGCTAGATTGGATAGCCGGAACGAGAAGGAGAGCGTGAGTCGGGTGTGCCTGCCGTCTGTCTGGGGGAGGGGCGATCTTGGGTGGGCCCTGTGAGGTGAGGCGATTGGTAGCATAAAGTCACTCTCAGGTTTCCCTGACTCCCTCGCTCTTGCTGTTCTAGATTCCCCATACTCTCTTCTTGCTTTCCCGAGCTCTAAAGCCACATCCCCAGCTTCTGCAAACCGCATATTCCTTGTGGTGTGCCGCGTCCAGAGTGGTCGATCTCTTTGTTTCCTGGTACCTCTCTCTCATTCGTAGCGGTTCTCTCGAATCCTTATCAAACTTTCGGACTCGCCCACCCACCTGCGATAAGCCCACCTTCCTCAGAGCTTCGAGAAGCTGACGGTGAGAGAGGTTCGGTAAGACGCATCTCAAGCCAGGAATACCCGTGATTCTCCCCAAGGCTGTCCATAGCTGGCTTCGTTGCCGTTGAATCCTCCCAGCCGCTCTCCAAATCCAGCCCCATCCCGTTTCCCGGGCCAAAACATGGCAACTCAGTCTGTTCCAAGCATGATTGTCCTGGCATCTACAAGAGTCGTCTGGCAGCCAGACGACTCCCTGGTGCTGTCACCGGCGACGATATTGATGTCGCCGACAACGGGCAAGATTCTATCCATAGTTCCCACCATCTTGCCCAGGGCATCGTTTGCGCCGTCGGCCACATACATAGACCATAGCCCGAAGCTGTTGCTCCCTGGTCTGGTTGACGCACATGTCCATCTCAACGAGCCAGGACGCACAGAATGGGAGGGCTTCGATTCAGGCACAAGGGCTGCTGCCTCTGGTGGTGTCACCACCGTCGTTGACATGCCGCTCAATGCCATCCCTCCCACGACCACGCTGGACGGCTTCAGAGCTAAGCTGGCTGCCAGCCAAGGCCAATGCTGGGTCGACGTCGGCTTCTATGGCGGCGTCATACCGGGAAATGCGGACCAGTTGTTGCCACTCGTCGAGGCCGGTGTCCGCGGCTTCAAAGGCTTCCTCATAGACTCTGGAGTAAGTTCACCACGGTGATCGAGTCGTCCGTGCCGCCGCCGATGCAAACTGCTAACTCGTGACAACAGGTGGACGAGTTCCCTGCTGTGTCTTCGACCGACATCTCACTGGCAATGACGACTCTCAAAGACACGCCCACAACACTAATGTTCCATGCCGAGATGATCCCGCCCATCACCGACTCCGTGGGTGATTCGGTTCAACAGTCTCTTCCTCCTCTGGCGCCCCGCGGCGAGCTTGCCAGTTACAGCACCTTTCTGGAATCGCGGCCGCCAGCGTTCGAGACGTACGCGGTGGAAGAGATCCTATCATTGGCAGAACTCGCGCCCCAGCTCCATCTGCACATTGTCCATCTCTCCGCAATAGAATGCCTCCCAATCCTCAAAAAAGCGCGGCAGAGCGGCATAAACATCACGGCCGAGACATGCTTCCACTACCTCGGTCTCGCCTCCGACGGCATTGAAGATGGGGACACGCGTCACAAATGTTGCCCGCCGATCCGGTCGCAGACGAACCAAGACCGTCTATGGGCCGAGCTGAACGCCGAGGACAGCTGTATCAAGACAATCGTCTCGGATCATTCACCTTGCACTCCAGAGCTCAAGCTCTTGCCCAGTCACCTCCAGGTGCAAGAAGACAGCTATCAGATGGCCATGCGCCATTCCGACTCGGGCATCGACATGACCCTGCCCGAGGAGGAGAAGAAACTTGCTCCCAGGACCCAAGGTCAGGGCGACTTCTTTGCCGCATGGGGGGGGGTATCGTCAGTCGGCCTCGGTCTGCCAATCTTGTACACAGCAGCGGTAGAGCGTGCAGCGCGCGGGGACAGCACGCCATCGATCGTGGACATTGTTCGCATGTGTTCGCAGGCGACAGCGAAGCAGGTCGGACTCTCGCACTGCAAGGGCGCGCTCAGAGTCGGCATGGACGCCGACATTTGCGTGTTTGACGATGAGGACGAGTGGACTTTGCGCTCGTGCGACATGCGCTGGAAGAACAAGTGCTCTCCATGGGAGGGTCGTTCGTTCAAGGGAAGGGTCCAAGAAACGTGGCTCAGAGGTCGGAAGGTATTCCAACTCGGCGGCGTGAACGCTGGTCTCGTTGGGGGGAAACCAGAAGGCAAGGCGATTGTGGAGAAGCGGACCGAGTACTCCTGAGGGGGCTCGAAGGAGATCATGGTGGATAACCAAGAGGAGCCTAATCCGCACCGACGAGGAGAAGAAATTTCAGATGCAGCCAACCTCTGGAAATGGCATGACGGATGTAAAGTTGAAGCAGCATCTATACATGCATGGATGCAGTGGCAGACGAGGAGCTGAGGCAGGAGGCAATTCGGGGCAATGCAATTTGGGCGTTAGTTGGCGATCATCGGAAAGCCGTCAATCTTTGCTCCCGTGGAGAACACTGAAAATGAAACCACTGGCTGAAAAATGAGGGTTTGACCGTAGCAAAAGAAAGGAGCAGATATAAAAGACTTTGCTATCATTTATAAGGATAACTGCAGTCCGTGCATGCGCGTATTTTCAGTGATTTCCAAGTTCTTCCAGTCATCGTATTTCCTTTTGTCTTTCTTTTTCTTGGACCTTTCTTTTTGGGGGCTCACTCAATCTCGGCCTCGGGTTCAAGTTAGACCTGGCAGCCTGATGGCCGGCACTCAGCTTAGAGTGAAAATTCCCCAAGGTCCTGAAGTAAAAACCGAGACGAAGCCTATGACTATAGGTGCGCCTACAAACGATAGGCAAAAATACACGCAGGAGAAGAACCATGTCTCGACTACAGTTTATTTGGGCGTGAATGGATGCTTTTAGGGCGCAATCATTCAAGGTTCGATCTACGAGATAAGTACCTAGGTAGGATGGCTCTCCACTCCAGCTGTTTGGGGCAAATGGGGTTCGGGTTTTGGTGGTTACCCGGCCGTGTCGCCTTGCCAGCGTGTACCTACCCACCCAGGCTTTTTAGCGAGGCTTTACCTGCTTACATACCCAAACCCATTCTCTACCTTTCCTAGGCTGCGCCCCAACTTGGAACGACAGACAGGGACAGACACATTCGCCCGTGGCCAGGCTCCTTTCGCAAACGCTCCCCTTCCTTCATCTCGCCCGTCAACCCAGCCGTGCCATCTGCTACGGAGCCGGAGCGATGCCGACGCCGCAGAGATAAATGTGCCAATTGTTCACCCTTTGCTCACGTCTGTCACAAGCCGGCATTGGGCTTCCAGCTTTTGTCCTCCAAATCAAACGATCCCGACAGACGCGAACCGACATCCGAGACCAATACCCCCAAATGTGCGGCGGCCCGGCTAAGCGCCCATAGCCTCCAACATCGTTACCCAATTTCCTGGATGCATTTCATCCCCGAGATGCCCTCCTTCCTGCCCGACGAGAACTCGGCAATCTACTCGACCTCAGGCGTCGTTCACCTCGTACCAACTGGGCTTTCCCACGAGAAAGCCAATGGCGACATCCCCCACAACCGCCAGCCGCAATCACACACTTCAAATGAGAGCTTCGACGAGAGTTCAACCAACTCGACGCATACCTCTGAAGTGTCTGACAATACGCGCCCAAACGCGAATGGAGACTGGTCGCGGCCATCGAGCATGAATCCCCTGCCGAATGGAATCCCAGCCGGAGGAGGACCGAACGGGCTGAGCAACGGTGTTGTAGGAGCCCGCAAGCCGCTGTCAAATGGCATCTCCGCGACGCTGGCTGATAGGACCGTGCCCCCACCCAACATTCCCAATGGGCTGGGGGGCGACTCACCAGTCCCGGAATCGAACGATACCGGTCCACGTACCTCTCTCGGGTCTGTGGTTGGGGGATCAGTACAGCAGTCACCCGTCGACATGTACCTGTATCCACCGAACCAGGGCGAAATACGCGCCGCCACCGAGAATAGGCTGTCTCCCGCCACGCTGTCTGCCTCGATAGGAGGAACGACTCCCGGCCGGCCTGTAGCCAGCTCGTCATCTCCCCCCCCCGGGACACACCCAGAATCGAGCCAGAAGAACCAACAGTCTCCTCATCGGTACTCCTCCCCCCCAGTCTACAATGCGGCTGGAGTGAATCCCACATCCTCTGGGGCACTCGTACCACCAGGGGGCGGGCTTAAACATCGGCATACCTTGGAGGTGCCCAAGCCAGCCCCGAATCGAGGATCACGGGATGGCATAGACACTGGCTTTTCGAGCGGCCGATTCTCACCCACCACCGGAGCTGGAGGACGTAGGCCGTCGCTCAGTTTGGTTAGGAGAAACACACGGTCCCTACATTCCGATATGCCCCGCGACGAAGTTGTGCCAGACGAAGACGCCGCGCGGTGGGCTGAGGCATACAGGCAAAAACGGGCCAGCAAGAGAAGGAGAAGGGAGATTGAGGATGACGACAGAGTGCTGGTTGGGACGAAGGTGGACGAGACGCACGCAAACTGGGTGACAGCTTACAATATGCTGACCGGTATTCGTGTTTCCGTGTCAAGAACCAACGCGAAACTTGATCGCCCGTTGACTGATGTTGACTTCCAGGTCAAGCAGAAGTCTACTTTCGATATGTCAGTACTACCGCTAGACCTCTTTTCTCCTCGATGCCTAGAGCTAACTTGTCTGAAGTGCCGGAAATGAGTTGGTCCCGTCAGCCAAGTACGACTTCAAGTTTAAGGACTACGCCCCTTGGGTCTTTCGCCATTTGCGTGCCCTCTTCCGCTTGGATCCGGCTGATTACCTCATGTCCCTGACTGGGAAGTACATACTATCTGAACTTGGGTCGCCTGGGAAGAGTGGGAGTTTCTTCTACTTCTCCAGAGACTACAAGTACATCATCAAGACGATACACCACGCCGAGCACAAGTTTCTCCGTAAAATACTGAAGGACTATTACTCGCATGTCACAGCCAACCCCAATACTCTGCTGTCTCAGTTCTACGGGCTCCACCGAGTCAAGATGCCCTATGGAAAGAAGATACACTTTGTTGTCATGAATAACCTCTTCCCCCCGCATAGGGATATCCACCGGACGTTCGATTTGAAAGGCTCGACGATTGGCAGAGACTACACTGAGGACGATCTGGAGAAGAACCCGAGAGCGACACTGAAGGATCTTAACTGGTTGCGGCGGAAACAACACGTTCAGCTCGGCATTCGGAAGAAGCAACTCTTTCTGGATCAGCTGAAAAAGGACGTGTCTCTACTGCAAAGGTTACAGATCATGGACTATTCGCTCTTGATAGGCATCCATGACCTTCAAAAAGGCAACGAAGAGAATCTGCGAGACAAAACTTTGCGTGTCTTCAATCCTGGCGGGGGCGTCCATGAAGATCAAGATCCCCACTCGGTTCTGATGCGAACTCCGTCAAAGTTGGAAAGTCAACGCAAGGCGAGAGAACTGCGACAGATGATCAAGTCCGAGAGACCTGTTCCAATGGGCGAAACCAGCAGCCGGATGCCGGATGAGCTTCAAGAAGGACATAATCGGCCCGGCTTTGTTTTCAATGAGGATGACGGCGGGTTTCGGGCAACGCACGAGGACAACAGTCCCGGGGAGGAGATCTACTATCTGGGAGTGATTGACTGTCTGACTCACGTAAGTTATTTGCAACTGTCGATGCTTCTTACGACGGCGTTGCGCTGACAGTATCTCCACAGTATGGGATCATCAAGAAGATTGAACACTTTTGGAAAGGCCTTTCCAATGATCGCCATCAAATTTCTGCTCTCCCACCACAGGAATATGGCGAGAGGTTTATGAATTTCATTTCAGGCACTACCATGTCGCAGGAAGAGGCTATCCGAGCAGCTCAGGAGAGAGACGCCGCAGCAGCAGCGGAAGCAGCAGCTTCCGAGGAGCAGCAACGGGCCGGAAGCTGGGGTAACAGCACACGCCGCCGTTCGTCCAACGCTATCCCCCCCGTTCCGAATTATCGGCCCCCTTCTCCCCCTTCATCCTTTCCTTCAGGGGTAAAATCACCTGAAGTGGAAGTTGCCATGCAGAAAGCCGAACACTCGGCCCAAAAATCAGAGGCCCAAGATATGGCGGAGGAGGACGTGCCAGACCGGACCCTTAGAGCAACAGTCTCACCCCATGTCGCCGGCAGCTCGGTAATACCAAGACACGCCCATGGACCAACCACTCCTCCAGCTGAGCGCAGAGAGTCGGTTCTTACGGGTCAGGCAACTATTCTCCCCGTTGTGGAGGAGGCTGCCGAAGGCGGCTCGACTGGCGGCCGCAGTCAAAACAGTCGCATCAGCAGCGCCGGGACGGAAAGCGATGGCCGTCCGTTAACGCCCGCTAAAGACGGCGACGAGATGCAACCGGGATTCATTAACCCAATCCTTGGACATGGAAATGGACACAAGGGACGTGGACCACCAACGCCTCCAAAAACGGGACACGGGTATCACGGACTTTTGAAGCCGGACAGCGCCGACAGCGGGTACGGGATCGGCGCCGTCGGCGGAAATGGCAATGCCAACCTCAAAAGCGCCACCGGATCACAGAAGTCGCTTAACATTCGATCTCAGCTTAGCCGTGACAGCCTGGATAAAGCCTTGCCTCCACTCCCTCCACCTCCTCAAGGCGTGTCGTAGGATGGCGGTTTCGAGGCGACGCCTCCTATCCCTCGTGGTATCTGTTGCGAGGAACTTTTATGCTCTCCAGAAGTCTCTGCTCAGAAAGAGTGGGAATTTGTGCGGCACAAGTTTTTGGAGACCATATCGCCGAACCTATAGATTCACGATCACACCAATCGCTGACGCCGTGCTAGACCTAGCCAGAGAAGAGAAAGGAAGAAAGCACGTGCTTCCCAAACCCAGCATGGGAACGAACATACGGGAGAAGTTACAGGCAAGCGCAAGGCGAGACTGGCCATGTTTCGCTTCGCCGGCCGATCACTTAGAAGACATGATACCACCACTGCATCGACGGTATAAACTGATATCATATTGGCCTTGTTCCTCATTACATACATATTCATTGCCTGTCTTATTTTTCTTTCTGTTGGATCTCTCGTTTCCTTTGTCATCTCTCATGGCTGGGCGGGGATTGCTCCTACGATCACATTATTGCTCATTAGACATTCGATCCTTTGAAGACGCCCAACGGCCAAATGGGAGGATAAGAGCGGCCAAGAGTGTTGTCCTCAGCACAGACCTATTGTTTGCTTTTCTTCCGTCCCCTTTCTTCCTTACGAAACTTGCAAGGAGAAGCATGTAGACAGAAGACATACGGCAAGACAGGGCCTCTTCAAGCAGACTATTCAGCGCTGTGAGAGATTCAAGTATAGCCTAGCAGATGATAAAGCCTTTGGTGCAGTATATATAGGTACTGAGATACCTTATAGACCTCATTGGATGACGCATCATCTTTCCTCGTTTGCTCTCTCTAACCCAGACCAGTGGCAGCATCTGCCGAAAGGAGTCGGCGCTATCTAAGCTGTTGAAGTTTCGGAAACTTCAAAACGCCGCACATGTGCTCGATTCACGTACAGTACATATACACTGTAATACATATAATACATTTTTTTTTTATGTACACTCTGTCGCTAAATCACTTCCGAGGAGCGAAGTCGGTTTGCACGTCCAGCTTGTTCGCGCCCTGAGCCTTAAGCTCCTTTAACCGCGCCTTCTTCTGGATGTCCTGTACCCGCCACTTCTTGAAATATATGACCTAGACACAGCGATAAGTTTGTCAGCATACGATAGGCCCGTACCAGTCAAATCCTTCTCTCCTGCCTTGCCTACTCCGAGGGAGCCTGGGGCGGGAGAATATGGAAGCTCTCTCACCCATTGGGTTGCGCAGTCACGCTCGAACTGGGCCGTCTCGGTCCCGCATGCCTTGGCCGCCTTCTTGTCGTCCTTCACTGGGTCTACGATTCCGCTCTTATCAAGGCAGGCAAAGTACCCGTCTCGTGCCTCCCAGCACCTCTGGCGCTCGGCGCGCGTCGGCACGGCGGCGCCTGTTCGGATTTCAGACGCTCGTTTGTCGGCGTCGCTTTTTTCGAAGAAGCCGAAGAGACCCATTTCAGGTGTTGGGGCGCGACGGCGGCACTTGTTTTCGTTTGTTGCGACTTAGGGCGTATCGATTGATCGAGGGCAATGGCAGATTGGTCGTGCTATTCCGGTCCTTCGGGAGGCACGTACGGTAGGTAGAGGGAGGTAGGACGTTGGTAAGGTAGGTAGGTAGGCACCTTGGGGGACAGCTGGGGACGTCGCAGGCTGGAGCTTCCTCAAAAATTAAGCTACGGATTACCTAGATACCTACGGCTAGCACGGGAAGGTAAGGTCAGATGGAAGTTTAGTATATTTAACCCTAACCCTGATGCTCTTGGAACATGATTGATTATGTAACGGGGTTTTTTTCAAGCTTCCGTGTCTCCATTGGGCGACCTCTTTAGGGTTGGAACAGATCCTCCCTGGAAGCTTTCCAACTCCGCAGTCAGCGAGTATACCTAATACCAGACAGTGTACCTACCCAGCAACCTAGCTCGATAATCACACAACAAAGCATCTGAATAACCCCCCAACCACCACAACCTGCGAAGCCCCCGCCGCTCGTTGAACCAACCTGTCAGCCACTTCGTCCGCGACACATCCGACCATTGCGAGAGGCCATGATTCCGAGATAGCACGAACCCTTCTCCACCTGCACGAACAGGAGGAAGGCAAAGGACAGTCTTGTCCAAGCAACTCGCACTCGATTATAACCACCGTGCTAGCCTAGGATGGCGCGTCGGCGACGGCCGCCTCGTCCGGGAGCCTTAACGGAGCTGCCCCCGCTCAAGATCCTGGCCCAAATCGCCGCCCTTCAGGGGCTCTACTACACATCCGCTCTGGTGCTCATGCTTTTCAGCACACTGGTTGCTGGGACTAGTTTCAGCGCAGACCTCATTTTTGGATGGGCTGCTGTGCGCGGCGACACAACGCAAGGCTGGCTGATGGGGTTCATATGGATGCTTGATGGCGGGTTACTAATGTGCGCATTCCGTGACTGCCTTAGTTGCTGTCTCCTCCTCTTCAAACGAGACGGTTTTTTATATTGCCACTGACGCGTCTCCTGTCATAGGGCAATCGCCATAGTCTCCCTCGTCGGCCGCTCCAAGCTCGTCCTCGATTTTTCTCTGTCACTGCATGGCCTCCATCTCGCCGTCGTAACACTACATACAGGGCAGCTGCCATCTAATTCGGCGTGGTGGCTGGCGATGGCAGCTTCGAGCGTGGTTTCTGTTGCGCTCGCTACCTGGGGTTGTCGGTATCGGGAGCTGAAACCAATATCATTCGGCGGAAACGGTCCAAGTGCTGCTGCTGGCGGGAGCGGCGAGGATAATGGCACCAGGGCCGGAGATATGTCGGGCGGTGACGGGGATGAGGAGCAAGGTTTTTCTCGCGGAAGGGGCCGTGACCGTGGCCGAGATGGCGCGGGAGAATACGAGATGGTCACGATTAACAACAGCAACAACAACACAGAGGGATAGAGCGGGGGGCTACGACAGCCCATGATTTTCACGATTCCGAGTGTTTAAGGCTTGCGTGATTCCCATCTCTATGGGGGTTTGCATGTTGGACGAGGCGTTTGGGCTGTATGAGTAAACAATGTATAAATTAGGTTGGGCTGGGACGGATGATAACTTAGGCAATGAAGAACATAGAATGCTCGGATATTGGGCAGAGAGGTAGTCGATTCTCGCCATGTATTGTTTAGAAGATGAACCGAAACCACCCGGGGGCATTGCGGTAGACCGAGACGAAGAAGCAAGCAAGCATCAATGAAATGAGGTACATTGACATAGCGTCATCTTTCCGTGGTTCTGTGTAGCCTCGTTCTTATTCTACGGAGGCAGAATAAGACCCCAGCCTCTTGTTCTTTCCTATACTAGCTCCTAGTTGGGTACTAAAGGAGGCAGGTACCTACCTACATAGGTAGGTAGGTAGGTTCTTACGTAGTAGCAGCCTCGCCTCGAGCTTGAACTGGCCCAACCCTTTGATCATCTCCACCACTCTCCCCTTCAGTGGTGCCCGATACTCTTCACAATCGTAACTTCTTCAATGGGAATATCGTGTTCCCCACGGTTAGCCTCACGATGCTTTGTTCAACCTCAGCTTTTAGTCCCTTGATAACCTTACCATAATGCAAATACCTACCTACCTTAACTACCTGTATACATAAAGAATTGTTGGGCTGGGGCATGGATTAAACAAGGGCTCCAGGTGGTACACTACGACTCCCAGTCACACCCTCTGCCAAGCTCCGACTGCGAAGATCTCCTATTGATAGCCTCAATAACTGTGTACGGAAATATTCGGGCTCCCTATAATTGACGACGCGATGGGGAAACCCCCGTTGAATCCTTCTGCAACGCAGGTCTTGACATCTGGTCATACCAGCTTCCCGGAGCTCGCCCGCTTCTCCTCCTGGCGATCATTGTGGAACGTTTATGAAGGGCCGTCTGATAGTTGTTCCAATCAGTCAACGGCCCAAAACTATGACGGAACACCTATCGAGACCAGTACACTGGCCGGCAACGGAGAGGCCCGGCTGTCCGGAGAAGGGACGCCTTCTCCCCCTTTCGATCAACATCAAGCACGACGGGGGAATTTTTCGCTCGACTTGGTATTTCCCCAGCCTTCTTTTTGTTGGTAGATATTTAACATTGGCGCGCAGGTCTCATGTCCCGAGTTTGGCAGGCCAAGCAGCGAGGCTCCAGAACAAGATGGATGGGTATGGCCCACCAACTCTCCGGTCATCCGAGCAATGGCTGAAGGCTGACGACTTCAGGGCTCGCCCCTTCATGGTCAACTGCATGGCCAAAATCTGTGTGGACCACCTCAAGTTCGGAATGGCGCCCGAAGAATCCGCTCATTTTGCAGAAGGTTCCAACGCTCAAAATCGGTTTCGGCGAGCACATGCGTGTCGGAGTTTCCCCCCAACCGGGGCAGGAGAGAGCGCCGTCGTCAGAATCAAGAGTTGTGCGAGGTTTTCTCGGAATCTGAAGCACCTAGCCACCTCTTCCACCCCTCGTCATCTGGGTATCACTCAAAACCGGACCTCATTGCCATTGCTGGTATGATGATCGCAACTGGAGAGCTCGACCGCCTCTCCAATTTGGCAAATGATATGGCTAAACTCAGGGAACTGGACCAACAACAGCCAGTTACTGTACCTCCAAACACGCCGAATTCTCAAAGCGAGATGTCGATGGGAATTTCTACGCCCGTGTCCGTGGATGATGTTACTGCAGCGAGTCCCTTCGACCAAGGCTTCCATCCAAAGCCTTCTCGAGTTAAACGGGCAGCGCGGAGTCGTTTATCAGAAGTCTGCACCTCCGACGATATCCCAAGGGACCACAGCGCGGTGTATGCTTTCGAAACACTCCCCGAATTCGACTGGAAAGAGACTTCGATGATGGACTTTCAGGATGCTGTCATCGTTGGCGTTGACGGCACACCTTGCCTCGATTCGTTGTCGGCGCATGTATCTGCTCGAGTTGCAACACAGGAGATACGAGAAGAGGAGGAACATACACTGCCGAGCTTTTCGGAGCTACAAAGAATGGGTAAAGTGATCCAGAGATGAGGAGGTGCCGAGAGAGTCTTTTGCGAACACACCCTATGCTGTTGTTTTTTAAACACACTACTTACTTCCTTTTCGATAACTTCCTACATGGTGGTAAATGGGTGGCTCCAAGGCCCAAAGATTGGAAAAAATGGATGCCAGGAGGAACTCCTGGAGCATGCAGGCAGGAGAAGCGAGTCAAGCCTCGGGCGAGTAGAATGAATAAAAATAGATTAAATCTACCAACTTTCGTACCCGGTAGTAGGTCGCCTCCCACGTTACCTGCAGCCGTATGGATTGGGTAGGCGCGAGCTAAAGACGCCTACCGAGCGAGGTCCCTCCCTACCCAGTGAGGCACAATACCACAAAATGTACGTGGCAGAAGCTGAAAAAAGCAGCCCCTTTTTGGGGGTTTGGAACATACCTTATGTAAGTCCATCGATGAGTTAGTACCATTATAAATGTCCTATCCATGACAGCTAACCCTAACCCCCGACGAACGGGCCTAGCGGTCGAGTCGCGGGCAGCTTTATTAGCTGCGGGGGAAGGGAACAGGGGTTGGGACTGAGAACCTCGGCGATGCCCCTGTCACCCTGTCCATGATTGTCCCACTCTCAACACTCTCCGACGTGCCTGCCTCCTCCCAAGGCTCTCATCACCCAACATGCCCCGCACCACCAGAGGCACGAAATAACGATGTCGAGACTTTTGCAGAGACGCTGCCCCCGGCTCGCCAGTCTGCCGCGGGCTCGAGCGATACGCAATGCTCGCGGCCACGCGTCATCGGCCCCGGTCCAGCAATTCGACTGGGAGGACCCGCTCGCGGCTAAGAACCTCCTGACCAGCGAGGAACTGGCCATCTCCGAGACAGCCGAGGCCTACAGCCAGGAGCGGCTTCTGCCGCGGGTTCTGCGTATGTTTCGCCTTCCGAGCTTGAGACGGTCGTGGTTGGACTCTCACTGACAGCCCAGTTGGCAGAGGCATACCGTGATGAACACTATGATCCCCTGATTCTCCGCGAGATGGGCGATCTTGGTCTCCTTGGCGCCACCATTGATGGCTACGGCTGTGCTGGTGTTTCAACTGTGGCGGGCGGGCTCATCACGCGCGCCGTCGAGCGCGTCGACAGCGGGTACCGGAGCGCAATGTCGGTGCAGTCGTCGCTCGTGATGGGAGGGATTTACGACTTTGGCACAGCCGAGCAGAAGGAACGCTACCTTCCCGACATGGCAAAGGGAAAGCTCCTCGGTGCTTTCGGGCTAACAGAACCAAACCACGGCAGCGATCCCGGGTCCATGGAAACAGTTGCGCGTCCTCACCCGCAAAAGAAAGGCTACTACCTTCTGAATGGATCTAAGACGTGGATCACGAACTCGCCTGTCTCTGACGTCCTACTGGTATGGGCCAAGTTACAAGAGACGGGCAAGATACGTGGCTTCATCGTGGATCGGAGAGACTGTCCGTCAGGCACGCTTGAGACTCCTGCCATCAAGAACAAGAACGGCTTGCGCGCCTCTGTTACCGGCATGATCCATCTTGCGGATTGCGCTGTTGCGCACGAGAACATGTTCCCGGATGTAGAAGGTCTCAAGGGTCCATTTACCTGCCTGAACAGCGCCAGATATGGCATCGCGTTTGGCACTATGGGTGCCCTTGAGGACTGCATCTCCAGGGCGAGGACGTATGCTCTTGAGAGAAAACAGTTCAAGGGAAACCCGATCGCGAAGTACCAGCTTATTCAAAAGAAGCTAGCGGACGCGCTCACGGATGCTGCATATGGCACGCTCGCGGCCATTCAGGTTGGACGTCTCAAGGATGAAGGAAAAGCAACCCCTGAAATGATTAGCATGATCAAGCGCCAGAACTGCGACAAGGCTCTCCACAACGTGAGGGTATTGCAAGAGATTTTTGGAGGGAATGCCGTGAGCGACGAATATGGCATCGGTAGACACGTGGCGAATCTCTTCGTGACCCAAACCTACGAGGGCCAGAGCGATATTCACAGTAAGCTCTCACCATAATGTTGAACTGGAATGGAAATCTAACTTCGTGCAGGTCTCATTCTGGGACGAGCCATCACCGGTCTCCAGGCGTTTGTGTAGACGGGGAACCTTTGCACACTGACCGATAGTCTGAGAATGGACCCTAAACATTTGGAGAGGCTGGGATTCACTGGGTACCTTACGTACCTTCCCGGTTACATAGGCGCTTGGGAGTTGTGCCAGCGGAAAGGGAAGTGCTCGATAGGATGTGGCATTTTGATACAGTATCCCCAATGACGAGCTCTGGTCATATACCTATTAGTTAAAAGTCTAAGATTTGGGGGCCCCGCAGTCCATTCTTTCTTCCCTGGAAATTCTGAGCTGTCAAAATAATGCGAAGCCTACACCGTTCTGTGTCATTTGATAAGATGTGCACTTGACCAGCCAGGGGGAAACAGCTGGAAGCACCAAGTACCTAGGTATTGTTCCAAGCCCATCCGATGTGCTGCCGATTTAAAGTCTGGAAGCAACCTGGAATCAGCCAACAAAGCCTAGCCACGCACTATCTGGGCTTGCGCCACTGGCTGTGGTAAATCTGGCAGTGAATGGGCGGATTACGTAAGGCCGATTTGGGAGTTGCTAGGCGCCACTGGCGGTTTTACGGTCGCCTGAAAAATCCTTCGAGGAGTTCCGGGTCAGCCTTCCATTGCTTCCTCAGGCAGGACGACAGCACCACTAAATCCACCTTTCCTGGCCCGCTCATTTCCCCCCCCTCTCATTCCCCTCTTGCAACCTAACCTTCCGTCGACTTGGAATCACCATCATCTTTGGCGAACCTGACCAGCGACTGCGACTCGACTACGTTCTCTCCTAGTAAGGGCATCTCTGCAAACACTCTCCTCCCTTCATTTTCTTTTGGTTATAGGATTCGCTCTGTCACAAACGCCTCTTGACCTCATCGTTCATTCGGATTCTTTGCCATTCCACAAGCCGCCCATGCTGACCCAGCCTTATTTTCAGCAGGCCTCCCACCCCTCACCCCGACATTCTCTCGAGAATCAACCCGCACAGCACATCACTTCCAGACTCGCAAAATGGCGCTGAAGCGTATCAACAAGGAGCTCACCGATCTCGGCCGGTATGTCTATATCACCTCGCAAAGACTCCCATCTGTTTGCCCTTTTGCTTGTCTCCTATGCCGTCGAGCGTCCGATCCTTGGTGGGGTCGGGAGAGGCGGGGTTTCCATGTGCAGGTCCTCGGCGGTTATCGCACTCAGTCAACATGGGTTTTTGGCCTTTGTTTCTATGCGACACTCACGATACTAACTCGCCATTCTATAGTGACCCGCCCTCGTCATGCTCTGCTGGGCCAGTCGGTGACGATCTGGTAATGACTCTCACCTCGCTTCGATAAGAGAGCATGATGCGCATCGGGCGCTGCATGTCTATTATCCTCGGCCTCGGACCGCTTGCTAACACGGCTTTGGTGATCTAGTTCCAGTGGCAGGCGACGATCATGGGCCCTGTATGTCTTGAATTCTCCTTCGTCTTCTTCCTGGTCCCTCTTGGGCTTATCCCCGACGGTTCCACGTCGTCGTGACGATCGAAAGTCGCCAGTGTTGTTGAGTGCATCTGTGCTAATTATGGCTACTGCAGTCTGACTCACCATATTCCTCGGGCGTGTTCTTCCTGAATATTCAGTTCCCGACCGACTACCCCTTTAAGCCGCCAAAGATCAACTTCACCACCAGAATCTACCACCCCAACATCAACGCAAATGGCAGCATTTGCCTCGACATTCTGCGAGACCAATGGAGCCCGGCGTTGACAATCTCCAAAGGTGTGTAGCAACTCGAATTCTTTTCGGCTCGCCGGCACTAACCGTTCTGCAGTCCTGCTGTCCATCTGCTCGATGCTCACAGATCCGAACCCGGACGATCCTCTCGTCCCCGAGATCGCCCACATGTACAAGACAGACCGCGAGAAATATGAGGCGACAGCACGTGAGTGGACTCGGAAGTATGCCATTTAATGACATGGTCGGAGGGTTATTTGGGTGGGCTTGTGGCAAGAGTATTTTCGCTCTCGCGCTTCTCTGGCTGGCGGCAACCAATCACAACTGGTACATTGCTAGGATGGTCTGTTAGCCGCGTGGCAACGTTATGCCCTTATACGTTGTAGAGGAAAGCGGGACGAGAAGCAGAAAGGAGACTCAGGTATTTCTCGTAAAGACGCAGAATGAAAGGGGGCGGCAATGCACTTTGAGAACGAGCACACTTATCACATTACATCGAGCAGCTAGGGAATTGTAAAGGTTTCGCCACCTTCATTGATATTTGATTCTTAGCATTTTGACGGACTATATCTTCGCCTTGTGGCGTTCAAGCGTCTACCTCCTAAGAATCTGTGAAGACTTTGCTGGAACTTTGATGTACATACTTTGATGAGCCTATCTGATTGAAGTGCTTACTGGGCTCCTTCATGATTGCAGCAACGTGGAAGAAGGCAAAGAAAATGCAGCACAACAGTTTTATTCGCCGGCGTTCCATTAGATCAGTAATAGCATCTCTAGTTGTATTGCCTTAGGCTTGGTGCTTTTCGCTTCACCCTACTGTTCGGTACCTACCTTATCACGTTGTTTATCAAAGTTGCTCATCAGCTTTATCTCCTTATCAGACCTAGTTCATGCATTCCAGCCACTCCGAAGTTCAATGTGATGGCTCGGCAGCTACCCCAAAGGATCCAATCTCTACATATTGCTCTTTCTTCCTTCTTTCCTTCCTTCCCATCCTCTACAAGGGTGACCGTGGAAGCATTAGTATCACGTCATGTTCTCATATGCTCATTGTGTTTTTGTCCTATGTCTCATCTCTAGTGACAAGGAAGGCAGGGGCTTTAAACAAAGGGTTACAAATCTCTTCGTGGAAGTTTGGAGTGTTGCATTTGAAGGTTTTTGGAGGAGGATTAAACATGGGGGGGAGTTTGGTTTATTGTTGAAAACGTGCTATTCTTAAGCACTGATACATGGCGGGATGGCTGGTTTGCTCTTGTGCCAGTGTTACTGTTGATGGCGTTGGAGACGGGTTAGGTCAGTGTTGGAAGGAGATCGGCCCAAGGATTCCTTACCCGTGGGTGGTGGGTGACCCTCGCTCGGCCAACAATATCAGCAGATCCATACGTACCGAGGATAAATAGGTACCTTCCTTTCCCATTGCATGGAGGTAGGTAGCTATGTAGATACCTCACTTATGTGCATTTTGGAACAAAATACCGAGTCACGGCTTGAACGCGAATACATTATCCAGCTGTCTTAATCGAACAGGCAAGGTTCTTGCATTGGTGATTTTATTAGAGACAAGGCTAGGTGCTTCGCATTTCTTGTGCGATGTGGCAAGCAGAAATAAGCGCCCTACTGGTACGCGAAGATGTCGATGAGATGCATCGTCCCGAGGTAGACAGGTCATGGTGGCTCCAGGCAAAGTCTAGGTGGAAATATCAGTACGTACATCGGCAACTGAACACTTCAGCAGTCCTTTGAGAATTACCCACTCACAGTGCTGAGATGCTCTAATATGTTGCCTTCCAGACTGTGATGGCAACATGAACATCGCCTGTGTGTCAGAACCCTAGTCGAAACAGCAGCCGCAACATGAGAGCATGAGCTAACCAATGGTTGACTCGTTATCGACATTTCTGTGGGGCATAATGGTGAGGCAAGGCTTGGCAGCCCCCTGAGACAGGCCATCCACACACCCTTGATGAAAGTCGCACGGTCGCACACTCTCCTTCGTCGTCTTCCTGCTCGCCGGATTTTGAGCTTTCGAAAAGTGGTGCCATTACCCACTATTCATACCATGTCTTGTCGGTGATCAAGTCCGATCACAGACAATGGGCCATCGTCAAGCATCCGACGCCTGCTGCGTATCAGCGTACGGGTGGACATCCGTATTGCTCCGCACTGTATCCGTATCAGCACCTGGATCGCTCTCTTGAGTGGGAGCACAGACGCCCAACCCGCTTCGGATTGCCGTTTGCACCGGTGCCGTCTTTCGACTTTCGTTCGAGATGGACGGGCTCTGATGACCAGGCCACGCTCCGCCGCTTCCTTAATAAACCACGAGAATACTACGGTGAGGGTCTTCCTCGCAGTTTACATACAACCTACCTAACTACAACGATGTTCTTTGGTTTACTCTGTATGTGAAAGTGCTTTCCATTGCAGACTACCCCACGGCGGAACAAACATGGGAGCAGCGCCATCATCGACAGATGACGTTGAACCCCCGTGCTAGTGAAGCGCCTCAAGTGGATAACCTCCATGTCCAACCAGCACTGCTAGCCGCAGAGCCAGCCAGCAAGCCAGCCAAGCCCAGTGCGCCCAGACTATACAACAAATTGCTGGTGCATCCTAGTGCGATGCTTTGGAACCGTGTCGTGGACCGATGCTCCCTTGCCAACTTGCCTTCGTTTCGACGACGCGGCCCCCGTTCCTTGTATTCTTCCCTGCTTGGCAGCGGCCTTTGGAGCCTCTGGCCAGCCTATCGGCCCTCTGCTGGCCGCCGTTGACACCCTCCCATCATCATCCATGCCTGTCCCAGTACCCTCGTCTGCCTGCCACCGTGCCTGGATGCTCAAACCGCCCCCTTCCCTTCCTCTCTTCTCCACACACCCCCCTGGCGGGTTCCAGGTCTGCTTCCTTTTCCCACGACCTTCCCACGGCCGACCATCGAGTCGCTGTCCTTCGTCTCGAGTCATTTGCCCGTAGCCTCCCACCTTCCGGACACACTCTTTTGTCTCGCTATCCTGCCAGTCTCCCTCCTGATAGGTGCACCTGGGAACATCAGCCGCCGCATGCAGGCATTTGTGGGCAGGTATGATCTACGGAACTCACCTCATGTTTCTGCTGCCCTTGTTCGCTTGGCGACTCTCATAACCAAAACCCCCTCCCGCGCCTAGTGCTCTGTCCCATTCTCCCTTCCCTTCCCTTCCCTTGCCTTCCTGGTGCAATGCATCTTGTCGAGCTGCCTGGTTGCTGACCGTCTCGCTCGCCACTGCAGGCTCTATATCCATTCATTCATTTCTTTTTGCATACGCGACTGGCTGTGCTCTTCCATTCTCAACTATCGTTAGATGGGTCTAGTCACCGGTTCAGCAGGCTCTGAATACTGATCAGCACACCATCTGTTTTCCTGGCCTCGGCCATATCGTCTGAGACCAACTACATAAAAAAGCGGGGGGCAATCTGTCACGAGAGGAGGGAGGTTAGAGGAGAGGAATCGAGATCAGGGGCCCGGGATCCGTTCCACTGGCGCGCTCTGGAAGACTCGCAGAACGACACGCTTCGTGACTATCACGGCTCTAAAAGCGACGACGCAACACCCGCCCACCATGGCCAGCTACGGCAGATACGACAACAGGAGTAGCACGGGGTCGCTGAAGCAGCAGTCGGAGAGAGCAAGATGGACTCCACTCACGCGCATGCTGCTGTCGGGCGAGATGACACAAGAGAAACAAAAGGAATTGACACCAAGGGAAAAATTTGATCGCTGGATGGTGAACGAGGGCTACCGTCGAATGTAAGTACCATCCCCGTCCGCCCAGTCCCAAGCCAGCGGGCAGTGGCGGACCAGAGAATAAGGTGCTAACCGGTTGCCGTAGTTTTGTCTTCGTTTTCATCGTCCTCCACGCAATTGTCTTTGCGTTCGGCTTCGTCAACTTCGCTGTGAAGGACAATCTCCAGGTTGCGCGGGACACCTTTGGCCCGACATATATGATTGCCCGATCCGCGGCGCTGGTTCTGCACGTCGATGTCGCTCTGGTCCTCTTCCCAGTATGCCGCACTCTCATCTCGCTGGCTCGACAAACACCGCTCAATGGCATTATCCAATTCGATAAGAACATCACTTTCCATATCACAACTGCCTGGTCCATCTTTTTCTTCTCCTGGGTACACACAATAGCTCACTGGAACAACTTCGCCCAGATTGCCGCCAAGAACAACCTTGGCATCTACGGATGGCTTCTGGCGAATTTCGTCTCGGGGCCGGGCTGGACGGGCTACGTGATGCTCATCGCGTTGACGGGCATGGTTATCACTTCGGTCGAAAAAACGCGCAGGGCGAACTACGAGCGATTCTGGTACACGCACCATATGTTCCTCGTCTTCTTTTTTTTCTGGTCCTTCCACGGGGCCTTCTGCATGATCCAGCCTGACTTTGCGCCTTTCTGTGTGTCAATTGGCACTCAGGCCATCGGCGTTTTTTGGCAGTACTGGATGTATGGTGGCTTTGCCTACCTTGCTGAGCGCATTGCTCGCGAGGTGCGTGGCAGGCACAGGACTTACATCTCCAAGGTCATCCAGCATCCCAGCAATGTGTGCGAGATCCAAATCAAGAAGGAGAACACCAAGACGAGGGCCGGCCAGTACATCTTCTTTTGCTGCCCTGCCGTGTCGTTGTGGCAGTATCACCCCTTCACCTTGACGAGCGCCCCTGAAGAGGATTACATCTCCATCCACATGCGTGTGGTTGGTGACTTCACCAGAGCCGTTGCCGAGGCGCTGGGTTGCGAATTCGATAGGAAGAAGGGAGACTCATCCAAGGTCGTAGGCGTGAACCAGGAGAATGATGAGGTTGACCCGGCACTGCGCAGAGTGCTTCCTCGTGTCTACATCGACGGGCCCTTTGGCTCCGCGTCTGAGGATGTGTTCAAGTACGAGGTTTCGATATTGTGCGGTGCTGGCATCGGTGTGACGCCTTTTGCCTCAATCCTCAAATCTATCTGGTACCGGATGAACTACCCACAGAAGAAGACACGACTAAGCAAGGTCTACTTCTTTTGGATTTGCAGAGACTTTGGGTCTTTTGAGTGGTTCCGCTCTCTGCTTCTTGCCATTGAGGCACAGGACGTTGACAACCGCATCGAGATTCACACCTACCTGACGGCCAAGATCAAGGTCGATGATGCGACGAACATCATGATCAACGATGCGAATGCGGATAAGGATACAATCACTGGTCTCCGTTCGCCGACAAACTTTGGCCGCCCCAACTGGGATATGATTTTCCGGGGCATCAGGAAGCTGCACACCCCCTCCGAGGCGGGTGTATTCTTCTGTGGGCCGAAGGGCTTAGGTAGCACGTTGCACATCTTTTGCAACAAGTACAGCGAGCCTGGGTAAGTTTAGATCACCTTTTCCCCCCTGTTCGACATACCTATGATGCTGACTCAATGTTAAAGGTTCAACTTCGTCTGGGGCAAAGAGAATTTCTAAGCAATTACGACAACTCCTTTGCCTTCTCTCTCTCCCTACCGGAAAATGTAAACGTTTTTCGCAGCTCCAATATATGGGGAAGTTGGGTGATGTCAAACTCTTTGCTCGCCCGTTCAAATGCGCCAAAATGCAACTATCCAACCACGGATTGCCCTACATGGTTTCTTACCATCCTCGTGGATGCGAAGCAGTGGAGGTTGGTAGCTCTTGCTGAAGGAGTGCATCAAGTCAAAAACATCGACATGCCCCTTTATCCACTCCGAATCTGTTCTTCGGGGCCTCTGGGAGGAGTATGAACGTTGTTCAAGCTCCCAGTTCTTGACTACTGCATGTTCATATGACGGACTAAACAGAAATTGTGTCCTTCCTTGAAAGAGTAGAACAGCAGCTCCATGTTAAATATTCCCTTTTATTTTATGTATCTAGTCATTATACCATTACCATTAGAGCTACCAATATTGTCAAGTTTCTCCAAACAGTGAAAAGCGCACCATAAAAGCTTCAAAAAGATAAACTATAGTTACCTAGCCACTGAATTTGGACACGAGAACTCCAAATCACGGCTGGTGAAATTGTTAACGAAGGTGAATTTTGTTTTGAGGAAGGTGCGCCACCTTGGGGCACCTAGTAGGTACCTTCCCGGTCACAAGCATGCGTTTCTGGGATTTTAATTGCCCCACCATTTCTTTCGCGACCCGGCGCGTTGCACGCGTCAGACCAGCTTCTGACATCACGAAAGACGCGAACCTTCTCCTTCCACACTCAATAATTATCAACGACAGTAGAGAGGTCTTTCTTTCTAACAGCTTCCTTAGTGCCCTGATTGTGTCGCCTTGCTGCCTTTGAAATAACCCCCCGCCTCGCACAGAAATGGGTATCAAACAGCTTTTCTCCATCATCAGGGATGAAGCAGCCGATGCCATTAAAGAAGGCGAAATCAAGAACCAGTTCGGCCGCAAAGTTGCCATTGATGCGTCAATGAGCATCTACAGCTTCCTCATTGCTGTGCGTTCTGATGGCCAGCAGCTGACAAACGAGAGCGGCGAGACGACGTCTCATCTCATGGGTATGTTCTATCGCACCCTCCGTATCGTCGACAATGGCATCAAGCCACTCTACGTCTTCGACGGCGCCCCGCCTAAGCTCAAGTCTGGTGAGTTGGCAAAACGGTTTCAGAGAAAGCAGGAAGCACAGGAGGGGCTCGAAGAGGCCAAGGAAACCGGCACAGCTGAGGATATCGAGAAGTTCTCACGCAGAACTGTTCGCGTGACGAGGGAACACAACGCCGAGTGCCAGCGGTTGCTTAAGCTTATGGGCATTCCCTATATAATTGCGCCCACTGAGGCCGAGGCGCAATGCGCAGTGCTTGCACGGGCGGGCAAAGTCTACGCCGCCGCCAGCGAGGACATGGACACGCTCTGCTTCAATACTCCGATCCTCCTCCGCCATCTCACCTTCAGTGAGCAACGAAAGGAGCCCATCCAGGAGATACACTTAGACAAAGTCTTGGAAGGCTTGAACATGGAGAGAGAGCAGGTATGTGGAGCATTGGTTCGAGCCACGGCATTGCGATACGAGGAGCTAATCACCCTCACCTGAGAAGTTCGTTGACCTTTGCATCCTACTCGGCTGCGACTATCTCGACCCCATTCCCAAAGTCGGCCCTACCACGGCGCTGAAGCTGATTCGCGACTACGGCACACTCGAGAAGGTGGTTGAGTTCATGAAGAACGACTCGAAAGGCAGATACACGATCCCGGAAGACTGGCCGTTTGAGGATGCCCGCGAACTCTTCTTTTCGCCTGACGTGCGGCAGGCTGACGATCCACTGTGTGACTTCAAATGGGAGAAGCCCGACATGGACGGTCTCGTACAGTTCTTGGTGCACGAGAAGGGATTCTCCGAGGACCGCGTGCGAGCCGGCGGAGCTCGGTTGGAGAAAAACATGAAAAGCTCTCAGCAATCCAGGATCGAGGGCTTCTTCAAGGCCATCCCCAAGACAGAGGAAGAGAAGAAAGCCCACAAGCGAAAGCTCGAGGAGCAGAACGAAGCCAAGAAGAAGAAGGTCAAAGAGGAGAAGAAGGAAAAGGCGAAGGCGAAGGGGAAGCCTCGCGGCACGGCATGAATACGGTTCGATGTCTCCAAAGGGGCTTCGCCTATTTATTTGCATCTCATCTTTTGGCGGAATACTGGCATGACAACTTTTGTCACGGCGGATTGACATTTTGCAAGTTTTTGACAGGTCGGGAAGGCCACCTCTCCTTGCTACACGTATACCGGCGTTGTTGTGGGCTCGTGGAATGAATGAATGGGCAGTTTCCCTGTTGGACGGCATGTATGCTATGCTTCTTAGCGTGCAGAGAAGGTGCCTAAATGAGGTATGGCGGTGATGCCGGTGTCATGCAAATAAGATCGCTCTGCAATGCATTCATTTCTACTGCTCAAGACTTAATTATACTGCTCGAGATGTCGGAACAAATTCTGGATGGGACGAGGGATGTCTTGATCTGGAAGACCCGAAGCGACCTGGAAATAAGCTCAGTCCAGTGCAAGCCGATAAGTTATTAATCGGGACTTCTGAGGGTGCCCGCTGCTCAAACGAAACTAGGCATCTGCCTCGGCTCAGCGATCGATGTCATTCAGTTCGGCGGCTTTAAATGGGAGAAGCCCGACTGGCCCAATAGCAGGTCGATGAGCCGAGGCTCTCCACCACATCCACATGACTCTCCCTCCGTAGCGGGACTCCTTTCCCCACAGAACAACCCTGAGGGACATAGTGGAGTGACGCAACATCTAGTGGGGCACCACACAGGGGGGCAGGCAGTCGGGACAGCAGCCACTTGACATGTGATTCGCCTCGCTTTAGATCGGCGCAGGCATCCTCTGACAAGAATGCGGCCCTTTATTATTAGACTCCCCTCCTTCTGCGAAACATTATTCCTCAGTTCCCTCGACTCCCACCTCCAGCCAGCCAGGAACATAACTATCAATCGTATACGCAACCATGTCCAAAACCTTTAGCCAGAGCGACGTTGCGTCGCACAACAAGCCCGATTCGTTGTGGATCGTTGTCGATGGCGACGTGTACGATCTGTCAAAGTTTCAGGACGACCATCCAGGTATGTGCGGTCCACTGCCGCAAAGCCCCTCGGCATTTGGTTTCACACGCGAAGCTTTTTACCTTGTGAATCTAACGTTGGAGGCTTGGGATAGGCGGCAAGAAGATTCTCCAACGCGTGGCAGGCAAGGATGCATCCAAGCAGTTCTGGAAGTACCACAATGAGGGTATCCTTAAAAAGTATCAGAAGCAGCTGCAGATCGGCTCGCTAGACAGCAAGCCGAAGCCCGCGGCCGAGCCCGTGCCGGTCGCTGTCCCACAAAAGCAGCCGTCTAAGCCCAAGGCTGCCCCCACGACTGCCGTTCCCGCCGAAGACGCCGAGGCATTGGAGCCCTTTGGCCAGCAGATTCCCTTCGCGGACCCGGGTTGGTACCAGAGCGTGAGTCTTCTTTTCATACGTTTCTTCATAATTTATAGACCCCTTAAACTGGCGATTTCTCTTTTCTGACATCGACTGCTGGCAGTATCACTCCCCTTACTTCAACGAAACCCATGCCGCTCTCCGCGCCGAGGTTCGCGAGTGGGTTGAGACAGAGATCGAGCCTCATGTCACAGAATGGGACGAGAAGAAGGTTGTGCCTGCTGAGATATACAAGGAGATGGGCCGACGCGGCTACCTCGCTGGACTTCTGGGCACACACTACCAGAAAGACTACGTCAGCAACCCAATCAAGTCGGTCCCGGCTGAGAAGTGGGACTTGTTTCACGAGCTTCTGTTGACCGACGAGCTGAGCCGAACAGGCTCTGGTGGTTTCGTATGGAACATGATCGGCGGCTTTGGTATTGGGTGCCCTCCCCTCGTCAAGTTCGGCAAGAAGTCGGTGATCGACCGTGTACTCCCCGGGATTCTGAACGGTGACAGGCGCATCTGCTTGGCCATCACCGAACCCGATGCTGGCAGCGATGTCGCCAACCTGACCTGCGAGGCCAAGCTGAGCGAGGATGGCAAGCACTACATTGTCAACGGTGAGAAGAAGTGGATCACTAACGGCATCTGGTGCGACTACTTCACCACGGCCGTTCGCACTGGTGGCCCAGGAATGAATGGTGTTAGCTTGCTCCTGATTGAGCGCGACTTTGGTGGTGTCTCGACGCGACGCATGGACTGCCAGGGTGTCTGGTCCAGTGGCACCACCTACATTACCTTTGAGGACGTCAAGGTGCCCGTGGAAAACCTGATCGGCAAGGAGAACCAGGGCTTCAAGGTCATCATGACTAACTTCAATCACGAGCGTATCGGCATCATCATCCAGTGCCTGCGCTTTTCGCGCGTATGCTACGAGGAGTCGGTCAAGTACGCCAACAAGCGTAAGACGTTCGGCAAGAAGCTTATCGAGCACCCCGTCATCCGCCTGAAGCTGGCGCACATGGCCCGTCAGATCGAGGCCAGTTATAACTGGCTCGAGAATCTTATCTACCAGTGCGAGAAGATGGGCGAGACCGAGGCCATGCTGCGTCTGGGTGGTCCCATTGCTAGTCTCAAGGCCCAGGCTACCGTCACATTCGAGTTCTGCGCCCGCGAGGCTTCGCAGATATTTGGCGGCCTGTCCTACTCGCGCGGCGGCCAGGGTGGCAAGGTGGAGCGCTTGTACCGTGATGTCAGGGCGTACGCCATTCCGGGTGGCAGCGAGGAGATCATGCTGGATCTCAGCATACGGCAGAGCATGAAGGTGGCGAAAATGCTTGGCATGAAGCTTTAATATGACACCGAAAAAGGTGGTTTGGGACGGTGGAGTTTTGCGTGGCTACACTGTAACTTGTATAACTGCAATATCGGCGATTTGGTTTCTTTTGTCTAGTCAATTAGAAGTTGGTATATCCGGCAGGAAGCGTATGGACAGATGATTTATTTAATTGAAAATGGATAAGATATCTTTTTTGAAAAAAAAAACCCCCTTTTTGAAAAAAATAACCCTTTCTTGTCTTTCTCAGCATCGAGGTTGAGACGGAAATGTCCCGTACAACCATTGTATCCATCCTAGCCTACAAAGAGTATATACGGAGACCATTTGAGTGGTAAGTGCAAGCGAGTCTACAAGCCGGGGCGCTTGTTCAAAATATCTGAAGGTGTGACGGTGACGGTACACGCTGTATGCTCTTCAGAAACATATCTCACAATGAAATTCCTCAAGGATAGTAAGTGTCGGGTATCGGCCAATAGGAGAAGGGGTACGGGGGTATGTGTAGAATATGGAACTTACTCAACGAATCTGCAGTGGCACAGTGAACCACTCGCCACTTTTCGAAGACGAAGATGCGCAATAACCTTGAGCTGACAACACTTCCGAGATGAAAATCCGACCAGGTGTATCGTTACAGATTGTGACGACGGAATTGACGAGTAAAGGCCTATCTGGGGTGGTCATATCATCCATGATGAATCACCGAGTGCCAAAATAAATGAGTTATCTCGTTAGGATTATACGCAGCCCCAATTCTTGGACCAATATATACCTAGGTACATATTTCTGTGGCAGAGGCGTGGCAGCTGATATTCTACCTATCTATGTTAGACAGATGATAGAACTACGCATGTGATCGTAACGTACTGTTTATCAGGAGAGCTCACACATACCTAAGCTCGGTGTTTTTTTGGGTGTTCTTGCGGTACTCAAGCTTGCTAGACAAATTCGACGGGTAGGTTGGCTGCCTTTCAAGTTCAGAACACTGGCCTTTATTCGATCTCCTAGTTGAACGCTGTAATCACAGTTTAAACTTGCCAGTTGTTGCTTTACATTGACATAAAACACTTGTTGGTGGTTAGCCACATTGCGAACTGGTGCATTGATATTGGTTTTAGGGCATATTTGAGTTTCAGACAAACCCAATGAAAGTGAATGGTCATAATCATTTAAGATTTCATAAACAGCCTCCTGAAACAAATCCATATCACCCTGAAGATGCAATGCGGGAGGTTGAGAAACAAATTAAGAAACAAACATACCTTTGCACTGACGAACAGAGCTCGTCCGAGACACGGGGACGATTGCCAGATGTTTCGTATGGTACAGCCCTCCCATTCTCTAAGGTAGCCCACCTTGCCAATGCTATGTGTACAACCCCCTTGCCGGGGCACCTACAAGGTCAAGCTCTCAAGCGTTAGGGTCCGCAGAGACCGGACTGATCTCGATTCCGTACGTCTCCTTGAGCCTCTGGCGTCTTCTCTCTTCATACCCAGGCGGGCGAATGGCTAATTCAACGTTAGTCGTACTCACGGCAGTCGCCAGTAGGACTGACGCTCCAGCAAGAAAACCACTCACATCGACCCTCGCCAAGCTCCGCAATGGTCTCCTCGACCGGCCGTCTCCTGTTCTTGCGCAACATATCTTTCCGCTCATATTCGTCAACTTCAGGATCTTTTCCAAAGCCCTGCAACCTTCCGCCTGTATAGTCGAACACGGCCAGCAGCACAGCGCCCGCAGCGCCCCAGCCAAGAATAGGAGGCATCCGGCCAGCTAAACACCACACAGTCAGCTTAAGCGTGCATAATCCCTGCGCGGTTCTAGTCCTTGTGTGACCATACTTCTCAGTCCTAGGATGGAGCCTGCCAGAAAACCGCCGATGCCGGCGTTGTAGTGATCGTCCTTTTCGCGCAGGTTCGCAGCGGCCCTGGTGGTGAACTCGTATGCGCCGCCAGCAGCAGCTTCATTCAGCGAGTTAGATCATACTGATGTGAACCATGGGAGATCGCAGCACGGAGAAGCCGCCGCAAGAGATTGAAGCTCACCACACGTGGCGATCATGGAACCGCCGCGAGAGAAGACGTTCCAGGCGCCAACGTTTTGCTTCTGAAGCGATGTTTGGACGGCCGAAAACAGCAGGCCAGCGCCACCATAGGCAAGGGCGCCGTTGACGCCATTCGAGATGGCATCCTTGGGGTGGTAGTGGTCGTCCACAGACGGCGCCATTGTGTGGACGAAGACGATGGTGGGCGGGGTGGTGATGGTGGTTGAAGGTAATGGAAAGCCAACCTGTCGAGGCAAATTGGCGAATTGGCGAATTGGCGAGTTAGTCTCAGAGCTCGGGGGAGGTAAAAGTGGGGCAAAGCTTGGTTGAGAGCTCACGGATGTGCATGACTAATCAAACAAGGAAAGCACAAACCAGCCTTGCTTTCTTTGGCAGATACAGTCTGGAACGCAACACCTAGGTACTGTATATATACCCATGCTTCCCGACCAACCGCACCGTAGATTCCCACAGCGAATGTGATCCACCACCCTCTGGTTCGACAGCTGTCGTCACAGGACACTCAAGGGAGCTGCCTGGATTATCAGCATCTGGCTTATTAGGCATTTATTAGACGCACGAGCTCGCTGTTCGGGTGCCAGGCTCACTTCTCGGACTTGTACTTGCGTTTTCGCCTCCAACCCGCATTGTCCAAATGCCGACCGCCGCAAGTTTCGACACGGGCATTGCAGGACCATCAGCAAACCCGACAGTTTTTTAAAACCAAACCCAGAGCATTCCTTCAGGCAGACAGCTAGCCATGGCTTTTCTCTCATACCCCCCAGTGCGTAGCGAAGCGTCCGCGGCCCCGAACCAGCGTAAGATTATTGCTTCTTCTTCACATGTATTACTCGCCCCAGAAGCTGATGTGAAAATCAGCCGGCCGACTGGCTACTCGCCTTATCAAGGACTGGTTCGCTGGCCGTATGCTCGATGCCGAGGCCAATACTTCCGACATCAGCTGGACGTGCCGCGCGCTGCGAGATCCATTTCGCCGCATCCCAAATGCAGGCCCTGACCACGAACTTGTGATCATCCAGTCGCAGAGTTATGACCATGAGCACGACCCGGAGGGCAAAGGCAACGTTCTGTTGTCTTGCATGTGCCGGTTCTGCCGCCACCACTTCGTCTTCAGGATCTCCCAAGGCCTCTGTGGGAGTGCCGAGACGGCATCTCTGCTGCACCATTTCCTCCCGGCCGGCGACGAGCGGTTTGACCCTGGAGTGGAGGCCTATTCCCAGCCAGCGTATCAGCTATATCCTACCGTCTTCCGAGCCGCCTACAAGTGCTCCGAGTGTGCGCAGACTGTTGCGCTCGAGATCACGCTGCCACGACTCAAACCAGAGTGGATTAAGATGATCACTGACGAGGCGAGAATCAGGGAGTCACTGAGAACCAACAGGGAGAAGGATCCCGAACGGTACCGGGACATCTCCCCATCCAAAGAACACACTTACCAAATCACCCCGCTCACAACGCTGAACCAGTATCTCAAAAACGTTCTGGACGACGATGGATCCGGAGCCCGGAAGAGGATTTCGTTCAGGAACAAAACCTTCTCGATCCAGTTTGGTCCGGCATGCGAACCAATATTTCGCTACCTCGGGTTTGAGGTGCAGTACGACGAGGAAACGAGCGAAAACTACTGGCTGCCGCCCCTTTTACCGCCTCAGGAGAGGAAGACCGCCCTGTCTTCTCAGAGAGCCTTCTATGAAGATGCAAGGAGCGAGGTGCAGAGCCTACTTGACGAGAGTCCGCCACAGAGCCAACCGGTCGTGCGGCCTATTTCTTCAGCACAGGAATGGCTGGAGAAGGCACTCGGGTGCGAACAATCCCACCAGCGCTGGAGCAGGTTGCCCGTTGATAACAATGAGACCGACGATTTTCGCCTTCTTGGTGCACCGGTTGACTCAGACGACTCGGTGCTGAGATATGCCTATACCCGCCAAATTCGGACTGACCCATCACGCAAGGAAGTTTACTTGGCAGCACTGGGTAGACTGGCCGGGCGCAGAGACGAAGAACTCCAGATGTTTGTTTTCAAGCAGCAGGAAGACCAAACTGCTCAGCAGCCCGGCGCCGCCTTAAGCAGCGACAATCTCATAGATAGGGCATATGCCCATTTCGGCCTTGCAAAAACCTCGCCGGAAGCCGCAGAGTATGTTATTAATGTATACAGAACTTTCAGAGAACAGTCTCCGGCGCAGACATCCGATCATAGGCTCAACCTGCTTCGCATTGGCAAACACCGAGACAGCCAAGTTATCCTGGATGAGGTCTATAAAACCAAAATGGATCCACAGGAGGCCTGTAAACTCTTGAACGTGGACTTATCGTGGCCTTTAGAGTCGATTGCTGTTACAGCCGAGACTTCGGTTCAGGTTTGTCATGCCATCATGTGACCTGCTCTAATGGTCCTCTTGCACTGTGGCTAATAATCAGCAGGAATTGGACCTGAGTCTTACCATAATGGCGCTCGATGCAATTGCTCAGAATCGGACTCAGGACGACCCTAGCAGACCGACCTTTGAAATGATCCTTGCCAAACTACGTTCGCAGGCCTCTGGTCTGGATAGCTTAACCGCAACTGGGGCTGAACAAGCGAGCAGTGGTGTGACAGACATAAGTGTCCCTGTTGGTCTTGGTAACCTCCGAAATACTTGTTATCTCAACAGCATCCTCCAGTATTTTTACTCTGTCAATGCTGTGAGAGATGTCGCACGGAGCTCGGACCGACCCCCGCTGGAACCGACGGAACAGGCGATGCAGGCACTCCTCGACGGCGCTAGTGCTACCGATATAGAGCCCGGTAGGGCCTTTGTGGGATATGAATGTGGGCAACTTCCCGATGACTCCCCAGCCCAATTTTCTCCAGCTAATACGGTGAACATAGTTTCTCGCGAACTGTCTGCTTTGTTTCGTGAGCTAGATGTAGCTAGCGGAACGTCCGTCACACCCAGACAGCGGCTTGCAAATGCTGCCTTGCTGCGGCCGGAGAGACTGCGTGCCCGCTCAGCGACGGTTGCCGGCGTGCCTGGCTCAGACAGCATTGATGCACCTCCGTTACCTCCTCGTGCGAGCCAGAGCAGCGAGTTGAAAGTCACGGTTGACTCAGTGGACCCGAATCTCGAAACCGCCAGCAACGTGAGCTCGCAAACGCTGGTCAACTTAGCCGATGAGGATCCGTCATATGTCGTCGTCGGAAATAATGCCGTCGATGCTGGGTTGGTGGATGTCGAAATGACCAACGGAGAAGATTCGTCTAACTCTGCTGCTGGTCTGCCAAATGATGTCGCTGCAGACAACTCCAAACTGACAGTTGAAGAGCTGGCTGCTGAACTTGACAAGCCCAATGTCGGGTCCGATCAGATGGACGTCGATGAGGTTATGGGAAATGCTATTGACCATCTCAAGGCCGCATTCAAGGTCTCCAGATTGGGAAGCTCCTATACCGTGCCGGATCCCATTGAGCAGGCCTTCTTCTCGACGTTCATTGACAGCCGGAAGAAGGTTGGCGAGGCTGATTGGAACCGCTCTACTCGGTCAGATCGATGGGCAACGGCATTTCCAGCTAAATCAGGACCGCTGGGCCTTTACGACGCTCTCGCGAACTCGTTTGATCTGGAGCCATTAGCTCCCGGTCTTCTGACCTTCACTACGATTGAGCGTCCCGCGCCAAACTTCCACATTTGCATTCAGCGTTCTGATGGTGTTAGCAAAAACACCAATCCCATCATCATTCCGGAGACGCTCTACCTTGATCGCTTTATGCATACAAACGACAGCGGCTCGAGACTCTTCAAAACCAAAAAGCGAGCTTGGGATGTTAAAACAAGACTGAACGAGGTCCTCCAACATGACCTGGTCGAGCCTGTCAAGGGGACAAGTGCCAATGGCAAGTCCTCTGCTTCGGGCCCAGGCGCAGAGAGTTTTCCCAGCAATGCCGACATCGACGAGTTTTTGATGATAGAGGATTCCAATATTCCGACACTTGGGTCGCCTTCCCCTGGCAGACTAGACGAGGAGTGGAGCGTTCTTAACTCAGCCATCAGTGGTATATTCGCGAAAGGCTGGAAGAGCAAGATCACTGTTTCCCCATACGGTGACGGCGGCCAGCCTCACTCCAATGCTGATGTATCCACTTTGATACCCCCATCTGTCCTGGACGATTTCTGGACTAAGTTCAATGAAGAGCGGGCAGACGAGAAGGAGAAACTGATGGCAGAGAGAAACACCATTTTCGACGGTATGCAACAGGTTGCGTACCGCCTTCATGCTGTTGTCTGCCATGCAGGATCCACGGCCAGAGCCGGTCATTATTGGGTGTGGATACACGATTTCGAACAAGATGTCTGGCGGAAATACAACGATACCAGGGTGTCGGTCCACCAGGCTGAGCACGTGTTCGGTGAACTCAACACAAAGGGCGAGCCATACTACCTTGCCTATGTCCGTGCTCAGGATGTCGACAGTCTTGTCAGCGTTCCACGACGACAGCCGCCAGCCACTGAATCACAGCACCAACCGCAGCCAACCGATTCGGAAATGGCTGACGCTGCTTATAGAGCTGGAGCAGCCACTTCCGAGCATGTTGAGGATGCTTCT
Source organism: Podospora didyma (assembly GCA_033439775.1). Lineage (NCBI taxonomy): Eukaryota > Fungi > Ascomycota > Sordariomycetes > Sordariales > Podosporaceae > Podospora > Podospora didyma. The sequence continues at coordinate 1,069,177 of JAULSW010000004.1, forward strand.
CGCGCAGAATTGCCTCCTTACGCTGCGTAATCAGTCTGTATTAGTTTTAGCCACTTATCAGCAGGTCTCTTATTGAGGATATGGGAAGTCTACGCTTTCGCAGAATAGTGCTCCTTCTTCATTTCGAGAGCGTTCTGCTTCTTAATACACGTAGCTAAAGAAACAACACTGGCTATTTTATATGGATCCGTCCGATGGATAATGATGCCAGGTTTGATGAAGACTATCATATCTTAATGACCAGAAATACAAGGCGACGAAATATACGGATAACGAAACCTACCTACCCACCTACCTATTTAAGTATAAGTCCCGCCCAGCCTCACAGATTGAATAAAGTTAAGTGCCTATGTCCAAACATCATTCATACAAGACTGCTTGAGCACTTCAAAGTAGAGGCTATAAATTATCCCAGGATGGGTGTTAATATCAGGTTTTAAGATATCGTCTCTCCAGACGGACAAAAGAAACCATCCTCCCCAGCCCCCTTCCCAAACATACCCCACACCCCCCCACAACAAAAAAAAGAAAGAAAGAAAAAGAGACGAACTCGCCGCCGGGGATTGAGCCCGACGTGGGAGTCGGCGTGGGGCCTATCTCTATAACATGGTGGAGGACGGTAAACGGGTTGGCTGGATACTTGACTCTTCAGTGAGAACACATTGATATATTCTTTCATTCATTCATTCATGCCTTAATAAACTAGCCCGAAAAAATATATATATATATATAGCCACCATTCGACACGAGGAGCACCAAAACGCCGTTTCCATAACCATATCTATTTGTCTCAACCTGTCAACTTCGGCGTCACCGTCTGCTTCCACAGCCCATTATATGGCCAAGTCCAGTTCTTGAGGAAAGGCGGGTCAACGCCATTCTGAAAGGCCTCATTCCGCGCCTTAATCTGGGCGGTATGCAGCGTCTCGCGCGCAGCAGAGCCACGGTTGTGTAGGTGTGGCATGCGATCGATAGCGTCCATGGCCAGACTGAAGCGGTCGGTCTGGTTGCGGATGGCAAGCTCGAGCGGCGTGTCAATGTTGCCCTTCTCTTTGTAGCCACGGACATGCAGATTTTTGGAGCCTGGCCTCTTGTATGTGAGTCTGTGGACCAGCCACGGGTAGCTGTGAAAGTTGAAGATAACAGGTTTGTCGTCCGTGAAAACCGAAGTCCACTCGCTGTCGGTCAGACCATGGGGATGATCGATGTGGGAAATTAGCTTGAACAGATCAACAACGTTGACGAAGCGAATTTTGAGCTCTGGGAAGTGCTGTAACAGCAAGTCGACGGCCGCCAGAGACTCGTGGGTTGGGATATCACCACAAGCCGCCATAACCAAGTCGGGCTCCTCGCCACGATCGGTGCTGAACTGCGGCCAGATGCCAATTCCCTTGGTGCAGTGCACAATGGCCTCTTCCATGGTCAGGTACTGCAGGTGGTCCTGTTTATCGGCGACGATAACATTGACATAACTCGATGAGCGCAGGCAGTGATCCATGCACGACAGCAGGCAGTTGCCGTCAGGCGGCAGGTAGATGCGGACTACCTCGGGGCTCTTGTTGGCGACTACATCAAGGAAGCCGGGATCCTGATGGGTGAAGCCGTTGTGATCTTGCCTCCATACCACGGCCGTGAGGAGGATGTTGAGGGAGGAGACCTTGGCGCGCCACTCTACCTCGAGGCACTTCTCGAGCCATTTGCAGTGCTATAACACTCATTAGCGAGGTTAAGGAGAGGGATGACAGGAGCAAACGTACCTGATTGACCATGGAGTCAATAACGTGAATAAAGGGCTCGTAGCTGTTCAACAAGCCGTGGCGTCCGCTGAGAACATAGCCTTCTAGCCAGCCCTCGCAAGTGTGCTCCGACAGGATTTCCATCACGCGGCCGGCATGTGCCAAGTTGCCGCCGTCCTCGTCCTCTGCAAAGAACTCGCCCTGCGAAATAAAAGTCAGAACTGAGCTTTAGAGAATTGTAAGATTTGTAACCTACCATCCAGACCTTCTTCCCCGCTGCGTACACGTTGGCAAGCTTGTTGGACTCGGTCTCGTCGGGGCCAAAGAGCCGGAAATTGGTCATGTTGTTGGCCATAACGTCCCGCAGAAACTTTGCCATGTTCGACATACTGGCTTCCATGGTGACAGCCGACTTCTCCACCTTGATGGCGTAGTTGCGGAAATCGGGCATCTTGAGGGGCTTCCTGATGATACCGCCATTTGCCACCGGGTTAGCGCTCATGCGGCGGTTACCTGTTGGGCAAAGGGCCTTGAGTTCGGGGCTGATCTTGCCGCCGGCGAACAGACGGTCGGGCTCGTAGCTGCGCATCCATTTCTCCAGAAGCTGGAGATGCTCGGGGTTTTCATGGACGTCGGTGATGGGCACCTGATGGGAGCGCCAGAAGCCTTCGAGATACTTGTCGTCGATTTTGCGGGGGCCAGTCCACCCTTTGGGAGTGCGGAGAATGATGACAGGCCACATAGGGCGAAACGCCTTCCCGGAATCCCGCGCCTGCTTCTGGAACTTTCTGATCTCTAGTACACAGTGCTCGAGGGTCGCGGCCATGGCTTGGTGCATAGACTCGACGTCATCACCCTCGACAAAGTACGGCTGGTAGCCGTAGCCGAGGAACAGGTACTCGAGCTCCTTGTGGCTGATGCGGGCCAGAACAGTAGGGTTGTTGATCTTGTAACCGTTGAGATGTAGGACTGGCAAGACGGCGCCGTCGGTGATTGGGTTGAGGAACTTGGTGCTGTGCCACGATGTCGCCAAGGGACCGGTCTCCGCCTCGCCATCGCCCACCATCGTGAGGGCAATCAAGTCCGGATGATCGTACACAGCGCCAAAGGCGTGGGAAATAGAGTAGCCAAGCTCGCCACCCTCGTGGATGCTGCCTGGGGTCTCGGGAGTCGCGTGGGAGCCGATGCCGCCGGGGAACGAGAATTGCTTGAAGAAGCGTTGGAGGCCATCCTCGTCTTCGGACGAGTCGGGGTATACCTCCGAGTATGTACCCTCCAGATAGGCCTGTGCCAGCACTGCGGGGGCGCCGTGGCCCGGGCCGGAAATGTAGATGGCATCAAGGTCGTACTTGGTGATGAGCCGGTTGAAATGCATGTAGGTGAAGATCTGACCAGGGGCACTGCCGAAATGGCCCAGGAGCCGGGCTTTCAACTGGTCGGTTGCGAGGGGCTTCTTGAGAAGGGGATTTTGTTTGAGGTAGATCATCCCGAGGCTGAGATAGAGACTGGCTTTGAAGAAGTCATTGTATTTCTCAATGTCGTCCTTGGATAGTGGCGATCCTTTGACGGTAGAGCGAGCAAGCCCGTACGGGCTGATGCTCTCCACCTCTTCTTTGGAGTCGCCCATGGTAAAGGGTCGTTGCAGGGCTGCAAAACAATGTGATGTTGGTTGTGCTCAAATACTGGCTGAAGTGCTTTGGGGGTGAATGTGAGAGAGCAGAGGAGGAAGACGAGATACGGAAAGGGCGGATTCGTCTTTATAGGGAACCAGAGCTTGCTGTCTAGCCTTGGCCTGGCTTTGGGAGAAAGACCAGACGACCTGGAATGCTTCCATGGCTGCTCTGCTCTGCTCTGCCGTGTGGCTCTTTCCCTCTCCCTCTCTCTCGTGGGGCTAGATCACCGTCATGGCATGCACGAGAGTGGAAAGAGCGCTTTTCGCCGTCCAACCATAGGGGTCCATTGATATTTGCAACGGGCCGATCTGCCAAAGCAGGACCAGACGAGCCACAGTCCTCTATCCCAAGCAAGGCAGGAGAGAGCCGACGCGCATGAGCTGTTATCATCAATGGCTCCTCCGCGCTCATCAAGCATAGTTGAGCCTAGTGCTGGCCCCACGGTGGTCTGATATAAAAGTGGGCCGTGGAGCTGGACCCTGACACCCAGTATCGACCAATAAGAGCGCACCATCTCTTACACGATGTCCAACGGCTCGCGCCCCGCCGATTTCCTGGACATGTGTGTCTGACCAGAAGCATACAGTGTAATGAAGTGCAAGTGAACTGAAAAATGGAGGGGGATGCAACGCTAACGAACCCTTTCACTGTTGCTCTGGCTGTATCCTATTTTTCTCTTCTGCCCAGGTTTGCCCTCGCGATATCTAGCTTGCCGAGCAACAATTTAGAACTTGCACAGAGTACCAATTCTCACCGCAACCGGGCCTCGCTTGGCTACCGTCTTCGGGCCATTGGGGTTCTTTTCCTGGGCGGGGGTCTCGGCGGGGTGCGCAACACGAACTCCTTTCAAAAGTAGCTAGGGGCGTAGGCCGGTTCATCCCGACCACCTAAGCCAGTGCCCACTCCCCGTACCTTTCTCTTGGCCAGGGCGCGCTGCATCACACCATCAACCTTGATGCTGCGGCCTGCGTGGCAGGGCCTCGACCCGGCGAACCGTCCCATCCTCCTCATCAGCCCACCCAGGCTGGCGAGACGGATCATGGATTTATTCTTTTCGAAAACATATTAACTAGACGGATACTTTGGATGACTCAGGTCTCATGCTTGTCGGAACTCGCCGTTGGCATTTAACCACGTTTGCATTCTCCGGACTATTGACTTACGAATCCACCTGCATTGGTCCTTGGCAAGTGCACATTGCCTTGAGAGCTTGGCAAGCTTGGGTATCGACCGTGCCGCTGCTACAGAGTACAGGGATACGGTGTTCGCAACTCTAACAAACGCAAGATCGTGACGGAAATAAGAGTGTAGAAGCGTCTTAACTGGGTACACACTTAGGTACACTACCTACATAAACTGTTATTTCTCTTGTAGATGCGTGGACGGAAAGTCCCGCTGAGACAAACATGTCCATAAACAAACGGACAAAATATAAGTCCTAGTCAAACTTATATTAGATCCATTGATACCGTTGATGAATCAGCTAGACAAACCTAGGGATACCATCAATTCCTTGTCCCTCTTCCCATTTTTGACGGCACGATGAATAATAAACCCCCTGAAGTACTTCCCTCTCCAGACACGCAGGAAGTGAAATGGAACCGCAAACAAATACGAGTTGGCAGAGAGAGTTAGAAACAAAACCCGGAATGATTTCATCACGAGTAGCCCATAACGAGTCAACAAAAGAAACAACAAACAGAAAGCAGCCCGGACCAGCCGAAAGAGATCCTCCTTCTCTATCACAACCACCGCCGCCTATCAGACGAACGTAATTATCGTATCATCACAGTGCAGGGACTTGTTTTACTCTGTCACATCCTCCTGTCAGCCACCGCCGAGCTACTCCTTCACCCATCTCTTCCTCTTCTAGATCCATCCCACCATCCAATCCTGAAAAAGATTGCATCTCCATCACGGACGTGCCAGGCCCTCTCCCGTCCAAGCATTCATTAATACTAACAATTAGCCGGCCGGCCGATTGCTTCAACCCAACAGGCCCAGCTATCCGCCTTTGTCCTATATCATAGACGCTCAAAGAAAACAGGGTAAAACAACGCAAAAAACCACTTAACATATACGATAGGATAATGTGGTAATGGCGAGCGAGAAAAGACAAATGCACATGCGAGAAATCAGGGTGGCGGAATTCGTCTCCGTAGTGAAAAAAATGCCCCCATGAGCTCGCTAGTGCAACCCGCAAGGCGTATGAACGAACGCACAGAGATTGGTGGAGCCTTCAACCCGAACAGAGTATTTGTAAAGGGTGAATGGTGTATCCCTATGCGGTGTGTTATCTTCTTGGTGGGTCTATATAGACCCAATAACAGCACGGGTTCGGTTTTGAGGCCCCTTTTGCCAATAGAGTGCGAGCTGTGCAGCGAAAGAGGAAAAATGACTTGCTAGCAAGGGAAAGTGGTATCAAAATGGGATCTGCCGCGCAACATACTCCAAACTCCGACCCCGATATCGAGAGAAGACGTGGCGGGTCAACGGTGCTCATCATCATTATGGAAGACATTGCCACAGAAACGAGCGATGTGTCTACCACCCCTTCTTCCTGGCGAATCGTTTGTTGAGCAGTGCGAGCACCTTTGTGACGTTGAACTGGACGTATTCGAGATCCAAGTCGTCCTGATTGTCTTTCTGCATCTCTAAGAGATCGTCAAGCTTGAGGTCAAGTTCGAGAAGACCCCTATTGCGTCCTATTCTTATGTTAGTGATACCGAGTGATCAGCACGCTCTTGTGGCCGTGGGCTTACCCTTATAATGCAACGAGATTACAAAGGTGCCGGGGAGCGGGCTCGTGAAGTTAAAGAAGATGTTTGCTCTCCTGTTATCCGGCACATTGCTCTTTTGGATAACGCCTTCCTTCTCGAGCTGCTGGTGCGTGAATTTATAGGGACCCAGCACCTGCTGCTTTTGCTGCTTTCTCCGAGTGCCCTCGCTCTGGCTACGCACATTGTGCAGATAGCTCTTGTACGTGTCGAGCTGAGTGACAAGGTACTTGTTGTGGTCGCGAATTGTCTTGTATACCTCGTCAAGCTTCTGCGTTTCCGCGAGGACGACCTCCTTAAGCGAGCCGAGATGTTGAAGTTCTTGGTCAACCTCGTCCCGGAGCAGGCTGAATTGATCGCTCTTATCAACTACCTTCAGCTCCTGCAGCTGGCTGAGGAGCTCCATCGCCCGGATGCCTTTGCGTACCATGACCGCGTCATTCTTGGACGTCGCTGCTGCATCGGCAATCCGCTCAAGTCGCAGCGGTCGCTTGGCCACTGACGAGGTTGCTGGAATGGTTCGCAGAATTTGCACAAAAACAGATTTGGCTTCCATGAAAAACACCTCCTCTTGAGTGATGTCCAACGCTGCCGTCAAATCGTCGATGGCCGTTTCCCATTTGCTAAACAGAGGCAAGTTAATGACCCGGTTGTCTTTCCGAGGGACCTGAGGGACTGATGGACCAAGGTCTGCCATGATGATAGCCAAGTGCGAATTCTCGTCCTTATAAAGTTCCCCTCGGTGCTTCTCGATCAGAGCATGCATAGCGTAGATTTCATTCAGCGTGATAGAGAGCTCGAGATCTTTCTTTGAGAGCGCCACGTAGTTGTCCATCTCCAGGCTTTCGTAGAAGTCCTGGACTTCGCAGAGATCGAGCATGAATTTATTGACTCGGTCCTTGTTGTGTTGGATGAACGGCTGCAGTTTCGCCATATACGGCTCCTTTGCATACGAAGGCTTGTTGGCTAGATTTTGTAGCATTTTGGCGATGAGCGTCAAGGTTCGCCTGGGCCTGTCTGCGGGTGTACCGTCGATGAGCATGTAGGATCGCGGTGTGACGATGGCTGGGTTAATGAAGCGCAGAAAAAAGAAGCCGCCGATGAGGGTGCAGATAATCTGGTCGTTGGCATCCGGGTACTTTCTCTTGGTCAGACTGCGAATTTGCTTGCATATCCACCGGATACCATACGGTGCTTCCTCCAGCCCGTCGATGATGGTGGTCAAGAACCCATTGGCGATTTCGGTCAGCATGGTCAAGCGCGGCTCAATGATGGCTTGCACCTGAGGGTTTTCGGCTGCCTGTTCAGCCGTGATGCCCCGGGGCATCGATGCGGGCACGCTACCGGTGTCTTGTTCGATCTGTTCAACCATGCGCTCGTACACCTTTAGCGGGTTGATCTCCATCTCCAAGTCCTTGAGTTCGATTAAGCTGTTGATTCTATCCGCCAAAACTGATTTGAGGAAGCTCTGGCCGGGTCCTCGGCGGGTATAGGTCGTCATCATTCGCGAGACAGGGGTATTAGCACGGAGGAGCGAAGAGTACTCGGGTGTATTGTCAAACTGGTAGGTCAGAACGGACTGTAACATGCGTTAGCGATTGCTCAGCTGGGCGTCGCTGGTACCGCCCACGAACCTGGAACATGGTCAAAAGGAGATGTTCCTCGCGACTCTCGTACTGGTTCCCGTAGATGGTGAACATGACTGTCTGTAGCAGCGAATCAATCTCAGACATGGAGACAAGCCGGCAAAGATGCGCGATGTGCCTGGGTTCTGACTGCAGTAAGAAGAGCAGATTTCCATATCTTTGTGTCTTGTCATCGTTGGGGAAGACGCCTTCTTGCATCTCTGTGGCATCCTCAAGGTGGCTTGCAACTTCGTTTTGCTGGCTGTTGTTAGTGACCATTGTGCTCTTGAGATAGGAATAAGGAGACATGCCTCCTCCAGCGCCATACGGTTTTGGATCAACAAAGCAATCCGCGAGTCCAAATACCGAACGTCTTTTTCGAGAACAAAGTTCTTCTTGGATTGGAGGGAGATTTTAGTCTTGAGGTCGCGTAGGATCTTTTGCGCTACAAAGGCAGTCAGTATTTTGTGAGCGCGGTCGGCGACGACGACGAACGGTACCTTTGGCAAGATCATCCTCGATGACAAGATCGGACTCGTTGGCAGACATCGACATGTACAAGGCCGACATGGAGTACCGCTTGGACTGGCGGGCGGACCGCGAGCCATCGTAAGAGGACATGGTGTTCTGGCGGGAGAGGGGTTGGAACGATGAAGAGGACGCGGTCGAGGCTCGCGAAGGTGTTTGGAGCATAACGGACATATTGCCCAATTGCTTTGGCAACAGTTGGAGGTGATCAGGCTGCCGGGCCCGAAGCCTCTGGTATATGGGTGAGAATGTCTGCGCCGATAAGTAGGTTAAGGAGGCTTGAGCGGCCTTGTGGACGACTGTTTGTCCGAAGAACGAGGGACGCGCAAAATGGGATCGGTTCGAAGGGCCCTCGGTCGCAAATCGCGACGTGTGATTTTTTTATAATTTCTAGGTTGATGATAGATGTCGGTCAGAGTTGGGCAAATGATGGCGCTCAAATGTAGGTCGATTGTCGGGGTGGAAGGTTGAGAAACGTCTGCGAGGAGGAAGGCAGGGTCGGGCCAGGTCTGGTCGGTGGTATTGTTGAAGGGCAATCGGCCAGCGAACAGCGCCTACAAAGAGAGCGATTTCGAATGGAAATGCGCCAGTCGCGAAAGCGTGTTATTGAGGGTGAAGTAGAGGTCGCGAGGTCGGCCAGCAGTGGCGAGGCCGGTGTTTGCGGTGTTCAAATTCGAATTAAGGGGTTCCAAGAAACCTGTATGGGCGAAGACGTTCGGTGTATGCGAAATCTGCTTCTTGCTTTGACACTGGGGCCGTCTGCGGGAGGCAGGCGATGGTTGCTGTGGGCCTCCCACTCGCAAATGTCGGGGGACGGCACAAAGCAGCAGGCCGAGCTGATAGGGTGTGATAAATTGAGGGTTTGAGCCGCCTGGGACTGCAACCAGTCAGACTGGGGAAGCCAAGGACGGTCTGAAGGGCAGCGGAGCGCAAGAGAGACGATTAGATTTTCCAGTCGGCGAGGCAAGCAGTGGAGACAGATGCTAGTTTAATGATGGGTCGCGACGGAGGAGAGGTGAGGATCGGTGAGGGAGACTGGTTATGGAATGGCTAGGCTACGACGACGGCGATGGAATATCGATCAGACGAGGCGGCGCCCGTGGTATTACAAAGCAAATGACCAGCACCACAACCTCAGCGTAATGGTTCGAGAAGGGTGATTGATGAAGGGTTTAAAAAAAACTCAAAGCAAATCGAACTTCCAGCAAATGTCCTTAGGTGACAGGGAGGAGGGTGCGCGGGTGCTGCGCTTCAGACTCGTAGGTCTTGCGGTTGCTCGCTTGGCCGGCGGGCAAGCGGGCTGGGTGTCACAGCCGTTTCCTTCCTCTGGAGGGGTTATTCGTCCCGCTCACTTGGGCAGGGGTAAAGGCCACACCGTGTAGGTAGTCGAATTGTTAAGAGACGTACCCTACCGTTTTTCCACCAGAAAGAACCTAACCTCCAGAAGACGTGACGGTGTACCTGGCCAGGTGGGTACCTACCTACCTTTAGTAGCAAACCTACACTACCAAGTGAGGTAGCTAGCGCATTGGGTAGTGGGAGCCCCTGGAAAAGAAGGGGCGGGCAACAAAGAGTCTTTGCGTTAATAAATCATGTCCAACGAACTGTACAGACCGTACTCTTCTTGGTATCGACAACAACAAAGATCCCAAGTTCGGTTGAGCCCGGTTCCGCGGCACCTCTTTGATGGCGGGGATATATAGAGCAATGACAGCACAACATTCCACACAGTTCCATAGAACTGGAGTTAATGACTATCAAGTAGAATATAGATAGGTAGGTAGGTAGGTAGGTAGGTATCCGCAGTTGGGTGTGGGTGGAGGTTCCAGGCTGATGTTTCACAACACTAGCTTAACGGGCGTTTGGCCACCATCCAAGCAATCCCAGGTTTCCTGTTCCTGGCGGGGAAAGCGTATGGCGATCGCCAGGCAGATTGTGGGAGCTGCGAAGTCCATCATCTGAAGAGTATGTGTTCAAGGTCAGAGTAGGCCATATGTTATGCAGAATCTCGGCGATTCCCAACTATCGACATGCATCCACCAAGTCGTTTGCCACACCCGCGGCCTAGGCAATCCTCAATCCGCAATCCAACGATCGCATCAGGGCAAAGGCTGGTGATCGATTTTGCAACTTTGGCCATGTCTCGCTATGTCTGGCCTGGTCGCTCCTGCTTGCGGGTTTAATTTCCGCGTAAGTTTTGGGACCGCTAGGTACACGCTCGTTTTCGGCATCTTGTGAACAAGGTCACATTCGCGCCATCGCCGGCATTTGAAAAGAGGCAAGGAGACGTCGGAAACAGCACGGCAAGTTGGCAGCCCACGACAACGAGGAATCGATGTGGTGTTTCGGGGTAGGCGGGAAGGGGCGAAGCAATGAGAACTGCCTGCAGGAATCCAGCGGGGATGTGACCCATTCACCAGGCGAACAGGGGGAGGAAGCCGTTGGATTGGCCAGGAGGTTCACCAGGGGTAAAAGCCAGGGTTACAGGTAACAGTATTTATGTAATGTACATCATGTTCATACATACATACTGTGCTGTACAACCGACAGAGAGAGCATGGCCCGCGGAGGCGGTGAGCTCAGCTCAGAAGGCAGCCTGGTTACTTGGATCTCACAACTCACAAAGGCTGTCTGGAAAAGGCAGAGAGACACGAACGATGGAGTTGGTGGCTGACAACTGGGGCGCTTCAGTCTCTGGGGCCCTTGATCCGGGTTGTTCTAAACGTCATTCGTATCTGTACACTCGGGCAATCACGGGTTTAATTACCCTGGTGGGTATTGGCTTGTTCAGACAATTGTCAAACATATGAGGCCGAGACTCTCATGATCTTAGACAACGTCCTCTCCGAGTCTCTATTGGTCCTTGTATGTACAATGCACAATGTATGTCACTTCAGTGACTTCACATCTTCAATCACCGTTTTTTTATGGCCACGAAAGCACCTCAAAACTGGAGCGAGGCAACCTATCTGACTAAACGCGGAAGAACCGATATCAATGTTCTTGGACGAAGGTGTCTCTTATTTTTTGGGGGGGAAGGGATACAGTCCCGCTGGGCTGAACGGTGAGGTCTGCTGGGTGGGTTCCTCTGCACCTCTATCGGGGAAATATATGCTAGTGAGTAAATTGAGGCACGGGTACTTCTGTCAAATAGGGCCTCCAGATGAAATCTTAGCCATTGTTTAATAGCTACCTCGGTAGCATGCCTTTTAGATTATGAGGAGGCCTTGATCAGTGTTCTTTAGGCGTAATATAATTATAAAACGCCCTGATATACCTTCTTAACGCGTCTGAATGCACTCCACCAACCTTTGTTTCCCTGGTGGAGGTGGAGTTTAACCAGCTTGTCGGGTCGTTGACCTCGCCCCCTGAGCGGGTTCTGGCCCAGGCGTTCATTTATCACCCTCCTCAGACTTTGAGGCAGATACTGGAAATTATTCAAGTTATATGCTGCCTGTTTCATTCAAGTCAAAAAGCAATAGATCCGCCAGCTTCGGGCCCAGTGCTAGAAAATATCAGTTTCAAGGGTAATCGCGGCATTGGGAAGGATATAACCGTGAAGACACACTAAATCCAAAACTAAACCCAACGTAATATTTATATATACCTCCTTAACTACAAGACTTGGGAACACGTCTCGGCAGCTACTATTCGACGACCCGATAGGGTAATAGCGTCTATCAGCAAAAAGAGCTTCAGTTGTGACTGCCGGTCGAGTCTGCTGAGTTCCCGGTCCTTGGGTACGTATGTTGCACCTATTCGACCGCTGCGTTTTCTGTTCCCTTTACAACAGGACTCTGGGGCGTTGGCTGCGTATAACCTTGTCCCGCATAAGGATGGGAGGCGTCCATACCTCAGGAACGAACTGTACCTACCAAATCAACGAAACGGTAAACTCATATCAGCCAACAACACAGCGCAAGACATGGATGGCATTGCTCCTTTTTTTAAAGAAAAAAAGAAGAGAAAAAAAAAAAAGAAAGGAAAAAGGAGGGGAAAAACCATCCACACCAGCTCCGTCACAAACAAAATCATTGACAGCTTTGGTTCTGGGAGTGGATATCAATGCCTCCCCACCAAGTAGGTACGTAGTCGTCAAGCCGACATTCGGGGGCGGGTGGAGACTGTCCACTCAGCAGCTTTCGTGACTGACAGCGGAACCCAGGCGGGGTGATGGGATGGATTGACATTGATAACTGATTTGAGACCCCGCAAATTGGAACCTCGACCTGCACTCCTCACTGCTGCAGCATCACGGCCTTGGCTCTCGCGTTTTCGGCCTTACAGCCGTTGATAAGCTACATACACTACTAGCTGTCGGAGATAGACCAGTCGGAAAAGAGTGGCGGGTTGATCTGACCTTATTAACTCGTACCTTTATTACAGAGTTAGACGGGTCCCCTTTCCGTTGGGGTGAGCCCAGTCGCCGCCGCCGGATGGCGTCCTTTTTCGTGCGAAGAGCGCCGTAATCCGTCATTCCTGAGCCCTGCCTGGGCATCCCCCGTCAACGTCCTGCTTGACGACCTAGCCCCTTGCGGTCATCCCCGCACAACGAATCCGGGTAGTCAACAGCTAACGGCTAACGGCACTACTATCCAGGAACTATGTGGCTCGCAAAGGCGAGGAGAAGGAGGAGAGCATGGTGCTCACACTACCTATCAACGTCCGCCCATGACTCCCGGCCTCGGCCTCTGATTAATAACAATCCACTCAACTCTTTCCTAATCGTGCAAGCGCACCATGGGGGCACGGATCGGTACCAGTGGTCCGGCCATGTATCTGGGGCTTCCCAATTTTCCGCCGAATCCCTCTCGCCTTGTGCTCGCCGACTGTGTGTGTGTATGTGTGTGAATATATCGCCAGACGTGGGTTCTTTTGCTGTTGCTCACTCACTCGTCGCGTGTTCGTTCGACATGGCCTGCGCCCCGGTTCAGGTCTTTCAAACTAGTCCAATCCACATCTTCCCATCTTGGCCTTCTCAGGAGGACCTCGGCACGGAAATAGGCCACAGAAGACTCAACAAGCCATGACTGACCCCGAGAAGCGAGATGCCTTCTCTGTCGGCCCTGGCAGCAATTCCCAGGTTGAGCAGGATGAGAAGAAAGTAGGAGGGGAGGTTCAAGCCCCCAGCTTATACAGCAGCCGCAGCAGCCGCAGCAGCAGCCAAACCGGCTCAGTTGATTTGGGTCCGCTCGATGCTCCTGCCCATGCTCCGACCCCAGATCCGGAGGTGGATGCCCCCATGGGACACCTCTCGCCCACGCAGACGAGGACGAGCATTGGGAGCTCCGCTTCCAGGATGCCCAATTTTGAGGTAACCTTTGAAGGACCGGGCGATCTCGAGAACCCCAAAAACTGGCCTCTCTGGTACAAAGGATGGAGTGTCTTCTGTGTATCCTTCTCGACCTGGGTTGTCGTTCTTTATAGCACGAGCTACACGGCAACTTTACCTGGCATGATGGACGAGTACGACAGCGGCATTACGGTAGCCACCCTCGGCCTGACAACATATCTGCTCGGCCTTGCGGCGGGTACTGTTATCGTGGCTCCGATGAGCGAGTTGTACGGTCGCCGGCCCGTCTATATCGTCTGCCTATTCATTTTTACCCTTTTGACCATCCCCTGCGGCTTGGCTACCTCGATGGCTGAGCTGATTGTGGTCAGGTTCTTTGGGTGAGTCATCCTGCTTCCTTCCATGACGGTTGTCACCTTCTGACATATCCCCAGCGCCTTGTTTGGAGCCGCTATGGTGTCAAATTCGCCAGGCACAGTGGTGGACATAGCTGACCGCGAATACATTGCGCTGTGTATGTCGCTGTGGTCCATCGCGCCGCTAAACGGACGTGAGTCGCTTTTTGTGCTTCAATGTTTTGGGAGTTGGAAGACTAAATGAGAAACCACAGCTGTTACGGGCCCACTGATCGGGGGGTTTGTTGAGCAGTATCTCGGCTGGCGTTGGGGCAACTGGATTGCTTTGATTCTGGGTGGTGTGGCCGTGGTCATGGTCTCGTCCGTCAAGGAGAGTTATGCACCTCGCATCTTGCAGGAAAGAGCAGCCAAGAAGCGGAAGGACGAAGACGACGAACGCTGGTGGTGTCGCTACGACGACAAGACGTCAACAGTAGAGCTTCTGAAGATCAATCTTAGCCGACCCTTTGTACTTGCTGTGACGGAGCCTATCCTGCTGTGCTTCAATGTCTGGTCGGTTTCTCTACAGTTTCCGAAGTATTCTCCCGCATGGCTCGACTGACAAAGACTTTTTAGGATATCCATCATTTATGCCATCCTGTACCTATGCTTCGTCGCGTACCCGATCGTCTTTGTAAAGCATCGCGGCTGGTCGGCGGGCGAGTCTGGCCTCGCATTTATAGGCATTGGCATCGGCACCCTGCTGGCCATTGCATTCGAGCCAGTATGGCGGCGGCTGATCAACGCGCAAAAGAAAGATGCCGAGACAGGAGAGACGCGCCCCGAGGCGGCCGGGCTTGTTATGAGCACTGGCGCTGTTCTTACGCCAATCGGACAACTCGTCTTTTCCTGGACTTGCCTCCCCACGTCGATTCCCTGGGCGATCCCCATCGCGTCCGGCATTCCTTTCGGCATGGGAAACACGCTGTGCTTCATCTACGCAAGCAACTATCTTGCTGGGTCATACGGAATCTACGCCGCCTCTGCCTTGGCCGGGAATACCGTGATGAGATCCGTCTTTGGTGCGGCATTGCCACTGGCGGGGCCTTCCATGTATGCAGCCCTGACGCCGCAGTGGGCGGGCACGCTACTGGGCCTGCTCGAGGTGCTACTCATCCCCATCCCCTTAATTTTTTACCGCTACGGCGATCGCATCCGCGCCAGGAGCAGACTTATTCGCCAGATGCGTGAGGACCAGGCCCGCAATGACGGCAGGCGGGCGAAGCAGGCGGCTACAGCGGCGCGAAGGTTGAACACGCAAACAGCTACACCTGTGCCTGATGAAAATGTTGAGCGTGCTATGGCAGAGAAGGAGACAAGTCTCCGCATTTGAGTTGACATGGCAAGAAGATAAATCATGAACATATTTATATCCATGCCCGAGAAGAACGGCAGGCCTAGCCTATCATCAACCCGGAATCAACGACCAAGCTAGTACGATGCACCTTGAAGGGCCGAGAACATAGATATTTCAATGATTGGAGATGGGGGTACCAAGGTGGTATGTACGTGAGCAATACATTAAGTCAATGTATGATGAAATAGCAATGGTGCTAAATGTACCTAAACGGTATATGTACAAAACGCCTCCTGAGTGTCGTTCCACTGTGCCCGTGCCGACCCGCCTTGCCTGCCCCTATATCGCAACTGTATTGCTAGGTAGCTGACACCCGATGCCTGTGGTACCTTTACCACCCTTAATACGACTAAATAATAAAATGATACAACTCAAACCAAGAACGCCGCCAGCCAAGTGAGAGAATGAGGGTGAAGGAGAAGAAGACGAACAAGATACGTTTTCTCAACGCCGTAGAGCCTGCATCTTAAGTCCATGTACAAGAGTAGTGTATGTATTAAACAATGTCCTCGGCGGGAAAAAAAGACGGACGGTTTCGAGCTCAGAGAACAACTCCTGGTGCAGCAGAAGCGCCTGGAGCAGGTGCTGCGCTGAGAGGCAAAAGATTATAGGCGCTACTACCCGCCTTGGAGGACATCTGGGCGAGCTTCTCGCGCTCCGTCTTCTCTCGGTCGCGTTGCTCCTTCTCGAGTTTTGTGATGCGTGGTTTCCTCGTCACACCGCCCCGCGACCCCGGACCACCACCGCGGCCACGACCAGTGCCTTCGCCGCGGGCCGCACCGCCTCTGCCTCCGCCACGGCTACCGCGACCACCGCCGCGCCCGCGTTTCGGGGCAACAGGAGCAACAGGTTTCTCTACCTCGGGGATCAGGGGGCCACTGTAGACAAAGAAGCCGTCGCGGGAGGCGGCGGCCTGCTCTTCCCATAGCATCTCAGAATCGTCGACAAAGTCGTCGTCCTTGTCGTACTCGTCTTCTTTGAAATTCCGCTTCTTCCGGGCGGGTTTGGTAGGGACTCCTTCAGCACCTTCAGGGCCGCTTGTTGCGCCAGCGGCGGCAGCTGTGGTGCCATTGGCCACGCCACTCATCTCGACGTTGCTTACCTCGGCATCGGACTCTATATTTTCTTCCTCCATCTCGTCGCCTGATTCGCGACCACTGCCGCTCTTCTCCAGCGCGGCACTAGCTGCCGCAATGCGCGCCTTTCGCTCGCGGTTTGCGGCCAGGCGAGGGTGAAGCGCATCCCACCCATACCGTTCCTCTGCCATGCGCAAGAAGTTGACATATTTGTTTGTCTCCCCGTTGAGCGGAATATGGAGCACAATACTCGGCGCATTTGTCTCCTCGCCGGGGTTGACTTTGCCAAAGTCAAGAATGGAGCGTTCGGAGCTAGCGGGGATAGTCGGCAGCGCGTCCTTGTCCTTCAAACCGTTGACCTTGGGAGACGACGAGTTACTGCTCGCTTTCTTGTGCGCCTCCCGTTCCTGCTGGACGACAGCCGTAACTTTCTTGCTCTGCATGGGTGCTGGGATGGCCGCAGAGATGGCAGCTGCTGCCGAGGCCGGTATGATTGACATGCTCGTGAATGAGGATGTGGTCTTAACCGGCTCTGGCTTGCTACTCGGCGCGGGCGGAGCGGGAGGCGGCGGCGGGCGGTTAGCCTCGACAATCTGAGGCTTGGTGTGCTGTGGAGGAATTCGTACAGGGGGGTGCGACGGTGATGGTGGCAGAGACGCTGTTTCTTGGAAGCGAACTGGCGGTATTGGGTTGTACGTATGTGATGGTAGCGGCGACATGACGTTCGGCGCAGGCTGGGGATCGACCAGGCTGGCGATGGACGGCGAGGCGCTCGGGCGGTTGACAGCCTGGCTGTGGCTGGGAGCCCGAGGCGAGCCCAGAGGCCCAGTTCCGTAAGGATCGCGACTCGCCATGCTCTCCCGTATTGGGTCATAGTTGCCTCTGATTGGGTCGAACATTTGGCGTCCGGGAGTAGGAGCAGGCACCGGTGGGGGTGCCTTAGGAGGGGGATCGTCGTTCAGAATGCTCTGCATTGAGACAAGAGACTCGCGCTTGGGCAATACTTGAGGAAAGACGGGATCGCTCGGAGCTGGGCGGACCTCTTGCGGTATGCTGGGACGCATCAACATCAGCGCTGTGACTCTTGGCCGTCGAGTTGCAGGCGGGCCGGTGAAGGACCGTTCCGGGTCCAGGGGCGCATCGATTCCCTCCGTCGCGGCGGCCTTTCTTTTCCGCTGAACGGGAGGAGCATTGGGGTCTCTAGGCTTCCGGGGGCGGCGCTGCTTGGGTTGGTCGGCATTCGTGGAGCTGCCGTCGCCTGGAACTTTGGGTTTGACAGTGCTGCCGGGTTTCCGGCCAGGCCTTTTCTTCGGGAGACCGGCGATGGTCAGGGGCACATCTGGGGGCGGCGCAGGATGCTGATGCTGCTGCTGCTGCTGCTGCATGAGGGTGAATCGGGGGGCGGCACCAGGATCGACGATGATCTCGTCCATCTCGATGTTGGCCCTCCCCGCGTTGAGGAAGCGGGTAGGTGAGCTGGGCTCCGAGAGCGCTGATGGGGGCGATGACAGTGACGGCGACGAGCTATAATGTTGCATCTCGGTGCCTCTTCCTCCGCTCACCGACATTCCTCAAACGCCGCGCGACAGCGTGTTTACGACGGCAGTGGTGGCGGCGCCCGTTTTGCTCGGTGCTGAGTGGATATCTGAAATTGTATTGCGTTTTCGTATCGCCGTCGTTAAGCAGAGAGAGAGAAAGAGAGAAACAATGCTGATCCTCGAATAATACCCTGACAGTGCGCAGCAGCTCGAGCCACCACGTTTGGTGAAGTGCAGCGTCTCTCTGTGTGTAAGGTAGGGAGGTAGATGAGTATGGACGGTCGAGAGCGTCGAAGTTCTCCACCGGATTGAGAGTGAACGATTGATTGGGCTCGCAATTGACGAACTGCTCCACCCGAGGCTGTGGTGGGCCGTGGTTGGCCGGCCCCAAATGTCCGAGCGCGCTAGCGTGGTTAACGTGACTTGGACTGCAAGCAGCGTCTGAATACCCTCACTCGCGTTGGCCTCTGGAAACCCCGAACAGCGATCCAAGGGAAAAATGCAGGCAGCCGTCTGGCGTGGGCACAGTTCGCAGAGCCGTGTCGATGGTTCAATCCGGCTGGCCAAAACAAGCAAAATATCAAAAGTTTCGCGATGCACGAGCGACGACAAGAGTCGGCTGCGATAAATTGCAAAGACGACACCAGAAAAATTGGCGGAAGTTGGGTGTGGTGAAGAGAAAGAGAAGGAGAGAAATTTTGGGGTGCGAGTGGGCGAGGAGTCGACGGATGGCTCAGTTTTGGAAACGTTTATTATTTCGCAGCTGGAAAGAAAAACCGGGGCCTTGACCACCTCCAGACAGAGAGTCACGGATGCAGGGAAATTTTATTCTGGAAAACGAATTTAAACACCAGGGCTAGCCAGCCAGGAGGTGCTGGGCGGAACCAAAGAAGAGGCCCAGAGGTTGAGTGAAGGGGGAAGGGGGAAGGGGAACAGGCGGCGGGGCCAGGATGGGAACGGACGGGGGGAAAGACGATGGGAAAACGAGCATCAGAGGGATTGATGGGGATGGGGGCAAGCCTCTGCGCAGGGATTGAGTCGAGCGACACCTCCAGCTCTGGGGGGAATGGAGAAGGGGATGAGAGTGCCGACGACCATCGTCGAATAGGGAATGGAGCCAAATCAACATCTCGCGCCGTGGGACCAGCCACCTGACTGGCGATACCTCCTCAACATTGGCGAGACAGCCTGGCTCACGTCGGAAATAACAAATGGGGGAATCCCTTTGCCATCAAACACCCAACAGCGGTGTCGCCGCCTCCAGAGCGTTGCAGGCCGAGGGTCAAACATGGCGCTCGGAACGCTGGACGCTGGATGGTGGAGGCGTTTCTTTGAATTCTTGGCTCCGCCGAAAAAGGCGTCTGGTCGGGAACGACTTTTATTAAGGTGTGACAGGGTGGTGCCGTAGGTTTTTTTTTACTCTACGTCCCAGACTGCAAAAGGCAAGGGAATGCGTAACGAGCCAGAGTGGGGTCGCGTTTTGGTGGAAACTGCAAAAGTATAATTCCAGCACAAAGCTACTTCAAGGCCCACTTGTGGACGAAGGCGCGGGAGAAGGTCGCGCGATGCCGAGAGCCCCACCAAATCAGAGCGGCGCAGACTGCTGCCAAGCAAAAGCTACCACAGGTACGTACATGTACAAGAGATTGAACCTTGCACCCCACCCCCGTTTCGAATTGGGCTGCTGCCGCCTGCGTGACATCCATCCGAAGCCGCGAGCTGGAGGAAATGGTTAACAGGGGTCTCTTCGTTCTCTTTCCCACGAGCTGACTTTCAGCCTGTGGGCAGGATGCATTGATTATAATCAAAACAACTCCGCCGCCGTGCCGGTGAATTGTTATTCCAGGATATTTGACCAAGGGAGTTGTGGTGAATTAAATAATACTTTGATCGGCTTGAGACTTGACTCCTTCGGCAATCGGCCCAGTCTACAAGTTTGGTTGAAGCCAAAGAAAAAGAAACGGCATGCCGGGGGGACGAAGAGTCCCTCTTTATACGGACACTACACGTGTAATAACAGGTTAGTGTGTAAATGTTCACTGGCTGACGAGGTACGTACCTCAGGTAGCGCATGGAAATGACCGATCGACGCTAATGCAGTACTGCGTGAGTGGCTCTACAATTACATAATCATGTTCTGAAACCCCTGTTATGGCGCCACAACTTTATTCTTGGAGCATCTGCTGTTAGCGTGTCCCGACGGGCAGCTTTACGGGGGGGAGCAACGGATAACGATAAGGCAACGGCGGGGCAGGGGAGGAGCGCATCAGCGACGGCTGGCTTCACACACTTTCCAGGTCGGTCTTCTCGCACAAAGCCACCGTCAAAAGCACCACAAACTGCCAACGTTCCGCCTTTCTTCTTAAACAACCACAGGCGCTTTATCGACAACACACTCCATGGAGTCCACTCTTGAGATACTGGACGTCCAAGAAAGGGCTGTTGGCGACGTTAAGCCACCCAGCTTTCCCACGCCACCTTCAGCGAGTGGCTTTCCAGCCCACAAGAAGCGCGTGTCGGTCTTTAAGCAACAACGGCAGGCAAAGGAATCCTTGCCGCGATCCAAGAACCCGGCCACGGTATCAACTCAAACCCATCCGCCACATTCGAACGAAAGCCCAGAAGTTGCCGAGAGGAGGAGAATCGACGAGGAAAACCAGGCAAGATTGGAGGCCTTGTCGCCTGAGGAGATTGCAGAGGCGCAAAAGGAGCTCTTCGGGACCCTCGACCCCAGGCTTTTGCAATTGCTTCTCAGGCGTGCAAATCTCGACGAGCAGAGGCAGCGGAACGAGGAGCCCTCCCCGTTCGACATCCCTCCGGCTGCGACCACTGAAGACACAAAGCCTCCTGCACTTCCTGTCGCTCCACCAGAAATCAGAGTCCAAGGCGTCACAAGAGCGGGGACAGTCAGGACTGAAGAGGAGGAGAACGATCAGATGGCCCAACCGAATGACTACAAGACCAAACATAAGAAAACTATCTCCACCAGAAAGAAAACCGTGTCCTTCGACATCGATTCTGCGGCACCCGCAGCACCTCCCCGCGACCTGCCCAACAAGAAAGAGGCACTCTTGAATGATGCGCCAGCGAACACCACACACTTCCCGCATCCACCCTCGCGGGGCGACCTCGACCCATCTGACCCCAACTTCCTAGTGCAACTGCACGAAAAGTTCTTCCCCAATCTACCGGCGGATCCTTCGAAACTCGCATGGATGGCGCCCATCCCGACCCCCGACTCTGTCGCCGACCGCGAATCTCCATACTACCCGGGACAGGACTCACTGCCTGTGTCGGCCCTCCGCTTCGACTTCCGTGGCACCCTTCTGCCCCCGCGCGTCAGCCGATCTATTCCTGTCACCAAGGGACTGCACCACCACGGTGAGGCCCCCGAGGCAGCCGGCTACACCATACCCGAGCTGGCACGCTTGGCACGGTCCGCGGTGCCCTCGCAGCGGTGCATAGCATTTCAAACTCTGGGCAGAATTCTGTACCGTCTAGGTAGGGGCGAGTGGGGTCTGGGTGAAGGCGGGAGGGACGGCAATGAGGACGATCTAGCGTTTTCGATGTGGCGGTGTTTCCGGGAAGGTGTAGTGCTGGAGAGTCTTGGCGAGGCGGCGGCAATGGAGGGTGGCCATATGAGTTGCAAGGCGTTTGCAACTGAGGCATTGTGGTTGTTTGAGAAGGGTGGGTGGAAGGAGAACTGGAGAGGATTGTAAAAGCCGGCATTGTTATGGGCCTGATTCAACGGGATATTATCTCGCCAGCGTTCTACCAGCACTTTGAAATAATTTGATCAAGAGCGTGGCATACCATCCTAGTTGCCTTGTACAGGTAGGATAGATATGATGAGATAAAAACAGCCCCTTGCGTGGTTTATTTAGATGGCTTACTTGAATCCTTGTGATCGGCAATGTATTCAACTGCGGTTCACACGAGTGGCGGTTGATGAAAGAAAAGTAAAAGAGTTGAAGCTCCAACGGTAACAGGAATCTGAGCAGGCAGAACTGATATATCCACATCCGTTCTCGACAACTTGGTGCCTAGGGGATGGTTTTCTTTTCTCTTGCCACGTTTATGATGCCATTACATGCGACCTTTCCCGGGTGTGTCCCGCATGAATCCAAAATACCGAAGATTTTAAAGCATCCCAGAACATGCTGTTCTAGACTGTACCAAAGCTGATCGTCTTCAATCTCGCTAAGTTCCCCAGTCAATTTCCATCTTAAACTAAAGGGAACGCATTGCGATTTGACGTACTCATGTTTGCTGACACGGGTTGCAGGTTCTGATTGTTGTCCTTGCAACTACAGTCGATGAACTCAGTGGGTCTTTGCGACTGACGCAGTCGCAAGCCGCCATGGCACCGCCGCTGGAGAGATTAGCATACCGGGTAGAGATAGAGTGGCGCACGGCAGCAGAAGGAAAAGGGAGGGAAAAAAAGGAAAACAGATTTAGACCCTACTGATCGGCCCGAATTAACCTCCCATCGACGTCCCCCAAACAAAGGCTCAAGTCAATATGCGTGTCATGATAGTCGCCGAGGGTGAGGTCGTCTGCGCAAAGGCTGTAGTAGTTGCCAGCTTGTACTCCTTTTACTCCAATTTCGTACGTCCAGACATTAGGAACGTATTATTAGTGTATGGTGCCGAAGGAACTGAGGAAGAAGGCCATTGACGTTGAGGGCACTGACGTAGCAATGATCAAGGAGCTTGCCGGTGGAGTCTTGAAGAGCATTCTCGTGGGGCAAAACGGCGAGCGCCATTCCCGATGCCGCCGCGGTAGCTGTCAGCGTGATAGCTGCGACGAGAGCATGGACCGGCATACTGACGAAGACGAGCTTGCGAGTGGGTATGGGGCTGAACGGCCTCCAAACGACAGAGGAGCGAGCTTGAGTTGGATGGCCTGTATGAAGGCGGCAAAAGGAATGGAGATTGTAGTCAACCAACTCAAATATCCGGGCAGCTATAAGTAAAAAGACAAAGGAGTTACATGTATCGTCATATGTGTCGATGTTTGCATTCTTGTTGTGCCACAAATACATTCGAGACGCGGAAGAAACCTCAAGGCAAGCTACCTAATAAGTGCCCAAGCCATCGAACATATATTACTCCCCTTTCCCTCCACTCCTCTCTCGAGATACCAATGTGCAAAGCCCAGTCTGACTGACCTGCCTTTCTCGTTCCGTCCAACTCGACACAGCACAGAATAGCACAGGATAGCACAACATAGCACATAATAGCGCAGCGCAGCACAAGCGCGGTACAGCAACAATAACAAAGACCTTCCTCCTATCTTCAACATAAGCCAACCACGGCGTCGTTTGGTTCGTCAAGCGCCTAACGAGTCATCATATCATCCGCATAGTTGTGAAAGGTATTCAATTCACTCACAAGGCGCCCCCCCCCGCCCCCAATACACCTGCCAGAGTCAGACAGACGCCCTCAGATGGCCTTCTTACCTAGGCATTGTTCTTATGAAGTCCGCAACGAACCCCGCCTGCAGAAAACTGTCCATGGTGACTATCCAAGCTGATTGATGTCAAGCGCAGTGGAAACTAACAAAGAGTAAAGTAACACGGTGGAGGATTGACCAACATTTATAATAGGCAGGCTAGCAAACATGCGCAACGTTGTACCCGCCGACCAACTCACAAGACAAAAGGGTATTACAGAAACACGAGGGTTATACAACAACAGCCCCAGCTGGTGAAAAGAATGGCAAGGCAAGCAAAGCTTACCATAGCTTCATGTGAGAGTAGCCCACAAAACAGGTTGATTCAGCTGTCAGTGGATCGGCCAATTATCTATCTCCATTAGGGCCTAGGCCACCACATCTTCTAGTTCATCGACCTCGCTAACACACTGGCGAACATTCTGACACAAGCAACGAAATACATGTTCAATACGACATGCGAGCTTCTTTCCGCCGCAATTTACTGGGAAGGGGGACGGATGGAGAGACGAGGAGAAAATCAGGTTGGCATGCTCATCGAATAATACCTGTCAATCACTCCCGTAAAGTGATAATCACATATTCATCAAGCGGAAGACGAAAAAGGAGGTCAACATGCAATGTGAGCATGAGATGCGTCGTCAAACAAGTCAATATCCATTTCATCATCCCATCCTTCGTAGCATACCACCTCGGAGTAGCATACGTATATACCGATCGTCCCACGCAAGATCATTATACGACATTAAATAGCAAGGCTGTAACGAAACCGGAAAACAAGACGCTACCCGCTCAATTCAACCCATTCTCGACGATCCTTCATCACCTCACAAGCTGCGTGTGCTGTTGTGATGGCTGCTGCTGCTGCTGCTGGCTCCTTCCGTGAATATAATCCCTGTTCTCAATCGTGACACTCTTGGTCATATGATTAACTTTGTACACGCCAACCAACCGTGCAGCGAGCTCGAACATGTTGTTGCGCAGTGAAATGACGATGAACTGGGCATTCTTGGTGCGCTCCTTGATATAATTGGCCACAATGGATACCTTTCCCAGATATCATCAGCAAACGCACTTTTAAGAAGTAAAATAAGAGGGGGATACTCACATTACGGAAATCCAACGCAGCGTCAATCTCGTCCATTACATACAGCGGCGTGGGTTTATAGTGGTGCAGCGCAAACACTAGCGCCAGCGAACTCAGCGTCTTCTCACCACCAGACAAGTTGCTGATGTTCTTCCAAGACTTTTTCGGCGGCATGACACTGAATAGAATGCCTTCACTGAAGGGGTCTAGCGAGTCGACAAGCTCAAGCTCGGCGTTTCCGCCCATGGTGATCATTTGGTACATCTCCTTGAGCCGCAGGGAAATGGTACTAAAGCCCTCCATGAAGCCCTCAAGACGCAGGCGCCGCAAATCGTCGCAGCGCTTCTTGGCTGCATCTCGCTGACCAACTGCCGTTGTTAGATCTGACGAGCGTGCGGCGTGCTCCTCAACGCGCCGACGGTACTCTGCCAAAACGCCCAGGTCGACGTTCACGTTCTGCGTCTTCTCCTCGAGCGCCGCAATCTCGCCCTTAAGCGCTTCCTTGTTCATATCCGCGAGCTCGTCCTTGGTATAGCGGGGCAGCTCCAGCGGCGAGGAGCGCCCCGGGCCGTGGATGGTCTGGTTGGCTGTCTCCTCCATCTGGGCATCCGCTTCAGCATCAGCCTGGAGCTGTGCATCGGCATCGGCCATGGTCGTATCCTCGTCGGAGGATGGTTTGGGTTGCGAAGCAGTGACGGATGTGTTACCGCCCTTTTCTAAGTCATCGATGTTTTGAAGCACGAGTTTAGATAATTTATCGTCCCAGTACTTCAGCCGTTTCTCATTTTCGGCGAGCACCTTTTGATTCTCCTCGAGCTTGTTGCGCATCTCGATCTCAACGGCGCGGGTGGCATTGAGCTCCGCCGTCTTCTCGTCGAGGTCGCGCTTCATCTCAGCTAGCTCTTGCATCTTGATGGTCAGGCCCTCCTGAGCCTCCTCCACCTGGACTTTGAAGCTCTCGGCCTTGTCCCCTTGGTTTTGAATCTCTTGTTCGAGCTTCTCAAAATCGCGGACGGCGGCGTCAAGCTCTTTTGCGGCCTTAGCGTGCTCTTTCTCAAGCTTGATCTTTTGCTTCTCTGCCTTGACCTTCCTCACCTCGGCCTTCGACATCTCCTCGTTCTGCGAAGAGATCTCCTCCTTCAGCGAGTCGACTTTGGCCCTCTGCGCACGAAGCCTTTCGCCACCGACCTCCATAATCTTGTCCTGGAGGACCTTGATTTCGTCCTCGACACTGGAAGTCTCATCGTGAAGCCTTTCAACCTCCTTATTGAGCTTAGCAACTTCTTTCTCGAGAACAACGACACGGTTGTCATCCGACTGGGAAGGCTGGTGCTCTTTACTCAGCTCTTTGATTCGGCGCTGAGTGTCGGCCAGGTTCCTTGCGGAACTCTCCACTTCGAGGTTGATCTTCTGGAGTTTGGTTTCGAGCTGTGGGATCTGGCCCTTGACTTCGCGAAGACGAGCTTCAAGTTCGCGCTGGCGCTCTTGGAATTCTTGAAACCTTTGTTCTAGTCCATCTCGATCGGTCTCGAGCTTGGAGACATGCTCCTTATTCGTTTCTGGTACTAGTTTCGAGGACATCAAGCCCCTCTTGACCGTACTACCACCACCAGACATAGTGCCCGTCTTGTCGATGAGTGCGCCATCTAGAGTCACGACGCGCCATCTCTTTGCGCCGTAAGCAATGCGATTCGCCTGTGCGAGGTCCGTCGCAACCAGTGTATCTTGGAGGGCATGGTAAAAGGCGGGCAGAAACTTGGCGTCCTTGGCTTTGACGAGGTCAAATAGACGTGGCGCATTTTCAGGGGTGGTGATAGGGGAGATGTCACGAGCCCTTAGTTTGTCAAGACAGATAAAGTTTCCGCGGCCAAGGTTCGTCTTTCGGAGGTATTCAATGCACT
Organism: Podospora didyma; assembly: GCA_033439775.1. Taxonomy (NCBI): domain Eukaryota; kingdom Fungi; phylum Ascomycota; class Sordariomycetes; order Sordariales; family Podosporaceae; genus Podospora; species Podospora didyma. The sequence continues at coordinate 1,095,617 of JAULSW010000004.1, forward strand.
GCTGACCAGCGTCAACAGTGTCGGTGACAAAATTGTCAAGCGCGCCGCAAGCGGTAGAGATAGCAACGTCGTAACGCTGCTCAATGGTACCAAGGTTGCCGAGGCGGCCATGGAAACCGTCAATACGGCCCGACTCCCTCATCCGCATCAAGGCAGTAAGCACATTTCCCTGTGTCTGGGTCGCAGACAGACTTGACCTTGCCTCGTCTGCTTTCTGACGGGCATTCGAAAGTTGTGAGCGCAGCTTAGGCTCTTCTTGGGCGAGCTTTTGAAGTTCGGCCTCGATCTTCTTAGCCTCTTTCTCCAAGCTCGCTTTCTTAACTTGGCATTCATGGGTTTCCTCCGCTTTGGCCGACTGACTCTCCTCGATGGCGGCTATTTTGGCTTCGAGCTCCTCAAGCGCGACTGCGCCAGCATTCGCTTTCTCTTTGAGGATGGTCAGCTCGCTCTCGGCGACAGCTATCGCAGACTGTTTTTGGTTGATCTTCTCGTTCCAAGGCTCGAGGGACTTCTGCTTTGCGGCAATTTGGTCAGAGAACCTCTGTGTCTTGCCTTTCAGGCTGTCACGGATCACAGCCAGCTCTGCCTCCTCCTCTTTGACTTGCTGCTCTAGCGAGGCAATCTCCTTAGTTCGGCTCTCTATCTCCCCCGCGCATTGCTCGGTGGTTTGGTCTGCCTCGGCCGCCAAGTTCTCCGAGTTGGCAATGGTTTTCTCCAGCTTCTTACGTTTGTCAGTAAGGAATTTTCGCTTTTCGTCGAATTTGACGCGTTCCTGGTCGAATTTGGTCATCTCCTTAATTAAGATCTGCGTCTCTTTCTCCTGGGCCTCAAACTCCTTACTGCCCTTCTTGTAAGCCTTTTCAAGCTGGCTGATCAGATGCTGGCTGCCGTTGTGCTTCTCAAGCTCAGCATCGAGCTGCGCCTGCATCTGAGCGATTGCCTCTTCAGTAACAGTGATATTGTCATCACACTCGCTGATATACAACTGGTAAAGGGCAGATTGCTTCATGGCAAGCTCGTTCTCATCGCAGACAAAAGCCAAAGCCTTGTCCTTCTTATCCTCGAGGCTATTGCGTTCCTTCTCGACATGTTGAACGCGGCCACTTTTTTCCATGCAGATTTCATTGAGAGTCTCTACTTCGGTGGCTGACTCCTCGATCGGCGCCTTATACCTCGACGTGCCGATGATGTCCTCCAGATACTCAAGAAGGCCATCTTCGTGCTCGTTTCCGGCCTTGGGCTTCATTTGGGCGATGGACTCGACTTCACCCTGAAGGATGAGGAATCGTTTGTGGTCCAGATCAACGCCCCGATCGCGTAACAATGCGGTGACGGTTGTAAAGTTGGACGTTTTCCCATTGATGTAGTATGCGCTGGAGTTGTTCTTGAAGGCCTTGCGCGAGATGACCAGGTTCGAGTCTGGGATGATTTCGTGGCCTCCACCGGGCTACAGTATGTTAGTATGGGCTCTCCGCGCTTCGATTGGGCAACACTTACCAGATCCAAAACCTCTTGAAAGTGAACTGCGACCTCACAGAACTCCAGGTTGGGGTGCTGGGCGGAGTTGTGGATCAAGGCCGAGATCTTGCCCTGTCTCATCTTACTGGCTCGGAAACCAAATACAAAGAGCAGCGAATCGATGACGTTCGACTTACCTGAGCCGTTGGGGCCGACGACCGAGGAGAAGGAGGCGTGGAAAGGGCCCACCTCTTGCCGCCCCGCGTAGCTCTTGAAGTTGGTAAGGATGAGGTATGTTATGACAATGCGCGCCTTCGGGCCCGTATCCTCAGCCATTGGAATAGCCATGGTTCGCGACTTTAGCATGATGTCCATCGGCTTCTCAAGAATAGTGTCCATGGCCTTGATGGGCCTGACGGCGGCAAGCAAGGTCTCATCCATTGGCCGGTAGGGTAAGTTGAGCGTCGTGTTGGTGATGTCGGCGAGCGGGGAGCCATTGATTTGGGACACCTCGGGCGAGAGAGAGCCACTTGGTGTGGTAAGCGGGGGCTGTAAGTCGGGCGTTGCGGCCTTGTTTGCGCGCGGCGCGACACTCTTTCGCTTCCTGGGCGAGGGCTTCTTAGCTGGCGAGTCGGGCTCAGCGGTCACTGCCGTCTGGTCGGGGTCTAACACCTCGCTGGGCTCGAGGGTGACCGAAGGCGCCATGCTGGCCTTCTTCGCCCGCGAGCGTGGTTTAGGCGTCGATGGAGCCTCGTTCAACGTTTTCCTCCGGCCCTGGGTAGATCGGCGCGGGCTGGCGGCCGGCGCAGGTGTGAAGTCGTCCTCGCTCTCGGCGACCTTGATGGTCGCGTCTGCGATTTCGTCGTCGGAAGACTCGACGACGGCTGTGCGCCGAGTTGCCGCACGGCGCGTCGGTCGCGTCGACATGGTGGCAATGGCAGGGGGATGAATGCGAAGGAATTACGGGATATGTCGGAAGGCAAACGAAACAGATGGACCGTGATGGGAAGCAAAGGCAGTCGGCGGCGAGGATCAAAGATCAAACAGCAATCAATTGTGGGTTCGTCTGCGAGTGGGCGGTGCGACTAGATACTTCGCCCCGCCCTTGTGTTGACATTGGTAGGTTTGTAAACAAAATCAGCCACACGCGCCACACTCATCCCACTAAGCTAAATAAGGCGCGGTTGCGTGGTAAGACGCGACCCCCCGTGATCTGCCACCCCGATCCCCATCCCCACCAAAGCTGGTAAGAGATAAGCACATATGGTCCAAACTCGTAAATGACACCACCAACAGCAAACATCGATTAGATCGTCCGCCACAAGCTGTCCCTGCTCGCCTTGCTGCCGACCTTAAGCGTCGAAAGCTCCCCCCACATGCGTCGTTGAGCGCTCACGCCGTCGCGACAATGCTGGACTACACCCAATTCCAAGCCGCATTCCCGACTGATGGGCTGCCGCCGTACGAGACAGCAGACCTGCGCGAGATCGAGACTTTCCGCAAGGCCTTCAACGGCGTCCTGTTCATCGACCGCGTTCTCAAGGCATTAGGAATTGGAGAGGGTAGGCATACACTCGCCGGCCCGTCTCCCATCATGGCTGCCTAACATTAACCAGGCCATCGTAGGACGAGTATATCCGCCGAAGGGAGCCAATGGCCTGCGCACATTACACCACCAGGTCTGCGAGAGCAAGGCGACGTCGTTCCATAAGCTGTCAGTGCTATTCTACCTGCTGCTCGACATTGACGACGTCCGTGGCGGTCAGTCACACCTTGCCGATGCTCTTGCCGAAGAGTCCGGCTTGCCCCAGACGTACCAGATTCTTATGAGGGGTCTGTGGCACTTAGACCGCAAACAATTCAAGGTGAATATTTCCCTCCCCAAGGCCGTCAACCGCCTCCTCTCTGTGCTTTGCTAAAGTCGTGCCCAAGTTTGCTGTCGAGCATCTCGCCCACCCATCGCTTCCTCCCTCCGAATTTGCCGACGACATCATCGTTGTGCTCGTGCGCCACGCTGTGGCTAATGACTACAGCTTGCCGCTAGCGTACTACCACACAACGCGACCACTCATCAAGCGTCCCGAGACGCTCGATCTTTTATTCGGCGCACTGGCACGAACCAGCGTCACGGAGGCATTGTACTTCTTGCGCAGCTACCCCGAGTATGTCCGGCAGCAGCTGTTTGAGATGCTGGTGGCGTCAGTTCTCGACCACGCTGAGGGTGCCGGGCCTCGGGGCAAAGAGCTGGTCAGTTTACCGCTGAGCTGTCCCGAGGAAAAGTGGTTACATGACTACTTGACGGCTGGCGAGGGGAAAAAGTCGAAGAATGCAAAACCAATCGTGCAAATGCGACAGATTGTAACGGGCCGGAGTCGCGGGTCAGTGGCGATACCAGGCCATTCGTATGCCGATGCCGCCAAAGTTCGTTGTTGATCTTTTTTTTTTTTTCACAGGGCATAGCGCGGCGTCGGGCTCTTATTAGGTACTGTGGGAATGAAACCGTCAGGTTACCCTTGTGTCTAATAAGATAATTGCATTTCGCTTGCTTGTACCTCTTCACATAGTCTCCGTACAAAAACAAGGTAAGGTACGGAATAGATAGCCACGCTTCCTTCTACCCGCGGCGGATAAAGTTCCTGAGTTTTGTCATGTCACAGGGAGGGTTAAGAACTATTAGTTGGGCTCCTACTGTCTCCTACCATATGCATATTCTGCATGTAGCGAGTAGAGCATCGCATCAGAAACCTTTATATATCTTATTTTCGTAACCTCATCGGCATCAATCAGTATATTTACTCGCTACCTACCTATCTATCCTATAAATGTCATAGCTCATTTCATCCTGTGCTGCACATCATAGTGCTTGCTCAAGTTACATCCGTTCATTCCCCACACACCGCCGTAGGCTCGTTGTGCCGAAATATATATCTGGTAGGGATAAGTAAATTTATGCAATGCGTTTCCGAAAAGGGCGAGGCAACCCCATCTCGAAGCTAAGAAAAAAGCAATTGAACAGCGTCGTTCATTTCAAGTAATCAACCTCCATCAGCAGCAGCTGCTGCTGCGGCGGCGGCGGCGGCCCGGAGAGCATCCACTTCTCTCTGCAATGCCGTTAGATCAGCTAATATGTCATTCACGGCTGTCACGCCACCTGTCATTTCCTTGGGGCCCGGCTCTTCAACTAGCGTCTCTCTCAAATTGATCGCGTTGTCAACACTCGTCCTCCTCGCTGCTGGCGGCGGCGGGGGCGGTCCTCCATCTATGCTCCCACGACTGCTACCACGCTGCCTAGGCGGAGGCGGAGGCGCCATCGCCGGAGCCGCACTGGCCTGTTCCTTTGGACGGACGCTACCCCGTCGGTCGAACGAGGAGGACAGGTTCGCCGGCCTCTTGGAGCGGACCGATGTATTGCGCGCCGGTGGCGGAGGCGGTGGCGAAAGTTTGTTGGTGTGACTGTGGCCCGGGAGAGGCAGCCCAGAAAGGGGCTCAGCCGTAGACCCGATCACCGCCGGGTGGTCGGTTGGGACGCCGGAACTACCTGTATCCCCGGATTCACCGGGGGCCGTCGCCAGGGGGCCCGATGAGGCCGAAAACTCGGGAGTCTTTACTGGGCTCCGCTCGCTGCCCATGGGTGACACGAGTGCAGCCGCTGAAGGCGAAGAGATAGAGCTCGAAGCGCGAGGCGCATGAGTAGGCCGCCTTGGTGGTGGTGGAGCTGGGGCGTGAACATTGACGCGAATGCTAGACGAACGTGATCGGATCGAGTCTAGCGAGGAACGACGTATAGATGGGTCCGTCTCATCTAGTTGAGCGATTGTTGTGGAAGTAGATATTGTGCTGAAAGCCCCTGAAGGTTTGCTGTCCGACCGCCCGTGGGCTTGGCGTCTTGGAGGAGGTGGTGGCTTTTTGGGTCCTTGCGGTGGAAGAACCGCTACGCTAGGCGAGACACTCGATGGAGTGGACAGCCTCGGAGGAGGCTTAGCGATTGCGTTTGGGTCGACTACGTCTGACTCGGGCACTTTGCCAGCTGCCTCGCGGTCAAATATGCTCTCGGCATTCTCGTCTATGAATAATACATGCGGAGCAGGTGGCAGTGGCTTGTTTATATTGGAGAAAGTAGGAGGCGGTTCCCTGGAAGACAAAGTCGGAGGCACAGTTGCAGCACGACCTAATTGACCGGATAGGGACGAGGATGAGAGTGGCCTGGGAATGCTTTCTGTTGTTGGGGGTTGACTCTTGGTCCCTGACTCGGCATGGATCAATTTCCCATGGCGTGAGCTCGGAGGCGGGGGCTTCTTCCGTAGTATTGTTGGAGCTTGAGTCGGCCGAGGGGGGCCGATCAAGCCGCGTTGATCGTCCTCAATCTCGTACTCAGATATCTCGTGAGAGGTACGGGGTGTGTCCTGTAATGGGGGTGCAGCATCAAATATTGATTGGCGCGAGATGGAAGATGTGTCGGTGGTGCTTGCCCCGTCGCCTGTTGATGGGGCTGGGTGGACGCCGATCTGAGCAGGTCCCAGCATGAGCGCCGGAGAGGATGCAGCTGCTTCTGACGATATGCCTAGTCCTCGAGCCTGACCCGTGAGTAGCAGCCGTCCGAATGCGCCAACGTCCAGCGCGCCGCTTCTGGTGGTCGACAAAACGCTGGGGCTCTCTACGGGTTCTCGGGGCTTGTCTTCCAAGTCCTGCAACGTCTTCTGGAATGGATTAGGCGGCGGGCCATGTGGTGGCGTCAGAGATGATGTCTCTTCGCTGTTAGAAGCCGATGGCGAAATATAACCAAAAGAATCCTGCGGCCCGTCGTCATCCCCGCTCCTGCTGCTTTCCCCGTCGTCGTTATCCTCTTCGCCGGGGTCCCGGTCGGCTGAAAAGAAGAGATCGGGCACGCCCACCGACTCGGGGGATGAGGGAGGGGGCGACTGTACGCGGACTTTTTTTACAACCTTCGGCTTCTGGAAGCTCGTGGTTGGCGGCGGCTGGCCCGGTTGCGACAGAGCTTGGAGGTGATGACGAAAATGATCGCTGGACGACAGCGCAGGAGCGGAGCTAGAGGCCGACAGCCTAGCCAACGCGTCGGGGGGTTGGGAGGTAGCAGACGGAGAGGCGAGCTCAGGGGGTTGGACAGGTGGTTGCGCTTTGCGGCGGAACGGGTTGTTAGAGCCTAAGAATGGCGGTTGGGCCATGATTGGGACTGCGACTGTGGAACAACGGGGTGTTCTTGTTTGGCAATTATCGGGAAAGACGGCGAGCTGGTACGGTCAAGCCATTCTCAATGGACGGCGCCCTTGTCCAGCTTCGCATTCGATGCGGCTCGTCGCGGTCGGCGAACGCACTGTCACCAGCACTGTTCGTACTCAGAAGCCCGACTGGTCGACTTGGTTGTGTGCATAAGTAGGAGGATAGGCAGTGCTAGCCAATCGATCACCCCGTCGTGCAGTAGAAATGGCAGGTTGTGTCAAGGAGGCGGGTGCGACAATGTCGTCGCTCAGTCCTGTCCAGGGCGGCGGCGACGATGCGGCGGATTGGCTGGTACCTGAATGTTGGAGGACGGATGTCGTTGGATCTCGGAACAATCGGCGGGGTTACCTGATACGGTTCCGTTATTGGCGCCTCAGTACAGCCCCTCTCCCCTGGGCCTCGCTCTTCTGACTGGATCGTTTTGCGGTCTGTGAAGGCAAGGGAAGAATGGCTATTCTACAACGAGCCCTGCAACGGATAATTGGAAGTTGCAGCTGATAGGCAGCCACTTTGGGCACCGAGAACAATGCGAGCGTGTTGATGGGAGGTGCGTTGACTCGTCCCCACAGTGCCAGCTGTAAACAAGCCTACGGATTACCTTAGGTACAGTACGTACTGGACGGGAAGGGGGTCAAGCAAACACCGGAATTCCTGGCCTTGATATCCCACTCTCATGGCGAAACAAGGTCTTTGAAGAGAGTCTCTAGCCGTCTTTCTAATAGTAATGACGTCGCATTCCAATTTACTAGGCAGACGCAATCGAACGGCCAGACTTGTTGAGATTTACTTCGTGTCGAGAAACAGCTATGGCCACCCCATACATATTCTACTGGGGAGGTACTTGGGTACATACCTGTCCTACATCATGGATTGTTCAGCATATGCTCTTTGTTTTATTGACGAGATTTTCTCTTCCATCGCGGGGGCGTAATCATTATCATACAAATAGAGAAACGCCTAATACTAAGCAAATAATACACGCAAATAAAGGCCTTTCTATGGTTGCCCAGACTTTGAGACCGCGGAGACCTGGCGTTTGTGAATGTCCTGTGATGAGATTAATGAGGCACCCGAGAGATGGCCAGTATCATTGTCGCTATTTGAGGCTATGAATTGCTCGCGCTGCTTCCCTCCTGTTGCTCAGGTACGCTGTCGAGTCTCCATGGCCTATAAATGCCATGCTTGGTCATCGCCTTAACTTCGTTGCTAAAAATAATAAAAATATATAAAGAAATAAAGCTCACAATATTCGCTCCGTTCCCGTTTCTACATCATAGTGCAATTACTCCACGAGCCCTGATTGCATTGTTCGTAGTAACCTGCTTCTTCGTTACTCTCACCACCATTATGCTTCCTCACTACGCCGATGATCTTCAGAGTCTGCTCGCCCTCGCCGTGCCACCAGTGCAGTCGCTGGACTACGGCGGTTTCCTCCTCGTCGCTGCTTATTTCCCACTTTCCAGAGCTCACCTCGACCGTGCAGGCATCTTTAGGATAGTGATAGTCGGGAAGGAATATCACAGTGGGCGTCTCCGGTGCCGCCACTTTCGGCGCCTGAATTTTTATGGAAAACAAGCAGCGGCTGAGGTCAAAATTGTAGTCCAATATGAGACCGGCCGTGGTGATGGGTGCAGGCCGTACAAATGACTCAGCTGCACGATACCCGGGAGATGTCGTCAGATCAGGTTGACGAGAAGGGGATTCTGACGTAATAGATGGATTGGTAAGTGTGCGCTTGATATTGGCGGGCGTGACGTTGCTGTCGTCGTCAGGTTCTTTCCTCTGTGACAAGGAAGGCGCAGTAGGAACCTTGAGCAGGCTTGCGGTTGACTGGTTCAGCTCTGGTGTTGGCGGCAAAGGCGAGACTGGAAGCAGCTTGTCATCTGTAGAAAATATGGACAGATCTTCACCGTTCCATTGGTCGCCCTTTTCGTGGTCATTCTGGAGATATCTGTTAGCACATGCGTGTTCTAGGTCCATGAGTCCATACGGCCATGCGCTCTGCGTTGGCCTGAATACCTTTGTCATATATAGCCACAGAGTGTAGCCTTCGAGCCCGGCGCTCTCTACCCCGTAATGATTGGCATCCATCGCTGCCGACTGGCTAGCGAAGTCGCCAGTTTTGTAAGCATGCTTCTCATCCATGTCATATGGAATGCCAAATTCCGTCATTACACATGGGTGGTTGCCTATGTAGTCCAGCCCTTCTTGCCTCATGGCTGCGTGTTGGTCCTTGAAACAGTTCCGGATGGCCGTTTCGCCTATCTTGATGGCAAAGCCAGGATGCCAGTACCGACCTCTGAGAACACCCAAGACATCCACATTCCAGGCACGATTCCATCTCTTCGTCATAAGAGTTATACCATCATACCAATGCGGGGCGTAGACCAACAAAGGATCGTCACCATCTGGCGTTCCCTTGATTTTTGGCGGAAGCTCCATGGTCGGCCCTTGCAAGAGAATGATGGCGTCTTTGTGATGCGCGCGGATCGAGTCCCGATAGTTGCGAAAAAACTCCATAAAGTACTGGCTGGTGAAATAAGGGTAGTCGACAGTATCTCCGGTACTGGGACGTTTCCCAAAGTAGTCCTTTTTCAGAAGAGTGTCGGTTGACGGGTCCCATACGCCATGTTGGGCCCATATGCACTCGCCCAGCTTCCACCCGGGATCCCTCGTATATCCGTACCGAGACTCGTCGTAGCCCGCCGGCAGCCACGCCAATTCACCGTGAGGGTCGATCAGCGACCGACCTACCTTGTATGGCCCAAGCCCCCCCATATCCCAGGTGTCAACTTCGACAGCTCGCCCAGACCCAGTAAGAATGGTCTGCCATATCGTCGGACATGTTCCCTTCTTGAGAGCCTGTTCTTTGGGGATGACGCTGATATCTTCGTAGCCAATCATGCCTTTGTTCGGCTCGTTGAGGCTCTCCCAACCGAAGACAACGTCATTTTCGATGTCGCCAGCTTCGTGGATACGCTTGGCAAGATGGCCACAGGCTCTGATAAAATGCCCCTGCAGATAATCCTGAATGTTGATTCCGTCAATGATGCACTTGGGGGCAAATTCCCTGCCGGCGAAGAAGAGCGTGAACATGGTGGCAGCGGCGAGCCGGTAGTAGTTGGTCGACCAGATCATCTTGGGGAAGTTTTCGGGCTCTGGATAAGTGTTGTGGACGATGGCAGCATCGGTGGCCGCGAAGCTCTGCGGGTTCAGGCCAGCTGCGTACAGAGTCCACATTGGTGCTCCCGAGCCACCCGAAAACCGAGACCACTGCATTGCAGCACATTAGCTTTGCATTGGGATAGACGGTGTCGGGTTATAGACTCAGCACGTACGACATCTTGATGGGGGTCCATGAATATGTAGAAGCCATACGCTTTGGCGGCGCGAAGCACATCGATGGTATGCTGTATCCACTCCTCGTCGTATCTCCCAGGGCCGGCGGCCTCGATGGCCTCCCAGGTAAAAACATAACGAATGGTGTTATAGCCGCATCTCTTCAGACGCGAGAAGTGAAGATCTGCATCTTCCAGCGGGAAGGGACGGCCTGTGAAGCTGACAGTATCGCCGTCGAAGAAGTCATCGGGCATATGAGAAGGTTGGTCAGGCCGGTTGGGGTACTTGGCATCGCCGGCGACGTTGATCCCTCTCAGAAGCACCTGGCGGCCATGGGCATCTGAGAACCTGGCGTCCTTAATGGTGAGACGGAAACCCGCCATGTCTTTGGCGCAGAAGGGCAGGAAATGTGTAAGATGTCAGCCTGAGACGAATCGATAGTTCAGGGAGAATGGTTGCAGCGAACCGAAGTTCACACGACAAGGCGGAGCTCTGACGTATACGTAAAGGTAGGTAGGCGCGATCCAAGCGGCAGCGCCTAATCCCTGCAATCAAACCCCGCTACCAGTGCACCACTTACCACTAGCGAGACGCGACTGACGGGACGCGATCTTACGCGACTAATTATTCCGAGCCCATCTTCAGTCGCGACCCCAAATTCAACCTCATCTTTTGCGCAGCCAGGCGCAACCAGGCAGCAGAACAGCATACATTGCTTACAAAAAAAGCTTCACAAATGCCTCACTCTCTATCGCCTTCCTCCAAGGCGATGCCACCGTCGGCAATTCCAGAAGGCGAACCGGCCGCCCCAGCGATCCCCAGCGGCCAACCAGCGGACGAGGATGTCACCATGGCTGATGCCGTAACAGTTGATGTGGATATGGGCTCCGAGACAGTGGCCGATGACAATACGGATGCCCCAGTGCCTGCGAAAATTGAGCCGCCAGAAGTCAAACTCGAAGATCTTTTTGCCGGTGTTAACTCCGATGACGACGACGAGGAGTTCCCAAGCTCCCACAACCTTCCGGACAAGACCTCCCCGAGCTCCCCGGGTAGCCCCTCCTCTCCAAGGTAAATACCAAACTAAAGTTTGCTTTTCGGCTCCTATTTGAAGCGTGTATTGACCAAGATCCAGCGATGGTGGCCCCTCCCTCCAAGGCTCCAACCCGGCGCTCATGCGCACCTTCTACCAGCGCCTCTTCCCCTGGAGGTATCTGTTCCAGTGGCTCAACCACAGTCCGACACCGACAGATGATTTCAAACACCGCGAGTTTGCCTTCACTCTCCAGAATGATGCATATTTGCGATACCAGGCATTTGTCTCCTCGGACACGTTCGTATATCCCGTCCTCCACCACCTGCCTTATGCTAATCCCAAATTCAGACTCCGCAAAGATGTCTTGCGCCTCATGCCTTCCAGATTCGAAATTGGCCCTGTGTACTCTGCTAATCCCCGCGACCGGAAAACCTTTCGCAGCTCGACTGCCTTCCGACCGCTCTCTAAAGAGTTGTGCTTTGATATTGATTTGACAGACTATGACGACGTTCGTACATGCTGCGACAAGGCGAATATCTGCAATAAGTGCTGGCAGTTTATAACAATGGCAGTCAAAGTCGTGGATGTTGCCTTACGGGACGATTTCGGTTTCAAGCACATCCTTTGGGTCTACTCTGGTCGCAGAGGTGCTCATGCTTGGGTCTGCGATAAGAAGGCAAGGACGATGGACGACATAAAGAGGAAAGCCATTGCTGGATATCTCGAAGTGGTCCGCGGTGGTGCACAGAGCGGCAAGAAAGTCAACGTGCGCCGGCCTCTGCATCCTCATCTCACGTAAGTTGCCCATTGCCTGCCCTTTCGTGAGTCGCTCACGACGCTGATGAATGGCCGGTGGTCAGACGGAGCCTCGATATACTCAAGAACCACTTCCAAGAAGATGTATTGGAGGCACAGGATCCATGGAAATCTCCAGAGCAGGCGGACAAACTGCTGCAGCTTCTCCCTGATAGAGAGCTCGCAGATGCTCTTCGCAAAAAATGGGACTCGTCACCAGGTCGAGCCTCGACCTCCAAATGGGCCGATATCGATACTATTGCCAAAACCAGTGCCAGCAAGAACCTGGATCCGAAAGTACTGCTTGACGCCAAACAGGATGTGGTTCTGGAGTACACATATCCACGACTCGATATCGAAGTCAGCAAGAAGCTCAACCACTTATTGAAAAGCCCTTTCGTAGTCCATCCGGGTACTGGGCGGGTTTGCGTCCCCATTGACACTCGTCTACTCGAAGAATTCAATCCCCTTAATGTTCCTACAGTCCAAGGTTTGATCCAAGAGATTGATACGTGGACGGAGCCAGAAGAAGCCCCCGCACACCCGAGTCAACAAGACTGGGAGAAGACGAGCCTAAAACCCTACATCGAATATTTTAGAGGGTTTGTTGTTGCCCTTATGAAAGACGAACGAGATGTTAAGGTTAAGCGGGAGCGGGAGGAACAAGCGGATTCGTTGGACTTTTAATGTCGGATGAGCAATTTGGTTTTGTCACATGTATTGTACGAGGGATGATCGAGATGGTAAATGAAGCACGGAAGTACTAAGGCAGGATTCTGTGATTTGATTCAGCACAATATCAAATTTAAATACCCTTCCTGGACTCGACAAACGTGTTGGTCTATTAGTTGACATGGTCCCTTTGTCAAGGAACGCAATTTTGGGCTCCGTTACTTGGCTCAACTCTCTGCGAGAAAAATTGGTTGGTTCTCTTACACCTGTGTCTCTTGCGTGGCAAGGGAGGCGCCTTCTTTCGGTGTTTCTGTTGCATTGGTGTTTCTGCCCTCCTCATCCTCCTGACCCCCTTCGCCATATGTCTCTTTAATATCTGCGGCTGAAGCTGGAGCTTTCAATGTTCCCCCTTTCCGCTTGGGAATTATACTTACAAAGGCCTCCCCCCAGTCACCACATTCAAGCCACTTGACCATGATTTCTACGACCTGGTTGGTGGTGAGAACGTAGCGGCTCTGCATCGCCATGAAATGTCCAATCGGTAACTTGGCGGTACGGACATTGCGCTGCTTCGCTTGATTGTAGCAGAGGCCCTTCTCTCGATTTCTATCCACGAGCCCACCTATGACGTATGTAGTATTGGCCTCCAGTCTCTCCAGGGTGTAGGGAGATTCTGAGGAGAGATAGACGACAGACCGGTCTACGTCGTCGGATTCGGGCTCAGGGTTGGGGACAGAGGAGTCGGGTTCATCACCGTGAGCAATGGCGGGTTTATTTCCCTCCTGACTGGGCTTTATGAGGTCCAGGACCTCACCGCCCCCGGGCCCAGCCATCAGTTCATGCGCCTTTGTAGCTGCCTCAAGGAAGTCTCCCTCGACAACGTGGACACCCTTCCACTGGTGATGCGAGTTCTTAAGAACAGTCTCGAACCGCGTCTTCAGCTTGCCTTTCCATGAGCTGACCAACAAATGGGTCTGGAACTTTGCTCTGCGGTTTTGCGAGTACGACCGTACAATCTGACTCGCGAGCGAGACGATTTCTGGTTCGCGCATGTAGTCCTCGAAATTGCAATCAATGACCAAGGCTATGGGCACGGGGCGGGGTCTCCAAGGCTCGGCCGGTTGCAGTGCCGTTTTGGGATCCAGGCCTGCAGCTTCGGCGGCGGCAATCTTAGCCTCCCGCTCAGCGCGCTTACGGGCCTGGCGCTCGTGTCGTTTGTCCTTTCGCTTCCCTTTGCGATCTTCCTTATACTTCTCGTAAGCTTGCTGCCTCTTGAGACGCTTCATCTGATTTTTTGACACCGGTACACCACTGCCATCTGCTACTCCACTGTCTCCGCATTGTAGCTCGCCGGGATTGTTGATGCCGGTTTCTTCGTCAAACTCGTCGTCCACGACGCTGTCGAGCTCGCTTTCGGCCTTGCGCTTGCCATTGGGTGGCGGGGTTTCGTGTTCGAGGACTTGTGGTTCCCCTCCACTCGGGCACGCGGCCTGTGAGTTGTCGTCCGCCATAGGAATTAGTGAACGGATGGGTTGGATTGCGAACAACTGGCAGCTCTTTATCGACTATGAAGGGCACTTCCTAGGGAGGTAGGTTCGACAGATGTAAAGTGGGGGTTTAGCAACTTAGGAAAATGATGTCCCTTTAATTGTTAGTGTGCGCAGGCTTTAGCTAGCCTGACGCGAAAACGGGCCCCAGGGGACGGGGCTATTAAAGATGCTAGACCCCACTTTCTCCATCAACGCGTTACTTCGCGTCTCACACGGTGTCAGAAAGTACGAGTGCATTTCAAGGCGTCAAGTTCCCAATCCTCGCCCCAGTTGGACAATCAGCTTGACTGATTGAGCAGAGCCATACACTTTGAGATACGCCGCCGCCAATATGTCTGCTAGACCTGAGCTCAAGGTTGTTTCCCTTATTTTTCCAACAACGCGTGCTTCGGCGTGGCCCGCAACGCTTGCTAACCTTTTGACGAAATACAGGTCGATGACGAGCATGGGTTTATCCGCTTTTTCAAATCTCTGCCACATGTCGGCGATGACACGGTGCGCATCTTTGATCGGGGTGATTGGTACACGGCACACGGCGAGGATGCCAACTTCATTGCCAGAACTGTTCGTGCACCCAAGCTCAATTCCCACCACATGGCCACCTGCTCGTCTGCTAATTTTTCGGGACATAGGTCTATAAAACGACATCGGTCGTTCGGCAACTGGGAAAAAGCGATCACACCGGCCTGCCCTCTGTGACTATGACAATGACCGTCTTCCGCCAGTTCCTTCGCGAGGCTCTGTTTAAGCTAGGGAAGCGTGTCGAGATCTGGGCAAGCAACAATGGCCGCATGAATTGGAAGATGGCCAAGCATGCGTCACCCGGCAACCTTCAAGATGTCGAAGATGAACTGGGCGGCCAGTTTGATGCTGCTCCTGTGATACTTGCCGTCAAGATCTCTGCAAAGGGGACGGAGGTCAGGACCGTAGGTGTATGTTTCGCAGATGCCAGTGTCAGAGAACTAGGTGTCAGCGAATTTCTCGACAATGATCTGTACTCCAACTTCGAGGCTTTGCTCATCCAGCTCGGAGTCAAAGAGTGCTTGATACAGCTGGACAAGGCTGAAAAGGAAAAGGATCCAGAGCTGGCGAAGCTGAGGCAGATCATGGAAAATTGCGGAATTGCCGTTTCGGAGAGACCAGCAGGCGACTTTGGCACAAAGGACATTGAACAAGACCTGGCGCGTTTGCTGAAGGACGAGCGATCTGCTGCAATGCTCCCGCAGACCGATCTAAAAGTTGCCATGGGCTCGGCTGCTGCCCTTATCAAGTATCTCGGCGCGCTACATGACCCTTCCAACTTTGGGCAATACCAGTTGTATCAGCATGAACTGTCCCAGTTCATGAAGCTTGATGCAGCAGCATTAAAAGCGCTGAACCTGATGCCCGGCGCCAGAGACGGATCCAAAACCATGAGTCTTTACGGCCTGCTCAACCACTGCAAAACCCCGGTTGGGAGCAGATTGCTCTCGCAGTGGCTGAAGCAACCCCTGATGAACAAGGACGACATCGAGAAACGCCAACAGCTCGTTGAGGCCTTTGTCAACGACACGGAGCTCAGACAGACGATGCAGGAGGAGCACCTCAGATCCATTCCTGATTTGTACCGCCTATCCAAACGTTTTCAGCGAAAAAAGGCCAATTTAGAGGACGTTGTCAGAGCTTACCAGGTCATCATTCGCCTGCCCGGCTTCCTTGGCACTTTCGAAGGTGTTATGGATGAAGCTTATCGCGATCCTCTGGACGATGCGTACACCAACAAGCTCCGCGAGCTCTCGGACAGCCTGGTAAAATTGCAAGAAATGGTCGAAACAACCGTTGATCTCGACGCACTCGATAACCATGAATTTATCATCAAGCCAGAATTCGATGATGGCTTGCGCATTATTCGAAAAAGGCTGGACAAATTACGGTCCGAGATGGACGCCGAATTTGACAATGCTGCCAGCGATCTCGGCCAGGAGCGGGACAAGAAAATCTTCCTGGAGAACCATAAAGTTCACGGCTTCTGCATGCGCTTGACCCGAACTGAGGCCGGCTGTATACGAAACAATTCTCGATACCAGGAGTGTTCGACACAGAAGAACGGCGTCTACTTCACGACCAAGACTCTTCAGGTCCTTCGACGCGAGTTTGACCAGCTGTCTCAGAACTACAACAGAACTCAGAGCAGCCTGGTCAATGAGGTTGTCGGCGTGGCTGCGTCATACTGCCCAGTGCTCGAGAAGCTAGCTGGTGTTCTTGCGCATCTCGACGTGATTGTATCCTTCGCACACTGCTCCGTCCATGCACCTGTTTCCTACGTCCGGCCTAAGATCCACCCCCGAGGAGAAGGACAAACACTTTTAACCGAAGCACGACATCCTTGTATGGAGATGCAAGATGATGTTCAGTTCATTACCAATGATGTAGAACTGACGCGTGACAAGTCGTCTTTCCTGATCATTACTGGTCCCAACATGGGCGGAAAGTCGACTTACATTCGGCAAATCGGCGTGGTTGCGTTGATGGCTCAGATCGGCTGCTTCGTGCCCTGCAGCTCGGCCGAGCTGACAATTTTCGACAGCATCCTGGCGCGGGTTGGTGCCAGCGATAGCCAACTGAAAGGTGTCTCGACCTTCATGGCCGAGATGCTCGAGACGGCAAACATTCTCAAGTCTGCCACCGCCGAAAGCCTGATCATCATTGACGAGCTGGGTCGCGGCACGTCGACATATGACGGGTTCGGACTTGCATGGGCCATTTCCGAGCACATTGTCAAGGAGATCGGCTGCTTCGCCCTGTTCGCAACTCATTTCCATGAGCTGACTGCCCTGGCTGACCAGCATCCCCAAGTTCGAAACCTACATGTGACGGCTCATATCACTGGGGCAGCCGAGAAGAAGAATGAGAAGCGCGAGGTCACCTTGCTCTACAAGGTTGAAGAAGGCATCTGTGACCAAAGCTTTGGCATTCATGTCGCCGAGCTTGTCCGCTTCCCCGACAAGGTCGT
The DNA here is from genome assembly GCA_033439775.1 of Podospora didyma. Lineage (NCBI taxonomy): Eukaryota > Fungi > Ascomycota > Sordariomycetes > Sordariales > Podosporaceae > Podospora > Podospora didyma. Next base: position 1,112,697 of record JAULSW010000004.1, read on the forward strand.
CCGGATGGCCAAGCGAAAAGCTGACGAGCTAGAGGACTTTACCAGCAAGCACGATGCGGGCGGTTTAGGTGTGGAATACACCAAGCAAGACGTTGAGGAGGGCAGTGCTCTGCTGAAGGAGGTCTTGGTCCAATGGAAGGACGAGGTCAAAAGTGGCAAAATGGATAAGGAAGAGATGGTTGCTAGGATGCGAGAACTGGTCGCCAAGGACGAGAAGCTGCTGGCCAACCCTTTCTTCCAGAGCGTAAAGGTGTTGTAGCACAGGATGCAGTAGCTATGTGCTAGCCACGGCTTCGACGAGTCATCACAACATATTATAATTGGCGCGTCTTGCTGCAAGCTTGCTGGCGTTAAAGTCCTGGTAATAACGGACTAATATTCTAGAGGGTTAACGTGGGGAAGTGTTATCGGAATTCTGACATCTGTAATAGATTGGTAAATGTAAGAACTTTAACATGGAGGTGTAATCAAAGAATGATGTTGAGTTAATATAGATGTTTTCAGCATGAATTCTAACTACGGTACCTAGGTAAGGCAAGTTGCCTTCAATGGATGTGAGATGGTCACCTAGCAAGGTAACCAGCCCTCTTTGTGTCCGATGAATGGTTTTTTCTGAACTTTGAACCTATTGAGTCTCTTTTGTCCAATAATCGCTTCTCATCTCCTTGGTTTCACTACCTTAACTTTCACTGTTAGGACCTAAGCAATATCTAGCAGGGCTCTATCATTGCTTAGAGCGAGGCTCATTGGGTCGCGATATTGTCATCTCAACAAAGAAACACAAGCCTTTGTCGATATTCAAGGTAGCTACCTATATATACGGGAAGTGAATGACATTCCGGCTAACACGATGTCTGTCGGAATGTAAGCGAAACAGAAAGGTGACATAATAACATCAAATGTTTCCAAGGACGAGAGCGACGAACGGAAGATTTCGTATTAACAGAATATTGTCGAAGGACGGCGCTTCTCACATAGGTATGCATGAGCTTTATGAGCTCCAAGTCCAACATCGCCTGCTGTCAACTATCCGGGACAAACACCGTCGAGAGACAAGTCCGGACGCTGACAGCAAGCGGCAAATGGCCGTGGATCACACGAGCCTCACTTTGTATCTGACAGACTGTATGGATATTGCAATGCCTCCAATTATTATGGATACAGTTTGGAGGCCCTATGGTCCCCGGAAATTCAAGTTTTGGACCTCGGGCATGTATTAAGTCCCTCTCCCAAAGAGGAAAATAAAGGTTGAAAGCTCCGGGATCGCTTGCTTCTAGGTAGGTAGGCACCTTAGCTTGCAGCTTGCCAGCCCATGCGTGCGCCTTCGGTTAGGACCGGCGGTTGTCAGATAGTCCCACAGAACATTACACACATGCACACACCTGTCGATGTTTCCTGAGTAACCTCAGCGAACACTTGTTCTCCAAATCTAGGTGGCATGGGGGTTGGGTCTGAACCCCTAGTGTTAGGCGGCGAGCTTCACACTGGGGAATAGGTGCACGAAGCTGGATACTTAGGTAATAATCGATGATATGCTGATGCTTTGTTTCTTAGTGTATTCGAGGAGGTTGCCTTCGAGACGTAGGGGGAAGCCCAGTGACCTGAATGTCCCATATGGTGCGGTGCGCTGTAAGAAGTCCTTCCTGCGCCGGAGTCGTTCCGGAAATCTGTAAACGATTATGGAAAGCGCAGGCAGTCAAGGTGTCGTTGCCGGGTCTTGGAACCCCTTTGATATCCATATCGAACAATGAGGAGTATTGCCCAACACATCGTTGCGCGAGCATGAACATAAAAACCAGTCAGAAAGGAGAAAGAAGGGGGAGCAATTAACGATAGACTATAATTTAATGACAGTCCAGGGGTTAACATCGTCTGTTAACATTGTCTCGTGAGACCTATGGGGCACGAACGGCAAATCGGCGGACACGGAATGTGGACTATCGCTCGACAGTCGTGGAATCGGAGTTCGCCTCCGTAGGCGCACGAGAGAGTTTTGCTACCCTTTTCTATCTACGCTGTAGCCGCTGATTGACTTAATAGTGTACCTAGTGAGCACATGGCACCAAGGAGCGGGAGACCGCAACTCACAGGGTTAACCTCCCTTCGCAACCATAGCCGCTCATAGCCGCACCGCGGCTCCCACGGACATGATTTCGTTCCCAGTCCAGATGAAGCTTGCTGTTGAGCAAACAAAGGCACCATTTAATTACATGGTTGGCATGGGTAGACTCGACCGTGAACGAGTTGACGGAAAACATAAACTGTACGATGCTCCACTTACAGTCACTTGCACCAGCCTTCCTGTATCGACATAAACCAGACGCGAATCAACCTTATGGGGTATCCCAGTTGTCTCCGTGAGCGGAGGCATCTCAGGACGAGAGAAAAGAATATCAGCGTTTCAAGGCCTACTGCGGTTCCGTCAAGTGGTGAAGAAAACGGCGTGGGGGAAGATTTTAGCGGCACCGGAAAGAAAAAGTCGGCAAGGCAGAATATCCAAAAAGCCGGCAGATATGTAGTCGTGGCTGTAAGCAGGAGCGGATTCATCTTGCCACTTGAACAAGAAAAAGAGAGAGACCGGAGGAACATGACAGACTAAAAAGACCACCAGAGATGGAGGAGCGAGAGTGCGGATTTAATATTTTGCCAGGCCGCTCATCGTAGTCAGGCGATCCGTAGGCCAAAAGTGTAAAGTGCCCGGGGTGGTTGTGCTTGAAGTGGAAAAAGATTGACATGCCGAGGGCGAGATTTAAATCCCATGGACACGGTGCATGGGATTCTGTCGAAATCCCATGTTCAGCGTCTTCGCTCGGTTCGTCGCTCCCCTCCTTGCGGCGCGCAGGGTGGTCGCACAGCTGTGGGAAATTGCCTGTTGCCACACCCTCTAGGTAATCTGTATCCCAGGCCGAATGCTCGCACAGCATTGGAGAGGAACATCTTCTCCGAACGAATGCCCGCATGCCAGTGTGCAGCATTGCAGAACTCGCATGCCGCAAAACCCAGCAAGACGGGCGGTGATTCGCGATTGGGGCTGACGTGCGGGCAAAAAATCAAGAACCGAGCAAGGAAATGTGGCACATGAGGCAGTCCAAGGTTGTCTTGGCAGGCGCATGTGGCTAAGTGGGTTGTGATTGGGCAGTTGCTCCTGTTAGGCCTTTCACCCCGCTTGAAGTAGCGGCAAGTCTTCCACTTGGCCTGGGCGGACCAAAAGCTCCGAAGGGTGAGAGGAACGCTGTGCGTGTCGGTCCCTTCCTGACAATTACGTCACAGCCCGAATGTGCCTTCTACATGCTATGTGTCTTTGGACGGAAATCACCAAAAAATAAATAACACGGCAGCCTTCGCCTCCCTAAGACGGATTCGGCAAGATCATCTCCATTACATCTTTCTGTTGCTCTCATTGGAAAGGAACCAGCTTCGCAGAAAAGCAAAAGATACACGTGTAGGTGGCTGCAGTGGATGGCCAATTCTCCGCTCGCGCCAGCTAGCGAACTCCCTTGCTTGCTGCTCAACTGCTTCTACACTAGCTTAGTTCTGTCGTCAGCCACTTCGCTGTCTTTCGGCCTCGTGAAGACGATCAAATTGGGCAAAGACACTGGAAGATCGCAGAGCATATTCGTCGGCCAAGGAACGGTGGCCTTCTCCAAATTGCGGTAACGAAACCTGAAGAAAAAGACCCGCCTTCGTCTATAATAGCCCTGTAGAGAAGCCGCCAACCGGCATCCTTGTGTCTCCTGAAATGGAGAGAAAAGTTCAGGAAGAGCCAACCAAAACGCGGGCAACGCGGGCGGAGCAACCTTTCCGGCTCGTGCAACTCGCAACTGGGGTTGTACACCCTTGAGGCTTGGCATCCTCCCATTAGCATGCGTACAGCGTATGTAGTTTACGAATGCCGGCTGCAAACATCCAGAAAAATAACATAATAGCAAAAGAAAAGAAAGGAAGAAAAAAAAGGAAAGAAAGATACCCCTCCCCCGGGTTAAATAAGCGGGACAGAACCGAACTACAAGTAGTGTAATCCGTATGTAGCGTAGTATTCCATCCTCTACCACCATACTCTGTAGAGATATCCGTGAGCAAGGATGACGATGTCGGGCTTTGTCGATGCCGATGTCGTGATAAGTCTTGAAGAAAATTCAGGCCAAGTGTTGTTGGCCGACCACAGAACGGGGTTCAAGCATCTTCCGAGGTTCTAATCGTGATATCTACCATCTAGGTCTACATTAGGCAACCATGTGCTCCCGACACGCCTGTTTCTGTAAGTAGTTGAACAGACGAAGGTTTCTTTCGTGATGGACTGCGCCAAGCTTTACTCCTAGTGCTAGGTAGGCTCTGCCTCTATATTTGGAGACGGCATGTGCTTCTGCAATTTGCGGCATACCGATTGCATGCCGTGAAGTTGTTGAGGAGAGTCTTGAAAACGCATCTTGTCGTGAGTCGAGCTTCGGCGGGGCTCTTTTCCATCGCGTGAGGGGCAGATTCCACCTCATGGAAGGGGCGGACCTCATTGGTGACCTAGGGTCCTGGTTTGTCTCGGTCGTTCATGTCACTTTATCCTCCACACCAGCCGCAAGTCGGTATGTCTTGGCTTCGAGTGACTTAGCAAGCTTGTACCCGTCCCGCATCGATGGGCCAGCCGCTTGCAGGGTCAGGGTGTGCGGCCAAAACGACTGTGGAGGTACTTGGGCGTCCGAGCTTGACGTAACAACGACCTGTGGCAAGCCCTGATCGCGATCGATCCAGCATCCCCCTTCTCCCAGCTGTTTCTGTGGATCGGGATTGATCGAAAACAGACGGCAAACCACCAGCGCACAATTCGCTTTTGCTGTTTCCTAATTCAGTCCGAAGATGCAGCTGCTCCCCGGCCCTCCTTTGTGGGCTGCAGGATGCGACGCCGCGTGCTTGCACTTCTGCTTCCGCTCTCTCGCCTTCCAGGTTAAACTTGACCATGGCTGCCCCTCCCCATTCAGGACTTTACTCTCAACACTACACGAACCAACTCAACAATAACCAAACCACTTTTCCAACCATCTCTCTTCTCTTCTCCCCTTTCCCCATCTTGATCACCTGGGCCCAATACGCCCCCTCGACGCCACACAAAATCCCCAGCAGCTTGTAGTGCTCTAGACCAACTTTCTAAACAGCCACGCTGGATTATACTTCATCTTAATTCTCGTCCTTTTCACCGCGCCACGCGCTCTTGTTCGCGCCACGTCCACGCTCGTGCTGCCCCTTTTGGACTGCTGAGAGTCTCTGCTGCGGGTATATAGTCAACTACCCCAGCTTGCATTGGAGTCAAGTCATCATCGATCAATATCTTGACTCAACTCAACTGTCGATTCACTCGGAATTATCGGAATCGATCAAGTCAGTGGCGTTTTTTGACGCCAACATATCGTCTGCCCCAAGTAAAACAACTTCTAGCGCTCCCATGCCCAAGCGCCTCCTTGATATCTCGGGCGACAGCGCCATGTCTTCCGAGAAGAGAGTACAGAAAAAGGTAATTCAGTTGTGTTCTTCTCAGTCATCCCAACCAAGCTTATCTCGTTGCTGACCCTTTGCTTTTTCCAGTCGGAGCGGTCACACGAGGAGAACCAAGAGCGAGCTTACATCGCCGCCTCCCGACGTGCAGATCGTAGTGTCGAGGCCCGTGTGCAGTCGGCGAGGATGGCTTCTGAAATACACAAGAAGCGGACAGGCAAAGGCTTCAAGATATCCGAAGAGATTGTCATGAAGGAGGAGATGTACGAGGAAGAAGACGATGATCTGCCCAGGCACTACCGGATGCTTGCACACAACATGCACACTTCGTCGGCCGATATGAACCACCGTTTGAACGCGTACCTCACCAACCGTGTTGCTATGGCCAGCCTTGCTCACCAGGCCAACATCAACCGCATGTTCGCTGAAGAGTTTCCTAACGTCCCACAAGTCTCGCAGCAGCTATCTCAGTCTGTATATTTGCAGGACTTCAACCAGCCCAGCAAGCCGCCACCACCACCGCAGTTCTCTCCAGCACCCACCTATCATCCCGGTCCTATGCCATACCAGCGTGACAGATCGCAGTCCATGCCGCAGACCACACCGATACCGTCTCGCCCGCAAGCTGCCACCCGTTTAGCCCAACAAATCCCACACACCCGCCATGCGTCGATTGACGATAACGACTCCTCGCCTGCCCTGACCCCGGGCTCCCTCAGTGCCACAACGTCCCAGTCTACTCCAACGTTTTCCCATACAGAAGTCGAGCCCTCCATGGAGCGGAGGCCATCATCCGGGCTTCCAGTGGACCCTTCGCTCGATCATCACGCTCCTATGATGACTTCTTCGTTCACTTCGGAGCTTTCACCTCAAACTAGAATGATGACCAGCTTTGATATGAATAATCCGCTAGGCCCTTTCCTCTACCATGGGGGCGGTGAGCTGTCGGGCACCGAAATATATAACTTTCAGCACGGGAACATGACAAATATTTGCACCGAGCCGTATATGGACAAAGAGTTCCAGCTCCCCTCGGTTGAACCACAGGACCACATCAAAAGTGAGACGCCGGATTTTTTCAGCTTACCACACAACACAGCCAGATCATACCCCTTGTCTGGCGAAGAGAGCAGAATCGGGACGCCAGGTGGGGGCCAGGGTGACTTCTGGGATACATTCATGGAGCCTGAAGCTCGATGGGGCCAGCAATAACAGCAGCCCGAGGCGCCGTGACACTGGTTTCCGAATTTTACTCGCCGATTCCTTTGCGCTGGCTTGTGAAACAGCACCTCACAGCCGACATCATCTTTCCGCTTTTATTTGAGATCTGAAGTATAGCAAGCCGGCGTTTTGCTCATGTACCGGCGTTTATGTCCTGCTTATCGCAATTTGCCGGCGCCCTGCCAATTGTATGAAGGAGAGTTGACGCAAAATATAACCGGCTCTTTCAGGGCACAGGGTTGGGCTATTGATTTCTTCTCATGATCGACTTCATCTCATCTCTATTTACCGCGTCTGTCTTTCCGTTTGAAACGATGCGTTTATCGTGCTCCAAGTTCTACAACTGCGAGCATGAGAACTATAATATGGCTTCGTTGTTTTACTCATGATGAGTGATAGGAGCATTATTTCTGTACAATTTTTGTTCCTACAGTCAATTTGTCTATTTTGTTTCCCAAATATTAATTAGGCATTGACAGGGTTAGCTTAATGATGGACGATAGGCGAGGTTATGAATCCGTATGTCTCGGGGAGGCATAGAAAAAAGAACAACACATGCTAGGTGGCTGTGAGCTTCATAGGCATGCGTAATGTGCCATGGCTGGAGAAACGACGAAATTCAGATACTGGAAATGGACCTTGTAAAAAAAACCCTAACCGAGCAACGCAAAAAAACAACCTACCAATAAAAAGAAAAATCGGTTTGTTGAACATTGACCTACCTACTACATATTCTTAGTCTATGATTGCTCACACCTATCATTGCCGAAGTCTTACCCCCTTTGATGATGTAACCTTAGCAATGTAACTTAAACCTTCTGCGTCCGTAGTCTAAAGGATATAAAAAGAAGCCCCGTCTAATGCAATTGCGATTATCATTATCCTCCAGATCCTAGCAGTACTACCTAGCGACGTGACCTTCAATCAAGGTTAATGTTTCTTTTTTTCTTTCTCCTTGACTGCGGCGGCCTTGTCTTTTATTTTGTTGCTTTTGGATGAGCCCGACTTGCGGAGGTTAGCTTTGACTGCTGGCGGCTAGAAAGGAGTTGAGGGAATGTGCTAATTAGTAGACGAAAGCGAGGTCATAAACACACTTTGTCTGAAGTTCCTTTACCATATTTAACCCCAATGGCGACATTATTGCTGGCGCTGCCTCCCTGCTGGACACCATCACGTCCTGCTGTGTCGCCAAACCCTGTCGTCTCGTAACCTGACCGGCCCATGCTTGCGAAGTTTTGACAGCGGGTCAACTATTTTGGTTTGGTAGTTTGATTTGTCGGTGCGAAAGTGTATGTATGTGTCGTCCAATAATCCGCTCTGCTATTTTATGACTTGGTAAATTTGAGTTTTTAAGTTTGGACAGTAAGGAGGACGTGGTTGAAAAGTGCCAAGTTATTTTGCAGTTACATACTGGTAATGAAGAGAGAGTCTGTACGAGGATTGCTTCCGTTTCGAATGAGAGAGTAGGAATGGAACTCGACGAATGGGCGTGATACTGACTAGGTACATAGGTTGCGAGAATAAAACGATGGTGAGCTACGCGGGTGCCGTGGAAAAGAGTTGATGAGGGCGGTCGTCGGACATAGCAAGAGGAATGGCTCGCAAATCCGCCTTTGATAGACACCTTTTGCGAGAGAACCGCAAGAAACTCGAAACCGAGCCTTAGGGGATATCGGGCAGAGATGTCTATCACCCTAAGTTCAGTATTTGCCGCTTGGCCCAAAACCACCTTTAATCAGATGACAATATCAAAGTAGGTAGGTCATCCCTATCCCACTCTTTCATCCCGCATACAAAACATTTGTGCATACTGCACCTATAGAGAGGCCTTTGATACTGCCTGCAGCGTGGGCAGTGACGAGCAAAGGAGGCAAAGAAAGGGCCAGTTGCGCCAACATGCCCGGAAGAGTAACGAAGAAAGCAAAGTTGCTGCAGAGGACAAAAAACAAGGGAAAACATATAAAAGCACGCATTCCGCCAGGGGACAGGCCTTGAACCAATCTCCCAGTACGATGGCAAGATAGAGAGCCGACCCCAGCCAGGTTGACCCATCGTTGTTCACCGTAATCCCTACATGTATTCATGACGACCAAACACATCCATGTTTTGCTGGCATCGGAACCACAGCCGCGGCTTTGAATGAGCGGCAGTCAACATGATCTCGGCAGTATGCGGCGGTGGTCTCAGTCCGTGCAAGCAACAGCAGATGCCGCCGCCTCCCGACAAGGTGCAGAACTGTATGCGAATTCAAAGATATGCATGCGTCTCTCCCGTCTCTCAGTCTCCTCTTATGCATAGAAGCCGACGCAATTACGCAGGTCAACGATCCGACTCATCGCATTTATACATACGCTAGCTAGTGTCAGACGCATCGGGGTATCAACAATCATAGTGGTCCAGCAGTTCAAAGCTTGGTCTCGGTATCTTCCTCCTCCCCATCTTTCATGGCCTTTGGCGGTATCTTTGCCTTGTCCCAACCCCCAGGTTGCTTTGGCCTTGGTGCTGTAGAGAGCCGTACCGCCTCCGCATCTGCTTCTTTTGCCCACCGAATCCACTCATTCCGCCTGTGGTTCCAGAGATCGCCCCGCCAGGTGCGCCACGCGTTGCGTCCCAGCCACGAATTTCTAAGGTCGTGCTCGTAACCCTCTAGTTGCGACATGATGTTTTGCTTGATGTGAAACGGTACGGCAATGCCCTCGCCCTTCGACGGGGCCTCTATGATGGCGCATAAGATGGGATTGGCATAGTGAGAGGTGGCGAGGTCGAAGATGTACGGCGTCAGCGAGGCTACGAGAATTTTATGGAAGTGAGGGCTCTGTGATGGCGTGGTCATGGCCTTGAGGAGGATGGCCGATGTCGTAGCTGACGACGTGGCCATTCGCAAGACCTGCTCCGGCTTGAGCGCGGCGAGCGATGCCTGGATAGCTTTTGCGGGGGGCCCGGGAATTCCCAAGAGAGTAACTACAAGCTGGCTGCCGTGAGACAGCACGGCGGCCTTGTTCTTGACGTCGACGGGCTGGAACTTTTCTCTATTCGGCTTAGCCTCGTCCGACTCCTCCCCGTTGAGTTGGCAGAGCTTTGGCACGATGTGCTTCCAGTCGTTGCCAAGCGCTGATGTGAGTGCCTGCAGCAGAATTTTGATCTGATCGGCGGCCTGGCGCACATTGGAGCGCTCGAAAAAAGTCTTGATGACGTTGAAGCGGCCCTTCTCGACAAGACTTGTCATATTGGGAACGAATTTCTCGATGGCGTCGGCGAGATCTTCCTTGCTCAGCCGGTTGAGGACGCGGATGGCTGGGTAGGATGCAATGTCATTCCGGAGAAGCACGCTGATCCGGGGTCCGAAGATGTTGGCGTGGAGGCCTTTAAATATCTTGCCTGAACAGTGTGTGATCAGGGTCTCGAGCAGTCTTGAGCCAATGGGGTCGTAGAGCATCGAGCTGACGAACTCGCAGGCCTGGGACTTCTCGTCGCTGAAGGTCGCGGGTGCGCCTGGGATCAGCTTGTCGAGGAGACCAAATGGTGCCACCTCCTCCACTGGGGGTAAAGGATCCTCTGCTTTCTCCGCCTTCTTCTCGCCTTTCTTTTTCGGCTCTTTCTTCTTCGCGAACATTGTGAGTTCCAGTTCTAGCAGCACTTGGAGTGTCGGGTTGCCAGTGGGATGGGTCGCCAGTACGCGGAGGGCGGTTGCGTCCATGCTTGCCGTCGAGTCCCCAATGATCTTCTCAATTGCTATTGTGAAGGATGACGGAACGGCCCGAGCATTGGAGCTGAACTCATGCGCCAATGCGCCTTCCACAATGATGTGTTCCTTCTTCTTGCTCTGCAACATGGACTTTGTACCAATCTGGTCGAGCGGCCGCCCTGACAGGATGACAAGCAGGGCTCTCAAAGCATGAGAGCCGTATCGGTCAGACAGAAGGTAGGTGAGGTGCTCCTCTAGCTCGTCGAGGGTCAGGAGAAAGAGGTCCTCCATAGATGCCTGGACCGCGGCCGGGGTCTTCTCGTCGTCCACCTCGGGCGCGGGCGCAGGCTCGGGCTCCGCTGCACCCTGCAGCTCCTGTGTCACAATGGGCGCAGACTGGAGGAATAGCTTCTCGCAGCAGTGACTGGCAAAGCGGTGGGTAATGAGACTGATGAAATGACCGGCGAATGCCTCGAAGAGGTGCTTCTTCTGTCTCGTGCTAGACAGCAAGATCAGGCGCTCCATAAGACGCGAGCACGACTGGCTGCTCGCGAGCTTCAGCTCCTTCCCAACCGCCTCCTTGTAGACGTTCTGGAGGAACATGTCGCGGTCCTCGGGTGTGGGAAAGTCGTTGAGCTCGAGCAGCTCGTCGGCGTGGCGAAAGTACTCCTGCTCCTCGTTGGCCAGCATACCGAAGAATTCGCGCTCGAACGTGCCCGAAGTAAAGCCGCGATGCGGACGCTCGGCGTCGTCGTCAAAGGGGATGTACTCGGCAGCGGCGACATTGTGCGTGCCGCCGTCGCTCGCCTTCCCATCGCCTTGGCGTTGCCGCTTCGCATCTGGCTCGTCATCCTCGGCCTCGCGCCCCCTTTTCTTCGCCCTCTTCTCGTCGCGGATTAGTTGGCGCTTTGATTTCCTGGCTTTCCCCATGACTGCGGTGCTGGTGTCTGGGTTCTGGAGGGATTTGGTGGAGTGAACTCAACAACAGAGGAGGTTCACCAGGAAAAAATATGAAGTTCCTTATCTTATCGGGCGTCCTATAACCCTAACCCCCTTTCTTACTTGTCAGGTCGGGTGAGGAGCAAACAACCTGCCTTACCCTGTTATCCACCTGGATGATTATTGGCAAACATCTTACTCAGAAGCTTAAAGTACTGCACTAGTGTACATCTGGCTGAGAGCGGAGAGAATGGGTAACTGTGGTTGGCTAGTGCAGATGTCAACAGGCAGCATAACTGGAAGCCAGCCGGTCTGAATTCAATCAAGAAGGTACATGTACCTACCTACCTTAGGTACCTGCCATATCCGTAGCACCGCATACACCAGATTCTTGACGTCTATCTACATTGTGGTCTTTGACGCAATCCGTACAGAGCATTTGGGGGCTGTTGGAAGGGGATGATGCCTATGTGGCTTACGTGGCTGCATGTGGCTGTCTGGCCCTGTTCTTGAAATTAAGCAAGCCACTTGGCGACGGAATGGAACCTGCCCAGGGAGCCAGGGAACCACATTAACCGCAATCAGCCCAACTACCACCTGGGATGTTGTTCGCGTGCCCCTCTCCGTCTCTTCTCTGATTCCCTGCCCTGCGATGCAATGGATTGCATTCTTTTGGATTCATTTTGGAGCGTGTCCTAGCGCTTGCTTGTCTTGATTGAACTTCTCCTTGGACTGCGTTCCAGAGCCTGAACACAGTGAGTGTTCAAATACTCCAAGCAGCCCTGACAATGTTCCGTTTTCGAAGATACCGCATATTTGTCATATGCGCCTTTGTCCTTATTTTTATCCTTTTCCACGTGTCCAAAAACTCGCAGTGGGAGGAGCGCTTGCAGTCGGCGGCGGCTGGCAAGGGGAGCTTACACGCGCAGCCAAATCCCGATCATGGCAACGGCCTCGGCCTCGGCGACAGACCACCTCAGCAGCAGCAGCAGCCGCCCCCGCCTGTGGCCCAAGGCGATGCCGTCGCGAATGAGCCCATCATCAAAATCCCCCAGCTCAAGACCGCAAACGAGCTGAAAGGGGGCTACGGGCTGCCGACCACCGCGCCCACCAAGACACGCGATCCCAATGCGAAGGAACACTACACCGCTCGGCCGAACGCCGACTCGCCGCCGCCAGTGGGTCCTCCCGCCGACGGCGTGCCTGAGAGGAAGCTGGGTGCTGCACAGGGCCTCCACAAGGGAGCGGACGGTGCCGTTCTTGCGAACCCGGGCGACGACGAAATCTCCACCACGACCAGCACGATCCACTGGGAAAAGCCGACAGAGTTCTTCCCCGTGCCCAAAGAGTCTCTCATCGCGCTCCCGAGCGGTCGACCCAAGAGCATACCCACGGTACAATTTGCCTTCGAGGAGGAGAAGCCGGCCGCCAAGGCAATCCGCGAGGCGCGCCTAGCAAAGGTTAAGTCAGAGGCGCAGCGTGCCTGGTCTGGGTACAAGCAGTTTGCCTGGACTCACGACGAGGTCAAGCCGATCAGCAAGACGGCGAACGATCCCTTCTGTGGCTGGGCTGCTACCCTCGTCGATGCCCTAGACACGCTCTGGATCATGGGTCTGAAGGAGGAATTTGATGATGCCGTCAAGGCCGTCAAGGAAATTGACTTTACAACAACCCCGTACCGACAAGACATCCCTGTCTTTGAGACCATCATCCGCTATCTTGGCGGCCTCCTCGGTGCTTACGACGTGACTGGCGGCCATACGGGCGGCTACGACGTCTTGCTGGACAAGGCAATTGAGCTGGCCGAGATTTTGATGGGTGTTTTTGACACACCAAACCGCATGCCCATACTCTACTACCGGTGGCAGCCTGCGTACACCTCGAGCCCCAAGCGGGCAGCCACCGACTCTGGTGTGGCCGAGCTTGGGTCCATGAGCATGGAGTTCACGCGTCTAGCTCAACTGACGGGCAATAATAAGTACTACGATGCTGTAGCTCGCATCACAAATGCCTTGGAGGAGCTCCAGAACCAAGAGGATGGGAGCGCGCTTCCGGGCATCTTCCCCGAGAAGCTGGATGCATCTGGCTGCAACATGACCGCTCCACACATTTCGACGCTCAATACGAGTAGCGATATCGCGCAGAAGCAAGCTGATGAAGCCGCCGATCTGTTCGATCCGCCGCATGGGTACCAGTCAGTAATCCCACCAAGTGGCCAGCCGAAAGCCAAGCATGCAACAGATGGTGTGCGAGACCTCGATTTCCAGGTCGAGCCGCGTGACCCTGCTGCCCGTCAGTTCCGCGCGTCAAGCAAGCGTGCTGACGCCCACGTGGTTGGGTCGGCAGCCGCCCCTTTCTCCGCAAAAGGTCGGTTAGCAGACTGGGACTGTACCCCCCAGGGCCTCACGGGGCGAGGATACTCCGGATCCTACAGCATGGGCGGTAGCCAAGACTCTGCTTATGAATACTTTCCGAAACAGTTCATCCTGTTGGGCGGTCTGGAACCCAAGTATCGCACCATGTACGAAAAAACTGTTGCTGCAGTAAAGAAGTCTCTGCTCTTCCGGCCCATGGTCGAGAAAACTCCCGACATCCTCTTCTCCGCTAAAGTGCTTGCTTCAGACTCGGACCCGAAGACGTGGACATACAGCTGGGAAGTCACTCACCTCACATGTTTCTTGGGTGGTATGTTTGGGCTCGGCGGTAAGCTTTTTGGGAGTGCCGAGGATGTCCTTATCGGCGAGAAGCTCTCAGCTGGCTGCGCGTGGGCATACGAAATTATGCCTTCTGGTGTGATGCCAGAGCGGGCAACAGTCATGCCGTGCAGTGAGATGGATGAATGCCATTGGAACAAGACGGCGTGGTTTGCGCAGCTCGATCCGCAAATCACATATCGCGAAACTGAGATGGAAGAATATTACACCAAGAAAACGGAGTGGAAGGACGAAGTGGAACGACTGAAGAAGCAGGATGCCTTCCGATACCAGGAAGCCGAGAAACGCAAACACGAACGCGCCAAGGAAGAGGCAATAGAGAACGAGGAGCAGGGGCTTCGCCCGTTGAACCACACACTCTCATCAGGAACGCTGCGTTCGACAACGATAGATTCTGCGCCAATAGAAGTCGTGCGCGACCTTAAAGGGAAAGACAACTCGTCACGTCCGATCAGGGAGTCTGGGAAAACAGTCAGCACGGGAGATTTGGATGGCAATGCCGAGAAAGCTGAAAAGGCGGAGGACGATATTGACCTGGATTCCGATGCTGGTTACGAAGGCCACCCGCGCCAAGAGAGCTCCCAACGGCCCATCAGTCAAATTGACTTGCCCCTAGAGCCGATCAGACCCTTGACGCACCAAGAATACGTAGAAGAAAGGATACGGAAGGAGCGTATACCGCCCGGCTTTGCCAGATTGGATGATCCTCGCTACATACTCCGGTGAGTGCTTGGACGGAATATTGAATTTGACGCGGCAGAAATGGCAACTTGCTAACGTTGATGACAGACCCGAAGCAATTGAGTCTGTGTGGTATATGTACCGCATCACAGGAAATCCATCTTGGCAAGAAACCGGGTGGCGGATGTTTGAATCAATCATCGAGTTGACCCAGACTGAACATGGACACAGTGCCATTCAAGATGTCACATCCCCTGACAATCCCCAGCCTGCTGATAGCGAGGAGAGCTTTTGGCTCGCAGAGACTTTGAAGTATTTCTACTTGTTATTCACCACCCCTGATGTTATCAGCCTCGATGAATATGTACTCAACACAGAAGCACATCCGTTCAAGCGCCCAACTTGAGCAATTCAAGAACGCATCGCAGAATTTCCATCATCAAAAGACATAATCGTACAGACCAACCTAAAAAAAACATGCATGTGTGGCGTTTCTTACATCAGCTAGCCGTCATAGGGTTTCGGCATTGGAGAATGCTATATAGGCATTGAAGCATCAGGTTATGACCCTAGTCACTACCCCATCGAACAGATGATCACAAAATGAGTAATGGGGCAAATAGAGAAGGGCGTTAAAGGGTTCAGGAGGATCTTTTTATTTGAGGGACAGCCAGTAGGTGCACGTAGTTAATAATACCTTGTATTTGAAAATATGACAATTCAACTGAGCCTTAGTTGCTTTGCAGGCGGTTTGTAGGGTTGCAAGACCATCCCAATTGCTTGTCTGCACATGAAAACTTGGGTGGCTTACTTGAAAAATAAAAAGAAAAATACCTACTAGTGCCTACCTACCTATTAAGGAACAATGCCAGTTGCGATGTTCCAATGTTAACTGTGGTCTTCTTCCTGCCGATATTTATTCAGCCCATAATACTCGGATCTGGATGAATAGGCATTTTTTCATGCATTGGCATGGCATACTTTCATTTTCTGATCACCAGCCGTTTCAAAGTGCATTTGTAGTGAACCTCTCATATCACATGTTAGTGAATAGAGAAATGGAGGACAGACTCAGTACTTATTCTTTATGTAGTGAGGTTTTAGGTTGGTTGGCAATCGAAACAAACAGTACTTCATAAATAGTCCGTAAAATCGTACGGTGGGATCGATTAAAATGAAATAATATTCCGAGATACGGGGAAAACATTTAAACCGGTGAAAAGTCAAACGGACGATCGTCTACCGAGATTTTGTCTCACGATATACTGCACAGATACTTCAGAGCTAATGAGACGACACTATAAATTAGGGGACCACTGTCAGTTCATATGTAATAGCGGACATAAAGAGGGATAAGGACGTATTGATTGTCTAACGGAATGGAGAGGGCCAATTTGTGAAGCGGACTATCCTTTGATTACCTGGGCACGTGCAAATGGAAAATGATAGAACTCCCCCCCCCCAAAAAACAACCAGAAAATAAGCCTTCTGCCCCAATGTGCTCATCACAAGAGAAAAGATTTAGTCGCCATGATGAGCGACGATATAACTAGGTAGGTAGTGCCTTGACATGACAACCTCTCATTACCACAATATAAATCTTTGAAAACTTTTAGTATACGAATCCATCTTTATCCGTCGTCATCATGAGATATGTCACTAATCGTGATTTGTGAGAACGCTACTTGGAATGCATGACGATGCTCAGTCCGAGTTGAGGTTTGCCACGCCGCTTCAACAGTACCTACATAAGGTAGGCATCCTTTGATTTTCGTGACTTTGAGCGGACTAGAAATACTAGAACATGATAGCCGGGTTAAATGATCGGGCCCGCCCCCGCTTGGTGGACTTTCGTTTGAAAGAAAAGAACGTGCCCTTATGATTCGCCAACCGCGGCAAGAGCCCCACTAAAAAGTCGTCAAAGAGCTTGAGATTTTCTCGATTTCCTTTCTCTTTCCCTCTTTTCTTTTTCGCATTTTCCTAATCCCCCTCTCTCATCCTAGCACCGCCCGCCCACTTTCTTTCATAATGCCTGCTCCCAAAAGACAAACGCACGCCTCTGGGGCGCCAACATCCCACAACAGCATTACCGTGGCAAGTGGCCGAAGTAGTAGCAACGCGAGCTCATCAGCTGCAAGTAGTCCTGTTGCCGCCGACAAGGTCCAAGTTGTCGACGAGGGTGTCGGCGCCACGACTCCGGCTGCAAGCAGCAGCAGCAACAACAACAACAACAACATGGCGGTGTCGGCCGCAAACGGAAACCCCTTCGGGCCTTCCGCCGCTAGCAGCGCCCTCAGCTACGAGAACTCAAACTTGGACGAGATCACTCTGCGCCAGCTGCAAGAAGATATCATCTCATACAACCATGATATGGATTTTTGCAAAGCACAATTGGAGGAGCCCGACCTGACGCCTCAGGAAATGCGGACGCTCCAGCTCCGAACCCTCGACCTCGGTCACCAGATTCGACACTGCCGGCATCGCATCGAGACGCTCCAGATTCAATTGGCCAAGTCCGGGTCGCGATCGACCTGGCAACATTATGGCGCCACGGCAAGCTCGAGCAATGGGGTTCATGGCAACGCCAGACCTCGGACTCTGGCCATGGCCAACGGACAAGCAATGGTGAAGCGCGTCGCCGACGCCACCCCTCTAGTCGGAAAGCGCTCAGCGGAAGCTGAGGACGAGGGTTCCGCAAAACGCGTCAAGACGCAGTCCTCGCCAGACCACGACACTCCAGTTGCTTTTGACGGCACCGCAAACACCAGTCTGCAACGGCTGGGCCTGTGGCGGTGTCGCCTTTGTTCCGCTCCCAAGTATCTGCTCGCTGGCAACGGCCGCTCTCCAGCCGCCCCGTGCAAGTGGCCCCTCAAAGACATATCGAAGATGATCACACATTTCACCGAAATGCACACTGAGCACACTCCGGTAGAGAGATGCGCCGAACTGGGAGCCGCTCTCTCCGTGAACCGTGAGTACCGTCCTCTCTCCTCTTACGCATTCTTTTGCGTTGCAATGTGTCTGTGGCTAATGTCAACGGGAGAACAGGTGGCCCGTTTGAATACTGGCTCAGACGGACCCGGGCGCAGACTGGCAAGACATTGCAGGACGGTGCTAAGATTGACGAGTGCATCGAGGATTTAATCAATGGAGAGATGCCAGACCTCCTGAGACGTCTGAGTAGAGCTGCGGCAGGGATGCCCGCTTCATGAACGGCAATTCACATTCCCAATGAGCTTCCATGGCTTGGGGTGAAGAGGGTGACTAGCATTCGATTTGGCTCCCAGTATATCTTGAGGATCAGTCCAGACGGCGGTGACACTGACCGAACAGCGTCTCGCATAGCTGAAACGGGAGACTGCCTACTAGTCGGAAGGCTCCATACATGTAATATTTACGTAGGCAGCCTTGACCAGAGGAACTCCTGAGGTATACATCTAGTATTCCTGGTCATGAAATCAAACATTAATCAAAAATGCCTCCCCTATACTAGGGCAAGGCATAGCCTCTTGTGACGCAAAGAAAACGCAGTCGGCAGATATTGCAGATGATGATGAGAGCACGGGATGAACATTGTTTGGACCCAGGTCCGAATACTTATTGCAAAATCCAAGTGCGCGGTTGCATATTCGGTGGGAAGCAGTCTTTGGCGGCCAGCTGTCATACAACATGCTCTACTACATACAGTATGGAATAGGAACTAAATCTGAGCTTACGGCGATACCGGGGGATTCTTAATCATGGGATTTATCAACGGGCAAAGGAGGGCGCGAATTCAAATGATTCAGCTGTAACGTACCTATATCTATGTAGATATGCTTATTACGTAGGTTACCTAAATACTCAGCTGTCTTCTGATGGTGTGACATGCGCACACGGCACACAGGTCAGCATGTGATCATGGTTTATGGTGACTTTACTATGGGGAAGGAGTGGATAAGTAGGTGCCTAATAAGTATAAGTAACAATCACTAATACGAAGAAGTGATGCCACAGAAATAAATCTTATCGTAAAGAGAGAGCCCTAGAGTAGAGAGCAGAGCGCCCTCGGCGATGATGCCATGGGCTCGGTCATCAGAAGAGTATTATGACTACGAAGGCATGGCCGTGGGCTCAAGGAACCACCCTAGTATGTTACAGCTGTACAGAGTATATACGCTGTATCCCCCTCGCTGTCACGCGGCTGGACCCACCTATGGGGACCTCACTCTTATGTTCGGTCCATGATGATCATCCAATTAGCCCTTGCACCACGTTGTATTGTCCATGGAAAGACTTTGAAGCTCATCATGGAGTGGCAATCAATCGCCAATTCAATATTCCATCACCGCAAACCCGCCGTTGGGGGGGAAAGAGGTCACGGGCCGAACGCCAAAGCCCCACATAGTTGATTGCTAGACCCCTGCGTATCTGAGCCCCACTAAAAAGTTTCTGTCCTAAACTCCGAATTCTGAGGTGAAGCTGTCATTGCTGCTGCCGACAATCCAAGCAAGAACGCCAGCATCGAAATCGCGCCCTCTCAAGATACCCCAGAGCCTCTGACCAGCCAAGATGGCCGGCGTCTCTGACAAAGCCCGCTTCTACCTTGAACGCGCCGCGCCGCAGTTGCGCGAGTTTGAGGAAAAGGAGATCTTCAACAAGGCATGTCTCACTTCCCATCGCCCGCCCGCCCCCCATCTTCCGCCCATGCTTCTCTCCTTAGCCATTGGTAGACGACATGTCTGACTGTCTTCTATTTCTGCACAATTAGGATGAGATCCGATCTCTCGTCAATAAGCGCTCCGACTTTGAGCACTTGGTTCTTGGCCCCCGCACGAAGCCGAACGACTTTTTGTCCTACGTCGAGTGGGAGTTGTCTCTGGACCGACTTCGCGCGAAGCGATGCCAGCGCCTGAGGCTACGTTCCTCAAGCGCGAATGCTAGCCAGGCGCGAACGTTTGGCATCTTTGAGCGCGCCGTCTTGAAACACCCAGGGTCGGTTCCGTTATGGATCGCCTACCTGGACTTTGCCGCACAGGTCAAAGCCACGAAGCGATGGCGGCGCATCGTCACCCGGGCGTTGCGTCTTCACCCCACGGATGCCGGGTTGTGGACAATGGCAGGCCGCCAGGCAGCTAGGAATGGCGACATGGAGCGCGCCAGAGGTCACTTCCTGCGCGGGTGCCGCTTCTGCACAAATGGGCCTGAGCTGTGGGTCGAGTATGCGCGATGCGAGATGGAGTGGCTGGCACGGATCGAAGCGAAGAGGAACGCAAAGAAGGCAGGCGTCAGTGCCATAGAGGCCATCAAGGCCAGCGAGGCGGCTCAGCAGGATGGAGAACATATCTCGCTCGATGTCGACAGCGAAGACGAGGATGGCGACGACGTGCTGATGCTGCCGGACCCGGATGCGGCAGACGGAGCACTTACAGCAGGAGGCGCAAAGCCCAAGATATTCGACGAGCAGGCAACCAAGAATCTGGAGCAGAGCCCAGCACTCAACGGCGCTATTCCCAGGGCGATATTTGACATCGCAAAAAAGCAGCGGTTCTTTGGCGCCATCGCAGCCGAAGCTTTCTTCAATATGTTTGCGACATTCACTTCCGTCTCGTCTCAAGGCAAGATCATCCAACATGTACTCAGTACTATGGAGGAGCTGTTCCCTACCAGCTCCTGCACAGCCACCTGCCAGATCCATCAGCCACTCATTGGCATCGATGTGCACACGCTAGCATTCCCCAGGGCGCTGCGCGAGTCTCTTGCTCGGCTCAAGGTAGCCCTCGCCGAGACTCCGGACAAGAGAGCGCTAGCCCAGAAGATGGTTGTGTGGGTGGAAGGTATCCTATCCGTCAATGACCTTGATAGTGCCATTACAACAGTATTAGAGCATACAAAGAAGACGTTGGAGGAATTGAGAAATTGATTCCAGAGGATTAAGGAGAAAGTAATATAGATAATAATCAAAATATGTGAATAAAACGATGAAATGAACACTGTAAACATTTTGAATATATCCTACAATCGTGAACATAATGAAAAGATATTAATATTAATGTGTAAGAATCCAGCTCTCCCCTTGGCTGTCTCGAGAGTTATCAGCATTCAACTGGCCACACGGGGGCTGGGATACCTCGACTTTTCTCGCATAAGGCATTCCACGTGCTTTTCTTGGTAAAGATCAGGGATGTCGTCAGTGCGTTTCACTTTGGAGGATTGGTCGCTGCGGTCTTTTTGGTAGAAGGGCAGCGGAGAAGACATCCAGGGACACGACGGAGAGGGGAGGCATAGCTCATATGACAAAGGTAATAGTAATATTTGATCTCGTTCAAGACGAGGTACCGGTTTATCCAAGTGAGCATAATCAGAACATAAAACACAACCTGTAGTTGAGGCGCATTGAATTCAAAAACGTCATGTAAAAGGTAAATACTGGCGGCTGTTTTGTAGAATAGTTTGAGGCGGAAGGACATGTCATCATCAGTGCAGGAGAAGACTTGAGCAGCTACAATAACTGAAATATACCTTTAGGTTCTTTCACCTGCCGTTGGCTACAAGTCAATAGGTAGTAGGTATGTATGTACCTCAAGCAAGCCAGGGCCTTGATTAGTGTTGCCATCTATGCTTAATTCGTAGGCTCTGTCTGTTACCACACAGAGCCAGCAGAGCGACCATGGTCCGTGGCCCGTGCCATGCGGGCCCAGCCTGCATGTCACCTGCCTAGCCCCTGGGCTCCACCCAATCAGGATTGTGACAGCCCTCTGCAGTTACGCACTCGATGATTGAGACCCAGGTAGTTGCGTTAGGGCCAATAATGTAAGATCTACGTGTAAGGGAGCTTCATACGACCTTTCCCGCCTTTATTTCGAGTTTTTGAAGGCCGTACTCGTCCATATTCGCAATATTATGTCACGATTTCAACATGCGGGCATAGTGGAGACAGGTGGAACCCACCAATCGGATGGGCCAACCAATCACCTTGAGAGAGAGGTCTCTGTTGACGGAGACAACAGAGACATATCTAATGTCGTTCTATATAAACAATCTAGGTCGAGCACTCCTTATGAGTCTCGACAAGTAAGCAATACACATTCATCTGCTTCATTACCTGTGAAGGCAATTCACCTTCGTGTATCAGACAATTCCCCTTGTTCAAGAGCTTACCCTTCTTACGTGATTCCGATCCAACGACTCCAGGCGTCCCGCCTTGCAATTCAGACACTCTACGTGTGGATTGTAATATATTAGCTAGTTTGATGTCTTTTTCCTTAATTTGAGCTTCTAAGCGAGCGAAGAAATCTTCGTACGCGTAGCGAGTAGATCCACGTACGCGCGAGGTTTCTAGAATACGTGATGGCCTCCTTTTTACCTCGGGGTAACGGTTAAGAAATCGGTCATACCATCGTGGGCCGAGCGGCTTCCTCTCGCCTTCTTCACGCAGTATAGCTTCAGCAAATCCAACGAGCTGACGACGGCTAGGAGGCCTGAATGCAGCCTCAAGGTGCAAAGTCCAGTCGGCAATGAAGCTTTCTTGCGAGGGAGAAAGGCGCTGTTTTTCCCCCTTGGCTTTGCGTGGCGCGTGGGATCCATGGAGGCGCTCATTCAAGGTTGAGGGGGGTACGCTGTATCGCGCTGCAGCTTCTTTCTGGCTAAGGCCTCCTTCAACGGCTTCAACTGCTAGCTCAATTAACTGCTCACGAACTGATTCCATATTGAATACGAAGAAATTTGGTCCAGAATTGATGAGGTTGTGGTCGATTGAAGTTGGTGGGTATGGAAATGGCGGTGTGGGATGCCAACTCGGGAATAGGGCCACTTCCATAACTGGGTCAACACGTCTAATCAGTATACGCAGGCGTATTGTATCATTTATTCTAGAACGCCATAAACGTGCCCTTTTGACGCGTCTAAATATACTTCACTAACCTTTATTCCCGGGTGGAGGTGTAGGTCAGGTCACTCATTATTTCGAGGCATCCCTCTCCCGGGTCCTCTTTCGGTCTCGTGGAGTTCGGGCTCACAACGCCAAATCGGGTGGCCAACTTCCAACGTGCACAAGATTCGAGTTGGCCAAATTAGGCATCCCACTCGGGCCGCGTTACAGGCCTCTCCTTTCATTTTCCGCAACTGTACGACTGGGACGATGATTAGGTAGGTCTGTATCCGGTCATTGTGCACGGTGCGTTGGCGGAATCGCCGACCCAAGGAGTACAATATGCGGGTGAACTGTTTTCACATCGTCACATAAGCTCTTGTGTGTGGGCCCATCCGATACATCAAAGTCGGCCGGCCACCCACCTAGCACCCGCCCAACCAACACGTATTGATTATCGAGTTCAGATTATGAGGCCGCGATGTTGCCAGCCTCGAGCAGCTCAGAGTTGAGTATAAAGACGCCTTTATTTTCTTGTCTCTAATTCAAACTCAAATTTATCTTCAGTCACTCACTTCATCGAAACTCACTCAACTCACTCATATAAGTTATATTTTTACCGTCAGCCATTCCGACCAGCTCGTCAACGCGATGATCGCCAAGTCTCTCCTCGCTAACATCGCCCTGGTCATGGTGGCCATTGCCGAATTCAAAAAGTCCTGGAATTTGCCCTGTAGGTGTTTTCACGTCCTTCCCCTGTCAATTTCATAGATGTGCTGATCCACACATTTCATCTTATCTAGTCGTCACCAAACGTGATTCTCACCTTCAGAAGCGTGTGGTCTGTGCCAAGCAAGAGGAGGAAAACGGGGAGAAAGGGACTTCAATGAGACTCATCTCCTGCTTCATCAGTAGAGCAAGCGTAAAGTTACGAAGGGAAAAAAGAAGTTTGACGGCATTTTAGGTCACCGATGCTGTGTCTTGCGTAGAAGAGCTCATAGCCAAGGGCACACAAGACTGCTCTGTCGAATCGGACACTCTGAAGACGAAGGCCTTGTGCCAGAGAAACAAGGCCTTGGTCGTCAGCAGGTTCTGGGATTGGAAGTGACGGTGCAGAGGGCAATACCGAATCCTCGCCATGGTACTTTTTGTCCTTATTTTCACATTAAAAACCTTTCGCTGACACACTTGTGTCATGATGCAGCAATCAAGTCGCTCTAGTGGCGGCTGGTATCCTGGACAACTGCGTGCGATGCGATGGCTTGGTGGCTAGTTTTCAAGAGTAGTAGTGGCGCGTGTAGCAGTAGAATACACTTTGTAGGTGGTAAGTAGGTATCTTAGGTAGGTAGGTAGGTAGGTAGTTGCGAGTTTGTAGGCTATAGTGGAGTGGAGGTTAAAATTGAAGATGTCAATCATCATGGGGCTTCAGTCAGGTCTACTTTCGAATATCCTGCCTCGATTGTTATTTCCATTTTCACACCTATACATGGCCAGCGCATCTCTGATTCTTTCTCCTTCCCAACCGACAAGCCAACCGATCAAAGTCCAGTGCAAGGAGACACACATCGTCCATAAAGTGTATCTACGCCGCCAACTAGCGATGTGCATGCCCACCAAAGCTGACATGCTGAAGAAGCTGCCCTTGCCGGTCTGTCGGGTCGCATCCAACGGGAACGAGATCTCTGGACGCGGCTGGTCTGACGATCTCAGCCCGCCAAGGCCTAAAGCGGTGAGATGGCGAAGCAGGTGTTACCAGGTTGGGCTAATTCCATTAGGGCCCCCAGCCACTGAGGCTGTGCAACGCTACGGGTATTGTTCACCCCCACCGGGGTAGTACAAGTTTAGTGGGATACTTCTCAAGCCAAGCGAGGACGCCACAGTCAAGGGGGATCATACAATATACTAGGGTAAGAAAGGCCACTCCGGGGCATATATTTTGGTTAGAGTATGTGACGTTCGAGCTGGGGGACCTTGTTTGTGACCGAAAATATTATTGGAAGTCCTCCCTCTCTAGAATCGTATGAAAAGTAACGAGTCCCCCGGTGGAGGCGTAGACATCAACTGTCAACTGCCAGGTTCCAGCGGGCCAACCAGCAGCTTGGCACTGTCGAACGAAAACGCCAAGGCGCTTCAGCCCTAATGATTCCTGGTTCCTTGCTGGCTCTGGCCGTCCCACAGCGGGCTGGGGGTCAAATGGAAGGAAGGGGGGGCATGTGAACTCGTCGATCAAGAAGGTCGTGTGAGCCCTCCCGCTCCCCCAGTTCTTGAACACATAAAAAAAGTCGATTCATCAAGCCCGGATTTAATGGCGACCTTCAAATAACTCCTGGCACCCCTACTGCAAGCCATGGTTCCGATCCTGCTCGCTGCATCTCTCCTGTTCATCATGGTGTCTGGATTCGCCGCCTTTGCAGGCCTCACCTCGTTTTGGCGGGAGGCCAAACTGGAGGCGCCCAAGCCAACGCCAATCCCGAGCCCGAGCCACAGCAACAACACCAGGTTCTTTGGATCGCAAATTGGCGGCAAGTCGGTTATCAACTACGGCTATACTGATATGCCCTGGACCTTGATGGTTAACGATGTCTACTATTTCTTCAAGTTTCTCTGGGCCCTCCCCTACATCTTACTTCCCATGACGCCGGCCGACTCTGGCGACCTCGACGAGCTGTCCTGGACCGCCAAGAATGTCTTCTGCATCGCCGTGCACTTTGTGCTGTGTCTTTTGCAGCTAGCCTTTATCCTGGCCCTCCCGGCTCTGGTGTTTCTTCCCGTCTGGACAGCGGCGCTGGTCGTCACCTTGTTCTTCCTCCTCAATCATCGCTTCTGCCAGCTGCTCAACGGCAAGGACATCGAGTACCATTCCGACCCAAAGTACGCCCCGGCCTTGCCCGAGCACGCGCATGAACAATGTGAGACACCGCGCGCACGTGTGTGTGTGTGTGCGTGATTTGGCGGGCTGTCATACCATGCTAACCACGTTCTTGCCAGGGATCTTCATCAACGGTGTAGCTGTCGGGTAGGTACATCAACGTCCGGGTGGTTGTTGTTTGTTGTTACGGGGCTAAATGGCGAGCTTTCGAACAGGGAACACTGGATGCAGAATAATCTCAACCGACTCGCAATAACCTTCAAGAGGCCAATACTTGGCATTCACAATAAGACGTACGCGTGCCATTTCCAAAGAATCCTGACATCATCTCCCTTGCTAACAACTACACATAGGACTGGCATTCTGTTTGACGTCGTCGAGTGCCTTGTTCAACGCAATCTGGGCTACGCAACAACAGACGTGCGGGCATGCCACCGGATCATTAAGGAGAAATTATACAGCCCTCAGTTTTCCAAAGTCATCTTTATCCTTCACTCTCAAGGCGCGATTGAGGGCAGCCTTATCCTCGACTGGCTACTTCAGGAGCTCCCACAGGATCTTCTGGCCAAGCTTGAAGTTTACACCTTCGGCAACGCCGCCAACCATTTCAACAACCCGCATCGGAACATCCACTCACAAAATGTGGCGCTCCAGAATCCGCTCGCAGGGTCGACTGACACAGCCAACTTGGTAGCACCCGCCAAAGAGGAAAACGCCGCTCCTGTCATCCGACAGCCACAGCCACAGCCACAGGCCCTTGGACCCAGCCTGGACGGTCAGGACAGCCAGCACAGCCTACCCACCCCGGCGCCAACAACTCCGCCGCCGGCAGTACTAGCTGGACGTGCGCTCGACACTGCTTCTGCCAGACAGCAGCAGCAGCAGCTACCCTCATCATTCGAGACCTTCTCCACCATCCCGGCACTTACATCCGAAACAAGCTCGTTCTCCCCATCAGCCGTCTCCGGCCGCGCGATCGGTCATATCGAACACTACGCACACACGACCGACTTTGTGGCGTTGTGGGGGGTACTACACTTTGCCACAACGACGCCCGAGTCACACATCCTGCCCAGATTCATCGGGCGAGTATTTGTCCGTGCTTCGCCCCGAGGCGGACACCAGTTCTGCCAGCACTATCTAGACGGCATGTTTCCTCTCGCGCGCGATGCCAAAGGGCAGTTGCTCGCCAAGTCAGACGGCAGCGGCCTTCTGATCGGATGTGCCGAGGACGGGAGCAATGAGTTTATGGAGAGCGAGATCGTGATGGGGCAGGAGGGGGACGAGATGGCTAAAGTGCGCGAGGCCATGGACATGAGCTGGCTGGGGGGCCGCGGGGGAACCGCCGCAGAGGAGGCCGCGAGGACGGTTGAAATTCATGGACAATCCCCGGTAGAGCAGCGCGGCAGATTTAGGGGTCGGGGCCGCGGGCGGGACAACAACAACAACAACCACAACAGCCCCAGCAGCCAAGGGCGGGATCATGGGTTGCAACAACAACAGCAACAACAGCAACAACAACAACAACAACAACAACAACACTCTGCTGCGCCACCAAAGACGAAAGTGAAAGAACTCAGCCGCCTATGGCAGTATAGAAACGGGTTAAGCCCGTCAGAGAAACCGCCCCTGCTGCCGAGGGATGCGGATGGGGTGGTGAGGATGGCGACGATGTAATGTTAAACATATTTCTACTAGCGATTGATTATTATTGGAGAGATTGTCTTTCTTTGGGCATCAAAGGCAGGAATGATCGATCCTATCAAGATGCATAACAAATGAATAAATTCGCGATTGCAGATAAGATGTGTGTGCTATTTAAGGTCGAACAAACACGGCACGGATGGCGTCTTCTAGGAAGCAAGAGGAGCAAGACACACTTAGAATAAAGCACACCATCAACCCCCCCAATTCAACCAGCAAACGGATCCAATCAACGAGCGCCTCAAAAGGAGAACGAAGCATGGAAAAGGGTTTCAATTTTTTTGGGGGAAATAAGATCGTTGACCTAGAAAAGCGGACTAATACCAATCAATCAATACTCAGCTGGGCTAAAGGGATGATGTAAAATAATAATAAGTAGTAATAATAACACAGGTCGTCATCTCCCTCTTTTCTTGCTTTCATTGTCTTTGTCCCTCACTCATTAAAAATAAAATAAAAATCGCTGCATTTGCTTTTCTCGTCCACCTCTCTCCTTCATTCACACACACACACATACACACACACACATACACACACACACACAGAGAGAGAGAGAGAGAGAGAGAGAGAGAGAGAGAGGCCGTAAACTCCACAGTGATTGATTGATTGATTGGTTGATTTGCACACGCTGGTCACATCCATAGACCAGATTCTTCATCAGTCTGCGACTGACTCCAGCAGTTTGCAGATAGATGAAAGCGAAACACAATGCGCTTTAGCTCGCGCTCAACGCTCAGTAAGTGCCCCTGATCTTGGCCCTTAGCTCGGTGTCTAAGAAGCTGTAGTTGGGGTCGAGCTCGCAAAAGGGGTGCTGCGAGAGGAGAACATCGGCTGTCGGTCGCTCTGAAGGGTTTCTGCAGTTAAAAAATGTTAGTTATGCGCCCTAAAAGCTGATTTTGGTGGGAAAAGGGGGATACATACACGGTGAAACAGTCCAGCATGAACGCGATGGCAATGGGGCTGATCTCCTCCCTGATCTCCTCGGGAATCGGCGGCGTCTCGCCGTTTGCAATCTTATAGATGGCCCCGACGGCCTCCTCCTTGCTCCAAGGCCGGCGGCCAGCAAACATCTCCAGGACCACGCAGCCCAGCGACCAGATGTCCACCTTGGCGCTGTAGCCCTCCCCCTGGGATCGGATCACCTCGGGCGCCATCCAGAAAACGGAACCCTGCATCGAGTTCGTCTTGTCGTTGCCATAGATGTTGTCCGTCTTCTTGCTGATGCCGAAATCGCTGATCTTGCACGTGCCATCCACGTCAAGCAGAATGTTATCTGCCTTGAGATCACGATGCAGGATGCCTTCGCGGTGCAGGTAGGCCAGTCCCGACAGCGTCTGCCGCGTAAGCGACGCGACAACCGGTTCCTCAAACTTGCCGTGCTTGCGCAGACAGGATCCGATGGAACCACCCGAGATGTATTCAAGGAAAATCGAGATGCTCGTCTCCTTGCGCTCACAGCCAAGGTATTGCACAATGTTGACGTGGTCAAGATGCTGCATGGTGTCGATCTCTTGATCCAGAGCGGCAACAAGCTCCTGCATCTTTTTCTTGTCGCCCTGAGCTGCCTTTGGGTTGACCTCGACCTCCTTGACGGCCAAGAACTCACCCGTCGTGGCGTTCATGCCGAGATAGACACGACCGAACGTCCCCTTGCCGATTAGCTGACCCTTAAACCACCGGAAGGTGGTCTGGCGTTTTGGAATAGTGTCGCGCTCGTCTGGCGTCGGTAAGCTGTCCTGCGGGATCGTGGTAAGCCCCATTGGCAGGTGAAGGGAGCCCCGCTCCGGCCGGATCTGAACGATGTTGGCATGGAACATCTTGGTGCTCTTTCGGCGCATCAGGTTGGTGCTGCTGCTGACGCCGGGCAACGGAGGCTGTGCGCTCACGTGACCCGATGTTGTGAATCGCTTGTTGGCTTCGTGTGCACCACGCGCCACTTCTCTGATCGATTTCATACGGCCCAGGCCTCCTCCTGACCGCCGGACGCTCCTATGCGCCAGCGACTGCATAGAGACAGGACGCGATTCCAACGCCTTTAGTGTGGATTCGTCAGATCCGAGTGTGTCCATATCATTATAGATGGATGAAATTCTGTTGGAGGTCAGGCTCGTGGGCAGCCCTGGCAAAGGAGGGGGGGCATCGTTGGCCAGGTCCCTGTCCGCTTGGCCCTCGTCGGCCTCGGCGATCGGCGAGGGGGGCTCCTCGCCTTCTTCTAGCACTGGTTGATCGACATCTAGGTTAGGGAAGAAGTCTTCTAGGTTGTTGATGAGCGCATCCGTCGGCGGCCGGTTGGCCCACACGTCTTTCTCGATAAATGACTTGCGCCTGCTAAGCTTCATATCGCGGTCCTCGGAATCCCAGCCCTCGGAACCCGGTGTTCCTGGCGTCCGCCGGTGAGACGACGGGCCGCTCCTGGCGCTTGCCCCACCATCCTCCTCCTCAGCGGGCGTCTTGGCCCCGATGCTCGACTGTGACTGCGGCGATGTAAAGGCAACAGAGAGGCTCTTTTTTGACCGGTCCGTGTTCAACCTCAGGCTGGGTCGCTTGCCGTTGCCGTCCGAGTCGCCGCCCCCACCGCCAAACCTGGAGGCGGCTGCAGTCTTACCCTTGTCGCCGGTGGCTCCTCGTGCAGAGATAGGTACCGCAAACAGGCCATCGTCTGAATCGTCGCCCGAGCCGTTGGCCGCCGACTGCTTGCTCATCAGGGTGGAGCTTTGCGAGAAGCTGACCTCGTTCTCCTGGAAGTCTGCGTCGGGGCCGTGCGACTTGCGCCTGCCGCTCTGCTGGCTGGCGAATGCTTCACTTGGCCGCCTGCGAGAGCTAGGACTGACACCTCCGGGAGACGGAACACGCGCTACTTGACGCATCTTAGCAACTGTTCCATGCTGGGGAAGGTTCGGACCGGAGACTGCTCCGTCGAACGAGTCACCGTCGAGCCTCCGGGGTGGCAGCGGAGTCCCGCCTGGCGAGTAGTCCGGGACGAGGAACGGCACGTTCTTCAGGCTCCAGGTAGTGGAGCCCGGTGACCCCGGCACGCCTCCCGTCCTCGGACTGCCACTGCCAGAACCAGACCTGCTGCGCTGCCCGAAGTCAACGGTTGACATGGCTCCCTTACCTCGCTCGCTGAGCTCGCTGTTTGTCACGGGCGTCGAAGCGACCCGGCTGGGTGACAAGCCCCTTTGGCCCCCGGCTGCGGGATGACCTATGCCGCCCATCCGCCCAGCCATGCCTACTAGCAGCCCATGGATGCCTCCTGATGGAGATGGCCCAGGAGGGCGTCGTCTTTGCTTCTCGAACAGTGTCTCGTCACGTAAATCAGACGACGTTCGCTTCTGGTGCCCACCGTCCATGCTCCCTTGCGACAGGCGCATGCCCTGGCCCGTCTTCTTGCTCAGCGAGTTTGCTTTGATCAGGGTGGCCGATGGGTCGCCAGGCGGTGCAGGCGCCTTGCGTTGTGGGAAAAGGTTGTCCAGCTTCTTGTCCTCGAAGGGCGAGTGGCGCGGTTGGTCAAAGTCGACGTTCCGGCCCACAATGCCATAAGAAGGGTCTATAGATGGGCTCGTCTCCTTCATTGCTTGCTTGCGCTTGGCGAGATATTCTTGCTGCTTCCTCAGTTGCTCCGCCCTATACTCGTTCGCTTCTATCGTCAGCATTTTCTCGTCTCTATCCTTTGCAGAGATGGTGTTCTGCCTCGATGTCGGCGGCGACGAGCTGGACCGCTGCCGCTGTCCGTTGAGTCTGGCATATGCTTCTTCATCCATTGCCATGCCAGGGGGCATGAACGACGCAGAGAGATTGTTCTGGGCCTTTGATTGATACGCGTTTGGCTGTTGGGCATCGCCAAGGCGCACAAACCACTTCAGCGACCCGACCGCATCTGCTTTCTCCTTCTTGACCGTTGTGAGCTTCGTATCATCCAGCGGCTCCTCATGCTCGAACCTGCCCAACTCCGTCTGGTAGATATGGGCGCCTTCAACTGGCAACCCGAGGTTAATGCAGACTACTTGCCGCAACTCTGCAGCCGTCTCGACGTCCGTGACATCAACCATGCGGTAGTTCCAGTGGTCGGCAGTGGCCAAGACGAAGGCGCGGGCGCCTCCGGCCCGTTTGGGGCGAAGCGACGATGCGTAAGAGTACTCCTGTGTCGAGAAGCTGGAACCCGGCCGTTCGAGAGACGTCTCGCTCGCATTGCCGGCACGACTTCCCAGGGAGTTCGGCTTGAAGCTGACGGCAGGGCTAGTCGGAGACTCCTGATCCTCGGGCGAGCCAAGTCCCCCCTCTTCCTTCCGCTTCTTTCGCGACAGGAAGGACAAGAACGAGGTAGAGCCTTTTGCACTGCCGGGCGGGTCTGTCCCGGCACTTCTGTCGCCATCGTGGGGCGAGGGCCGGCCGCCGTCTTGGCCATAGCGGCGGCCATTACTAAGGTGGGTGCCATTGATCATCTCGGCCATGCCGCTCTTCAGCATCGCGGCGGCGTCGGCGGGCACACCAGAGCCATATATAGCTGCGTTTGAAGATACAGAGTCGGTGCTGTTGCGTGAGCGATGTCCAAATCTGCTGCTATGTGGGGATGCTGACAGATTGCCCATGGTAGAGGACGGGAAGAGGGCCGAGGAGGGGTTGGGACTGCCGCTCGGACTGTCTCTTCCCAGCGGTGTCTGCCCACGGAATGTACCTGCCTCGCCAGACTCGCTTGCGCTAGGGCTGTGCCGGCGCGTGCTGTCAATGTCAATGTTCTTCATTATCGTCCGATGGTTCGAGTCAGAACTCATCGCCTTGCCCAGCATCGGCATCGTCGTGGACCGCGATTGGGAGAACCTCCTCCCGCCGAAACCAGGGCCGGGCGCTTTGATGGGGGTCTGCGTTGCGAAGCCACATGGTTAGTGTTTGCCGTCCGATAGAGAATAGCATGTGGAGGTGGACAGAACTTACATTGGGCGAATCTGCCGAGTCGGGGCCCGCGCTCGAGGCCACACTCGCAATGGCGGACTCCCTGCGCGAGTGTCCCATTGAGGCCCGCGATGGGTCGGCCGGCCGCCCCGTCACAATGCCCCGGATCAGGCGACGCATTCGCTTCCCTTCCTCCCTCTCCTTGGGCTGGTCCCATCCGGCACCGCTCTTGGAGCACTGCTCCGCGAGCCGAGGGTAAACCTGCTGGTGCATCATGCCAAAGTTTCCACGCCCGCCGTGGCCGCTGCCAAGCTCCAGAAACTGCGCTCCATGAAGGTGGAGTGCTTTGAAGGTCTCCTGCCAGTCCCTGGAGAACTGGTTCGCCTGAAGCCACATCTGCACCTTATCCATCGGCCACTGAGCAGCCAGCTCGGGCGGAATTGCCGAGACCGTGGCTGAGTTGCTTGTTGTCGACGATCCCCTATTGGATATGTTGGACATGTTGGACATGGGAGCGGCCCATAGTCTATCGCGCCCCGGTGCATCGTCGAGCGGGGTGCCCGCTCCTCCCTCGAACTGGCTGCCCGTACTCCAGCCGCCCATTCCGTTGTCATCGGCTAGCCCCAACCCGGGAATCCCGACGCCTTCGCCATAGGTATCACCTCCTTGCGGTATATATGTCGCGCTCATCTGCTCGCTGGGCGGCGGGGGCGGTGGGATCATGCCGAGGGATGCGCCTGGTGACGGCGAAGCGGCCATCGCAGCAGCCGCCGCGATCGCCTGCGCGTGGAGCTTCGGATTATAGGCTTGAAGACCGCCTCCAGCGCCGCCGGGCGGGGGCGGGGGGATATTTATGTATGCGCGGCCCCAAGCGCCCGTCCACGGCGCTCCGCCCAAGGCGCTGGCGGGCAAGGAACTGTTCGGCGGAGGAGGGGGAGGAGGAAGCATGCCCGGCGCACCAGGGTAGCGCGGGGGCGGGGGCGGGAGAGATATCATATTGTTGTTGATGTTGTTATTTATCGGCGGGCTCATCGGCGGCGGCGGCGGGGGGACTTGGTACGGACGTGTCACGTCCCGCTGCCCGTTGGCGTTGTACATCTCGAGAATCGATGGGATGGATTGCGCTCCTGGTTCGAGCGATCGGCGGCGGCCGGCTAGCCTTCACTGACTGGCCCGATGGAAGGGAGAGTGCCAAAAGCAATACCGGTGCTGCGAACTCTGGATGGCGGGCGCGGCGGAGATGTCACGGCGCAAGTCGCATTCTGGCGGGGCTGAGTCTCGAGTGAGGCGAGGCCACCAAGCTGTCAGCTCTGGGGCGTCCTCTTCTCTACCTCTGAGGTTTTTGGTGTTTGGCGGGAGTCCAAGGCGTTCCCGTCGTGTGCCTGCCTGCCTATGGGATGGCCGCAGCAGGTCTTTAGCGCGGAAATTGGCGCTTGGATGGGCGAATCAGGAATAAGGAATCAATGTGGACCCACCAGCAAAAATGGATTCGATCCCTCGCGCAACCAGGATCTCCTTGCCTCACTTCTTGGAGCCGAGAACATATAAAGCACCTTTCCCCAAAGTCGGTTAAATGGGCACTTACGACAGTGCAGGGACAATGCAGATGGGACATGTTGATCCACCTCGAATGCTTGGATGGGTGCCCCTACTAAATTCGCGCTCATATTTTACGCACGGGCCATGTGCCCGTAAGCAATCCTCTACATACTGGGCAAAGAGCCGGCCTGTCGACTTGAGACTTGGCTTTATCACATCGATCTGGGCTCGAATAATGCATCACCCTCGAAAATATCGCCATCAGTTTTATATACAACTCAGTCTCCGCTACAGATGTACTAGCCCGCAGATCATCGCCGACAAACCCCATCATCTCAGCGTGTACATAAAACCGGGGCTTGCTTTACAGAGAAGGGGTTTTGGATACAGAAAGAAAAAAGGGTGTAGAGCATTGTGTGGTAGTGTAGTTAGGTAAGTTCGAACAAACGTCATAGAGTTTCTTTCTTCGCTATTTTGAGAACAATGGAAGGCATGCTCTCCAAAGAAATAAACTCGTATGGTCTTCTTATCCAAACTCTCAGAAACTGTTGGGGGTATCCTTTGTTCTCACCCTTTGTTCCCTTATGGCAGGACAACAACATGGCCAGGTTAAGGCATCTATCGCCTACTTCAACTGATCATTGAAGGATAGAACAGGTAGACAAGAAAGCAATCGGTCTGAGTTACCTTGTATCTCATTTGGAT
Source organism: Podospora didyma (assembly GCA_033439775.1). Taxonomy (NCBI): domain Eukaryota; kingdom Fungi; phylum Ascomycota; class Sordariomycetes; order Sordariales; family Podosporaceae; genus Podospora; species Podospora didyma. Next base: position 1,146,974 of record JAULSW010000004.1, read on the forward strand.
GAATTGACGGCATGCACCTTATGACGACATGAACAAAACGATAGAGAACAGATGATAACTGCAAAATTGTGAGAGTTTGCCCATTGGTTGTTTTGCAGCTGCTTCATGAAAACTGCAGCTAAATAAGATAGTCCTCAAACTGATATTGCCAATTTATACCTCCTTTCACCAAATAACTCGAATTCGCCTCATTTTCAAGAAGTTTCAAGTATATTATCCACAATTCCCCATGTCTCTCACGTGCCACTTGAAATACCAACCACTACACAACGGAATACATTTTCTACTAATAATGAATAAACAACATGTATCTATACAGAAGAAGCCAGCGGCATAAAATTACAAGACGTCCAGATTAGCGGTAGAATCCTGGCGCGCTGGCATAACTCCCGTTAACAAACCACGTCCCGGCAACTGAATAATCGCCGCTGCGCTGCCCGCCCAGCATATAAGCAAACCTGAAATATTCGGGCGTCTGGACGACGTGCTGATCTCTCGTCCACGTAAACACCTGATCGGCCAGCGGCTCATCGGCAAAGAAGCGCCTAAACCGCTCGACATCGTTCACCATGACGCTGATCCCCTCGATCCCGTCCATGCTGACATTTTTGGGCTGCAGCCACTTGAACGAGATGGTGCCGGGTGAGATGTTCAGGTTGATGTTGGGAACGACGACTTCGGGAATGAGGGAGTCGAGCAACCCGTCACCGCGGAGAGCGTCGGCGGTTTGCAGGACGGAGTCGAAGCCCCAGCGGGCGACGCCGTTGCAAAACAAGCCCAGCAGCAGGCCCTGGTACAAGAGGGACGGGCGAGTTTGCATGCTGGTGCCAGGAAGGAGGAGGAGCGCAATGATGTAGTGGTGGATGCGCAGCTTGAGGCCAGGGAGGGCAAGGCATACCAGGATGCCACCGATAAAAAGTCCATAAAGTGATAGGTACGGGTAGAGCCTACCCTCTAACCAAAAGTGATACGCCTGCACTATCACGATCAGGCCTATGGCAACGATGATGCCGGCGAGAAAGACCTTAGCGCCAGGCTCCTGCTCAATGTCATGGGCGGTGAGCCGTTGGAGTGGGATCCAGCCAAAAGTGTGGTTTGCGAGCGCGCCCATCCAGAAGCCGCCCAGCCATAGTACGGTTTTCTCAACCTGTGCAGTTGCGACGAGGGTTTGGATGGTCCGCCGAGCGCAGGCGAAGTACATGATGGCAGCGCAGAATATGGCAGGGAGCAGGCGGCCGACAAACTGTGACACGAGCGACGGCAGAATGATGTCAGATGGGCCCGACACGTTCGGGGGGTCAGAGACGAGGGCGACATGACCAAAAATGCCGACGAACGTAACAAAATACAGAATCGCTGGTGACATGGTGAAGAGGGACAGGACCGTGGTAAAGAAGAGCGACACGCTCAGCAGTAGCTGGCGCGGATCTTTCTGACCGCTGTCACATTGGACGTGGCTCGCATCATTTGTCACAGTGAACGACAGGGGGAAGTACGAGTCGAAGCCGATCGACTCGATGCCGTTCTGGCTCGTAGCGAAGTAGCTGTAGTAGTTTCCAATAACAGATACGACGCCGCAGCCGCCTGACGCGTCGTCGATGACCCCGGCGTGGATGGCGGAGCCGCAGAGGAAGGAATCGCCCCGGTAGACTGGACCTCCTATTACCAGGGGCCTGTAGTTGACATCCTCGGGACCGACGTGACGGGGATTGAGCACGCGCACACCGGCGCAGTCGGCGGGACAACGAAAGGCAAAGGACTCGTTCGAGAAGGGCTGGCAGTCTATCCCGTCGAGACCGCACTCGTTGTTCCGGCGCCAGAGGGTATCGACACAGTCGAGGTGGCGGACGACATGGCCAGAGTTGTCCTTGAGGGTTCCCTTGCTCTTTACCAGGGGCACAGCCAGAGCGCCGAGCCACGCCGTGAGGAATACGACGAGCAGGAGCCTCCTCTGCCATAAATGCGGCAGCCACCCGTCGAGTAACATGACGGGGAACTCCTGAACAAATGGTAAAAGGGGCCGAATGACATGAGCCTTGGACTGTGAAGGCCCACGAAGAAAGCTGACGAACCCAGGCGCCCCCGACCTAACGCCCCGGACCTCAGCCCCAACCCTGGGGTTCAAGGACACCGGGCGCGAGACATCGTCAAGTTCAAACTGCTCAAATTCCTCGCCGTCCAGAAGCTGGGCCTCCTCATCCTCGTCCCGCGCGTCGTCCTCTTCGTCAGAATGGCTGAGTTCATCGTGGCTCACACTAAAGTCGTATTCGGCGGGCAGTGGCTCGCCACTGTCTGCGAGTCCCATGAGGAAGAGGATTAAGATTTGACGCTGCGAAGTAATTTTGGCTTTCGTAGGCCGACCTCATCCGTCAATGAGTGGGAAGACCGTATGAAGTTGTTTTCGATATGTACCGAATGATGATGGACAGGCGCGGAACGAATGGATCAATCTCAAATGAGGGCCAAGAACGTCGTGTGCTGGACACACACAACCATTAAGAAGATGCAATATCGACCAAAGAAACGACTCGCAACACTAAACGCTAACTCGCGCAAGCAAGTAACCAAAACAAACGAGGGTATCGAAGAGACCAAAAGAATCGGCTTGCTGATGACGAACAAACCAAACCAAACCGAACAAAACGACGTCGGCGAGTGAAAATGAATCCCCAAGGTTTCAGCTGAACAGAAATCAGCCCATCTGTGGTTGGTCGAAATCGAATGACTAAGCAATGGCGCTTTTAGCTGAAGATAACGTGGTGTTGAAGGATCGAAAAGGGGCAAGAACGCCCCCACTACGTCGCATTCAACACGTGCAGCTCGGTCAATCGAATGTTTTATGTCTAGGTCTAGTAGATTTTATTGATGCAATAATTTCAGTCAGTTCGCATTATTTATGTTTTTGCAAAAAAGCCGACCCCATCCCCATTCTATATCGTTACAGTATTTGTCAACATCCAGTAGAGCGGAATATATTACAAGTAGTACAGTGTCTCATCAATACACAGGTCCTGTCAAAGCCCCTTCGGTCAGCCACCAACCAGCATCATCCCCCATTCGCTTAAGCGTCGATGAAAGACTTGACGTTGCTGAGCCAGGCAAGATACTCGCGCTGCTCCTTCATGTCCATGTAGTCGGGCACGAAGACGGCCAGGGCCTGTGTGATGCCCCGGTCCTCGAGGTAGCGCTCCATCAGGACCTGGAGATCCTCATCGAGACTGCCGAACGGCGGGCCCGGGTACAGGTCTTGCGCAGCGTGCGTCGCGTCGGCCGACTCGCCGTGCGCCAGCTTAGCATCCTTGTAGTAGAACATGTTCTCCACCACGATGGTGCCGTCCTGCGCGATCGCTTCGATGGTGAGAGCGCCCTTGTTAGGCTTCTCCACCACGATATTCAGGCGGCACGGAACAGCCGCCTCATCAGCGCCAGCGCCCATATCGTCCTCACCCTCCATATCCGACGCGCCACGCGAGCCCTGTTGCCCGTTGACATCGCCGTCCATCTCCTCGTCCGCAAGTGCGGGGTCCTCCTCGCTATACGGGTCATTCTCGTAGTTGTGCAGGTCTGCAATGGAGAAGGAAACGGTAATCCTGAGAAGTGTGTTAGCACCTGTGGGATGAGAAGCTGCTAAAGCGGTTGAATGAATGGGAATCTCACTTCTCGTTGTTGTGTGTGCGGGTCAGGATGACCTCCTCCTTGCCGGGGATGTCGACAATTTCAAACGGGCCGTTCTCAAGGAAGTCCTTGACGCTCGCGGGCAGGGGCTCGTGCTCCTTGACGTCGTGCTCGAACTCGATCTCACTGGTCAGCTTTGTTGAGAGCTCTTCGTCGGTCTCACTGGGAGCGTTTCTCCGGAAGACGGATGTGGAGAACGTAGAAAGTTGTTGCTGCTGGGGGCGCAGAGTCGCAGAGGCCTTGAGCAGGCTATTTGTCCTGGACACAGCCTGGCACCGTCCGACCATAGCAGCCCGAGCCAGTGTTGCGCGCGGCGCTGAGCGCGCGACAGCCCGAAGAGACATCATCATCTTGCCGGTGTAAGTGTGTTTATGTGGTTAGGAGGATGATGCGGTCGGAGTGGTGGATGAAAGAGAGCTTGATGGAGGAGGCAGAAGAAAATTTCCCAAAGTGAAATATATTAAGGTTCCTCCTGTTGTCGATGGCCCCTGCGACCTAAACTACAAGCTCCATTAGCAATTAAAAAATATAGTGCACAGACCACAAAATATTGCCCAATCAAGGCCACGAATTGTCACGATAACGATAAGAGGCACAGGGGTCCGGGTCGATGGGTGAAGCGACCAGGGAAGAAGCAAGATGTTCTGGAAGAACTTAAAAGTCCACTGTACCTAGATGTATTTGAAGTACATTCGATGCTTTCAAAGATATATATTTATGACGTTCTTAATGATTTCACACCCCTAAATAAAATCATCAAATGCGTATAATGCAATTTGAGAAGGCATGTTAGTTATTGAAGAGGGCTTATATACCAGGTATCTTAATCATGCCATATTTTACAGCCTGTATTTCTCTAGCAGAGTTTTAAAACACTGGGTACAGTCATTCTGGACACCTTTCACATTTCGTGTCTAATTTAGGTTGTTTTGTATGAAGTATGCGCCACACAATCTTTGCAACCAAGTGCTGCTGGCAAAGATCAAGATAGAAATAACTTAACCCCCAACTCTCAGACTCAGGACAGCTCTGATGATACGGATAAGTAATCAGAAGACAGAGCAAGTCTCATCCCGTGAGCTCACCCAAATCTATTTTATCCAAAACATGATGGCGGTTGTCTCCCAATATATTCGCTGGACCAGCCAGACCCGTTAGAGGGAAGAACAGCATTTTCACCTCCTCCTATAGAATAACCCAGCCCGCCTGTTTCTTCTGGATGACCCGTATTCCACACCGCTGGCTTCTTTGCACTGCCAGCATTGTTGTCTTGTCTGATCGCGGTTGCTGAGAACACCCTCTAAGCAGCTACCGAATATACCACTTGCCTTAGCTACAGGACACAGCTTCTCGGAAATGAGAACTGTCTCCTCGCTGCCGCAGACAACGCATATGCGGGCGTGGGTCGTGTACAGACACATCTCTGATACTGACTTCTATAGCTGTTGTGTGGAGCTCTTATAGTTGACTAGGTAGTTGAGTTCAGTTAGCCTACACTATATATGGCCTCCGAGCTCTGAATAGTGAGAACTCTACAAACCTGGAACAAGAAGGGGCAGCGTTTATGGGCGAGTTGAGTTTAACTTTTGTTTGAGGCTGTATAAGCTGTGTATTGTAACTAGTGAAGCGTTATCTGTATATGTATGAGCAATTGTTTGCCGGGTATAAGTTTGCTGGCCCAGCTTTGCGGAAGAGTACTGAAGACACTGGGAAAGGGAAAAAAGGCAGAAAGGGGGAAGGGGACAGGATTTCAATGTTCATGTTTTTATCCTCGTCGAGCCTCTCACGACGTGGAATCAAGCCCGTCATGTGTAAGCACAATAGTTCGATCAGCCCGAGACCCGATCTGTGGGTTAGTTGCTTTGGTCTGTTTTGAAGAACGAATAGGAGGCACGAACAATGCCCCTTATCCGAGTTTCTTTTTTACATGGGGCAACAGTTAGTCGATAGACATGATTTAGGCGATTCGTCACCGGGCCCTAGTGGAGACCGGGTCGGGGAATTGCACACAAAATATTACAAGATGAGATGTTGGCCATACAGAGTGGCGCCATGGTGAGGAAGGACAAGCGATGTGCGGGTATCCGTGCGGAGTGAAAGAAGGATGAACGGGAAGAGACATAAGTTGGTCGTGTGCGATGGCAGTTATCTTTCTGAGAGACAGAGGGCAAGGTTTGTTGTTGTGCTATATGACTAGGCTAGGGGTAAGGTGAACACAGCTAGTCAGCCTGGCGGCGGCCGGGTCAAGCTTCCAGATACTAATGGCCGGTCTCAGAGATATGAGGCCGGGCCGTGGCCGAAAAAAAGCGGCTAGCCGCTGCCGCACATATAAACCCTCCCCGCTGCCGCACACAAATTGGTGCGAGAAATGCTGACTCTGCCTGATTGCAGGAATTTCCGTGGCGTCCAATGCGTCGTACGGCAGCGAATAGCGATTCCCGGCGGAGGCAAGAAGGGGATGCTTCTGTTACGTACGGAAGACCCCTCCTTATGGCGTTCAACGGTATCGTCTGGGGAGCTGCAGCGCTGAGCCAAGCGTCGTTTCGAGAAAACAAGCAGTGTGGGGCAGGGCGGCTGCGTAACCCGAGGATGCCCGGCGGTTCTCGAGGGATTGTTGGAGTACCATGCAAAATTTGTCTAAGGACACGGAAGCATCTCTGAAGCGTTGCACGAGGCGGAAGTCGGAATGAAAGTGGCCGTACTCCGAACAAAAGCATGCGGGACAGAATATCTGCACCTGTCTTGGGTAAAACGCAAGGAGTTTGCATATATTGTCTTGAGAAAACATGCTGGCGGCCCTCCGGAGGGCGAGAGAATCGGAAAGTCCAACCGATCTGTTGGTCGGCTGTTGTGGGTATCACTGGTGTTGCGGTCGCCCAGCCGCCAATTTTCCCTTAAAATAGTGTGGTTTCAGTTGCTCTGAGGAGGGAACAGAGCTGGCTTCACGACCCCCGTGGCTGAGATTTTGACCCAGGAGAGATTTGCCAGGTACGACCAGGAACCTTCCCAACGGTCTAACAGTGAGAGAGTCTCCTCGTTGGCGAGGTCGGGCATGTCTACAATGCCAAGTTAGCTGTGCAATTTCAGAGGCAGGGAGACGCTTCTACTAACAAAAACCATTCTTCTGTTCCTTCTCAAGAGTAGCAATTTTTATCTTAAGGAGATCTTCTGTGGCACTTGCAGGCCGCCCTGCTCGCCGGGTCTTCTTGATGGCACTGAACTCCTCATCAAACTGATGCACGTAGCTGAGGCGGCCGTCAGCAGGTATTTTCACTTTCACCAACAATGCATGAAATGATCACACGCACTCGTGAATTTTGGCTTGGATGGCCCCCAACTCCAGCGGCTTGTTTTCGTTCTGCTCTGCTACCTCCTGGAAGAATGCAACGCGGTCGACTGTTTCGCGGTCAGTTTCGTTCGAAGCCATCAGTATAATTGACAGGGGGCACCAACGGAGAGGCTTGTCCCTCTGCTTCCTCGTCCGCGCGAGTTTCTCGAGTTTCTCATCGCGGCCTTGAGCGGTGTGGAGTCTCATGGAATCGCGACTGTTCTGATGCAGGCCATCAATGACGCCATTTCTCTTGCGCAAGATCTTCTTGCGCGTTTTCTCCAGTGTGTTCGGCATCTTGAAGGCTTTGATATTGATTCCACCGCCGTTGTCTTTTTGCCGGCTTTCTGTGTCGTCGCCCGTCGTTTTTTTCTTGCAGCAGCAAACTTTTGGTGGGGCGGGATGTCCGATAAGACCTTATCAGTGACGAGGGCCTGGGCCGCCGAACCAAGCAGGTGGAGGGGTCGGCAAAAATTGTAAGTGAGAATGAGCTAAGAAGGTAACGGCCTACTGGTAGCAGATTTAAAGAAGAGAATACACGCAGATGGTAAACAACGTAAAACTTTCATATTATGACTAAGTACTCCTAGTGCAACTTTTCTATTCCATCATAAAAACGACGCAATTAATTTATCTAGGGAGATATTTGAAAGGGGGATGGACCCGAGGTAGCGGCCATGACAGGGCACCCTGCGCTTTGTTCTAGCCGTTCTCAGCCGTTAGTGTCGGTCGCGGGGGTAACACGCGGTCGCGCTTGCCTGCTCGAAATGTCGGTCTAGTGTAAATTAATTCGTGAAGGTCAATGCCCCATTGCCACAACCCAGGGCGCTTCCCAGCGCAAGACGTGCAGACTCCATTCTGCCCACCTTGCTCGGATCGCATCCCACCCGGCCTCAATTCCATTTCTCGTGTGCCCACCATTGTTCAGAACTACTATCGTCTACTCGTACGTCTTTGTCGACCTGCCACCTAGCCAGCGAACACAAAAAAAAGAACCAAGACGCGTCACCTTGCCGCGAATAAGCAAGCGTGCCACAGCCCGGCGCGTCTCGAAATCCGGCAACTTGGCCATCCCACTGCTGCCGACATCCATTTTCCATGGCCGTGTTCTCGAATTGAGAGCTCCTACTCCCATTATCGGTTCTAAAGCCCGCATCGGTGGCTTCGCATCGGCCAGTACCCGTGTTTATCGAGAGCCGTGAGGATGGGCATCACAGGTACCCCATCCAAATTGCCGACCCATTAACCCACGACGGCTCTGACTCGGTGCATCTGCAGGCCTCCTTCCGCTGCTGAAGTCTATCCACCGGCCTACCGAGCTTAAAAAGTATGCGGGCGAGACTTTCGGGATCGATGGTTATGGGTGGCTTCATCGGGGAGCCATCGGCTGCGCCGTCGAGCTGGCCCAAGGCAAGCAAACCCGCAAGTAAGTGGGAAAAGGTCTGGTCTGCTCTTGTATGACTCGAAGATATTAACTTTCTCCAAAGATATGTCGACTTTGCCATGCATCGTGTCAGGATGTTCAAGCATTATGGGGTGACCCCTTATGTTGTATTTGACGGTGACTACCTTCCCAGCAAGGCCAAGACCGAAGAATCTCGTGAGCATCGTCGGGAAGCCAGTAAAAAGCTCGGCATGGAGCTTTTGAAGGCTGGCAAAGCGTCGCAAGCTTATGCCGAGCTACAGAAGGCCATCGATGTGACCCCTGAGATGGCCCGTCTCTTGATCGAAGAGTTAAAAAAGGCCCAGGTTCCGTACGTGGTCGCCCCTTACGAAGCCGACTCCCAGCTCGTCTATCTCGAACGGCAAGGTATAATCAGCGGTATTGTCTCGGAGGATTCGGATCTGTTAGTCTTTGGCGCAAAACGACTTCTGACCAAAATGGACAAGTATGGCCAGTGTATTGAGATCAACCGCAGAGACTTCTGTGCTGTCCGCGAGATCTCGCTCACCGGGTGGACGGACAGTGAGTTCCGGCATATGGCCATTTTTAGTGGATGCGATTACCTAGCAGGCGTCAACAACATGGGACTCAAAACGGCATATCGCATGATCCGGAAGCACAGGACGCCGGAGCGCGTAATTAAGATGCTTCAGTTCGATGGCGAGCGCCGAGTGCCAGCGAACTACCTTGCCGAGTTCAAGCAAGCTGAGTTGACCTTCTTGTACCAACGGGTATTCTGCCCTAAGAAGCAAGAGATTGTCTTCTTGACAGAGCCAGATCCATCCTTGGATGTTGCGAACATGCCGTTTATTGGGTCATACGTCGAAACAGAGCTGGCGCGATCCATCGCTCTTGGTGATGTCAACCCTATAACTAAGCAGCGGATTGTGATTCTGGCCTCGCCATCTAAACGGCGGATCAGCCAAACATTTCCACCGGCCGACACCGGCAATAAACGGCTGGGAAAGCCAATCACGGACTATTTCGCAGGCCATCGCCGCATTCCTCTCGGGGAGATGGATCCGAACTGTTTTGCCGTAGTACCTGGTCAAGCCAACGGCCTTGCCCACGCTGTGGTCCCTCGTCCCGTTGTTTTCCCGCTTCCACGACCATATTTGGAGGAACCAGACACAACAGCGAACCCGGCCCGGCGATACAAGACCGGAACATCCCGACGGAAAACAGAGCCAGTCACTAACCTCCTCGCCTCTGACCCGTACGATCTTGTGCCAAATCGACGTCGGACCATGGGGCCAGCCGTCGAGGTGTACCAAGATCTGAGCGCTTCCATGAGACCGCCAAAGAAAGCGCGCTTGTGTGAAGATCTCCCCACGGCCGACACCGACCAGGCCCCTGAGACGAGTAAATACTTCGCAGCGCCAACGGCAAGTAAGCCAAAAAAGAAAGCAGCTCTCAAAGTAGCCGATCCAATATTAATGTCGGATGATTCCATCGATGAAGCGCTTCTGAGCTTTGAGGAGCTTGTGGCGGGGGGGAAGAAGGACGACGCTTCCCCTGCCAATCGGGCCACTCGAGACAACAGTGTGCCCAACGAGGAGGTCGAAATTCCCGTGTCACCCTCTCAAGTAAAACCCAGTCAAGATGGAGCCCAAAGGAAGGCTGTTGCAGACACACCTCCCAAAGCACGCTTGCAGCAATTCGCGTACACTTCGACCCGAACCACCACGCGAACGTCTCATGGACTGCCCACGCCTTCGTCGAGCATGCAGAATTCAACGAGCGCAAGCAACACTCCTCCCAAGAACATCTTGACCCCAAGGTTGACGCCGCTGCAGCGTCTCGGTGCTCAGGCCCTACAGCGGGGGACACCTAGGGCGGCGGTTTCTGGGGGGGCTACACCGTCCAAGGATAGACGGTCATTTGGTGAATTGCCTCTGAATCCAGCCTTAGTTCCGTTACCAAAGGTGGATATCAAAGAGGTCAAGGCCCTTAACAAGCCTCTGGGAAGCGAGGATCAGCTCATTCCAGAAAGCGACGACGAGAACGATCCAGATCGCTCGGCCGGCGATGGTGAAGGGAAGTCTGCCCCAAGACGGCTAGATCTCTCACGGTTTTTGTATGCGTGATTCGTTACATCATTATTGTAACGACAATCCTACAGGGCATTTTCAGTGTGACATCAATACACATAGCGCCTGGCGTTTTGGCCGATTGTTGGCGGAAGTATCACCTGGAGTTCTGGAGTCGATACTTAACCTGGTTGAATTTATTGGGCTGGTTAAGCTTTGGGCATGAATACTGGCGTTGTTTGGGACTAAAGTTCAGAGTATGGTCGCAAGGCCAATTATATGTGCATCTCAATAAGATGACGGTGTGAGGGGCGCAGAGTATGATCATCGTTGGAGGGGCTTCTCCCATATTTTAGGTATGTTTTCTGCAAAGTGCCACATAAGCGATAGTGAGTCTGCCGTTTTGGTACGTTGAAAAGTGTTAGGGTATATCTAAGAATGCTCAAGAGGTTATTTCAATTCTTTCGTTCTCGCATTTTCTCAGTGACAAGGGGGTGAGAGAACGGTGAGGGGCGTATAATCCGTAGTGTAAGTCCCAAATCTTCACCGCCTCAGGCAGAATTCCTAGGTGGGGCGGAAACCGAGATCTCCACACTTGCCAAAAATGCACTGGAGAGAAAATTCATCCTCGTCAAGCACGCCTCTTTTTTTTTCTGCTCGAGGCAGTCCCGACTTGCGACCGTTTCACCCCACGGCCTACGACCTAAACCTAGTCGGACTGTATTTCCCGTCGCATTCTGCACTCGTCGCTCCCCCGATTGCGCTTCCGTATACGAGCAGTCCAGAAAATATTTTCGAAATGGCCGACACCTCGCTGCAGGTAAGCGATTCCCCGACCACCATAAATCTGGACTGTGGCCGTGCCGCGATCGAGTGCTGATTCATAGGATTACGATGACAGGATCGCCTGCGTGAGCATGCAATGGCCTTTGACGGCCTTCTGTCTCTCATTCCGGCCAAGATGTACTATGGCGAAGATACTAGCGTATGTTGCCTTCATCTCCCGCTCAGCAAACCCAAAAGTCGCCTTGGCCTCCTTTCTTGAACCCCGCGCACCGCTGCAGTTTTTAGTTCCCCCGCACATACCCACATCAGTATCGGAAAATGAACCTCTATGCTGATGTCAATGTTCCGTGCCATAGGACCAGTGGAAAAAAAAGAAACAGACCAAGGAGGAAGCCAAGGCTGCCAAGCGAGGGAAGCTAGACCCCGACAGCGAGCTCAACCGCGACGCCAAGGACGTTATGGACGAGCGCGCACGGAGCAAGCGCAAACTGCGCGAGATGGAGGCAGAAGACGACGAAAGCTCACAGGACGACGAGGACGACCTGGACAACGACATCCTCGCTGGTGTGGAGAGGGAGAAGCCTGGCGAGGGGTTGAAGAAGGCCGCCGAGGAGGAGAAGGCTGCCAAGAAGCAAAAGATTGCGGGGGTTTCGACTGACGAGCCTGCCGCACCCCAAAAGACGCCAAAGAAGCAGAAGAAGGACGTTGCCCAAGTCGCTTCTTCGAGTAAGCAGACGTCGAAACAACAGGTGTCTGAGGATACAGTGATGGAAGATACTCCCAGCAAGACCAAGGCTAAGGATGAGAAGAAGCTTGCGAAGAAGCTGCAAAAGGAGGAGAAGAAAAAGACAAAGGCTGAGAAGTCTGCTAACAAATCCGCCGCAGCCGAAGCCGACCAAGCCAACAGCGGGAGCGGCGAAAGGAAACAGCCTTCCATCAAGCCCTCCACGGAAGTCGACGAGGAGGCAGATGTTGATGATATGGTCCCCATGGACCTGTCCGGGCTCGTGACAAAAGAGGACGAGTCAACAGCCAGATCAACGCCACAATCTGCAGTTTTCGATAGCCAACCCCACGCCAAGAATGCGTCAGTCGAACCTATCAGCACCACCACATCAATTTCATCCGCCGTCACGCCATCCGAAAAGCCCAAATACATCAAACTCCCGGCCGACATCTCCGGGCTTCGAGCGCGGCTAGACGCTAAGATTGAGGCGCTGCGTGCAGCCCGAAAAGCCGACGACGCCGATGGTACGCCGATCCGGACGAGGCAAGAGCTGATTGAGGCCCGCCGCAAGAAGCAATTGCAGCGCCGGGAACACAAAAAGGAGATGCGACAAAAGCAAAAGGAGGAGGAGGACCTCAAACGGGAAGAGGCGCTCGCCAGCTCCCAGAACTCGCCCAACAGCATGCTCAGCCCGCTGTTTGAGCAAAACGACGAGGCCAGCGCCAACCATTTTGCGTTTGGGCGGCTGGCGTTCACGGACGGGACACAGATGTCGCACGACCTGAGCTACACGAAGGCCGCTGGCGCAAAGAAGAAGGGCCCATCAGACCCCAAGACGGCACTGCTGAAGTTCGAGGCACAAAAGAAGCGGTTCGAGGCGCTCAACGACGAGAAGCGCAAGGAGGTGCTCGAGAAGGAGACATGGCTGGCGGCGCGCCGGCGCGCCGAAGGCGAGAAAGTGCACGACAACGAGGCGCTGCTCAAGAAGGCGCTCAAGCGCAAGGAGTCGGCCAAGAAGAAGAGCGAGCGCGAGTGGTCTGAGCGTGCAAAGGGCGTCTCTGATGCTATTAAGAGCAAGCAACACAAGCGCGAAGAAAATCTCAAGGCGCGGAGAGACGGGAAGGGTGCCGGCAAGGGCAAGAAGAAGGGCGTCGCAACAAAGAAGAAGAGTCGGCCCGGCTTTGAAGGGGGCGGCTTTGGAGGAGGAAAGAAGAAATAGATGATTTCTTTCTTTCCTTCTGATTGGCAGCGGCTGCCGATACAACACACATTACATGTAAACTGGGCGTGGTCGAAATCATTCGTTGTATGAGGCGTTCGGGAGCTGGGTTTTGATACTACTGGACATAAATTTACACGGCGGCCATGCTGCCCAACTTTTTTTGTTTTATGGCATCTGGCCTACTGGTCTGGGATTTGGAGGGAGGGGATAGGAAAATGTCAAATTCATACACTGTTCTATTTACTGGTTGTCTTGGTTCGCCACGCTGAGTTTTAACTTTTCGCAAACATGAGGCTAAGAGAGCTGGCCCGCCGTCAGTAAGGTATCATATGACCCTAAACCTATAGCGTGGAAGAAAAAAACAGTTTAATGAAAATCCCTAATCGACGAAGTAAACGGACTATAGAATAGATAGATGATGAATTCATAATAATAGGAAAACTACTCATTGTAACAGCTTGTTAATTATAAAACCTCATGTACCTAGATAGCACTCCATTGCATATCTGATTTTTTAATTCTCCAGGTCAAAAGAGGACATATTCATAAACGAGACAATGGAAGGGTGGGGGTTTGAATGTGCACGAGTTCCAGTTTACTAGGTATCATTCAAGTGCCTAAAGAGAGTAGACTAGGAATCACATGGAATGATAATGATAATAATCCAAGTAGCTAAAACTATGATAACACAGCTAATAACAGCCAAGAAAGTAATTGGTGTAGATAAAAAGAAAATATGAAGGAAAGAGAACCTCTCTCTCCCCCTCCTCCTTTCGCTTCGTTTTGAATTACCTTTTTCCGCTTCTCCCATACTTCCCTCCACCGTTCAGGTTCTCCTTTCTCCCACAGCAAGCTCCCCTCCCTCCTCCTCCCCCCCAAAAAAAGAAAAACAGATCGAGAGAGAGAGAGAGAAAAAAAGGGGGGGAAGATGGGGTTACAGGAAGGAAGGGAAAATACTAAATGCAACCAAAACCGAAAACCGAAAACGGGAAACGGGAAAACCAAACCAAACCAACCAAAGCGAAAAGAAAAGAAAACAAACCAATCCCTATTTTTATGCTTTGCCAAGCTAAGTAGGTTAGTTTCTCGTGTATCACTTTATCGCTCCCATTCCCCCTCTGTCGTCGTCCCCTCCAATAATAACCAGCAGCAGCAGTGGTAGTAGATAGTAATAATAGCAAAAGTCCCGATCTTTCAGCTTTCCTTTTCACCCATCCTCAAACCCTTCAAATCCATCCATCCATCCATTCGCACCCACATACCCGTCTGTCTGTCTGTCTGTTCATTCCGCCCGCCGCTACCCCTTTATTGATGCACACAATCGATCGTTGCTGAAACCCCCCCTTCTTGCCAGCCACATTTTGTTCCTCGCTAGAAAAAGCCAGTAAGTGCGGACAGAAATAAAAAAAACCGTCCACGTCAGGTATAAAAACCCTAGACAGATGGATAGCAGTGGCAGTGGTGGACATAAAAGAGGCTATTAAACTCTGCAAACAGATGGATTGGCAAACGAAGCCTTGCGTGGGGTCTCTTATCCGTATCTTCTCAAATGGCGCAAAAGTGACAAAAAGCCTGGAATAAAAAGAGCTTGAACAGTCAAGACAAGAGACCATTTGATTTTAATTCGGGTATGTAATGAAGGATGTGATCATCGCTGTTGGGTAGCTGAGAATAGTGGTAGTAAGGCAGGGGTAGCAGCAGCAGCAGCAGCAGCAGCAGTAGTAGTAGTAGTAGTGGCGATAGTAAGGTGAAGGAAGATAGATGAAGTGGATGCCTGCTATGGCAGTAAACTCAGATAGTGCCGGTGTCCCCAAGCCCCTAGAGGAGGGAATCGACGCGGGTGAAAACACTGAGACAGGCCGCCACAACCTCGAGCTGGAGTTCCTTGTCCCCCGACTTTGATACTTCCTACAGACAGCAAGGTTCAGCAAAAGGAAACATGGGCTGTTTGTTATCAGCGGCCCAGACTCACCTCGGCAATAATCTGCGGTATGTTCGCGCCGATTCCGTTGGCGGTGGCCTTTTTCCCAAAGGGCCATTGGCTGTAGTCGGCGAGCAGGTCATCCGTCTGCGTAAAAGCCTTTTCCCTGGCGTCGTGGCCGAGGGTGGACAGGGCGTTCTCGAGGACATTAGCCGCGTAGGCCGCGCATACCATGGCGATGGTCCGCAAGTAGCGGAATTCGACGTTCTCGGGCAAGAACTGGGAGCTATTGATTACGACGGTGCGCTGCGTCAGGACGTTGCGCACACGGCGCCGGATATCTTCTTTGGCGCCGCCGTCCACCACGGGATGTGTCGCCATGTCAAACAGAAGGAAGTTGCGCTTCTCAGTCCGCAGGATGCCCTTGTCCACCAGCCCCTTGGCCAACCGCTCGCGCACCTGCTTTAGTTGGTATCCGATCTTGAGGAGGTTCCAGGTCTCGCCTGTGTTGGGGCAGTAGTCAGCCTTGTGTTTGTTCAGGGATCTGTGGGCATGGGGGTGGCAGGGTCAGGGGGTGAGAAGTACCGCTCATCAGGTCAATCCAGGAGTTGACGCTCATCTTCTCACTCGAGTCCATCATCTTCAGAGCCTCGTCCAGTAGCACTTCGCCCGTCAGTGTGTTGTCAATGACCTCAATGGTCCGGTCTGGCAGGAGGAATCGCCGCCTCGAGGGGTCCTTCTGCATGCTGATGCGGCCCCGGAGGGCGAGTTCGAGGACGATGCAGCCGCGCAGGGCGTACGAGATGTTGTCGTTCCAGAACGAGAGATATCCCTATCAAGAGCAACCCCGAATCTGTCAGCCGCATATCGAGAAGGGACCAAAAAGAAAGGAACAATAAGGCAGAGGGCCTGAAGCAAGACACAATATGAGGGAAACAAACCTGCTTGTCCTTTAGACCCAGCAGCAGCACTTCCTCCATCAAGGTGAGCTTGGGCTGCTTGCTCCGCTCCTCGCTCTCGCTGATGTCGCGTGGGTCGAAAGCGATCTTGTGGCCGTTCTCGCCGCTCTCGTAGCTCGTCTCGGGGGCGCCGCCGTCCCTGACATTGTTGGAAGAATTGGACCGGGCGATGCTGCCGCTGCCCGGGGAGAGGGTCTCATCGTCTCCGCCGCCGCCGCCGCCTCCTGCTCCCCTCCGCCGTGTCAAGCCCGACGTGGTGGTCGACGCCATGATGATGGGCGATAATGGGATGTGCCAAATTGGAGCCAGTCGCCGGGTTGCAAGGGACACGTGTGGGCGTGGGCGCGCGCGATTCGGTGGTTGCGACGAGGGCGATTGATTGTTCACGCGTGCGTGTGTGTGCGTCTGTAGTTTTGTGTGTGCGCTGCTGCGTTGGGTGGTGTGTGGTCTTGAGACGGATGTTTGCCTGCTGTGGCTGCTCTAGCTCGGCCGCGGCGGTGCTGCTGCTTTGCGATAATAGTGGTGGAGAGATTTGACAGCGGTCAGCGAACCTGGAAACTCTCCCAAGAGCCTGGGGTCACGGTTGCGGTGCGGTTGGCGGAGTCGGAGTCGCGGAGCCAATCTCAAGGGTCCGTCAGTCAGCCGCGTCGCAAAAGAACAGGACCTGAGAACGGCGTCAAATCGTCCACGTAAATAGCGTTATATCTCGGCCGTCTTGGTGATTGGCGGCCCGTCTCCTTTGTCTGTCTCGGGTTACACTTAATTAGGTAGCCTTCCTTTCTGGTTTCTTTCTAGCTTCTTCTCGCTCCTTTTATTTTTCTCTCGCCTGCTCCTCCAGACCCCCCGCCCCAAAAGTAGTACCTGGCCTAGGTACGTCCTAGGGGGTTTTTAGTGCAGCAACGGGGCCTGATAACGATAGGAAGCCCCTGGGTTTGTTTCTGTCGTTGGTGAACGAAAAGATGTTCATTCGCTGGACAGATCGGTAAAAAGTGGACCAATGAGTGACCTCTTACTGCCAAGACTTTTGCGGCGTTCAATTATTGGCTACAGTTTTGGTGTTCGTTGCGTCGTCATTCGATTTGGGAAATGGCAAAGGAAACCACTCGTAGGATTCACATTCATGGGACCAACAGTCCAAGTGCTGTTACTGCCCATGCCAGGCGTCGTCAGCTGATCTAGAGGAATTTAGAGACAAATACAATGAGATGAAAGCAAATATTCGGATTCATCCCGTCGCTTGTATTGACGGAGTTGATTTAGGTTACTATGCAGGAAGGTTTCTAGTCTCTATGCGTACAACAAAACATCTCCCAGATTGTATGTGACTGTATATGGCATCCCTTCCCCAGCCTCTGAACTATGCGTAAACCAGCGGCGTCGCGATGCCGGAATGAAAATAGCCCCGGCTTCGTATTCCGGCCAAAGATGAAGTGCTATGCAAACCTCAGCGAGTGACTTCTAGTAGAATACCGCCTCGTCGCCTCCTGTACCAATATGAAGCAGAGTCTCCGTTTAAGAGATACTTGTGAAATCGAAGGACGAATTACGGGCCACCTTCTCCATTTACTCTGCTTCGTTGTCTTCATGGACACCCCATATTGTCAACCGAGAACGTCAACTAGGTCATAGGATAATTCCCTCCAAGTTCCATTCTCCTTTCTGCGCGCGCTTGAGCACCTCGCGGCCCTTCTCCGTCAACTCCGGCTTACCACCCTTGTCCGTGACCTGCTCAAAGAAGACGGGCTTCCAAGTCTCCCCGTTTTTCTCTCGCTCACGGGCCTTTTCTCTTTGTGCCTCCTCGAGTTCTTGCTTGACGGTCGTGGCGCGCGAGAATTGTTTGGACAGGATAGCTTTGGTGACCTCGCCCCAGAGATTCAGGGATTCGTTGGGAAGCTGTTGCTCAATTGGCGGCAGCACCTTAGGCGCCACGTTGAGCGGCGCAATGTCAATTATGGTGGTTTGCTCCTCGACTGGGTGTGAACTCTGTTCATATGTCAGCCAAGCTTCAAGTTGGCTTGCATCCGAATTCCACTCACCAACGGCTTCGGGCCGAGCGTAAAGACGATCTTGTCCTTCCACGGCCCTCCAAGTCGCACAAGAATATCCTCCACTGGGACATCCTTGATGCGCAGCTTGTCGTCGTTCTCGGGATCGTACCGGAAGATGATTCCCTCCACCATATTTGTAGACCGTGTGAGCCAGCCCTCGTCGTAATAGTGAAGGATGGCCTTCAGCTTGGTCTCGGGGCAAGTGACATAAGCGACATCCCCCACAGTGACACTGAGAGCTCCACGGAGGAGGCCGCCTAGGTGCGCAGCAGGGTGCTTGAGCTGATACGTCTCGTGGTCGCGCCGTTCAACGGTAATAAAAATGCCGAGGTTGTGCTCACCGGGCATCACCTTAATCGACGTGCCGGTGAATTTGGCGGTAATTTGATCAAACCCGCGGGCATGGAGCCCCTTCTCCGGGCAGCTGATGTAGAAAGCGCTGACAGGCGGGTGATGCGACGTCTGCTCCGTCAAGTAGGAAATACGGACAGGTTTCGCCGGGTTGGCCACCGTCTGCGAAACAGACACTGTGGAGGCCGCGCGGGAGTCTCCAGATCCAAGCCCGGCAGGGACCGCCAGCTTCCCGGATTTCGTGCTAGAGGCACCACTCGCTGGGGCGCTCCCCTTGAGAGCCTTGGTGTTGATCCTCGGCGCATCATCCTCTGTTTCCCAGTTACACTGCAGACGGGGATTGGCGTTTGGTTAGCTGCCATTGTTCGTCTCAAGCAAGTAGGAGCGTCCTAGCACTTGGGATGTGAACCTACCCTAAAATATTCACCCAGGCACGAGTTATATGGCTTGCAAGGCCGTCCTTTTGCGTATTTGAGATCCTTTGTAAACCAAAATCGCAAAACCTCCAGGATGCGATCTACTGGGTCATCTGCGGTGCCAATGGCAATGAAGGCGTTAGGGGAGTCGAGGTAGTTCCAGTATTCGAGGTTAGGGGTCGGTTCGAGCAGCTGTGATGGGAGTGAGAATCGGACGGAGGCGAGATCAGTGACACCGATAAACCTAGAACAGAGTCGTGTAAGTACGAGTCGTCCGCGATGATGCCAGTACATGAAGCACGAGGCAAAGCTCTGGGCACAGACAGCGGAAACCAGAGCTGAGTTGGGGATCGGGGCCTTGCTCGCAACGCAACGCAACGCAACGCAACGCAACGCACCGCTGGAAGGCCTGGAGCGATGCCGGCGACGGACAGGACCAATACCCCAACAAGCCAAAGGCGTTCCAACGACTTACTTTCGCAAAATGGACAAAAAGGTCTTGAGCTTGGATCCGTCGCTGGGGTGTTCCTCAGCAGCGACGACGGCAGTGGCTGGAGCGTCTGAGGCGGCGCTGGGAGTAGTCGGGGCCGAAGGGGCGGACGGTGCTGTTGTGGAAGACATGATTTCGGGGGCTCGTCAGTCTCCTCCGCGCGGCGGGCACTCGAGACGAAGAGTTGGGCGATGGGCAGAGAAAATGCAACCGCTCCTTGAATAGAAGGTATTCGGTTAGTGTCTTAGACCAAGTGTCTTCCAAGAAAAGGCGGGCGCCTAAGATTTAGGAGTTTAGGATCAATGGCCGAAACAGAGGCCGGAGTTCGGGGGGCTAGGATATCAGCACCTGGGGCGGGTCTGTCTGGGTCTGGGGAGCCCAGAAGGCGGCCAATTGTGACGGACGCCACCACGCGATAAGGCGATAAGGTGCAGGAGCCGATAAGGTGGCGTAGGTCTGTTGGCTCTCGACTTCTACAAAACGTCGAAAGTGCCAGTATGTCTCACCGAATCACTCGGTCAGTACAGGATGATGCAATGCGCAAACAAGCAGTGGGAATCCACAGGCACCGCGAAACGTCACAACTTTAACAAAGAGGAAGTAAACTGTAAAGGGAGCGGAGTTCACCAGGAGAAAGGGGATGGGGCTGCTTCCGCCTTCCCCAAGCGACTCTCGAGCGACTTCCTTTGCAGCGAATCAGACGCCGCCTATTAGCCCACGAGTTCCATCGTCGCTACGCGACCCGTTCTGGCCAGTCCCGTTGCTCACGTCAGGCACCTGGCCGCCAGCGATTGTACGTAGTCCGGGTGCTCAAAGACTGTTTCGGCACATGATCATTGTTTGGCAAGTAATCAGCCAAGCCAAAGTGTGCGGGACGGGGCACGAACACACTGATCGGATTGCGTGGAAGTCATTTGCCGTCAAACCATCGTCCTCCAACCTCCCATCAGAAGAAGTCTACTTCTATCACAACCTTTTCCGAGGGCCTCAAAGTTTTAATACCGGAGGTATTTTGGATTGATGTGCTCACTCTTACTCACACTTACAGCAAAGCTTTCCGATGAGATAGATTATCGTTGCCCCATTCACGCCTACGTCCCAGCGCTAAAAGAAAAGAAAAAGTTGAAGAGATAGGCTGAACTTGGAGCATGATCAAATTATGGGAGGTTATCGTTCACCCTCCCAGCTGTGCTAACCCATTTCTATTAAATTCAGGCGCGTCAAAATGGGAAATCAGGGCGTTTAATATTATATATCATGCCTGGATAATACCGATCAAGGCCTCGCTATCATTCAAAGAGGCATACTTAACTATCGAATAAGGGCTAATATATCATTTGGAGGTCCTGGTTGGTAGAAGTATACCCGCACTTCACTTCACTCACCAGCATTTGTTTCCCCGGCACAGGTGTGCTGTGTTTTGCTTGGAATCCCCAATTTATTAGGTATGAGTCAGTTTTCTCAACAAAGTATACATCCAGAGTCATGCCCCGCCAGTCATGCTACGAATCTGAATGAGTTTAATACAAACGTAGTATCTTCAAAGATGCCAGAGTGATATTAATAAATGTCGTATCACTCAGGTACAGCATTCCAGAATCTACTCTCAACTCTCACCAGACATGACCCTAACGGCAATTTGATACCCGATATAGGGTAGTATTTACTTACTCGCCTAACGACTCAGAACATTGGTTCGAATATCTGACCTTTCCATCTGAGACTCCTTTGTCGATAATCCTAGCCAAAGTTTGTACTGATCTTTAATATGGCTAAGTTTTGGGGGGTTCGACTGGCTACTCTGCCTCGATGTGCTATCATTAAGGTTTTTTATTTCGATGATGGAGAACGGACCGTTCCATAGGACCAGTCAGTTGAAGACCCAATGGCGGGATCAGCTCCACCAACCCCGGCGATAACTCCAAAACTGCCGGAGATGGAAGGCTTGGGTCGCTTACACATATGTTTGTCCGTTTTCCTCCACTCCAGAGTCTACTACGAGCCCTCGACGGACAGAGTGGGACGTTTATCAGAGATACACAGATAAAGCTAAGTACTACTATAAATCTACCCAAGTTGTTACTCGTACATTTATTATATAATCACTCGAATTTGCTAATTGCCACATCTTTTCGAACCTATCTAGCGTTTCGACGATAATCTCAAGAGGTTTGCAGTCTTTGAGAGCTTGGGCTTAGATTAACAGTCTCCAGCTACATGCAGCAATTTATACTCGAGTAAGACAACTGAATAAGATACTACTCGTGATCTAAACTTAGCTTTTAGCTGGATAGTCGCATTGGCTTGACTTATGCTGAAACATTTTGTTATATCTTTTATCGTGCGAAGATGCTACCTAGCTATCTCCTCAACATCCAATCTTCTTTGGAGTTGCCAAACATACTTTCGCTCGTATTTCTTCAAAATTAGGCGCTACTTATGCTTGATGGGAGCTCAACTGAGATGATTAAGGCTAGGCTTCAGGCAGCGACAGTAAAGGCTACGAAAATGCTCCAATTAGAATATATTCAAATAACGGGAATCTAGAACGGAAGAGAGACGTTCCACAACGTAGCCGGGCCGGAATTACTTACAGAGGCACATGGGATTTAATTATGGACTGGTTGTAACCTGGACCTAGGCTTGGGAAGTCGTCGTACATTATCGCTACAGTGATGTTAGTCGGAGTGTCGATTTGGCTCAGCAACGGCTAGATGAGCTACTATCAAGTCTCACGGGGATCTACTTCACTACTTTATGCTTTTAGGCCAGGTTATTCGGTTCATCTCACTGTAGCAGAGCCGGGTGGAACAGAGAGCACACCCTGAAGGCTTACAGATAGTGCCATTGAAAATAAACTGGATCTTTACTCGTCACAACACGGAGAAATAGAAAGCTCTGGTGGTTGGAGAGTTTCCATTTGCAACTCTTTCCGCACATTTACACCCAGCTTATCACCGCTTTGGCAGTAGAATACCTGCATTAATAGCAGGAAGCTGTGGTTCGTGAGGAGAGAGCCACTCTTATTAAAAGCATGGCATAGTACAGTCGAGTTGGCATTGTTATAGTTGGTGGTCCTGTTAAAGACAGCTGTCGAGTGATCTTACTGACCTCTGCCCCGAGTCGGATCATCGGCTTGGATCATCCCCTCGTAATTTATTCTTATTTGATTTGTAAAATGTTTTACACTAAATCGGCGCTTTCGCACTTCTTAACTATTCTCAGAGTGAGGCGGTAGACATTCTCGTTTTTATCTCGGCTGTTGCTTGGAGACGGCAATAGAGTTGGTAAATCTCTTGTCAACAACACCCACAGCCGCTCCTCGATGTGAGGGGCTGAGGGAGCGGCTGTGGATCGGCATAGTCCCTGATCTTCACCAACACCACAGACGGCGACTGCACCTGCACGGCGTAGGGTGATATTTGGGGGTCTGTCGCGTCTGAATCATGATTCTACTGCCGAAAGATGTGCTGTAACCCACCTTACCAAAAGCCAACATCTGTAGGGCGCGGGCGCCAATCGGGATACAACTCTCGCTTCCTTTCTCTAAGCAAGAATCTGCAACAAGAACGGCATCCATAAGGCGCTCAACGTGCTTATGTGAACATGGTGTAAAGCCTAAGCCTCTGAGGGCTATGACATGGTGGCAAAATGATATCTCACCACTGCAGACAACCAGAGTCAGGCTGGTGAATGGGACTAGGACGGACAGAGTGACAACAGAGTGACAGCAACCCCGCCGCTTACCTTCGACTAAAAATATGCTACCAGACACAACAGGCCCAGGGCCAATTATGAAAGGGCCAAGACGGCGGTAGTTCCCAGAGAAGGCATCCATTTTGTTCTATATCGCTTCCCCGAAGATGTTCTTAGATCGGGTCGCTGATCCTGGAGATCTTCTCGTGTTGTGTTTTGATCGACCCATCTCCTGCCGCATGCAGCTGGCCAAGGGTCTCATTTGCAAAAGATGGGAGTGTCGACTGGCGCTTGTTTATCATGCGCTTTCTGATAAGAGACCGTTAATGGATGGAAGGGCCTTTACCGTCCCTCCTTGAGGCTGCGTGCGTGTCTGGTGGGAGGGGAGCCGAAATGAAAATGCGGTAGTGGGGGCAATCGAAATGCACGTAATGACAATATGACATCACTGTGCATAAGCCACACAGTGAGCAAAGTCAATCCCAACCCGCTTCGCGGTCCACGATCAAATCAGGGGGTCTGAGGTGGTGACTAGGAATCGCAGGGTAGGTAGACTAGAGCACTGGTGCGAAGTTTGAGAGCTTCGATTTTCCATGTCAAAGATCAAAGCAGCCGGAGTTGGGATGGGAAACTGCCAACAATCCCATGGTGCAAGCGATGGATGACGTAGGTTGGTGTCTTGATAAAACCCTCGACTGCGCGGACAACGAATGACCCAAAAGACTCCCCCACTCGTGGCATGATCAGATGAGGAGGTTCTGCTTGTTTCAGCACCGACTTTATTCGTCCGGCAGGCGTTGCGGGGAAGCGGTGAGCATTTCATGCTGTCCATTGGGAAGGAAGATGCAGGTGGGCGTGCAGCTGCCTGCCACGCTGCCCAGGGTTCTTTTGCTTTGGGTGGCTGTCGGGGGCCTCTCATGCGGCAGTTTCGAGCTGCTTGACGGCCCCAATGCGCGAACCCAGGCAAATGGCATGCTTCGGGAGAGTGATTGGATGCCACGTATAATAAATAGCGGCGTTATAGCACGGCCCGGAAAGGCAAGCCTGTCCGCCAGCACCTTGCGCTATCGCCTCGGAAGGAAACCACTAAACCCTACCTGCAGAAAGCTGCATTCTTGATGGCTGCGGTGAGTTCCGGCAGCCGTCATTTCTATTATTAATGAGGATGCCATCGCACGATGAAGCGAGAGCTATGCATCTTTCGTTCGTGATAAATACTTTCTTTTGGTTTTAATCTTCGGTCTCTGCCTAGGTCGCCAGTGCCTTGAAGAATATATCTGGGTATGTGAGGATAATAAGTTGAGTAGCCGGCTCAACGGGAAGAGGCGGAATTTTGCCGGGCCTTTTGTTCACTTACCTACCACGCCCAGAGCACCAACAAGCCCGTGCTTGGAACGGCATTGTCTCCGCGGAATTTCCAGAAATCGGGGATCGTGAAGCCTCTGAGGCTGCCACCTCGTCGCGTGGGCTCAACCATTGTGGTTTGTGGCAATGCGAAATTTGAACTCCAATCGATAGAACTTGAAGCCGCCATCCAAAGCATCAAGTACAAGCCTTCAGAAGTCAGCACGAAAGTTGGTGAGGGAGTGAAGGTTTAAAAGCATTCATAAACTGAAAGGTATGTGCAGAACGGTCTCGGGTCTCGGGAACCACAACTGAAGAAGGGGAAGATCGGCAAAACCTATCCGTCCCGAGAATAGACAGCCCGTACAGAAGAAATCTTTCTACACGTAGTGCACCTTTATCATGAGCGAAGGTTGTCCAGCACGCGTCAGCCACCACCCACAAACCTCTCGACGCCTGGACAGACTTTACTAGGATTGGTCCACGCAGCCTCTTCTGAAATGTTTTTAGCGCCCGATGGGCGGGGAATACCACAAGAGAGAATTTTCAGAAATGCGGAAATGACGTCAATGCAACAAAGTCATCAGCATTCCAACGGACCCCAAGGCCAACAAATTTCCGAGATATAGTCCCCGAGCTCTGCTTGGCAATAAGAGACTACATGTCCGCTACTTATCAAAGCACCTCTGCTCTCGCACCGGGCTCGAGCATGACTGACGCAGCATCAACATCAGGACGTCCATTTGAGGTTGCGCCTGAAATTTTGGCGTGAGCATGCATCTAGGGAGTATTTGCAAGGCGTTGAGTGGTACATGCGCCTACCAGGTATGTGCATAAAACGCTCGGATCTTAGGGCCCTAAGGAGGCAGCTGTGTTGCAACATGGTTGACGACAACTGTGGCGAATGGAGACAGGGGGAGAAGAAAGCCACAACGATCGCCCAAACGGGAATTCTAGAAAGCAGAACATATGCCGATACAGAGCACGAGCGCGCATGGGACAATGGCAAACTTTCACTTCACCTAGTGAAGATCCGTGGTACTCGATACCCTTGCGAGTGGCGGAAATGGCGAGCACCGCCACACTGTGACAACGAGGGTCCTGGGTAAAGTACCAGTACCTTTATCCAGAACGTCCTTTCTTTTATAGTTATTGTTATTGCTATTGCTTGTTATTACAAACCCTTAGACGTTGGCCACAGTCCAGTTTATAGGTACACGGATTCAACCTCGGCGTGTTTGACCATTCCCAATCGGGGCAACCACGAGAACGTCGAATTAATCCGAGAACGGGACGCGGCGGGCAAGCTCTGCACATTTTACCCACGAGGCTGGTAAATGAATGGCATGTCTGCCAGTTTTGGTACTGCTGTCATACCCGATGAGCAGACCAAACGCTGCCAGGTGAACGGGTCATGAACTTCACCCATGAGGCTGATGTCGCTTAAGCCGAGAAGCGCCGTGTGAGCTGGCTTGATGCCAACCTAGGGAGTTCAAAGGCTGTTGTTGTAGATCATGTCTGCCAATTCTAAACAAATCCCAACATTGCTCCAGCTGCACAGTCAATTATATCTCATTCTGGTCCTGTTCTCGAGGTCCGAGGTACCATGGTACCTGGGTCGACGAGATTGCCCAGCCCGTTGGCGCCACACCCCAAATTTCTGCGTTGTGAGTGGGGCGAAGAATGTGAAGTCCCTCCTTAACAATTTCGCTCTGGACGGCACCACAGCCGTCTACGCCACATTCGGGATGGTCTGGACTTGAGGGCATCCTGCAGACCGTCATTGTCGGCTGTCCCTCGCAGACCGTTTTCCAGATGTGCCCAAGCGGCCACGCGGACCCAAGTGAGAGTGCGGCAGGTAGAGTGGCTACTGGACTGATACCAGGGCTCGAATCGGCCAGCCATCAGGAAGAAGCGAGTGAGGAGGCGCTGGAGACGACAGAGGAGAAGGCCCCGCAGTCAAGCCCTTAATTGAACGCGGCCAACCGAATAAGCCCCAGCCTGCAAGTGTCTGGTCTGGTCTAGTCCCATGTCGAGCAAGCTCTGGGAGGTTCGGAGGGGTATCCCTTCGATGGCACGATTGCGGATTGTCAGACCCGTCCCGAGCAGAAATAAGAGGGCAGGTACCCCGTACCTCGCGACCCCCATCCCCATCACACATCCTCCCATCACCGGCCCATTCCACCTTCCTCCCTTTCCACGCCTGCCCGAGCGCACTCGCTGTTCTGCCCTTCGCCAAAGCGCCTGTGGCAACAAAACCCAGCTGCACTTCATCCTCCCCAACGCGCATGTAGCTGGCGACCTCTCGTCATCAGACCATTTCGGCCGAATCTGTTTGTAAGTGCACAATACAACCGAAGACAGGCAGGGCCTGCAAGTCCCTTGTACATACTGCACGGGCACACCATCCTGGACGGACAGGACATGCTGCTCCCACCCCCTCCGTCAAAGCCCGAAGAATCCAGCCACACTCCCCCTCCTTCCTGTCCTCTCTCCCTTCCCTCAGACGTTCCCCCCCCCCCCCCCCCCCCCCCTCGAAAAGGTACCTGAGCTTTGAGTGTCTCGACTTAAATTCTCTCGACGACTCGCGGTCCCGTCCCTCTAACCCAACTGTCCCCTGTATCCCGTTCAACTCCACCCCTTCTTGCGATGGATATAAGTGCCTGGGTATATATGTAGACCTGGCGTTTTACTTTTAATTGACGGTGGGGATTTGCATTAGCACCTGCGCACGTTGGTATATACAAGGCCGACACAACACACGTCCGTTCTGCGACACCATAAACCGACTGCCTTACCTTACGACCGGCGCCTGTCCATCGACCTCCCTAGTTTCCTTTCCTTTTTCCTTTTTTCTTCTCCCGACCCCTGCCGCCTCTCGCTTCAGCACACCTGCGCCTTTTACCGTGTTGCCAGTGTGTCCCAGCAGTTTGGCTCGGATTTTATTTCTGTCCTGCGACAGCGCATCCATCGCAGCGCAACCGACGAACCTTGGACTACAAAAACTCTACTTAGTCCCCGCCGGTGGCCTGATGCAAGTGGTCCCGGGCCAGCTTCCCCACGTTGCTCCCCGACTCAACCAAGCCGCCAAGTCCGCCGAGCTACTCTCCAACTCCGGCGCGTCGACTTCTTGGGCTTCTCACACGACATCGCCCACGTACCGGGACTGATCGGGCAAGGCCAAGAAGCAACTACAAACAGTCGCTACTCCCGAAATCCTCGCAGACCTTTCTGGTCGCGGACACTCCACCGGACTCATGTTTCGTCAAAGGTAAGAATACCAAGCCAAGCCCTGCCGACTGATTCCGCGCCTCTGGGGCTGCTTAGCTACTCGAGCATGACTTGGGCGTGGCCCGCGTTTATGTCTCTGTATCTTTAGCCTTACGTAGCTGCTTCACGGGGCTACCTATACGCCCTGGCTGATCTTGAACCTCTGCAGGACGAGCACGCAAAAGCCAGGAGACGACTTGCTGGCCAACTTCAGGCAACAGTTCCCTGAAGTTGCCACAGGCCCATCGTCGTCTACGGCGACGTCTCCTGCTGCGCAGACTGTAACTGCTGGCATAGCTGATGTTGCCGTTACTTCACAAGAAAGGTGCGTTGCTCTCTTTTTGTGTGCTGCGCCCACCCCGCCGGGACTATGATGGCTGCGATGTTTGCGCGGTTGTGGTTTCTTCAAGCTCCAAACCGTTATGGCACGCGGGGTTTGTGGATTCTTCAACGTCCAAAGCCGTTGCCGATCGGTATAAAATGCGGGACTTGGCGCCCACCGTTGGAATAATCTTCAGCCACTTCTAACACGGACGAAATACAGAGCACAAAGTCTAAGTCATGAAGTCTTTCGCGACCAAGACCCCACCCCTCGCGCCCAGCACGAGCCATGGCGGTTCACGCCGTCTCTGCTGGATCCGGGCTCGTTTTCCTTTGCCAGCTTCGCCAACCAGCCACCAGGGTACTACACGCCTACTCCTGGTGGGACAAACACCATCTATCATCCTCAAGCTGGCGATCTTCACACGCCAACGCTCGGTTTCGGGATGGGTCTGGGGACGCCGCTATCCATGCCTACTTCGGAGGGCGCGATGCATTCGGGGACGGCCGCGATGGACGTGTCCGGTCTCCATCACGGGTTTCACCCCCACCACTTCCATCACTACAACCCATTCATCCAGCCTCCGCAGCCCCAGCAGTCGTTTGCGCCCTCGTCTTTTGTTCACCAAGATACCGGCTATGAGACCATGGACCAGGAGGGCTCTCCTATGGACTCGGATGCCCCGGACGATAGGATTGGGTCAATCGACGGCAGCTTCCACGGCCAATCCCCCATGATGGCATATCAGGCAAGGCAGTTTGGCATGTCAATGTCGGGGCCCCTCCCCTCGTCCGCTGAGAAGTTTCGGTTCCACACCGCCTTGAATGCGCCTACTGCGATGATCAGGCATTCTGATGAGATACCTGTCACGTATCTCAACAAAGGCCAGGCCTATTCGCTGTCGATCGTTGATACGACTCCTACGCTGCCAATAGTCCCCGGTACCAAATTCCGGACCTTCGTTCGTGTCTCGTTCGAAGACGAACAACAGCGGCAAAGGCCCGGTGTGTGCTGGAGCTTATGGAAAGAAGGGCGTGGCACCAATGAGGCTCATCAAAGAGGAGGAAAGCTGCAAGCAGTTGAATATGTTGAGGCAGGGCAGCCGGCGGAAGGCGACGATAAGCGAACGCGCATTGAGCTGGAAACATCCTCGTTTGACGGCTTTTCAGTCATTTGGACGCCCGGCATCAATGGGGCGGTCGAGTGCAACATCGCTGTGCGCTTCAACTTCCTTTCCACCGACTTCAGCCATTCCAAAGGCGTCAAGGGAATTCCTGTCCGGCTTTGCGCCAAAACCCACACCCTAACTCACGGCGCCGCGCATCCGTCACCCCCAGATGGTGCCGCGGAGATTTGCTACGGCAAGGTCAAGCTGTTCCGGGATCACGGGGCCGAGCGCAAGCTGTCGAACGACGTTGCACACATCCGGAAGACCATCGACAAGCTGAAGCAGCAGATCGCCCAAGCCGAAAGCGGTATGAAAGACTTTGGGAAAAGAAAGAGAACTGGCGCGGCGCCGGTCAAGTCTCAGGGTGCGCAGAGGCCTGGCAAGGTGCAGAAGCATAAACGCACATGGTCTATGTCTTCTGCTAGCTCTGCTGGTGGAGGAGCAAGACTGCCGGTCGAGGAGGATCTGCACTTTAAGCTGCAAACTCTGCAAGACATGTTTACAAGCACCCGCCCCGTGAGCGTGCTGTACTTGCGCGGCGACGAACTGGACGACCCCGATTTGCATCCCGTCTCGCTTCCTGGAGAGTCACTCGATCTGTCTAAGGTCGAATCGAGAGAGAGCAATGCCTGGCGAAGCGAACGAAGCTCAGTTGCTGGGTCATCGCTCGTGTCCCCCTCTCCAAGCTCACTTTCTCTCCATTCTCAGATGTCAGTCGGCGCTTCCAAACCGCAATGGCAGGGTCTACAACGTCTCGGCTCCGGCGAAACTTCTTCGAGCCGGCAGGGATCTGACCAGCCGACCAAGGTTAGGCAAACTGACGACGACGGGAATTTAACGGGCTGGATAGAAGCCTTAGGTGTGGACTCGGCATATCGGCCTCCTCCTGAGCGAGCAGTCAAGCCTATTGCATGCTTATACGTTGCGCGGCGGGATCCTTCGGAACCATCTGCCGGGGTGATTCACCGGGCTATTTATCTCATGCAAAGGAGTCTACAAGACTTTGTCACGCGTGTTGCAAGCAAATTCGACCTTGACGCGACCAAGATCGTTCGCACAGTGCATATCTTACCCCGAGGGCTTGAAGTGGAAATCGACGATGACGTGATCCGGGAACTTCCGGAGGGCCAAGACATGACCTTCGAGATTGCTCAAGTTAGCAAACCGGGGTTGAAGCGGGAATGGGAGATGGCAGTCGACGACAGCCCTGCCGAATCCGAGTCTCCACCAACCACGACACAAAGCGGCTACGAGCTGCGATTTATGTTTTAAACGATACGAACACGACTTTGAAAAGGGGGGTGCCATCATGGCGGACAACACCGACTTGACCTACAGGCAATCTAGAATGGGGATATTATGGTTTCCTTCGGCCCGATCTGTCACCAGGTCGACATGAAAATATGCAACACGCGAAACACACGAACGCGCTGGGAATTCTGTGCACTTTGGCGTTGAGACTATTTCTTCGAGATACCAAGTCCCTCAATGGGCAAAGTTTTTGGGGCTCTGTTTCTCTGCACTTGCGGCGACGGGGGGGGGGGGATGTTTTGGTTTAGATGGATGCTTGCGGAAGGTGGTCTTAGCACTTCAACCTGGTGTGTTTATTTTATACTTTTTTTCTGCTTCTTCTTTTTTTTTAAATAGGGGGAAAATGTGGCTTCTTAATTTTTATGCTGGCTCACCGACTGGATTACCACGTCTCCTGTCACTTCTTCGGCATCTTCTTTGGCCCTTTTACTTGGAACTATTTTGCCCCTTTGATTTGGATTAATCATCCTATGATGAGACTTTGGTGGACAACAAAGCTTTAACTTCATACTTTGTGAATTCCGTCTTTGTATCCCTTTTGCGGTGGGGAGGAAAGGAATGACAAGCTCGATTTGCAAGCTTGACAGATCGTGGGAGGTAATCGGCTTGTCCATCCTAGCCTCAAGTCTAATGTGTACCTATCAATCCAATCAGTGACTGGCCTTGGCCGATTTCTCATGAAACGATGTCTTCGGTTCCTTTATCATACGCCCCCGAAGGAGCAGTAATCTCCTCTGCTTCCGAAGGTCTGCCACGTCTCGCCCCGTAAACCCGTTGCGGGTTCATGACGTGAGGTAGCGTTGGTGCTACTCTAATAAGCGCATGCGGAAGCCAAAGTTTGGACCTGGACCCCTGAACAAGCTGCTCTCATCACAATTCTGTCTTGGGCTTCCTGGGTAATCCGTACTGCTGCTGTACCTGAATCGGGAATTCTCTTCGTCGTGTCTTAGATGTTTCATCGCGGGCGATTAGCCGCACCTTCCGTGTTTTCATCAGTCCTTAGAAGTTAGGCCTTCATCTAACATGGGCCGCATGGTTGCGAATTGCGAAATCACTAGGTGGCTGCCAGCCCTGTGCCGCCAAGTGGCCAGCCAGCGGCCGGAGCATTTCTTCCCGCACCCTTGTCCTCGTCCGAAATGAGTGCTAGACATCCAGGTAACCCTCAACGGCGTTCTCTCCACGCACCCTCCCGCCCTCAAACAGCGCCTCTTTTGCGGACTCTCGACTGAACAGTTATGGTTGGCTGAACAGGACAGGAGCAAGGTCAAGGGCACCAGAAAAAATGGCATGTTTTTGATGCACGGTGCTTGCCGTGATATCGTGTGGAAAGAAAGGCACGCCTTGGTGGGCAACAGTTTTGTGGCCTGTGGGCAGATGATTGGACATCCCTTTTGCTTCTTGCCAGATTTGATGTCTAACCGTGCATTGGTCGAACTCAGTGGCAATAGCACTCAGCAAAGGCATTCGACCGACTTCTCAAGAGCCGCCAGACCCCTAGGACTCTGGCTTCAGGGGTCTTGGAAGTCTAGAATACCCCTTTGTGGTGAGCAAGAGAACTATGGACGGAATCAATCTCTCCCGTCGCCCAAAACAAACATGGTAACATGGTACGGGCTAGAAAGTCATCTACCAGAGACAGAAAAGGAAGGAACTTCTCGACATATTACAAAGCATCTTGTGAGGAAACACCAATTGGCCGGTAGCCACACCGAAAATTTGTCTCCAACATCGACACTGACGCCGCCTTGCAGAATCGAGGATGTCAAGCTTCCACCAACTCACGCCGATCAACAAGTATACGTTCCCGATCGCCAACAATAAACTCGAGGAGACCGGAAGCGCAAGATGCCTTTGTGGCTGTGCTGTCGTCGGCGTCAAAACTGTCTTGATTCGCGTTGCCAATCTTGCCTACCAAGAGTTCTAGACCGCCTCATCTCTAGGCCTAGAACACGGAGAGGACCATCTTTAGCTGGTGTTTTCAGATGTAACTTTCACATCTTACGGAAATATCCGCTCTGCATCCCTTATTTATCGCGTCTACACCATAGTAGGCTCGGTGCCGAAAATGTCCTTCAGGATACCGTCAGGAACAGGAATTTTCCCTTAGTATGTTGAACTTCCGATCAGCGCTCTCGGACACACTGTCGATTAAAATGAACCACAGTAGGCGTAGCCGATGCTTCTCAACCGCAAGAGGTATTCGAATACAAGAACCGCTTCTCGGCTGTCCCACAAGTCCGGCCCGGCATTCAATATATCGAAGACGAATACTACGGGACACAATGCCGCGTGGACAACACGGGTGCAACATGCCCGTCGCCTCCAAATCCGTGGTATTCACTCCCGGATCTCCGCCGATTTTCTCTTGGTCCTTCTATGCAGTCTCTATTGTGATCTGCGCGACCACGAAGGATATGCAAGACCAAACAGACACGTACACTGGCATGCTTTGCTGATCATGCCCAATGTTGCAACAGATACGCCTCTCTATTTTTGGCAGCATCTAGAGCCGCATGCGATTAAATGGTTGGCGATGGTTCAATTGCGTGGGCACCTCGGCGAAGAGCCCGACCTGGCGATCAGTTACCCCTGTGGCCTGGGTGGCGATAACTGGGGTTGTTGATCGGTGACAGTTTGCCTCGGTACGGGATCACCAAAACAACAACATAACGCAATTCTCTCCCCTCACCGTCAGACCCTTATTGTGGCATCGCTAATTTGTCGAAAACTCCCAAGACAAACGACTAAAACTACACTCCAAGTCGGATGTCTGCGGCAGGGCCAAGAGCCGTGTGACGTGCAGCTCATGCACCTCGAGCAGGTGTTCCTGCGGGCCGCTGTGGTTTGGAGAAACCGTACTGGTACTTCCAACACCCTGAACGTGCACACGCCACAATTCAGTCGCTCAAGCCTAGAAAGGGGGAAGCGTGGAGGTGGCTGAGTGAGAGAGTGTGGTAGTGCTGTTCCAGCAGAAGGAGGACAATGGAGTCTGCAGCTACGTGTGGCGTCTCCCAGCGTCCAGAGCCCTGGGCCTGCCTTTCTATCGCTGGCGATACCCCTCCCGTCGCGTTTCCGCATGTGGTCAGTCGGATGTCGATCAGTCTGCGAATTACTGCCGGACAGCCATCGCCCGGCCGGGGTCTCTAAGAACACCTCATACCCCTCGTGGGTAATGCGAGTTGGCAAGGTATCCAGCCAATAGTCCTAGCGGAGAGCACGTCTTTTCAGCTGCGCAGGGCATCGAGGTGCATGACGGTGTACGACCTCGAACTGCATTTCCTCGCCAGCTTGAGGGCTGCGAGGACAGCTGCAGAGAACGCGTTGCCTATGTGCCCATACTCCGAGGGGGACTATCGCATGTACGGATCTGTAGAGATAACGCATCACTGGTGCGCCTTTTAAGGCTGGAACGGCCTGGATGTCGATGAACATTGCTCTTGGCAACGCGGCAGGCCGGATAGGACCAGAACCGGTGAGCCACCTACTCACTAGCCACTTACTTGTCATGAGGATAAGGGGTGGTTCTACGAGAAGTCGGGGAATGGAGGTTTGACTGCGCCTCCCTGTACACGTTTTCCTCGGAATATCTCCGAACGTGCAATGGCACTGCATGGCCGTATGCTGCTCGAGTCTGCTTGGTGCGCATGTACCTTAATATCATAGGCCAGATCGAGGCAGGTGCAAGGGCTGCTGCAGCTCGCTACGTTCCTCCCTACCATCAACCACTCAAGGCCGACGCGCAAGCCACATTGTTCGCTGTAAGGGGAGAGTGGTCAAGGGACAGAGACTTCGCTTTTGCCACAGCAGCTTCGTCAACTCACCTCAGCCACACGCCCAATCTGGCGCTGATCGGCAAATGTCGCGTTACGAACCTCACGATTGCAATCCAATGAGCTGCGGAGCCAATGAGCTGCGGAGCCAGGGTTACTGTCTTGCCCAGTAGGGCAGTTGTGGCAGGGCAAGGGACGGAAGAGCTCTCGCCACCTTCTCCTCTCCTCGGATGGTGTAGATGTGGCTTGCCTCTGCAAGGGCTCCCACTGAAGAAATGGAAGAAAGAGGCAGGACAACCAACTACCGGCACTTGAGACGAGGAACAAAGGCTAGTCGATGGGGGGTCGATGGAGTGAAAGTGGCAAGTACCCTGACTGAGCCACTGTCCAGATCGGCAGCAGTTTTTGCTCCTTTAGACGGTGCACGTTCCCCTCTCCGTCTTTTCCGTCGAGTGGGCGATCGTCTGAGGTTTTGCGGGACACAAAGATCGGCGGAGGGGTCAACCTGTCCCAGTGTGTCACTGTCAACCGACAGTTTTAGGGAGATACCTTGCTTGTTGCTGCCGAACTTCCGTACGTTATAACGCAAGGAAGAGGACATTACAACTACGCTTCGAGAAAAGAGATGTTTCTAAATTTATCTAGAAAGGAAAAGGGACCACGGGAGTGGCGAAGATTTGTCCTGCCCTATGGGAGAGGGGGTTTTCCTAATGAATGCTAGTCAGGGCTTCTTTTTGACTGGACATCTGTCAATCCATAACATGGAAACCAATGCGAATATCAAGGTTAGTGAATAAGGTAGTCACGACCTCTCTGTTAATTTTCATGGACATTTGCCCCGTTCATTTCTTGTGATGTAGGAGACGCGTCAATTGCTTATTCCCCCCTCGGTTACACATGTAATTCAGTCATTACCGCCTTTGTTCTTTGCTAGGTGGTGTTTCTGTGATACAGTACTTGCAAGTAACAAAGTAGTTGAGTAATTGGCATGTACTCGAGGCGGGACTCTGGAAGCCCCTTGAGCCAGGATTCAACATTGGCCAGGAAGAAAATGAAGGAAAAAAGACCCTGTACTGCTGGCATAGAAAGAAAGGGGAGCAAGAGAGGGAGGGGGATAGAAAGTGGAATGAACGCGCGTAAGTAGGTGGTAGGTATGAAACATGCAGAGAGACAGCGTGCGTGGTGTTGTTGGGCACATACCTACCTAGGTATTTGTTGTGCTGGAAGCAAGCACAGCGAGGTACAGGATACCTGTACGTCATACTAATGGTGCAAGAAGTGACATCATTGTGCAGCTAGTGAGTTACCGTGTCGACACAATGCGCGGCCAAGCACTCCCCTCCCCTAAGTGAGTCTTGGCAAAAGCAAGCCACAAAAAACATTTCAGGGGCAGAGAGACATTTACAAAACAGCAATAAGGAGACAATGATCACGAACAAACACAAAGGAAAGACGGAGAAAAAAATAATCAATAGAAAGAAGTTTGAGTGATAAGGTGTAGAAGGGGGGAAATAATTCTGTGATTTGCAAGAAAAGAAGCAAAATTGGGTATCATCACCTAATCGATGCGCCGTGCTTCCGCTGTCCTAAAACAAGATAAAGGATCTAAAGCCACATGGCTAAGTCACATGGCTTGTGCATGCGAGTCACTCATTTACAAATCCAGGCCAGAGTTCCCCTTTCTATTCTTTCCTTTCCTTCTCTCCTATCAACTTTGAGTGAGGCGTCCTATTTGTACGCCTAATGAGCGGCCTTATTCCTACTTAATTCATGAATGTCCCATCATCGCTCAGAAGGAAAAAAATCAGTCTTTGTTCTCGTTCCAGTTGGCCGAGTGTTGCAAGGCCTCGAGAGAGGGGCTGCGGAACGGGCTGCTGGCAAGCATGTCGAAGAGACCAGGCGTGCAGAGTCGCGCGATGCCGAAGCCGTAACCGGGTTGGAACCCGACGTACTGCTTCCCAGCCATGAGGGCCCAGGTCATGGCGTAGACGTCCTCCAGGCAGGGATTAACGAGCTCACGCCAAACAGGTGGCGCCTCGCCGAAGCTGCGCGGCTTCTCGTCGGCGACCGTCGAGTCGAAGTCCACCGGCATGGCGCGGCAGGTCTGTGGCTTGGGGAGTGGGCGCACGTGCGAACCATTCGTCTCTTCCATGGCGGCGTAGAAGCGGCGGTGATGATCCTGGCGATGGGTGAGGCGCTCGGTGAGAGGAGGGACCACCCATCCGCCTGCGCCGAGAAGTGTGCCGTCCCGGTCTTCGGTGCGCGGGCCCGTGAGACCGTTGGAGTCGCTGGCGTCGGGAATCGCGACCACGCGGACTGCATACACGAAGGAGGCGCTCTTGCGGGCTTGGAAGACGGGGTCCGAGGCCAGGGAGGCAGCAAGGGCGTCACGCCTCTCGCGGATTGCCCACTGCTTCGGTGAGAGGCAGCTGATGTACTCGCCGTGGGCGCTCGTCTTGATCGGATCAGGCGGGACGGGCGATGACGCGATGGTTTTGTCCGATTTCGGCGGGCTGATGCTAACGGGGCTGGGGCTGTTAGGAAGCACCAGGGGAAGAATGCGTGGGATTCCATGGCCGCGGCTTGTCTCGGTATCGTCGCCTGGCGCAGTAATGGGGGGAGGCAAGGGTCGCAGTCCGGTGAAGGCGGTGATGCTGGCAATGCTTGGTAGGCCGTGAGTTGGTATGCCCAAGTCTGCGGGGGACGGCATGTCAGCAACAGGGGCTATCAACTCGCATTCCGTGCGGCTGCTGTCCAGACCAAAGCGGGATGTATCAGAAGAAGTACCCTCATCAGCTGTTACTGCCATGGCCTTCCCCTTGTCTGCGAAGCTGACCAGCTGGGTGCTGACTTCAGCCGTGACGGATGCAAGAGGCTCCTCGGGCGCCTTCGGCAGGCGCTTCTTGGCAGCTTCGTCATCGCTGGACTTGCTAGGGTCGCGGGGCTTCCTGGTGTTCAAGGGACGCTCTAGGAGCGAGGGGAGAAGACCCTTTGCTTTTCCCTGCGAGGGAGGAGGAACCGGAGACGAAGCCCGCATGGTCTGCGAGGATGGGCCTGGGACGCCAAGATCCGGCGACTGGATCTGCGGATTGACGAACATGTCGCTGACTTCAATCTTCCCGTCGTCAACGAGCGAGAGAAAGACGTGCTTGGGGTCTATGCCGCACTTCCCCAAGAGGTCATCGTCGGCGCCCGAGATGCGCTTGACTTGGATTTCCATAAAGTACTGACGCTCGCCCTTCTCGTGATATACCCAGTCTCCATAGATGAGCGCCTTGCTCCACTGTAGACAAAGGTCTGGTTAGCGCATTGCTTGCTTTTGAGATGAAAAAAGGATGAAACTCACCTCCAGCTCGGGGTCGTTCAGCTGGATTCCTCGCAGATGATTGGTGACCATAGCGGCGACCTTCTCGTGGAGCTGACGGTCCTCGTCGCTCAGATCGCTGCTGGCGGTCGCTTCGGTTGGCGCCGCGGCCTTTATGTTGGAGGGGTCCTTTGGGTTACCCGCCACCCAGTCGAGGTGCAGAAGGCTGAAGTTCTGGGTCTTCTCGTAGTCCGAGAGATTTTCGGCCTTCTTTCTCATCATCGCACAGAAATGGCGATGGTACGTGTGGTTGAGAACCACGTAGGTTGGCTCCATCTTTTTGAGTGAGGAGTGCCACTGGACAACGGCCTGGTTAGTTTCGGTAGGTGCTACCGGAACCGTGGTTAGCGACATGCCTGCAACTGGGGGCAGGAGTTTGCGTCTTCTCTTAGGGTTACTTCTTGCGAGACAAATTTATTTCTTGGAGGAAAATGTGTGCCTCAAATGGTAGTAAGTAGATGGGTCAAGTGGCAGAAGTTGAGGGGAGAGTGGAAGTTTGTGAGAGGAGGTCGGCAGTAAATGAGTCGGCGAGTTTGAAGAAGAGGTGGGGGTTTAAGTAACGGGCGGGCGAAGATAGCTCAAAGGTGGTGGATGAGTGAATGAAGCGAAAATCATCAAGGTATCGATGATAAAGCAGAGACCAGGACTGCAACAAGGAGCCGCCGCGTCCTAGTGATGTTAATGTTTCTGCGTGAACCAGCCGTCGGCCTCTTGGGGATGCACGTCATCATGTACGTACCTGAAGTTGGTTCGTCGCCCTCACCGTCCTCGGCATCGCGCTCGAGCACAGCCTCGGGGTCGGGCGAGCCGGGCACGGTGACCTCGACGAGGAGTCTCAGCGCCTCCTGGTGCTCCTCGCTGTCGACGTCGACCAGCGCAGGGAGCGCCCACTGCGCTTCGATTGCGTCGTCGGTCCAAACGTCTTGCGACGACATTGGGGACTCAAAAGCAAATGTGATGTACAAATGCTTACCTTGGCCTCGTCGTGGTCGTTCGAGTGCTGTGGTGGTAGCTTGGGAAAAAGGTTGGTGGTCGAGAACAAGGAGCGAGTGGTGAACACTGTTCCCTTGGTGATGAAAAGAAAAAGAGTTTTAAGACGGAGCGAGTTTTTGCGATTAAATACCGACAGCAGGCTGCTCCGTGTACAATAGAATGAATAAAACGAGAGAGAGCCTAATGTTCGAGTAACACTGGGACCCGGATCTCCTGCTGGCCATTACATAACGTCTTCTCATTTTGTCCTTGTCAGTCTGGCCTCGCCTTCTTCTTCGTCTTGTTAGTTCGGTCTCAAGTTTGCTATCTCAACTACTCTGGCATCAGTCCATCGTTCCTCAACTATCTTAGCTGATGTGACTTGTGTGTTTGACGAATACCATTAGCAATATAAGCGGAGTTGTGGGCTTAGGGAGCTCAGGGGGAAGGGAAAAGGACCTCTGTGAACACTAGAACAAAGTGCCGCAAACTTTCAAGATATTTTAGTCTTGTTAACGAGATCATTTGGTATTTATCGAATGTGCGTCGGAATGCATTAAGGAGACTTTCTCGGGAACTACAGAGACGGAACGAAAGAAAAGACTCCGCCATTGTGGCCGGTTCGTAGCACACAGAACGTGCTTCTGTTGTGATTCAAGTTCGCTCTCAGGGTAAGAATAGCGTTCGCATTTCATCCATTGCTTTCTTCAGATGAAAACATGTTTTGTATATGGATATCAGTTCGACTGGAGGGGCAAAAAGAAAAAAAAAACCCCCCCAGAGGAACAACAGCTGTAGGAGTATATGCCCAAGAAAATGCCCTAAACCACAGTCGATGGTATGGGTGTTTGTGTTTGAGCCCAGTGTTGGGCTGGGGGACAGCAAAGGTGAGTGGATGTTTGTCGTTGAAGTTGGAGCCCTGAAAATGAGGCTGAAGACGAGGCGGCGAACCGGGAGCTAGCGTTGAGCTTAACGGGTGGCAGCCTGGGGAAAGGTGGGCGGGACGACGAACAAGGCCTCTGTTGGCTCGTGCTTGGGCTGCCTGGCTTGCCCCACAAACGGCTTTTTGTCTGGGGTTGTGACAAAAGTGGCTTGAACATCCCCTCTGGACTGTGAGGAGACTCCAAGCCTTGGAGTATTGTAGCGGTGGTCTTATCCACGTCTATGAATGTATCGGCCCAAACTTCGTCACGTGGACTTAACTAGCATATATATGCACGCTGACTCTGGGATCTCTTATCTAATCAATTTGCTGAATGCGAAGACGAATTGATCACCTGGTTGGAAAGCTTCGACGCGCTCAAAGAATGCCCCGCGCTATTGTTGAGGGCCGGGGTGGCTAGCATTGGCGTCCCGTCGGTCTTTGCCAGGGCCGTGGAAATATAAATAGGTACATCCGTAGTTAGTAGGGAAGAACAAAGGGTCAAGAGAAAGCACTTTTTCTACACAAATCTGGGTTCAGATTCGACCTGGAAACCAACAAAGCATCCTGTCCACAATTGTTGGTCGCATAACCAGGCAAAAATAGCGTGTGATGTTGAGTGGCACACCATCCCCAGCTGACCTGACCCGACCAACCGCAACATCAACATGGCCGCAGTGGGGGCTCAAAAATGGTGATGTTCTGTACGATTTCATATCCGTGGTAAGCTGATATTCTTTCCTCCCGACTCTGTCAACGGACCATGGCCGCCGCTATCAGCAATGTGGGGAAGGGGTTGGTTCGTTCGTCGGTCGCGCGTAATTGAGGACGTCCAGTTCCAGTCACCGCCTTTTCAGCACTGCCTGCCCGCCATGTTGTATGTGCACTTGACGTCGGCTGGACGGGCTGGTCGAC
This sequence comes from Podospora didyma, assembly GCA_033439775.1. Taxonomy (NCBI): domain Eukaryota; kingdom Fungi; phylum Ascomycota; class Sordariomycetes; order Sordariales; family Podosporaceae; genus Podospora; species Podospora didyma. The sequence continues at coordinate 1,187,425 of JAULSW010000004.1, forward strand.
AAAGCAGCGCAACAAAGGCGCACCCAACAATGGAACTAGTCCAAGTTGAGTGTGGCGCTTGGGCGACAGCCTCAGGGACTCCCTCCCTGTTGCTGTTGAGGGAGGGCCAGGAATCTGGAGTCTTCGAGTATTCGGCAATTTGCGTGTGTGAATGGCGACATAGCAGTAAAAAAAAACTGAGGAGCACAGAGTCAGTAATGGCAAATGCTTCTGGCCGCATTCCCTGTCTGTCTGGGGGCGGTTGGACGATGCTTGGCGAAGTTTTAGGGTGCTGGGCCTCCTTGGTCTTGGCCAGTGCCGGCCAAAGCTGCACTGACCACCCTGGAGCACGCTGGGCAGCGACCGCCCCGCCGAGAGAGGCGCTGCCTGAATCAGCATGAAAAAGGTAAAAAATAAAATCACGATATTGTGGGACTCACTCCCTTCCTCTCTTTTCTTCTTCCTCCCCTTCCCTCCGCAGCCCGAGCCCGCCCGGTATCAACACGCACCGCCTTTGCCAATCCTCCCCTCAGGGTGCTTCTCTTCTTTTTACTCCTGTGTGGTTCGTTTTTATTCCTGGAATCCCAGCGCGGCCTCTTTGCTACGCACCTTCGTCAAAGCCCCGCCAAGTCCCGTCCGTCGTCAAGTCAAGTCGCTTCGCTTCGTTGTCAATCATCGCTCCATCTCGACCCGACCTGGACTTCACACAAGCGCCCCGCTTCCCCTCAGAGCCCTTTCGTCACGAACGAGGACAGGTCCCCTTGCGCCTGCGTCTGCTGGCCCCCTCTCGACGCCAGTTTGCCTATCCGCCGCGCTAGCTCCCCGGAACAAACTCGGCTCACGAATCGCCATCGACTATCTGAGACCGGCTTCCCGCAGTCAACAGTCAACCGCCAACAGCACACCTGAGCACGCTTGCCTTGCCCCGTGTGTCACCTAGCAGGACCAAAGATCAAAAACAAAAGGAAAACAACTACCACCCAAACCTGACATCGCGACCATCTGTGACTTTGACTAGTCATGGCCAGTCCTTTGCAGTTTGCCTACCGGACCCAGAAGACCATCGGGGTCTTCGACGCCGCTCCCGTCTACGAGCCGCTCCCTGGGTTCGTCAAGCCCGAAGAAGGGAACAACCGGTGCTGTGCCTACTCGCCATGCGGCCGCTACTTCGCATACACCTCTAACGAGGGTGTCGCCATCGTCGACGCCTCCGTCGGTCACGTGCTAACCTCGCTGCCCATCCCTAACGTCTACGACCTCTGCTTTTCGCCCCGCGGCACCTACCTGAGCACCTGGGAGCGCGTCACCAAGGATGAGAATGGAAACGCCAACAAGAATTTCAAGGTCTGGCAGGTTATCGAGGAGCTCGATGACGGCGCCGAGAAGCAGCCGCTCGGCCGGTTTGTGCAAAAGTCCATGTCGGGCTGGAACCTGCAGTACACGGCCGACGAGCAGTATTGCGCGCGTCTCGTGACCAACGAAGTGCAGTTCTACAGCAGCAGCGACCTCTCTACCGTCTGGAACAAGCTGCGCGTCGAGGGCGTATCCGATTTTGCCATCGCCCCTGGAATGAACCAGAACGTCGCCGTTTTCGTGCCCGAACGCAAGGTAAGTTTCAGCCCCCGGGTTGAGCGGATGCCGCGAGTAAATATCTGACAGCCTCTTTAGGGACAACCGGCTGCGGTCAAGGTGTTCAATGTGCCACAGTTCTCCTCGCCCATCTCGCAGAAGACCTTCTTCAAGGGCGACAAGATCCAACTCAAGTGGAATGCGCTCGGCACGAACCTCATTGTACTGGCGCAAACAGAAGTGGACAAGTCCAACAAGAGCTACTACGGCGAAACCAACATGTACTTGCTGAGCGCCAACGGCTCGTTTGACGCTCGCGTGACGCTTGACAAGGAGGGTCCCATCCACGACGTGGCCTGGTCCCCCAACTCGAAGGAGTTCGCTGTCATCTACGGATACATGCCGGCCAAGGCCACCATGTTCAACCACCGCGCCGTCGCGACCCATTCCTTCCCCATTGCGCCCCGCAACACCATCATCTTCTCGCCCACGGGACGGTTCGTGTTGATTGCGGGCTTTGGCAATTTGGCCGGCCAGATCGATGTCTACGATCTCGAGAAGGACTACCGCAAGGTAACCACCATTGAGAGCGGCAACCCGAGTGTTTGCACCTGGAGCCCCGACAGCCGCTACATCATGACGGCCACAACCTCCCCCCGTCTTCGCGTTGACAACGGCATCAAGCTCTGGCATGTGGGCGGCGGCATCATGTACAACGAGGACTTTGTCGAGCTGTACAACGTCCTGTGGCGCCCCGCACCTCTGGACCATGTCGCCGTCGGAGACCCGCTGCACCCTGTGCCGGCCCCCCATAGCTCGGCTCTGGCCTACCTGGGTGCGGTCAAGACACCGTCCAAGCCCGCAGGTGCCTACCGCCCCCCTGGCGCCCGCGGCACCATGACGCCGCTGCACTTCAAGCGCGAGGACGAGGGCGGCGCCGCCCACATCGTCAGCAACGGCACCCCGTCGATCGGACCTAACGGATTCGGTCGTCCCCGCCGCCAGATCCCGGGAGCCGACTTTGCTGACGCTCAGGTGGTGCCCGGCGCGACGCCTGTAGAAGGCGCCGCGGACGATGAGGCCCTGTCCAAGACAGCCCTCAAGAACAAGAAGAAGCGTGGCAACAAGAAGAAGGATGCGGGTGGCGCGCCCGGCGGCGAAGGAGTAGGGCTCGCCCCGCCTGCGCGCGACTTTGGCAACGGCGGCTCGGGCGGGGAGGGACGCAGCCCAGAGCGCCGTGGCCAGCAACAAAACCAGCATCAGCACTCGCGCAGCCACTCCCGCAACAACCTCCCAGTTCGCAACCGCAGCAATACCCACCGTGCCCGCTCCCAGAGCCGTCCCGGTCAGGGGTACGCGCAGAACCCCCAGAACGAGTCGTCAGCGTCTATTCCGGAAGGGGGACAGGGTGGTGCGCCTGTGGAGGTGGTGGTGGACGCAGCGACATTGGAAAAGCAGAGCGTCAACGCTAAGAAGATAAGGAGTCTCCAGAAGAAGATCCGCGCCATTGAAGACCTTGAGATGCGCCACGCGGGCGGTGAGAAACTTGAAGACACGCAAGTGAAGAAGATCCAAACCAAGTCCAGTGTGGTCAAGGAGCTAGAGGCTTTGGAGAGGGAGTAGGCCTGATCGACAGTGTATAGATTTGAAGATTTTGCATGGTTCCGGGGATAAACGGGTCTAGGGGCCCTTGTGGTGGCACGGCCCTGTCTCTCGAAGAGATGATCTGTGCCACACATCTCGGCCAAACCTGCTTGGTTAGACTACTTGCGATGATCGCCAGGTCTTGGGGACGGGAAACTTACGGACAAGGGAGCCAAAAGTTCTAAATCGCCGTCTCTCTAACGCTTTTTGTTTATTCTGTATATAAAGTTGTCACGGCCCTGACAGTGCAAGATCCCAGGCGCTGCATGGCGATACAGTGATGATGAGATGGATCAAGTGGATAAAAAAAATCAACAACCCAATTAGATGTTTCAATCCGTCGTGGGTGTTAGTGTGAAATGGGCTCGGCCCCTTTGCTGTTCAAAGAAGACACTCGGCATCTTCTTCTCTTCTCGACCTAGGTAATTCTGCACTCTCGTAGACTGCGATCTGCACATGCCCTAGCGTTCCCCATCCTGGGTCCTGGGGTAAGATGAGGCACCAGGCTGGATGATGGATCGAGGACGGCGGGGTGCTGGATGCCCTTCCTTGCTAACGAAGCAGCTCTTCTCTCCCTTTGGGTCCATATATGTTGGAGTTGAAGGACCGTGCTGTTGCAACCTGACCACATTTTGATACCTTAACGACCTGAATTTTCTGACTCCCCCGCACGCAGACCGAGGTAGGTCTGCAAAAAAACGGTACCTACTTACCTTACCTACAGAATACTTATTATTTCCAAGTATTGTCCCGATATTTGTGACAGGAAAAGGAGAATTGATCACCAGAACAAGTCCACACTTCTTCTCGTTTCCTTTTTTTTCTCCTGCTCTGCCTTCTCGTGTTCCACCCTTCCTTCCCCTTACGGACGGGCAAGCATCCATTCCCCTTAGATCACTGCGGAACTCCTCACCTGCGTACTACGTATGGCTCTCTGAATTTTCGTGCGGGGCGGCGGCTCATCTAGGTAGTCTGCGTCACTACGTGCATTACCGTTGCCAAGGTAGCAAGTGCTACCTCTTTACGGCGCAGGGAGGCGTATTACTTATGTGCTTCGATGTATACAGCTGGTAGGTAAGGTACACCTTCACCGGGAAAAATTACGTCAGTGAGTGACTTGAAGCACGGGTATACTTCTGTTAAATACCTAGGGCCCCCGGGTGAAACCTTGGCCCCTTATTTAATAGCCAAGCATGCCTTGTTGGATTATGAGGAGGCCTTGATCGGCGTTCTCTAGCCGTACAAGGAAGTTACAAACGCCTTGAAGATCCCCTTTTGACGCGTCTGAATGTACTTTACTAACCTATATCTCCTAGTTAGAGATGGAGGGGGTTCACTGGCCCGACTGATTAGGCAGTTCCAAAGGGAAGGCGGAATCGTCGTCCCCTGGAGGTTACAGTGTCATTCAATCACCCCCTCCCCCTCACCCAGCATAATGACAACAACAACAGGATTGCGTTTCGGCCCCTGATGAGCCGAGAAGAACGAACGGATGAGGGAACGAACCGAGAAATTCCAGGTTCCATTGGTGGATGGCGAGATCTGCATGGTTCTTGTTATTTGTTCTACCTTCTTCGAGTGTTCGGGTGTGAGTGAGACATAAGCCAGACACATCTATCCATCACTCAACTTTTCTCTGTTTCTGTAGTGTAAGGTAGTGAGTCTGCCTCAGATTCTCTAGCTCGCATCAAGTCGCAGCAACATCGAATACCGGCAGTCGGCGAGGAAGCGTGTGTGAGTGTGTGCGTGTGGGTTGCAGACAGTTTTTTATGATTTATTCATTCATCCCTGCATCCATCCACCAAGACGGGTCGGTCCTTTCGTCCTTGTCACTCAACCCTCGTCTTCTTGGGAAAGGCAGACGATAAAGTTCCCTGTTGGCCGGTTCAAATTGCTGGGTAAGCAACAAAGGTCAGAGGAGCCAATATATCCGCGCCCGCCCTACTGGTTATTCTGCCGGCACAGGTGTTGGAGTCAATTCATCCGGGCTATCTAACCTATCAGTCTGTTTATTTATCTCCCCTCAACGCCGAATTTGAAGAGAAGGAGAAGTTGTACTGGGGTTGGAGTGATATCAAACTGTTGCCCCTCCCCTCGTTGCTGGAGGTGTTTTTTCGATCTGTTGTCGCTCCGCTTCAATTTTTTAAAATTCTTTTGTAAAGCTGCGATATCAGACGCACGCAGCTTGGTGTTTCGAAGAAAGAAAAAAGGTGGGGGGGGGGTCAACACAATATTGTCAGTTATAACAACATGGCGCTGTGGAAACGGAAAATCACTGTCAGTGACGACACGGTCACCAGCGCCGCGCACTTGACTCTGCAGGCGTCATTGATTCCCTGCTTCCTTGGTATGGGAAATTGCGGGCGGTAATAACGTACTCAGCTTGTTAATCAAACTCTAGTGACGATCCTGTTCTTTCTCTGGGGGTTCGCGTATGGCCTGCTCGATGGTAAGCCTCCCTTGATATCAGCCTCTGTGCGGTCACTAAACGGTCGCGCCAGTGCTCAACTCGCACTTCAAAAAGTCGCTCGATCTCGGATACGCCGAAGCCGCGGGCCTCTCGTCAGCCTACTTCGGCGCATATTTCATCTGCCCACCTACTATCTCCGGCTGGATCTTACGGCGCGCTGGCTTCCGAGTCACTTTTATGACTGGCCTGGCCGTCTTCGCCGTAGGCTGCCTCCTATTCTGGCCATCGGGCGTCAACAAATCCTTCGGCGGGTTTTGCGGGAGCATGTTTGTCGTCGGTGCCGGCCTGGCCACGCTCGAGACAGCCGCCGACCCATTCCTCTCCATTTGCGGCCCGCCGCGGTACTCCGAGATCCGCCTGAACCTCGCACAGGCGTTCCAGGGCGTCGGCTCGTTCGTTGCGCCGCTGCTGGCGTCGCGTGTCTTCTTTGCAAAGACGGTAGATAATGACGAGGGGCTCAGGAACGTGCAATGGGTTTACTTGGGGGTCGCGGCGTTTGATGTCCTGCTCATTGTGCTGTTTTTCTTTGCGCCGATGCCCGAGATCACCGACGCCGACATGAACGTCCAGGAGAAAGAGATTGGCGCGTACGACCCCGGCCCGTTCAGAAAGCAGACAAATTTGTTTTTGGCGATTTGGTCACAGTTTTGTTATGTTGGCGCGCAGGTCGCTGTGGCGGTGAGTTGTCAATACCGTATGCATGGGGGCAGTGAAAGGGGCTAATCCTGACTGTGCAGAATTACTTTATCCCTTTCTGTGAGGAAGCTGGTCGTGATCCTGCGCAATCTTGTAAGTATCAAGTTTTAATGGAGGACCTGAGTTGATACTGACTATTGCTGCAACAGCCGACCTCCTCGCTGTCGGACAAGGCTTGTACGCCTTTAACCGTTTTCTGGCTGGCGGACTACTCACTATCCCCATGTTCAAACCGCGGTACATGCTGACCGTATATCTCGGACTCTGCTTTGTCTTTATTGTGGCGGCCATGAATACTGTCGGTACTGCATCCATAGCCATGTTGATTCTCGTCCTGTGCTTCGAGTCGCTGTGTTTTGCCACCATCTTTACCCTCGGGCTGCGCGGCTTGGGAAGACATACCAAGATGGGAGGGTCGCTGCTGGTTGCTGCTATATCGGGAGGTATGGTCTTCCCGCCGATGACCGGTGCTGTGGTGGATGCGAGAGATGCGCATACCGCGATGGCGATCCCTATGATGGGCTACATTCTCGCTTTGATGTAAGTCTTGTTCATTCGTCTTGGGAAGACCCTTTGTGTCTTTGTGTTTCTGCTGACAAAAATGCATAGATATCCTATCTACGTCAACATCTGGAAGAGGGACATCATGGACAGCCATCGCGACACAAAGGTCGGTCTTGAGCCGCTGGCACCAGGGGACAAGACTTTGCAGCTCGAGGCGCAACCATCCCGGGCGGAACGGGAACACACCGAAGTACCTGGCAAGAAGCTGTGATTGGAGACAGGATTGAGGCGTCAGTTGTATCGGTTGTCATGGGTAGGTACCCAGTGGTATCTAAGGAAAGAGCGAACGGGTCTCGCCAGTGTATTGCCGCAACACAGCGTGAGGCGATTGTAGGCTATGACCAGGTAGCCTTATCACAAAACTAGCACATGGTGCAGTATCTGTTCTTTCCCTTTGGCGGGTTCAAATTTGCACTGCTCTTTCCAGAAGGAAATTAATCCTTTCGTCTTCATTCCCGCCCAGCAACATAGGGGTGTCCCCCTCTCCTATTAGCAATCATTCCGCCCTGTCGAAATCTTCTATCTTTCTCCCACTTTCTTCTGACCAGTCAGATTATTGCTGTCTTATCAAAACTTTCAATAATCCCGATCTCACAATGTCAAATCACCCCAGGCTCGGCCCCGCAACTCGCGGGAGAGGCGCCCGTTCGGACGGCGTCTCTGTTGTGCGTGCTGTAACTGCTGGGTTTGATCCCGCCACCCAGAACTCAAACGAACTTGGTAGCAACAATAACGACCCGAGCCTTTCAAATGTCAGTAGAGAAAGTCAACGTCCTCCATCCATCATCGTCTTAGAGATTATCGAGCCGCCTTTTGCTGACTTCTAAACCCAACAGGTAACATCTCAACAGGCGGCAACTGAGGCACTGAAAGCGGGATTCTCGAGCCACGTAGCAGCGTCCGAGATACTGAAAGCGTCGTTTGCGAGTCAGACCGCGGCATTTGAGGTCCAAAAGGCGGCCTGGGACAGTCAAAAGGCAGTCTGTGGGGAGCCACAAGGCAGCTCAGGAGACAAATCTTGGCAACCGGTTCAGCAATGTGGAGGCAATGCTGCAACAGATCCAGTCTAACACCACCCCAACCGCACAACAGAGCATAATCGAACAGCTGAAGAGAGAGAGGGACCAGGCTATCCTTGAAGTGAGCACCATCAGGTGTGCGTACAACTCAGACCCATACAACCCTCATCGGCGCCTAGAAAACCTCCAGAGACTCTTCGGGAGTGAAGCCGGCCCCACATATAACGATTGGGTTTGCATCCGCGCCATTTGCCTATATGGCTTCGATCCGAACAAGACCGCAGAGTGTGTCTGTTCTTCTCTTCCATCCAAACCATCGAGGTGCATCAAAATTCGGACGCCCAATGACCCGACGCTTGCGGCGCTTGAGCTTCAGTTACTGCCACTTAATGTGCAAGAGCAACCCGTACAACCCGGCCAATCGGTTGCTGTAATACGGGATGTTGCTATGAGAGGGGGTTGATTGGACAGGGGAACTGACGGCAGCTCCTGGTAGCTCAGCGAGCAGGATTAACCTGGCAGGAGCTTTATCATGATACCTGTACAGGAAAATTCGCTTCGTGAAAGTAGTGGATTCTTCATCACTTTCTGCAGCAACGGGGTTGGATGCTGGAAGAGGTATCGATACGAATTGTACAAGAGTTTTCTTTATGACGAGGGTTTTGGACGGTAAGATTTTATTAGCTTATGCGATATTATGTTGCTGGGACAAGATCATCATGCAACCCATTGCTACTCATGTTTCAATAGTCGTCTCTTTTTGGGATTTGCCCCTGATCTCCTTGAGCCCCGCAGTTGGCTGCCCAAACCTTGCAGCTGTAGGAGGCGTTGGGGCGGATAGGCTTTGTATCCTAACCCTCACCTTAGCAGGTCAGGGTTGGTGAAGGGGCAGTGCGGTTCTTGTTGACTGAGCCTTGGTCCCACTTCAGAAACCTTTACTTGTTGGATTGAACTTAATCTTTTTTTTGGTTCTTCATAGCACTGTGACAAATAAAGATGTTACACTAAGTCAAGGCCGTGAATTAGCACGAATACTATCAGGGTCACTGGTATTCTTTTTGGCCAATCGGAACCTCTCGCCCAGTTTCCATTGGGGTTAAAATCCTCTGAGTGGCGTCTGGTCGTTGTGTAGTTTACGAGAGATTCGTGGTCTCTATGCCATCTTGCATAAAAGAAGTTGACTTCTTTTAGCCTTTCCCAGGGCTCAAATTCTTGCGTGCCAGGCACACGTGCGCCGCCATTAGATGGAGTCGCATCCGAAGAAATGTGGTGATGCTGTCGACCACGTTGGCGCGCTAGAACTAGAGGGCCGCGATGTTTGCCAGCCCCTAGAGTGGGTTGCAATAATGACCTATATGAGAATTATTTGAGATCCTTTCAAAGATCATCTTTGCTGCTTTTGTTCAGTAGCGCTTCGGTCTTTCAGGTCTCACATCTCTCACGTTCATACCTCACTCATATCTCACCCCCATATTTGATTTATATCTCACATCTCATAATTGCATTCTTATTTCAAGTTTCACAATCGACGACTCTGAATCGAAAATGAAATCTACCGCCATCGCCTCCATAGCCCTGCCAGCTTCAGCCAACCCGTCGTCGCAGCCCCAATTGAATTGGTCGCTGCCAGTCCGCGGGATTCATTCAAGCTCCCACACGCTCCTCCTATCCCGGACCTTCCTGAATAACCAGTCCTATTGAAGCTTCAGAAAACACATGCAACTTGAAGTTGGAGGAGGCAAGAGAACTTTTAGGCTTCGGGAGAGGCCCCTGTTTCCAGCAAACACCAATAGTTGTGACCAAGGCAGTATCGGCGTAGCCCCTCGCCCCATTCCCGCCAACGACGCCGAGAATTCCGCTGATAATGTCGCAGTGGATGACGCCGAGGAAGATGGCGACGACGACGAGACTGGGGATGATGATGACGACGATAATGGTTCAATATGGTTTGTTGTTATACTGCTTCAATCACCGTTCAATCAAATGGAACTGGATTGATCGCATCATGGCTGTGCAGTTATCAGCTTCTTGTTAAACCCACTTCCGTTGTTCATCCTTATAAGCTGTTATCCAACTCGGCTTTTGACATCCCAATATTCTTGTGCGCTGTTATAAGCGAGAACAGCCGTCCTTTATGTTTCTCTGCCATTTAACTGCTGACGCCGTGCCTTATCAACAATGTTTTCAAATCCTTCAATGTCTCAATACCCTCCAGCTCCGAAGACAGGACGCCAAGAACTAGCACGGGATTTTCCTTGGTCTGGTAGCGGATAATTCTGCCAGGGGTTTCTGAGTTCCGCAGTCGACGCATGAGTAGCTTTGTGTTACTCCCCATAATCTGGTGGTTTTGTTCTTTGGGCTCATGTTGTGATTGAGTATACGATAGATAGTCGATTCGAAAAATACTTATGAGTCCGCCAGTCAGCTCGGTTTCAAACTTGAGACTGTGCGAAAAAGAAAATCGGATAATGATATCCAAGTCTTACTCTGAGTGGAAAACATCGAGACTTTCAATAATTGCGAGTCTCTTCGATATATTGGGTGTCTAAACGCTGCAGTATTTAAAATTGAGTGTGGACATACAGAACTTAAATCGCTGATGCAACGGGTCTAAATTTCATCTAATGTTCCCAGGGGCCAGAAGGTAGGTGAACAAAGTCAAGAGAGGTGGTATAACTTCGGTGAGCTGGTTGCACTACTTACGAAGCAGTCTTGCGGCGTGGGACGACCTGGAACTCGACACAACTCTAAATGGCAGGGTGGACTTTTTTGACGGGGAAGAAAGGCTGGTGAGCAGGCCAACAAGAGTTAGTTGTTCAGAGTTCATTTTGCTATGTGGCCTTGTTACCCTGCTCGGTCGACATTGACAAGGGGAGGCGCGTTGTTGAATAATTGAAGGCGGTTGCACTCTCAGTGAAGAGTTCGTACACGGTAACAAAAAGACGATTACGCATGATCAACTTAATCATACAAAAGAGACCGATTTCAACTAGCCGCTGATAATATAGGTACGCAGCATTCACGAGATGTGTTGGTGTAATTGAACCCAAAACAGCAAAGTCAGTATGAACAGATATTTTGGAGAAATTGAATTTTTGGCCCGGCGAATTTGAATTATCAGCAGCAACTCAAACCTCTTCTTTCCGCAGCGGCTACTGAGGCATACGAGTAAAATTGAAAACGTGCTAACAAAGATTATGAACGAAGCTTGCCGATAATAAGGCAGTGAATTCGCTCCATTAAGCCGAACTAGACCCATCACGCGGGATGGACGTATTTCTTTGGCAAGTTCAACTTCTGCTTTGTAAGTCTCCCCCAAATCCCCCAGAACTTTTCTGTGTAGGCCAGAAACGAAGCAGCCTGCTTGTTCTTAGCTGACAACAACAGCAATCTCGTCGCATTATTCTTCTCCTTGACAAGCTCGATATCTTCCCCGCTGATGGAAATTTTGCTGTCATCAGCAAGTTCATCAAGTTCTCGCTCCAAATCAGCAACATCTGTCAAGTGTGCGGCGCCGGGGATCACGTGGAATTTCTTCCACAGCAGGTCTTCCTCTTTTGCCGCCTCCTCGTGGTCGCAGTCGTAGCATCGTGGCTCTGCACGGTTGATTCGAAGGTCTGGGATGACATCCGGCCATTGTTCCAGTATGTCTTTTACTGAGGGCGGGATCCGAGCTGATGTTGTCGGGTGCCAGCAGCTCATGTACTCGACCCCCGGCCGGGCGTGGTGGTGTTTAGTTTTTGCGCCCATGGTGTTTGGTTCCTGGCAACTTGCAAGATAGCAATTGGTGCTGGCAAATCTGAACACTTCGGGATCTGGGAGTTTTGTCGATTGTGATGAGGCGATCTTCCTCATCAAGCAGGAAGGGGTCCCACAACAAATTGTCTTATGGGCTGGCCGTTTCGTTATATACTAACCGATCTCAAGCCTACCCTCGGTGACTAACAGGCTTAGCTCTGACCTGTTCCGAACAACTGATTTTGAGACAAAAGGCGTTGCGGCCTTGGCCCGACCCAGACGGGTTCATGGTCGGTGGCCGCTGATGTTGGCCATATGACGAAAAAACGGTCAATTTAGGGAGCCGTGACATTGGATATTTCAGGTGCGATATCTTGCTATCCGTAACTTTAATTTATTTTCATTCCTTCGAAGATGGAAAGACGAAAGCCGCCATTTCGAGGGGTTCTGGGCAATGCCAAGCAATAACAACCTGGAAGATTGAAAACCTTCGAGCTGGGACTTCGCTTTATTTCCCGTCTTTTCGTGAAAAGGAAAGCACGGTTCGTGTTCAATCGCACGCTCTTACTCGATGAAGTCGCGTGTTTGAGTCGTTTCGGCTGCCTGATTGGGTGTGCCAACCGTGATTTCCCTGTTAGCAAGGAGCATCGTCGGCCGAGGTTGCCGTTTGTGGTTCGCTGCGGTTGTGTGGGGGAACAGCGGAGGACGCCGCCCCCAGCCCTCCACCAAATCGCAGGGTGCAGCGAGCCAAGGAGCCAAGCCGCGTGGGTTTTAGTGTTATCATATTCTCCAAGATCAACCCAAGACGCACGGGCGTTCCCCAATCTGGCACCATGTCTTATCTCTGCCCAACCCGGAGCGTTCCTCGTTCCAGCTTTCACGTCAGCGATCAAGGTGGATATCGGTTCAGTTCGGATGCGTATCTTTGCTCCCCTGGGCCCAGCAAGGTGAGCTTGCGGAAGCTCTTTTTCTTGTCGGGACCCCGAGAAGCAGCAGTCGCCAACCCTGCTGTCGCCTCCATATCCGAGCATAATCCAATTGCATTTCCATCGGCTGTTAGTCACCCCACGCCAGGCCTTTGAACTTCACCAAGTCACACACACCCAGCTGCCGCCACATTCGTCAACCGGCAGTTCGACATGATATCAGCTCCCCAGTGCGGCAAATGAGCTGTTTCTCTCTCATGATAGCCGTCGGTTGGCGCCATGATGTTTCGTAGGTGGCGCTGGGCCAGTCCCAAAAAGCCATCGATTGACATGCATGGAATCTGATCTTTGGTTACGTCGGTGACCGTCGTGGCCTCTTTCCCCCGCGCCTAGCGGTCGATATCGGCTATCCCGGATTGGCCAGCGGCATCAGAGATTAGCAGGATTGGCAGTCCTCTGTCTAGAACCCATCTCTGTGAGCGAAATTTAATGTCTCACGGATCATGGTCCTGGGACGGCCTCGCCTCTCGATAGCTTCTGTGTGGTGCGCTCAATCCCGTCCCTGGTGTGGAGGAGGGGCCCGCCGATGCCCCCGCAACCCGCCGGGCGGGGAACAATAGGGTTGCCTTGGTGTCGTGTGAGCTTTGGGGGGCTTCAGGGGGTTCGTCCTTGGGGGGCAGAGCTGAAAGATTCTGCCCTGAGACGACACTATGTACCAGCCAGAGCGCCAGAGTGCCAGCGGCTCCGAGCGAACGGTCGTCGGTTCAGCCCGGTGCGAGCAGCTGCGAGGAGGTATCGCAGTCTGGCCCGTGGCAACCAAACCTGCAGCAGGCATCCCCGAGTAGTACCATGAAAATCCATTCATGCGGCGCGAAGCTGTCACACTCCCAGGACTGCAGCAAGAGATCTACGCTACGCTGCTCGACTCATCCGCAAGGCCTAACCGCTTTCTGGCACACCCCAGCCATCGGCCCACAGCTCCAAGGCGAAGCTGTGGACCCATGATAGATAAGAGGTCCTCTGTGGAGAGGCTCTTCTGTACATTTAAGTTCAGCCCAAATGCCGCCCGGTATCGATCAGTCCCGAGCATCAACCAATTCTAAGTGTGAGAGCCAGTCGTGTGTTGCCTGTCTTGTCCTCCAACCCTGGGAGCAACCTTTGGCCTCCGCACCCTCTCACAACAGCCGTTGACCCCGACACTCCGGCGTCTCCACCTTTCCCCCGCTCTCCCGCCGAATCCCAGTTCCGTCAGCAGCCATGGATGAAGACCAGGCGCCGTCCCAGATCGTGCCGGAGCAGAAGAAGACGTTTGGCCAGCGGCTCAATGGTGTCCGGAAGGCCTTCACCACCAGGGAAGGCCTGATCGGCAACTACGACTATGCCTTTCTTTTCAGGCCCAACCTGCCCTTCATGAAGAAGTCGGACAGGCCGCCACCCTTCTTCGGCCTGAACGACAAGATGCCCGTGTTCCTGGCATTGCTGCTTGGGTTCCAGCACGCATTGGCCATGTTGGCCGGCATTATCACGCCGCCTATCATCATGGCCGGTGCCGGTGGCGTCAATCTCAAATCCGCAGACATCCAATACCTCGTGTCAGCTGCCCTCATCGTCTCTGGCCTGCTGTCGTGCATTCAGATCACAAGGTTTCACATCAAGGGCACACCGTACTACATCGGAACCGGCCTGATCTCTGTGGTTGGCATCTCCTTCGCCATCATTCCGGTTGCCACGGGTGCCTTCGATCAGATGTACAAGAACGGCTTCTGTCAGACCATCAACGGTGTCAAGCAGCCATGCCCAGAGGGATACGGAGCTATCCTGGGAACTTCGGCCGTCTGCGCCCTGATCGAAGTGCTCATCTCCTTCCTGCCGCCGAAGCTGATGCTGAAGATCTTCCCACCAATCGTCACGGGACCTACTGTCATGCTCATCGGCGTTCACCTGATCCAGACTGGCTTCATGAACTGGGCTGGCGGCTCCGGTTTGTGCTCGGCGGAAAACCCAGCGATTGCGGTATATGCCTTGTGTCCTGATATCTTCGCGCCGCATCCGCTCCGATGGGGCTCGGCCGAGTTTCTGGGTATGTCGGATCATTCTTCCGAGCAGCGAGCGCGCTGATTGCTGACTGACACCGGGAAATAGGTCTTGGCTTCTCCGTCTTCGTCACCATCATTCTCTGCGAGCGGTTCGGCTCTCCAATCATGAAGTCGACGAGCGTCGTCATCGGTTTGCTTACCGGGTGCATCATCGCGGCAGCATGTGGCTACTTTAGCCGCTCGGGCATCGATGCTGCGCCTGCCGTGTCTTTCATCTGGGTCAAGACTTTCAAGCTCAGTATTTACGGCCCATTGGTTCTTCCTATACTGGCTGTGTTCATCATCTGCGCCTGCGAGGCCATTGGCGACATCACGGCCACTTGTGATGTGTCTCGTCTCGAGGTCGACGGCAAGATCTACGAGAGCCGCATCCAGGGCGGCGTGTTGGCCGATGGCCTCAACGGTATCCTCGCCGCCTTGTGCACCATTACCCCTGTCACCACCTTTGCGCAGAACAACGGCGTCATTGCGCTGACCCGCTGCGCGAACCGAAGCGCCGGGTACTGCTGCTGGTATGTCATCTGTCCTACCCCCGCCGCTCTCGTCAAGTTCATTACTAACATATCTAAATCAGCTTCTTCCTCGTGGTCATGGGTGTCTTTGCCAAGTTTGCTGCGTCGCTTGTGTCCATCCCGTCGGCCGTTATTGGCGGCATGACCACTTTCCTCTTTACGTCTGTTGCCGTGTCCGGCATGGCCATCATCTCGCGTGGCGCCCCGTTCAACCGCCGCAACCGCTTCATTCTGACTGCGTCACTTGCGCTGGGCTATGGCGCCACTCTCGTCCCGACCTACTTCAACCGCGTCTTCACGTATTCTGGGGACGACCACGCGCTGCAGGGCTTCCTGGATGCAATTGGCCTCATCATGGAGACTGGCTTCGCAGTCACGGCGCTGGTGTCGGTCATTCTCAACTTGACACTCCCCGTCGAGCTGGAGGACACAGCGGCCGTTGTGGTCCCGCCGACCACTACCACGGGTGTGAATCTGAGCAAGGATGCCGAGAGCGCAAGGGGTGCGGATAGTGAAGAGATTCTCCCTGTAGGAGAGGGCAAGTCCACCAAGGCCGAGTAGGCATATCTGCCGTGGCTGTACTCTGGAAAATAGCGTTGTGCTGCGAGGTGCTGCGAGGTGCTGCGAGGAGTTTAGTTGGTTTCACTGAAGTTTATGAACGAATACCCAATTTTTATATATATGATTCAAGAATGTACTATAAAGGGCTGTGTTTTACTAGAAACCCAAGCAAAGACAGCTTTGTGTGAGAGGTCCTGGGATAAGGCGGTACTGAAAACGCTTGAATCCGTACATTGTTTTTGATGTGGTGTGGAAGGGAGACATGAACTCCTGTCGTGTATTGTCTACAGCCCTATCTTGTAGCCTGGTGTTATTGAGTCAGATAAATAGGCAAATATTTACCTCCGTATAGAAAAGTAAAGAACAAAAGAGGCCAGGCTGTAGCTAGGAATATTTCTTGTAAACGTTAGTTATTTGAAGTTGTCTTACACCGTTGCGCGCATAACCCTAACCCTTTTAGCCTGTTTTGCCAAAGTACTTTGACGAAAGAGGTTCATGACCAGACCAAGGGGGCGGTGCGTCAGGATTCACTTTCAAAGTACGTACTTCTTCCCCTCCTCTTTTTCTTATCAGTACCTACTCCCCTCCAATGTCACAACATCCCGAGTCTCTGGCTTGCCCTAGTCCGTGATACGCGCTTATCCTCGTGAGTATCATTGTCCATGTGCCTACTCTAAAGTGGCGATCACAGGTAAATGAAAACCGCCATGCATACAATACTTTGCAGCAATCTCTTATTGGACCATGTCAGAGCCGATCGATGTCGTCGGGAACTATCTTGGCAGGCGCGGCCAAGCGATGCCGCTATTGCAACCCTGACGCCACCTTCCCAGACCTGGCATGGGTCGATCTTGCCGAGAGAAACAAGCATTTCGGCTGGTACCTGGGGCGGCAGTGGCCCAGTCTTAGCTTTCTCTCTCTATGGTATCTATTCGTCTCTACGTGTGAAGCTTCTCGTGGCCAGCGTATATTCGCCTTCCAATGCGATCGGACAACGGAAACGGAGAGTCGAGGCCAAATCCTGTCAATGATGTTATCGCCCACACGATATCAAAACGCAACCAAGAGGAAGCATAGCCACGAGTCAGTACACACCCTTAATCTTGTGAAACGACCCCAACTCCTTCCCATTCTGGCCGCCCCCTCAGCAAGACATCTCCATGCTATACCTCCACCGGGGAAATACATATTAGTGAGTTGAATTAAAGCACGTGTACTTCAACTACCTAGCCCAGGGCCTCCAAATAAAAAACTAGCCATTGTTAAATAGCCAAGTATGTCTTATTAGATTAAAAAGAGGCCTGAATCGTTATTATCCAGGCATGATAGACAATCTAAAGCCCACAAACATTACATTTTAACGCGTTCGGATGTGCTTTACTGACCTTTATTTCCCTGGTTGAGGTGTATCTAGCCTGATTTCCGAACTACACTATTACTGTCTGCCGAGGGGACGACATATTGCTAGTATCCGCCTGTTTTACCCACACTTCAGCTCGTCGCCAGTTCAGGGAGATTACACGTTGATGTCTCGGTCACCGCTCCATCAGGCCGCAACGACAGCGCCGAGCAATGTCTCATTCCCGCAGCTTGGGAGATGGAGATGTATGTTCCTCGCTCTCAAACAGGAAGCTGGCAAGCTAGTCAGCAGATCGCCGACAAGCACGATGCTGCATTGTAGCAGAAGCAGTGCTACCTATCGTCTTTACGGCCATGCCAGTGGTGAGTTCTGGCCCTCTGCCACAGATAACATCGACTACCGATGCTACCATAATTATGATCCATATCTCCCTCTGACGGCCGGGACCCGGAAAAAGAGACTTCGGGAGCTTGTACTAGCTATTACAGCCTCGATAAGTTGTCCTATAGAATGTTCCCTGAGGCAGCTACCTGGTTGTTCTATTTAACCACCACGGGTCCCAGGAGCTTGGCTTGACACCGGCTGGTACCACTTTCTCCGCATATACGTCTGCGTAAGACTATTCTTGGGATTCGTTTCTGTTAAATGCACATATTCAGCGCCAACATGGTAGCTGTTCCCGATGATGGCCGCGATATGGTGGCCGCCGACCATGTGGAGGATCGTATTTCCGTCGACGACAAGCCTACCTTCGACCCCGTTGATGTTATCTCCGAGATCGAAGACGCCGCCAAGATATACGTTCCCGACGAGACTGACGAGTTTATACCCGCGGTTGAAAGACTACCCAGTCCCTCTCGTCGCCAAAACTGTCGACTTGCACAACGACTTCAGGTAAATTTGACGTCTGGGTATCTCCGCCACGGCTGTTAACTCCTTGTTCAGCGAACCAATTCTTACGTTCCGTTTCTGGTTCTGTCTACCTTTTGGGTAGTCGCCGGTTGTGGTGTATCTTCCATGTATTACTTCAAGCCGTACTCCAATACCCTCACCAGCTATGCGGTTCAGCTCCTTTCCTGGGGATGGGTGATGCCCTTGCCAAGTGGCTGCCGAAGCGGACCTTTCGCTTCTTTGCCTGTTCGTTCAGTCTGAACCCCGGCCCATGGAACGCCAAGGAGCATGCCTTGATTGTGGTTGCATACCGGGGAAGTGTAAGTAAACTCTCTTTCTCTATATAAGAAATACACATTAACCCCTCGCCCTTGACTAGTGCTACGCCGCCTACGGACTTGGCCCGCTGTCTGCCCTGGAGCTATACTACGACAGGAAGCTCAGCCCTGGCTGGGGGATTTTGTTCCTGCTCACGACGCAAATGATCGGCTATGGGTTTGCAGGCATATTTCGAGACATTCTCGTTCGGCCCCCAAAGATCTACTACCCGGGCGTGCTGCCCAACGTGGCGCTATTCAACGCCATGCACAAGAACCGTCCGTGACCAAGAGTTCGCTCAAGTTTTCTCATACGTTGCGATCACAACGTTTATCTGGCAATGGCTTCCTGGTTTCATATTCCCTCTACTCTCATCCATACCCCTTCTCTGCTACTTCGCCCACGGACAGTGGAAAGGCTATGTTTTGGGGTCGGGGTACTACGGGTTCGGGATGCTAGACATTTCTCTGGACTGGAACTCTAGCACGTTCTGGCAACCTCTCTACACGCCGCTTTGGGCGAACGCCTCGCAAATCGGCGGTGCACTGGTCGCCTGCTGGCTGACTTATCCCATCCTATACTTCACCAATACACTCAACGCGCCCAGTTACCCTCCAATGTCGAGTGGGACCTTTGACGACACGGGGGCGAAGTACAATATCACTCCTATCCTGACACCTCAATATACCCTCGACCAGACCGCCGTGAATGAGTACTCGATGCCTCGCTGGTCCATCTCGTACGCCATGGCCATTTTCTGGGGATTTGCTTGCTCAACGAGCGCTCTCGTATATGCGGGGCTCTGGTACGGCAAGGACTCGTACGTAGCCATCGTGGAGGCATGGAAAAGCCGCCGAGACGACTACAACGACCCGTACCTGAAGCTGATGAGCCGCACCGCAAGGGTTCCACACTGGTGGTACCTAACGCTATTGGCAGCATGCTTCGCGCTGTCACTCGGCTGTGTATATGGCGCCGAGATTGGCCTGCCTTGGTGGGGGTTCGTGATCATTTGTGTCGTTTCAGCAATCTGCACCTTCCCAAATGGTATTCTCTGGGGCGTCGCTAATATGTAAGTCGGAATGGCTTATTTGTCGGAAATTCTGGCTGGTGGTCTTTTCCCAGGCAACCCGGATGCGGTCCTAGCTTGTATGATATTTGGAAGACAGATCTTGGAGCAGAACTTGAAATCTGATCTCTGACTACAAGTTCGGGTTCTACATGAAGATTCCTGAAAAGGAGATGTTCTGGGCCCAAGTTTACGGCACGCTTCTGGGGCTGTTTGTCAACTACGGCGTCATGCGCCTGATTATCGACCACATTGGCGCCGCGACGCTGCTGGGAAAGAATGAGTCGAACTCTTGGCTTGCAATGAAAACGAGGAACTACTACTCGCTCTCGGTTCTCTGGGGAATTCTTGGGCCAAAGATGTCCTTATCTGAAGGGTCCGACTACAGCTGGGTGTACTGGGAATTCCTCTTAGGCCCAGCCCTCGTTACTCTAGTGTATATGGTCCATCGGTTCAGGCCAAATTGGGAGCTGGCAACGCGTTGGTGAGTTGTCTCATTCTTTTCCCTAGGCGGGGCCACACCTACTAATATATATGGCTAGCAACCCGGTCGTCATAATGTATGGCGCGACGCTGTTTCCTGTCAATCAGACAACCAATCTGATGATATCCGGTGCTTTGTCCGTGTTTTTCATGGGTTACATGCTGCGATACCGGCCTGTTTGGTTCCGCAAGTACAACTACCTGCTCGGTGTTGGTCTCGACTGTGGGAGCCAGATCACCCGTATGTTTCATTTAGCTGGCTCTCTTGGGTGAAGAGTACCTGACAAGTTGAACAGAGACCATTATGATGTTCGCGATCAATTTGCCATACTTGAGTATGCCCTTTTGGTGGGGCAATGATGTGAGTTTCTTTTTGCTATCATTGATTGAAGGTTCCTAGGCCACCTGCTTACAATGAATGTTTTGCTTCTAGGAACGCGGAAACCTGGATCGATGCTTCCCGCCTGCCGATCTCCCGCCCAATGCTCTCAATTTAAAAAGTAATGTATGAATCTCAGCGAGGGTGAAAAGAGCGAGTGAGGAAGAAAGCACGGTTTATAGATGTAGCAGACGTCAATCTCGCCCCGTACTAAGATGTATGGGCCGATTGCTGAGTACCTATGGTGAATGAGAGCTCGGTGGGGTTATGGTTGTTGAATCTCCTTGGTTTCTTGAGTCCAAGAACCTTTTCTGTTGGTCATAGAGAGGGAAGAAAGCGGGTTTTTGATATCACAGGACAAGTGATCTACCATTCTCAAAAAATAATGTTGTCAATGTGTGTGTCTCACAAACCAACTCCCTTTCACAAGACATCAAGTCCTCCTGCCCCCTTCCGCCCCCCTTTCTTTGGTCGTCCCATGCCTACGTGAACAATGATTCGGCCCCAGACTAACACATATGACCATAGGCACTGGACAATTTGGGATCCCGTCCGCTCTCCCATAGACAAGTCAGCGACCGCCAGACTAGTTGTTGGGTGGGTGACCACCGGCGAATCCCTGGTGTTGTAGGTTTTCATTCTTCGGCTCTCCTTTTTGAGGTTCGTGTTGTTAGGGGTGGTCCTTGTTGTGGTGTGGAGCCATCATTGTCCCTTGTTCTGTGACTTGTTCGTCCTTTTGTAGATGGGGGTTTGCCTCATTTTCTCCTCTGCGAGCAGGGGATGCTTTGTAAGTCTTAAAAAGGAGAACTAGATCCAAGCTGGGTCAAGCTGTGTCGTCTTAGTGATAAGATAATAGGAGAGGGAAATGTAGGTCATCGATGAATCGGCAAGTATTTTTGTTCCCTCGAGTTGTGGTTTACGGTCCAATTTGTTATAACAAACGTCAGTTGATAACTTCCATGTTAGCCTTAAGTTAAGTTCCACGTTGTATAGAACGCCGTGCATCAGAAATCCTTTTCGTGCCGTACGGTTCCCTTCCACCGCTCCTTTCGTCATGACTGCGTGCATGACATAACGGACCGCAAGAGACGTAAAGAAAGAAAGAGGGCCAAATAAAAGAAAAGAGAAGAGATAAATGGGTTGAAAAGAAGTGAACAAAGTGTAAGTAAGACACGAAGAGAAAGTTCGAGTAAAGAGAAAAATATCCACCACCCCCGACTGCCATATAGAGCAATAGGTAGGTACCCAGCAATAAATCTCTAACCTGTCGACCATCAAGGTCAGCCAGGTAGGCAGCCAGCCATCTAGCAAAAGGCCATTCATTCACTCCGCGCCGACACCGCGCAGACCCCAGAACTGTTCGGCATAGAACGTGCCCGGCTCGGCCTTCTTCCAGCGGTCGTCGTAGGCGTTGTACATGATCAGGCCGCCGGGGTTGACACTGCCGTAGTCACGCTGCAGCGAGTCGATGGCAGCCCTCTGGTTGTCGCGCCCCGGAACGGCCTTACCGTTAGAGTTACCCTGCCTATTTTTCGAAGATGATGTGTTAGTTCTGCTAGCCAGCCATCTTCAGTCCGGGAGTAGTTGATTCAACTTAGGAAATTCCAATTATGGGGTGAATGAGCGAAAAAGGGGGGAAAGGGGGAAAGAGGGGTATGTAAACAAAATATATCTTTCAACCAAAGCAGCTCCAAACTTGAATGTTGAAAGATGACAATAGGGTGTTTCCTTTACCACAAAACAAAGACGGAAAGACAGAGGGGGCTGACATACCAAGGCCACCCACTCTCCGAGACCACGACCTTCATCGCCCGATCCGCCAAGACCTCCTTCACGTTCTGCACCTGGCGGCTAACAAACACACCCGCCTCATCAGCGCTTGTGTTCGGATCGAAAAACGCATGGCAGTTCATGGCGCAGTAATCTGACGCGTCGCACAGCACAGGGTTCTGCAGCACCGCGATGAAGGTGTCGACCGTCACCACGGGACCCAGGTATCCGGCGCTGCGCAGGCTGCTCCGCACGGCGCGCACGGCGTCGGCGACCTGGCGGGCTGTGGCCTGGCCGTTGTTGACCAGCTCGTTGCCAACGCTGACGGTGTCGACGGCGGCCCAGCCCCTGGGGGACGCCTGGACGGCCGTCACGAGGTGCGAGATCTGGCCGTCGAGGTTGTCGAGCTCGAAGATGCCGAGGAAGAGCTTGGCGTTGATGGAGGCGGCCGCCGGGAGCACGGAAGCGATCTGGTCGCAGTCCACCCCGTACAGGCGGATCAGCGTGTACTTGCCCGAGAGCTGTTGCAGGTCCGAGTAGACTTGCGCGGCCGTCTTGCACAGCCCGCCCGAGGTATATGGGGAGTATGTGATGCCTGGGAGGGTAGCCGGCGCATTGTTGTTGGGGCTCACGCGATCCGAGGATGAGCTGGAGGCCGGTTGGTGGGTTTCTGGGACGGGAACTGGCTGGAATCGCTCTCGTTGCTCTCCTTGCGCGTGTGCTCGTCGTCCTCAGCCTGTTGATGGCGGATGGCATCGGCTGATGCGAGCGGCACGGTGTAATACTCGGTGGCCGTCTTTACGGGGATACCGTTGTCATCGAGGTAGACCACGACTCTTGTTACGTTGCTGAGCTCGAGGACTTTGCCGAAGAGCTGCGGGTTTTCGGAAATGTTACGCCGGTGGTGGTCGAGGTGTCGGCGGTGGTGATGGTCGCTCCACGCCTTACCTGATAGTCCGTCTGTGTAAGCCTGTCTGTCTGTTCAAAGGGATGGGGTGATATCGGCACAATAGGGAAAGGAGGCAGATGTAAAAAGCTTACCATTTATAGCCTGGACAGCCCGTATCAGCAGCACAAGCGCCAGACCCAACGAAGCAGCCTTCATGTTGACAAACAGGAACTCAATACTTTTCACTTCCTAAACAAACTCACCACCCCCGAAAAGGAATAAAATGACAACAGGCTGAAGCGACTGCAGCCAGTGTTGCCCAGGTAAGTCGATTGCGGCCGTCAACCGAAGTGAACCAAACATCGCCGGGCGAACACTTCCACGCCAATATGTACCTGCCGAAATGAACGTCTGCATGAACCCCTGAGTGCACACAAAGATGGCCTCGCAACTTCCCGCCTACATTGATGGAACGAACTGGACGAAAGAGCGAGTGAGGAAGCAGCCAGACCCTTATCAGATGAGCGACACAAACTGTGGCTGGCTTTGAGAAACGAACCCAACGACGGCGCAAGAAAAGGATGGCCAGAGACAAAAGGGATGGCAGTCTCCAGCAACAGGCGCATCAGTGGGCTCGGAAGGGAAGGGAGTGACAGTCTTCAGCGCAGCGGCAGAAGGTACATAGCAAACAAATAGGCAGGGAAAGAGGAATGCTAGGTGTTGGCGGTGGTGAGCGCTGCGGCTGGCTTTTGTGTATGCTCATACTTGCTATATCTCCTTTATTGATGTTATTTCCCTACTCTTCGTAATGTCGGGGTGAAACGCTGGCAAGGCCTGAGGGCTCGGAGTGAACGTTCACATGTGGTCGGTCGGGGTCTCGTTCGGATGAACCGCCTTTCATGAGATGTCTCCCGTGTTCATCAGTGCAGAATGTGATAGCGCCCCATACAGTCGTAGTCCGCAAGAGAGGTCAGCAGGAGCCAATGTTCGACGCGTGCCCTCACCGCTTGTATTAGATATTATTTTGGTGCCTGCCACACCACAAATCCCGCATATGAACCACACCACCTTCTACCAAGCCCCAATCCTAACGCCAATTCCGTGTATATGTAATATATGGACATACCGCTCAAGTGGAATACACATGCACAGTGATTTATAAAGACCCGGGGAGGCCGAGCTTGTTGTTGGTTTTCCGCGTCATGACCTTGGTGATAGCATGTCGGATGGAGACGCCGGCCTTCTCGATGTCCTTCTTGGACAAGCCCGAGGTGATGCAGATCTTGAGAGCGGGCTGCACCGTCCACTGGCCGTCCTTCAGGGTGGTGTTGGTGGTGACAGGGAGGCCCTTGAGCCGGGTGATGAGAACACCATTCGCAAGACTCTGCAACAGAGCACAGCGTGTTAGCGGCTATTTGAGAGGACACACACAGTAGTAGCTGACACTTACCTCGTCGGCACATTCCTGCAGCAGGCGCTCCTGGTCCTCGATGGCCAGGCGGCGGGCCTTGACCACGTCGGGCTTCATCACCATGATCATGACGGGGTTCTCGGGGGCGCTGGTACACATGACCCAGTCGCTGCGAGGGTCCAGCTGGGCCTTCATCAGGCGAATGTTCTCGCGGCACTGCAGCAGGATCTCGGGGTTGGACTGGAGTACGTTGAGACTTTCGCTGGCTGTGATGGCCAGCATAGCTGGCAAGGCAGCCGAGAAGGTGTAAGCGGCGCCCGTAAGGCGCTGGTGCTCCACCACGTCCTTCGCGCCGGCACAGAAGCCGCCGCCGGCGCACAGGGGCCCCGCCAGAGACCCGACAATCATGTCCACTTGGGTCGGGTCGACGTTCTGGGCCTCGGTTAGGCCGCGCCCGGTGCGCCCCAGCACGCCAAACGACCAGGTCTCGTCGAGAATGATGCGGAACTTGTACTTCTCCTTGAGCGCGATCAGCCTGGGCAGATCGTTGCGGTCGCCAATGGCCTCAAACAGCGCCTCGGTCACAATGAAGCGCCGCGTTAGCTTTTTCCCGGCTTGCTCCTGCACCACCTTGCGCATGACGCGCTCTAGGTCGTCCAGGTCGTTGTGATTGTACCATTTGATGTTGCTGCGCGAGATCTCGAGACCCTTGCGGATTGAGTAGTTGACGGCGCGGTCTGCCACGATAATATCACCGCGCTTGCAGAAGGCCGGTATCACCGACGAGATGGTTGAGAAGGCGTGCGCGTAGACAATGCATCCCTCGGTGCCGAGATACGAAGCGATGTCGGCCTCGGTCTTCATGTGAACGTCCTGCGTGCCGTAGAACTGCGGCGGCCCGCACGGCCCGACGCCGTAGATGCGGAGGGTCTGGATTGCCTTCTCCTTGATCTGGTCGTTGGCGTTGAGGTTGTAGAAGTTGTACGAAGCGAGGTTAGTGACAGTGCGGCCGTTGGCGAGCTTGGACTTGGGGCCGGTTGGTCTGGACAGCCATGGGGGGAACAGGTCAGCTGGACAGTTCTTATACAGACTTCGTAGAGATATCTTTCTTACCCAACCAGTACGGGCAGTCTTTCCATCTCAGCCTCTTCAAGAGCGGTCTGGGGCGCGACCAGGGGCTCAGGCACCCATTCCTCGACGAGCTCGTCGATTTCCTAGAAGCACAAAAACGTCAGTCCAGCCCAGCACGCAGCCCAACAAATAACACAATACATACATCCTCAGTCAGCTTGATAAAGTTCTGCTTCGAGGTCGAGTACGAGGGCGCCAGGAGATAGCGAATGAAGAAGATGACGAGCACCAGCTCGATGGCCGACCGCACAGGATCGTTCTGGTAGCTCGAGCGAACGTAGCGGATCAGCACCGCCGAACCAGGCACCTTCTGGAACGCCGTGGCCGCCTCGTTCAGCCATTCCGTCAGCTGCGACTGCACCTCTTGCAGATCCATGATGCTTTCGTTTTGTTGTGTGTGCGGATTGCTGGTGACACAATTGATGGCCTTGGTGTCGATGTCGAGGTGGGCGCCGCGCAAATTCGGGTCCTTCGGAAACTAGCACCCCGGTAAATCGCGTTCCTGTTTCGCCTCAGGGGAAATTTAGCCCCACGAACCACCTACAGTCCCCGAAGCCAGGGGCACGTCCCACCTTTCGAGGAGGACGCTGTCTACCTCGACTCATTGATTCAGGGACGAACCATCTCAACTTTCTGCAAGGATCTCCCTGATACAACCCAAAGGCTTCCGGATACGGGTGTGCAATTCACCATGCTCAGATTCATCCAGAATGCTCTACAAAAACACTTTCTCAAATCAAACTGTGGTCGACATTCGATGGACTCAAAGTTGCTTATTATTATTCCCGCTAATTTGTTTTCGCCTAGCAACCAAGAATGATTTGTCCACTGAACCCCAAAATCGTCGCAAGAAATAAGGGAAAGTAGCACGTGTTCTAATTATATTTGGCCTCGGATCCATCTCAGTGGACCCATCAGAGCGCATGGGTGTGCAGGGGAGATAGATGCAGAGAGAGACAAGTCTAGAAAACCGTTTACCATGCCGCCAGCCCCTAATGTGTGTTGTAAGTGCGTGCCAAAGAAACCAATACAAAGCACTCCAAGCAAATACAACACCCATGAATACCTCCTGAATTACCAAAGAAAGCAAACCCGTATGGCTCAGTGCAATGTGTCTAATAAGATCACATTCGACTATCATATGATACAACGCCGTGCACGGCTGCCCCTTATAGGAGCAGCATCTTACTGCCGGACTTGCCGCCCTTCGCTGCTGATGTCACTGCGGCTGCTACTCCCGCTGACTTGGTCCACGTCCCGCTGTATCCGTTACTTCCCGGACCCGTCTCGGTGCGGCCCCGCGTATCGTCATTGTTGAGATATGGCTGCTGCAGGTTCATGGGGATTTTGAACGACCCAAGACCACTATTAATTTCCTTGCCTGCCACAATTGGGCCAACAATCATAGCCAGGAATAGCGTAAGCATAGCAAAGTAGAGCACCGCAAAGCGGAAAACACGTCTTCTTCTGAGCTTGGACTGCTTCATCGAGTAGATGGGGGGCCGGATTTGGCGACTGGAAACACAGTTTTAGCTGGAAGACACTTGAATGCATGACGAGAGGGGCGAGCATACCTGGGACGCAACCAAAAGAGCATCATAGAATGAAGCTTGTCGATTTGAGGGATAAGGATGACGGGCAGCATCATGAACAAGATGATGTGGCCCAGCACAAAGTCAGCTGCGAACATGCTCAACTCGGTGATTTTGCAGAGATACTCTCGAGCAGGCTGCGACACCGAATGCCAGCCCATCGAGTACCATTTGCCTGTCCAGAAGGCGATGTTAGACTGGTCGCCCTTGAATTCCCTCGTGAGCGCCAGGGAGATGATCAGCTTTAGAACAAAGCGCTGGAGAGCCACCACAGTGATCATGCCCAGAAGCGTGGGGATGAAGTGGAATCCCTCGAGGAAGAACATGACCTCGAACATGACCAAAAGTATTATGACGGCGATGGCGTGGGAGATGGCGGCAAGAACACTGCCAAACTTCTTGCAGCACATGCTAAGAAGAGGGCCCATACAGCATGCCATGGCGAAGAACATGGCGAGCACGCCTGCATTAACTGCGAGAGGTGCAAATGCAACAATTGCCACTCTGATAAGCGATGCCGACGGCTTGATATCGTTCTTATTATTCGGATTGTTGTTCGCGTTGACACCCGTTTGCGCATTGATGAACAAATAAGGGATCAACGTCACAGCAACAAGAAGAAGGGGAGCGATAATCTCTCCAAAGAACATGTTGGTAATAGCAGCGCGCGGAACATCGGCCGACATCTTGCTAGAAGGGTCTCCGAGAGCCTTGCGCTTGTAGCCCGTGATGCGTGTCCGAGATAGCCGGCAAAAGGAGATCCATGATGAGGCATGCGAACGGGAATTGCCGCGGGACATCCAGCGGAGAAAGTCGCGGTAGTCGATAAAGAAGTCATTCCACGCGAACTGGTGAGGGTTATAGAGGAACGGTGAGACGAGCAACGCCAGCAGCGTGATCCAAAAGTAGACAATGGCAGCTTGCCAGACAGTGATACTAGCGAATAGCAGCATCATCAACATGCGAGAGCCGAAGTAGATTGACGGGCCAGCAAAACGCGAGTACAAAACGCCGAATGGGATGCGAGCGGTGGCAAACCCACGACCAGTGCCGATATAGCGGGCACCTCCGAATGAGAGATCCGTCTGAACCGAGTTGGCGTAGATTTGACAGACGAACACCTCAAAGAAGGGCGAGAAGGAGCAGAACTGTTTGAGGAAACGCGTCGCGGCACGCCAGAATCCACGCTCCGTCAGCTCCTGCACGAGTAGAGGTACGAACGACAGGAAGAAGACGAAGAAAATGGACAGAATGCAGCGGTAAATCCAATCGGTTAGAGCGTCCGTGTTGGCGCAGCCAGTTGGGAAAAGAGAATCGGAAATGGGCTTGTCGCGGTTGTAGTCGCAGGGGATGGTCTGATTCCGGAGCACACCAATGTTGACAAGTACAATCATGAACAGCTGAACTGACAGCATGATGAACATGTTGTTGATGTGGAAACCAGGGTGGGCGTAGTAGAAGGACAGGAAGCGGTCCAGCGGCAATTGAGTTCCAAGATAATAGTACTCTCTGGAGAGCATCTGCTCACCCATGCCAGTTCCAATCTTAGTTGTGAAGTTCAAGATGGAGCCGAAGCCGAGATCACGACCCTTTCCGCACTGGTAGTATTCGCAATGCTTGATACGGCCACCACGCAAGAGGGCGTTCATGCCGGCGTAAATATCCTCATTGAGATGGAGGCCCTTCTGCGCTTTGGACACACCACCACGCGTCGTCATGAAAATGCCGTTGAGGAAATCAGGATGACCATAATGAAGCTTGCCACCGATTTGAGCCAGTGTTCGCGCAAAGAGAGTACCGAATGTCTGTTCCTTGCCAGCCGCCACGTCACCAAGAATACCGATGTTCTCCGAAAAGATGTATTCACGGGCACCCAAGATGGCAACAGGAGCGTGGACCACATTTTTCACACCGGGAGTATACGGTGAGACGTTGTCGGTCTTCATTTCCTCGAACTCGGCAAGGACGCTGCGAATCTTCAAGCATTCTTCGAGATAGTTGTCCTGGTTTGCGTCAATGAGTTGAATATATTCGCCGCGATAGAAGATTAGGGAGTGGTTCTGATTGTCGGATTTGCCGTCTCCAAGAATGGGGTTACCGGAAAGCTGGATACGGAACTTGGGCCGGCGCATGCCGTTCTCCATAATCTCGGAGTGACCGTCGATAAGAGCAGAGTAGAGGCGCGGCTCCTCGCCCTCTGCGACGGGAGGCTCCTCGTCAAGGTAAGCGATTTGGAGATCGGGGTATGCACGGAGGAGGAACTCGGCGTTCTCCATCTCTTCCTTCTTGAACTTGGCATAACGCTGCATAGAGACAACCAACTTGAACTTTCGGCGGGCCATACGCTCCAGCTCGCGCTCGAGTTTTTCCGAGTTGCCACCGAACATCTGGACCACCTCGGGGTTCTCAACGCGATAGAGAAGCTTGATAGCGCGGCTGTAGTTCATGAAACCAGAGACAGTGCGATACAGGGTTTGGAAGCGAAGCGAGGCCCAAATGCGTGTCCTGAGCGTGTACTCTGGGGCGGAGGACTTGAAACCAATGCAGTAGAAGGGGAGATCATCAATCTTGCTCTTGGCCGTGTCCTTCTCGTTCTTCTCCAACTCACCGTTGAACTGAGACGTCTCGTCTGCAAGAATTTTCGTATCCTTGACGAAGCAGTCCCACTCGTGAGGATGAAGTTGCTTGAGATACTCCAAAAGCGTGACACGCGAGTACGGCTCATCTTCGCGGATAATTTCCCTAAGAGACAACAGAATCTTCTCGCTGTAATGAGGAATCAAGACGGTGAAGGTCGGCATGTTGTCTACAGGGAGGGGCTCGGGGATGGGTGTGGAGAGCGATTGGGCGAAGAATGAAATTCTGCGCTCTGCCTCGCTGTGCGTCGGGAAAAATTCCGTCTTGAAGGAGTGATCCTCTTGGGACACGAAGAAGGTGGGTGCACGCAGTGTGCGCTTGCCTTCCTGCTCAGACGGCACCTGATGGTAGAGCAGTTTCTGGACATGGTCAATTGCCAGGAGATGCTCGCGGTACATGGAGATAACAATAGCATTCCAGATTTGCGAGATGAGAACCTTTGGCTTATACTTGATCTCCATATCTGTGGTAGCCAGAACTTTGGAGTAGATGCGCTTCGGAAGACGAGAGAAGATGTTCCTCCATGGCGTCCAGATCGAAGAACCCAGATAGAACGATCTGGCGATGGAAAAGGCTGCGTTGACCAGAACGTACCAAAGGTATGTGTCGAGGAAGAAAAAGATCATATCGGTGAAGATGAGAAGACCCATGGTAATCTGAGGCTGGTATTTGCAGAGGTTGTTCCCAACAATGGAATCTCCGAGGCAGCTAGAGGTGTCCATGGTCTGCAGGTACCGAATCGGGTCGCGTATTGACAAGGCAAGGTACAGGTAAGATTCACCAAACTTGGCCCCAAAGACAATGAGCCAGAGACCAAAAGACATGGCCATATCGTTGCCACGGAGGCGTGGGTAGCTGGCAGTGAATGTCTGACTGGCAACGAACTTGCGCGAGTTTTTCGTCAAGTAGCTTCCGAACAAGCCACCGAGAGGCATGATCGAGAAGAACAGAAATGTGGCGACCGCGATGAAGAACTGCACGATACCAAGAGCAAGTGCAACGGGAGTCCGTTGTTTCGCCTCGAAGTCCGCCACGGTTTTACCGCTGGGCATAAAGACGTAGACGCCTGGCGCGACATTAATGATGAAGACGACAATCAGGAATAACAGACGCTTGGTGAGATGTTGAGCACCAGCCCATTTCCGAGGAACATATGCCCACTCGGCAAGGGTTGCGAAAATTTGGATCAATGATGCGATTGCGCCACCGAATCCGCAAATGGACCACACCGCAGAATTAGCGGGCTGATTGTTCACTTGTTGCTCGTAGTTGGGCGTGATCAGCGTGGGGGCACTGAATGCAGTGTAAAACCAGAACATGGTGATATGAATGACCCAAATGCGGTTGAAGTTGACAAGAAGATGGAACCAAGAGCGTGTCTCTTTATACGTCTTGAAGAAAACCTTCTTCCAGTTCACGTCCTTGAGCTTGAGATATCGTTCCGCAGGAGGAACATCAACCAGCTTGCTCTTGTCCTGGAGTACAATGCGCTCAATGCCCTCTGGATACCAGAAGAGCTGGTTGCAGTCGTCGTAGCCAATGATCTGATTGTGATCTCTCTCGCGGCGAACATAGACTCCGTTGAGGATCTCGTAGCCCTGATCGCGGCAGTACTGGTAGAGGGGAGTGATAACGTTGTTCAGGAACGTAAACTCGTCCACCGGCTCGACCAGGCTCTGGCACGCAGGGGAGTTGAGATAGTCGTCTGCGCACTTGAAGATGAAGCAGAGACACTCGGGCATGAAACGGACCTGATTAGCCTCGCCCCAGCACAACAGGTAGAGAGCGAGCTGCCGCACACGGTCGTGCTGCGACATTCGGTTCATCCGCGTCTTCCAACGGTACTCGGCGGCTTCCAAGGAGTCGTCACCTTCCAGATCGTCCAACTCCACGGGCTGGGCGGCTGCCGCGGCCTTCTTGGCCTTCTTGCTCTTCCTCGACATCTTTCTTCCCTTCATGTTGGCAAAACCGACAGCGTCGTCCAGATCGAGGTGGGCGGCGAAGTACCACTTTCGGTAATTGGCATTGTCTCCGCCAATGTAGTCAGCGTGCAAGGAGAGCAGCGCTTGATTGGGCGCCATACGAGACGCACGAGAGTCGAGTAGCGTCATGAAATGATCGTACATATTCCGCATGCTGTCGCGCTGGAAGCCGAACTTGGCGGTCAGATCCAGGAAAATATCCTCCACCTCCTCCTTTGAGAGGGGGATCTGCGCATCAGAGGTCCAGGCAGGGTACGGCTCTCGGGATCGTTGGCCAGCGGGGAGCACGTTGCCGTAGTCCATGCCATAATTCGGGGTGGATGCTCCAGATGAACGATTGCCTCCATACGAGATTTGCGACGAGGGGGGGCGATATCCTCTTGCCCCGCCCTGGCCTTCGCCGTAGCT
Source organism: Podospora didyma (assembly GCA_033439775.1). Taxonomy (NCBI): domain Eukaryota; kingdom Fungi; phylum Ascomycota; class Sordariomycetes; order Sordariales; family Podosporaceae; genus Podospora; species Podospora didyma. The sequence continues at coordinate 1,219,519 of JAULSW010000004.1, forward strand.
GTTTACCCGCTCGTCTCCGCGTCCGTAGTAGTCCATATCAGCAGCTCGAGCCATATCGGATCTCATGGTGAAATCGCTGAATGTCTCCGAATCATCCTCAGAGCCCCCGCGGCGTGCGGGGCCAGCGGCAGGCCCAGCCTGATCATAAGCTGGGTCATAGTAGCCATCGTTGTTGTAGTAGTCGTCTTGGTAGCGCTCCTGGCCCTCGTAGTAGCCGCCATCTTGTTGATACGGGTTGTTGGGGTCCGGGTTGTAGTAACCGCTGCAAGTATCATGTTAGAGGAGAGATAGCCAAGGCAAGATGAAACGGCGCGATACGTACGATTCATCATAATATCCCTCAGGGTGAAGCGGCTGGCCATTCGCATCGTACCCGCTGTTGTTATCGTAGTACTGCTGGTCGTCCTGGTAGTACGAGTCTGTATGGCCAGCTGGGTGGGCGCCGTAGCCATCATCGTAGTCGGCGTGGCCTGGAGCGTGAGCCGGGGGTTGGCCTTGGGGCGGCGGGCCCTGGCCTGGTTGGTATCCCGACATGCTGGGCGACGAGTCTAGAGCAGAAAGAAGTATTAGAGAAGTCCCATACTGGCGGCGCGAGATGTGGTTCACATATTCCCCAAAGCACGGGGAAAGGTTTTGAGTACCTAACCAGGCCACAGCGGGAGAGGTGGGTCGCCAGGATAAACTTACCAGATCAGAGGCTCATGGGAGACCTTATGCTGACGAAGACTCAGGGCACAGTGGTAGCTTTATGAGGTCTCTGCAGAAAATTGCGAGAGATCGAGAGTGGCCGGCCACACAAGAGGTGATGAATCGGAGATATCGATGTGATGTGCTGACGAGCAGTGTTGTTTTCCTGAGTGGTCGTGGTTGTTGATGCACAACAGCGGTGGACCAAAGAGGGATGAGCGATTGGCGGCGCGGTGGGGCGCGGAAAGGAGGTTGGCTTGGGGATTGCTGCAGGCGCTGCGGGCGGGCGGGCTAGCCGGAACGAAAGAAAAGTCGACCAGAAACCCGTGCGTAACTCTCAGAAATCCTCTGCCGGACAGAACGATGGACTGTGCCGAGGGCGTTTTCCTCGACGAAAGCTCCCGTTGATTCTGCTGCTGAGCGATTGGCGATTGCAGACGTCCCGATGCTCAGATGGGGCTCGCTGGCTATGGAAAGAATCCAAGAACCTCAGGCGGCGCAGGTCGTCGAAATTCCCCTAGTAGACGTAGACCTCTTTCTCTGTTGATAAAGACCGCCGCTGCAGAACCGAAGCCTTCTCGTCGATCGGCGATGGAACGAGAGTTGGGTTGGGGGGTGAGAGCGAGCGTCGTGGGGAGAAAAGAAAAGTGAAAAGGTAAGAGGCCAGGCGATGAGGAGGGGGGAAGAACAGGAAAATGGGAAAAGGAGGCATTCAAGGATGTGGTGCGTTTCGTCGTCACGGAAGGAGACAGGACCCAGTCGCCAGGACGGCTCGCTGCTAGGGTGGAAGCGTTTGTCAGGGGCTGTCCATCCAAAGCGGAAGGATGGGATGAGAGGCAGGGCAAGGGAGCAGTGCGATGGAGGGTGCGAGACACTGTGTTGTGTGGCAGAAGCCTGAGCCCCAGCCAGTCAGATCAGTTATCGGGCGCAGAGGGTGGGGCGGGGATTGAAGCTGGAAGCAGAGGCCATCGTCCGCCGCTCTGTGCCGGATTGGACAGGCATGATCGATCAGATGTCTCCTTCTTGCCTGGACTATGGAAGTCTCGCCACCAATCACCCTCCCATCTAACGCATCTCAATTCGACATCGGCAACTTCACACTTCCTCTCCTCCCTGTCATTCAACACCTTACCCCGAGGTCACAATGCTCCTGTTCTGTTCACAAAACGTACCTCTTCCTTGGCGGTAGGCCATTTTCGTTCCCACTGTGTGTGTGGTTTCGCTTTCCATTGCCACCACAGATTTCCGAGCCCGCCTCCCGATTTTGGTCGATTTTCTGGCAGGGCTATTCACCTTGGCAGCCCGCTTGCTGCAGGTCCACCACTGTGACAAGTACCTACGGAATACCTCTAGTCGATACCCGCTCCCACTGCGCTAGGATACTCCTAGATACTTGTCTCCTTTTCGTTGCACACTTTCAGAGTACCTCCCCGTCCCCTCCAATGGGATGCGACATCGCGTTATGGCTGGACTTGACAGGGATTTCTATGGTGCATGGTCGCTGAATTGGGGAGTCAATTTGAAATTACAGTGCGTCAGACTACGAATGCTCCGCCACGGTCATGTACCCTCTTCCCCTAAACTTGTCGCAGCCGAGGTCGCACCTATGTACCTAGGAAGTACTCTTTCCGGGCGCTCACCCTTCCATGTTTTCTTGGTCGTCGGCAACATGACGTTACAGGCCTCCTGAAAACAGGGAAGCGCGCGTTCCCAGCGCGAAACCGCCTTGGATAGATACATGCCAGCCATGATTTTTGTCCATGTTCAGCAAGTTCATGTCGGCAAAATAGTTATTATCAATTAGGTATCCGTAGTTTGACACCTAACTAACTACCTCACAGCCTGACAGGAGCTTAAAAGTCCAAGTTCAACATTTTCTGAGTGACACGTCCGCGTCTGCACTAATGTCGGTTGGAATGCCGGCGCCAAATACGGGTTCTCAAACACGAAAGGTTGTCGGGCTCTCTTTCAGACAAGCGTGTCTCCAGTGGCGAAAGCACCACAAGGGACCAGAAAAAACACCAGCTCTATGGTGCGATAAACGGAAAACCCGTCTCGCATCCGCACGATGATTCCAGGTGCTTGTTCAATATTCGCGAGACCAAAACCAAGAGCTTCTTTGATGGGGTTTGACTGACATAGCAGACAACCACCAGTAACCACCTAGACATGGCGAATTCCCCCCTCACAGATTTGGAAGCGCTTGGTTCTCGCCAAAACCGAAACCGAATGTTCCGAACACAGTGCCCACTTTACCCTGCCTTTGCCGTGCCTCGCCAGTCAGGTACCTGGTAACAACGAAATGTCGAGCAATCTATTTCCGTGCATTGAGGACAAGACTTCAGATTATAGTCCCGGCAAAATAACATGCCTGGTGTGTGGAGTTCTGCAAGGAACAGTGGCAGACTTTTCTTTGGAGGGTGTCTCTACCCCCAAAATGATTAACAAGCAGCACCGATTCGGGAAGGCCCCGAGCTCGATCAATATCGATGACGATGCCGCAATCTGTTCTGCCCTGCTGTAGGTGAAAGTGGTCAAGCCTTTCTCGACGGGCCTGGCGGGCACTGGCAGAGCAAGCGGGCCCTGGCCTTGGCCGCTGCAACATGAACCTGCTGGACGTTGGCGAAGCCTTTTCAGACGGCCCCTGAGACGGCCGACTCGATTCCAGAACTGCGATCCTTGCCGTTTCGACTCGGATTTGTTGACAATGTTCTGTAAGGATACCGATGGTAATAATAATCGAAGCGTGTCAGCAAAAAGCACCAACCACAGCGAGGCAGTGCCACCCAAGGACCACCGCGACTCGCGGTCCGAGCCTCAGACCACTCTCGCTGACGTCCCACCCTTTTCGGCACGCCGGTGCGACCGTGAGACCGGTACCTACATTAGTTCGCGCCGTGAGTGAGGGCGGTGGTCCGTCGTCCAGACACGCACTGGCCATAGAGTCGAGTCGAGTCGAGCGACCTCAATCCCGGCGCCCAAAGGTTGGGGGGGCATGCGGTGGTCGTATGGGTCACAGCCGGGAGCGGGTTCCTAAATCCTGTTGAGAGGCGTCGTGATGTTTAATGCCCACAGCCTAAAATCTGCCCCTGCTTCCGAGTTCCAGGAGCCAAAAATCGATGAATATGTCTTAAGGCTCCGGTAAGATAGCGTCCGCAGTAATAGGTATGTACGAGTGTATTACGGGACTTATATTTTGAAGACGAGCCCCCTAAATTGGATCGACCGCCACCACGCCATTGCTGCCGTTGTGGTTTTCTTGGAAGTTGGGGGTCTCAAAGGAGAAAGGCGCTGGCCCACCACTCCTGGTGCTGCTGAGACATTCGTTGCCAGCTCAGACACGCACTGAAGCTAGTCGCAGTAGCTCGCAGTTTGTTTTCGTGCCCAGTGCCAACAACGCAGAAAAGAAACTAGAAACCCCCATCAATTGTGCACTGTGCATGCGTGCCATGTTTGCTTGGTCGTTGGGTTCAGCCTAGGGAAGGAGCGGCCAAGTTTTCCGTTGCATGATCTACGTCTGCACCTCAGCTAGAGTGCTCGAGACGATCCATTGGCAGGCGGGAAGGGAGGCCAACAAGCCAACTGCAGTGGTAATGGATTGATAGATAACGGAGGAGCGGGTGTTACACTTTGGGGCATGGCGATCGCGCGCGAGTAACGGCGGATTTTGGTCCTCGACGCTCGCTGAAGATCCAATCACCCATTTGGTTTCACGTCCGTCCGCCCTCGCAGCTCCACTGGCAACACAGCTACTGCACGCTACCAGATAACACGAAAAGACGCACCTATCAACAGTGCGTATTTAATTGAGTCGGGCCTAGCTCCCTGGTCGGAAGTGTCATCCCACCAGCCAACCAAAGGCTCAGACCGCTTGACAGAGTTCTGAAGTGGCCGTCCTCTATTTCACAAGTTGACGACATAAGTCGGATATCGGATGAAAAAAGAAAACAAAAAACATCAACCAATTCTTGACTTGAGTGACAATACGAGTCAAGAACCCCCCAAAAAAGTCATCATCACAAAAGTGAGAAGGGAGGATAGTGCATCAAAAGTCGAACTAATGATGAAATTGTGCTTCAACGGAACCGCCGGCCTGGTGGTGGACCCCTCCCTCCGCCTGGAAAGAAAACCTGAGGACGGTGACGGCGAAGGCGATGGGGCGACGCCTACCTCCTACCTCATGTAGTTGCCTACCCACCCTGTGCTGAACCAGTTTCCACCTTCTCTTAACACAAGACGCGAGAGAGAATTTGGAACAAACGGTCATATGTTGTCCTAAGGCGCCAATCTGTGTGATCTATTCCACCCGCTGGAGGCCAATCAAACGAGTCCGGATGGCGGGGTTACTTGAAAGCACAGACCCAGACACAGGGCCAGCCAATCCAGAAGGCTTTCGGATGGCAGGGAACGTTCAAAATTAGGTTTAGAGCCATGGTCGCCCTGTCAACCGCTGGCTGAGTTTACTTTCTCCCTCTAACTCGTAAAACACACATCGAGCGCCGTCCTGCACCCTCTTTCGTCATTGTTAAGCAACCAAGACAGCTAGTAATTTCTTATAATGGCTCGGGCATCGAAACCTGTAAAGGACAGGTCCGACGACGACCTCGATGACGAGTTTCCCGACGTCGCAACGCTCGCCCTGCGAATGAAACAACTGAAACAGAAAGAGACAACAGGTCCCGGTAATGGTGAGAAAACGAAGACGACAATGGCGGCCGCCACAGTGAGGAGGCGCAAATTGGGAGGACTGGTCGACACTCCATTGCTAAGGGCATGGACGCCCGACAAGGAGATGGTCGATGCTGCACTGAAGGCAAAGCGTGAGAGTGAGACACGACCGCCACGAGTTCAGCTCAGGGCCAGGAAACTCAAGCCCCTTGTCATCGCATCACCAGATATGGACGCTAAGAACGACTCTTTCTCCGGGGAGGAGGAGATCGTTGAGGCAGAACAAGTCTCTGAGGGCGAGGGAACATGTGCATCCAGTGAATCAGGGGACGAGTCTTCCGAATTTGAAGTTGAAAAGAGCGAAAACGACAGCGACGATCATGACGACTCGCTGGCGGATTTCTTCTCGAGGTGGCGGCAGCCGAAGCGTGAAGTCCAGATAAAGGCGAAAGAAACACAGCCCCCCAAATCGAGAGTGAAGGATAGTGGCCTGCCTCCTGTTGGACGCCCACGTAGAAACCTCCTTGATAAGCCGTCGCGGGATCTTCAGAACAAGGTTCCAAAAGGACTTGTTCTCGAGGGCAGCAAGAAAGTGATTGCGGAGAGGGACCTAGCAGACACTTTCTCGGATTTACAAATGTGAGTGCAAGATGACCCGATGGTGAATGTTTTGGTTTCCCACTTCCTAACTTAACCAGAAACGACGAGAAGCCGACTGAAGCTGATAAGAGTCGCCCGAGGGGCAAAGTGACACCGCCGTCGACTCCTCCCAAACCTCGTCGAGGTCTCGTTTCGCCCACCAAACTCCCGCGCATCCCTTCTACCCCCCACCATCCCACTTCTGACTTGTTCTGGAGTCGTGATTTTGTCGACGACTGGAATGACGAGCACTCCCCCAAAAAAAAGCTCTTCCCCGACGCCGCCAACCGCAGCCCAGAAAAAAGCCAGCCTAGCAAGAAAATTGACGCTGCAAAGATGGCGTTAGATCGCAATGCCAAGATGGCCTTCCAAAAGGACAAGCAGCAAGTTGCGAACAACTTTCTTCGCGAGCTTGACACCGTCCTCACCAACGGGGAGATTGGTCGGCTGGCGGAGTCTACAGGAGGCGTCAAGATCGTGTGGTCAAAGACACTGAACACGACGGCAGGACGTGCAAACTGGAAGCAGTCGAGGGCTCGAACCAAGCAGCCGGATGGAAGCGAGACCACAAGGATCAAGCAGACCGCCTTCATCGAGCTCGCCGAAAAAGTCATCGACGACGAACACAGGCTGCTCAACACTGTGGCGCATGAATTCTGCCACTTGGCTGTCTACATGATCGACAAAGTCCTTAAGCACCCGCACGGCCCAGAGTTCCAGCAGTGGGCGGCCAAGTGCTCGCAAACGTTTGCGGATCGGGGAATCAACGTCACGACTAAGCATAAGTACGACATCGACTTCAAGTACCGGTGGAAGTGCGTAAACTGTTCACTGGAGTACAAGCGCCACTCAAAGAGCATTGACCCGGAGCGGCAACGGTGCGGTGCGTGCAGAAGCACTCTACAGCAGATAAAGCCTGTGCCCCGCGCTACCACCGGCAAGCCCAACGACTATCAGGTCTTCATGAAGCAGCAGATGAAGCTCCTCAAGGCGCAGAACCCGACGAGCCCCCAGAAGGACATCATGAAGATGGTGGCCAGCAGGTGGTCGCAGAAGGGAGCCGCGGCGCCGCGGCCCATCACACCGTCGGAGGCAATGGGGGTGGGAAAGGCGACGGACAACTTGGTCGGCTTTGACTTGACTGCTTAGAGGGCAGCGAGCAACTTGATTGACCTGACTGGCATGGACGATGACGCCGGCATCGACGACGGCAACAACAAGGACAACAGCAGCAGCGACGACGACGATAACGTGATCGACCTGACAAAATAAGAAGGCGGGTGCGCCAGTCAGCGTCAATCTTGAGTGTATAGAGATTATGATACCCACAGACAGGGAGATAGGCCGATAGAGCTTAGCAAATGCAGTTGATCTATGCGTTACCCTTTGAGAGTTCAAACTGATGTGCTTGTCAAAGAGATTGGCCGTTTTGCTGCAGTTCCCTTGTTCATTCTCTATCACTTCGATGAAGTTCCTAAGGCTGCTCTGTTCTCTACAAGTACCTACTTATTCATGCTATGGAAAGGTGAAAGCAACATAGGATAGACCACTACCTAGGTTTGAAACAAAGCTTCAGAACACAACGTTCGGTCCATCTGAAACAGCACCACAATACCCAGGTTACGAAGAAGCTCGTCGGTACTAGCGAGAAGGAGGGTACCCCGCCAGAGAGTCTTCCCTTTACAGAGTCTCACATTTTGGATCTGACTTGAAAGGCGAATTTCAACGGTGGGAAATATACCCGACAAGACCACGACATGAAATGGTCATTTATTATCATGGAGGGTACGAGCATCGTCAAGGCACATTTTACTAATCTAAGGGTAAAGAAGCAATCAGAGCAATCTAGACTTGGATGATACGACCTAGGTAAGGTATTAAAGCAGTCGTTAATGTTAAAGAGTCGCGGCACAAAAAGTAACGGTGAGTTAAACAGTTATTGGTTGTTGATTAAGAATACATTAAAGCGCCAGGAAACCAGTCCAGACGAGGAAAGCTCCTCACGGCAGCCACACGTGTAAACCACGTACCACTTAAGCTTATGGGCCAGTTACATTGGCTGAAGACGATTCGCCTGAATATAAAATTAAAAAAATCCATCTGGTATATCTCTCCCTTTGTCCCGAAAGAGCACCAAGGTAGCACAGTGCCTGGGGTCATTTAGCTGAATGCGAAAAGGAGATATCACGGAATAACCGACACATATTCTAAACCACTGTTTTGGTGGCTAATCAAGAGAGATGTCGATATTCTTAGACAATTTCTAGGAAGCGTCGATCTGGTAGAGGAAAGCTCCTCACGGCGGGATTATTTGTGTTTGTCACAACAAAGGGTGCTTGAAGAGGGAACTCGAAGGTTCCAAATTTGATCAGTCACAAACAATACTGACGCTTTTGATCCAGATTGGCAGGAAAACATGGCCAGCCTAGAGAACCTTTATCCCTAGACCAAGAGAGTGAAGAAAAAAGTGAATGAAAGTCAATTGACAGTGATAGAAACTCGCCTAAGACGAGGAAAGCTCCTCAAGGGGCAAAACCCCATGATCCTGGATGTAAGTCTGGCGCATAGAGACCACCTTATCCACCTACTCTAAATCATAAGTACGACGACTTTTTAGGCATTGAATTTCTTTACTAGAGTGAATTATAGTCACCCAAGTAGATCTAATAGAAAAACGACAACTATAAGATTCGACAGCAGCAAAAGAAAACAGACTCCGATAAGGAAGTCTCCTCACGTCAGTTATGGGGAAAATTAGTTCGTACATGGTATGTACATACACGCTGGGGGGCAAAAGACTACTATAACTTCATCGTTTTACACATTCCACGCATACATGTTCACAGTACAATATAATATAACCCCCGTGACGCTTCAGGGCCAGCTTATAGCTAGCTGTCTACCGCAAAATATCTCGCAAACATCTACGTATCAGAAAAAGCTTCACGCATCCGCCTATCTGTCTCCCCTATCCTCTCCTCCCCTATCCTCTCCTCTCCTCTCCTCTCCTCTCCTCTCCTCTCCTCTCCTCTCCTCTCCTCTCCTCTCCTCTCCTCTCCTCTCCTCTCCTCTCCTCTCCTCTCTCCGCATTTCACTTTCCGCGAAACTTCCTAGAAACTCCTCATCTTCCCATGTGAACAAACAAGTCACGCACAAGAAAGACGAGACATGTGGATGGAGAGAAATAACGGACCTGCCGACCCGGCTGGGCGCATGCACCATACAATTAGGTAGGCAGTCATATGGAATAACCGCCGCCACGGTCTAGCACATGCATCAGTGTATTTGGACCATGCGTCGTCGTATTTCTCCCCCCCATCCCATGCGTATCGTTCTGGATGCTTTGGCAAGAGCTTCTTGCAGGATCAGGCAGAAATATGAGGGTATTATCACGGCTGTTATATGCGACATGTTGGAAGTTGAAAACTAATCCGTTTTGGAGGTTACGCTTTATCTCAACCGTCTTGTTCTCTAGTCAATGAATCTGAATGAGACTTGTTCAACTTCTTTGCCTGTGCCATCCATCTTTGTGTGGTGACTGTTGAGGGTATCTGAATTTGACAAATCCTTTCTTGGAAGACGAGTCTTGCGAGCTGGCTGCATGTTATTCTTCGCTATTCCGTGCCACAGAGAAAGAACGACATCATGGATTGGGTCATGACTTGGAACTTAGTGGTTCCATTCCTACATAGTTCCTAATGCTAGCTTGCAACGAATACGGAAGCAATCATCACGGAAGGCCACGAATATTCCTCCCATTTCCTCCCATTTCAACGCCTTGCCCCGACGGAAGATTTTCCACCAACAAAGTTTAACAACTCGTTACCCTTCGTGTTTCAACCAAATAGTCATATCCGAGGGAGATACCTAACCAGCCCATATTCGACGAGATAAACAAAGAAATCACCACCTCACTTCCCCCAGTCATACAAACCATGCCTCAGATCTCCTTGAAGAGACCCCAGTCCTTGACCTCAAACGTCTCCCATATCTTGGCCGCGTACTCGACGGCGTTGCCAATCAGCTCACCCTGCTTGCCGAGCGACAGATCGACCTCCTCCTCATCGTACTCGCCCTTAATATGCGGCACGTTGATGGTGATGAGGATGTCGGTACCCTCCCTCTCGAGTCGCACCAGCGTGAGGATTAGCGCAGTGAAGTCGGGCACGGTGGCTCGCTCTCTCGAGGTAGACTGGGGTGTCTGCGTCGCGATGAGGGTATAGGCGGGGATGTCGAGGCTGCGGGAAAGGGAGTTAGCGTTTTGCGAAATCAACACCAAGCAAGAGAGACGTGTTGCCATGTCCTGGCATGCGATCAACTGAGGATAAAAGTGATACTTACTCCAAGTGCGTGAACTGTGTCTCGGTCGTGTTCCAGACCTTCACGCTGTCGGCGTCATCGCCGACCAGCTCCTCCAAGTGTGTCGTTAGAGCTTGACCGTCGGCCTCTAGGCTAGTGCTCTCGCGGGGCCCGACGCGCTCGGTGAGATCAAAGATGATGCTGGTGAAGCCGTCTTTGTCGATGTAGACCTCCTGGTTGTCTGGGACCTGGCGCAGCTTGCTGCGGACGCGCGCGGGGTTAGCAAATCCACTTTTTGGGCCGTCTGTTGAGCGCCGACCAGCAAGTGTCCGTTGGGCGCATGTGCCATGCGAGCTACGCTGTTCAAGAACAGATGGTGCGGACAATAAGACATACCTGACATCGGCAAACTTCTCGGGCAGATCGACAACCAGTGCCCCGCCAAAGAGAGGGACCCTCTTGTAGTGAGTCGACATGGCGAACTGTGTCTTGGGAGCGCGAAATGGATTGTTGCTGGTTGTATGCAAGGTAAATGGGCAGTGGTCTGTAATAACTCGCGATAAAGACCTAGAAGCGCAATAGACAAGGCTCTTAAGATAGTACTTTAAGTTTGCGACAGACAGACAGAACGATCAGGCGGGCAATGATGTCGTGAGGATCCTAGATGGCGGAGCTGCGGGGCTAACGCCTTGGGCTTCAGCGGCGGGGCAGGCAGCATCTACAGGCGGGCCGTTAGTCGCGCTTGGCTTGGGCTGGGAATCGAGCTGATGACTGCAGCTAAGCACTTGTGCTATTGAATGTCATTCAAATGAAGGACTAATAATTCAGAAGATAATTGTGACTAAGGTATTGGCCATGCAATGCACATCTAAAAGACGACGATTTTCCGCATAGTTCAGACTCGAGGCTGAGGCTAGGGTCTTGACATAGACAAAAAAGTGCCTTATGGGCCAACGTCACTGACATAAGTACTATAGGTAGGCAGGTAGGTACCTATCCGTATAGCTTCTAGTAAACGACAACAGGCTTCCGGTACCTCAGTGACGTGTATATGAACCGATTTTATCATTTTTATACGATAAGAGAAAGATAAGTAAGCCGTGGTACACAAATATCTATTTATTTTCCATGGGAAATAAAAACAAAACGACCCACGGTGCTTTATTCGCGTTGCAACACCACGACCAAGCCCATTATCCCCAGCATGGCCGTCTTCAGCCATGGATACTCAGAAAGCAAGATCGTGACGAAGCCAACGCTGGGAATGAATCCAAATACACTCCTGTTGGATAGTTAGCATGCGCACATCCGAAGGCGCGGGGACGTCGCTCGCGTCTTTCATACCCAATAATGTCTTTCCTGACGAGATAGTCCTGGCCAGGCGCATAGAGCTCTGTGTCATCTGAGAGGTTGTTATCTCCTTTCGTAAGAAGCTTTGCTTCTGGTCTGTGGTAACTGGTCAGCCTCCGTGACCTGATGTCCAAGGGTCTATAAGGGAAGAACGAACCCAGCCCCGAACTTGCGCACCACTCGGTGAACAATCGGAATGTCTTTATCCTTCACGTTGTATACCACAATTTCGCCAACGCTTGTTTCGGAGAATAGATTTCGATTCCACAATAGGAGAAGGTCTCCTCGTTGGAAGGCGGGCTCCATGGACCCGGACAAGACGACGACGATCGGGGACGGCGAGTCTGTGATGACGGAGAGACCTTTCCACATCTATAGGCAGAATTAGTTAGTAGAGCGTCTTCCAATTTCATAGTAAGGGGGAATGCTGGCTGGAGTTGGAGCTAAGCTCGGCAACACACCATAAAAGCTGTCGAGAGGATCAAGCCGAAGTTCATTAACTGGGCGGCAGCCTGCCGCGGGTTTTGAAGACTGGACAGCATGTTGGCGAGAAATGGAGTAACGCGCGACAAACACGTTGGGCTCCGGAGTGGTGTTGCGGTGTTGCTGCCGGTGTTAGAGGTTGTCTGTCTTGGTGATAGAAATCGCACTGAATCGCGATCGTGACATCGCAACCTGGAGGGACACGGTAAACCACCACGCTGGCGAATTCGCGGTCGGTGATTGGGGCGCAATGGGAATGTGGGGCTCATTTATCCCCAGCTGCCAAGGCTTAACGCCGCAGTGCGCCGGTGGGAGCTTTGTCCACTGTCGCTTGTAAGTTCCAGGTCGTCCTACCTAGGTACCTACCTACCTACCTAACTCTTGGGACTTAGATCGTTGATGGGATCTAGAATATAGCAAAAGTATGTAAACGATGTCGAATCTGCTTACAATTATAATCTTTAATATCTGGACCAACTCTTATGTACTTCGAACCGTTCCATCATATTCTATATGAAATGCATTAAGCGATGCCTGGGCAGGTACACACCGTACCTACTAGAAAGGAACAATCTGACCCCACCTTAAGTCCCAGTGCCGTCACGATCCCGCCCCAGGGGAGCTCCCGAGCTTGCTCCGAACGCGTTTGTACTCGACTGTATGTAACCCCTCCTTACTCTCTCGCCATTGAACACTTCCCGCCTCCTGAGCACTTCAGCAATCCTGCGGATCTCTACAAACAACACCAATGGCAAGCAAAATGGCGTCTTGTATCTTTTGTAAAATTATCAAGGGCATGTTCTTTACCCTTCCATCCCACCCACTATTGAAAGAAGTACCTGGCTAACTCGAGCTTTGCCCGCAGGCGACATCCCGTGCTTCAAGCTGTACGAGAGCGAGAAGACTCTCGCATTCCTCGACATCAACCCGCTCAGCCGGGGACACGCCGTCCGTTCTCACCGTCCATCCAATCCCAGCTTCTCCGTTGCTAACATAATCCAACGTCGCAGCTGGTCATCCCCAAGTTCCACGGCGCAAAGCTGACCGACATTCCCGACGAGCAACTCAGCGAGATCCTGGTACGATCAATACCCTTCCACCACCACTTCACACTATTCAACCCCACCTCCCCCCCAGCGGTAAGACTTATAAACTGACAAAGCATCCGCGTCCCTCAAAAGCCAATCGCCAAGAAACTTGTCACCGCCACAGGTGCAGTGGAATATAACATTCTGCAGAACAACGGGCGCGGGGCGCACCAAGAGGTCGACCATGTGCACTTCCACATGATCCCGAAGCCGAACGCCGAGGAGGGACTGGGCGTGGGCTGGCCGCAGCAGAAGACGGATATGGACAAGCTGAAGGCGTTGTTCGAGGACATCAAGGGGAAGATGTAAATGCGAATAAAGGGGCAAATTCAAGAGCACATGATTAGTTGAGCGAAACGTTGTTGATATTGTATTATCGCGGTAGCTGGTTGGTGTCATATATATATTCCATGCAAAACATTACGTCCCATCCATCCAGCCTAGCACCTGTTGTAATATAAGGAAGAAAATAGAGAAAAGAAAAATAGAAATGGCTCCGAGATTTTACTTTTCATGCTTTTTACTCTTGACAAGATATCTATGTGTATAGTAGTCACGTCTATCTAATCAACATCATCCGCAGACGTCTCACGGTGAACCGGCGCAACCGGAGCTGGTGCGACAACAGGCGCTGGTGCCGCAGGTACAGGGACAGGAGAGGGGGCCACAGCAGCCGGGGCAGCAGCACTCTCTGTAACGCCATTCGCCTTGGGATAGTAGTTGATTTTGCCGCCCGGCAACAACACGCCGGTTCTGTCGTACAGAGAGCGGGCGCGGACGTAGGGGTCAACAACCCAGTAGTTCTCGTGGAGCTTCGCTGCAATGGCGGTGCGCTTGGCCTTGATCTCGGCGGACTCGGGGCTCAGAATCCACTGGCGCGTGGTGTCCTCGTACTCCTTGCATAGTTCCTCGCGGGAAGCCAGTAGGCGGTCGCGTGTCGCCGTGTCCTTCATTGTGTCGTTCTCGCCGGCCACGGGCTCGACGTACGCGAACTCCCAGTCCTCGGCGCCTTCGAGCTCTTTGGGGATTTGTTTGAGAGGAATAAACTCTTCCATCTCTTTGACGTTGTTGGTGAAGTGCACCTTGTTGGCGACGACGGGGTCGAGCCAGCCCTTGATGACCTTCCAGATGCCTGCGTGATGTATTAGTGGGCTGGGGGTGGTTTGTGAGAATGAATGGAAAATACCTTGGAACAGCCATGGGGACTTGTGTACGAGCACTGTGCCTAGAGATTCGGGGTAATTTGCCTCAAAGCACTTGATCATAAACTTCACAGGGGTGTAATCCTGCACGAGCAAGTTTAGTATTGGAAGACCGACGATGAATAGAGACTGCACATACCATGTTCGCCATAGAAAACCCAGTCATATCAAAGATAATGGTCTGTAAAAAAATATGTTAGTACTTGGAGATCAAAAAAGGCTGCCCAAACGTACTGCTGTGTCGACTGGAGACCGCAGCAACATGCGGCATGTCTCGATCAAATAGACGGTATACCGCTCGAGACTCTCCTCGGCTTGCTCGCCCTGCTTGTGGAGTCTGACGCGAACAACACAGATGGGCCGGCCAAGTTTATCGGTGCCGTGTATGAAGCTCTTGCCCATTCTTATTTGGGCAAGGAAGTCATGGCCGAGCTTCTGCGCGGCTGGGTCGGCCGCGTTCTTCTCCGCCTCGAGGGCCGCGGCTTCACCATTCTTCATGATGTCCTCGTCCACCTTCATGTCCTGCGCCCGCCAGTTCATGGTTGAGATGAGCATGACGAGCGCCTTTTCGACATCCCACTTGCGCGCCCGCAGAAAGCGCAGCACGAGCGCGTCTGGGTGGTCGTGCTTCACCATACCCCAGATGGTCGCTCGTATGGACTCGGGTGACTGGCTGGCCAGCGTGTCGTAGAAGTGCTTGGTCTGGCCGTACTTGTCCTCCTCACTGTGCTTGCCCGCAGTCAGGACAACGGACGAGTTAGTGGTAGGCGCCGGGGTAGCATCCGCGTCGAACTCTTTCCTGCTTTTCCGAGAGAAGATGGACATCCGGCTCTTTTTCGCCTTCTTGTCGGTTGCAGCTGCCTCAGCGGCCACGGCGGCGGCGGCGTCCGCTTTAGCAGAGCCGTTTTGTTCCGGACCGCTGATGCCGCATACCTGGAAGATGAGCTGCCATAACTGCCTTAGCTTCTCCTCCTGCTCGGGGGTAAGGTTTCCCGGCCGGCCTTGCGCTACTTCTGTGCCTGACATATTGTAGTTATCTTTATTGTCGTCGAGGTCGAGAGGACTCGCGTCTTCTTGCTTTCGAGCCTTCTTGGTAGGCAAAAAGGTGTAGAGAACGGTAAAACCCAGTCCAAGTCCCAGACCAAAGGTGCAGAGGAGGCCGAGAAGAGGTCCTGAAGATGCGACGAGTACTCCTGCGCTGCCGTGTGAATATCTAACCTGATCACGGAAGTAGGCCTGCTGGAGACGGGTTACGGATTTGCTTGAAGCGGCGCGGGTGAGAGGGTGTGACAAGCCGCGACTTAAGACGCAAGCTCGTACAGCGGCGGAGGCGGAGTAAACCCGGTCTGTCGACGGCAAGCGGCGGGCGCAACCGAGAGAGGGCCCCGAAGCCGCAACGGAGGTCCTCTGGGCAAATGCCGATGTTGTCGAGGAGAAGCGAAGAAGATGAGAGGGGTTGAAGGGCGAGGCGCGCATAGGATGAGTGATGGCTCACTCACTCAGTCGACCGTTCAAGAAAGCTGAATTCAGAAGGTGCTATGTCCGCGCATCAGTTTCATCAGTTTCGGGCTGGGCCTGGGAAATGATCGAATAAGGCGAGAGGCTCAGAACCAATGGGGAGGGCCAGGTCTGCCGGCCATGCCGTGTCAGCTTTGTGGCGCAAAGACTGAGAAAGTCCAGAGTTGGAGACCAAGCAACTGCCAACAATACCAGCGACTGAGTCAATGGCGCAGCCGAGCACGCAAAGTGTGAGAGTGAGAGTGAGGGAAACGGTTTCACGTACATGAAGCAGGTGGCTGACAGTCGCACAGAGATGTCCAAATGCGCCTCTGGGGTGGCAGAGGTACAGATGGCGAGCGAATATGAGTGATGAGCAGGACCAAGACCAAGATGGAAGAAACCTCACGCACTCGAATGGAAGTGGGGACTTCAAGGGTGTGCTGGAGACTTGAATTGTAAACTGGAGACCTGCTTGAGACGATGGACGGGACGCGCAGTGCACAGCATAGCGAAACCGAGTTCACGTTGGGGTTCTATCCCGCAGGAGCCGCGCACTAGTGGGTGAGTGCTAGTCGGCTCTCCGGGGCCTCCAAGTTGGGGAGTTTTGAAAGAGTCATGTCATCTATGCAATGGACGCATGGAGATACGGGGTAGAAAAACCAAAATAAATTGAAATAAAATTCCGATAAGGCTTCATTACATGTCTCCAGGCTCTCCGCAACTCAAGCCTGATGCAGATACAGGATCCATCAATGCTGGACGCCGAGAAAGCCGTTTGATACTGCCTTCGTGGCTACACACCTTGGCGATCACAAGGAAGGCGGTGGGTGAGAGATGGGGTCCGTCATCGATGCGACTGGGGAGTCTGCCCGCTAAGATGAAAGCCCCGCTAACCGGACCATAGTGATGTGGCCCACTGAACGAGGGGCACCAGCCAATGGACGGGCAAGCGCGTCTTCAGTCGGAGCGTGTTTGTCGTCTCCAAAGCCTTGAGCTACTTCGGTCAGCGACAAACAACAGCGATCGCAACAAACACAGTGACTTGGCCCAAAAGAAACACACAACTGCCATTCCCAAGATACAATAATATACAGCACCAAAAGCAAAATCCAGCGCTCAACTAGCCATGGCCGGCGACGATCGAGACTCGAGCGGCAAGCGGGCGCGGTCGACGTCACGAACACGTACATCGTGGCCTACGACACCCTTACGGCCGTCTTCGCGCTCCTCGTTCCGCGAGTCGGCGCGGGAGAGCGTATCCGGAGAGGCGTCATTCCCCCTAAACACGTTTGAGCCGGCGTTCGCGGAGCTGTCGGACGCCATGGCCGATCTCGAGGCCAATATGATGCACTTCCAGCTGATGCACGAGAGCTTGGCCCGCTTCAGCGAGAGCTTCGCGAGCTTTCTCTACGGATTAAACATGAATGCATTCTGTGTTGACTTTCCAGAGGTATGCCTCATTCTCGGGAAGTAGACCGTGGGCGGCTTGTTGACTGCGTGACTAGGGCCCAATGGCCGAGTCCTTTCGAAGGACCAAGCTGGCGGAGGAGCAGGGGACCAGTAAGTACCCTACTGTGTGCAGCCCAACGGGCATTTGCTGAGAGTACTGGAACAGGCGGTATTCCGCGGTTTACCGAGAAACCAGCTGGCGATTTCGACGGCGAACTTACATTCATGTGCGCAGAACTCATGTTGGGATGATTTCTTATGTCTAATGGACTTAGGACGACCGATACATCGTTCATCGAAAACCCTCCAACCACCTCGAAGCCGGCCCCCAAATTCCAGACGCCTACTCCTGGGACTCGCCAGTCACGGCTCCCGCCACCATCGACTAGAGGTGGCGTTGCAAGGGGCGCGCGCGGCGGAGGAACCGCACGAGGAACACGCGGCAGCGGGCTTGCCAGGCCCCGGGGGCGAGGAGTAAGGTGAAATACGGGTTGCGACTCTAGACATTGATACCATTTGATACCGGCGGAGAAGAGATGTGCAGCAAAAGGGTGGCCTTCAGAATCCACACCAGCTAGCCAGTACATCCCAGCCGTTGTCAAGACGCCACGAGGGTATACGAGGGATGTTAACTGTTTGTGATCCTACGCATATTACCAGGCCACCACTACTGTAGAGCCTATCGCCGTCTGGTATGGGGCGAAGCCTGCCTTTCCACCATGGGGCAGAGGGGATTAAGGGCCTAGGTTAATCGCAAATAGCGGGCCTAGGCATATCTCTAAGAATCGTCCACGGCCTTGTCCAAATATTCTCGAACCTGTCTCAAGCACGCGTCCTCTGTCCTAGTAGAGACGTTGATCCACGACCCTACCATAGCAATGGTTTTGTTTCTCGACTTGAGCCCCTGGGTTATCTGAAGATCCGATTTGTGGAGGTCGAGCGCCTGTCGGGCGTGAGAAAAAAGGAAAAAAGCCATATCCCACGGGTGTATACAAAAACCAAGATATGAATATAGCTCAGGAGGTAGGGATATACACACCTCGCTGAGAACCTTGACCACGGCCTTGTTCGCCTCGCCCTCGCGCGCCTGCGCTGCCACAGAAATCTCGATCGCGTCGTCGCTGATGGCCGTTATACCCTCGCGGGTCTTGCTGGCGCCGGGTTTCACGTTGCATTGGATGTAGACAGTTCCTCGAGAAGACTTTTTGGTGGCGGAGGCGAACCAGATGGCGGCTCGGGGTGTTGCCATTTGTCTTCTCGGTGGATTGATTAACGAATTACAAGCTGGGACGAGGCAGGCCCTTCATCTGGCAATTGAGGAATAAAACGTGTCAAGTGAGACAGGTATGTGACCTGACGTCTGAGCGGAGTTTATAGGCAGATGAATTTGCCAATGTTCGAGATTTGGTCAGTTCATTGAAAGGGTTACACCAGGCAGGGGTGAGCACTTTCCGTAAGCAGGGGTGCGCCGAGTTCTGTGATGTCATGGGGGTGAAACCGCTGAGCGGCAGGGGTTGTTGAGCTCAGCTCCAGCTCCGGACAGCTCAAATACAGCTGGAGACAACTTAGCGAGCAAAGAACCTCATCACCACCACCACCATCGCCAGTTTAGCCAACAAGCCAATTACCCCTACCCAACATGTCATTCCGCACCATGATCCGCCCAGCGGCGCGCATCTCTCGCATGCCAATTGCCGCCAGCACCGCGCGCGGCTTCCACGCAACCCGCGCCGCCTTCGTCAAGGTTGGCGACCCGCTGCCCGGCCTGGACGTGCTGCAGGAAGGCTCGCCGGGCAACCAGGTCAACCTGGCCGAGGACGCCAAGAAGCTGAACAAGATGATTGTGATTGGCGTGCCTGCTGCGTTCTCGCCGTCGTGCTCGGCCAAGCACGTGCCTGGCTTCATCACACACCCACGGACCAAGGAGTTTGATTCCGTAGCCGTGGTGTCGGTGAATGATGTTTTCGTGTAAGTTCTCCTTCTTTTTGCCATCCCATATGGTGGAGAACTATGCATATATCAGGATGAGGAGAAGTACCAAAAGCTGATGAGTTGTATGAAAATATAGCATGAAGGCATGGGGCGAGACTCTCGACCCGGCTGGCGACCAGAACGTAAGTTATGACTGTTTACTCCCGTCCCCTCTTTCGTGAAATACGCAAACCAGCCAAGTCGGAAGAAGAAAAGAAAAGAAAGCTCACACTAAACCGTAGATTCGCTTCCTAGCCGACCCTACAGGCAAGTTCACCAAGGCGCTGGACCTGGCCTTTGATGGCGGTAACATCTTTGGTGGCGACCGTTCCAAGCGGTACACCCTGCTCGTCGAGAACGGCAAGGTCACCTCGGTGAACGTGGAGCCTGATAACACGGGCACCAGTGTGTCTCTTGCTGAACACGTTCTGGGCAAGCCTTAGGCGCGTGCTTGTATGATCAAGAGATAGCGGATGTGTACGTTGTTTCAGAGAAGGGGGAATAAAAATTCGGACAGTACAAGCTTGCCTCTGAACCATCCATCAAGTAGTTTTGTCTCCAGTTGCTTGCTTGCCTTTTGATCTCATATTTAGACATTCCAGCTTGATCTCCCTCAGGCATTTACAATTTTTTTTTTAAAAAAAAAATATCTGCGGTCTGGAATAATTATTACGAGCCCGGTCTTTTAATATGCCATGGCAGCTTACTTTCATGTAGTAGCATAACCGACAACCAATCTCCAAAACAAAGGCTGAGCTTCATTGAACATTTTAAACTCTAAACCCCCATATAAATTTTGACCTGCCCCCAAGGGAAAAAAAAGGTTGTGCCTTAATTACATATATACATATAGCCTTGTGTGTTTGTTTGTGTTGTGTATCCAAAAATTGAGACGCTGAACAGAGAGAAACATTCGTCTCCTTTCAATCCGTGAGAGAACGCCGCTACCACCGCCGAGTCATTTCTAAGTGACTCCTTTAAAGCATAGGCTTCAGATTGTCGGCCACGGTGAAAGGCGCCTCGGTCTTGCTCTTGATCTCCTCGACGGTGACGCCATCGGCAATCTCGATGAGGGTCAGGCCGTGGGCAAAGTCAACGTCAAACACACCCTGCCATTGATTTTTCATATTAGCTCTGATGATTTCAAGTTAACAAAAGGTACGACGGGAAACTGACCAGCTCGGTAATGATACGCGATACGCACGCCTTACCGGTGAGCGGGAAGGCGCACTGCTTGACAATCTTGGCATTGCCCTTCTTGTCGGTGTGCTCCATGGTGACGACGACCTTGGTCGCGGTGGGGTTGCTGACAAGATCCATGGCGCCACCGAAGCCCTTCACCTTGCCGGGCAACATCCAGTTGGCCAGATCGCCCGAGGCGCTGACCTGCATGGCGCCCAGGATGGTCAGGTTGATGCGGCCGCTGCGGATCATGCCGAAGCTCTCTTCGGACCCGAACACACTGGCGCCGGGTTTGAGCGTGACGGTCTCCTTACCGGCGTTGATCAGGTCAGCGTCCTCGAGGCCCTTGGCCGGATAGGGGCCGAGGCCTAGGATGCCATTCTCGCTCTGCAGCTGGACCTCGACATCGGCGCCGACGAAGCCGGGAGCCAGCATGGGCATGCCGATGCCTAGGTTGGCGTACATGCCGTTCTTGAACTCCTTGGCAGCGCGGCGGACGATGCGCTCGCGCTTGGCGGCTTGGCTGCCGGTACCGAGGGCCGCCTTGGCCGCGGCGGCGCCGTCTGCAACCTCATCCTTCGCCCACGTGTACTTCTCAATCTTCTTGTCCACGGTGCTCTGAATGACCCGCTTAACGTAGATACCGGGAAGGTGCACGGCCTCGGGCGAAATCTCGCCGGGCTCGACAATGTGCTCGGCCTCGACGATGGTCATCTTAGCGTTGCGGCCCATGGCACCGTTGAAGTTGTTGGCGGCCAGGCGGAACTGGCAGTTGCCCAGCTTGTCGGCCTTCCAGGCCTTGACGAAGGCGTAGTCGCCCTTAATGCTGTGCTCGAGCAGGTAGCTCTTGCCGTCAAAGACCTTGACGTCCTTGGGGTACGAGAACTCGGCGGGGGTGCCGTCGGCCTTGTTGCGCAGGGGCAGCTCGCCCGTCTGCACGACGGTGCCGAAGGCGGCGGGGGTGTAAAAGGCCGGGATGCCCTTGCCGCCGGCGGCGCAACGCTCGGCTAGGGTGCCCTGGGGGGTCAGCTCTAGCTCGACCTCGCCAGTCAAGTACATGGTCTCAAAGGTCTTGTTCTCGCCAATATACGAGGCGATCATCTTGCGAATCTGCTTGGTCTTGAGCAGCTGGCCAAGCCCGCTGTCGTCGGTGCCAGCGTTGTTGGACACGGCCGTCAGCCCTGTGAGCTCGGGCTTCTTGAGCACCTCGTTGATGAGAGTGTCAGGGACGCCGCAGAGCCCGAACCCGCCACACAGCAGCGTCGTGTTGGCCTTCATATCCTCGAGCGCCTTGGCTGCCGACGGGTAAACCTTGTTGATCTCAGCCCGTCGGGAAGTGGCCGAGAAGGCCCTGGCGAAGATGGCCGCATGCTGGTTGTGGACGGTGAATCAGCTTACTGTGCCTGTGGCTTATAAGAGACAGGGAGAGGGAAGACGACGACTCACGTTAGGACCGTACTTGGCACATGCTCTCAGCGTCCTCATACACAAAGCTGCTGAAGGCATGGCTGGAGATGGGCTTCAATTGCTTGCTTGTGGAAGGTGAGGGAGAGGGCGAGAGAAAAAAGAGAAGAGGAGGAGAGAAGCAGTTGCGAGGGGAGCTCGGCAATTGGAGCTGGCTCGTTGGCAAGCTGTTGGTGGAGAGGTGGGGGGGTAGATAGGGAAGGTATGGAGGGAAGGGAGCTCGACAGACGATTCACGACTGCTTCTCGTTCCGGCAAAAGACAGAGCGGACCAGGGAATGTCAGAAAAAAATTGTAGAGACAGAAAAGCAGGAGCGAGGAAGAGCAATACCGAAACCAGGACGAACAAGACATCGCGGCGATAGGTCGGCGATGGGCCATGCGCTAGGCTATATTATTTTTCATCATGGCTGCAAAATACTGACAGCTGCTCCGTAAACCTGGGGTCTTGGGGTCTTGGGGATCGCTAGCCCGGTTGCTGTCCCGTTAATGGCCGAAGCCCAGTGCCGCGGGATTAGGGGCCCCCTGGCTCGCCTACGCCCTTCGCTACTTCGGAAAGCGTTGACGGCAGAAGGGCTAAGGTAGGGGCTGGGTTGACCCCATGCCGCGCGTGGCCGTCGGTCGCATTGGTTCGTCGGAAAGTCGCGGGGAAGTGTTCAAGCGCTGCGGGTAATCGTTTTGGAGGAGACATGGAAGGGAAACGCGGGGACTGAGCTGCCTTTAATTCCCTTGATTCTTCCTCCAGCTGACAGGCAATTGAAACTCCCAGATCAGGGGATAGAAGTAGCTTCTATGCATGCTCTTCCCCGCGGCAGGGCCCGGAACCCCTACGCAACCGCTACCTTAGAGAAATGTGCAGATTGTGGGTAATTGTTTTCAGACTTCAAAGTTCTGTCCATGGACGTTCTAAGTGCCTTCCTTGCCTTGGTGGGTACCTAAGGTTAAGGTCGCTTGGCTTCAGGTTCTCCGTTGATCGGTGGGCATGATTCGGTGCCTCGCCAATCAAGACCCGACCTAACATAATATTAGGTCACTACATAGGCTTTGCAGAAAGACATTAGGCTGCTTCAAAACTACTGGTCAAAGACGAAAAACAAGTACAACAAGAGCACTCGCTGCGGATTCAGACAGTCTGTCTCACCATGATCCGTAGTCGAAAAGAAGAGTCATGTGTGATGAAGATAGGAGTCAGCGAATTCAAAGTCGGCCCGTCCTTGCTTTCCACCATTCTGACCATCTAGAATACCAACAAAAACTTGAACACCCGTGCCCCGACGCGATGATAAACTCCGCCTATATGTTGATGTCCCAATCCCAATGCGATGGCAGCTTGTTCTGTCTAGCCACCCTCCGCTCGTGCCATCCTGGCACCCCTGGAGGCATGAAGCCTAGAGTCCCAGCCGATCTCATACCTTACCTCCGCCCACGCTAAAAAAACATCCCTGTGTAAACTATAAGCCGCTCCTCGGCTTTGTCCGCTTCCACCAAATAAACCTGAACATATGCTTTGTGCCGTGTGGCCATGCAGAGCCTCCTCCGTCCTAGAATGGCCGCCGCGGGTGGCTATATCAACGCCGGCTGTTGCTGTTGCTGTTGCTGCTTGGTCCGCCCGAGGGCATGACGCCGGTTAGCTCGACGTTAAAGATCCATCGGCCTGGGAGTGATTCGTTAGCATGCCCCATCAATCTCGACAATGGCGGGATTTCGCCGCTCACCTTCCGCAAGATTATGGGCCGTGTCCTCCAGAAGAATAACCCGACGCTTATTGCAGTACGCCGTCTTGTCCATGATCTCCACCTTGAGATTCGACTTCGCAAGCTCTACCACCGGCTGCTCAAACATCCCAGATAGCCCCTCAACAGCCATCTCCAGATCCTTTTGGTTTTCCTCGAAAATTTCTGTCTGGTTGTTCCGAGCAAGGTAGAAAGCAAAGGCGTACGTCCACATCAGGGTCTGTCGGCACGTCTGCAGCGCCTGCGATGCCGAGTTAAGGTATTGCACCTCGATCCACGACATGCCTGACTCTTTTTGCAGCTGGACCATTTTCTTCTCCGTCTTGTGGTAGATGTCCTTGTCCAGGCGGGCCGACTGCTCGTGGTTGGCGTAGCGGTTGTAATAGTGCAGGTAGCGCTCCAGCGACACCCGTGATTTCGCCTGGGCATCTCGCGCGTCCAGGCCGCTCTTCTCTTCGAACCGGTTGCAGCTGTACCAGCTCGTGCCGTGCTCTGACCAGAGGCCCATGCACATCCAGCAGAATTCGTGCTTGCACTTGCGGCACGTCATGTGGTTGCAGCCGCCGTTCTTCTCAATTGTGCTGTTGCACTTCGGGCACTCCTTTGTATTGGCTGATATCCAATTGGCCGTCTCCGAGTCGTCGGCACACTTTTTGAGCCATCGCTTCACCAGCTCGCAGGGGGCCGGCTGATGGTCGTTCAAAATGCAACCGAAGCAAAACCTGTGGCTGCAGAGGCACGACACCGTCGGCACTACCTTGTCGAGGTCCTTCTTTTTCACACCGCATTCGACGGCGTTTTGACAGTCGGGAGCGGGGCACCATTTCAGTGTGTCTTTGTCTTCGACGTATGTGCGATTAAGCAACTGATGATACCTCTCCGTCAGTTCCGGCGTGACTAGGATGTCCAGCGACCGGGCGTCGATGATGAGGTTGCAGCCATCTGCCGGACACTGAATGCGCGCTGCTTCACCCTCCTCTTGGATCTTCTGGGATAGGTAGTGGCGATAGCAATCCACGCAATAGCGATGTCCACACTTTATGGAAAAGGACTGGAGTCCTTCCTCTTCTTCGCAGCAAATGTCACAGACGAAGCCGGGGATGATCTCTAGCTTGGGGGGGCCAGCCGCCGCCTGGAAGAGGCCAGCCGCCTCGAGCACCTTGAGCGGCTTATCCATGTAGTCCTCGATCAGCCTCTCCTTGTTCCACCTAAAGTACCGCAAAAGAATGGCAGCTTCCTCCTTGGAGATGTCGAGGATCATGTTGACCTCGTTTATGAGGTCGTCTTGTTGTTTTTGAATATCTGACGGCTGATAGACCTTGAAGCTGATATCATAGGCGACCTTCTTTGGCGGGGCATCCTTTTGGATGCCGAGATCCGGATCAGGCTCGTCGTCGAAATCGAAGTCATCTAAGAAGTGAGTGCGTCAGTCCGCATGGTTGCCTGGTGGGAAGACAAAGCCGATTTCACGGGAAACGAATAAAAAGGGCACATGTCGTAGGAGGAATATGATGGAGTTGACCGACCTTCGCCGCCAGACATGTCGTCATTGTCGCTGTCGTCCGGTAAGATGTCATCTTCGCTCGAGACAGCAGACATAAAATCGTCTTCGGAGTCCATTCCGGGCGAGACAGTGGTGAGGGGAGTTGGGGGAGCGGCTTCGGGGCCTGCTGAGGCGAGAATCCTCTTGTTGGGCTGAGCGGGAGCAGAGGATATCGTCGCCTCAGCGGCTTTCCGCTTTCGAGTTGTGGGAGGAATGATGCCGGCTTATAGGCGTCGGCAGGGGAGCTGGTCCTCTTGCCACCCGCCCGGATATAAGAATGAGCGAGAAGCAGGAAGAAGGAAGAGTTTATTGTGGCCGGAAATGACTCGACGGAAGGCGTGTGTGGAAGCAGCGTTCACACAAGGACGAGGGGCTCAAGCGGGGGACGGAGCGCGATGCCGATGAGACGCCGTTAGTTGGGTTGGGACTAGGTAACTAATTAACCCTTTGACCTGAACCAGGCCAGACCAGTGCAGTAACAGCAGCGAGATGCGAAGGTGGATAGGTTATCGGTGGTCGCTATCAGCTGGGTCCCGGCTCCTGGTGGACGGGCAATAGGAGCGACGCGAGGATGACGCAGATGCGGACGGATGGTGGATTGTGGGTGTCAAAGGGCGACAAGATGCGAGCTGACAGCAAGAAAGGTAGCCAGGACAGGAGCTGATGACTTGAGGGTGGAGTTGCCGTGGTCAGGCGAACGGTATGGGGTCGAGTCCAAGTGAATAGAGGTGGCAGGCTGGCAGCAATCAAGCCCAGCAGAGTTGGCAGCGGGCAGCCAGGGCCCGAGGGCGATTATGTAACGCATCCTTGACTGCAAATGCGGTGAATTTAGCGCGGCCACTCGCGATGGCGGCCAAGCCAGAGACGAAATGTGGGACCGGGGGAGTCATTCGGTCATCTTTCCACAATAAATGGAACCCCCACCAGGCAGGGCCCTGCAGGCAGCAAGCCAGCTGGAAGAGCATCCCGTGCGCTGGCCCCATTAGACCCAACTGCTTTTTTCGTTGTGCCAACGTGAAAGGCTGGCAGTTTGGAAGCAATCGCGACGAAATAGGAGCTTTTGCATCCCCAATAACTTTTTCGATTCCTTCGGCGGCGTCACGAAGCCTACGACACAACTGAGTCCCCGGTACTGATCCTGTATGCAATTCCAGCGTCCACGCATTGAGGCCGCCCACAAATAAACAAAACACACCGAAGGATCAAATCGACCAATAATTAACGCCTTTGTGGCTGCTTGGGCTGGCCAACCACCCGCCATGGGCTCCCGCTCTCCAGAAGGCGACCGCAGATCCCGTCGTCGAAATGACGAAGACGATGTTCCAAGCAGCGGAAACGAGCGAAAAAAAACATTGCATTATGAATTAAAACCCGACAAGAGCGGTTGCCGGCGTCGGTTTCGGGATAGAGAGGACCGAAGGCGGTCGAGGACACCTGACTCGAAAGATCGGCGATCACGGTCGCGCGACAGAATGAGAAGGAGGGACAGAGACAGGGACGCAGACGGAGATGGAGCCAAAGACAACCGCAGAGAGAGGAGCAGGGACCAGGACAGCGGTAGACGGCGACCGCTATCTCCGGATGGGCAGCGATCGCGACGGGATCGAGATCGAGGCCGCGAGCGCGACCTCACTGAAAAACTGGAGACGGGTGGCAGAGATCGTCGGCGGCAGCGAAGCGCTGAGAAGCAGCCGTCACGGAGGGAGCCGAGACTCCTTCTCGAAGGGGGCCCTGAGGACGCCAGACCGGACACCAGCAAACGAAGCCTTGTCAAACGTGGGGGGCCTCTTCCCTCTCAAGGTGACTCATTCGCCATCAGCACTGGCGAGGAGCCCGAGAAACCCGTTGAAAAACCCAACTTCGAGACTACAGGAACATTAGCTGCTGTGTCCAACTCGGTTGCTCAAGCCGATGGGAGCACCATCACGCTGAAATACCACGAGCCCCCCGAGGCCCGCAAGCCCCCGCCACGAGACGTCTGGAAGCTCTTCGTGTTCAAGGGCTCCGACATCGTCGACACGATCGAGCTGAGCCATCGCAGCTGTTGGCTGGTAGGCAGAGAGTCGGCCGTTGTAGACCTACCCGCCGAGCATCCTAGCATCAGCAAACAGCATGCGGTAATACAGTTCAGGTATACGGAGAAGCGGAACGAGTTCGGCGATAAAATTGGCCGCGTGAAACCGTACCTGATCGACCTCGAGAGCGCCAATGGCACGTCTCTCAACAATGAGAAGGTTCCCGAGAGCCGATACTTGGAACTGCGGACCAAGGACATGATTCAGTTCGGCCTAAGCACTAGAGAATACGTGCTCGTGCTCGCTCCCAAGGACTGAGCCCAGCGGCATGGTTGGCGCATAACGTTGCGTTGCCATTCGTAGTAGCCTGTCACTGCCATCCGCGAACAGCGACATGATGAGCAAGTTGACTTGGAGCCGGTGGCTGTCCCAAAGAGGGAAATCAATCTTGACACAACCCTCTCGTTTTCGGAGAGAGCAATTGAACTCATATCGATGTAGGAAACTATCCATTCTGCCCAGCCGCCGCCCTCGACTGAAATTTTGCCATATTGCCTTGCTTGCTGGACATGACAGGACGTACTTGTTTGCTCTTCTAGTATCCTTTCTGTTTTATGCCGAAAGTGACCGTTCGAACGGACGAATTTCCCTGCTCGATGGACACAGCAACTCTATTTTTGTTTGCACGACAAGCATTACAAAGTGTCACCGGCACCACGTGGGTCTTGGATAGAGTTTGCGCGACTGTATGCCACCTGTCACGATGCGCGGCTTCGTCAGTTGAGTAACTGAACTACTAGACGCCACCCAACCCTGGCAGCAGTTGACCAGGCGGTGAAGACGCCAGTGACCTCACGAGGAAGCCTGAGCATGGCTCGAGAGATTGCTAACTGACGTGTCGTCAAGGCAACAAGGTCAGTGCAGCTACGGCCGCCTCTTCTTGCTAGGCTTGGAGGACGAAGCAAGTCTTGTCTTTGAGGCGCCGCATCGAGAAATGGCCGAAATCTAAGACTTAAGCAGCTTGGCAAAGGCACCACGCTCAACGACACAGGTCTCACTCAGGACAGTTATCGAATTTCGAAATTCCGGATAGCGGCTAGCCCTCCTATAGCCGTCTGAATGGTGAGTTGCAAGTCCACACCAACCCGAAGACGTTGAGGAAAACGCGCTGTGTCCAGATGAGAGACATGCTACTGATCCGAGGCTCGATTCGATCAATGCGTCCCGAGACACTGACGGTATCCGATACCACGTCTTACGAGAATCAACAATAAAGTACGGATGTAGAGTCTGCCTACTTTAGCGTAGCAATAAATCTATGGGTCCCAGTGCAACCGCTATTCATACCGCCGGTTTTATGATCACACTCGCACACTCCAGAGACTTCCCTCGGTGCCGTCCAAAGACACTCATTCTCACCAAGGCAGTTAGTTATTGGCCGTTATTAACGTTCAGCGGCACAGAACGCAGGGCGGGCATGAGTCTGGGGCACCAACCTACAGCCTCGAAGCGCGACATGGACTGGCGGCATGGTTAGGCAGGGCCCCTTCAATAAGCGGCCCGGGGAGCGATTGCCACATCCGCCAACAGGGGGGTCTGGGAGCGATTTGGCAGGAGACGCCGCCGTTGAGGACTTCATAGCGTCTGCCTTCAGGGAGCATGATCGACACCCCGCCACTATTTCCGCCCAGCTCCCATCGGCCACTGACAGAAGTTCAATCCTCTAAAGACCAGTCGTGTATGCTTCTTTGGTTTTTTGCGTGTGCGACATGAAACACTTTACGCCGCGCTGGCTGACCATGGAGGGGTTCCAATCTCCCCCCTCCCAAAAAAACAAGGGGGCTCAGCTGCCACGGCTGGTCAGTCGAACAGCTGGCCTCGTGCCAAAAGCCCTTCTCCATGTCGCCTCCATCGAGTTGTCAGTCCTGGGGTCTTAAAACGGAGAAACGCCCGTAGGACACTTTCATATGCCGTTGTTCTCGAGGTCTGATGATGGATGATGAGTGGGCCTTTTTCCTTTCTCCGAAAAAAGACACAGCTATGAGTGGAAAAATGCTGATCACGTCGTACACTACTGGACTTGTGCCCTCTGAGGAAACGATATATTGTACACTAAGGACGAGACAGCCTTGCCGTTGCCGTTGCCGTCTTCCGTCCCAGCGCCGGGGAAAGTTTGCAACCCTCATATAAGGGAGCCAAAAACCACTGTACGGTTCCCGCGGCCTTGTTGTTATCAGTTCTTGCCGCATCTGGTGGCGTTCATGATTAGCCTCCATCCCTCCTGCTCCTCGGTCCTGTCCGCTATCGATCGAGCATGGTAAGTCTGTTTCCCGCGCATGGCCCCCTTGCGGCGCCTCCACACCACCCTTCTCTTCCTTATCTTGTTCGAGCTGGCGAACCGGGCTCAGCACCATCCCAAGGGCTCGGGTTGTTGCGGCAGAGATAGATCCCCTTGACTGCAAGTGCGGACCGGGCCGACTGTGGCAAATCGTCGAGTTTCAACCAACACAACTCCTCTTGGAACCTGTTTGCTGACAAGGTCGTGTGCGGGCACTGTAGGGGTCCATCAGCAAGGATAACATTGCTCGATATGAGCTGACGGCAGTCTACCGTCACCCGCAGGCCAAGGCCGACATTGTTCTTGTCCACGGCCTCAATGGAGACCCTGAAAGGACTTGGACAGCCAAGAACAACGTCTTCTGGCCTGCCGACCTGTTGCCGCAGTCCTTGAAGAACGAGCACGCTAATGTTCTTGTATACGGATACAACGCCGACGTCTATTCGACCAAAAAGGACCGAAGTCCCAGCGACAATTTTGTCCACCAACATGCCCAGAGTCTCGTCACTTCTCTCACTCAGTACCGCAAGAGCGAGGGTACAGAACGAACCCCCATTATCTGGGTCGCCCATAGCCTTGGGGGCATCGTCACCAAGCGAGCGCTGCTATATTCCAATGATGTCCGCGCACACCACCAGGAAGACTTCCGGTCCATCTTTGTGTCTACTTATGGCATTATCTTCCTGGGCACACCGCATAATGGGTCTGACATCGCAATATGGGGCCGCGTGCTGCAGTTCATGTCGGATGCCGTGATGCCGCGGCGGTTCTTCGAGACGGAATCGGTGCTTATCAAGACGCTCAAGAAGGACAACGAGACTTTGCAGTCGATCAACAGCCATTTCCTGGACATTTACCAGCGGTTCAGGATCCACATGGTACACGAGAACCACACGACAGACATCAAAGGAACTAAGTAAGCTGCCATGACTGGCGGGGCAGCGTCGTACCGACGAGACGGTACTAACACTGCTGCAGGATTCTGGTCGTGGATGCCACGTCGGCTGGCCCTCAACTCCCCGGCGTAACGTACTACGGCATCGAGGCCACCCATTCGGGCATGTGCAAGTTCGACAGCGACCATGCGCCGGGTTATCGCAACGTATCGATTGCCATCCGCGAGTGGGTCGCAGATGGACCGAAAGTCATCCCTGTCCGATGGGAGGTAGAGGAAGATGACCGCCGGCTGCGAGCGGATCTGGAGAACTATGAGCGCACCCGCCCATTTGTAAGCCGTTGTGTGATGTCGCCTAACCCTACCCCATATTCCCTCTCAGCCGACCTTATCCGCTTTGAATATACCTTTGTCTCGGAATTGTGTAACGTTCAGTCTAACTTGTGGCTAGGATCGAGTAACCTCCCCCAATACGCAGCACCAAGCAATCGGTAGGTTCCAATCGCCGACTGGTCATGGCTGGTACCACCACCACCAATCTCTGAGGCCTCCTCAGCCGCCGGCGCTGCTTGCAAGAGATTTCGAGGAAGTGGACGATGACGAAGTGGCGAGCATCGCTGAATCACATTCGAGGACGACGGGCTGATTTGTTTTGTTGTTTTGTAGCACTAGATGAGGGCAGCAGTAATGAGATTCATTCCCCATTGCCTCATCATCAGAGAGTCCCCGAGCTGCAGCAGCTCGGGATGTCCACCTCGGCGGCGGCCGCAGCAGCACTTTCTCGGCCGCCGCCGCATTCTCCCAAATTGTTACCTGAACTTGCCAGCCTTTCGGACCAAGAGACTCAGAAGCAGGCACAGAAGCAGATCCTCGACACGCCGTGGGGGGTACCTGGGACGACATCAAGAGATGAGCCTCTCTTCATACACCCGGAGCCGTTTCGGCCCAACTCATATTTCATTGGCCGCGTGGATGAGCTGCGTGGTCTCCACGAGCTTCTCATGGACCGCAAGCGTAGATCTGAAGGGACCTCGGCCGTGCTGATCCAATGCCTCCCCGGCGGAGGCAAGACTCAGCTTGCACGGCAATACGTGTTCCAACACAAGGACGACTATCCAGGCGGCGTGTACTGGGTACGTGCCAAGTCCCGCGACGAGATGGAGTACTGGTTCTGGCGGATCGCCAAGAATGAAGCGCTCAAGGGGCTGGTGGAGCAGAGGGACGTCGAAGAGCTTCGTAACCCCAAGCGTATTGTCGAGATTGTGCGCAAGTGGCTGAACACACAGTCAGGCTGGCTGATGGTCTTGGACGGTGTGCAGTTTGACATCCCTGGTTTGCACGAGTTCATCCCTGATGCTAGGAATACGAGCTTGATATACACGTCTACGGAGCGCGCTGTCACTGGTGATCCGCGGTTCGATAACCCGCAGGTGATGGAGCTCGGACTCCTGACGCCTCGGCAGGCCCAAGACCTCCTGCTTCTTGAGATGGACAAGAAGCAGCCCTGGAGCGCGGATGACCGTGCGAAGGCGCTCGAGCTGGTGCAGCTGATGGGCCGCCTCCCTCTCATGATCCACGTTGCGGCTAAGCATCTAAAGGCAACGAGGGAGCCCCTGTCGCGGTACTTGAAGTCGTACAAGACGCGGCCGAAAGCTAGCGAACTGCCTGCGTATAAAGCGGTGCGGGAGCAGCTCGAGCACCGGGGCGCACATGCAGCAATGAATCTGATCTCGCTTCTAGCCTTCTTCGATCAGCATATCCCGGTCGAGATGCTCACGCTCGGTCTCTCGGCTCTCGACAAGGTCACTCCAGTCAAGACGTGCGATGCGTCGCACAGAAAGACCACGCTAAGCAACACTCTGAGGGTGCTCATTGCGTTTGGTCTGATCGAGAGGACAGAGAGCGACGACATCTCGCCGTCGACCAGCTCCCACAGCTCGCGACAGAGCTTCGACAAGCATGCCGACTACCTCGACCTACTTCGGATCCACAGCGTGGTCCAGGCCTTCTTCATAGACTCGCTCAACAAGCAGCGCCAGGTGCACTTCTGGCTGGAGAGGGCCACGGCCATCTGGTCTCGGTCTTTTGACGAGGCAGACAGGCGCATCCAGGAAGACCCCCGGGTCGGGCTGCCAGACGACTACCGGCGATTCTGTATACATGGGCACAAGCTGCTGCAGAACCTGACCCGGTTCGAGAAGAAAGCCCCCGACTTTCTGGGCAGGGCCCGGGCGCACATCGAAGTGCGGCTCGAGAAGATCCAGGGGCAGATCGACTCCCTCTCGCTCGCCATCCAGGCCAACATTGTCGACGGCAAGGGCGAGGAGCCACCAGCATCGGTTTTTGACAGGTCCAGCAACACGTCTTCAGAGACTGACTCTGCTGCGACGCTTCCGAGTGGTGACAGCCGTGGCAGCCAGACCAGCTGGGAAGCAGCCGAAGGGGGAAGGGGTGCAGAACTCAC
This sequence comes from Podospora didyma, assembly GCA_033439775.1. Classification (NCBI taxonomy): domain Eukaryota; kingdom Fungi; phylum Ascomycota; class Sordariomycetes; order Sordariales; family Podosporaceae; genus Podospora; species Podospora didyma. Next base: position 1,252,488 of record JAULSW010000004.1, read on the forward strand.
CAAGCCACCACTGCCAGATCTAATATACGAGCCCGATACGTCCGAGCCTTCTGAATGGCAGGTCCCCTATCCCAGCAACTTGCTCATGCCGCCGGTGCCACCAGACTTCAGTGACGATGATCAACAGACGGTCATGTCTTCATCCACATGGGCTCCGCATGGTAGGGGAAACACAGCGACTACATCTGCCACCCACCCTCCTTATTACCCCCGCAGCCAGGCCCATAGAGACGAGGACTACGAGCAATGGCAAGAGGTCATTCCGCACCACAGAGTCATCAAGAGACACGAGTCACGGCGCTACCACGACCGGGCAGGCGCATGGAGAGACACCAGCGTTAGCGACCCCCGGGTCGGTATCAGCCAAGAGGTGGCCGTTGGATCTGTCTCGACCAGGCTAGCCACCGCATCGAGAACAGCAACCAGCCCTTCCCGCAGCCCCGGTGTGACGGCCCGGAGCGACGCTGAGATGGAGCTGAATAAGATCAAGCAGGCGTCGCCACTCCCGCCGCGTGACTGGGAGGTAAGCTCGAGCTCTGGGAGCCCATCGCGTCCGAGAATGCTCCTCGGAAAGAGCAGCTACGCCCCAGTTATGGCGAAGGCGACGCCCGAGGACGAGTTTGAGATTCTGCCAGCAGAGTTCTCGAAGGGCCTCGCCCGCGTGCTGTCGTCGCCCAAGAGTTGGACTGCAGCCACAGTGAGGAAGTTGAAGGAGAAACTTCCAGCCCGGGAAGAAGACGCATCTCCAACGACTCCAGCTGTTGGGGGCCCGCAGCTGCTTCCGGAGGAAGAGATTGCCGTTCCTCCCGGGCCAATCTTCCGCGGAAGCCGCACCGCCAACTCAAGCCCAGCGAGCCGGTCGTCGCCGTTTCCGCCGCCTACTTTCCCAGCACTCCCGGACGAGCCAGTAGGCAGTAACTCGGCAATACAGCCCGTCGCCAGTGGTAACCTGCCGTTCATCGTCCGGCGATGGGATACGACCGTGTACCATCCAGGTATGAACCGAGTTGACTCGTCTGGCGGAGAGGAATGGAGTGTTGATCCCATGTCGTTCTCATATCCGTCCCTCCCCCATCAACGGCACCCACCGCCTCTAAGCCGGGCGCAGCATGCATGGATTCACGCCGCCGCCCCCTCAGGGTATACGTCGCAGCCCATGTCGCGGGACCCATCGCATCGCTCGTCTAGCAGCCCGTCTGGCGCATCACCGCACGAAGCGGCTCTACAGTCGCCTTTCTCGCTCCTCCATAGAGCAGCAGGGCCTGGAGCAGCTTCGCACCATTCCTCTCCGCTGGCAGGTACCAGCCCAGACACGTATGCCAGCACGTCAGGGAACATAAACATCCCTGCGAACTCGCGCCTCCTACCCCTATTCCCACCAGGCCACCGCCGCGCCTCATACACAGAGACAGAGCCCTCCCCTCGCCTCGACGCCGCCTTCCCAGATGTCAATACAAGCTACCAGCGCTGGGAGCAACTCAATAACCAGCCTCGCACCCCAGCAACAGCAGCAGCAGTCTCCTTCCCACCGACTCGCTGGCAGCAACAACAACAACTACCATCACAGCAACGTAGCACGCGTGGCAATCCCACCCGCCGCGGCAGTAGTAGATCGCAGTCCCAATCCCCCTCTCCCTCCCCGTCACGAACTAGCACGGCCGCGTCACGAGGCGGCGGCCAGAGCTACCATCCTCTTGCCTACCGCCCTATGTCAGCTTCCAGCCCAGACTTCACGGAAGATATGAACGTGTTCTGTTCCGGCGCCGACGGTAGCACCAGCACCGGGGGTAGAAGCCCAGGGATCCGGGTCAGCGATCGGCGTATCGTTGGGTTTGGTGGCAGTCCTATTCCCGGACAGCAACAACAACAACAACAACAACAACAACAACAGCAGCAGCAGCAGCAACAACAGCAAAATCACCAGGGGAAAAACTTTGAATTAAGGGATGGGGCAAGGGCGCGGAGCACGCCTTCTAGTCCTGCGCCGCTGGAGGGGGATTCACCATTTGGACCTCCACCGCCGCCCTATACTGGGCAGTACCAGCATCAGGGCGGCGGCGGGAGGTCTCCTCCTTCGTCTTCTTCTCCAAAAAATAGGGGGAGAGGAAAGGGGAAGGAGGTAGATTCTGATGGGTTGAGTATTTCGAGATGAGATGCATATACCTACACCACGGCGCACACCACACACACACACATACTTACGTACACTCCTTTCATGTTCTTCCCCCACAGTTTTGTTCAAGTCAGAGATTTGATTGGTACCGGTCAGGTACCTAGTTTGGCATTTGTTTACATAGGTGATATTCAGGACCGGGGTGAAGGGAAGAACAGAATGGACCAGAAAAAAAAACTATAAATGCATTGGGACACAGGACGGGAGGCAGACACATGTGACGGATATATAGCATCACATAACATCACATAACAAACTGTTTCAATTACTAGTATCCGAAACATGAGTGAGTGGGTAAGCATAGACGGCACTGGGGGGGTAGTATATGGGAAGTTTGGGACTATCAAGTCAGTTAGGGTCAGGTTAGGTACATGCATACATGCACCTGGAAACTTGTATAACCTATGAACTGTCCGCGCCTAGGCAGTATGAACAAGTAGCAGTTAAGAGGCTCTTTATATACGCGTACATATCTGACTTATGGTTCTGACCCTCGGGTCGACAAATAAGCTGGTTATAATATGCTGTTAACATGTCGATCCTACTGTCTGGTACATTGGTTCTGTGGTCAAATATGTACAAAACCTCCCAACCAGTTTCCATTATCCTAAGCCCTCACCGGGGATATGCATATTAGTGAGTGAGTTGAAACGCGGCTACCTATACTTACATAAGACCGACCCAGGGCCTCCAGATGAAGTCCTAGACCTTGTAAAATAGCCAAGTATGCTTGTTACATTATAAGAAGGCCTTGATCGGTCTTTTTTAGCGTAGCAAATAATTTAGAACGCCCTGAACATCCTCCTTTGACGCGTCCAAATGGACGTCCTTAACCTTTGTTACACCAGAGTGTTCTTTCAAGGTCTTAGTACACCATAATCACATTCTCGTACTTCCCTGTCATCCAATCTTGCCCCTCCAAATCTCGAAACTTTAGGATAGCATCATGACGTTATCTTTACCTTCCGAGAGCAACACCTTTGAATTCATAAAGCCCTCATCTGCATGTACTGTAGCAAAGGTTCCTTTTCTTATAAAAGCGAATCGCTCAGCCTGCTCCCAAAAACATCTCAAAAGGATGACGCTACTCTCTACTCTCTCACCCCCCCCTACATCTTCTACCCGCTCCGTAAATCTCCCCTCTCACTCCCACTATAAACAGAACCTACCGTCATGCAACGCTAAACTCTGGAATCTCGCCCATCTCCGTCTTGAGCTCGCCGTTGACTTTATACGCCGCCCTCCACCGTAATTTGATCCCCTGCACCTTTTTGGTTTTATCGCCCGCATGCCAGACGTTGATCGCCTGGGTCACACCCCTGCTCTGCTTGGGCTCCAGAGTCCTACCTGACTGCGGATTCAACTGTAGCTCGTAGCCCTGGGTTTGTTAGCTCTGTAGTTTTAAAAAATTGTTGTGCAAGTGAAATGTACCTTTGTCACTGCCAACTGGAAATGCAACTCTGTAACAGACTGGGCTGTGTTGTTTGTGAATAGAAACAAGAGAGAAATCGCCGGCGCAGACGCCACACCGCGACTAGCAAGCAGGTCGATCTTGAGGCTGGTGTTGCTGACCACAGCGCGGTGCTCGCGGGGTTGCGGCGGCGGCGGGGCGGCCTCGGGCGGTAGCGCGGACGAGAAAGACCACTCGTCGTCGTCGTTCTTTGCGGGGGCAGGGGCAGGAGCAGGCGTTGAAGAAAAAGAAGAATGTGAGCCGAGGGCGGCAAAGGGGTCAACGGCCGAAGCTGCGGGAGGGGGTGGTGAGAACGCTGAGCGCATGTACTGGGGCGGCTGCGGCGTGCTGGATTGGGATGCTGGGGCAGAAGTAAAAGAGGAAAAGTTAGAAAAAGAGGACGAAGCCCCAGGGGGTGATGATATAGAAGACGCGCCGGGTTTAGCTGCCGTGTTGCTTTGTGTTATAGACGACAGGAGTGCTGGGCCTGGGATATCTGATATTAAAATTAGCCAGCTTTATTCGTAGCACGAGCTCTAGTCTCCAATACGTACTTGTATTGGCACCGAATCCGAGCTGGATGCCACCATTCTGCCCAAAGCTCGTGGGCTCGCCCATTGACAGGCCCAGCAGATCGTTCTCAATCCCGCTGGTTTGGGACTGGGGCTGTGAGCTGGTGCCATTTGTGTCCGCCTCGACGTCAAGGTCAATCAGCGATAGCTCGTTCATGGCACTCTTCCCCCTGCCACTTCCGCTGCCCGTCTTCGGAACGGGCGTCCCCATGGCTATTTGCCTGGCGGCTTCCACATCGCCCTTCTTGAGCAGCTTGTACCGCTCGACCGTCCGGTGTATGCTGTCATTAATCTCGAGCAACTTGGCCACAGCCTCGTGGTCGTCCGACTCTTCCTCACACATCTTCTGGATTTTGGGCTGAGCGCTCGACAGGGCCGAGGCGAGCTCGGAGAAAACGTCGCCGTCCATCATCTTGTCGCCCGGCTGGAATGCCTGTAACCTCTCCTCGAGCAGACGTGCCTTCTGCTGAATCTTGCCCACGTCCTCAGCGGCCTTGGCGCGGTAGTCAACCTTGGAGCGGGTGTCGTAGCCGGCCATGACCTTCATCAGCTGGTTCGCCTCACGGAGGTCCTCGGGGGTGCCTCTCCGGATCAGCTCTTGCAGCTTCGCAGACTGCGCCTCGCGCTCCTCCTCCTCCATCTCCTCGGCCGATTTGAGGTTGTCGCTGGGGTTCAGCACAGCGGCGTCCTCGCGGCGGACCTCGGGGAAGGTGTAGCCCTTATAACTCAGGAGGCGGTGCATATCGCGGATGAAGCCCAGGTCCTCCTTGTAGCGGCTCGTCTCGCAGATGGTGCCGCGCCATTCCTCTATGGCTTCGAGGATCTTGAGCTGGACGCGGGTTGGGCGGATAGGGGGGCGCTCGGGAAAGCGGCGCACGAGCTCGTTCAGGAACTCCTTAGTGCTGATTTGGAGGTGGAAGGGATAGCCGCAATTCTTGACGCAGATGTCGAGCAGGTTCAGGGCGAGCAGCGAGACGTTAGGGTTGCGGTGGTTGACGAGGTTGACGATGGCGGTGGCGGCTTCGCGGGGGGTCGAGCCCTTCTTGGCGTTGATGAGATCGGCGATCTCGAGGTTGAGGGCGAGGTTGGGCTCGTAGTTCTCGGGGCTGCAGGCGGCCTGGATGAAGCGGTGCAGTTGCGACGGAGCTGGGTGCAAGGTCTCGCCCCAGCGGTCTCTAGCCGCGTACCGCGCCGACGCTGCCTCCATGGCGAGGGCGTGATGTGGTGACAGATTAAACCGTGGTCTTTCCCGAGAAGTGCTTGTTGGAGATCAGAATGTCTAACGATAGCAGCTGGCCTAAGACTAGTGTGGAGCTGCGTTCACTTGTCGTTTCCCGCCCGGTTGCGCCCCCAAGTAGCAGACTGCGCTGCGATCCAAATCGAAATGCGTCGTGTCGTTATCCGCAACGGCACAATATCAACTAAGCAAGGTGATGAATGGGCTCACTGGCCACCTCGGGCGTTGGCGTAGGCGTTGCGGGCAGGCAGCCTCCACTCCTGTTGGTGAGATGGTACGTAGGTACCTGGAAATTCTGGGGCGCAGGTCAAGGTATCCGTGTCGGGGTCTGGTCGCTGAAGTGGGCGAGCGAAGGAAGCTCCGGCCTTGGGAAGGGTCTGGATGCAAGAAGGGGGTGACGACAAACCCGTTTGAAGAATAATTTCCAGGGGCTTTATTTCGGTCCAGCGCGGAAAGGCTGTCGCTATCGTGGAGTGTCCTCGACAATTGCAACTAACGGTGAGTTGCAGAAGCGGGGGACAGTGGGGTCGTTTTCACCCCACCATGAATGGAATCCGAAATGCATGGGATGACAAAAGCGAAGGTTGAAACCAGTCCTTTGCTATCGCGACAAAGCTGCGTCATACAAAGCCTTTCTTCAGGGACGTCTTTTTTATTTATTTATTTTTTTACGAAAGAAGTTGTTATCCGAAAAGCCCAGCAAATCCCCAATCCCCATAAAGTCCAACCACCAGCAAGTCAAGACTCCCCACCATGGTCCGCCACAAGAAAGACAACTTCTCTTCGCGGGGCAAACACATCCACCGTGGGCCACCACGGGGCAGCCCTCGCCGACCAGAAGACCAAGACAATGTAAACAACAACAACGCCGCCACCACGGAAGATGGCAACGACGACGGCGAGACCAAAAGCTACGGCCGGCCCTCGTTCAAGGCAGCTTGCTGGGATCTGGGCCACTGCGACCCGAAGCGGTGCTCAGGCAAGCGGCTGATGAAGCTGGGCCTGATGCGCGAGCTGCACCTCGGACAGCGCCACTCGGGGGTGATTATCACGCCGAACGGCAAGACGCTCGTCTCGCCTGCCGACCTCGCGCTCCTGGAACAACACGGCGCGGCCGTGGTCGAGTGCTCGTGGGCGCGGACTAAAGAGGTGCAGTGGGGCAAAGTCGGCGGCAAGTGCGAGCGCCTGCTCCCCTATCTGGTCGCCGCCAACAGCGTCAACTACGGCAAACCGTACCGCCTGAACTGCGTCGAGGCGCTGGCGGCTGCATTCGCCATCTGCGGCAAGCTGGAGTGGGCGCGTGACGTGCTGGCGCCGTTCTCGTACGGCGCTGCCTTTCTCGAGATCAACTCGTCGCTGTTTAAAAAGTACGCCGCGTGCGAGGACGCTGCGGCTGTAAGGCAAGCTGAGACGGACTGGTTAGCGCGCTTGGATAGGGAATACACCGCAAGCCGGGAAGAGGGCCCATCGTCGGATATCTGGTCGGGCGGCAACGTGAACCATAGGGCGCCAGTCGAGTCGGAAGATGACGAGGACTCTGACGAAGATGGCGAAGATAAAGATGAGAACTCTGAAGAAGAACCAGACGGCATCTACCTGGGCACCCAGCCGCCTCCCCAAAAACAAGCCAAAGACCCCTTCGACATATCCTCCGACAGCGACTCCGACTCCGAAGCCGCCGCGGCCGCCGAAATGGAAGCCATCCGGCGCAAGATCTTGGCATCAAAACCATTTGCCGCCGAACCTGCCTCCAAGAAAGCGACGGTAGAAGCAATCCCTCGACCCCAGCCGAATCAACAACTCAAGCCTGATTCGGACGCGGAGCCAGACTCGGACAACGGTGACGAGGAAGACGATGAGTTTGACAATATCATCAACGCTACGCCAATGACGGATAGGATAGGGCTCGCAAAGCTCGAGAAGGAGCGATCGAGCGCCACAATTAGCGGCACATTTTCGGCTGCTTCGATTTCTGCACCCAAGAGGCGGTAGGCGAGGTAGGTAGGCAGCCTGTCTAGAAACAATTTACTGTTCAGGACAGTACCCACTCCATCCGAAAAGAAAAGAAAAAGGGATAAAAAAGTGTACTATTTATGCACTTGAATAGAAATACATGAATATAAAGGTCTAAGTTTATGTGCTTGGAGGAAGGGAGTTGGTTTTCCTTTCACTTCTCCTTTTCTTGTTCTTCCGCCCACCTACCCCACCCGTGAGTAGCCTATCCCATGCTTAATATAATGGACACGATTTATACAGCTCTCTCTCTATACCCAGTCTATCTCTACAAATGCCTCTTCTCGATAACCTCCTCGATGATCTGGATATTATCGCCCTCTTTAAATTCGTCCCAATTAGGGAACGAGATACCACACTCGGTTCCTTTGCGCATCTCCTCAACTTCCTTTTTGCCCTGCTTCAGGGTGTCGATCGGGCCTGGGATAATATGTTAGCAAATAGGCTTATAAAGGAAACATTGCTCAATTGAAAACAAGAGAAGACTGCAAACATACCTTCAAAGACAGGCTCGTTGTTCCGCATGACGCGGCATTTGGAATTGAACTTGACCTGGCCGTTGCGGACCCTGCACCCGGCAATGTTCACGTACTCGCGGCCCTTGACATTGATCTTGAAGACCTTGAGGACCTCGACCTCGCCGACCACCTTGGAGGTTATAATGGGCGCGAGCAGCTCGGACAGCTTTTCGCGGACCTCCTCGGCCAAGTGATAGATGACGTTGTGGTCCATGATCGTAACACCGGCGTCATTGGCCATGCGCTTGATCTGGCCCGAGATGGGGTTGTTGAAGTTGATGATGCTGGCACGCGAGATCTGGGCGTGCTCGACGTCCGACTCGGTGATCTGGCCCGTCCCCGATTGCAGGATGCGCGGGCGTACCTCGTTGCTTCCTAGCTCCATGATGGAGCCGCAGACTGCCTCGACCGAGCCATGCACGTCGCCCCTGACGAGATAGTTGACAATCTTGGTACCGTCCTCTTCCTCCACACCGTCTTCAGCAACGGCAGAATACTCGGCTCGCCCTTTACCCGATACCTTGTAGCCGCGACCGCCCTTGGGCCCGGCTTCAAGCTCCGCCTTTTTGGCAATGGCCCTGAGGCGGTCGTGCTCACGCCTCTCCTGCTCCGCCTGTGACATCTGCCCAATGACCTCCTCGCGCTCCTTCTGCTCGATACGGTAGTGGGCGGCCGCCTTGGCCCTGCCTTCGTCAGGAGCCTGGAGGACCTGGTCACCGGCTGCGGGTGGATCATCGTCCTTCCAGCCTAGAATCTCGACGGCTGTGCCGGGGGTTGCTTTGTCGATCTCGACGCCTGCCTCGTTCCGGAGAGAGCGGATCTTGGCGTGCACTATGCCAGCCACGATGTAGTCGCCCGGCCGCAAGGTGCCGCGTTTCACTAGCACTGTGGCGACGCGCCCCATAGGCTTGATGCTGGACTCCAGGACCCATCCCTCGGCCATGCCGTCAGGCTCGGCGCGGATGTCAAGCATGTCTGAGAGGAGGAGAATGTTCTCCTCAAAGTCGTCCATGCCCAATCCCGTCTTGCCACTGACGCATACGACTTGCACGTCGCCGCCGTAGTCTTCGATCTCGACGCCGTGAGCTGCGAGATCCGACTTGCAGCGCTCAATATTGGCTGATTCCTTATCGATCTTGTTGATGGCTACGATGATGGGGACCTTGGCGGCACGGGCGTGCTTCAGTGCCTCAAGCGTCTGCGGCTTCACACTGTCATCCGCAGCGACCACTAAGACGACTAAGTCGGTCACATTTGCACCTCGCTGACGCATGCTCAGGAAGGCCGCGTGGCCGGGTGTGTCGAGGAACGTGATCTGCTTGCCCGTGGACATCTTGACCGAGAAGGCGCCAATGTGCTGGGTTATACCGCCGTGTTCCTTGGCCACGATGGACGACTTGCGGAGCCAGTCCAGCAGCGTGGTCTTGCCGTGATCGACGTGGCCCATGATGGTGACGACGGGCGGCCGCGGCGGCAGCGAAGAGGGGTCCTCTGGCGGCGGGCGTGGCTTCAGGTCCTCGTCGTCACCCGTGTCTACAGTAGGCTCGAACCCATATTCCTGGGCCACCAGGGCTGCCGTCTCGCCCGTCAGAATATTGTCCTTGCCCACGCCGTCGAACCCCAGTTCCAACAACTGGTCCAAGAAAATATCTAGCTTCACGTTCATGGCAGCTGCGAGATTGGCAACGCTGATGAATTGTGGAATAAGAATGGGAACTGGGCCGGACTCTGCTAGAGCCTCCAGTCTTTCCCTTTCCTTCTCTGCCTTCTTTGCTGCCTTGGCCTGGCGTCGCTCACGGTACGAATCTGTATCGAACTCTTCTTCCTCGAAGCCTCGCTGGCTGTAATTCCGCGGTTTCCCCTTCTTTTCCTTCTTCATTTCTTTCTTCGTGCGGTCCTTTCGGCCGCGGTTCGCAGGCTCCCCGACCACCGCCGGAGAGACACCGAGCGAGGCTCGGTCTAGGCTGCCACCTGGCATGTTCTCTTTCGGCCACGTGCCGGCCCGGATTTCTCGCTCGGCCTTTTTCTCCTGGGCGGCATCCACGTGGCTGTCAACCCAATCCCAGGACTTTGTGTTCAGTGGCTGAGGTGTAGCTGGCTTCAACACCTGGGCCTCAACTTCTGCCCAACTGGACATATTCGATCCACGTCCCTGACCGTTACCAGAAGGCGGAGTCATCTGCGGTGGCGCACCCGTCCTTACCGTCCGGATCCTATCTTTTGCTTGGGCCCAAAAGTCGGACCTGGCCTCGCTGGATGGCCCTGATTCCGGCTGGAAGGGTCGCTGGATGGGTCGCTGGAAAGGAGTTGACATGAAGCTACCGCGGTCGGGATTTTGTCGTCTCGGAAGCGCTCCCCATTCCAAGGCGCCATCAGTCACAGAACCAGTAGCAGGTGGTGCGCCAGTCCTTTGTGTGAACGGAGTGGATGTATTTGACGCCGCGCTGAATGTTTTCCTAATCAGAACCCCTTCAGCAGGGCCAGCGGCTCCGTTTTCGGGTGAAACATCTGCGTTTAGGGTGTTCAGCCGAGAGAAGGGGTCGTGTCTCTTTGGATGGTTGGTCTCGACAAAAGTTTTCACCATCCGGAAGCCCTCTTCACCAGAGCTGACAGATTGATTTCTGCTCTCATCTTGATTCCTGCCCTCGAATTGACGTCTGTCCTGGTATTGAGGTCTGTACTGAGATTGACCCCTGCCATTACCCCAGGCCGACGACGGTAGTGAGTCCCTAGCCTTCGCTTCGAAAAATGGTTCCAAGGCTTCGGGACTCGGACGAGGAGCTCGCGTTGACTTTTGCGGAGGAGCAGGGCGCAGATATTCGAGCTTACCAGCATTTAGGCGAGGAGCTGGCGTCGCATCATCTGAGAGAGTAGGGCGCAGACTCTCGTGCAGCTTTTCCCGCGTTGCGAGGTCGTGGGAAGGCAACTTGACTCTGCTGCCGGCAGCGGCATCCTGGTTCGAACTTTGTATCTGATCCTGCTCTGGCTTTGGTGTCGCTACCGTCCCTAACGCTCCCCGGCTTGCCGTTGCCTGTGCTGGAGTAGATCTGCCATCTTGCTTGGGCTTCGGCTTCGGCTTCGCTGCCGCACCTAACGCCCCCCAGCTTGCTATTGATGGTGTTGGTCCTATTGGCTTGGGTTTGACCGCGTTCCCCCATTGTCCACCAAACAAGGTCGATTTGAGGCCACTTTTTCCAGTGCTCGAAGACGAGAGGGGGTAGAGGCTCGCCGGCTTTCGGAGGGACGGTGTCTGGCTGTGTACTGGCGCGGATGGCCGCGCATTAAGCGGGCTGCTAGATGGAGAGCTCGAGTATGGACGACGAGAGATAGCAACATGAGTTACATGACGGTACTGTGTGTGGCGGCAGCTGTGCAAGCACGGCCCATACCGAGGGTTATGCTTCTAAAGTTGACGGGAAACGAGTGAGCTTCAAGACGCGCGAGGGTTGCCACACCAGACAGGCTGCTGCTAGTGCTTCTGGGGTTGTAGTTGGGAGATATTCGGAATTGGAGAGCCCGGATTTGTTCGTCTGCTCACCTTCCATAGTCCGCCTCTCATGATCCTCGAGTTAGAAGGGGCATGGCGCTTCCCTTTGCTATTATGAGTGGTGGGGGCAGGAGGAGGACGGGCGAGTTCCTCAGATGGAGATTTCCGTCGCGACAATCCGCCCCCCGACCAAAATTTCCCAGCGACGTACCTCCAAGGTACGTACCTAAACAGCGTATCCGTAACGCGGCTGTCTTTGTCATGTTGGTCGACTAGGGTCGCAGGGTTAGGGTTCAATGTGGCAACGTGGAATTTTGATGCATCTTATCTCATCCTATCAACTTCTTCAATCGCCGCCTCAATTAATTCTACAGCAAAGCTAATTTCATCCAATCAGTCACTTGTGAGCCAAGGCAGAGCTCTTTCTCAACCACTTTGATCTCAAGTCGAACCGATTCAATCCAATTCGTCCGCCCTTTTTTCTTTCTTTTTTTTTGTACATACACTGTTCTATTCTTCTTTTCGCCTCTGAACCCTAATTATGGCGCCTCAAAAAAGGTCGAAGCCGTCAAGCAAGGCGGCGGTCAAGGACCACTCGTCGTCGTTGGGCCCTCCAAAGCCCTTCAAGCTCGCCCCAGACAGCCTGAAGCCTTTTTACGAGACTCTCTCCAAGAAGCACGTCTACCTCGCGCACGTCGACTCAAGGGAAGCGGCCATCAAGCGCAAGATCTTCTTGGTGCCTGTGCTCATGAACACCGCTGTGGCCGTGCTATTTGCTTGGCGTATGTGGTTCATCCTGCCGTACTACTTGCGGCTTCTTACATCGACGCTCGGCTACGCCAACGAGACTACACTTGTCGCCGCCGAACTCACGTGGACCGAGCTGGCCTACGTCGTCCTCGGCCGCATGTTCACCTTCGTCTTAGACTTTTGCCTCGGTGTGTTCGTGTGGCCGTGGCCCATCGAGTTCCTTATCGGCCCTATCTTTTCGCCCGAGGACCGCGGCGGCGGCGGCAGTAGTCCGGTGGCGTGGCGCTGGGCCGTGGGGTTCCGGAACCGCGAGATCTACGTGCGGCGCAGCCGGTCATGGGACCAGGCCATTGGTGACGTGACCGCTGAGCTTGACGACGGCGGCAGGGGCCTCCTGTGGTCTAATGTTCGGGACGCCACCTCCCCGCTGTTGCTCCAGCAAAAGACGGGCTACCTGACCATGGATGCCAACTGGGATCTGGATTGGGCAGCAATGGTGCACGCCACGGCCCTCGTCGATGCTAAGACACTCACGCTCGACGAGTTCCGCTCACTGGCCCTGCTGTACAACAAGACTTATGGCTGGCTCGTTCTAGAGCTAACCGCGGGCCAGTCTGCGAAGGAGGAGGACCGCCGCCGCCAGGTCTTTGCCTTCCGCGACGCGTTGCAGGCCATGGGCAAGGAGGACTTATTCTACAGATGGATCGAGATTATCCAATTCGAGACCTCGCAACCCGGCGGGCTTTCCGAGGAAAAGCAAATTGAGGTCGCCCAAAAGGTCCGGGAGCTGTTCGCGGCTAGCAACGTGGACTTCGATGGACTGTGGAAGGAGAGTGTCGGCACCGACACTATCGACGGCTTGTCATAGGACTGGACTGTGAACATGGGCGGCCAATTCCACATTTGCAAGGGGCATTACTGTACATCTCAGAGTGGCTTCAGCAAGTGTATAAGCAGTTTATAATGTTGAGCATGCACAAAGGAGAAATAGGACAAAGATGAGGCAACGGATGCCAGGAAATGGGGTAATAACAGCGTCGCGCAGAACTTTAAAAGAGCTATATAAACGGGCGAGCTCATTTCTTGCGGTTCAGCTTTTTACCTGGGCCCATGGCTTCCAGGCGCTTCTTGGCCTGGCTCTCGGTCATGGCCTTCTTAATCTTCTCCTGCTCCTCCCGCTCTTCTTTCTCGGCCTGGGGCGATGTTAGCGAGCAGTTTAATGTTTGATAAGGTAATTTTCAATGCTTGGTAAGGTAGTTTCAGGAAAGATCGCGTACCTGTTTCCGAGCTGCCTCCTCTGCCCGCTTCTGTCGGATGAGCGCCAGGCGAGCTAAGTCGGCCTTTGCCTCGTCTGTCTTGCCCGCCTCATGCAACTTCATGTACCTCTCCTTCGCCTTCTCGGCCTCGATGGCCTCGCGCTCGCGTCGGCTGGGTGTGCCGGCGCTGACCGTAACCTTCTTCACACCCTCCGTGACCTCGTCCACAGACGCCTTTGGTGGAGGCTTGGTCTGGTTGCGGGAGGCTTTGGAGTGGTTGGGATTGGCGGGCATGGCCTCGTCCTCGTCGTCGCTGTCTTCGTCCTCGTCGCTGGATGGCATATCGCCGACCTGGACTGTCTGGCCCCTGGCGCGGGCTGCCGCCGCTTCCTTCCGCGCCTTCTTCTCTGCCTTGCGCTCCTCGCGGTTTAGCTCGGCGGCCGGCTTCTTGGACGGCCCGGCATCGTCCTCCGACTCCTCCTCAGATGACTCCTCCTCGCTGTCCTCTTCGGAAGATTCATCGTCGTCGTCGTCCTTCTTCATTCGAATTTCGTTTCCGTTGGAATCGAGGGGCGCGAGATCGCGCGAGAAGTGCTTGCCGCCTGAAACGCGCTCATTCATCAGCCGTCGGCCTTGGAGCAGGCAAGAAAGGAGTGCTAGTACTTACCACCGCGGGTGAACTTTCTGAATTTTCCGCCCCGACCGCGAGAGTTCCCACCGGGAGCACCTGAGCCTCCTGCCATTATGATAGTTGGACACTTGGGAAGCGTCTTTTGGTGAGAGTGAGGGGTTGAAACGTGGGGTATATGTCCACGCAAGCCGACGATTGAGGGGCGAGCAGGATATGCGATTGGGCTCAGACGTGCAGAGTCTGTGGCTTTTCAAGGCGTGGGGGACGACTGGTGACAGTTATATGGACCGATAAAACTCGTCGCGCATGAAGTACCAAGGTCGGCGAAGATATGGAGGGGGGATTCCGAACAAAGTTGCAAGTTCCGGGGGAAGGAGGGGCTGGCTGGCGTTTTTGGCGGCAAGGAAAACCACCCCACCTTTCAACCAGGCCAGGATGAAAAGGCACCAAAACTGCAGACCCCACTTTGGCCGTGCCCCTCCCCAAGCCAGCTGACTCATTCGGTTACGGATGGGAGGGAGGCTCAGAGGCAGGGAGTGTTCAGTTCGATATGGCCTACTCCTGATTGGCTGACCTAATGACTCCACCCACCAAAAATTTTCCGGTTTGCTTTAAAACGATTTCTGCTGGCCACCTTTTCTTCGCTTCTTCTTTTTTTCTTCATCATAAAACTGATTCCTCCCTATTCACTCTGGTCCAAGTCCTTACAATGGCATTCTAGAGGGGAAATGGGAGGATAGATAAATTATGAATGTCCATGCCCGCTTTCCTGGCAGCGCAAAGCTTCCCGCTGCGTTGTTGAGGACAACTTTTGGCATGGATACATTTCTCGAACCGTCAACATTGTCTGGCTTCAATCCGTCGCTATCACATCATCACATGGTGTTTTACGCACGCTTATGCACATCTGTCCCGTCTCACGCCATAGGCTGACGGCTTTAACTCTGTACGAGACGGTGGAATGGACAAAGCCACGCACATTGTCTCATTCGACACCCGAGAACAATATTCTTGGATGTGCAAGCAGTCCTTTCGGCGTTGATAAAGGATACATTTTGCACCATCTTTGGGTGGGGGCACCTAACCTTTCCCGACAAAGAGAACGCCTCCCGAGGCCGACAAAGGAGGCAGCCTTTTGGGTGCTCACCGTGCCTCCTTTTAACCAACATAAAAAAGCCTCCTGGTGCCTGCTACCCTGGTTTTCGTATCGAGGGAGGACAGGCTCGGAATCGAGCAATTGGTATCGTTGACTTTTTACTGCTCATAAAAAGGTCGAAATAAAGACCATGGTGGATAAGGAGACTAAGGATCCATATCCGCACTACTTCTTCGACCCCGAGGATAAATGGCCCGCGGACAAGAGGCCCCGGAAGTCATGTATGCGTCATGGATGGAACCGGACGTCCTATGTTTCTGATGAAAAGCAGCCTCTCGAGAGGCATGAGGTAAGTCTAGAGGAGCCGCTAATCATGAATGCCACCGTATACGACGTGGCAGATGTATTATCATACTCCCCTGCTCCTGAGCGTCAAAAGGATGAGCCTGCGGCAAATCCCAGCATTTGGAACGTTACGGAGCTTCCTCATATTCCGTACAACTCGCGGAGACTGTTCGAAAGGAACAGCGTGCGGCGTGAAAACCAGCCCGGCATGAGCTCTACGGCCCGTGCCAGTGAGGAGATTCCACACACTGCAGCGCCCAGTTTGAGGAATTATAGATCTCCATATGTCGAGGAGAGTCAACCGCCTCGCAAACCCACTGTGCGGTTTGATATTCCAGACGAGACTCCTAGGACACCGCCACCTTCAACTTACACTGTGGCAGCCGAGGCAGCATCGTCTTCTTACACGCCGACTACTGCTGATAAGGGAAAATCACCTGACGTAGCATCATCGTATGCTTACGCGGCAACTACGAGTGCAACGGCACATCCATTCTCGACGGTGCCCACTGGAGCTAACGCAACAGAGGGTCCTCGCCCTCCGGCTGCAGCAACCATGCATCAGCAACCACCCAGGCCGAGATCGCGCCTTTCTGATATCACCCCTCCGTCGTCCACTTACTACCCTCCATTCACTAGATCCAACACTACTGCAGGAAATTCCAGACGGACAAGGCCCCTTGAGAGCCTGGGAACATCTCCGCTGCTGTTCACAGCTCCCCCTCACCACATAGTCACCAGAAACAGAACCAGCAGCGAGCGAGGAACGAGAACCATCCCACGCTCACGGGTAAGTGTGACTGAAGGGGCCCTGGAGACGTGCCCTATGGGCGATGACCACATCGTGATGATCCCACCGCCGCTGTCCGAGTTCTTCGCAAGCGGCTCCGATGTGCTCCCATACCCGTGGATCGACCGGGGGCTACCACGCTGCAAGACGTGCGACCTAATCGATGCGAACAAGGATATCGAGACGTGGTATGATCGACTGGACGTCAGATGGATCGATAGTTGGTGGGTCAAGATGCAGAAGGAAAAGTATGAGAAGGGAGACATCACGAGGGACCGGTTCGACGTCCTGACTCGCCATGGTCCCGAGATAAAGCTTCTTGCCGACTACTACGCCCAGCGCATCAACTCCTTGGTCTTGATGATCTCATTCTGGGGCATCTGGGGTAGGCATAAAGAGCATGACGAACACCTTGCTCGTCGGGACCGGGATCAGAGGAGGAACACCATGGATAAGGAAAAGGACAAGATAAGGAGCCGAGAGTCTGAGTCTTCCAGAAAGAAGTTGAGGAAGTGACTCGGATTTATCAAACAACTTTTTTCTGTTGGTGAACCATCTTCATCTCCTCATGGACCGAAACCTCAGCTGAGAAAGGTAATGCAATCCGCTAGGGGTAGAGAGCTGACTTTAGGAACATGCAAGCGCCATGATCGTAGGCAATTATGGCTACATTCCAATGCAAGTTACGAGTCGGCGGTATATGAAGGCCTGGGTACCCTAGATAGGTCAGGGAGATAGAATGCCATCATGGCTTACACCAGTGGGGAAATTCAAGATAAAACGAATAGCATAATTACATAGAGCTGTATATAATCTATTGGGCGCATTGTGATTTCGTGATTTATGTCATGACTAGTTCATTTCAGTTGAAAAGAAGGAAGGGTCGCATGGCTTGAAGTTCTCGAGTACTACAGATATAGTCCGTAAGTGCCTGTTTACCTGGGGCATTTATGATGACATGAGTCTATTTCCATGTCGGCAAAGTGCAAGAGGGTGTGATAGTCTGCAGGGCATATGAAAATGGCGAGAGAAATCGGCAATGCATGTAAGCATCACAGTATGACTACAATCTCGCATGTTGTCAATTTCGTCAACCGGTCTTCCCAGTGGCATGCGAATGAGGACGCATGCCGTTCGCGTTATTGGTCGAATGGCTGAGTTTATCTTTCCGAATCGACCTCAGAGCCTGGAATGTTGGATTTTCGGCGGCACTCGGATAAAAAGATTGGATGAGACAATTTGACTTTGGGAGTCTGGATCAGAACGAGGTTCGGATGACAGAACCCCCACAACCTGAACCCCAGTTTTTGATGTTCTGTCTTGTGGAACCACCATGGAGGCTTTACTTCTGTTAGTCTCCCAAATAGTCATCAACCATCAGATAATCACATCTGATGTGGGTCGGGCTGTTGGTCTAGAGGTATGATTCTCGCTTTGGGAATTCTTCCAACAAGTCTTCTGCGAGAGGTCCCGGGTTCAATCCCCGGACAGCCCCCTTTCATGCGATATTTTTGTTTGTGTGACTCTGAGGGTCATGTCGACCGATAACATTTTTGACAGTGAAATCTTGTCAGGTTGGTGGTGTCAAGAAAATACGCAGGCTGACGCTTGTGAAGTTGAGATAAAGGAATGCATCTTGTTTTTTTCATCCATTCCCATTTCAAGTTAACATGGGCATAGACAAATTCAACTCACATCATTGCCCTCAAAACAAGATTCAAATACATTGATGAATCCATCTTGCCTTTTCACATCGAAAGGCTTAGATGCAACAGTGACACAGCCCAACATGGAACTAATTTAACATGCCTGCATCTACCTATCCCCGCTAAGTTTCCAGGCCCGAAGCTCGTAGCCCTCACCGGCCTGTACGAGTGATTCTTCGACTGCTTCAAGGAGGGCGGCGGCCGTTTTTATGTTGAGATCAATCACATGCACGATAAATACGGTAAGATGGAGTTATCTCCCCCGTCCTGCCGACGTCCTAATAACGATTTGTATTTTATACTAGGGCCCATCGTGCGCATCAACCCTTGGAAGCTGCATATCCGTGACCCAGAATGGACCGACGTGTTCAAAGTCGCCCGGCGGGCACACAAGCCCATATCGTACTATTCGATGTTCGGGTCCAACGGCAACTTGTTCACGTCAGGGACGGCTGAGCTGCATCGAATGCGGCGCGACGCCATTCAGACCATCGTCTCGATCACCCAAATCGACATGCACTTGTCCGAGGCCATCTTCCCGAGCCCCTACACCTTTCTGCCGGAGCGCTAGCTCGACGAAAACGACCGCCGCGCGTTAGCCAAGTACTTTGTGCCGTTCGGGCGGGGCACGCGCGGCTGCATCGGCATGGATGTCGCCTTGATAGAGATTTACCTGGCGATTGGGCGGCTGTTCAGCTTGCGCACCGATGAGGGGAGGGATTTGAAGTTGGAGCTGTTTGAGACGGGCGATGAGCAAGTGCTGCTGTTTCATGACTATTTCTCGCCGTTTGCCAAGGGGACTGACGGAGTGAGGGTTCTGGTGAGATGAGATGAGGTCCACGTGTCGGGAAAGGTGCGGTTGTTGATCTACTCTGCGGGTTGGCTGGACAGGATGATAAGTTTTCTTGGCGTAAGAATGATGTGATGATGTTGGGCTTGACGATCATTTTGTCTAAAAGCATGACCAAGCACTGGAATCCAATTACCATGAAATACCTACTTTTGATGTTGAAGCATGGCCACTTTGTTCACAGAACCATCTTAGGCACACCTCCCACTCCTCGCCCTCTCCATTCCCCAAACTTTTCAAATTCCTGCTCTCTTCTCTCTCCATCCTTCATCCCATCTTTACTCTCTTCATTTTTATTTGCGTGTCGCACGAGGCATGGGGGTATCACGAATGTTTCAGCTGTGGAACCAGCCTTACTTTGGGTCTCTGGTTGTCCGACCAACTTAATCCATCCTCTTGCCTAAAAGTAGAATAAGGTTAGGTGTGCAAGCTTCTGACTAAAACGGCCGGGGATGTGGCCGCTCTTGTTGTTCCTTTCAACTTGAGAATATTTCTGTGTAACGTGACACTTGAATGAATGAGGATATCCAAATACAATACCGGGCCTCAATGACACTTGGTCATCTCTCTTTGGGTACTAGTTTAAAAAGGCTTACTTTCCATAGGTAGGTACATAAGACTCTTCAGCTATCGCCTTCCACGCATCTCCAGTGTGCTGCACTAGGCTTTATTTCCCTGGTGGAGGTGTTGACCTATCTGGTACGTACCGGAGTTTCAGCAGTGCCAGTGGAAGTAATTGTGTTGTAGTGCAACTTTTGGCGAGGCAGACTGATAGAGAAGGTATATGAATTTTTGCTCAACTTCGAGTCTGCAGGTGCGTTCCATGTCAACTTCAGTGACAGATTGGCGGTTTGGCTTCAGTTGTACCGTTTCTGATGTCTTACCCTGAGGCCATATGGAAAGGACGTCCAAACGCATTGTCTCAGCTACAAGTAGATACCTATTTTACATCGCTTTTGCCGATTGCCACAAAAGAGGGGTTGGACCAATCACTGGAGGGTGTTCAGGCACAAGTGCGTCTTTTACAAAGTTGGATGATGCCAAGAAGAGATGAACTATTGACCTCCATGGGATCTAGTCATGAACCGTTATACTAGTCCAATAAATTTTTTGACATCAGGTTTTAAAACACGCAAAAATTCACCTACATTTAATTAATGAAACAAAATTCCTGATATATGGAAGCATCAAGTGCCGAACTGGTTGATGGATCTTGGGCTTGTTCTAGAGCGTAATAAAGACATCTGCATCCCCTTAAGATCCAACAAAATCCGAGTCGTCTCAAGTGAGGGCGTTTTTGAGACGGCGGGAAAAGGTGCGGCCTGGAACGGCGGTGCGCTTCGCCATTGTGAATCCAGTTTAGACAAACTCGTCATACAACGGCTAACGTTGCGATTCCAATAAAGTCGTCTCCGATTCTGTGCTACTGAGAATCTGGTTTCGAGGTGACTGTATGACATTGAAGGCACCATCTTCTTCTTATCATAAGCATACAACTAGAAGTGAATCGATCGTCCTCGGGTTAATACGTGACGCTTACTCTACTCATCACCACGTCGGATAGAAGGCTAAATGAGACTGAAAAATGACTGAACGCATGATTTGCACTGAGGTGAGAAATTCCAAGTCAAACTCAAGTAGCCAAAGTTCCACGCCAGCATCTTACTTATGGCATGAATTGACGAGGGAGAGGCGGCCAAGTGTGCCCGCCACGTCTCATTCCGCTGACATGCTGACACTGCCAAGTCGCAGAATGTAAGAGCGCAATGAGAGCACAAGCAGAAGACATCAGACGAAACATAGGGCCGTCAACAGGGCCGTGTGGCATAAGGCGAGTCCCCGCTTCCAGAAGCGGTGGCGTGATAGCCCGGGCGGCCGCCGCATGGCCGTGTTTGCGGTCGGCGCAGGATGCCAAGACGGGCCCCGGCCCCCGGGCAGCAAAACACCGCCGGGGAACTTGGTAACAGTCACAGACAGTCCTCGGCCGATCGAACAATGAACAATGGGTACGCGCGGTGACAAAGGAGCATTAACAAGCAGGCCACACCACGGCTATACCCACACATCTAACTCGCTCCCCTGGGACGACCTCGACACGGCCCAGCATCGGTGCTGACTTCCACCCCAAATTCCACTCAGGGAGGTCCCAGCTGGTCTGATCTTACCCTGTTGGCGGTATGGAACGGGGCGAGGAAGAGGCCGATACGCCAATCTCCGTCTTGCTCAATGGCTGCTTGCTACACGAGACCCGGCTATGAACAGTGAGAAGCGGCCGACGATATCTTTGAAAGCCTCCTCGTAAACCTGGAGAAGTAGAATATAAAGATGGACGTGATCCTTCCCCAGAAAGAGTTTTGTACTCATCATCAGCATTCAGCAACAGCTCCTTCAGCAACCACTCTCATTCTCTTGTCTATCCGGCATAGACTTACAGTCCCTTCTATCACAAACATCTACATTCCTTCACAAACATCGTTCTGTTCACTCCTTTGATACAACCATACCGCATATACTAAACATTGTTTAATACATAAGACACCGCCGCCACAATGGTCAGCCAAATGGTTCGTCTCCCCCCCTTTTTATTTAACAAAACAAACAAACCAAAGACTAACTAAACCCCCTCGCCAGATCCTGCTCTCCAGCATCGCCGCCCTCGCCAGTGCCTCACCGCTTACCCTGCAGGTGCGCCAGACCAACGGCACCACGGGTATCATTGATTCCAAAGTCCAGGGCACCCTCGCCAAGCCGTCCGTCAGCCCGACCGAGGGCAAGACGGCGGCCGAGAACAAGGACGAATACACCTTCTTCAAGGGTGACGGCTCCAAAGGCGCGGGCTGGCCGACCTCGGACCAGTGGATCAATTTCAACGACATGTTCACGCGCAACGAGCTGTTCCTGGGCCAAGGGTGCGTGGGCAACGTGAAGCCCAACTCCAAGGACGAGAATGCGATCCTGAAAGCCGAGATCGCCAAGGTGGCCGCCGCGGCCGCCATCGACCCGCGGTTCGTCCTCGCGACGGTGATGCAGGAGTCCAACGGCTGCCTGCGCGTCAAGGGCACGCCCTCGGGCGAGCCGGGCGTCTTCAACCCGGGCGTCATGCAGACCTTCAAGGGCACCGGCACGTGCAACGTGAACAACGCCAAGGAGCTCGAACCGTGCCCCGAGGCCCAGATCCAGCAGATGATTGTCGACGGTGCCCAGGGCGTGCTCACCCCGGATGCGTCCGGCACGCCCGCGCTGCAGGCGGGTCTGGTGCAGCGCATCACCCAGGCTGCGGGCGACGCCAGCGGCCAGAACTACTACAAGGCCGCCAGGCTGTATAACTCTGGCGCGCTGGCGGCGGACGGCTTGCTCGAGACGGCGGGCCAGTGCGGCCCCCCGAGGACGTTTGGCGTGCCGTGCTATGCCAGCGATATCGCGAACAGGATGTTAGGCTGGGTTTCCGCGCCGACCAAGTGCGACGTCAAGCCTGCGGAGAGCTGCTAGACTAACTGAATAAGCGTAGCTGCAAGGGAGTATTGTGTGACTGTTGACTTTCTCCCCCCCTTTTCTGTCTCACTCTCTCCCTTTTTAAGGGGGAATAGTCTGCGTCACTCACTCAACAGCCCCCCATATGGTGGGAAGATTAACTTAGCCTTTCATTGTTGGGCACTTAATAGGGGGACATTCCTTCTTTTGGCTTTGTAAACAGGACGCTCTTTTTTGCACGGTATGTAGGGTATCATACCTCCTATTTGATATTGGGGTCGGGTCGAGGCTGAGCGGCTGCCTGAGCCGGATGTATGTACATGCGAACGGGAGGGAGCTGCTGACAATACTGGTTTTCCTTTCTTTATTCGGCTTGCTCGGATAGTGGCTCAATGAAGAAATAGATGGATGGAAATTCGGAAATGAGAGAGGCATATGCATATTGGACTGTATAACAGAGTTTGTTGGTCGCAATTACGAGTTCTGCTGCGGCCAGTCAGCTGCTGTTACCGTGGCACAACATGAATGCATTGGCTTTTGAAAACTGCCACACACGGCAGAGCAGAGCTTTCGGCTTCTCTTCGGTGGGGTTATGTTGGGGTCAATGATCCCCGCGTCTGTTTGCCCCTTTCGCGATTTTCCTGGGCCGTCGATCCCCATCATTTGTCTATTAAACCTCGGTCTTTTAAGTTTGAGAATAGATCAGCCTGGCACTAGACAAGGAATCTGATCTGCACTTGTTAGATCTCTCTTTTCAATGGAGAATTTCCCTGAGCCATGCCATGGTCTGGCACTACCGGCTCAGGGGGCTTTGGCATGCTAAGAGAGGAATAGGAATCGCCATGAGTGGGGAGGGCCGTATGAGTTATCGTACGTACACTTACCGAACACTCAGACCTGAGGGAGATTGGTTCATCATGACGAAGACCATGGGATGGACAGTCGGTGATGGGATGGCCGAATTGTCTGTCTGCCGATGGCTAGACACGAAAGGCCCGCCTGTGCCTGCAAGCGGATGTTGCGGTATGCATCCCTCGGCACCCACCAACTTGTATCAATCCAACCCTGGAGCCAATGCCAAGCGGCTCGAGTCTTGGGCCCGAGAGAGGCACAGTACTCGGCTGATCGGCGCGGCGTGGGCGGCGCGGTGAGGAAGTGAGAAACACAGTGAGTGTGGGTTCCTGTGCCGGTCCCAATTGCACGGAATGGAGCACGGAGGTTGATCAACTATTCCAATGTCTGTGCCGTGCTTTTGCGCCCAGAGTTTGCTCGGGATCCAGCGTCGGCTTCTTGTGGTAGGGCTGCTCGACAATCACTGTCTGCTGTCGAGGAAGGACCGAGAAACACTCGACGCGGGGCCTTCCTACATGGGGGGACCTGGCACGGGCGCAAATTGTGACGGTTTGGGCATTCTCGCATGGTCGCGCTGCTGATTGGCCGTGCGAAGCGAGACTGCTGCCAATGTGCAACGGTCATTGTGAATTTGTCTTTCTGGAAAGGCACCCTTCTTGGGCTTGCACCCACCGCAGTGACCTCACGCGGCTTGCTCCTTCCAACCCTGTGGCGCACCTGGGCCCATCTGCCCCCTCCCCCACCCAGGCATCAACCCCTGGATCCGCAAATTGGCCCCTTGCATTGAGTGGCATTTCAACCTGCATGCTGGCCTGTCTGTTCCCCGCGCAGCTTCTTATCTTCAAGGCTTGCACAATATCATGGGTACTCCTTCCTGGCGCGGCTCACTCTTCTTGACTGAGTCCTTTTGAGTCCCGATCAAAGAAGACTTCTAACCGCACTTGGTGGCATTATTCATCTTTGCTCATCTGCTCATTGCCTTCTTGCTTACTGTTGTCGGATGTTGTGAGAGAAGGAAACATTCAGGGGCTGCCTGCCCTGTGCTTTAGGTTAGTGGTTGGCTCAGGACTCTCGTGGGGGAGCTTGAATGCCGCGGCCCGTTTTGGGCCCAGTGGACCGTCTCTTGCAGCATGTGGCCATCCATGGCTCCGACTGGTGGTGCCAGTGATCCATCGGTCATCAACGTTGCTCTTCTTTCGCGCAACATTCTTCTTAAGGAGCAGCAGCTGGTTCTAAGAGGACGCGGGCAGACATCGCTGCATCCGATGGTTGCAACACAGCAAGCATGGCAACCACGTCTGACCAACAGTGTATCACTGGCTTCACTGGACTAACTGGTCCGCAAGGTGGACCAAGAGTCGAGACACATCAACAGGCAGTTTTGCTCGGGTCCGAGGCAGACGCGCTGCCGTCCACCAGTTTATTTACACTTGGTTTGTTTCTAATTCCGGGCGCTGCACCTTCAACGGGCGGACGGTTTTGAACAACGTCGCGCTCCTCCCGCCCGCGCACACCCACAAACCGTCGCCTCCCACATCCCAAATTTCCCAGTCGCCTGAGAATCCCACCTCCCCGTCCTGTCACCACCGATCTGCCTTCGCTACTCGGGACGCGTCGAGGGCTGATCATTGAGGGCGGCGGCCGCGGCTGAGAGAGGAAAGTCTCGTTCAAACGAACACCAAACCGCCTTGCTATCAATGGCCAGAGCTCTCCAATTGCCATTACTAGCAGCTCGAGTCGCTTATCAGTTGTTTATTGCCCGCCCCAGTCGTTAGCCCTGCCACTTCTGGAGAGCCACTTTGATGGTCCCTGTGTTATCGGTTAGTGCCATGCAGCTTACTCGCAAGTGCCAAGTGCGTGCAAGGGACGAGGCGCGCTTTCCATTCAGGGTTCGGGGACGGGGTTGTGGTGCTCATTTACCAACCTTCGCAGCGTCGCAAGGCGGACCCTATTCCATATTGGGGGAGGGTTCCATGCTGCGTCCGCATCAGAGCATCTTGTCTGGATTTCTACGAGTCAATGCAATGAGGGGCTGAGATGGACAAGCTTACAGGTTGCGACTTAAACGACGCCCCCAGATTTGTGACTGCTATTCAGACGGAGAGAAGCAGATTGAATGGAAGCAGCCTGACATTTGATTTTCTGATCCTTCGCTTTGTCAGGGTCTCTCCGGAAAGAGCAAGCGCAGGGGAAAGGTTCGGGTTCTCTCCGTTTCTCCCGGGAACTGACGAGAGCCAGTCAGGCCAGTCAGGTAGTTTGTACCAGCCCACTGACCTAGAACGTCACGTCGAGAGGGGGATGGAAGTATTTGAGAGAGATTGACAGCGAGCGTTAGATGGGGAGTCTAGAGGTAAATATTACCTTGTCGGTAAGATGCAAAGAAGGGAAAAGTATCCGTACAAATTAACAAAATACCCGTCCGACGATAAGAATGTTCTGCTTTGGACCCAAGCGAACGGCTGCGTCCCATCCATCTGCATCTGGTCCATGCTTCCATGGGTCAATGTGCAGGGAGGGATTCCACGGTGCAGACACAGACAGGGCAGGTGCAGCTCAACTCACCCAAAAGGGGAGAACGTGGGATCAAGGGAATCCAAGGAACCCCAAGGGAAGGGACATCCCACACCAGAGCCAAGGCAGGCATTCGGCGATGCACCAAGGAGGAAAAAAAGCAAATATACGGGCAGCAGATACCATTCCTCAAGCCGCCCGAGTTCTCGTTGTCTGAGACTTGCATTACCCCCCCTTTCGCTCACCACAACAGTCTTCAGCTTGCGTTTTCGTCGGAGAACACTCGCCGCCCAACACCACCATCGACCTGCACTTCGCCAATATCCTGTCGATAGTTGCGGCGCGACCGATCTGCAGTGGATGGATGGCACTATCTGGAATCTGGACTCTTGACACTTGCTCAGGCCGCTACATCCCAATCGACAGAATTGCGAACCGGACCCCGAGGTAAGCAACTCAGCAACTCAGATACTTAGTGAGATCCACAAAGTCTTGTGGACGCCGTTGCACTGTCACGGTTGGTGCCTCCACTGAACGCCAACACGGGCACAGCACTTAGAGTTGGCATCCTACGCCTTGCTACCCACGAGCGCCGCAAAACTGCAGCACCTCCAGCAACGGCCCGAGCTGACGAAACCGGCCGATTTTGCGATCCTGTCGCCTCCATTGCTCCAAGCAGGAGCACCGAGGAGCTCAGCTCGACGATTTCAATGTGCCAGGCGCCCCCACGTTGCACAGCAAAATATCTACAAGGTACTCCGTACCTAGCTTATCGTCGCTGCGCGCGAATTTTAGCCACACCTACCACACCATCTCGTGCTCATTGCGACAAAAGAAGGAGGGTGGTTTTTTTTTTTTTTTTTTTTAAAAAAAAAAAGAATACCTTGCTTACGCCATTGCCTTGACGGCTCGCGATCCCAAACCCGCCCTTTTCTTTGGTATATATCTGGTCGGCTGGTTTGCATCTGCAGTTGCTTTGCGCCCTTCGTCGCCGCCACCATGTCTGGACGCAGCGCCTATGTGCGCAAGAAGATCACCGAGACGAAGCCCGGCGAGCGAGGCGAACGAGGATCCGTCTTCCGAGCCCGGGCCAAGTCCAGCGCCAGCTCCGACAATGCCACTATCAGCGAGTATCCCATCTCGTCCATGCCCTCGATGCGCCAGAACCAAGACCGAGACCGGGACCGGGACATTACTGGGGTCGGCACCACGAATGCGCGCTTCCTCAAGTTCTCGGAGCCTGCCCGCGAGAGCGAGGTGATGAACTACCGCACTGAGATGTCAAGCTACGCCAACCAGAGCAGTGGGAGCCAGAGCGGGTCGAGCGTGGACGGTCGGAGGGAAGGGACAAATGCCACGCACTTCAACCGCCCGCTCGAAGACTTTGCCTATGCTCGCGCGCGGAGGCCGGCCATCAAGACCGAGGATGTGTCAGGCATCGAAAAGTCGGGTCTCCGGAGTATCTTGGATAAGAAAAGCGACGAGGTGAGAAAAGGGCTTGCAAAGACCTTCATGTTCAAGAAGAAGGACAAGAAGGGGCATGAGGCCGAGAGGATGATGGACTTCAGGCCACAGTCGTCGGCAACCGTCCGGGCAACCCACAGCACCGCGGCTGCTTACTCAAACGCATATCCCAGTCCCAGCGATGTCAACGACGGCTATGACGCCGACAGCTCGCCTGTGCAGTACCAGGGCCCAGGCCAAGGCCTGGCTGCGCAACAGTGGGAGGAAGCGGGGAGCGTTACGTCGGGACCGCCATCAGCGAAGCTCCCGCCCGTACCCACGACGGCCAACGCGCCGCCCATCAAGCGCTGGATTGGCGCCGGCCGGCCTGTGCAGCGGTGGAACAAGTTGCGGAAGGACCCCGAGCTTTGGGACCCCAATGGCGATGTGCTTGTCTTCTTCGGCACCAAGGGCCAGGCACCCCGGCCGAACCCCTCTTTCCGGCTATCATCGCACATCGTCGAAGCCACCGAGTCGAGATATCTGATCACCCTATTGCGCGAGGGCTCGACCGAGGAGGACATCCACATGCCCCCATCCCCCGTCGGTGCCCCGCCAATGTTGCAACGCCATGGGCATGCGCATTACGGCCAGCACCAGCAGCATCTCGCGCCACACGGCGGAGGCTATGGCCGCGGGGGGCAGCCCACCCCGCCCGTCTCGGAAGATGCCAATCTTTGGGAGTCGGATGGTCAGATCTCATACGAGATGTACTTCCCAACGCCCTCCAACATGACCAAGCTAGATCAAGTTCGACACCACATCACAACACGGAACGTGTTTGCCCTGCTCTACCACGCCTCCCTAGTCGGCTTGTCTCTCTACCAGGCTCTGTCCGACCTCCACTCACGCCTCGAGTCGTACATGCCTTCCGAGGCTGACAACATCGGCACCATTCTCAACTACCTCTCCGCCCGGGGCATCGATGATGTGCGCAACGACGCGGAGACCGCCGTCAGTCTTCTGGCCTGGAGCGAAGGAAGCGAAGTGCGATGGGAGGAGGGTTGGCGTGAGAGCTTTCTTCACTGTGCCGGCATGTATTCGCAGCTTGAGGCGTGCGCCGACTTCAAGCACGTCACGCCCATCACACGCGCACTCCTTGAGCGCGCTTGCCTTGAGACTCAGCTGCGTGTCCAAGCCGCCGAAGAGCGCCTCGCTGCATTCCAGTTTGGCGATATGTGGCCTGGTACCGTGGCGACGACGGCGAACTCGAGCGGGCCTGTGGGCGCGGCGCCGGCCAAGGCAGCTGCCGATAGGCTCCAAAAGTTCTTCTTGCAGCACTACACACGCGAGTTCGGGACGTGGCCGCCGCTGCCGATGCCACAAGGCAACGAATACCACGCCATTGGCACTGCCCATGGCGGGACCGAAGGCGAAGAGGACATGTGGCTGACAAGAGCAGTGGCGCAATCGCTGCAAAAGGACTTTGCAGCCCTGTACGACTATCTTGTGAACCGAGACATAGTCTGGGATGGATCTGAGGCGCGGTCCGGCCGCAAGTGGATGATGGTCAGCGAGAGTGGAAACAGAGCGTTTGAAGCTGACACACCGGACCTGCCCATGACCGACATGTTTATCGAATTCGACAACAAGCTCCGCTTCCCACACATCCCACACCCATATCCTCTGGTACCTGAATCCATCCCACCTCCTTTCAGCGCTAGTTCCTCGTCTGCGAGTAAGGAAAGCTTGAC
Source organism: Podospora didyma (assembly GCA_033439775.1). Lineage (NCBI taxonomy): Eukaryota > Fungi > Ascomycota > Sordariomycetes > Sordariales > Podosporaceae > Podospora > Podospora didyma. The sequence goes on from JAULSW010000004.1 coordinate 1,281,393, forward strand.
GAGTGGCATGTTTGGTGGCAGGTCTTCGAGCAAGAAGAATACAGGCACCAGCCAAGGCAACACGTACGGCGGCCAAGGCAGCACTAGTAGACCGGGCGCTGTCGAGCGGCGCATCCAGCTGGCCTACACCGAAGTCACCAACATATGCATATTGGGTTCCGAGTTCACGCACTCGGAGCTCATTGACTCATTCAGCAAGTTCGAGAAGACGGATCGCATCAGCGAGGTCGATCCGTCGACGGCTCGCCGTGGCCGATGGGTTCTGATCTACGGTATCCTGCAGACTCTGGCTAGCGTCTCTGTCGACGCACCGAATGTGCGCTACAAGGACGAAGTGCCTTATCATCTCTCCCCGCGACTTAAGGGCGCCAAGATGCCACCGTGGAAGAGCGGGCCGTCGCACGGTGGTGGCCAGGGCCAGGCCAATCCCGAGGAGGCTGCTCACGAGCTGTCGCACTGCTGGATCGTTTCGCGCACATGGAACGCCAACAGCAGTGCTGCTAATAGTGGCGCAGAAAGCTCTACCGAGGAAGGCGGCCACAGTCCGGTCCGGGGCTATAACTTCCCCATGCCGCGTGGCCCACGAAGCACCGCTGGCCGCAGCTCCGTCACTGGCTACCACACCCCTGCCGGGATGACCTCCCGGTCCGTCCGCAGCGCCAGCAGCCGCGCCCCATCCGTTGTCGGAGTGTATCCTGGATTTAGCTCGGCGGGCAGCGTCGTCTCGTATTCGGAGAGCGACGCAGGCAGCAGCGTGCGCTCGCCTCCATCTACTACGACGTCGAGGAAAACGGGACGGTCTGCTCGCGAGATGGGACTCAGCGTCGGTCCTGGTTCGAGGCAGATCGACAGAGTAGAAGAGCACGAGTGGGCGGCCCCTGGGCAGACGTACGCTTATACCAGCCCGTCGTCAGACAGCGGCTGCGGACCCGATTACCAGCGACAATATCACCCCGCGCCTTTGGCCACGAGTGCGGTAGGCGGATACAGCGGGTTCTTGGTGCTGGACGAGATGATGGATGACCAAAAGAGCTTCACGACGGCGTATAGTGGATCTGGCAGGGACAGGGCGGCGCTGAGTGCGGTTCGTGGCGGGAGCAACGGACGGAAAGGGAGGGGACATGACCGGCCGCCGCATCTTGGCAGGAATGGGGGCAGCCAGAGTACCAGTAGAGAAGGAAGCGTTGGCCCGGTGATTAAGGATTTCGATGAGTTGGACGTTAATGATTCTCACGCGCCGTAATGTACATCCACGTATAATGGCCGGCTTGGGGAGGGGGAGTTACTTGGGATACTACATGTATGTTTTTATGGGGCTACGTGGGTTCAAATTTTGTTTGGAGAGAACCAGACATGACTGGAATCATATGAATAGGCAGGAAAGACTGGATACAATGAAGTCGAACTTGTATGATCTTGAAGTGTATCTTTTGTTGTCTACGAACCATGATTTTGGGAGCTCCCAAGGCTATCGTCGCCAAGAAAATAATGAAAAACCCAATGGAAGGAATGCAAATAGTCGATCTTGTTTGTTAATGTTTCAGGGGCATAGCCGTCTGGGACACCTAGATTGCTCTTGTCTTCATTCGCGAGGGAAGTTCTTACTCATCTTTGCAGTATTTGTGTCGGTACTAGTAGCTGCGTCTTGTACCTCCATCGATTATAATTGTGCGCTCCGTTGCTTTGATCCATCTCATTTTGCAGCCGGCAAGACACTTGACTACTTCTTGTAATGATAGACGTGTGTTTTCATGACGCTGGCCCACCACACGCAAACCTTCGGCAGGCACACCGTTGACCACGCCGTCAACCAGTCAAAGTAAAACGAAGCCGCTGAACTGTCCTCAGTGCATACCTTTTATAGTGTTTATAAGTAGAAGCCTGAGATGCGTTACACCTCCACCAAAGAAATAATGCTTTGTGATACGCACTCAAACGCGTCAAAAGGCAAGTATAGAGCCGTGTTGATTATTCAATACGCTTGAAATAACGCGAATTCATGCGTATTCGTAATCTAAGAACGTAACATCAGGGTTTTTTATGGCTATACTTTCTTCGCGTGTTATAACTATTGCAAGTTGGTCGACCGTATTACAATTCACTCATTAACATTGATTTCTTTGGGAAAGGTTTACTTGCCCGGCACGGCATCCCTAACTTAACGACACTCGGTGCTGGACTTTGGCATGTGAATACTTAACCGAGAACTTGGTAAGAATGAGGGACGCACAGGTTTGCTCGTTGTACGGTTAGGTGACAGGTAAGAACCGCCCCAGGCCATCTCACTCGCACTTTCTCTCTTCCCCAAAACCCAAACTCGAAAGGACCCCAAAACCTCAAACACCCAAACCACTAAACTCAACCCCAACGGGCCTAACCCCAGCAACAAACTATTTCACAACGTTCACAACCGCCACCATCAGCATCAGCACCCAAAAAATTAGAAATTAAAAAAATAAATAGGCGACGACAGCAAGGGAAGATGAGGCCCGCTGCGATAGATGCAACCGAGCCTTGTGCGCCGGGTCTCGTGCTCCAGATTCACCGACATATATCTCCAGATACATACGGCTTTGGCGACACATATAGGGAATCTCCACGACCCAAAGTTAACTGGGGTGATGACGAAAGCTTCAGCATGGGAGCCGAGCAGTTTGCATGCAAGTATCCACCAATCGAGACAGATCCGCCCAACCCAGACACCCACACCTTTACCATCAACAGCAACAAAACCATCCGACGCCGCTTCTCCTCCTCCAACGGTGGCGGTGGCGCACATGTTGTGGCAGGCTTCTACGACGGGGACAAGTCGAGGGCCTGTCTGGCCAAGATTTATGACGGCGTGAGCTATCCCCGGCGAGATCCTGACGAAGAGGTCCATGATTGCATGACCCTTGCCGATATCGACTGTTTTATTGAGGCAAGAGCCTACGGGGTCATGGATCCAGCACCAGAAGTTGCTGGTAAGCTCGTGCCCAAATACTTTGGCAGTTGGACCTTTCTAGTCATTGCCCGCCTCGACCGACGCGGTGCCACTCGCACTCGCTGGGTCCGCATGATTCTGCTCGAGCTCGTACCCGGAGAGAGCGTGCGCGACAAGATTGATAAAGCAACTATAGATGGCAAACTGCAGTATGACCTCCTACCGGACGAGCTGACGCGTCTACGCGTGCTTCAGAACACCATTGAAGCCGAGATCGCCATCTGGTGGCATGCTCAAATTGGCCATCAGGACCTGGCGCCTCGCAACGTCATCGTGAAAGACGGCAATACAGTAGTCATCGTAGACTTCAATCAGTGCTTTATATACTCGGATATGGGCTGGCCGGACCCAAAGGAAAAATCGCCCTTCCCACCGTCACCCATCACGCGGTCCTGGGGTTCGCTTACGTTTTTTGATGCTAAAGAGCAAACTCCCTGGGATGACTGAGTCCCCGAAAGTTGGCTGTATGGCAAGAAAGGATTAGTCAGGGCTCACTTGTGGATGCTGAAGACTTGGGCCAACCCCCCGTCAAGGAAGTACGCAGCCTTGCACAGATCGTTTCTCGAGCGCGAAACACACGAAGACATTCCACCAGAGATCTTAGAGATACTGGAATCCCTAGGGCGAAAGAATAAGTGAATGACTAAGGGGCGCCATGCCTCCGTGCACTCTGTGGAGGAAATGGATTAAGGCCCAGTGCTAATAGATCATCATTCTCATCCTCTCTAGCGAACTTGACCTGGTGGTATAACCTGCTGATATGTAGGACTTCGAGAGAACTCATTGTCCTATTATTCGTTCTCCTATTCATAAGGACACCCTTACTAACACTCAATCGAGAAGGCAGAAAAATCCTCTTCAATAATATATCGTCATACTCGACCCAATAACGTGAAGCTTATTAGGTCGTGGTAGCTTGGGTGAAAGCAGTGGCGTTTCTTGCCCCGCCGCGTTCTATTCTTTCAAAGCGAGATAAGGGGATTGATTATACCATGACCGACCCGCCGGAGAACGAGACCTCTGGAGATCTCGAACCGGGATGGACGTACGGAGATCAGACGATCCACCGGAGACGAAGAAGCGTGATGGCAGAGCTAAAGCAGAATAATATGCAACTGGTTGCACGGCTATTAGTGGTAGGACCTGAGCCGTCCTAGGCTACGGCTACAGATAGTCGGGCACTCTGGTGTCGAGGATTCTAGCGTACGCACCGCAAAACTGGAGTGGATGCTTGGACAACTTGAGAAGATGAGAAATATCATGCTTATAGCAACTGTAAGCTGGAAGTGAGCAAATCTGGTGCTGTCTATCTACATTCTCACATAGATAACCGGGAATGTTTGCATTCCCCTATTTGTTTAGAAACAACCTCTCTTGCCATGAGATGGACATAATCATGACACACACACACACACACACACATATATATATATATACAAACTTCGCATCACACATAACGCAAAACAAAACACCAGTGGGATGTCTTGCACGAACCCAAGTAACCGAAAAATCCAGATTCGCTATCCCCTCCGTCTTCCAAACCATTGTTGCAATAAAAGATCTCCCCTCAGCTCCCGTATTATGTATCTTATATACAGCCAGCCCACCTATACCACCACGCCTCTTTTTTACACGTAGGCACGGTGGTGGGAATGCGAGCTTCTCCTGCTGCCGTGGTGGCTCCCGCTGTGGGAATGGCTCCTGCGGCGGTGCCTCGTCTCGGTGACGACGACCTTCTTCTCGGCGTGGTCGCCGTGGAACCAGGCCAGCACGGCGGTGAAGAAGAAGAAGATGGCGTTCATGATGCCGAAGGCGAAGGAGGCCTTGAGCATGGCGCACGTCTTGTTGACGGTGACGTCGACGCCGTTGACGGTGGCGCTGCCCAGGAGGCCGAACGAGGCCGTGTGGCTGTCGCCGGCCGTGATGCTGGTGCAGTCGTAGCTCGACACGAACCGCAGGTAGTACACGGCCGCGATGAAGGCGCCCACGAAGCCCAGGTCGACCAGCGAGACGAAGCGCGCGTTGGTGCTGCTGCGGTGGTAGCTGAACAGCGTGAACAGCGCCCACGCGAGCCCCAGCACCGACACGATGAATAGGATTAGGATGTAGTTGGGCGTGAGCGCGTTGGCGTCGACGTAGATGTGTACGAAGTAGGCGAGCATGCCCATTGTGGGGATCTGTCGAGGTTCAGGGGTTGTCAGTGGGCTGGGAATTTTTTGGTGGTGTTTGCGACAGGACATCAAGGTGCGCGAGGAGATTTCCTTACCAAAGTGATGATCTCCATGAAGCGCCAGAAGGCGAAGAAGACTGCAAACAACATCTTGGGCGATTGGTTTGCGCCAAGTAGTGGTGCGCGCTCCTTTCTGTGTAAGTCGTGTCTATCTTGTTCAGTCACTGCTTTGCGCCAGGCGGAATATGTTGGGTGCGTTCCGAGACGACAGGATGCGCCGCGCAAAAAGGTGAAGAAGAGCGGGGTCGTCGGACGATTTAAGACAGAAAATCGTCAGAAGGCAGCCCTTGTTTTTTTGCTGACAGAGAGCTTGGCGCAGGTTGGCGGCGAGGAGTTGACAGATGCGACCTATTTGGCTGCCGATTGGGTAAACAGATCAGCCAAGTGTGCTGCCGCGTCGCACAAGGACTGATGCCCGGTTTTCGTGCTGCTGTAGCGAGTGGTGTGCCGTGCGTTGGACGAACAAGGTACCAAGTTTGGGCGCACGTGGGTGGTGGTTCACCTTGACTGACCCGGACGATCGCAAGTTTTGTTCATGAAGGACAAGAAGACCCTTATGACGTCGGTTGGATTGGCGCTGCGGTTTCGGAAGTTCGGGACACACACGAAGTGGGGGGTGGCTGTGTTGCAATTCTTCGGGCGGCGGGATAGAGGAAACAGGAGAAGAGAGTTCCAGCAAAGACCTGCGATCAGCAGCGATTCGGTTGTCGAAGCGGGAGAGCAGCAAAAGGATGCAGGAAAGCGGGAGCTGCGCATGCTGCTGACATGGAGCTTTCCATCGTGGAAGCGAGCGAAAAAGGGTGGTTGGCGGGGGGAACGACGCAAAAAAGTGGGGGTTGGATGATGGCTAGCGTTGCTACCAGGGCGCATCGCCAGGCGGGTGTCCCGCTCTCCCGAGAAAATCAAGTGGCTGACGCCAAGCTAGCGTAAACAAGAGCGCCAAGACATGGAAAAGGCTGGAATGCGGATTTCCCAGGCACAGGGCACAGCACGCGAGCGAGGCAACAAGCATTGTTAGAAGCTTGACTCGTGAAACCACCCGACAATCTGAAGTTTGAAACGCCTATCCCGATACCAGGGAGCTGGGGTTAAGAACCGCTTATCCATAAACTGTACAGTTTAATATTCTGCCGGAAAAATGGGCACTTTTCTGTTCAGAAGCATCTCAACGTGTAGCTTCAGAGGAGATCCAGGATCCAAGATGCCCAGCGATGGGGAAAACCTGTGGGGATGATTTGGAAGTAATTGTTGAGGGGTGTAGTCGAGAGGATGATTTTTACAGCAACAAAATAGGCTCGACTAACAGTGGAGCATGGCGCTAAAAAGTGACGAACGGGGATGAGGCTGGACACAAGGGAGGTATTTGCAACTTGGGGGAGCATAAAACAACCTCTGCCGGGGAAATAGATGTTAGTGAGCTCAGAAATGCAGCACGGCTTTGACTTTCCCAGCTACGGCACCCAAAAAGAATGTGAGCCCACAAAAATGACTGATAATGCCTTCCTAAATCACAAATACGTATTTGCTGGTTTCATTTCAAGCTAATGAATGATCATAAAGGCCCTCGATACACCCTTGTGACGCGTCTAAGTGTACATTTACCCTGTTTGCCAAGCATCAACATGAACAAGAATGCTGCACCGAGGCGCAGATTGGAAGCTTCATATGTGTTGTTTTGCGCTGCGTGGTGCTGTTGGCTGGGTTTGGGGGCCTAGGGCGTTTATTCCACTGGCTGCCAACCTGCATTTGGGGATCTTGGCACCTCATTTGGAGGACTTCCAGAAGATTTTCCGATCTTAAGGACGAATGCGAAACCGCGGACGGGGCTCGGCGCTACCTCAGCCGACGAGGAAACGCGACCCGAGACCTCGGACACGCTGCCGCCACCCGCAGGGCGCAGCCACCGAACACTGGGTCATCGTACTCGGTGTCAACTGGAATCCAACTCGTTCAGCCTCTGGTTGCTTCCTTATAACGAGGACCCCCTTCTCCAGGCTGTGGCCACCTCTCATCTGAAGCTTTTCCATCTCTCACACATCTTGTGTGACTCATCATAGTTTCCCCCAGAATTTGCAGACATCATGTCATACGCCGATGTATGTTGTCTCGATTCATCGAATGAGTGCCCGTACGCCTTGGTCACTGCTAACGATAATTCACCCCTAACTAGCAACAACTACCCATCCCCAACCGGGCCCATGTCGACGGCAGCGGGCTGGAAGTCTGCGAAAGCGCCCCGACTCCGAGCACCCGTACTCAAAACATCAGTCCATATTCGTATTCGTACCACAAACCGACCAACTCCGAATACAACCCGACACCACTGAGCCGACGACAGGCCGAGCCGACCTGGACAGAGCCCGGCCAGACAGAAAAGGGGCTCTTGGAAAAGCCCTTGGCACCACTTCCTCCCCGAAAAGTGCTGGGCGTACGGCTCGCCACATTCGCCGTCTCGTGCGCGCTCGTGCTGGTGGCCATCGCCCTGGTCCTGATCGGTGGTGTGCTCGGCAGCAAGATCTCGTCGCTCGAGAAATCAAAGCTCGACGTCGCACAGTACAATCCAACGCCGACGACGACAGCAGCGGCAGACGCGCCGGTAGCGACGGGCATTGCAGTGGACGGGTACAAGTTCCTGGGATGCCACCTCGATGCCCCCGATCGAGCGCTGCCTGGGAAATTCTTTGATCAGAAGAACATGACCAACCAGCTGTGCGCGGACCTGTGCCAGGGCTCCAAGTTCTTCGGGACCGAGTTTGGCGGACAATGCATGTGCGGGGCCACGGCGAGGAGGGTGCGCGCCAACGACTGGGACTGCGGGAATCAGTGTACCGGCCGGAATGATATCAGGGCCGAGATCTGCGGTGGGTATCTCTTCCTCAGCTTATGGGAGAAAACAGCGTGAATATGGGGGTGTTTTGCTTCTTTGTTTCCTGATGGCGTTCTGATGGTAATAATCTTTCATCCTGTACTCTGTATTCAGGGTCCGATTGGAGTTTGGCGCCAGCCTTTTTTTCTAAGCTTTTTTTTGGTTGCTTTTGTTCTCAGTCTGTTGTCAATACATGTACAATTATGTACGATTATGTACAATTATGTACAATTATGTACAATTATGTACAATTATGTACAATTATGTACAATTATGTACAATTATGTACAATTATGTACAATTATGCCCCCCCTCGGCTGAGATACTTATTCGCCGAAGAGTTATTATCCCGCTTTAGGAGTGAGTTCTTGAGCTTGGTCCTTCCTGTCGCTGATTCGTGCTGAGTCCGAACTCGCACCTCATGGAACAGCATTCCCTAATTATACACATAGTGAGGCGTGTTTGTTCCGGATGATGGTTCCTGTCAGGGCCCATTTGATCGAGAGAACGATTTAGGACTTCTGACGATGTATATTTAAGGAAAGGTAGGTAGGTAGTGTGACAAACACGCTTGAGAAGCATAGGTCACTATCTACCGAATCGTAAATTTGGCCATTAAGGCATAAATCGCAAGTGACATTCATGACTCGGGAAACTTTATTTCGTGTTTGCGGGGTAGTTATTAAATCCCCATCCTCGAGCTTGATTTTGGAATGAAGACCCCAATTAGCTGTGTCTTCTCCATTTCAAGTGTGTCAACCGCCTAAGTATAAATGCTTGCTTCAAGTTGAAAATACATGAGCAGATATGAAGGCAGACCACAGTTCCCTCATTTAGAGGGAAGTGGCAAAAATATCATGATATGCTTGAGACTTGAGAAGAGTGGGAATCGAACCCACGCTCTTTCGAACCACGGAATCTGTGGACAGATGTGAATTAAAGACTCGAAGCCTTAACGTGGCGCCTTAACCGCTCGGCCATCTTCCCTGTGGGTTTGATGCATAATGGTTTCTGTAACGAGTCATGTGAAAGGAGGGCTTTTGTTGTGTATAGGTGGGGCTTGGATCGATATTACGTAGGTAGGCCACACAAATCGAAGTGGGCCAGAGATTGAAGCATGGGTACCTCTATAGTCGCCCCCGACAACATTTTTGGGCCAGATCCGTATTAGGCTTGAAACCTGAGCAGGAGCTGAGGTGCACTGAACATCACCCTGAGCCGAGCTGAGTCCCATGGTGTCCCGGCTATACTTGCCGTGTCACAAACTGATCTTAGTTCTGGGACACCAGCCCATAACTTCCGTTTTTTCCCTTACGGGTGCAATTAGCTACCGTTATCAAACCAACTAGAGCCACCATTTGTACTCAAACTGAGAATTAGTATGCATAAACTTGTCTATATTCTTCTTTAAAGATGACAAACTTCTACGAATATTATTTTTTATAGAATATCAAACTAAGCTTACATCCTTATCATTTGGGAGGTAGATGGCTAGAGACTATGTAATTAGTAGTCTAGATGGCTATTGCCCAACGTTTCTATCTCTGTCACAGGATTCAGTTGAATCCATGTGCCATGTCACATGCCACTAGGGCACGTGGGTCAAGATCACGGCGCATGCCATGACGGCATGCGCACGCCACATGAAGGCATCGCCATGAAATACCACCATTCACCTACATCGTGGGCATCACAACAACAGGCACCACCATTCGCCTGCGTAGCTATTCACCTGACCAAGGCCCTATATATGGGGGGCCTTGGTCCCCCCCTCATAGTTAGCTCCTCCGTGCAACCATATCTAATCAACCTAGTACCCAACCTGCACCGTGATAAAGGCGTTGGCCAAGTTGGTGGTGTCAGTTATACAAGTGCGCCACCGGCACGTTTCGAAGGCAGGGGTGTTCCGAATGTGGGCTAGTCACATCTAGTAGCAGTTTCTTTATAACACTGGTTGATACTTACAAGCTCTGCAGTAAACGGGGACAAGCACACACACCATCCAGACGGAAAAACACGTATAAAGATTCTTGGACAGACAAGTCAGGCGTATATAGGTCAGTGGTTCCCTGGTTAAAAGACGGCCGAGCGAACGACAACAAAATATTAACTTGCAATATGAACGAAGTAGGAGTAACCTATGGCTTGACTTCAACAAGAAGCGAACGCTCGCCCTCGTCTTGCAGGCGCGCCTCGAGGCCGGACCTCGGCCGGACTCCGGGTCTGGCGAACACGTCGGTTTGATTTGGAGAGAGGCCCACGTCGACACGCAGAAAGAGTCCTGCATAAACCGGATCCTTCCGTCTCTGCGCAACGCCCTTCTTCGCGTCCGCGAGAGCTGGCAGAACAGCATTGCCCTCTGCATCCTCGGGACAAGCTCGACAAGGGCGACAATACCTTGGATCGGCAGAGATGGATTGGCAGGCTGCTCATGGCAGCTTTGACCTATAGCACCACATTCAGCATGGGAGAGGCAGACGCCTAGTGGTCCTTGGGGCCGCAGTACTGCTTGGTGCGCCAGACAAGGTACAGGTAGTCGCCGCCACAGCCCTTGTTGATGTCGTCAGACTTGTGGTCCCAGCCACCCGGGGGGTTCGACTGAGCATCGCCGGCCCTCTAGAGAGCAACATCGGTGACAAAACTGCGAAGGGAGGGGGGCTCGTTAGAACTCTCTTTTTCTAACAAGTGTGGAAATTCTAGACTTACTGGGTTGCACTCATGTCGTTGGACCACGAAAAGTAGCGGTAGTCGCCGCCGGCACCCTTGGCCAGGTCATCGTTGCGCCCCTCGTCACGGCTGTTGCGGATATCGGTCCAAAACTTGTCGACCATCATCCTGGGCCTGGGGGCGCGTCTCGGGACGAGCCAGACATACCTATGAGGGTTTCCCCGGTCGGTTAGCACCGTCGCATGAGTTGACTTATGGATGCTAGAAGCTTGGTTTTTTGAAACCCCACAGCCACCGAAACCCTTGTTAATGTCGGGAGATTGGCCATTGATCTCGTTGATGGCGTCGCTGGGCTTGTCGTCGTTGTAGTTTGTCTGTCCAGTCTTGATCAGGTCATGTTCATTGGCAACCCCCGGCCTTGGGACTGGGTGTATCTACCTCAAACCAGGAGAAGAACTCTGCCCAGTTGCGGGTGGAGCCAGGGGGATCGCTGGAGGTAGACTCTGAAGGCATCGTGGGGGAATGATTGGCTTGCAAGGATGGAATTGTATGTCAGGGAGCTTGTGTGGGCGATGGTGTTGAAAAGAGGCTGGAGAGCCGAGCATGTCTTGTATTATAGCTGTTGAAGCAGGGAACGTCTAGCGACATGTTTCCACCCATCTCTTGCGTTGGGACGTCGGTTTGTCGGTGTGCCTAGTGTTGCTGATTCTCGACCAAGTTTTGATGGTTCTAGACTAAGTTTTGCTGGTCCTAGACTCTGGCCGTCGTGCAGCAGAAAAAGGGAATGGTCGGGGAGAGAATGCAGCTTCGGGTAATTAGTCCTAGTGTGCTAGTGGCTAGCTGAGGACCCCGAAGGGATAGTGTTGTGAAGTGGCCGGCCGGGTCCCGGATGTGATGGTGCTGTAAAGTGGCTAGCTGAGGGCTTCTTCTTTCGATCAGCATTGCATTTACGTGTATTCGGGAGGATGGAAGACGCTGTTGAAATGGGATGGAAGCAATCGATGCGGTCGGTCACACCAACCCGAAACCCCTGGCTAGTCCGGAATAGGCAAGAAGACGAAAACACAGGCGGAGAAGCCGAACAGCGAGCCCCTGAATCACGTCCCAAACTGGAGGGTTTGCGAGACGCTTGCTTTGTTGGTCTCTCTCAAGCGGAAGGAACGGATTATTCTTGGAAACAAGATACAGTACGTATGTACTTTCTATGACCATCCATTGTTTTTGGGTTTGAAAGTTGTTGCAATTTGGAGACCTACTACTTTGTACATTCGCACTGAATGAGCGCGTCCCCTATCACTACCAAAGCACCTGTTGACAAAAGCTGCCCAACTGGAAAAAGACCGGCGTCTCCAAACAATTCACAAAGTTAAGCGGTCGTAACGCCTAGGTGAAAGTTAAGCCTAAATCTCAAAGCCCATTGCTATCATCAGTGTTCCTGTTGACAGGCTTGGAAGTGCCGCTGGGCTTGTAGCCCGCCAAGGTCCACCCCTCGCTCTCGGCGGCTTCTCGCTTCTCTTTCTCGGCGGCCGCCTTCTCAGCAGCCTCCTTCTTGGCAGCCTCTTCCGCTCTAGCTTCCGGGTTCGGCGCTAGCACAACCGTGGATTTTCAGTTTCCACTGTTGATGGGACCATCGACAGGCGGCTCAGTGGGGTCGTTCTCGTCTCCGAAGGACTCGTATACCGTGAGTTCGTAGGTGCCTTCGCCCCCAGTCCGGATGTAGAACTTGAGAGCGATATACCCACCCGGTGGAACGATGATGGCCTCGTTCATTGCTGCCTTGATGGTGGCCTGCCACAGGATGACACCGGAATTGGCGATTTGGGCGACCTGCGCCAGACCGAGCCGCCTGTCGACGTTGTCGACACCCGAAGACGTCTCAATATCGACAGTATAGTGGGGTTCCGTCTCCTCATCTTTCTTGGTGGACTCGGCGCCGGGTTCAATCTGTGCGGCGCCTTTGGTCTCTGCGCCGACCCCATGGATCTGTGCGGCATTGAACAAGTTGCCCGGCCCCTTTCCGGACTTGAAGGTGACGGAGAAAGCACCAAAGTATTGGTAGCTCTGAGTTTTGTTCTCAGCTATGATCTTGATCTCGGCTGTCGTCATCTCCTTCAACACGCTCGCCGCCGGGTTAGTCTGGACGGTGCTCCACGTCATCTTCTGCCTCGGAGCGCAGACACCGGAGCTGACGGTAACGGGGTTCTCTACCGGCATGGCAATCTGGGGCAGAGCTGCCTGGTGGGGGGCGGGCGCTTGGATCACCTCTCTCCCTTTTGAAGCCTAACCAAAATCGTGTTAGTTGGAATAATGAAAAGCTGCTGGCGGGAATGCAAATCCAATAATTACGTACGGTAGATACTCGAGCTCAGCAAGGACGTTACCGTGACGGTTGATGCAAGGGTTCAGGAACCGCAGGGTGCCGTTGCCTGGGTACACGAACTTGCCCGGTGTTGACCAAGCCGCTTTCAAGACTTTTGACGCAAAGATCCAGAGACACTTGGAGCTTCTGCTGAAACTCGGCCCCTATCTCGTTGTCCTGGTTCGAGGGCGTCGTCACTCCAGTTTGCACCTCCTTGTTGGGCACAATCTGAAGGCTCGCAATGTTGCTGCCCTTGTAGGTTTTGTCGACTATGATGTTGAGAACGCCATTGTCTGCGTCTGCCAAGATGATGTCGAAGTTCCATGAGATGTTGTGCATCAACCTCTCACAAGCCTGGTTAGCCTAACTAAGGTACCTTAGTCAGTGATGGGAAAAGGACCGTATGCGTGCTTACTTCAGTTTGCCGTATACCTGGCCCTCATCATTGAAGTTACTGGTGTGGCACCACGTGCTGTCATAGATACAGATAGCTTTTCCAGCCATGTGGAATTTGTTCCCGCCGCTCTCCCAGATGACCTTGACACTTGCATCCGCTAGGCAGGAATGTAGCTTGTTTCCGAAAATCCCTCTGGGCTGGCACGCAAGGGAACTTACATCGGTGGAGGTGTTTGTGGTGAGAAGTGGCATCAAAGACGTGGTCGGCGCATTCCTTCATGTTCGTCTTGTTGAACTCATAGTAGGCGACACACTTGTCCTCGACATGTGCCGAAGGGTAACGCTTGGCGTTGTAGACGGAAGCATCGGAGCTATGGTTTTCTGGATCCAACCCAACGCTGTGCTGCCCGTCGACCGTGTGGTTGCCGCTACCGCCGGTATCTTTGAGCCATGACACAGGATGGACGTAGATATCACTGGCTTGGTTGAGGGGTTTAATGCGAGGCAGAAGGTAGTTCTCCAAAAAAATCCCCGTAGCCGAGAACAAAAGCACCATCAATCTGGTCGTCCGAGTCGGTCAGAGTGGTTCCGCGGGTGACGGAATTGCCATGATGATTCAAGGTCAGGTTCTTGGGCTTCTCGTGGTTATCTACCATCTCACAGTGCAAGAGGCAGTTCAGCGACGTGTCGGCTTGAAGCGGGGATTGAGTCTCGATCTCTCGCATCTTGGCCTCGTGAACAGGATCCTTGTACGGATGAATCTGCTGGAAAAGATAGGTAGGCGCTACAAAAAGCAAGGTGTTAGTCGCGTGTAAAGCGCCGTGAGAGGAACCGTCGGTCAAGGAATAACATACTGAACAGAGGCTTCTGGGGGTCGACTGTGAGTCCTTATTGTTAGCTAGGTACTGTAGGATGGAACTTGATATACGGGCCGGCCGTTGACCACGTGCTCTTGGATGGGTCTTTGAGCGAGAAAGTAACTCCCAAGGTGGACCGTCCTCTCTCTTCTTGCTTCTTGGCCCAGTTAGACATGATGCTGGGAATGATGATCTGCGAGGGATGGATGGTGGCTTCAATACTGCCGACGGTAAGATCGTCAAAGTTAATCTTGGCCATGGCAGGATACAGCTCGAAGAGGCGAGCGAAATTTTTGATGATTTGCTAGGTGAAGGCAACGATCTCATCGTACCGAGACTCATTGTCTCCAACTCTGACGCCCAGGCGGGACTGGATGGCCTCTGGAATTGGTGCAGCAGGCATGATGGAGAGTTGAGGGTATAGACAACGAACAGGTGTAAATTGAGCTGCGAGATTGAGATGGAGAGCGGACTGGAGTGAGAAGGAGGGCGATGTCTCGTTGCTGGATCAAAGCGATAGTGAGGATGCTTGGTCCCGGGATGTAAATGGTTTTCCCTGGAACCTACCTACCTTGGGATTGGTCCAGACCTGGCCCCCAATAACCCAGGGGTTCAATGACAACTCCAGCACACTATTGTTAGTCCGTCGTTCATCGCCACCGCCACCGTCACAGCATATCAAAGTGATAAGTGGGTCGTGGTTGATCTTTCACAGCTGAAATTTCTTGAGCTTCGGCCTCGCCAACACGTCCGCCCGGTCTAGCCAAGTCGAGAAGTGGTGATGCCCAGTATTTGCCGCCATTGCAGTCGATAGTCGGAGGTGATGGCCCTCACACAATGCAGCATGGGAGAAATGCAGGCTACCTACCTACCTTGTCAAGCTGAGGTCCAGTCTAGCGCGGTCACAGTCACAATACCGAACTATTGCATTATTGATCCGCACCGGTTGTGCCTGTTGTGCCCATTTGGGCTAGGTATTCAGCTGTTCTCACGCAAGCCAAGCATCTATCACAAGGGATGTGCGAGAAAGGAGGCTGGTTTGGCCCAGCTGATGGAAGTCGAGAACGGCTTGAACATAGCTTGGAGAGATGAGCTGCTGCTAAGGGAGTCTAGACTTCAAATGCTTGTTCTGCCCTGACCACTGAGTCTATGACCTGATTCTATGACCCAAGTACCGCAGCTCTTTCCGCCCCTGTACCACTGCCGTCCTCATCTCTCTCCTTCGCTGATGAAGTGTTGTGCACATTCGTTGCATTAGATTACCTTACAGATTCTGTTAAACATCTAGGCACAAAGACTGTGTCTAAGACCCGGGTAGGTGATTTGCCCAGACATTGAATACGATACTGAGGTGGTCTACGCATTCCGATACTAACCAGAGAGCATTTCAGTCCTCCTTGCCGAAGGAGCAGACATTGACTCCTGCCCAGATTGAACTTCTGGCCACTGTCTTGAAGTCCATCTTGCCGGATGGGGATGTTCAGCAGGCTGCCTTGGACGCTCTTTCGCAAAGCCGCTTGTTGCGACCTGTCATGGACGCGGCACTGGCAGTGTCCAAGTCTAGATCGACAGCCGACGACATGGGCCAGAATACGGCCAACAAGCTTGCATTGGTTACTTCACTGTTTGAGATAACCGAAGGAAATGGTCAGCTGGAAGATGCTCTGGTCAAAGAGCTGAAGCAGCTGGGTCTGCTAGAAGCCAAGATTGGGCCAATGCACGACAGAGCCTCCATCATCGCCACGAGAAATGAGATGGCCTGGCCTGCCATTCTCAAATCCAGAACCGAGACGGCTGTCGGCGCTGTTCGTGCAGACCGTCCCAGTGATGCAGCAGCGCCAAACCGGGACTCTTCGGACAAGTCGTCTTCGTCTTCGTCTCTTCAGGCAAACCAAGCCGATGCCATCAACTATGGCAACGTCTTCAACGAGATCGACGCGGCGCAGTGCGACGATGGCTCATCCATCTTGAGCCCGTCTGCCTATTTCGTCGACCTGCTCCAGCGTCTCGGCAAATTCACAGTAACAAGTACCGTGACGCCAACGCCAGCCTCTGGCATCAAGATCAAGACAATGTACGACCAGCTCGTGGCCCGTCGTCCTGATCTCGCCGGTCCCAAGCTTTCGTGCGCGAACACCAACACGCCCATCGAGTACATTGACTTGGTCAACGAGGTTCTCGAGTCGTTTATAACAGAGACGATCAAGCACAACAGCGCGGACGCGGTCAAGATCAAGGCGTATAACCAGGATGGTGTCGATGGCGGCGCTGGGGGCCAAGACTGCCAGCCCGATTCCCCAGGATGTGAATATGGCGGCTTACAAGGCCATCGCCAAGGATATGGTTGCCCCCATGCACATGTTCCCCTACAACCACGCGGTCGACACGGTTCGAAGCTTACTTGCTGCTAAAGGTGCCTCTCGCTCGGAGCTGCTCGACGTTATGAAGCCGCTCGTACCCGCCGAACGAGGATCCCTACATGCCGCCAACGCGCCTGTTGGCTCGACCAGCGCGCGAGCGATTGCTGCCGAATCCCTCAATCTTCAGCACGAGGATTTCCTCGCCATCACTCGAAAGCACTCGGGCCGCCTCACGGGCACGGCGCTGCGGTCATCTGCTCTAATCGATCCCAAGGGTGGCGCCCTAAACGTCCAACTCTGCCAAGACCTGCAGGCTTTCATCCGCCGTCGACGTCTCACGGGTCTTCCCATCCACATCTTGGACGCTGCCATCTCATGTCTGTCAGGCAGTGGTGCGTCTGCCACCAGCAGCATTGATGGTTCCCTGATTGAAAAGCTTGCCGCCGTCAAGACCCTGGCCGAGGTGGTCAAGCTCGAGATCGATGCGCTTCTCCCCCTTTGGGGTGATATCAACACCGACGGGAGCAATTCACTCTATCACTGCCTGTTCTTGAAGCAGCAACAGCCAAAGGGTACTGTCAGTCCATTTCACGCCGACGAAAAAGGCTACTTCCTCCCCAGTACCACCGCGCCATCCCTCTCCGAGCAACGCAGTTTCCTTACCTCCGTCCTGGAAATCCAGGCCAGAGATCTCGATGTTCTGGCTCTGTATGCCAATCCAAAAGGAAGCGACAAGCTCTCAGAGCTTTTCTCGAGGTCCCTAGAGGACCGCTCTCACCGCCATCGTGCCACGATTCTGCAAGTCTTGCAATCGTTGTCTAAGAATGCATCAACATCAACATCAACTTTGGCATCGACAGCGATACCAGTCAACAGCAGCGGCGATAGCAGCAGCAACGACGTAAAGCTGGCCGAGAATAAAGAAAAAAGCGCTTACGACATTTTCAAAGCGATATTTGCCGACCTAAGTCCCGACGTCTTCGTCAAGGCGCTTGCCAATGCTCGCGTTGCAACAACATACGGTGGAGGCTCTATTACTCCTGCCAACGTGTTTGACGCGGCTCAAACCACGCGGTCCTCGGAAATACCGGTTAACGACCATTTCTTGTCGGCTATTTCCGTTGAGGCGGTAGCCCTGGCGGAAGAGGCGTATGAGGCATTGGCCAAGATTTCTCTGCTGTCCAACAAGTTCGCGCTCACCACCGAAGACGTCCAAGATATCTTGTCGTCTTCTGCATCGGCCGTCATGCCTGGGTTTGACGTCAAGGCAATCAACTTGTACGACGCTTCCCGGCTGCAGAAGTACAAGGAGCTGAAGCTGTCTGCGGCAAAGGGCCGTCTCGGGCCACTGCCTGTCCTGCAGTGGATGCGAAAAACGGCCGGTCAGACCGGAAACGTCCGCGACCAAATAATCATCTCTATGGGTTGGGACGAGGCCAAAGCACAGGCTGTATTGGAAATCAAGCACAAAAATGCTGCCGAGGACAAGCTTGCCGATATCTTCTCCGACACGGAGCAGCTCGGAGCACTCCAGCAAATCCCCGATTTCACTCGACAGCCTGGACTGGGGAGTATCCCCGCGGATCAACTCCTCACACTCGCACAGCCGCCAACATTGGACATGACATTGGAAAAGACTTTTGAGGGTGCAGACTCTTTTCGAAATGCCGTGACACCTCATTCTGCCTCTGGCGTGGCAGATGTAGCAAATACCGCCCCAGGCGCAGCTTTCGATACCCTCCGAGAACATCGACGCTCCGTTCTGATCGGCTATCTCCTCAACCAAAAGTATTTCATCGATAAAGGGTTCGTCAGTGGTGACAATCTAATCTGTTCGAGTTCTTCTGGATCGATGTCAACATGGGCGCTACGCTCGAGACGTCTCGGATGAAACAAGCCATCTCTCGCAACGAACTGAGCTTCAGCTCCATCAGCGCCGCCATCCGAAATTACGTCTACGGTGTCAGCACGGTCGCCAACCTCGACGTGCAGGCGCATTTGTGGGAGAGAGGCTCTGCCAACGCAGGAAACCTCCATTTCTTTGCGCGAACGCGCACCAGTCCGTACCAGCTGTACGATAGGCAGATGCAGGCCATCAATTTCGGCGAGAAGTTCCCTCAATGGCAGCCGTGGGAGAAGCTCGATCTGGCTGTCCGCCCCTCTGAGGCCGACTCTACAGGTAAGGCGATCGAAGATCCTGGCTGTGACCTGATGCCCGTCTTGGTCCGAGGAAGACTCTACCTGTTCATCCCATAGCTCGAGCGGAAGGCATCTCCCGCCGACTCTACTACTCGGCTTACGACTTTCTCTAAACTGGCTTGGAAGGTTCCTGCGACGACATCGTCGCTTGTGCCCTCGTATCCGGTCACGAAACCTTCGGGCTCCGGTGAAGACCTAGAAGCCGTATACAGGACAGTCAACAGCCTGCCACGCGGGACCGAAGGGAATGTGAGTCGGACCGAGGCCTCGATCTTTGCCTCGACCTTTGGTCTGCATGTGAATCGGATTTACCAGGAGGAGATCTCTTCCTACTCACAATACACATGGGAGATGGGCGTTCACATGGTCTCTCTCCTGATGGAGACGCTGCCGTCGACGCAGCAGTTCGACCTGGCTCTTTAGATCGCGCGCCTGACCTTGCAATCGAGCGAGAGAGCGCCAAGACCATGACGGACGTGGCATCTACAATTGGAGACAGCGACCTTTCGATCCTCACGCCATCGCGCGTGGGAGATCTGTGGCCTACATGAAGAGGATCATCATGAAGTACATCGAGATCCTGATCGATGCGGGCGATGTCTACTTCCGCCAAAACACGCTCGAGAGCATCCCGCTGGCGCTTCAGCGGTACGCTGAAGCTTCGCATCTCTTTGGACGGCGTCCCACTCGGGTGCCGAAGCTCGGCACCAGGACGCCCAAGTCCTACGTTGGGCTTAAGAAGGACCTCGATGGGCTTCTCGAATGCAAGCATTGATATGGAACTCGAGTTTCCATTCTGTGTCGTTGCCGGCGCGGGAAGTGAATCCCGAGATAGCAGCAGCAGCCCGCTGGCAGGTATTCTCAACACGACGTACTTCTGTGTCCCGCAGAATCCCAAGCTCACCGAGCTCATTGGCCGCATCGATGACTGGCTGTTCAAGATCAGGAACGGTCGTGACATCAACGGGAACGTGCAGAAACTCGCTCTGTACGAACCGCCCATGGACCCTGGCGCTCTCGTCGCGAGTGCGGCCAGGGGAGAACTGTCTGCGTCGCTGTTGATGGCCGATGCGGACTCGCCATGCCCAACTACAGGTTTCAGTACTTGCTGCAAAAAGAGCTCTGGAGCTTTGCAACGAGATCAGGTCTATCGAGAGTGCGTTCCTGGCGGCCCGGGAGAAGAAAGATTCCGAGGCTTTCTCCCCGCTCAAAGGCCAACAGGACATGGCGCTACAGAATGCCCTTGCAGAGTCCAGGAAACTCCAGAAAGATGAGGCGGTCATGCCTCTCGCGTCCCAGGAGGAGATGCGCAAGTCTCATGAGAGTAGACTGCGCTTGTACCTGGCTCTTATGGGCGAGACTGAAAAGATCCCCGGACCAGATCAGGAATGGGTCGACATCCAACAGAGCTACGGCCGCGTGGCAAAATGTGACCTCCGCATCAACAATTGGGAGAAGGAAGAGATGGACAAGTCAAGCTCTTCTCCTGAGATGGCCTTTGACGCATCCATCTTGGAAGGAACGGGATCCATCCTGCGCCTCCTACCCCAATCGGCCCTGCATACTTCTCCTTTCGGTGTCGGGCCGGCGCTGAAGATCGACTCGTACAACATCGCCGACTCTCTGAAGGGAGCCTCGACCGTCATCCAGCTGCTCGCGCAGAAAGCCGGCAACGAGGCGTCCCAAGCAGGCCGAAAGGGGCAGATGGTGCGGCAGCTCCAAGAGCGCCGGCAGGAGGCCGACCAGGCCGGGCGAGACATCAAGAGCACCGACAAGCAGATCGCCGCGGCCAGGGTCAGGATCGCCATCACCGAGGCCGAGGGCCTACACGAGCCTCAACTGCACGCTCACGCTCACGTCGCACAAGTACCGGGTTTCACCCCAAGCGTCCGTGGGCGACTACGCCGAACGCGAGGGCAGGGACGAGCGGTTCCGCAACGACACGGTGCCCGTCAAGTCGGTAGCCATCAGCAGCGGGCAGCAGGACACGGGCGTGTTCGAGCTCAACTTCCGCGACGAGCGGTACCTGCCCTTTGAGGGGGCCGGTGTCATCAGCAAGTGGATGGTGGAGCTGCCGACGGCGGTGAGGCAGTTCGACTACGACTCCATTGCTGACGTGGTGCTGCACTTCCGGTACACCTCTCTGGCCGACCCGCTCCTGAAGAGCGCCGCCGAGGACGCAGTCAGGAAGCTGATGGAGGCGTCGTCGTCGTCGGACGGGCGGGGCTTCTTAGCCTATTTCGACATCGCCAACGACTTCCCCAACGAGTGGAACGCGTCGGTTGCCCGGGCCAGCGGGTCGGGCAAGCTTCTCATGAGGGATATGCTGGGCCGGATGCCCTTCTGGGCGCGCGACAAAACCAGGAAAGTGATGGCTTCCAATATCCACATCATCACCGATGCGCGTCTGGAAGAAGTGTCGATCCAACCGTCTGAGGGCGACGCGGTCACGCCGAAGAGCCAAGGAAAGTTTCGGCCAAACTCGGATTTGCTCGTCATTGGGTCGTCGGGTCCTGTCCAGCTGGCCGTCTCCCACTGGACGCTCAGCTTGTCAACCGAGCTGGCTCAGAAGGCTAAGAGGTTTTACATAATAATTGAATATTCGGTTAGCAAAGCTTAGGTAAGTAAGGTCGGTGGGCAATGCATTGTCTACGGAAGTATTATTTCGGTTATTGTTATTGCTATCGTTGAATTTAGCATTTTTGTTACCTTATCTGCGTGAAACTACCATCCCATCATCGGTGCCACTGTGTTGCTGCAACTACACTTTAGTGTACCTGGTAAGTCTACAGTAATTGGTAGAGACAGGCCTTCTCGAGCGGGGGGGCATTATTAAAGTGTCGAGGATCGCCGAACTCGTCAAATGCGCGGCAGAAAACAGCACAGTTCACGGAAGAGAACCAAAAAATGGGTATGAGGAGTTGACAGCTAGACACGTACCGTAGACGGTCTTATAATCCGCGTTATAATCCGCGCCTTCGAGAGCGTAGGTAGTCGTATAGTTAGTGACCGAATCGCACACGTTCGAGTCCCACGCGCCGTCGCTAAAGCGGTTCCCCCAGTTGTTGACGCGGTACAGCCACCGTATGTTAGCGTCGAGCACGAGCGAGCCGTTAACGTCCGAGAAGCTGCCGTTAGCCGCGCATCGGCTCTATCATAGCCCTGGATAGACCTCTGCCTGATACTAGCCTACTTACTAGGCTATAGCGAGAAAGGCGTATGGCACAAGTGCGAGGGCTAGAGAGCGTGGAGTAGAGAGCATTATTGGATGTTAATTTATAAGACGATGGATAGTAGACTACTCCATCCTCTGCGAGAAGGAAAGGGGGAAAAAAGGAGAGATATATATGCGGTATAAGCGGGTAGTTGCCTCTATTTGAAGGTACTTGGCTAACAGCTAAGACAACTCTCGGCGGCTCTAGATCCCTTTAGCGCGGGGAAATAAACTAAATCGACGTATCCGTGAATCTTTTCTATAGCTGAAGAGACGGATGCGATACCTGGATTGAATCGATGCTCACGTCTAACGTCTAGACTATTCAACCCGGGCCAGCCACTCTCATCACTTTTATCACCAGATTCCCAGAATTGGCTAGCCCATCATGCAGAATAGCAGTCATGGGTGACGAGAACTTGAAACGATCAGATTCCAAAGAGACCACCATTTCACACAATGAACCCGGCGGCCTAGCCGTCGTTCTCGAATACGCCAGGGCTGACATAGATCTTCCCCTCAGGCGGCATCAGCTCGTAGACTCGCTGCACCTGGGTCTGGCGCCACAAATCCACAACAGACTCCAGCGCAATCTTGAAATGCGACGCCTCGTGCTCGTCCGTGATCTCCTCATCATCATAATCGCTTTGGACCCCGATGATATACGGCCTCCTGCCTTCATCCAGCAGGCTATTCACCACGCCCTCATCCACCATGAGACACAGGCCAGCATCTATCCCAGTAGGTGCCCGGTTCGGCATATCCTCATCCTCCTCCTCATCCAGCTTCAACATCGCGCGGAAAGAAGCCCTCACAAACTGCGAATCCGCGCTGCTCAGGGCCTCGTGGGATTGGAGAATACACTGCCACTTCGCCACGATGCCGCCACGTATGGCGGGCTCGTACATCTCCTTGAAGTGCTCCTCGAACCCCTCGTGCCCCTCCCCCAGGCCCGTGTTCTTGATTCCGGCCATGACCATCTCGATCAAGGTATCCTGAACCATGACTTGCCACCGCCGCATGAACTGCTCCAACCGGGCTTGGTCTGCCGCGGAGTCGTACCCCCACACCTGGAACACGGTGAAACCCCAGTACTGGCAGTCTTGGCGATACATGACGTCCGCGATCTCGAACAGCGGCGTGCCGACCTGCCAGCGCGGCAAGACGTAGCGTTCGATCACGGGAACCTCGTCCGGCAGGATAACATCATCATCCGCATCAGTATGCCATACTCTTGCCGCCGCTGGTGTGCCCGCCGGAGGCGACGGGAGGATCGCCATCGCCAGCGCATGCACGAGGCGGCGATGTGTCTCCGGGTCGTCGGTGCTCATCATTTCGCGCACATGCCGCTGGCGGCGATGGAATGCGGCGTCTTCGGCGCCGCACTTTTCGCGCCACTGCGCGATGCGCGCGTCACGGTACGCACTGACGAGGGACTGGTCTTCGCTGGAGAGGCCAGACACCGCGGCGAGGTCACTATCCGCGCGCTTGCAGCGTGCCCAGTCCCAGCCGGCGGGCAGCGGCGGAAGCTCGAAGAAGAACTCGTCGTTGTCGATGCTCGGTCCGGCCATGGTGCCTTTGGCAGGCGACCCGCTGACGCACAAAAAAGAGCGGGAGGAAGTGCGCGAGGAAGGTAGGCATAACTGAATGGTGGGAGGGGGGAGTTTATATTTTGGACTCGGCGCTTTCCGAAATGCTTATTCTTAAGTGACTCAACAGGGTCTCACTTGAAAGAGCGCCTCCAACAGCTGTGCCGCTCAGCTGTGACAATGCAGTTGGTTGCGAGGTTGCCTATTTCCCCTCGGCTATCCAATTGAAGCTACCACCCAAAAAACAGGAGGACCATAGGTGTTACAGGGGCAGGGGTAGTACATGCCTGGGGTGAGGCGTGGGGTGTGGTGGCCTAGGGGGCGTTAGAAGCACGGCACTCTAGATTGACTGTCGGGTTAGTCGGCCACTTTTGGATAGAGGCCGAGACCTGGTCACGACCTTTTTGCCTGGCTTGAGCCTCTTTTTCAAACCATGCTCAAGAGCTGCCTGGAGCGACCTCTCCTTTGGCAGCCTGGACCGATCTCTCCTTTTGACACAGCCACGCCTCTATTCTGACAGTATTTATTAGGCAAATGGGTTTTCAACGAACAATCTTTATAATAAAGTGGTAGTCCGATAGTATGTACCTAGATCTAGGCCCACGGAAAACATCCAGAAGGATTTTTTCCCATTTGGTCAATGGCAACTTCGGCCGGAGTGGCCAGAAACGCGGCACGGGGGCTGTGCAGGTACACGCACATACCAGGACCACCGCAGCTTAGAGTAAAGCAGCGGCAGCTCAGGGCCATGCCTTACTATGGTAATTACTGAGGGCAACATTCAAGAGGCGCATAGGGTTATTATTCTTCAACGAATTTATACACTCTCTTATTAAGGTGAATGTGACAATCTCTAAGACCCATTAGAATTGTCAAAGTACTGAAGCCTGGCCCTCCTTCTTCGGAAAGGCTAGTTGTCGGAAAGAATGGGTGTTCTGACACGCAGTGCCAGAACACCAAGTGGTGTGGCCAACCGAGCTGAAGAAGAGCTCATGCGAGCTGAACTGACGTAGTCAGTTCAGCTGGCAATGACTGCTACTTGCCACCATTCATTACTCTAATAGATGTTCTCTGACTGTGCCAAAGAACACACGAGAGAACACAAGCAACTCAATCAAGCAAGTTCCGGACCCCATCGTTTCCACCGGAACCCAGTGTGCAGTGCTTCTGACACTAGTCCCTACCCACTATATACTTCGGGGTGTGGTTCCAGGCCACGCCATGGGACTTTATATTCCTTCATTGCAATGCAATCTTTAATCGAAGAGATATTATGCGTCGGCATGTTAGGGAGCAACACAATTACCGCAAGCAATAGAGACGCCGAGCCGCAACTCGCACATTGCATATTGAGTCCCAAGGTCAGTTCCCCACAGTGAAGTTTCTCGATTAGTCCTGATTATACACAGAAGCATCTTAAATCCAAGTCATTCGCACAGTTAGTCGGATTTCTCCACCTGACTATCTATTTCCTTAATGGGAAAATGTGGAAGTCGGGCATTATGTATTGGGATCTGTTCGTCTTACTTAAGTTTCACAATTCAGCTATTCTCGCCGGTTTATCCATGTCGAAACCTTTGATTAGAGTTTGAGTAGTAAGAGCCCAGCATCACAGTCTTTCCCAAAGGGTTTAATAATATAATTTGGCGATCTTAGTCTTATGGTTCTCCAACACAAATGTCTTGCTAGATAATGCTCGGGTACTAAGGATAGTGAACGAGTGGGTAAGTGATAAGCGCCTAGAACCTAGCAGATTTGGAACCCCGAGACTCCTCGGGATGGCATGCGCTTAGCCCAAGTTTTAGTAGTTCGATAGAGACAATCAAGACGGACTTCGTTTACTTTAATGGGTCTTTGCCTGCTCTTAGAAAGCTACGTGATAAAGTATAGCTGGTGACTGGGCTATTAGGCTAGCTATTGGAGGATTAGTGTAGTGGGCGCTATGCTTGGATTGTTAACCTGCCCTACAGCACTTTCTCGAGCCTCTTATGTGCCTAGGCATACGTAAGATAAGCCCACTAGAATCTAAGGCTTATTTACGTCATCCAGAAGGAGCGACTCTTCAGTTAAACACCCTGCCCAATGGAACACTTTGGCGCCAACAACACCATATATTCAAATCAACACAACTTAGTCAAAAATGAAGCTATTTACATGCCAATTGAAATTTTTTATTCCTCTTCCGCGCGCCGTATTACCTGCAGTCTCTGCACCACGATTCCCTCGCCTTGGCGTATGATCTCTGCGTCAGGCACCTCTCGCCTGGTCCTCCTTATCTTCGGGGGCTTCCTGGACTCTGCTTCGGCGGTACCTATGTCTGAGATCCTAGCGAACTTATCATTACCACTCTCATGAACCTTCTTTCGAGTACGTGGCTGATGAGCTTCTAGCTTCTAGTTCGGTCTGTAAGTGGGCAACCTGGTGCCTCAAACCGGCGATCTCAGCATTCTTGGCATCGAGGGCTTTCCCTAGCCCCGCATTCCTCCCCCAATGGGGATCGTGACAGCCCTCTTTCAAACCATGAGGAAAGTAAGGCCCAAAGCTCGTCCCTTGAAAAATCGCGTAAAATTAATAATTTCGTAATATAGTGAGCGGAGGCTGAGCCAGGGGGAGCCGAAGGTAAACCAGGGCTGAAGCGACCTAGTTTTAGGCTAACCGTCCTCGAACGCCAAGAGAATTCTTTTTAGAGACCGACTACCTAGGTAGCTTTCATGCTCTATTCATATTGGGCTCTGTGCTCACTCCATAGTCATCTGCTCTATATTGGGTCGTCGGGATAAAGAAAACTCGTTCAAATCTCAGGCTGACATCGAAACCCATTTAGCTTACTAGTCTCCACTTCACCGCCTTCCTCATCCGTACCAGGCGCTCTAAAAAAAAAATTTCTATTCTTTTCCTCCTGGCCGCTGTCCTAATCCCGAGTAATCAGCGGAGATGATTCGGTCGGATGCCCATCGTTGCTCGCCATAGCTGCTTCCGCAGACTGGCCACCACTGAGGGAACAAAGTGCATAGAGCGTTGCCCCCAATGCGCCTAGACACATGACCGCAACTCCCCAGTATGGCGAGCTCAGTGGCCAATCACCCTCCATCCCAAGCCAGAATAGCCGGTTGATGACTTCGATGTTTACCATCCTTCCAGAGGCTTCCAGTGCTTGGTCGAGGAGCAAGACCATAGATAGCAGTTTAGCATCCACAAGCATGGTAAGAAGTGCTCTTGTAAACGAAGTGTACCATATAGCTAGATTCACAGACAAGAGGCCGGCACGGAATGTCGTGACCGACCTCGCGGATGCTAAAATGATGTTCCCGATGAAACCCAGGAGGAGAAAAAAGGCCGCTTTGCAAAGGTTCCACCTTATGGCATCACTCTGCGTGCCTGAAAATGGCATTGGGGCCAGGGACCTGATTATTGGATGCATGGGTATGAGGAATATGGGCCATTTGGTGACCACGTTGATGATGACGAGCAAGATGAGCGTAAAGAAATTGGTGCCACCGAGAATGAGACTGACGTCGCCCAAGTTCACGCCGAAACGTTGAGGGAGATACTGCTTGCTTAGCGTATTGGTGACAAAACCGATTGCGTTGTAGATGAATGAAGTCGACAAGATCAAGATCAAGACGGCGACTCGTCCTTGGTCTCGGACCTCTCGGTAGGCGAAACGGATCCTGTGCAAAGCGCCGAGACCACTAATAACGGTAGTTTGAATGCCATCTCGTTGGTCTGTAGTGTTGTCTGACTGACGTCTCGGACCCAGAAGCAGTAGCAAGACGCCAACTAAGCTAATGAACAAACCCGCGAGGACGCAAGTCCACGCCTGCCATGCGTCCATGGCACGCCACACAACCAGGTTTGCGAGAGTTCCAAAAATGCTGGGGATCAACTCGTTAAGGAAGAGGATGGCATTTGATCTGTCGCTCTGTTAGACGGGAAAGAGTCAAAAGATAGAAGTTTCCAAACTTGCCGGTCACTCGAAGTTGTTTGTTTCGCAACAACAGTGTTCATCAACACTGCGAACGTAATCCCCCCTCCGCCGAGCAAGGAGGAGGCGAGCGGAGACGCCCAGAATATATTCTCGAGAGGAATCCAGCCGTTGGTGTAAGCCACCGCGGCTTGGACGACTTCTCCGAGCACCGCGGCAAGTCGGGCGAAGAATAGGCCCCTTTGCAGGCCCAATCTAGAACAGAGACATCACGTCAAATCTGCAGTGTTGAGAGGGTGCTTGCTTGGGTTATGAAGATCCACAAAACAAATTAAAAATCCATGACGGGGCGGCTTACTCACCTTTGCCACAGGGGAACCCAGAAGACTGCACTGATAGGTCCTATTGTGTCTCGCATATCAGTGCCTGCATTCAAGCGCCGCGGAGACAGGCGACAGGGGATCACAACATACCCAACACGCCCCCCCAAAACACCAGGTTAGCATTGATGTCCATGAGCTGGGTCTGGACGGATTTGTTGTTTCTGCAAAGAATCTCGTCCTCAAGCCCGCCGAAGGGGCAATCTCGACCCAGAGACTGGCAACAGAGAACGCTTTCATAGATGCGCAAAAAGGGGGTTTGAACAAATACAGTCCCACAGCAAACCAAGGCCATTGACGTGCTTTCGAGCCACAGCGAAGAGCTGTTCTTCTCTGGCAGCATGATCTTTTTTGGCGGAGGGGCTGGCTTCTGCCTGGGCTGAGCCGTCTTGAATTGAGTGTCTTTCTTGTGCGTTGCCCGAGGTAACTCTGTCTCTTTTTCTTCTCGTCTGCTTCCGCGGACGCCATGAAGTAATCTGTGAGAGTCCGTTGACTGTTGCCGCCTATTGTGGATTCGGTATGTGTGCGGTTAGTCTATCATTCGCCAGATCCGTCTCGGCACTGGTGGTCCCTGGCTGGGCCGTGCAGAAATTCGTTCCAAGAACCACATCTTCTCATTTGGGCGAGTCAAAATTGTCTGTTCAAGACCAGGGGCGCAGAGCCTCCTCGCAATTTTAATCTCATGCACCAACTGGATACCTAGTACATCCGTAATAGTATTAAACAATTATTCGACACGGGATATGATTCCTGTATGCATGCACGGGATGTTGGTCAAGTGATTTTCGATCGATTTGTCCACGAAGCCAAACTTGTTAAAAGCGTGCCAGGGGTCGACATCGAAA
Source organism: Podospora didyma (assembly GCA_033439775.1). Lineage (NCBI taxonomy): Eukaryota > Fungi > Ascomycota > Sordariomycetes > Sordariales > Podosporaceae > Podospora > Podospora didyma. The sequence goes on from JAULSW010000004.1 coordinate 1,310,263, forward strand.
GGACGTAGGTTCGTCGTTAATTTACATGGTAGCTACATTCGGTAGTCGCAGGCTTGCTATGATGTGCTCAAAAGTCACGTTCGATATTCGATGCCAAATATGCAGGCCTAGGGCTGGAGAATGGGCAATTGTTGGCCTTTGACAATGTGGGTAAGTCGGGTGTAGCCGGGTGCAGTTGAGTGCCCAAGGGGCATGTACATTGCCAGCCAACCTGACGGGCTGTAACGGCTCGCCATCGCTTGCCTCGTTTTAGGATCAGCCATCAGGTGACTCGGACACCGAAGTGTGATATGTGCAGCAGGGCTAGCTCACAGGGCTCGCAGGGCTCAGCGCGGGGCGTAAGGTACATGTATATGTACTGCACCGGGTATGATAGATGGATTCATGGCCCGAGAAAAGGACTCGAGTCAACCTTGGGCCGAATGTCGCCCTGGAGTTTTCTAGCATCGACCTAGTGGGGCTGTGCAGGATGGCCGCAGCAAGACGGATCGACGTACCGAAGATAGGTCTGTCTTACCTGTGCAACATTCCTCGACGTTGCCATTGATCGAAAGGAACTGTGTTGGGCCTCTTGTGGATGCAGTCAGGCTCGAGAAACATCTAACCCAGGAGCCCAACCGGAATCTGCATCAGCTTGAAGTGCGGGAAGCATGGGTACAGCTTCTCGCTACCATAGGTACCCGAGTACCTACTACTGACGCGAGATGCAGGCAAAACTACCATCAACTGCAAACGACCCCGCCCCTCCACACCATCTCGTGTTCTCCCCGCATCATGCGTGCCTTCGTTCCATTAAAGACTGGTCCCTTTTTCTTGCCTTTCCAACCCAAACAAACCAAAGCGCCCAGTTACGTAAATCTGGAGCAAGGTCAATTTCGGTGGTGTTCTAGCCTCTTTCACACATTTTTTCTCGCACCCAGTTACCTGAGGTGCACACGGTCTCTTCTACGATATACCGCAGCCAGAGATCAAGATACCAATTGGGAACATACAAACATTCACACGACAATATGTCCGGGACCCATAAAACCCGACACCCCATCAAGTCCCCAAGAACGGACAGGAAGGCCGGGAGGAAAGGGAGGAGCCAACATGTCCTTGCGGATAACGACAATTCCTGCCCATGTGATTCTCCCATCATTATGGTGAGTTGTTGGCGCCCCCAAAACCTCTTTCAGCATCCCATGTGCTCACTAGGAGACCACAGTGCGGAAACAATCAACCTGGCTGCGGTGGCTTCAATCTCAAAAATTTACACGACCAGTGGAAACACTTGAAATATGTTATGCCTCGCCCTGAGCCCCTCGATACCACTTCACAAGATCACGCCAACTGGCTGAGGGAGTACCAGACCTGGAAAGACTTGAAATGTGCAGGGGGGGAGGGCTACTTTTGCAGAAACCACGGCGAGTGGATATTTTGCGGTGAAGTAGATGAGCTTTATGGGGCATGCCCTGCTAGGCACGGCTCCATCGGCGAGTTGGAGGATCAGATGAACTTGCTTGACGTTGGCACTGGCATGCTCACATACGCCGACTCCTCCCCATATGAGCAAACCGCCCATGATGACAACCCTTCTTCATACCCCAAAATACAATCTCTGTCCATGGAGCATACAGAGCCTGAGAGGACCTGGCAGGGCAGCTACACTCCCTCGTCTGCACCATACGCATATCGGCCAGGAGACGAATACTATGAAGACACTGGCAAAGGCTCGTCCATTACAGAGACGGACCAAGCTGCCCAATACGAGACGTATTCGGGGAAAGATTCAGGGAGTAGAGACGTTGAGCCGGGACCACAGCCAGAGCCGGAGCCAGAGCCTCGGCCGACCATGTCCTCCTTCTACGGCGGCGTATACGAGGAACCATCCAGCCCAAAGACTTTGTCTACATCTAAGAAAGCACCGAGTTCTTCAAGGACGAACAAGAACACGCAGAAACACAAAGCTGTGATCGATGGGCGAGCGAGGCAGACGAGCAGCACCTCGAGAAACGCATACTATACCAGCGGGGATGCTGGCGTTCTGGATAGCGCGGGACCCTCGGAAGCTACGTTTTACGACTACACTCAGTCTAACAGCAGCTTTGTATCATACGATGGTTACGGGGACGGAGAATACACACAGGAGGCATACTCAGAGGCGCCGCCTACAGGGTACGAGTTGAAGCCTCAGAAACCCCCGAAAGAGCGGCGACGCAAGTGAGTGAGTAGGCTACGAAACGATTCATTTTCAGGTTGAGGCAAGCTTGTTGCATTTTGAGTGTTTCCTTTTAATCGACTTCGATCTCGTAGTTGTACCTGTATTTCCGCTCATATCTGGGTTGCTTGTGGATACTTATCTTCTTGGGCGACAAACCTTCCATTGTAAAGTGCTCATTCTATTTTAGTTAGTCATATTAGTCTAGTAGATGATGGTTTTTAATACCAGTTGTGGTTTCCGCTCGATCAGCTGACATGTTTCCATTAATATTACGGATCGTACTCCCTGTGCCACATTGAAAACTAGGTTCGCAGTCAATGGAATAGCTTGACATCGCGCACCAGTATGATATTGACGTCCTTCAGAAGGCGCAATTTCGAAACGAAAAGTGCAAAGCAGAGCCTCCATGTCATCAGAAACACAGGCTCAGCAATCGGGCGTTTTCATTATGTTATCAAGCATTTGAACGCACAAAGATAAGGGTCCCCCTCACCCATGTTCTGCAAAAAGGCTGTAATGCAATGTCCGTTTGCGTGTCACACCGCATTCTGGACTCATTCTCGCTTTGCAGGGCTGCAGCGAGTTGTTTGCTCACACTTGGCGCCGACACGGAAGGGTTGCAGCCTGCAGCTAACTTAGCCCACATGCTCACTGCATTCGAGCGCCCACATCCATTAGTTTTATGGGGCTGCATCTCCAACGCCAATCCTCGAAGAAGTGCATATTTAGACCTTAGAGGCCCGCTTCAACTCTCCATTCACTGCGTGGGAGAGGGTGATGGGCGACTGGCTGGTAACTTCAAACTCAGCCACTGGCGCCCACCATCAGGGCCCGACGGTTGAGTCTCGATGGGAAAACAGTTGGGCACCAGAGGCAGATTTCTTCGCTTTGGGTACCGAAAGAAAGCGACAGAAATGGGGAATCGCAGTCCTCGATTAGATCATATAGAGCTGAGACAGACAGTGAAACTCGGGCCACGTTTGAGAGACAATGATCGACATTCCTTTTCAAGTTTCTAAGACAACGCAAAACGCAAAAGGGAAAATGAGCGGCGAGATTGACAATGGCGAAATAATCGCGGAATGGTGGGGGAAGGCCTTGGAAGCAAGTACCTAGACCCGTCTCTCTTTCCCCCACACCCCCTACCTGCCTGCTACTACCTAGTAGGTACCAACTAGTTAGGTAGCCCCAGCACGTATGGTTTGCTGCTCTCTTCCGACAATTTCAGCATCTGTAATTGGTCTTGTGTGAATCTAAACCGCTTTTTAACAGCAAACATTTCATTAGGAATACAGTCGGCAGCTAGGGCGAAAAACCAAAGCACCTAAAGCACACCGCAGTTCCCTGGAATACGTAGGGGAACCTGCACTCACAACTAACGATCTGCTTGAGAGCGCTCGCAAAGCGTCTAGTACCTTTACTTCACACCGGGCTGACAGAGGCAGACTGGCCAAGATATACTCTCACATCGTCGACCAAATCCGCATTCATTCTGCAGCGATTGACGTGTTTATACAACAACAACCTAGCATCACTGCCGTGGTCTGGGGGTCTGTTCGGCTCATTCTCCAGGTGCGTTTTATATACTATTTCCCAGTTGTCAACTCTTCGGACTTCGCTACGGACAAGCGTTCAACTAATCGGCTCGGTCGACCGTTGGCGCAAACCACAGACCGTCATTGACAAAGAGGAGGCCTCAAAGATTGCCGGCCAAGGAATCCTGGAAATACTGGGACAGATTGACAGGTGGAGCACAGCGGCCACCATCTTTGCCACCAACAGCCGTGTCCAAGACGTAGTGGTCAAGCTGTACGTCGAGACACTAGGCTTTTTGGCACTGGCGAAGGAGCATCTCGGACTGAGCGGCCTTCGTAAGTACTACCCCACACGTCGCCGAAGAGAAGATTCGCCATATGAGCTGACATACTCAATCCACAGAACGGTTCGGGGAGTCAGTCATTGGGTCCAAGAGAGAGAAGCTCCATTCCAAGCTGCGTAGCCTGAAGAGTGCTGCAAAGCTATTGGACCTGGAGGTGACCACCGAGTGTACGTTCCGGGCCCTTCCGGATCGCGAATCAAGCATGGCCAACTAACACTGCAGCTGACCCTGTAGTCCACCGTCATTACTGTATGTCCTGTAACCTCTGCACAGCACTTATTCCGATACCGCATGACCGCGCTGTTAATGGCATTGTCGCCACTACCTAGTCGTCACCTCGAATAAAACCGAAATGACCCTACGAGAGATGACGAAAAGGGCAGAGGTCAAAGCGACGCATGAGCTTTTACAGAGTAAGCACATATAATGCGATGCATTCAGGGTTCCACGCTCGACGATCTGTCATGCCAGTAGCGAAAATGCTGGCCACCCTCATTCCTTGTTGCTCCTTGAATTAGAGTACCCACCTTCAACGTTCACGCAATCAGAATAACCATCATCCAAGCGATCGGGCTCCTGGTCTTGTTGCGCGTTTATTTCTTCCTTCATAAAAGCTTGCATGAAGAATTTGTACTGACAATCGACACCATAATAGCACACAAGTCAAGCGCCACGCTCTGTAGCCCAGCGCTATCAAGTGAGCACACATTCCTTCTAACCCAAACCTGCATGCCTCAGCAACCGATGCCTTAGCCGGTTGCATCAGAGACTCGGGTCCGGGGGGTCTGGGTTTCGCCGCCTTCAGTCATCCGCCATTTTTCTTTTCTTTTCGCTGCTTTTTGAATGGCAAGGAATCATTACCAACATAAGCAGAACAGCACTTTGAGGAAGCAGAGACAGCCACCATAACCTCATGCTTTTCGAATATGCAAGGTAGGAGATGCCATATAAAACCCTCCTCCCAGCTACCCACTGCTCACAATGGAACTCACTTTAGCTCACCGGGACCTGGATGGTGTTCTGCAATGGCTCCGGCCCTCAGCGGGAGGGCAGGTCGTTCAGCAGGCCGATGAGCCAATGCAAGGAACACATCAATGGATAAACTCTAATATCTGCATTACGGAGTGGCTTGATGTCGAAAGCCAAAAGATTTTATTTGTAGAGGGTCGACCTGGTACGTTCATATGCAGGATCTTCCCAGTTCCCACTCTCTGTCTGCATCGTGAGAGCTGACAAGAACACCTTCCAATAAGGCTTTGGCAAATCTGTTCTTGCTGCGAGGCTGGCAGAGATTTGTAGACAGCGCTCCGACTCGCCGCTGGTGATATTGTACGAGTTCTCCAACCAATCTGGCCCCTCGACATTGGCAGCATCCATCCTGTCTCAACTCCTGCACTGCCCCGAAATTCAGCCCGACGACAAAGCCCTTAAACTCATCGTCACCGAGCTCCAGGAATTGGGAAACGAGAACAGACTTGGACCAAGTGGATGCCGATTCATCAAGCTGTGGGATCTTGCATTGCGCGCCCTTGCCATCCCGCGGACAAAGTGGGCACAAGTCTTCGTCATTGTAGACGGGCTAGATCAGTACGATTTTAACACCAATATATCACTGATGGGATTCTTGGAAAGTCTCAAGGACTCGTCCCGCGTTGCAAGAGTTCGAGTAGCGGTATTCACACGACCGCAATGCGAGATCTTGAGCTTTGCTTCGTCCTTCCCCTCCCGTTGTCTTCAGGTCTCCTTGACAGAGGAACTTCTGGCGTCCGACATAGAGCTCTTCGCAGCCAACAAGTTTGATAGTCTGCAGATTCCTAGCCGATTTAACGACATGACTTTGGAGAGAATTCGGCAGGACGCCAAGGGCTCATTCCTATGGGCCAAATTGCTTCTCAAATATCTGTCGGAACCCTGGACCGAAATCGAATACCTGGAGCGACTGCGGGGATGTCCTCCGGATCTCTCATCCACGTACGACACGATGCTGGAGGACGGAGCCGCCCTGTTCACGAAGGACACTCCAGGTGCTGCTGCTCGGCATAGATTCAGCCAGCAGCGACGCAAGACACTGCTTCTCGTCTGCGAGGCTCGAGAGCCCCTATCGCTGGTCGAGATCGGACGGGCAGTGTCGATCGGCCACTACAACGTCGAGAAAACGTTGATGGACCGTTGCAAGCCGCTGCTATTTGTCTCGGAGGCACGACTGCACTTCATCCACGCCTCTGCAAAGGAATATCTTACAGATCAGTCTCGGCTGCGATTTGTTACGGGCGAAGAAGGTGCGATTCTTTTCAGAGCTTCCGACTCTCATAGAAGCCTCGCGTGGGAGTGCTTGTCTTGCTTGCTGGACCCCGAGTACGCCGAAAAGGGACGGATAGGCTACTTCATCCATCGCAGCTTTGGAAAGTTCCTGCAAGAGGAACTTATCCCGGAGCCTTCGAGAGGGCTGTCGTTTCGGTACGCTGCGCGGCATTGGGATTTCCACCTCACTGCAATCGAAGATCCCGACGCCGAGCTGCTAGAGACTACCCGTCAGTTCATCGATAGTTTTCAATTTGCCTTCTGGAGCGAATGGTCGATAGAGCGTACCGGTAATACATCCAGGGTTTTTGACGTTTGGAGGGCTCTGAGAACTTGGACCGCGAGTCTGCCCAAAGACAAGCAGGCGCTGATCTGCCTCGATGACTATTTCGTTGGTCCATACTTGGCCCTGAGCGAGGCGTACCGAGACGCCGAGGCCGAAGATAAGGTACTGCAGTGGTTGGCACTGATGCGGGTTGGGAGGTACTACGTCGACAAGGGCGAGACTGAGAAGGCCATGCCAATCCGCAGGGAGGTGAAGGATGGCCTGATAGCGGTGCTCGGGACCAGCCATCCGCTAACACTCCGAGCAAGGACGGATTATGGCCTTTCACAAACCTTTGAAGGGAATTACCAAGAGGCTTATGACGAGTTCAAAGCGATAGTCGAAATAGAGGAGAACTCTTACGGCGAAACCAGCAAAGAGCTATATCGAACCCTGATGGCGATGGGCGAGACGGAGCTTTACTTGCTTCTGTTTCACGACTCAGTGTCGACACAAGAAAAAGCAGCCCTCGGCTTTCTAAAGTTCTATAGCCAGGACAGCAAGCAGTATCTTAGTGCTAGGATGTGGTTATGCTACCCGCTCATCGAGCTCGGCAAGCTTGACGTGGCATTCGAGATCCTGTTCTACGTCTTCCAGAAGCGGACCGAGGGATATGGGCCCGACGATATGTTCGCCGCATCTTCCCGTTTCTCCATGGGTGGGATCCAGCGCAAGCAAGGAAACAGGGAGGCCATCAAGAGCCTGGAAGAGGCGTTTCGAGTTCGCCACCAGCTGTACAACCTGACAAGCATGTGGGCGCTTGACTTCGCCATCGAGCTTCTGATAGCGTATCGCGACTTTGGCGAGGAGGCAAAGGCTGCAAAGCTACTAGAAGACCTGGACAGCGAGGGGGCTGGCGATCGCCTGTTTAATAGACACTGCCAAGTTGAGCATGTCCGGAGCCTTCTGCGGTGGGACAGCGGCAAGAGGGACCAGGCTATTGATCTGCTCCAGGGCCTCCTCATTGCTGCTGACCGAGAGGATTACAACAGGGCCCTCCTTTGGATCGCACTGGACCTTGCCTTGATGCTCCGCGCGCGGGGAGGAGAAGGCGACAACCACCAAGCCGAAGCCAATTTTGATCACATTCTTGTTGATTGCAAGTTGTCGTCATCATCAAGCCATCGCTGTGTGCGGCAAAGGCTCATCGATAAAAAGAGTGGCAGAAACAGCGGCAATGCAGAAACACACTCGGTTCGGGTGATTGAAGCTCTGGCATCCTGGAGGAGCGGAGCAAAGGACAAAGAGCAGCATACTAGTGACGACAAGTCAGCCCGGGAGGAAGTGTACAATAGCGGTGACATGGAACCAGACCCCCCGCACACTCTCAGGCTCGCCGAAAAGGCCTTGACTCTAGTCAGAAACCGCAAGTTTGCCGAGGTCGATGAGCTGATGAGAGAAGAGCAATTCGATTGGTTTCGTGTCCAAGATCTCTGGCTGTGGTCTGGCGGCCCAGCCGCCGACACTTCTTGGATGAGGCCGCCGCTCGGAGTAACAAGTGTTATTTTCCATGGTTTCACAGCCGCTGCACCGACTGCGGCTGAAGAGTACGGATAACGCCGAAAATGGAGGTTGGGAGGGAGGGAGGGAAGGGGGTGGCAATGGCTTTACCAATTTTGCAGGTTGGAAGATTTCGTTTTCCTTAGTTTACACTAAAGATTGTGACCTTTCGTTTCTGCTTGTTTAACGCCTTCGTTGCTGGCAATTACTAGTATACATGCTTCCGAAGCTTACTAATTTATCTGCCCATGCCGATAATTCTCACGAATCATTTTCCCTTTTTTATTTTCTCGAAGAATTCATTCCCCTCTCCCCTATTAAGTATACTGGGCGTGGTTTGGAAGAGCTGCGTTGTGAACTGTCAAAAGTTGAAATGCATTCATGTTTGTTAATATCCAAGCTTGGCCTAAGAAATGCGTTCAGGACAAACTCTGCAATACATCGAGACAAAAATTACGACATGGGTATGGTAGGAAGCAATCTAAACCATTCTTGCAATAACTGAGAACATCCTCCCGAAATGGCAATAAGACAGAGAACATCTTGCTCCGACTCCTTGTGCCGCCACAACAAAACCCCTGAATAGACCCACTTATACCAAATAACTCACGTCGACGGTTCAATGTTAAAGAAGCAGGCACATCACCGTCACCAGCAGTCCCAATCCAAGCCCCATCCGCATGCCAGGCAACCCAGACGCTGCATGGTTCTTGGATGCCTTGCACGTCCGACCCTGGTTCGCATCCTGGACCCCCAGAGTCAAGTTGCTGCTGGGCCCAATACACCTGCCCGCACAAACATCGTCTTTCGCCTTGTAATCCATCTTTAGGTATCCGCTATACTTGTTCTTGCCGTCGTCGAGCCAGTTGGTCTCGATGCGGCTGCACTGCTTACAACCTCGGCCAAAGAGCTCGTCCATCAGTGCGCGCGTCTCCTGCAGCGTCAGCGGCCGCGTTCCGTTGAAGTCTTCGAGAAACACGCATATGGCTGATGGTTAAAGGGAATTGTTAGTGTCTTGAATGCAGGACGGATAGTATTGGGAGTTAGGTGACTCACCGCCCGAGGCGATGTCGAGGCCTCAGGGCCACCAATCTTGCCCAAGCCGACACCCAAGCCAAGTTCCCACGACTTGGCGAAGCAGATGATGTTCTCGCCGTTGCAGCACTGTGTTCCGTCTGACATTTTGGAAGCATGAATGCCGAGCCTCAAGGCTTCGATGGTGTAAATCTCTTGCCCGGTTGAGGACGTCACGGTGTTGGGGACGAATGTGCACATTGCCGACCCATCGCAGTTGTAGGCCAGGCGGGGGGCCAGGCCATTGGGGGAAGTTGGGTGGAATTGCCCAAGAGGCTCGGTGATGACGGCGCCGGTAACGAAAAGAGTGAAAAGAACAGGGATGAGGCGGGCAGCCTTACCGTTGAGCCAAATCATTTTCTTTCAAGGGATTGCAAGGTTTGAACTACTGGTAACTGTCCGTGCGGTTGCTTGCACAAGTAGGAGTAGATGTTGTGTCAATTAGAAGTGTAACAATGTTGGTGTCGTTGAGGACCTTCCTGAGGTATGATGGAAGACCTTTATCTACACTACTCATCCGTTGCTCTTTTAAGGCTACGTTCCGAGGCTTTTCTTCTTGTTTCAAATCTTTCAAAAGCTACCTAGGTATGCGCACTTTCAAAAGCTAAAGGAGTATCGAAGCCTCAAAACATTGGCTAGATTCAAACAAGACCGCGCTACCTCCAGTCCCTCTAGGGTGTACCCCGCCTCCAACAGAAAAAGCCATCTTCCAGGCTGGCAATGTTGAGGCGAAGCAATAAGTAACTCTCAATCTTCCACTATCACTCTTTGGCATAACAGTGAAGAGAATTTTGCTCTGCAGAGGGCCTTCATGGTGGTCTGAAATAAAGATACGTGGGCAGATAAAGCCAGCCGACTTGGTCAACACCCTCTTGTCTAGCTGCAAGGACCGAGGAATTCAAATGACCGGTTAGGTGCAATGAGACCTTTCCGAGTGTCCTGTGGGGTAATGACTGACTTTTTTTTGCACATCGCACGAAGTTGGGATTGACTGCCTAGAGATACGGGGCCTGTGTTAGATATCTTGGGGTTAGGCATTTATATCCTCGCGTCCTCGGATGACCTGTTGCAGATACTCCATTGGCCGACAGCTGGGCCCAAGAGCTGTGCATGAATGATATTGTCTGCGGTCAACAGCCCTTTGACGAGGCTCTTATCTCATATAATACGTAACACGACCGCCTTTTTCTTTTTCTTTTTCTTTTTCTTTTTCTTTTTCTTTTTGGGAATTGACACCTGACTCAAAACTAAGCGCCCAGATATGTGTTGTCTGTATAACCGTGACCTGTTGCACAATCCTTTGTGTGCTTGAATACGGGGGAAGGGGCCCTTCAGCATTAGCCACATATATCAAGAACATTTTACAAAGGAAACTTCGAATTTTAGCATCCTAAAGCACCACTGGACAAAAGAATACCGGGGGTTTTATGGACGTAAAGCTCATTGCTAACAACATCATGAACCAAGGCCCAACTTCTACGCCGAAATACAAATAGGTACCTTTGTCTCGGTCAAAAGAGCACTCCTCCTCCGAACTATCAGTTTCCCCTTCAGCGGTGGAATAGGAAAATGCCCAATACTGACGAACCCAGGCCGTCCCGCCTCACCCAACTTGAGGTCATAGTGCACGGCCAGATAGGCTAGAAACAACTTTAGCTCGACCGCAGCAAAATACCGCCCCGGACACGCGTGTCGTCCCATCCCGAAGGGGAGGTAATCCTCTGTTGCAGATACCATGAGGCTCATCTTTGAATTTGCATTCGTGTCAGCGGCGGAGCTGTCAGCATTTGCATCCCCCGTGCCCGTGCTGGCCGTCGCCGCGGCGTTGTTGTCCTCGCTCGGCCGCGAGAACCGGAACGGGTCATATTCCTCCGCATTAGGCCCGTAGATGCTCTTGTCGGTATGGATGCCCCACGCTGACACGGCCAGCCGAGAACCTTGCGGCAGGCGCACGTCGTATCCCTCGAGAACAAGCCCCTTTGGCGCCGTGACCTGGCTGGCGAGGGCCTTGATCGACGTCCGCAGACGGAGCGTCTCCTTGAGAGCCGAGTCAGCGCGCGAGAGGCTGTTCACGCTCGCGAGATCCAGCGGCGCGGAAAGAACCCTTCTGCCTTCTTCGGCGAGGCCTTCCCAGATCTGGGCAGGTGCGTCGCTCGCGCAGAGGTCGAGGAGGCAGTGGGATATGGTCATGGTGGTGGTCTCCATGGCGGCGAACTGCGCGATGAAGACGCGGCAGGCGATGCGGTCAATCAAGCCCTCCTTGGGTTCGTTGCGGCGCACCGCGTCGGTGATGAGCCAGGTCATAATATCGTCTCGTGCGAGGAGCGTTTTGGCCCCGGATGCCATCTCCTTTTCTGCGATGTCGAGCTGCTGTTGGATGTATGGGCCCAAAACTGTGAGTGACTTTTGTTTGTAAATACGGTTGAGGTAATGCGTAAGATAGGACAGGATTGGGTGCGTAAATGGCGGGAAGAGTCGAAGCAACAAGGCACTGGGGACGATGAAGGTGGTGAAGTTGGTCATGTCTTCGCCTAATTTGCCGTTATCATTAGTGTTTGATATGTTATCAAGAGGCAAGTAAACACCTACACAGCTGCTCATCATCGCCTAGTGCTGTGTTAGCCATGCGATCCTTTTTCAGAAGAGTTAAGTTCAAGTCACTTACACAACGGATACCCAAGGATAACCCGTGACGCCACTCTCCCAATCACTTTCCTGACCACCTCATGAGAAGGTATCTCCCGCCACTCGTTCCCGAGCCCAAAAGCCTCATCTATCCGCGTGACCAGCTCGTCCATGATGATGGGGATCATTTTCGGCAGCTCCCTGCTCATGGACTTCTTGAGAACTTTGTAGACGGCCATGTCTCCATGCACGCTGGAATTCCAAAACGCGTATTTGGGGCCGACCACTTCGTATTGAACTGGAGTCGGGCTCAGCACGTTTTCATCCTGCGATATCATCCATCGGATCAGAGACCGAGGCAGCATGATTTCGGGTCGGCTGAATGGCAGAGGGATGGCGACTATGGCTCCATGTTTGCTGTACTAAAACGTGTGGTATCCGCTAAGTCAGCGCCAGACACTCGGAACGGGTGAGGGGAACTGGACGGAACCTTTTGATACGCCTCTCTGATCGTGGCTGGCGTCTTCCAAATTGCCTTGATTTGAGACAAAAAGTAGGAGGCCCAGTTACCCGTTCTCCCAACCCATGGGATCTTCTTTGGAACTGACGCTAGGTGGCTGAGGGAGGTGTGTAGCCGCCAAGCAACGATGCCTGTGATGAAGAATAAGAAGATATTCATTGTAGTGTGGTAATTCAGCACGAAGTGGTGTTTTACAAAGGCTAGATGACAGTGGTTGCCCAAATAACATAAGATGGGTAAGTAGTACGTTTGATATAAGCTGTGTGCTAGTAATACTAAGGTAGGGGGGCTGGAAACTCCACAGCGAGAGTCTGATATCCGCGATTTTAGGAGAAGGTGCCGTTTGACGGGAGCATGATATGAGGTGGCGAGAAGGCACAAGAATATGCTCGTGTATTCTCATAACAAACTAAATAAAGTCCCCTGCCTGCCAAGGTGTAACATGGTTCCATGTCTACGGCCCATTTGAGTATAATTACGCGCGGAAGGATTCAGCGAAGGTGTGAAGACCTTTATCAGGTTCTATCATATGATGATACTCAAGTCTTAGGACAGACTGCTGGCGTAAACCGAGCCAGTGACAGCCCAACAACAATGTTGTGAGTCAGGATGTGGGCCAGGAACGGAGTGGAGAGAGAGTTCATTATGGTAGCTTGGACATTGAAGTGGCTTGCGCTTACATGGTACGGAGGTCGAGGCATGCATCTACAAGGGACGAATCCATCACACTGAAGGCAGATAAGCAAGAGACCAAGAACTGGTTTTTGCCAAATACGGGGGGGAAATGCTGTTGGTTGCCTCCTGCGACCAGGTCAGCAAGGCATAAAAGCAAGCGTTTGCTCCCAACGTTTCAGAGCCTCCTAAGTTAGTACCACGCACCAGTCCATGCGATCACGTCTTCTTACACATCAACCCACTGCACCCCCCTAAAAGTCGACATGACTCGCCCCTCTTTCGATCTTCCCGCTGGCACTGGGGTTCTTCCCAGTTCAACGGAGGATACACGGACAAACGATGATATCACCGCCGCTCTGGCCAACCCGCCGTCAGAAGTCACCTCTCAGAAGAACATATGGGCCTTCTGGGACAAGGGGTTTGACGAGCTCCGCGGTTGGCAAAAACGCAACGTCATTGGCTGGGCGCGCAAGCTGGGCCCCAGTTGGACTGTCCGGGTATTGGACTGCGCCCCAGGTTCTCCCTCCAACGTGCTCAACTACCTGGATCCAGCCACGCTCCCCGAGGCTGTGGTCAACTGCAGCATGACTGAAGCACACTCGGGCCAGCACTTGTCTGACCTGGTTCGCCTTCCGCTGCTGCATCGGTACGGAGGCATTTACCTGGACATCGGGGTGTTCCTGCTGGGGGACCTGGAGGGTAGTCTGTGGAACAAGATTGTGGATCCTGCATCCGACTACAGGATTGGAGGATTTGCGCACCAACACCGCAAGAACAGTTGGGGCAGCTTGCAGAACTTCTGCATCGTCGCCCAAAGGGGAGAGGAGGCCCTGCAAGTCTGGCAGCGGATCCTGCTCGAGGTTTGGAAAGGGCGCACATCCAGCCAGGGGCTGGTCGAGCACCCGGTCTTTGACGGCGTTCCCGCAGAGATCAACCCCAGGGTCTTGATGACCATCAAGCCGGGATCCGAGGCAGACCTGATGGACTACTGGGTCAATCTGCTGGGTTGGGAGAAGCTCAAAGTCACCGTGGACGCAGCCCGGGGGTTCAATGGGCCGGAATACGTCCGCAAGCACGCTCTGCTCCTGGATCCCATGCAGGAGTCGTTTGCCGCCGAGGTTCGCACCCGACTCAACACGTTCCGCCTGTTCCAGATGCTCACCTGTCCGCGAGACGCCCATGCCCCGGGCGTGGATCCTGCCCTGCATGCCGAGGCCAAGGCACTGGTAGACTACCTGCTCACCAGCTCCACCGTGCTGAAGTTGTACCACGGCCATGGCCATATGTTGGCCCCGCCGTTGGCTACGTTCTGGGATGCACCAGGCAACGAGGATGCAGATGCGCGGCCGGGCACGTTCGGCGAGTATCTGCGTTACGTCGGTGAGACGGTTGACCAGAAGAGAGAGGTTCAGCCCCTGGTTTTGCCTGCTTACGACGGCCCAGTGTTGTACAAACCCTTGCCTTGAGACAGGGGGAGTGATATACGGCCTACCCACATAGACAGTATTGGCATAATGGAGCGCTATATATTTGAGTAACCGGATATTAAGAACCGTATGACCGGACATGCATAGGTAGACATTACTGGTATCAGGTAAGATGCTTGCCCTCCTGTCAACACGATTCCTCCTCTAGCTATGTCCAAACCAGCCCCTATTCCCAGCCAGGAAGGTAGTAGCAGCTTCAGGGGTAACCCGAATAATATTTAAGTAAAATAGTCATAGGGTAAAAGTTTCGGACCTTACGATGTGGATTCGCAAAGTAGCCAACATGGTTAGGCGCTGAAGCTTTGCTCTCGGAAGTTTACCATACCTACTTAGGTACGCAACGCTGAATCAGCCAGTCCGGTTTGTCAGAGTCGACCAGCAAAGCTTAGCGAGGTGGTATTATGACTCCCATTGACTCCCATTGACTCTCGTTGGTGCACTAGCCAACCATTCCGTACCCTTACTCGACGAATTTTATACGGATGAGGCTGATTAAAGTTCCAATGGACTAGGTCTAGTCCGACGAGTAGCTGTCGTCATCCCCAGGTCCTAAATCCTTCTCGTTTCAACCGGGCCGAGTGGCAGGCAATTTTGCGCGGTGTAACCGGTGTTGGTTCTGTCTGTGCCCATAGAGCTCGCATGCAGTGCCGGGAATGAGCGGAGAATATTTGTTTCCTGGCCTACATTTGACCTTAACGCCGTGAGCTTGTCAACGACTTCTGTCGTTTCTTGTCGTCCACTTCAAGAACACTTCAGATAATTGGTCCTTGGGTCATATTGCAGAGTCGCACAAAGTCGTACAAACCCACCATCGCAATTTGTGTTGCATTGGAAGAACGGCGTGCGTATACGCTTCATAATAGTATCTATTTCTAGTAGCAATATTTAACGTGGATTTGATGGTGCCAGAGCTTTTATCGGGTTTTCGGCACCAGGTTCTCGGCCAAACTAGCCCCGATCGTTTAAACAGATAGCGAAGAACTCAATAGGAGAGAAGCACAAACATTGGCTGACCGCAAATGGTTCAACTCCTTCCTACTCGGATATTTCTCGCTTTAGGCTGAATGATGGTCAAGGACAAAGCGATCAATATTTTGATCCATTGTAGCAACGGAAATATTCCGTCTCACGGGATGCGCATTTTATGTTGAGCCTGTCACTGGGAATCCCCGGTACTTGGTTGCGTTGCAGACCCAAATCAAGATGCGTTTAAGCACGGTCAGCAGTATCCTTGAACGACGTGCATACTTTGGCATGCATGCTGTTGGCTTACAATCGGAGTCCGACAATATCTGTGATAGGATTCGAGAGTCCGTCGCCTCGTTCGTGAGGAACTCCTTATTGGGCAAAAATAGTTATAGTCTCATTGGCTCTATGGCAAGTCTCAACGCCATGATTGAGTTATCTTGCATGGTTCGTTGCGTGGGTATTCTGGAAAGTTTCAGTGGTCGACCGGCAACACCGGATCGGAGATAAGTCATCCTCTCCCCCCAGTTTTACAAGTTTACCTCGCCTCCCGCCACTCCTTCAGTCAGTCGTCCCGCATGTAACTGTTAAGAGGAGCAGGCGAGAGAACGGTTTTTACAGCGATAAAATAAGCTCGACTAACAGCGGGGCCGGCACTAAAAAGGCAAAACATTGCGACGAGATCGGGAAGGAAGCGAAACCATGGCTTGCTGGGCTCTTTCCGAGACTGACAAGCTCGGTAGGTTGCTGACGGAATCAGCAGGAACCTGTCCATCCCACATCACCTTCCCGTTCTTATCAAGTTCATCTCTATCTGACATTGACACCAAACTCGCAACATGCTCTTCAAGTCCACATGGCGTGAAGTAGGATACAAGAGTGGAGTCCGATTAGCCATCAACAATGCGACATGCATCTAGCTGTACGAACCCATAAAGAGCGGGGGCTCAACTCGAACCCCCTGATCGGACAACCTTATCAAGTCTAGTGCTCACCTTCGCCCTACGTCGTTCTGACATCTTCCGACGGTAAACTGGTATAGCGAGACCGGGTAGTGTCGCATCATCACCTACATATTGCCAAGAGCTGCATTCTTTTCACCAACACGCTTACAGGAGACAACAAGGCAACTTTGGGTGGCAGGGGTAGGTAGAATGCCGACACAGCCGTGAAGAATACCGATGAAGATCTACAAGTCATCATGTTGGAGGTGTGGGTCCATGGCGAGGGAAGGTTGCAATGCGCTCTGGAACTAACAGCAGGAACGCTTACATCACTACGTACCTACCTCCCTGCCTGCCTTGCCTACCCACCTACTCTAAGTGTACGCTCCGTGAGCTGGATCATACCGTCTCCCTGTCGACCCACTGGAGGACCACCGCATTGCATTCGGTCAACACTTAGATCAATAGGTATATCTCATTCACGAAACCCAACCTCGTACGACCCTGACAGCAACGATCCTTCATCGATGGACCAATGGTCTTCCAAGATAGCAACTGAACTATGGAAAGCCTACATCCTTTCTTCACATGCCTCTATTTCCGAACCAACAACCCCCCGCTACTCCTAGTCATATGCAATAAAGCAACGAATCTCAATGCTGTTCCGCGGAGGGGCATCCGCCGAGACAGGCAACCCCCGAAAGCTCGCGTGCGGAACCATACGGGCATCCACGCGCGGCGGGGCGCTGTCGTAGATCTTGAACGCGAGGACCTCGTCCGGCTCCTGGTCCGAGTAGTAGTACCACTTGTGGGCCCCCTGCGCGCCGCCGAGCGTCAGGTACGACTCGGTCTGGTGGGGGGTGCCCTCGTAGGCGACGTGCAGCAGCTCGTCGGTGGCCTCGGGAACCGTGGGCGCGTCGGCCACCGCTAGCGGGTCCTTTGTCACCGTCTTGAGCGGCCGCCAGAAGTTGGTGACCTGCCACCGCCGGCCCTCGTACTCCTGGTGGTTGGTCGGACGGATGCGCTTGATGAAGGTGGGCGCGTGGGCGGGCGCGAAGTCGACGTGTGGTCGGATTACGGGCCCCGTGTACGAGCTGTACTCGGTGCCGTACTTGGTGCTGAAGGACGCTTCGCGCACGCGGTGGTTGAAGATGATCACCTCGGACGCGCCGAGCCTGTTGATCGTGTCAGCCACTTGCGGTCTCATACTACTAGGTCGGTCAATGCACTTACTTCTCTTTGATCAGCTGCATCATCGCAGGGTAGTAGACACGCTTGATACTGATCTCGTCCGAGTAGTCGGCGTCCGGCTTGGGATGTGTGATGTACTCAAAACCATTCTGGTCTAGAGTCTTGTCGAGGCCACGGGCGTCGTGGATGACCACTCTCCTGGCATCGGTGAACTCGGAGGTCAAGAATGGCAAGTCTTTCTCAGTGATCTTGACGCCTGTCTCGCTGAGTTTGGAGTAGAAGATGTACGCTGAAACGTCCTTTTGTGGCCCAGCACCAACAAGGCGTGTCTCATACTCGTCTGTCATGCGGGGGTCGGATTCCGTCGGGCCATCATTGGCCAGCTGTGTCTGGGTGGATACGGCGGTTTGCGGCATTGTTGACTGTTACCAGGAGACTTGTTGATGGAGAAAGAAAGGACGGCAGGGAAGGAAAGATGAAAGATCCCCTTTATAATTATAGGCCACGGTCTGTTGCCGAAGGGGGAAGGGCTCCATGGGATCACGCTTCTTACAACTTTACGGAGAAAGGGCGGATTGACGAGGATGGTCCATCCATCCATTCCGGCAAAATGAATAGGTTAGGTAGGGCGCATCTTTCGATCCCGAAGCTACCAACAAAGTTGCATCGTCTCACCGCCCTCTTCCTGTGTTAGTTACCTACCTTAGCCAGTGAGCCCTGGCAAACCCATGTCTCCTTACCTCCGTGTCTCCTGACATCCATGGCCTGCCTGTTGGAAGCGCAATTTTTTTTACCAAAGGTACGCAGCAACCACAGATTGCAAGGATGGGTGCTGTGCCCTGTAATGACATATGCAAAACGCTATGCCTTTGATTATCAGCAAAACACCTCCCACGACCTCTCTGTCGTTTCCCACCCATCCAACTTGCGAGCTTCACCGTAGTGCCCAGTACAATGGATATCCACGGGCTCTTCGATGCCAACTCCAGCAAATCCAAGCCTTCAGAGGACAAACACAAGCCATCTGTCGTCGGGTTTCTCCAATCAACCACTTTCACAACATGGCTTGGGCTGGGTCTCTGCTTCGGCCTCTGGCTGGTATGGAGGGTTTCTCGCCACCGCTCGTTCTACGATGACAAGGTATTCACAACAAAACCTCTTGAGCACACAGCCCCGGTAGCTGACATTGAACCACCAGCCCAAGCCGCCGCATTCGTGGTGGTTCGGCCACCTGGCCATCTTTCGGGCCACCCGCCGTTCGCTGCCCTTCAAAACACACCCGCATGCCATCATCCTAGCGATCAAGCAGAAATACAAGCTGCCCGGCGTTTTCTTCCTGGACTGGTATCCCATCTTTGCGCCCATGGTCATCATAACCGACCCGTCCGTTGCAACACAACTGACCAACGCCGAGAACCTCGAGCGCCACTCGGTCGTCCAGGACGTCATGGGCGAGCTGGTCGGCCAGCACAGCGTGTTCTGGAGCCAGGGGCAGGAGTGGAAGCATCTCCGCTCGACGCTGACGCCGGGATTCTCCACGACCTACCTGCTAGGCCGCGTCCCGCGCATGCTGCACCACATGCTGATCTTTGAGGAAATCGCAGCGCAGATGGCGCAGTCTGGCGAGGCCTTTCCGATTCTGGGCAAGCTCATCTCCATGACCATTGACGTGATCGGTGACCTCATGCTGGATGTCCGATTGGCCGCACAGAGCGAGCGTGAGTTTGATCCCATCGTGCGCGAGTTCCGCGCGGCCATGAAGTACACCTGGCAGGGCCTCAACTTCTGGGAGAAGTACATGAACCTGCCTGGCCTGCGGTGGCACTCGCATAAGCTCGATGGGCTGCTAGCCAAGGAGATTGTCAAGCGGTATCGAAGCGGGACTTTTAAGGCACCTGAGTTCTCGGCAGGCATCGACTTGTTTCTCAAGAAGCACGACGAGGACAGGGGAGGCAAGGTTGACGGAAAGCTCGATAGAGTATTTCTCAAGCAGTGCGTTGATAAGTATGTTCCTGCCCTGCCATCATCATCATCATCATCATTATCATCATCATCACCGTATGCATGGAATGCTCTATCGCACTTGAGCAAATTGCTGACCCGAGGAACAGTACGAAGGGAATGTTGATTGCCGGGCATGACACGACGGCCGGGACCATTGCAGCAAGCTGACCCCCTTCCTTATCTATGCGAAATGATCTAACGTTTTATCGCAGTACTGTCTCTCCGAGCTGGCCAAGCACCCGGATATCCTCGCCAGAGTACGCGCCGAGCACGACGAGCTTTTGGATCCCAGCCGCGAGGCAACCATCAAGACTCTGCAGGACAATCCCACAAAGCTTCATGAGCTTCCCTTGACAACAGCTGTGGTCAAAGAGGTGCTCCGTCTGTACAGCCCTGCCTCGTCAATCCGGACAGCGAGCGATAAGTCAGCCAAGCCTCCCGTGCCACGGTCCAGCACCTATCATCCAGTCTAACACCTCTCTCCAGCCACACCATCACTTACAAGGGCAGGACATATCCCACCAAAGGCCACGCTGTAAGTTTCTCTCCATCACCCCTACACACACACACCGTGACATTCCGCTCATCCAGAATCCCCAGCTCTGGGTCGTCCACACCTGCTTCGGCCGCGACCCGAACCTCTTCGAAGACCCCAACAGCTTCATCCCCGACCGCTTCCTCGCGCGCGCCGGCACCATCCCGCCGGGTGCGTGGCGGGCGTTTGAGAAAGGACCTCGCAGCTGCATCGGCCAGGGCCTGGCCCTGATCGAGGTCAAGCTCGCCCTGGTCGTCTTGGTGCGCCGGTTTGACTTTGCCCTCGCGTATCCGCCCGATAGTCCTAGTCTTCCGCTCATGGGCGATCAGGCGTATCAGGTCATGGATTTTGTGCCCGTTCCGGCTGGGGGGATGCCGATGACGGTGAGGGAGAGGGAGCATGTGGCTTGATGCAGGCTGAACAAGTATCTGATGGAAATATTAAGAAGTTATGAGTTTTCGTAAATTGCATCGGTACAAGCCTGAAAAGATAAGCCAGTTACGCCAACTCGAAGGTCGTAGTTGACGAATTTGCTTGACATGCCTCTTCCTTCCTTCACCACTTGCATTCTGTCAGCTCATCCGCCACCATGGTCCCAAACAGCTCGTCCCTATCCCCCCCAGTCGCCGCGCGCACAATACTCCTCGCGCCCTCGGCAGGCGTCTTCCACCCCTCCCCGGCGGTCATCTTGGTCCTGGTGTACCCCGGTGCCGCCACAACAACCAAAATACCCTCCTCCCTCAGAGTCACCGCGTACACCGCCGTGAGCATGTTCAAAGCAGCCTTACTGCTGCGGTACTCGGGCGCAGGCAACTTTCGCGCACCCCAGTCGCTCTCGAGCTCATACGCCACCGCGATCTTGCTCAGCCCGGTCGACACGTTCACGATGCGGCGGTCCGGGTACGTGGACTTGCGCAGCAGGGGCAGGAAGGTATCGATGACCGAGGCGACGCCGAAGACGTTCGTGTCGAACACGGCGTGCAGGTTCTCGCGCCGATTGGCGGCGGGTCTGTCTGCGCTAATCGTGATGCCCGCGTTGTTGATGAGGACGTCGAGACGGCCAAAGCGGGACGACACGAACTCGGCGGCACCGGCTATGGAGGCGTCGTCAGTCACGTCGATGATCACGGGCGTGATGTTCGAGCTGGCGTCCGGGTTGGTCTGCTGGAGTTCGGCCACGGCGGCAGTGGCTTTGTGGTCGGCTCGCGCCCCGAGCAGGACGTGGTATTTTCTGGAGTTGACGAGGTTCTCCATCACGGCGAATCCGATGCCCGCGTTGGCGCCCGTAATGAGCACGAGAGGTTTAGTGATTGCTGCCATTCTTTCTTTCAAACTTGCGTCTTCGCGAGTGAGTGCTTTCGAGTTGATTGTTGTCATTGATGATTGATGTCGTTTGTTTTAGGGTACCCAGAAGAAGCCGGGCCGTTTACTTTATCCCTTCTTCCAATCGGCATTGGGCATTTATAATCTAATCCCTAAACTCGGAGTTTTGTTGGTCTTGGGCGCCGCTTTAACGTACATAGCTCCGAGCATGACGCAACCGGGCTGTTTCCGCGGATTGTCCAGGGTGAAAGGGAGGCGCGG
This sequence comes from Podospora didyma, assembly GCA_033439775.1. Taxonomy (NCBI): domain Eukaryota; kingdom Fungi; phylum Ascomycota; class Sordariomycetes; order Sordariales; family Podosporaceae; genus Podospora; species Podospora didyma. The sequence goes on from JAULSW010000004.1 coordinate 1,332,076, forward strand.
AGTTACGAACCAGCGCCGAGGTTTGATGAGAGCGGTAATCAGTCACCCTCCTCAACCCAACGTTGTTGTCATAAGGCGAAGCAGCGCCCCTGAGTCTTACGCAATGCATGTCTATAAGGTACTCTCGGAAGATGCGGATATGGGGCGGGATATGAACCAAGAGCATCGCCTACTCTCTATGCACTCATTACGCACATAGTGTACACCGAGATCGAACATAATCTAGGTATGGAAAGATTATGGGACTTTCGAACCTCGAGATATGCAGGTCCTCGCTTCGGGCCCGAGCCTCACCGATTCCAAGATTACGGCTCGCTTGATCATCAGCAATTAGCCCAACGCGCAGCCTTGGATGGGCGTTACCCTGACCTTTCCCTGGGGCGAGAAGCAGGCGGACAACGAGGAATCGGGACTCGGCGTCCACTACCCGTGTAAGTGATTCCATCTAACCCCACTTCGACTCTGTTTACTGACATTGCACCAGTTCACCCCGAGCCGCAGACGGCAGAAAAGCTCGACGAGATCCGGATCCATCTTAGATTTCTTGCCGGGCTGGCTCCGACATCGTGGCCCTGTTTTGGCAACGCCAAGGGGACTGACGAAAGATGGACGTCTGTGCGCGTCTCGCCGCAGCCGGATACCAATGTCGAAGTCATCGGCTTTGGGACACCCTTCGAAACCCAGGACAACGAACTGGACAGATGGGTGGACGACTGCGAGCCTATCGTCAGCGGCTTCTCTCTGCTAGATTTGTTCAGATCCACAAAAGATTCCACATTGTCCCGCGCCACCAACATGCACCGGCCGGACATGTATGGGGTGTGGGGGCAATACTCTGTTGCCGTGCATGATGACCGGGGATTCCAAGCAGTGGATGCCCGCGGTCAAAGACTGGGAACGAGCAAGACGCGGACAAGAACCTCCGTCATGTCTTTTCCCGGGACGGAAGGGTCTCGGCAATGGAGTACCTACAAGCCTAGGGCATTCCGATATAGCGGCCTCCAAGCCCAGCTCCGCATGGCAGAGGGGCTGTTCGACATGATGGCCTAGCTCATCTACAAGGACGTGCCCTTCACATATGCCGAGTCCTGCCAAGTATCGTCCCCGGCGTTCAAGGACGGACGCGAGCTGGAGTCATTCATCCAGGAACGTCACCATACACAACAAACCAACTCCGTGCCCGTAGGCGGCAAGTAGCCTCGCATCCGGATCCGCACCCGCGCCCGCTCCCGCACCGCCCGCAGGACTAGAAAACACAAAGACACATCCGCTCAGGTTCCGCCGCCGCACTTTTCTTCACCGTCTTGACAAGCGGCTTGAACGCCGTCGGGGCTGGCGCGGACAATCAGCTTCGCCTGGCCACCACGAAATGGAGGCAGCGGGTGCCTTGGTGCGGAGGATGGCTTGCTTCCCCAAGGACAGACCGCAGCACCACATCGACAACTGCTCAGCCCGTCCCAGTACGCACAACAGAGATTTTGCCATCGCATTGCTGCCTTCGCTGCACCCGGCCGTGTTGTCAAGAGCATCGGGACCAGGACTGAACATAAACTATTCTTGTTCCTGACGATGGCCAGCGTCAGGATCCCCGTCTCGGCGTCCCATCTGGACTCCTCCCCGACAGGGATAGCGAGCAGCGGCGACGCCACCACGCGGGTCTCGGCGAGGAGGGCACAGCATTCCCATATCATGCGGCAGGCTCGCGCCCGCCACGACGGAGAGGACGTCGCCCTCGACGACGCCCTCGGGCTTCGGCGTGAGTGCGAGGCGGGATGTATCTGTCGGGTCGGGACGGGAGCCGTCGGGGCCGCGATTTGGTAGCTGACGGTCTGCTGCGTCTCCTTGGTTGAGAGCCGGATGTCGAAGCTGTGGCGCCGCCGTGCCGGCAGCCCACGAGTAACCACCATGTTCCCTCCGACCATGTCAGGCTTAAGACCGGCAGGCGGAGCCGTGACTGGCAGGGTCTGGAACGAGTTGGTGGGCAGGCCGCGCGAGAGTTCAATGTCGACGAACGACTCAGATGCGCTCTGACGAGAACTTTGCCGTGATCCCGGGGACGCCCTGATCGTCGTTAGTGCCAAAATCTTGCAGCGTAATGTCGACATTGCTAAAGACCACGCCACGCACCACCTCGAGCCCTGGGCAGGCAGAAGTCGGTTCTCCAGTCGCCGAAGCGCCACCTTCCCCCTCGTCGACGAGACCCATGGACACGCGGCGCACGAACACACCCTCCAGGATGTCTTTTAGGAGCGGGACCTCTCCTGCCACGCTGGCGACAACTTGGCACAGCTCTACGGCCGGGGTGATCTCGGCGAGGGGTAGACCCCGGGCCCCCTTGCCGGTCTACATCGCCGTCGCCATAAGCGCAACGCGCAGCGTCCCGTCGACCCCCAGACTCGAGCAGCACGCGCGCGTCTACGGTATCAGCCGCCGCGCCCCCAGGTCCGAGACCGCGCTGCTGGTGGTTTTGAAGAGCACCGAGATCAGCGTGGAACTGCCCGTCTGGATGTCGTCTTTCTGGAGACGGGTGGCCGCGAGGAAGGGCGCAAAGCTGCTCTGCAATGCGACGGGGCCAGTGCTGGTGGAGGGCTGGAAATCGAGGTCGCCGTCTGCGAAACCCCCGAGTTTCTCTCCCGCCTTGTCACGGTGGCGAGTGCCTGGCTGTTATTGTTTGTTGTCATGGTCGCCGTCATGACCTTCGTTGGCGGCCGCAGCGGCGGCAGCAACAGTGGTGAAGAATTCCGCATCGACGGCGTCATGCTCCGCCGCGGTTTGAGCCACTGGCCCTAGATCCATCATCCTCTTCAGCTCCAGCTTGTGCACCAACTTCACCCTCGGCGACGGGTAACCACTCCCACGTTCTCGATAGAGCTCGGTCCATCAACCTTGCTCTCCGCATCGGGCTTGCGGATCGGTCTTGGCTCCGTCAATGGCGACGACTCATCCTCCAACGGCATCGCGCTCCGCGCCACCATGTGGTTCATGATCATGTTGTCCACCAACACAAAACCTTCTCAGGATCCACAGCCGAAAACGTAAACCTAGTCGCATTCTCGCTTTCCGCATTGTATTATACCCCTGGCTGGGGCAAGTTGATCATCCCAGACCCAGGGTAGAAGCTCATCTCCTTGCCGTGCTGCATCCATCTAATCTCGAAATCCGGCAGTGGACTTCTGCGCCCCCTTGGGCTGGTAGGAATGGATGAGCCAGTTCTCGGAAGACGTCGCTGTGCGCGAGAGCAGCAGCGCGTTGCCCACCTGGACGCCGACGCCGACGCCCTCCCAGCCCTCGAGGACCTTGAGACTGGCACCCTCCGTAATCTGGTTGACAGTCGGAAACCCTGTAGTTTCGTCGAGAACAAGGTAGCAGTTCCTGAAGTGTTTCCTGCGGTGGGGACTTCCGGTGTGATCTTAAACATGACGGCTATCTTCGACTGGAGCGCTTCCATTGTCCTCCAGCATCCAAGTTCTCCATCTGCTCGTTGCCCTTTTTTCTTTTTTTCTTTTTTTCTTTTTTTTGCGAGATCGTGAAAGACCTTTGTGTTGTTGTCGCCGGGGTGTTTGAGAAGCTTTATTTCCTTGGTATCGGTCACCAAAAAGAATTTGGCCTCGTCTGAAAACAGGTAGCCCAAAATCAGGCTCGCTTCACCCTCGGCTCACCCTTGGCTCCCGGTAGCTCACACTAAGCTCACCTCCTTTTTAAAATCTTCAAGTTTACGCGAATCTCACATGTGCCAATTTTACGGCCTTTCTCCCTCACAGTGACAGAATAAGGCCTAGCAATAGCGAGGGTCCTAGAAACTGAACCCTGAACCAAACCAACAAATTTTCCTCACTAAAACGGAGGCTAAGAAATAAGCTCGATAGCGAGCGTATTCGCCTTCCGTTTAAGGAGCCTTTTATTTCTAATAGCCATATTGGGTAGATGAAGTAGCAATTTTGCTCCTACCCTTGCCTTCTTACCGCACGACTTTTTGTCTCCTAGCTGCTAACGATATATAGAGGCCCGCCGCTGCACCCTACTTCCCTATCGTACGACTGTTCTCTGTCACGGTTTTGGCAGCTCAGCACGGAAGGAGCCATCTTTTGGGCCAATCAGGTTCGTGGCTCTGCTGGCTCTGTGCGGTAAGTTATAGAGCCCACGGAGCCACCACGGTTCTATATAATGAGGAAGGCTGAAGTGCCTTTGGGGTTCTCCAGCTATCAACCAAAGTAGACAGTTAGTCTTTGCAATTGAACAGTGGTTCAGCAAGCGATCTATTGACACTCTTTGGTACTCTATCTACTCTTGGTTACTGTATGCAGCCACTCACCCCCTTGAACCTCGCCCCAAACCCCAGACGAGGATCCAGATCGTCACACCGGCCCCTTTTAGTCCGGGCCTCGGGCCAAGGCCCGGGGGAAACACACTCATTGAGACGTTGTCTATATAGGCAGCTAGGCTGAGCCTCCCTTAAGGAGCTCGGCAAGTAAGCAATACACATTCATCTGCCTCATTACTTGTGAAGGCATTCCACACGTGTGTATCAAGACAACCACCCGACCTTGTTCAAGGAGCTTACCTCTTTTTACGTGACTCAACCACTCAACTCGCGGCGTACCGCCTTGCAGTTCAGACACTCTGTGCGTGGATTGTAATACTTAGTTGAACTGACTACGTTAGCTTAGTTAGCATTGCTACACTTCCATGGTGTTCTAGCCTCCGGCTAAAACCCCCTGCTTTCTAACAAAAGCCGCTGTGGAGAAGTAAGTACGATTACCAACGGCTTTAGTGGGCGCCTGCAGTACGTGGTTAGAATTCCTCGATTTTCACTGTTTTAAGGCTTTGGGGCTGATCAAAACCCAATCTGGAAGTCGATCTGGGCCCTCCATCTAGGGAAAAGAACGTGCCCTAAAACCCCAATCCGCCCCATCCCTTCCCCCCTCCGTTAGCCAACCGGGCAGATGAGCGGATTTCGGTGCCAAATTAGGGATAGGATATGTTCTGGGAGTTTCTGCATCTCTGCACGGTCGACTGACTTGGGCAGGCTGCCTAAGCCTTGGTCTCCACGAGCCCAGAGGTTGGACATATCGCAGCAGGCTTCCAGGGCTAGAGCAATATTGTGCTGCATGAGTTACGCATCCGGACAGCCTTAACTGTTTGAGGAAGCTGCAGCTATGGTCGAGACCACCCTTTCTGCACAACCCCGCGTGCAGCCAGCCACAAACTGCTCAGACTGCAAGTAAGCTAGGCCCGCGAATCTCCGAGTTTTGAAGTGCGGGGAGTGGGGAGCTTCGGCACTTGATTCAGCGCGCCACGAAGACAACAGCGGCTGTGTTCCAGCTCGCCACATGAACGCAGACAACACAGCCTTAGCTTTCATGCACACAAAGGCACATGGTTATTCTGCACGTCAGCTACCAAGCTCCCCGTGTCTTTAAGTCTAGGGGTGGTCCGGAGCTTCGGGAGTTGATTCAGGTGGCCACGAAGCGCCAGCAACGGTTGTTTCAGCTCGCCACCGTGACTTGAACGCGAAATACAGACTGACCTATGTGTGTACGGAGGTTTTGGTCATACTGCACGCCGAGTACTGCACATAAGCGTCCTAGGGCCTCGAGTCTCCAAGTCCTTGGACAATGATGAGCTTCAGGAGTTGTGTCAGGTCGCCACGAAACAGCACCAACAATGTTTCAGCTCGCCACATGAACGCGGACAATACGACGTAGACATTTATATGTGTGGGGGCTTCCGGCAGGCAAGTTCTTTGAAGATTTTCTCCCACGTATATATTGAGAACGGTATGTGCCTCGTCCTTCCTTCCCTTCCGAGTCTCTCCACCCCAGATCACTCACGTTGCACTCTATACCATCCAACCTAGCCTAACTTCACCTCTCACACCCTGCATCGCACTCATTCACCCAGCGCCTCATCAATCGGTACCCACCAAGTCATCTCGCAGCAATGTGTCCCGTCCCACCTACTGCCATCTGGGAGGCTATTGCAGCGGACTCGGAGGCTCCGCAGGGAATGCGTGATGCCGCTGCTGCTCAGCTCCATCAAACTGCCTTGCAGGAGTCGGTCAACAAGGCCATAACCGCTGCCACGGTTGAGCCCCTGTCACACAAGAATCCCGACTTCACTTGCACCATCTTCAACCTGGACAATAAGGTCCCGTGGAACGAGTGGGACCACGGCACGCCGGGGAATCTAAAGGAACATGTGAATGAGGCCGCCCTCAAGGAGCTGCCAGGCAACCCGCTTCAGGATACCGCCAAGAAGTTTGTTGTGGCAAATCCGGACTCCGCTCACGACATGACCTTCAAGGGCCTCCATGCTGTCTACCACTTCTTTAAGACAAGATTTCGCCGCAATTCCCTTGACGACGATGGCTTGGAGATCCGCGCTTCGATCCACTGCAGCCGTGGTTACGACAACGCCTACTGGAGCACCAGCAAGCAGCAGATGGTCTTCGGCGACAGCGGACGCTTCGATGGCCGGTTCTGGCTGACACCGAGCGCTGAGACCATCGAGGAAGATCACCTCCACCCCGAAAAACGCCTCCTCCTGCCTTCTGAAAAGGGACGCTTCGACCACCTCATGAATCACCTATGGCCATATAAGCTCGATGTCATTGGGCATGAGATCACACATGGCGTCGTTGCATTCACGGCTGGCCTCGGGGATGCGCAGTGGGACGCCAAAAACTACCCTGCATTCAGCGAAGCCGCCACCTTGAACGAACACATCGCCGACTGTTTCGCCATGATGCTCAAGCACTCGGTTGCCAATCACACGCCACAGACGGGTAGCTGGGAGATGGCACCGGGTACGTGGTCTGAATATGTCGTGAAGCACAAGGGATGGACCGGAGACTTCGTTCGCACCTTCAAAAAGCCCGAGGACCCCACAAAGTCGCCTGATTCGACTCCTAAGGTCTGGGCCTGGACGGAGCGGAGCCCATGGCCCTTTGCGCAGGGAGGACAATACGGTCTGGACCCCCACATCCTATGTGGCATCCCAAACCATGCATTCTACCTCGCCGCCCTCGAGTTCAACGATTACACCTGGAAGACCGTCGGTCCGATTTGGTACGATGCTTTGCGGGATCCCGATTTCAAGGTCCCCAAGAATCAGACCTTTCTCGGCTGGAAGAAGCTCACCCTCAAGCACGCCAAGAGTCTCTTCCCTGACAAGGGAGAGGCTATTCTGACTCGAGCTTGGAACCAAGTCGGCATGGGAGCCGACTTCGAGGCGCTCGACGCCAAACGTGCCCAGTAGTTCCGGGGATGTGACCAAGGTTTGCTGATGTTTATATTCTTCTTCAACGAAAGCCGCTTCGCTCCTTTCTTCGGTGGCTAGATGCACACGTTCTGGGCCGCGTCACCTGTCAATATGATCATCACATCAGCAGCAAGATCGGATAGCAGATAGTAACAAGTAGCAAATACAGGAAACCACAATGATTCCTGAATCCCGCATTTCCATCAGTACGTCGTTGGACGATGTCTCCCTTTGGCGAGATGATGTCACATCAGTCCCCTCTGCCATTCCTATTCCGGAGGTACAATTCATCAACATCGACATCGTGAAGCATGCCTCGTGACCAGCTCTCGTCACTTTGGCGAAGCTTTGGTCCAATGACCGATATGTATACCTGCTTGGAGTTCATTATCTTGTGTGCTTTTCGTCTTCCTGTTGCCAGTGGTTCACTTGAAAGGATTAATGTCGTCTGGCGTGTACAACAGATGCTGACATCGAAAGGTTCCTGGCTTCGACATGTCCTTCGAGCTTAGATCCTCTGACAGTAGGATATGAGCCCCGTATTATGCCATGTCAACGTGAATTATTCGTTGTCGGTCAAATGCATGACGGCCCTTAGCTGGCGCACCTGCGGAAAAGGGTAAGACTGATTGCCTTCTTTGAAAATAGGTACCCGATGATGGTTGCACAGGCTGAAGGCAACCAATCACGTGGAAACACTGCGCTTCAATTCTCACACTTGCAGCGAGTGCGGGGTACACCTCAAGTTTATTACGTAGCGGCATTTTACGACATAAGCTATGTTGATATTACTCACATGCTGGAACGGCAAGACGCTCCTCGTAAATTGGCAGTCACCTATATATAATTGCCTTGCTCACCTATCGTCAATATGTCTATAGACGGTCTGTACCCTGCTCCCCCCCCGTCCCGTAATTGCGAAGTCACACTTCTTTCCTGAGCCGCCCTGATATTCTCAAGTAGCCGATCCCAAGTTCGCGTGGCCGAGCAGTACTACCGATAGCACAACAGCACCCACCTCCATTTCTTCACAATCCCGCCCTACATCGGTCCTATTCTCCACCTTCGTCTCCCTGGCTGGCACCCTGCCCCCTCTGGAAACCAGCAACGGTTCCGGTGACGAGCATGATCAAATTTTGGCCCATCTCCTGCTCAAAGACATCGGCGTCCTCGGCCAAAACCTCACTCCACTCGGCCAAGGCACATTTTTCCGCGCATCCGTGCTCTCCGACCCCGACTCCCCAGACGGCCTCGCGCAATATGTCTTCAAGCACACGATCCCGGCCGCCCGGCAGGCGCGCAACGCCGAGGACTTATTCCGCAGCCGCGTCAGGGCGATGATGCTCGAGCTGCGGGCGCTCGCCCACCCGCCCATCCGCAGGCACGAGAACATTGTCAAGCTGATGGGCATTGCATGGGAGACGGACCAGTTCGACGTGGCGCGCAAGTGGCCTGTCCTGGTCATCGAGCGGGCCACCCGCGGGACGCTGGCCAGGCTGCTCGTGAAGGAGGCGCTCCCCAGCGCGGGCGTGAGGGCGAACCTCATGCTCGACACCGCCAGCGGGCTGGAGGTCCTGCACGCGTGCGGCATCATCCACGGCGATATCAAGCTCGAGAACGTGTTGGCGTTTGATAACCCCGATCCCCGCGAAGCTCACAGCCGGCCCTTCATTGCCAAGCTGGCCGACTTTGGCGGTGCCCTATTTGACGTGTCGGCGTCTTCGGTCCTGCCGTCTGGGACCCGGCCGTGGAACGCTCCTGAATGGCGCCAGCAGCTGGACGCGGACGGGCTCCCGCTGACAGATGTCTACTCGTTGGGGTTCACTCTCTGGAGGATCCTGGCTGTCGGGAAGAATCCCTTCCTGCTTGATCGGAGCAATGCGGCTTCGCAAGCGTCATTGCTCGACTACGCAGAGACGCTAAAGGGGAATGATGCGGCCATGCAAGGGCACTTTGGGCAGATTTCGCGATTCGACACCGAGGCCGAGAGCCAACTAGCTGAGATGATTATCACGTCAACTGTTAGGAGGAACCCAGCAGACCGGAGCCTCGAGGAGACAAAGAAACATCTGGAAAAGTTTATCGGGCATTCTAGGTAGGTGACCTCAGCCCCCCTTTTCCCCCCTATGGTTGTTGGAGGGTCTAAACATGGATGGGTTGGACTAGGCCGGCCCCCAACTTCGGCGGCCTTGGTCGTCACCAACATAAGCTGCGCGATACGTTCCTACCAGTATGTTTTCTCTATCTCGTTCTCACGAATTCCTTTTTTTTTTTTACTCAACCGGGCCTGATTAAGCGACACAACCTGTGCCAAACAGTACTCGTTCCAGAGCATGAGCCGAAATATGAGCCCACCCGTTGCATCATTCATCGCAGATGAGCTCGCCCGACTCGCCATCGCGGCGCCAAACCATTCACCGTCGCTGGCCCCCACAGACGCGCTCGGCGAGGCAAAATACGGGCTGGCCGAGCTGACCTTGAATCGCATTGCCACTCCCCGCGACGAACTCGGAGACGGCAGTAACAATAGCGGTAAACCCGCCGAAACTGCGTGCTTAAGATGGCTCGTCGAGTCGGCCGAGGAAGGGTGCGAGAGGGCACAAGCGACTTTCTTCCGATACTGCCAGGCGCTCAAGCCAGAGCTGCTGGTCGACCACGGGCCGCAGCTGAGCACTTGGGTGCCGGCCGCGGCCGCAAAGGGGTACTTCCAGCCTCTTGAGGACATGAGGTTGCTGGGGATTCCCGAGGCTTCGGTCGACGAGGCGCTGCGGACGCTGCGCTTCCGATACGGCGGAGCCGGAATGCAACGGTTCGCGCTGCCCGAATCATCATCTGGGTCTTGGGCGACGTCAGCCGAAGGAATCAATCAGTATGACAGAAACTGGGTCAACCAACTCAGAACCGCCCCAGCGGCGACCATTCGGGCCGCTTTATTATCCCGGGCTGGGGACAAGGTCCTCCATATGGCTGCCTCTTGCGGGCTGCTCAAGTCGGTCACGTATCTCATCAATCACCACCACACCAGCAGTTCGACCGGCGTCAACTGTGTCAATGTCAGGGGCGAGACGCCTCTGCTCCTCGCGTGCCGATCGGGGCACTATTTCTCCGCCATGGAGCTGCTCGAGGCTGGAGCGGATCCAAGTCTAGCCAACGACCAGGGAGAAACACCCCTGCACTGGCTCATGTCGTTTGACGACAAGTATGTGCCTGAGGTCTGCCAACGTCTGGTGGCGGGGCTCCAAGGGAAGAATGACGTCGTCGACGGCGCGGCCTCGGAATTTGGCTATATTTACTGTGCTGAAAATAAATTCGTAGCTGGAACTCCGCTGATGCGTGCGGTCGCGAGGAATCGGCTGACAGCTGTCCGTGCCTTGCTCGATGCTGGCGCCGACCCGCTGGCCATGGTCCGCGGAGATTCTGCTATGTACCTAGCCGCGCGACTGCATTATCCTGACGCACTAGATGTGTTGCTCCGCAGAGTGCCCCGGCAGTCTCTTGGCCGGGCGTCGGACGAGGGTAGCATTGTCCGTTCATTGCTGTTTTGGTCCATCCGCGGCGGCAGTCTGGATGGCTCCGGGACGCCGTTCTCTAGGATTAAACGACACGGTGCCGCATGGCGCGACCGGGCTCGGAGGACGCTCGAAATCTTGGTCCGTCTTTGCTGCTCCGAGGACAAGGGCGACACGGAGGAGGATTCCTGGCCAAGAGCGCTCGCTCTTGCCGTCGCAGCTCAGGGAGCCGAAGAGGACATAGTTGAGTTCCTGCTGGGCCATGGCTGCATGGACAAGATCAACGAGCCGGCCCAGGTGCTCATGGAACCCGCGGCTCCCTGCACCCCGCTGAACGTCTCCATCGCGTCGAGGAACCTGCCGGTGTTTTGCTTGCTTGTCAGAAACGGCGCCGACACGCACGCTCTCACCCCCGAAGGACATACCATGCTGTATGAATGTGCGAGGCATTTGCACAGCGGGACTGAGTTCGCAAGTGCGCTGATCGAAGCAGGCGTGGCTGTTAACAAGACTCCAGCAGGCTATGAAACACCGTTTGCTTGCGCACTGCGCAACCGATGCTTCAAGCTGGCCGAGTTCCTTTGGGACGCCGGCGCTGATGTCAACATTGAATATTCGGACGGCGGTTTCATGTCGAAGTCGGCAAATCACACGCTTCTGGGAAACCTCGTCGCAGAATATAACATGGGCTCTTTGGCATGCTTGCGCTTTCTCTTGCGTCCGAGACCTGGAAAATCTACCGCAGACTTTGTCGTATCCCGCTCACTGGGGATCACGGTGCTCCATATTCTTGCCATGGCCCCGTACTCGTTGCAGAGGGACTATGATGTTGGACTCATTCTCGGTTGTATCCTCGACCATTTCCAGCCAACCGCTGAGCAGCTCTCTGCAGCGCCGTATTCCTCACCGTTGGCCGGATACACAGCACTTCACGTCGCGGTTCTCGTCAGTAATGCGGCCGTCGCGTATGGCCTACTGGACGCGTTGCGAGGCTACCTTTCGGTGGCGGTCCAGATGCTCCACGCAGATCCGCTGCGGAGAATCCACTCCTGGGAGGCCGAGCTAGACCTACACCAGTTGTTACACCCGGATGAGCCAAGGGCGGCACGCGTTTCCATGACGTCTGCTTTGGCACAACCGCCGTCTCCCGGCAAACAGGTAACCATGATTCTCACCGATAATGTCGAGACGCCGCTTCATCGAGCTGCCGCGCGGGGAAACCTCATTCGGGTTATTGAGCTTCTCGAGATCGGCTGGTCGGAGAAGCAGAGAGACAAAGCAACGGGATGTACGCCGTCCGAACTTGCAGAGCGGAATGGGCACTTGCATTTACAGGAGGTGTTCGCAAGGGCCGACGATATTCAACGGATGGGCCGGAAGTACGCCCTGAAAGATGTCCTTCTTGAGCCGATGATCCACCTGGAGGAGCAGAGAGGACTTTGTTTGTTTCAGAAGGAGCTCTGCCGGCTGCCTGATGCCACGGGTATATCACACCCGAGGCGCCAACACCCAGGTGACGATAAGACCGGAAGCTCCATCAATGATGCTACCGAATCGGACATCCAAGGGCCCCCGAAGCAAATCCTTGACATCTTGAAACAGGATGATAAATTTGGGCGCACCATTCTGCACAAGGCAGCACAGAGCGGCGATGTGGCTCTCTTGAGATCTCTGCTCGACCACGACAGGGATGCTAGTAAACGAGCGATCCTACTTGCCGACGACTTGGGCCAGACACCACTACACCACGCATCAGGGGTTTCAGAGGTGGCGGTCAATGTTTTGTTGGAGCAGCTGGTCCCCGACCTTGTTAAAATAAAGCAGGTTCTCATGGCTAAAGACCAGTACGGCCGCATTCCCTTACATATAGCGGTGGAGGCTAAGAGAGCAGATATAGCACAACTCCTTCTGAGTGCTTGCCATGACGTGGAATTTGCTCGTGATATGATTTGTCGGGAAGATCAGGAAGGCTCATCGCCATGGAAAATGGTCCGAACATCTGGCGAGGGCAAGGACGAGTTGTGGCGGGTCCTTGACGAATACTTCGTTCCCGCGTAGGTGTAAACGTGGAAAATATATGTTATTAGATGAAGGATAGAAACAGGAAAATTTCTGCCTTTGGCGCTTTATAATTTATTACACGTGAGTCAACAGTGAACAAGTCCCCACAATGGCTACTAAAACCCTATACCGTTATTATAAGACGCATCTGTCGAGCTCGCGGATCACGCGCTGCCGAAAGGATTCATGCAGACGATCGGGGTCATCATCGCTGACCCCAAAGCTTCCATTCAAACAAACATCGACGACGTCGCGATATATGATCCCCAGTCTAAACCCAACATCCGCCAGAGATCCAGGCGAATCATACTCCTTCAAGATCTCGCGCACCCTCTTGATGTCTTCTTCCAAGCACTCTTTCCCTTTTAGTTCACTGCGTTTCGCGAGCAGCTTCGCCAACGGCTTCCAGCAGGCAATTTCTACCATGACGATGCCCAGGCTGTAGTAGTCGTGGAGTCGGCGGAACGCCGTCGTGGGATCGCGGAGGGCGTCGGGGTGGCGGTATAGGTTGAGGTGTTTGTCTCTGTGTCCCACGTATGGCGGTCAGAAATAGGCATCTATGCAGCATTGGACTCGCGAACAAGGCCTGAAGCTGAATCCTTCCAGCAAATGCTCACATGGGTTTCTCGGAGTACTCATTTGGCCCGTCACGACGGGCGTAGTCGAAGCCCACAACGCGGGGGCATGTCAGGTTGGGCCTTCCGCCAAGGCGAGCCGGGAAGAAGATGATATGGTCGCTCCGAAGGCCCTTGTGCAGCCAGTTTTTCTTGTGAATGTCCAAGAGCGTTCGCGCCAGCGCCAGCGCGAGACGGACTCGATCGCCGGCGAGAGGGTGGGACGTGTTGTACGCTTCGAACAGGGAAATAAACTCGATGCCATTTCCTGATGATAGAGAGGATGGGATAGCGACGCATTCGGGTGGCAGGTGGTAGACAAAGTAGAATTGGGCTGTGGCCTGGTCATCGTACCAGCCTTTGCACTTGAGGAGATGCGAATTGCTATCGGCAGCAGGCTCGAACCCATGCAGGACTCGGGCGAGCTCCTTAATCCGATCGTATACCTTAGAGCCGGCCTTGTTGTCGGGGTTGCTGGCGTAGTCCTTTGGTTCGAGCAAGACCAATTCCGGCAAGTCCGTGTGGCGGCTCGTGTGCCAGGCGAGACGCAAGCCGTTTGCATCGACGGCCGGCGAGGCTCTGTAGGTGCCGGAGCTGCGCTCGGTAATTTCTTGTTTTCGGAGATCAATACTGTTTTCCATTCTGCCAGCAATTGAATGTTTTAGCGATGACTGACAGCTTCAACGAGAGAGACAAACGAACGGATGGAGTTGGGATTTCCTGCTGAGCGTGAAACCTAGACAGAGTCTTGCCAGAGGCTGCTTCAACAAGCCGCACTTTGGGAATGAGGGGAAAATCCCGCGGCTGCCTAGCGCGACGCAGATGCTTGTCACTCTTAAGGGGCTGGCTGAGGGAACGCCCCAATTGGACGCGGTGATGGCTGGCAGACCACCGGCTAGCGACGCCGTGCAGTGAGGCTGGGTGCCGTCACCCTGAAACTGACCTTCCCCAAAATCACATTATCTTGTCACAAACTTTTCTAAAAGAAAAAGAACATAGAGAAATTGAAAAAATAAAAGAAGAAGGAAAAGGGAAAAGGGAAAAGGGAAAAGGGAAAAGGGAAAAGGGAAAAGGGAAAAGGGAAAAGGGAAAAGGGAAAAGGGAAAAGGGAAAGGGAAAGGGGAAAGGGAAAGGGAAAGGGGAAAAGAGATACGCAAGGCAATCATTCATTCAGTTCTATTTAATTTAGGACTAAATATTTTATGAGCTCCACTCCTTGATATCGAAACAAATCACAATGTAAACGGAACGAAGTTTTCAACGGGCTTTTTTGCCCAAGAGATTTCCCATAGCGCGATGAAGGAGCAGCCGAGTAAACCCACTATCATAATCAGCGATTGCACACCGCTTCTAAGATGCAACCAAGGTGAGTACGGCAAAGTTGCTTTGATCGGAGCCCGTACTACTGCGCCTTATCGGTTTCGTTCGTACCCAGCGCGGTCAAAGTGAGAGACTGTCTGCCAATTTGAAATGGATTTATAGACAATTCTGCTCTGAGCGCGGGATTTTTCTGCGAATACTCGTAAACGTGGTTGGATCCACGCGTGGAAAGACTAATCCGGGCCATACATGGGCAATGCCAATGGCGAGCGTTGCAGAGGCCATGTGGAGGTCAAAAAGATGAGTGACGTATCAAATGGAGACGATGACATCGACGCCGATTGAAAATATGTCGAGAATGGCTGATTCGAGGAGTCGAGTCATTGGGCTGGCTTGTTCGACAGACTTGACTAACTCCCCCGTGCCCTTGTGTGCTGTGGAAGTCCATCGACAGCCTCATGACGTGACGGAAGGCAAGGTCACAGATCCCCTTGTACGAATGATTCCGCACTTCCTCCAGTGCAAATTGTTTTATCCATTCCAATCCAACCAGACTGTCGAGCCACCTCCAGACTATCCTGACTAGCACCTCCCTCCATGGCAGAATCTTGAGGGCCAGTCTGTCTATTATAATGCCGAGCTGTCGAGGAATGAAGACCAATACATTTCTGCGAGTGCCAGCTTATCACCGATGATGCATTATAACTCCGATACCCTCTTCGTTCAAGTGGTTGGTTCTATTATGTTCCGTAATCACTGGCCGGACTATTAGCTCAGCCCAGGAATGAGCCTTCCAACCGCATGTCTTGGCCGTTTCCAATTCGGCATGTCACCGTTACAAGGGATGGAGTTACATCGACTCTAAACGCGGCTTTGTCTTTCATCAAAGTGTGCGGGCCCTGGTTTGGGCTATGACTAGCCTCCCTGCTATCATCAAAGCTTGATATTCTCAGTCCTTTCTTACATCCTTCAGGCAAATGACTTTGGCAGGACGAGCGAGCGAGTGCATATAAACACTCTTTCCATCGTCCAAGATTGTGATGTTGTGCACGCACATTGATCCTCTGCTTCTCCCTCAACGACATGGGCTTCACCCCAGCTCAAGCACACACCAACCTTGCCAAGTATCGCATTCTGTCACCAAAAATGTAGACTGCGCGTTTCCCCATTACGGCTCGGGGCCAAGTTGTATCGGCGATGCCTGGAGCAAGAAAATGGGGCCCTTAAGCAAAGAGGGGGCATTTGAGCTCCTCGATGCATTCGTCGCCGCTGGCGGCAGCTTTATCGATACCGCAAGCAACTACAGTACAAGCAAAGTGAGAAATGGATTGGCGAGTGGACGGCGGCTCGCAAAGCCGCGACCAGTTCATCATCGCTACGAAGGTACGCCTTCCATCGCAACATGTCTACCGAACGTTGTTAGTGCTTACACTCTGCAGCATACGACGGACTACCAAACCTACGCAGTTGGCAAGAATAACGCGCTCAACGCCGTCGGCAACTAGAAGCGCAATATGTTCTTCAGCCTGCGGGACTCACTCGCTAATCCATAAACTGACTGGATCGACATTTTGTACCTACATTGGTGGGAGTACACCACAATCATCGAAGAAGCCATGGACGGGCTCGATATTTTGGTTAAGCAAGGGAAGGTTATGTATCTCGGCATCTTAGACACGCCCGCTTGAGTCGTGTCCGCTGTCAATACGTACGCCCCAGCCTAGGGAAAGATGCCTTTCGTCATTTACTAGGGCCGCTGGAATATCATGGTCTGAGAACTAGAGCGTGAGATCCTACCCATGGGGCGCCACTTTAGTGTGCCCATTGCGCCGTGGGATGTGTGGGGTGGGGGGAAGTTTAAGAGCAAGGCTCAGGCCGAGTAGCGCCGGAATGATAGTAGCCGACGAGCATCTTAGCGTTTCTATATCAAAAAGATTTCATAATCTAAAGAACGAAATAACCACTATCTATTACTAATTAATATTTTATAGTATTAATTTGGAGAGTAGTGTTACGGTTTTCATATGCAGCTAATAGTGGGGCGGCACAGTTGCTTGAAGCGGGACCGCCTCAGCTAGTCATTACCGACAGGGAGTCAACCAATCAAAAGGACCCGGGCAGGGAGACAAGACACACCGGGTCCTGAGCCGGAAGGAACCAATCAAGAAGGACCCGGAGTCTGAGAGACCCGGAGCCGGGTCCCCAATGGGCCGGGTCCATTGGTGTACACAGACTATATAAGCAGTTAGGCTGAGCCTCCCTTAAGGAGCTCCACACACAGAGTGTCTGAACTGCAAGGCGGTACGCCGTGAGTTGGATGGTTGAGTCACGTAGGGAAGGTAAGCTCCTTGAACAAGGTCGATTGAGAGTACTGATACACACGTGTGGAATGCCTTCACAAGCAATGAAGTAGATGAATGTGTATTGCTTACTTGCCGAGCTCCATAAGGGAGGCTCGGCCTAATTGTTTACATAGGCTAAGTCGCTCTGTCTGCTCTGTCAACAGAGCAGAGGGAGCGACTTCCTGATTGGTCGTCGCAGTGCTCTGTGTGCTCTCTTGATAGAGCACTCAGAGCATCTCCTAATTAACCGATCCAAGAGTGACAGGATTGGTTGGCCCGTTCCCAGGGCCCCACCTCGATGCATGCCAAGATCGCAAATCGTGACATGTGAGGATCTGGATCCTCGTCTCAGGGTTTGGGGTGAGGTTCAAGGGGGTGAGTGGTCGCACTCAGTAACCAAGGGTAGATAGAGTTTCAAAGAGTAAATAGATGCTTGCTGAACCACTATTCAATTGCAAAGACTAAACTGCCTACTTTGGTTGATAGCTAAAGAACCACAAAGCTTCTCCAGCTCTCATCATTCTGTAGAACCAACATGGCCCTGTTGCTGTGACTATGGCCCCCTTGGGTTGGGTCCCTCCCTTGTGTAACCAGGGCCACTTGGTCCGTGCGCCAGCTCATGCGGGGCACCCGCATGAGCCTTTGCAGGCCCCGCAACCCTCCTCCAATGAGGATCGTGACACGATGCCCCCTCCTTCAAGGGCTTCGTCCCGAAGACCGGCTGCCCGGTTGGGTTCTACTCTTTCTCTTCCGCCATCATTCTATCGAACCCCAGACCCAGTAAGTAACCTCCTCCATCTTTACTGAAAATGCCTCCCGTACGCAAGCGTCGTTCTGGTCACCAGCGCCGCCAGCGTCTTGCTGCCGTTGCTAACTTCTCAGGCTCCAAAATGCCCAAGTATTCTCGTTGCCGTGATCGCAGTCTTACCTGCAAAGCGTCGCCTTCTGCCACCAAGTGTGGCAATCGCACCAAGTCCCAGTCTTCCTGTGACCTCGATGGTCCTGACTGTGCGTTCCTCCTTTCCCGCCGTTTCTCTTTCCGCGCTGACCGCCATGGGGTCTGCGTTCAAATCTCAAATGGAGCTCCTCAAGTCCCCAGAAGCCCAGGCTTTTGCCGAGCTTTCCCGGGCCCAGGCCAAGCTCATGCGCCTGCGCCGTCAACAGGAGGCTCTCCAAGAAAAATTCGAGAAGGTCTTGGTCAATGAGACCCTGGCGATCGCCGAGTTGGACGAGGAGGAGGCCGTCGCGGCTTCCTCGAGTGCCCCCGGCGCCCGCTGCTCCGGAGTTCTCCACCCCTGATCTTGATTGGGCTGCCCTCGATCCTTCCCTACTGGAGGGTCTCGGGATGGCGGCTCTTTCTCCTGTAGCTCCTTCGGAGTGTAATGACGGTGGTTTCCGTTCTCGTGTTTTAACAAATGAAATTTGGGTTGCTGGCGCAGTGGTTAGCGCATCCGACTTCCGTCGAACGGGCAATCCTCAGTTTTGGGCTGGGGATTTCCCGTTCGGTGTTCAGGAGGTTGTGGGTCCGAGTCCCACGCGGCTCATCTTTTTGGTTTATCGGGGTTCTTTTGATGGAACTCCTTTTTCTTTTCTTCGTAGTTTAGTAGGTTAGCCGAGGGCTCCTAGCTATTGTCCGCCGAAGGGTAGCTCTCCTACTTAACGAAGTATTAAGCCCCTCGTCCGACTTTCTGTGACGATCTGGATCCTCGTCAAGGGGTACGGGGTGAGGCTCAAGGGGGTGAGTGGCCACACACAGTAACCAAGAGTGGATAGAGTATCAAAGAGTAAATAGATCGCTTGCTGAACCACGGTTCAATTGCAAAGACTAAACTGTCTACTTGAGTTGATAGCTGAAGAACCACAAAGGCTCTTCAGCTCTCTGGTTTATATACATCATGGTGGCCCCCTTGCTTCATTTGCTTGTGAAGGCATTCCACACGTGTGTATCAATACTCTCAACCGACCTTGTTCAAGGAGCTTACCTTCCCTACGTGACCCAACCACCCAACCCTTGGCTTACCGCCTTGCAGTTCAGACACCCTGCGTGTGGATTGTAATATCTTAAACTTTGCTATATAGTAGCTATACTACGGGGTAGGTAATAGTTCGATTGCCACTGACCCAAGTACGGACCGTTCAACTCATTACTATTTTGCCATTATTTCCCAGTGTCTCCTCTGCCGTACTGACACTCCACCTTCCGCCCGTCATGCAGTCTCGGCTTGCAATTGCCCAAACAATTGCAGCCACAAAGACGGTTCAAGCTGCCGATACTATGCGGGCCCCTCTGACAGTTCGCAAGTCATTCATGGCGGTGTGTGGCCCACACATCTTAACGATCACATGGACTGCTAATTTCAGCCGTCAGTTATAAGTGTACACTCGCGTTAACGGCACCTTGAAATATATCGCAACGTAGGGACAAATCTATTAGTATCAGCGATTTGAAAAAGAGGGAAAAGGAAGAGTTAGGGCGGTGTTTGAAATACGAAGGCAGGTTAAAAGGTTTAAGACAAAAGATATTGTACTACAACGAATAGTTCTGAATTGCTCTGAGAAACAAAACATGTCCCACCATATTCTACATTGAGGTCACCTCACGAATTGGCTCCAGGATCTGGGAGGGGAAAACACGTCGATTGTCAAGACTGGCGTGGAAGGCGGCAGTACGATCTACTCACCCATGTACCTAGATACTAGCAAGCCACCAGTTCTTTGAAGAAAAAAACCTCCCAAAATAAAAACAGTGGCCAGGTTCTGGATGTGGGGAATGAGACGCTGGGGGCAAGAAAAAAGAAAGAACAGCAAATCTGTTCCTAAGAGTTAACTGATTCCTTCCCCGTCTCCCTTCCCACGGCCACAAGGCATGGCTAGTCACTAGGCCATGATAGCCCGTCTAGCTCCAACAGGCGAGCCGGCCGCGCTCGTGCTTCTCTTCTCCTCATCAGGCAACGTGATGGGCGTGATGGGCCCGTAGCCTTCGTCGGGAATCCGGGGCTCAACGGGCGCCGTATCGACCCCGATGTCCGTATCGTTGCTCGGGGCTTCTCTCCAGGTGCAGCCGATCTCAGTCCACTGGCTGTACCACATGCCGCCGGCGCTCTGATCCTCGGGACCTCTGATCCACTGGTAGTAGCTTCGCGCGAGGCACCGCTTGCTGCCGCCGTTGACCCTGAAGTGGCCTCGCGAAGCGCCCCAGTCGAAGCACATCTCGCTGATGCCCGGGACAGTCCAGTAAAAACATCCCTTGGTAACACAAAGGTAGGCAGTCGGTCGGTCAGTGAATTGCCCGATTGGAAAGGCCAGGGACATAGGTAGGTAGGTACTAGTAGGGCAGACTTACATCGTTGATTTCTCGATTAACGTAGTTCCAGCCATCCTCGTGGTGAAAGACTCCTCGCGTGTTGAAGTACTGCGAGACGCCTTCCACCCAGATTGCGGCAGCTGCATGGAAGGTGGCGAGGCCAATAGCAATAGCGTTGAACCGCATCGTGGTTGTATTCTTGCAAAAGCTGTCAGTTTTGTGGGCAAAAAAGGGGGAAGAAATGAGTAAGTACTACGTGCTTGGAGATTCGAGCCAGGAAGGCCGGATGGGATGTTTGAGAAGGGATAGATGGGCGATGATGAGAGAGGGAACTGCAATCTAACTAGAAAACATGGGATTTAAATACTTTTCTGAAGCCATGTAAAACTAGGCATTCCCTCGTTTTGGTTTTTGCCGACTTCAACCTCATCTCTAGCCAATGTTGTTAGTCTGCACCGTCATGTCAAAGTCCCACCCCAACAGAAGAAAGTTGTGCCCAAGATAGGAACCGAACCGTGCCGTACAGGCCGTGCTCATGCCATGATGGCTCTCGTCAAGATGGAGGATCCGAACCGATCCCCAATGCAGTTAAATAGCCCAAGTTGCACACTGCGAGGACAGTGGATTTTGGTCGCGTTTTTTAGTGATTCAGATGGACTCAGCAGGACCGTCGTCATAATTCGCACCAACCATCACCTTGAACCCCTTCAAGACCATGTGTGGACCGTGTATGGCGTTGAAGAAGCAGAACACACAATTATGAGAACGGGAAATGCAATATGAAGTCTTTTTGGCACAGTGGTGGTAAATCACCTTGAGAGGTACCTAACCCCTGAGTGGTGACAGAATAACGTATCATCTGACTCTTGGAAGTTTGGTGGGTGGCAAGGGGCATATTTCGTACAGCACATACAGTGTGCAAACCCTCCTACGCCCCCTGACGCCACTGTACCGTCTGTGCAGATTCCTTCCAGATTATTGCATACGAGACCCATAGGAAAAAAAACCCAACTGTATACCTATCCTCTGCGCGATGGACCCAACAGCTGCCAACGGCCACCAACAAACGCCGCCCCAACCGCCCTGGCTGCTACGCATACATGCCCAGCCACCAAAAAAGTGGCCGTCCGTCCTCATAAACAAATCTTGCCTCGCCCATAACAGACATAAAATGCACCGCTAAGCACGTTGCACGGCAGCGGTCAGCGAGGGGATACTTGTCCTTCAGCTCGTGTCTATACGTCTTTAACGCTACTCTCTGCCCATAATCCTCGCCAACGGAACCAACTTCAGCCTTGGCATCAGCTGAAGTCCCAGTTTAGAAAGGAAATATTGAAGTTTTGAACCAACTACATTATATCCATGCCAATGATGTTGCAATAAAAACTAGGTAGGTAGGCAGCAGAATAAGACGGATGTCGGCCATTTAAACTTGAGGCCTCTGTGAGTGTTCAAATCAGGGGCATGCGAGGAGGTCCAACTCCGACTCGGAGAACATGGGTTCATGGATGGACCCGGATAGCTTTTGGACACTAACACAACACTTAGCACCAGCCAACATTTTCCGAGACGGAATTCGAAATCCGGCAGTCCGATGCTTCTTTAAAATTGATTAGAATGGTATGAAGTTTTTTCATCGCATAATTCAAGGCGTCTTTGTCGGAAATGATACCCAATGCTTTGTCGAGCTTCACTCAGATACGAACCGCGAAGCGCTCGCTCACATCGTCACATCGTGTCTTCCCCATCCCACTCATACAAGCATGCATTTCTATATACAGTTCGGAGCATCATCGCCTGATATGCCATGGCAAAGCTGGCTAGCATCTAGCAGGGGTCCCTAGGATTTACATGCGCCAATGACAAAACATCCAACATCAGGAAGGATAACAAAGAGATTCGCGAAAGACAAACAGCCGCCCCAGAATCAAACTCAACGAAAGGTGACTTGAAATTCATCAACACGAGCAATCAATGGCGTTTCTTTACCCAATCATAGCTTGCTGTTAGCCTTGTTGTTGGTGTTTCCAGTGTTGGCCTTGTTGCCTGCATTGGCAGTATTCCCGGTGTTGGCAGTGTTGGCAGTGCCGGCGTTGGCGTTTCCCTTGTTTCCTTTGCTCCTCCCGCTGGCCTTGGTAGTAGTGGTAGCAGCAGCGGCAGCCGTGGTCGTGCTAACCAGGCCAGCTGCCGAATCCGTGACAGGAGTGGCGACTGCACCAGCACCACCAGCCGCGCCGCCGTTAACGCCAAGTGGCGTCGTGGTGGGAGATGCCTTGGTGACGACGCTGTCGCCGAGGATGGCCTTCACGGCTGCGGCATTCTGCTCGGCCTGCGTGCTGCCGGCGTCCTGGTTTGCCTTGATGGCCTTGGGCAAGTCCTGGATATTGACGGCAACCTGGCCGAGCACGCCGTCCAGCGGGTCGGCTGTTGCGATGTTCTCGGGCGTGTTGACTTTGGGGGTGGTGTCGATCTGCTGGACGGCGAAGCATCCGCCAAAGGGGCCGGCAACGGCATTGTTGCGGCAACGCACGGTGCAAATGTCGCCTGTCGAGGCTGTTGGGATGGTGTGTCAGCAGAAAGTGAAGAAGAGGATGTGAAGGGGAGATGTACAAACCTCCAGTGCAGGTGAACTTGTCTGGCATTGTCACTGTGATGTTGAAGTCCTGCGCCTTGGCCTGCGAAAGCCCGTTGACGCCCGGTACGTTGTTGGTGACGGTTAGGTTCTGGCTGATAAGGCCCGAGTTGCTCGTCTCGTCTAGATCGCAGACGTATGGCCCCGCACCGTCGGCATTGACCTGGTGGATGGTGACAGTAATCTTACTTCCCGACTTGACCTGGGTCACAGCGTTCGCGGCGAGGGCATTCTCAGTGTTCTCTCCGATGTCGATGTTTCCAGCAAGTTGTGTCCGCCCGCACTTGTTCACCACGTTGGCGAGAATCTCGGCGTCCCGGATGATGGTGGCATCCAGTTGGCATGGGCTGATAGTCGTGCAGTTCCTCGCGATGCCCTCGTTGACTTGGAATCCGACCGATGGCGGGGATCCCGACTCTCCCTGCGCGCCCAGAATCACACCGTGGGCCTCAGCAAGGGCGAGGAATGCCGCCAGCGGCAGAGCGCAAGACAGATGCATGATGGCGAAAGGGAGTGAAGATATGAACAAACAAAGATGGCCAGTAATTACAACGAAGGGGGAGGCACAGCCTGGAGGAAACAAGAAGAAAAAAAAGAGTGGAAGAAACAACGAGATCAGTCAAGGGAAAGATACTGAATGATAGTAAGCTACATTTTCTCTATGAAGGCGCCCGAACCTCATATTTGTATCTGCTCGAGTGCCCCAAAACAGATGTCCATCCGATGGTGCAATGGCTGCCCCTGGCTCCAGCAACGCAATTATATTCCTTTCTAGCTTCAAAGGATGGGTCTCATCCCGCTAGGGTGCAAGGGGTTTGACTACCTTGGTACCCGGCTAAGCTAGGGGAAACGCTTATTTGCTAAGCTTTGCACGGGGGGCCAGCTACCTTGAGAAAGGGGAATTAGAGTCCGCCAATATACTGTCGACAGCATTCCCGGTATTGCCGGGCAAACCCGTAGGCGCGGGCGCTATGATGCTTGATGATAATGGATACGGAGTGGATGCCAGCGTCGAAACCTAGATGTGAATCACGTTGAAACAGACTCTGGGTCCACCAACTCGAAAGGATCGAACGGGTGAAGAGTGAGTGTCGAAGGTGCTCCCTGTGATTGACGGTGGAGTTGGCACTTACACAGGGGTCCATCGGATAATGACTAGTAGTGGTGAGACGGTTGAACTAGACAAAGCTAGGTTAGGGAGGTGAACTATCACCTCGTCGTCTCGCGTGAGTGGAACCAAATTCAGCACAAGGCGTTTTGGGGTTCCAAAGGGCCCATCGTAGACATACCAATTAGCTGCAACGGGAAACTTCAAAATGCTGGGGTCGCGGATGATCGGAAGGTCATAATCGGTCGTGGATCCGCGCTGCGTCGGCGATCCGCTTCCATTGAACAAGTCGCGGCAAGTCACACCGTAATCTGTCGTCCAGTTGCATTGCCAAGTCGAACACGCGAGAGTTTGGCAACTGCAAGCGGGCGAGAAGATGGAGCCACTTCTCCAAAACCTCCATTTGTGGAGTGTTTCAACGGCTTTCCTGAGGCAGCACGTGTGGAGAAAGCCCCACAGTTCGCCGACAGAATCACGCAACGGACCAAGGCAGCGTCGACTGAACTCGTTTTGAGGGTCAAGGGGCTGACTACCAAGACAGCGCCAGGCGTGACAGCTGCGACACATATCAGCAACTATTCCTTCCTCGATTATTCAAATATTCTTGCTTCCGAGTGCCAACACCCTCTCAACACCAATCGCCATCCTCTTCCTCTTCAAAATACCTACGCAACATGCTTACGACGTAGTATGAGAAGGTTTTGCCAAAAACAGCTGAAGCCTAGATTTAATAGGCCATTGTGACGATCTGGATCCTCGCCAAGGGGTACGGGGTGAGGCTCAAGGGGGTGAGTGGTCACACACAGTAACCAAGAGTGGATAGAGTATCAAAGAGTAAATAGATCGCTTGCTGAATCACAGTTCAATTGCAAAGACTAAACTGTCTACTTTGGTTGATAGCTGAAGAACCACAAAGGCTCTTCAGCCTCTGCTTATATAGAGCCATGGTGGCTCTGTTGGCTCTGTCTTCCTTGACACAGGGCCCGCAGAGCCACTCCCCTGATTGGCCCAAAAGATGGCTCCGTGGGCTCTGTCCTAACGGCACAGAGCCACCAGAGCCATGTGGTCCGTGCCCCGTGACATGCAGGCCAACCTGCATGACGTTTGCCCGTCCCCACAGAGCTCCCCCAATCAAGATCGTGACATTAAGCTCTACCTCTCTTCGTAGTTGGTCGCTATAGCCGATGATTCGCTTAACTATTATTATTATCCCATCCGGATTTAGCCGTCGTACCGGAAAACAGTCGTAGCTCAATTTCTCATGCATATGCGGGAGGTAGGTATCGTCGTAGCAAGCTGTCCACAATATCTCTTTATGTAAGGGGTGGTTCGGGTTCAAGATTTCATGTCACGATTCGTGACGCAGCTTAGTGGAGCCGTCAAGGGCGCAGAACCAATCAGGGCCGTGCTCTGTGAGCTCTCCAACAGAGCACGCAGAGCAAAGATATGACTTATATAAACAAGTAGGCCGAGCTCTCCTTACGAGACTCGGCAAGTAAGCAATACACATTCATCTTCTTCATTGCTTGTGAAGGCAATCTACATTGTGTGTATCAAGACTTCCACCCGCATTGTTCAAGGAGCTTGCCTTCCCTACGTGACGCACCCACCCAACCCACGGCGTACCACCTTGCAGTTCAGACACTCTGTGTGTGGATTGTAATATTTCAGCATCCACTTGTAGGGCTAAATAGGTTGATCCTAGCATCTCCCTAAGCAAGCCTGTCGTAGTGAGTGTGAGTCCTTCGACCGTGAACACCACTTCTCCCGCTTCCGGACTATAGACCTCGTCTAGGTCCATGATTGCGAATTCGGCCTCTTGGAGGTGCTCGTCCCCTAGGTAGTTATCTTAATGCTCGTCGTAGTAATCGTCTCCGAGGTCCTCCTCGTTAACCATCCTTACTCGTTAAGCAGATTCACCTTCCCAGTAGACTCGAGAGGCGGTTTTCTTAGGTACTGGTTCCCATTAGCGTGGCCTTCTAAGCGAGCGGCATTCTCGCGCCCAGTAGCCTTTCTTTCCGCAGTTATTACACTTATCGTCTTTCTAGACTGCTGACGTATCTATAGGTCCTGGATGCGCGCCGTGCGAGGTGCTATTACGTAGCTGCCCCGCGTTTTTCTTTAGACTGCGGCAATTCTAAGCTTAGTGGCCCTTCTTGCCGCAGTTGTTGCACGTACTAAGCTCCCTCTTAGGTTATGCCTAGGCGTCCCTATAGGTTCGGTTCACGTCCTTGCCCTTCTTTTCATAGCGCCGATCGAACTATCGGTTATCGATCTTAATGGCCTCGTCGGTATATTGATGGAACGTAACGCTAGTCTGCGAGGCCTTATAGAGCTCATCCTTAACCTCGTTCTTAAGACCTTAGTAGAAGTACTCCTTGAGGGCCTCTTCGTTATAAAGGGTGTCATGCATCTCACTCGGAAGGCTGCCAAGTACTCCGTTGCCGACTTGATCTGCTTGAGCTTCCTAAGGCGTGCTCAAGCCTAGAACGTAGCGTCGTATTCTCCGAACATCTTCTTCAATCCTTCCTCGAAGGCATTAATCCCTGAGAAGATTTCCATCGTTTCCTCTCTCATCTCCAGCGGCTGAAGACGGTTCTATAGGCAATCCTCCATAATGGGTTCGAACCATCGCAGGGCTCTCCCTACTAGGGCTATTCCGACGAATAGAACCTTATTAGCTACTATCTTGAACGACTCTTCCTCCCAGAGCAGGTGAGTGCGAGCTTGCATCATACACCCCTTCAAGGCTTTAGGGTATGATCCGTCAAACGGGGAAAGTCGAGGTAACTTGACTTTCTTTCCCGCGTACGGGGAGACCGCTGCAGGCTTGTCCTTATTCTCCATCTTAGCCGCCTTCACCAGCTTCGATAGTTCCTCCATCCTTACGCTCAAGTTCTTCACCACCGACGTAGGGATAGAATCATAAATCCCCTTGCTCATGTCGCTAAAAGCGCCCAAGAGTTCTTCCTAAAGGGTGGTGATTCTTTCCCCAACCTGATGCAGAGCTGCCTCGGTTAGTTCCTCCTCATCGTCATCGTTTTCTTCATCGCTCTCGGCCTCGACGGTTGCGGCGGGCGGTACGGGTTGTTCTCTAGATGGCGGTGGGAGTGCCCTAGGAGCCTCCTCCTTTGGAACCGCTGAGGCTGGAGGGACGGTTGGCTTCTTCGAGCCCGAGGTAGATCCAACGGTCGACATGTTAGCGGATAGAGGGAGAGTGTTGCCTTGTTCAAGCAATCCGAAGGTGACATATCAGAAGAAGTAAGCAACGTATTACAATCCACACGCAGGGTGTCTGAACTGCAAGGCGGTACGCCAAGAGTTGGGTGGTTGAGTCACGTAGGGAAGGTAAGCTCCTTGAACAATTCGATCGAGAGGATTGATACACACGTGTGGAATGCCTTCACAAGTAATGAAGCAGATGAATGTGTATTGCTTACTTGCTGAGTCTCATAAGGAGAGCTCAGCCTGGCTGCTTATATAGACCCAGTGCTCCGTGATGCTCTGTCTTGGGCCCCACAGAGCACAGCAGAGCATCTTGTGATTGATTGATCTGTGCCGCTGCCTCCTGGAGCTCCTGCGCCTGTAATTGGCGGGCCACTCCTAGCACTTGCAGCCCGGAATCGTGACATGGCTATATCCAGAGCCACCTAGAGCCACCTGTTCCTGGTCAATTGTGACAATGCAGGTCGCACCTGCATCCGTGCCTGAGGCATCCATCGCTGCCCAATCAAGATCGTCACATAGACCTATAATTAATTCGATATATTCAGAGAGCAAAGATAACGGAGATAAAGGGAGTTTAAACATTAAGGGAGAAATGCGGGGCTAAGAAGACGGACCTGCATGTTGGCCTCAGGCACCGAGCACGGGCCAAGGGGGCTCTAATTACACAAGGAGGGATCTGGTAGAGTCACCGATGGGCTCTACAGAGCCAGGGTGCTCCATCCAGAGCCACGGTTCTATATAATAATGAGAACTGAAGAGCCTTTGTGGTTCTTCAGCTATCAACCAAAGTAGACACTCAGTCTTTGCAATTGAGCAGTTGCCTAGCAAGCGATCTATTTACTCTTATTGATACTCTATCTGCCCATTGTTACTGTGTGTAGCTACTCACCCCCTTGAACCTCACCCCAAACCCCAGACGAGGATCCAGATCGTTACAATAATGAGTGTATTAGCACTGCAGTGCCCTAAGCTATAGGGCACTGAGAAAGGTGCAGGGTAGGTCCGAGGTGCAGGGGTAAGCCCCGCAGTCTCCATACCCAGATGGGTACTCTAACCGCCCAACGCCATCCCCCGACTTTGTCATCAATCCATAGCAACTAGATAGGACCTAGCCAACTGCTGCCAAAAACCCCCATTCGCAGTGCAAGAAGATAAATCCAATATGGGCTGCGCTCCATCTCGACCCAAGCGCCCACAATTCCACGTTATACGCCCCGACGCCAAAGGCTCCCAATTCACCATCGTCCCTCCGGCTTCGCGACCCTACTCTACAGTCAGAAACCCATCAATCTACAACGCCCCGAGCGTATAAAAGGAGTCTGATACCCACGATGATGACGACTCGGACCTCATTGCGATCAACAAGCCTTTCCTTGCAAGAATACAGTCGTTTGGTCGTCGCCCACCTCCTCGTAGCTCGACGACGCCGCCGCTAAACGCAACGGCAGGAGCTCACTTATACCATTGCCCCCGGCCCCGCTACATGTCCAACCCGCAGGTCGCTGCGTACTTTGAAGAGAAGAAGGCGAAGGAGCGGCGGCGACGAACACATGTTGTACCGAGACAAGGCACTTATACGGACTATTCTGTTGAAAATGTGGCCGAGACGATTTCGGGTGCTGAGGGATGGTCTGAGACAGAGCGTGAGCAAGAGATCAAGATCTATATGGGTTACGGGGGGTGAGGATGACGACGGACGTTACCAGTGTCGTGGTGGTATGCCAACACGACGCAATGATCCTCAGTTACCACATAGTATTATGTGTTTCACCAAATCAAGGAGAGCTAATTATTGAAATGGGTAACCATATTCTGGGAGAACAACAGGTCTCAGGCATAAATTAGCAAGGGGGTTTGAGGTACCTTGTCATAAGCATCTTCATATGACCGAGCCCTTAGGCCAGAGGGCTCTTGGAGCATGATCTTTGGGCGCCAATTCAAAAAAAACCTTTCTTTATATCAGAAACATCTAATCCCAGGGTGCCAAAGCCCATACTACTAGTTTCCCAAAGCTGCGTTCCCGCACGCGCCTGTCCAACACGTCCAATGAAAAAGCAAGAAATCCAAACATCATCGAACTCCACCCTAACCCCCAATGCCCCGATGCCCCCAAGAATACGATGCTCAAACGCCAGCCCCTTTGTTGAAATACCAGTCCCATTCACCCCCTCCCCCCCCCCCGGTTGTTTACACGTAAGACCTCAGCGGGGGGCCAGTCTCGCCAGCCCCCAGAACTACCAAACCCGCTACCGGGTCCTTCCGTCAATGATGACCGTGTTATCTGGCTTGACCTGGATCTCGGCGCCACCGCGCGTGTCAAAAGCATGAGTAGTGACCTTGACATTACCGGTGCCGACCACGCCGGTCTCGAGCTCCTTCTTCAGCTGATCATAGCCAGTCTTCAGCTCGGCGGCCCAGGCCTTCATATCCGGGTCGTCCTTGTAGTCCGGGTCGCTGGCGAGTGAGGTGTCGATGATGTAGAAGTGGGCCTTCATGTTGGTCATGCCCGACCGGAACACGTCGCGCACGAAGGCGTTCCACTTGGGCTTGAGCGCGTCCCACGAGGCCTCCATCGAGACGTGGTACAGGCCCCGGGTGACGCCCGCTGCGTTGGGCGTGCCCGTGATGATGACGCCTGCGCAGGTTCCGAACGAGTCTGAGAAGAGGATCGGGTCGGTCCGCTTGCCGAAATCATAGTCGCCCATCTTGACCATCCTGGCTCCGGTCGGCATTGCGCGGCGCTGAGGCGGCAGGGAGTCGTTGTCTTCTCTCTTCTTCCCCTTGGCTTTGGGCTTAGCCTTGGCCGCCTTGCCTTTGCCCTTGCCCTTTAGGTCGATGGGGCCCTTGCAGTACTTGGTGAAGGTTTCCTTGTAATTCTTAATGGCAGGGGCGGCGCCGAGCTCCTTGGGAGCTTTGGGAGCAGCACGCGCATAGAGTTCATCGTCGTAGTCGCGAGCATAGAGCTCATCCTCGTAGCCACGAGCATAGAGATCATCCTCGTCACGAGCGTAGAGGCCTTCCTCGTCACGGGCGTAGACCATGCCGGCTTCGTCATCACGAGAATATAGCTCGCCAAAGCCCTCGTCCCGGGCATACAAGTAGTCGCCATCATCTTCAGACCTGTGCATCTGCTGTGTGAGCGAATGAGCGACAAATTGAGAGACACGTGGCCTATTTACCGCGTCCAAAGATCATAACCCGACTCATCGTGGACGAGCTGACCCAGGGCCGAGGTGGCCAGGATAGCAGCCGCAACAACCGCCGAAAGGCTCTTAGCGTAACGCATTGCGCCGGATGATGCGGTAACTTGATGGGAAGTTGTTCTTTGAGCAGGCCAGTGATGAATGTAGATACTCGTAATGGAACTAATGAAGAGACAGGCTCCTGGTGCTCAGTGTCTGGCGAGGAAGGTCGAGTGCTGCATCGTCTGGAGAGATAGAATGAAGATCGCCAAGTCTTTATACATGATTAACACCACTATCTGCATTTGGCCTTCATGGAAAGTTTTGCATGTTCTGAACTCCAGTCTCGTCACGAGCTTCCTTCAGGAACGCCCCTATGAAACATCCGACAGATAAACATCATATTTAGAATTTGGGTGCCCACGGGATGAGAAAGATGGTGGAGGGCCAGTTGGAGAAGACCAGCTGCTGAAGGAATGAAACAGAGGCACAAAATAGGGCGTCGTGAAAAGGAGGGATACACAACGCAGACGCCGTTCAATCACGTGACCATCAGTCCAGCCATAGGGCCCAATTATAGCCGGCGGAATGACACCATGGCAAGGACATGTGAATAGTCATGAAAAGGAACTCTCGCTGGAGTGCGTGGTGGTTCAAGTTGCGGTCCTTCCCGAGAGTTCCGAGACTGTGGCATGCCGAAAGGAATGTTCAGCCGGGCCTAGGGCCGGCCAATCCATGGCACAACTTTATGACTTAAATCTGCGGCATTCCGAGACTACGGGTTGCGTTGCCTGGAAGACGTCTGTGCCAAATAAGCCACCACCACAAGCCACTGCGGAGGATCAGGGGCCGGGGAAATAATCACGCGAAGATGGATTGCAATGGCGATTGGGGTTGGCGACAGGAAGAAGGAACAATCTTCCCCGGCGTCAAATTACTGTACCTGGTAAAAATCGAGCGGAAATCCGAGGCTAGATGGGTTGTGTACTAAAAAAGTAAGACAAATTCCACCAACACCCCAACTTGTCGTGCAACCACTGCACCATCCCCGTCATGGAACAGTCCCCCCTCGGCTTCGCCCCCAAAACATACTCACCTGGGCCCCAACAGCACACGTTGGCTATGTCATAACTGAAACCAACGAAGTCGTAGCGCTATGGTTAATAACTCCCGAGCAAAAAAAAACCGCGGATGATGAACCGAGTATGAAAATAGCATACTGATGCTACATAAGCGCAATATTTTTTGAGAAGCTGGATTTGAAACCAAACCGCACACCTGAACGCGCCTGCACGCGCATTCAAAACATAAAACGACACTAGGGCTACTGATTTTCCCTCTAAAAGGAATAACGACGGCCTTTATGGTGCCCTCCCTTGGATTGTTCGGGATTCATATCCCCAAACACTTTCCCCCGCAATCCTGAAGGATGAGCCAAGCCCTAAGTTGGATTTCTTTCCTCCTGCATAGCTAGCTATATAGTTTTCCTTTTTTTTTTTTTTCCCTCCCTTCTTTTGTCTAAAATTAGGCGGGGTTTTTTTTTTGGGATAACCGTCTCGGACTTTAACCTCCACTGCCGACTTCGATGCCATATCACATGAGCACAATCACACAACAACGTCAAGACTCTCAAGCCAACCGTCCAGCAGAAGCAATTGGGTTCGCACCAATATCTTGAAGGTAATTCATTTTCAAAACAGAACTAAAGCTTTTGTCTGACATCTCTTCATCAACGTGTCTCGTCCTCAAAGACTGCCACGTTTGCGGTAGTCCAGTGACTTGGGCCTCGAAAGAGACCCCAAAGGGTCTGAATGAATGACATTTCATTGCTACTACCCTGCATCCAGTTTGTATCCCGCCAGAAAGAAACACACCATCGCGACCTGTGTATCCCCCACCTCTTCCCTCCCCCTCGAAGCGCGGAAGGAGAAGTATCCCATGCGCCAAAATACAAAAACACAGAATCGATGTCGTATAAGGGCTGCTCCTGATCCATGAAGTGCCCAAATAAAACATTAATGATGGTGGGAAAGGGTCATTATTCGTGAGATGGCGGTTGTGTTTAGCAAGGATGGCAAGTAATTAGTGACGCTCACACAAGCGAGAAAGCGAAAAGAAATGGGAGAGGTTGAGGATGGCCAGCTAGGGTGATTGGTACCTGACCAGCGAAGAACTTCCTCGGGTCACCTCGAACTGACGATACCAAAGGTAAAAGTCGGCACGTGGTTGAAACCTAGAGTCGTAGATAACAACGACAAACAGGGGTCTTGCTGTCAGATGAATCAAGAACCAACAACCGGGCCTTGCTCAGAAGTTGATCAGGCGGTTACTGCTGACGAGATCAGCGAATCGGTTCTGCACTGCCTCGAAGTGCATGAAGTTGCATCTCTCGCTCTCAAGGTGGTTGATGATACCAGCCAGCGTCTTGAATTCGGAGCCGCAGCTTCGGTTCGGGCAGTGGTAGAGGGGTTGCTGGTCTATATTGGACATAGGTAAATGGTAAGTACACATATACACCCCGCGTCTTTGAAGAAGAAAAAAAGATAACGCAACATACGAATGGGCGAGTTGATGTGCCGATTCAGTCCATGGCGGGCCTGGAATGCCCTGTGGCACAAATAGCACTCCCAGTAGTCCCCGTTATGCGCCCCGTCGCTGACCTCGTACGTGGGAGATCCATTCCAGCCAATGGGCTTCTTGGAGATGATGCCGTTGGGGTCCTCGGAGCGCACAACGCGGTACACATCGTCGCGGGACGTGCCGGGGGCGTTTGGGCAGCTGCCGCCCTCCACGTGGTGGGTCATGCTAGCGGCAGTTGCAAAGGCCGTGGAACAGAGTGGGCATCTGATGTATCGGCCGCGGTGGATGGCCGAGTTGAGGTGCTGGTCCCGTGGCAGCATGTGTTAGCCCATGTAATCATCGCTTTCATCATCACGAAAGCCCGGCGTTTGGCGCCCTTACCATTCTGATGCTGTTCAAGCTCTGAAAATGGCGGCTGCAGTCTCTGCAGTAGTGGTGGACGATGACCTCATGGTCCTTGATATCGTTCTCATCCGGCTCAGTATGGTTGCAAACGCGACACTCATCAAAGAAATGGCTACGGGCTCTCATGTGCTGATGCCGGGCGTGCTCGCTGCGGAAGTAGGCGTCGCAGATGTCGCACTCGAACCGGGGGATGGAATGCCCAGTGGAACGACAGTGGTTCTCGCGCGCCTGCCATCCCGCTGGGAAGCATTTGCCGCAAGTGTCACACTCGAACATGGTGACAAGAGAGCGCGGGGCAAGGAAAGCGAAGTGCTGAAAATGAGGTCGTAATGGCGGGAGATGCCAAGCAGGAAAGTTAGTGATTAGCACCCCTGTGACGCCCAGGTAGGTTGCTAGGAGTCTTCTGCTGGCAGAGGAAGGTGCAAGTGAGGGGCTTTCTGTTTCCAAAGAGATAAGCAAACAGAAAACGCCATCTCGGAGTTTTCCGGGCACGTGGCTGGAATATCCCCTCTGGATCCGTTGACCTGTTTCGGATGCATGCGGCCAGGAATGCTTAGCGCGTCACGTCGCGACAGATACAAGGCCGTGAACATTTTGACTTTGGCGGGCGAAACAAGGAATGCGCTGACACTTCAGGTGATGATTTCCGGCGATAAAGGGAGAGAATTGGCTCGAGCTGTGTCTTTGCTTCTAGTACAAGTACGGACATGATGTAAACGGTGCGAAAGGGGTGGCCTACGAGAGAATAATGACAAGGGTATGGGTGCCCAAAGTAAATGCGCAAATAGCTGCTTATATAATGAAAACGTACACAAACAAATTCTGACTGGTAACTCGATAAGATTGAAAAAGCTGTGCATTCGGCATTCCCTTCTTATATGATGTTTTAGTTACCTAGACAACTTATCATCAAATTTCCAAAGCGGAGCCAACGCCGAGGACCGAACCATCGAAATTATATCTGACGTTGATCTCATATGTCCACCCAGGAAATGATCTGCAACCTCAATAATACAAAGCTTGAAGTCTGTGAGTAGCGAGCCCAGTTAACGACAAGATCGCAATAAGGAATTGGGGGTTTAGTGAATTCGTACCAGCAGAGCTCAGTTCGGCGTTCAGTAAGAACACGCATAAATAATGAACTACTTTCTGCAGTGAGAATGCTCCACCATCGCCTCCATCCACTTCCGTCGCAGAGTACGGTAGTGTAAAGGAAGGCAGGTACGCCTGATCAAGGTGGTCACAATGCAGGTAACAAGAAGGGTGAGCAATGACTGGCAAAGGTGTAAGACTTCAACCTGGCCCTCGCAAAGGAAGGGGTGAGGGCCACGGTCTATATACCTAGCGGTGGTTTCATCTGGCATGTGCTTGTGAGGTCTTGGTGCCACATTGTGGTGCCGAGGTCCTGGCAGGCTGGTGATGGCTGGGCCAGTTGTCAACAGGTGGTGGGCGCGCACAGGGTGCGCGTGTGCAAGTGCTTGGGGTGCTCTTCCTTACAGGTAGTACCTTAACGTATTCACTGTTGGCTAGGAATTAGCTGTTGCGTAACTCAACATCATTAATAACAGGGAGTAGCTCAATGGGCAGTAACCGTCTCTCGTGATAGCGTATTCCTCAACTAGGCTTACATTAATTGGCCTAAGAACTGTCCGGCATAGGGAGGACAAAATGCATGATTCTTACGTGCAACTTATCAAAGTCATGCTAAATGTCCGATATTCTAGCTATATAATGACCCTAAATATTCCCAGAAGAAAGGCACGCAACAGATCAGTCTACTTACTGCATTTTCTCTATAAGGTAACTATCGAAACCTGTGACAACTTCCAAGTCCTTTTTGGCGACAACCAAAAAATCGCCTAAAGTCATTTATTTCCTCACCTGAGCCCTGGTTCGTCTTAAACCCAAAAGAAAGGGTCAAACAAGGGTGCACTTTGACGGCATATCACAGGGGCAACTGTTCTTGGAGGGGCGGGTTAGGGTTGGGCTCGGTCGCCAGCTGCCAAGCTTTAGGGCAAACGTAAATCCCCGTCGGTAAATCCTGTGCGGATCCGTAAATCCGGGGAGGTGCTTGCAGCGCAACTTGCAGCTCGCTCAGCTTGCCTAGCTTTTCTCTGTTCTTTCGTCGTCGAAATTTGCGTTGTTGACCGCTTGGGAGTTGCCATAATCCCAACCAAACCTTTCTACACTTTCTAGCGTGGAATCCTATTTCTGGCGTTACAAGGCAGGTGGAGAGAAACAGTTGGCCAGGCGCGCAATTGGCTGTGTCCCTAAAGCTGAGTAAACTTTCCTTCCAGAAATATCGCCAGCGGGGGGTGAGCGAGCGGGGCGGATTTAAGCATGGGTGATGGGACGAAAAGCAGACAGGGCTAGGTGGTTTCACATTTTTGAGGTGTGCGGCACAGATCGAGCCACAATCTCACCTGCACCGATTGTGACCGTGGCGGTTTAATTGCATTCAATACTGCAGATAAAAAGGGAGAGCAAATGTGTCAATATATAATATGTTCCAGCCGAGAGAGTTGTCATGACTCATGTTTGCCCATTCGGTGCGCATCGGCAATCTCATTACAGGTGGGAGGAAGGCAATGCATCTTTCCCGTTAAAGGCCTAACACAAGAAGCAAGTGACAAGCTTGCGGGTGCGCCTCACCGATCCCCCACAAGCGAACCAGAACGCCCGGTCCATTTGTTTTTTGATGTGGCCGCCGCCTCGACCCTTCATGTCCAAGCTGACGGGTGCAGGAGCAGTGAGCACGAGGCTCTGTCCGCCCCCATCTTGCATTTGATTGGGCCCCGTTTCTGAATTTGGGTGCCTGAAAGCACCTCAAGTGCGCCCGTCAGCTGCTGCCCTGTCCGTACCTGCAGGTTGGGTGGGAGCAACAGGGTTCAGATTGCGCTTGGCCTTGTCCCGCGTGTTTCCCGCCAATCCCAGCCAGACTTGGCACTCGTTGGCCAGAACGCCAACCCGATTGCAGCGCCGCAATTTCATCGTCGGTGGATGTCTAGACACGCGAAGGATGACTGCACTGGGGGCCGTTGGGCAAGGGAAAGAGCGACGGAAATTGAGTAACATTGGACACTGTGGGACATGACAAACGTCCCGAGTTCGGCTATCTTGCCTGCTTTGCTCTTGCTAAACTGAATAAAAGTAACATGACACCCACCCAAGCCGCTGTCGGCTCTCTAGACAGCTTCCCTCCCTCGTTTTTGCTCTTCAGCGCTTCTTGAAGCATCCCGTTTGTGTGTTGCACGCAGCAGTTATTAATTCGTCTGCTTGGTCAAACACGTAATATTTTCGTTTGTCTACATTTTCACACATCATCAATTGCAGAAACCACCATGTTTTTCTTCTCGGCGCGGGCGGCGTCTGGCGCCCTGCCCTCCGCTCTGCTGGCCATCGTAGCGACCTTATTCTCCGGCCCAACAACGGCCGCAGGCACCGACCTCTCGAGTGTCCTGGCGGGCCAGGTTAACATGACCATCTTCAGCGGGCTGGTCAAAGACTATCCCGACGTCTTTTCCAAACTTAGTGGTGTCACGGTAAGCGCAGTTGAATTTGCTGTTGGCCAAGGAGCGTGCCATTGACAGTGTCTCCAGATCGCCGCGCCCAACGACAATGCCTTCAGGAAGCTCGGAAACTGGGAAAGCATGGCCGCCAACAAGCCACTGATCGAGGCCAGGCTGAAATATCACATTCTTGCCCGCGAGGTGACCATGGGGTCGGTGATCAGGGGCGACTCCATCTTCTCTCCAACACTACTCAACGATCCGGCATTCTCGAATGTGACAAACGGGCAGCAATTGATCCTCACCAAGCAGCCCAACGGAGATGTTGTGTTTACCTCTGGCTTTGCGACGCGCGGGACGGTCTTGGTGGAAGACTTGAAGTTCGACGGCGGCCTCGTCCAAATCATCGACTCGGTCATGAGAGTCCCCGAACCACTGCAGTCCACAGCCCGTGATGCATACACGGACCTCACGGCCTTCCTCGGAGCCCTCTATGCCACCGGCCTCATTGACGAGTTTACCGACGCAGCCAATCTGACAATCTTCGCACCCCACAACGCAGCCTTCCAGCTGCTGGCAGGAGCCTTCTCCGACATGGGTGCGGAACAGATCAAGCGCATCCTCAGCTACCACCTGGTCCCTGGGAAGGTGGTTCACTCTTGGGAAATGAAGGTGAACGACGCTCTCGATTCCTCCATTACGGACAAGAAGCTTCACGTCCAACGCAATGCGAACTCCATCTTCATCAACTCGGCCCAGATCATCCAGGCCGATATTCTGTTGAGCAACGGTGTTGTGCAGATGATCGACAATGTCCTTAGCCCCGACAGCGACAACGCGAAGCCCAATGTCACAGCCACGGCGCAGAATCCCGTATTTACTCCGAAGGGTGCCACCGAGACAGGCAGCGCCGCACCAACCCCATTCATCACCCAGCTGCCCTGCACCGTCAGTTGTCCGGTCAGCCAGCCAACGGGCGGCGCGGGAACCGGGGGCGGGGCCGCTGGCGAGGCCGGTGTAAGGAGCACATCGAGCAAGGGTGGTGTACCGGCGGCAAGATGTACCGGAATGGCTGGTGCCGGGCTCGGGTTTGGGTTGGCGGTTGGTGCTCTGGTGGTCGCGTTATAATTTTCGGGAAACTTCGCTCAAACGGCTGGAAAAACTTGATGGCCTGGCAGGCGGCTCTGTTTGATTCACTTCGCGTTGATACCCGCATTATTGTATTTTCTTTCCCTTCTTGAATATTATTAACGCTTCATAATGACAAACCACCTGGGTTCTCATTTGTCTGCTTGTGCGAGATGGGTAAAATTGTGCAACCAGGCTCTGAACTGTGTGAGACTGTAGCTTGGGGGCTGTTTAGCCTGCCGATGTGGTGTGGCGATGATCTTTTCAAAGTGCCTCAAGATACATTGCTGGTCATCGTGATGCGGATGTCTGTATCAAAGTTGGCAAGTGGCTTTAGCTGTCAAGGGTCTGACAGACAGCTGCGAAAATGGCTCGGTCGGGCAGAATTCATGTGGTCCGAGTCTTATGGTCAATCAATCAGGGGTCGCACTTAGTTCTAGATACCGCAGCTTCCTATCGGACCTGTCAAGGGATGGCATCCTGCCTCAAAAAAACCGTACTACAAGGACCTGAGTTGGGGTACCCGGGTTGTGGTTACGAAAACACTCTTTCACCAAATATGAAGAATAGAAGACAAAAAAATGTTAGCCTGTTCTTTGGCTACTGACTAGAATTAGTTAGTTCCCAAACTAGAATGCTGTTCACACTCACTTGCAGATCACAACATCAAGCGTGACCCAGGATGGTATAGCTTAACGATAGGAAGAAAAAGCTTTCAAGCAGGTGCCCGGTGAAGTATACCTTTTGTCAGGGAAATACATGTTACATAGGCACCTGTAATGAATTGTAGCACATTGGTCTTCTCTTAGCAGCTGCGGCATCCCGAAAGAAAATAGATCAGCCCCCAAAAGCCCCCAAAAACACCTTAGAATTATAAATATGCCTTGATTAATATTATCTGGATGTAATAACAAAATTAGATCGCCTCAAATACCTACCCTTTTACCGAGTCGGAGTATATTTCACTACCTAGCTTTTTTTTTTTCTGGTGGACGTATAAGCAGTCCGTTCCTGTGTAAGCCCAAGAGGTGGGTAGGTAGGTACTTTGTCTGGTGATATTTTCAACGTGCATCCGTCCATCCATCCGCTCGCCAGCACGGAGGAACGGCGCAGTGTGACAAAGAAGGAATTTGTTTACCGACAACGTTGAGCAACTGAGGTGCGACGTCTAGATTAGGCTTTCGTACCGTCCCGGGCAAGGTACTACCTAGTCCCATCCCGGTGTGCGACCTCACTATCGATCGATCTCGTCATTTTTTCTGCCGTGCGATAAAGCGGGCAGGTTACACACAACTAAACGTTTTCCCCACATATTTCGCCGACCAGAAGAAACGAAGAGAAGTCTTGGTTGAAAATATTCCCCATTTATTACTTGCGATCTAGAGCGGCGGCTTACTTCCTTCAATCTGTGGGTAGTTCGGGTTTTTATGGTCTCTCGATTGCTCGATTGCAAATGCAAGCGACGGAAAAACACTCACTCGATCACAATTTGGCACACTTATTTCGAAATTTGACGCAGTGAGGAAGAGTCAAACAACACCCTGTCTGTATACGTGGACTTTCCCCTCAGCTGAGCGTACCCTCCTCTTATGTCATTTTTTCGACCGTCCCGACTGCCAGGGCTACCATCCACAAGCCAGCCAAATCACCCAAGCCCAAGTCACCTCCCAACACCGGTTCGATAATAAATACTGCGCCACCGCCATCGCACAGCTACCACAACGAATGAAAAGCATCCATGTCCTGGCAAGAACAAGCTCTGCCCCAAGACGGCTCCTTCGCCGACATGATGTACGGCAGCCCCAGCCGCGCCATCACAGCGGGCTTGTTCCTCGGGGTCTCCGGTACGTTGGTGGCGTGGATACTGGGGCGGATCGTCTACACGTCGACTCTGGTGCGGATTTGGCGGCGGGGAAGGGGCTGGTGGATGTGGAGGATGATTCGTCGGCGTTGGCGTCGGCGTGGGAGATGGACTGGAAGAAGGGGAGAGGAAGGGGAAGAAGGGGGGGATAGTCCTCGGAATGGGAGAGCCGGGAGGGGTAGTGTGAGGAGTTTGGGGACAAGAAATGGCACTGGCTGGTTGGGGAACTTTTCTTTTTCCAGGCAGAGGGGGGCAGACGCGCCGTGGCTATGGGTATGATGTATTTGATGCAGATGGACAGGAATAGGATGAATCCTCGCCTATTATCCAGCGTGTTAGGGGGATTAATAGAGCTGTTTTGAGGGCGCTCTTACGGGCCTTCTGCGGCCCATGTGAGCATCAGCTTCTCTTTGCCTCTGCTTTCAACCAAGCGCTTGCTATCCCAGAATATGTAGCCCCACGCCGTTAAACTGCGTGGGATGATTTCATCATACTCATTTCTATATTTCCCATTCCACATTATGACCCATGCAAGGAGTGGACCGTCTTCCCTGTCGCCAAAACTGGGAGTTTATCTCCACGAGCTTGGGCCTGATCGCCCTCCATTGGGGTACCGTTGAAACCTGAAATATTGTAACGTCCATGACAAGGCATACTCGAAGGGAAAACCCCTCTCCATTATGTATTTTTGCATCCTGTTAACTAAAATGTCATGGTCATCAGTTCTCAGGACTTTGAAAAAAAGGCGTAACCCTCTTGAAGCAGTGCCTTCTCGTAGGCGTTCACGTTTGTCTGTAAATGCGTTAGGGCAACCGTATACTCCAACAGAACAGAGCTAGAACCCACATCTACTTAGAACGGAGTCCATTGTCAGGTCAAAGCACCCAGATGGTGTGTTTGGCCAGCGCCAATTATCAAAACGAGGATTATCCCGGTGGACGCCAAACTGGATAGCATCAAAAGCCACGTCATACTGGTGCCGTATAAGCTGATAGATGGAGTTAATCTCTATCTCCCATGGTCTGATGACGCAAAAGAAGGTGGCCAGAAGGTCGACCTGATCCAATGTGGGGATCTCCCGGTACTCGCGAGGTCCCGCACCGCACAGATTTCAGTAGAGCTGGAAGCGGTACAGCGCACGGAGAAGACGCCTTTGCTCTGTCACGGACAAGCTGCCAGCTTCAAGAGAAGCATCTAGGCGTCGGAAGAAGAGGGCCGCGCATTTCCGCGGAAAGTGGGTGTGCGAGGGACTGATTAAAGCCAGCAATACCAGCAAGGTCGGCTTCTGTGCATTGCTGGAGAACCAGGTCTGGGGGCGCGGTGCGCATGGCAGTGTAGTTGTCCATGAACAG
Source organism: Podospora didyma (assembly GCA_033439775.1). Taxonomy (NCBI): domain Eukaryota; kingdom Fungi; phylum Ascomycota; class Sordariomycetes; order Sordariales; family Podosporaceae; genus Podospora; species Podospora didyma. The sequence goes on from JAULSW010000004.1 coordinate 1,373,471, forward strand.
CGGGATGAGGTCCTTGGTGAGTTCGCGGCCCGGCTTATACAGCGAGAAGGATGTGTGGACAGCGAATGCGTCAAGAAGAAGGCTGCCCAAGGTTGCCGTGAGCGCATGGCCAAGCAATGCCCTTCGATCGAGCAGGTACTGTTGGTAAAAGACTGGTGATGCGAGCACCAGAGACTGAAAATTCCCCAGGACAGGCCGGTGACGCAGAACAGAATGTGGCATCGCAGCTCAGAGGGCAAGGTTTCCAGCTTGACCGCAATTGTGGTGTTCGGCGTCTCTTGGTGGAAGCAATGACAGTGTCTGTCTCGCGAGGCTCAATCGCGGTACTGGTGACTGTGGTACCGATAACAGCAGCGATAGTGTGGTCAGCAGTATCCTCGATAGCAAGGCTTGGGCTTCTGCTGTTATTGCCAAGTGCGCTCTCCTCGCCTGATATGCTATCCTCGCCCGGTGTGCTGGCCTCGCCTGGCGTGTTATCCTCACCTGCTATGCTGTCTTCTCTTGGCGAGTTGTCTTCGCCTCGTGTGCTCTAATTGCCTATTGAGTCATCTTGGCGGAGTATGCTGCTGATGCTTCTGCCCGCATTGGGCTCTGGCGCGGTGGCTGGGCTCGAGTCTCCCCGTGTGCGCCGCCGGGTGGAAAGACCAAGACGGGCCAGAAATCGCGACATGTTGACTGCTAGATTTCCAATTGAAGCGAACAGAGAACAAGAAATAATGGATAGTACCTAGTTCGCAATCGAGGTGTTGGGGAAAAGGGATTGATTATTATGGGAAGGCACAAGCCTACGTTGGTCGTTGGATGTTGTGTGGGGCGGGGCTTTGAAGATCCCAGTCCAATGATTTTATGTATGGCCCGAAATGGAAACATACAACGTGCATGAAAGAATTAGAGCTGGGCAAATACCGATGTACTACACTGCACCTCCTTGCATGCTTGCCCTTTGACAGTTATTCGTGAAACTGGAATAACGGAATGGACGCATATGGACTACATGTGCTTCAAATAATTGTAGATATGGATATACGCTAAAGCCTAACCACTGATAACCCGTCTTGTGTTTATAAGTTCTTGAAGCATCACGAAAAGGGATGATAAGAGACGAGAAAAAGGTACAAGAAAATGGCATGTTTTAGTTATCTGGACACTACCAAAAAGCAAGAGCTCACTAATGCCATTGGTGGCTATGACCAATTCCGCCTCAAATCCGTCAACTTGAAGTTCAAGCAAAAGGCGCTGAACATGACTCGAGTCGATCACGAGTGGGTGGAAGACTGCGGCCTATAGGGAACATGAAGTCATATACACTTTCTTCCTACCTCTCGTCACCGATTTCAGCTTGCGAAATTCTCCCTACCATGCCACTAGTAAGTTTTTGCTAGCGTGGCACGACAGGAAATCTTCAATGCCTACCACGAACCTTAAGCGTTGCAAACACATCTGGCCACCTCCAGTCCAAACACTTGTTCGATTTGGGAGTTGACCTGTGGTCGGGAATGATTTTATGCTCTACTCTAGCTAGCTCCGCATGCGGCTGATAAATGTACCGAGGATTTCCCTCTAGCACGCTAAAGCCTGCTTGTCTCTGTTCAACAGCCCATAGGAACCATTTTTCTGGTTCTTTTTACCATAGCCGTGGTTTCCCATCACCGGCTCACCACCACATATGGATGAAGAACAACATGACACAGGCTACCAACTTGAGTGGAAGCATAAACATGTTCCAACCAGATGTTTATTTTGGTTTGACTTGGACGTGCTGCTACCTCTTTTCGGCATCCTCTCCAACAACATACCCTCTGGCGACTCCACTTCTCCCTTCTTCTATCGCCGTGCTATTCTCGGACGTATAGTCCGTCCCCAGTCCCTGCCAAGTCCGCTGCGAGCGCAGGAACTCTGCGCCAGGGCTGACCACGCCGTTGACCATCGCTAGCTCAGCTTTGGGCCTCAGTGCCAGTGCGCCCGAAGACAAAGACGCATCTGACGATGCCGCATCAGCATTCCCGACTTCCCTGGTCCTCTGCGCCGCCGCCGCCGCCTTGGCTGCCATACGCATCGGCCGGCTGTGGCTGACATATCTCCCGGTCTTGAGATCAAACTCTGGCGGCTCGGATTCCTCTTCGTCAACTCTTCCATCATCTTGATCGGCTTCATCCTCCCGGGCTTCCACGCCACTCTTCTTTGCCGCAGCCGCCGGAGTTTGGCTGGGAATAGCTTCCTCCGCCGCCGCAGCGGCCTTGACGCCCTCAATGCCGCCCCACCATTCGCCCGTCCACACCCGATGGTCGTCGCCCGCTAGGGCCACGTCCAACTCAAAGGGCGTGATGACGGGCCTGTAGAAGCCCGCGTCGTCTTCCACCAGCGAGCTCTCCCAGCAGCCTACCACAACCCACCCGTCGATCTCGGCGAAGTTGGCCAGCTTGGCGGGGTTGAGCTTGCCCACAACAATCGTGTAGCTCTTCTTCCCTGCCGCGGCGATTTGCTTCCGGATGTTGTCGATCGAGGACAGGTAGTTGGACACGGAGAGCGTGTTGACCAGGATACCAATGATGCCAGCAGTAGCCAGCGACAGGAGACGCGCGTAACGGCGGCCGAGAAGGCGTTTGGCAGAGGCGTAGGAGGGCTCAGCTGATGTTGATGTTGGAAGGATGTAGAAAGACTTGACTCTGGACGAGAGCGCTAGGAAGAGCGCTGTCGGCGGCGTGGAGACGTGGAAGGTGGAGTATTCTTTGAGGTCTAGCGCCGATGCGACATCAGCTGCCAGCTCGTTTCCCCCAGCATCCACGATCTTTCTGTTTGGTATTTGCCCCATGGGATCATGGATGATCGCCGTGGACAGTAGGTTGCCATAGCCGCGAGACACTAGATCCGCGACCAACCCCTGGAGGTGGTCTTGGTATGTGACGTCGGCCATCAGCACCACTTTTTCCGCCCTTTCGGGAAATTCCTTCTCAAAGTCTGCCACCGCGGCATCGCGGTCGAGGGTATGTTGGGTGAAGACGTATATGACGGGCAGGCGGGAGGTAGGCGAGAGGCAGGAGCGGCCGTAGTGGACCACGACGTCGGCGTCGATGTGTTCGGCGGCAATCTCGTCGACGCAGCAAGAGCTGTACGATGTGTCTGCCAGGATGTATATCCGTTGTGGGAGTGTCGCTGTTTTCCGGGCGGCGCTGTTTTTCGCAACCACTTTCCCTGTGGCCTCTGTGGGATCTGCTGCGCCTGCAAGAGACGCGAGCTCCGCGCTCAGGGCCTGGACGACCCATGGCGCGTCCCCCAACATATAATCGGGGAACTGCAGAGCAACCCTCTTCCAGCCGCCATGTCGAAGTTCGCGCGCTGTACGGGCGACTTCGTAGATATTGTGAAGCTCGTTGTCGGACCGTTTGCGCGCCTGGGCTTCGTTTTTGGCCGCGGAAACTTCGGGGTCGATGTGCTCAAAAAGATGCTCTGCCGGTGTCGAGAGAGCAGGGGCTGCGGACAGCTCGGCGGCCATGATCGCTGTCGGCGTCGTCGTCGTCCGAATTGTTGGTGGGCAGAGATTTTTTATTTTGGGGCAAGGCGGGGTTGTGATTGCGGGACATAGTTTGCCCCGCCATCCTGGGTGACGTCGGATGCCATGCATGCTGGGGCCCACGAGGCGTTGGGCGTGCGTTAGGCCCGGGGGTTACAGGGGTATTTGCGGCCTGAAGGCCTTTGTCTCTCCCACCTCACCACATCCAATGGAGGTCCATACATACATACATTATTCAACCTCCCATGAACTGAGACATCTCGAATTAAGCATGAAGATGACTTGACTTTCCTTGCCTTGCTATGTCTAGAAATTAGCACGTTATCGAAATGTCGTAAACTGTATTTTACCCACAATTTCGGCTGCCTGGAGAATCACTAGAGAAGTAAGCTCTTGAAGTTTGAGTTGTTTTTCCGAGGGACTCCAAAAAAATTATTTATTTGCTCTACTTTGCGGCACAGAGCCTCCGTTCAGTACTGAGATAGCTGTTTATCCAACTATTTGTCAACATCCTCCAATATATCCAAGATGATCTCTATATCAGGACCTATTCCACAAGTTGTTATTGTGACTAACCATTATCCAATATGGTAATCAGAAAATGCTGCGCGGGTCCCAGCCAACAGCCAGAACACGGGCCGTTGTGTAGCAGATGAGAGCTATTGAATAAGACGCCCCTGAAAACAGGATCACCGACATCCACCCAGTCTCGCCCGAACCGACATCCAGCAATGCGCCGGCAATAGGAACGCTACTAAGGGTCCCAAAGCTGGCAATCATCATGGCCGCCGTGAAGAATCTCCCATACTGGCGAGAGTCGCAAAGCTGTCCCAGACAGACTGGAACCAAGCCAAGATTGCTGCCACTCGCAAAGCCGAAGAGGACCGCATATGCCGTCAACAAAGACTGCGAGTCGCCTGCAGGCAGCCACATCGCGAGGACGGTGACGACACAGAGTCCGATGGTGACGATGATGACGTTGAAACGGCCGAATCGGTCAGCCAGAAATCCGGGCAGCACTCGTCCGACAACAGAACCGACGTTCATATATGATAGCAGCACATAGCTTTGAGTGGCATCTTGGCCGTGCGCCGCGGCGTAGGAGATGATGAATGTGAGTGGGACAAATAGGCCCCATTCCATGAAGAAGATGCCCAGCGAAGCAAAGGCAAATCGGATGTCTTTGAAAACAGTCAAATCAGGCCAAATGGACCCAACCTTGATTGTCCCGTCGGGGCCCCTCGCGGGAGGAAGCCTTGTCTTGATAAAGATATTCGCTGGGACGGCTAAACCCACCATAATGAAGGCGAGAATCCGGCAACTCCAGGCAAATCCGAGTTTTGGCAGCAGGTACTGCAGAAGGATGGGGAACACAATGCCGCCAACTCCGCCAGATGTGGTGGCAATTCCGGTGGCCAGGCCCCGGCGGGTATTGAAGAAGTGGGCAATAGATCCATAAGCAGGACCGTTGAGCAGAGCACCGCCCAAGCCGCCGACGACTGAGTAGGTGAGGATGATTTGATAGTAAGCTGCACCAAGCAGTTAGCAGAGAGAGATTTGGAAAAGAATGGACAACTTGATTTTGCATACTTTTGCACCAGCTCAGCAGGAGCAACGAGGCGATGATGAGCAAACTGCCTACAGCCACCAATATCTTGGCACCATGGCGGTCGAAAATGGGGCCGACTTGGATGCCCACAAAAAAGACAATAAACAAGTACAAGCTAAAAATCCAGCCAATCTCGGAGGAAGTATTATCCACCAGCTGGTGGGTGGAAAAGTAGGACTCGAACACGGCCGACGAGTTGATCAGCCCAAAGACCGAGATCATGGCACAGAACGACCCGAAGACGACAAGCCAGCCCTCAACCCCACCTTCAGGGAAATCGAGAATGGTTGCGGTAGAGGGGAACCTCTCGATGGCAGCTGCGGTGGCTCCATAGTCGGAGTCGTCGGCTGAACCCTGACCCTGTAATCCGCCAAGTTCAATAAAGTCCAGGTTGTTGTTCGACGACGAGACGCGTTCCTTTTCCTTGAACGAGTCGGCCTTGTCGAACACACTAGACCCGTTGGCAGTCGGGAGCGACGACAAAGACTCAGCCTCGATGACCCGGCGGTTTTTTAGGCAGCTGTCCTCTGCATTGGCCCGCACCGGGATCATGGGTTGATGGGTGGTTGTGACTGGCGTTTTTGTGTATATAAGGTACTAACAAACAAAACAGCAATGGGGTTCGGGAGCGCCGGAACGGCGAAAAAGAGTTGGGGGGTGTCGAGAAATTAAAGGTTGACAGAGGCAAATATGTCCACAGTTCTCCCTCGGGAGCTAGAAAATTTTACTTTTCGGCATGGGCCCCTGAGCCCTCCCCTCCGTGTCTGATACCGCCTAGGACGGACCAGACGACTCCACCCCTCATCCTTTGGTTGCTGCGGAGTTGTCTGCCGGCGCCGCTAACTGGTGAACATGGCCCACTTTTAGGCGTCATGCAAAGCCCTGGAAACCAAGTTTCTCCAACGTAACAGCGCGGTCATGGCGACAAATCCGACTGGAGAGGGCGGGTGTCTGTCGGTATCTGCTGGCCGGCCATATGCAGCCATGTGGCAGCCCACCCACCACCCTACATCCGCATCCGTATCCGGAGTTCGGCCCCTCCCGTGGTCAATTGCTGACACACTGCGCCGCTATTACTTATTCAACCTCGCGGGTCAGTGCCGAGAGGGGCAGGGTAAGTCAAATGGCTGAGGCGGCTGGCGAGGTTCGGGCATGACGCTGGATTTTGCTCCAAAGGAAGAAAGACGAAAAAAGTTGAAAGCTGAAATCGAAAAACGGGGAGAGGGGGGGAAGAGAAAGTCGCGGCGGGAGACGGCGGAAAAGAGTTCTCAGCCCGGGACCAGAGTGGAAGTTTGTCGCGACGCAAAATCGTCCGAAGCGAATGCTTGCAAGGCTGGAGCCATGACGGCGAATAATGGTGTGATCGGAGATGGGAAGGAAAGTAGTTGAGCATCGATCATGCTCAATTGCTGAAAGTGCCAAAATCGAGCTGGGTTTCTCTCCGCGGCCGAACAGCCGACGTGGCCAACCAGCAAACATGGTCAGAGAGCTAGCTAAGCTGGTTGCTGTTGAGGTTGGTTTAAGGATGGAAATATTACTGATGGCCGCCCAGCAAAGGCTGGCAAGCTGCCCATGGCTCCTTCCAGTGCAAGAATCAAAGTTGAACAGAGGGCAGGTGCCAAAACCTTTGTCGTTGAGGATCGCTCCTTCTCAAGGTCCATAGGGGTGGGGTAACAGCTCAGATATTACTACTTCGTCCCAAAACTCGTATGGTTTATTCTTCGTCTGAGCGTCGATCGTCAGGTTCCAAAAAGAAACACAGCTGCGGAACTTTCGAGTTGATGGGCATTGTGTTTTGTCTTGCTCTTCTGCCCAGAATGCCCAGGATGCCCAGCTCATTATCTGCGACCCGAAGAATGGTACGAGAATGCACGAGTTGGTGTGGGGACCGGGCAAATGGCTTCATTCATGAAATGGCGTTTGATGCAGAGATCTATCAACTCAAAATGTCCCCACGTCATCGATTGACGGTTTGACAAGCAGCGTGGTGCCACTTGTATTGCCGTTTGTCAGAAAGGGGTGGAATTCAGTCGTGGCATGATTGCTACTCAAACTTCAGCTCTGTGTTACTCAACCACCGGGCCTTTGATTCCCGGGAGCAGACGTATGACTCGACATCGATTACTTCGGACGGCCGAACATAGCTGTGCGTAGAAAGAAAGCCTGGTTGTCTGCTCTATATCTGTACCAACACTGCCCCCGAGTTCCTAGCCAATCTATCTCCGCCAAGAAAAACGCCAAAGCAACTTGACAGATATTCCAGTCTCTACCGAACTCAACTGCGAAACCAACAACTCGGCGTGTTCAGCCAAGCCGCAAACCAAGCCGACTTAAGCAGCAGTTCCCTGGACGCCAATTGAACACAACAACGACAACAGAACCAAGCCGACTTAGAGACCGAAAACGAAATGCCCAGACTTAGAGCTTCCAGCAGCTCACGATCTTTAAGCCTAGACCGATCCTCGAATCAAGAGCAATCCTCGAGCCATGGACAATCTTCGGGCAGAAGCCACTCTTCGGAGAGAAGCCGATCATCTTCGCGCAGAGCTGAGATAGTGCCCGAGGAACAAGAGGCCAATAAACCGAGCCCGCTCGTTGAAGAGCGTTGCCAGGATGCGGAAGGACAACTGTTTCCAAACACGCAACAGGAGTTCAGTGTTGAAACCTACCAAGGAAGCCTTATCAGTATCCCCAGACCACTCCCCGAGAACCTGACCTCAAATATGGATACGACCTCCTCCAGCGGCAGCAGCACCATCCGCCCACCGCCGCCGCCACCTCCTAAGCCCATGTCAAAAATCATGACAGGCCTCCCCGCGTTCAAGCACAAACCTGTCCCCAAGCCTGTTCCCACCAAGAATAAAAAAGATAAAGTACTAGATCAAACTCCCCGCGAATATAAGGTCGTGCCCCCTACGACCGCAACCCCGGAAAACAGCGGGGGGATCATCATATCCCCCAGCGCCTCGCGCAGAAACTCGTCCGAGGATACCACCACCACACGCGAGGCAGAGGCAGACCAGCCCGCCGCGTCGAGTGCGAGTGCGAGTGCTTCAGGCTCTGGCGGTACCGAAGGTGAGGTGGCGGCCACCAAATCTGTCCCATTACCACCGTCCGAGCCGGCCGTCGATTGGCTTCGCCGTTTGCAGATTATTAGCGACAAACAACAGGAAGGTAAGGGGAAGGGGCGTCAGCCCCAACGCTGATCCCAGCTTGAAGCAAACCGGGGTAAAATGGTTGCTGGTTTTGAACGTATACACACAATGTTTTCTTGTCTTTTTTGGGGGAATTTCGCCGCCATGCGTTGCTTGTTCATTGGCGTTGGGTAGCCAAGACTCATCAAGCGACGGAACCTGGAGACAGTGGAGATACCTGTTTCCTTCTTTTTTGGATGCGTTGATTTAAACCTAGGCTTTGTTGGCATTGGTTTAACCATATTTTTGAGTGCGCTTCTTTGAACAACTCTTTTTGAATGCGTTGCTTGTTCATTGGCGTCGGGTAAGCCAGGACTCATCAAGCGGCAACAGCGGCCATACCTCTTGTTTTTCTTTTTGGATGCGTTGATTTAAACACAGAGTTTGCGAGGCGTTGGCTTAAACCCAGGCTTTGATGGCGTCGATTTGACCACATTTTTAGATGCGTTGATTTAAATAACTCTTTTTGGATGCGTTCTTTTAAATACAGGTTTTGGAGGTGTTGGCTCAAGTACATTTTTGGATGCGTTGATTTGCATACACACACATTTTGGGGCCTAAACACTCAATATTAGAAAGAAACAACTCAAGGGACCAGGGGCTTGGCGACAAAGATATTATGTGGGAAACCAAGCAGATTACACTTTCCTCACCATGTCCCTTGCCTATAATTATTATGCCAAGTTCCAACATACTTACGAATACAACAGTTATTAGTCTAGATAACTATAGGCAGACGTTCTTTGTTTTAGATTGGCAACTCCTACTCGTGTGGACTCAAATGCTGAGCATAGTTGTTTTCACTGCATTTCTGATGTCGTTTAATCCCTTCCAAAGGTTCGCCAAGGCATCTTATTCTTACTTAACTCTAATACATGAAAGATAACAAAACAGGGGCTCAGAGACAGATTCTAGGCACGGATGACAAAAGCCGTCATAAAATTAAATAAATCACAAGCCTCGTCAGTTTAGGAATAGCGGCAGTCATTTTGGGGCCCTGGCGCTATCAACTTGGAGATACGGATATCACTTCCAGTCCTAGGCACCGTCAGTCCAGGAATACGGGTGTCATTCCCAGTTTTAGGCGCCCTTAATGTAGGGAAACGGGTATCGTTTGCAGTCCCAGGCGCCGCCAATCCAGGAATACGGCTGGTCACTTCAGACAAATGCATACAAACACCCTGTTGTGTTTCCATACACCTTCATCTCCTCCACCGCCGACCGCGCCAACGCCGAGGGGGAACTGGTGCCGGCGTGTTTTGTCCCTCCTCGTCTTTCCCCTGCCCGTCCTGCTCTGTCGATGGTCGGTAAATAGACCCCTGAGCCAAAGATCCTTCACTTGGCGTCGCCAGCCACATACTGAGGCCCAACGCACCGCTCATATCTAACTTGACGTGCAGGCGCTCGGCACGATCTCGAAGCGCGGAGAGGTCGTTGATGCTACCCAGGTACATCCGAGACTCTTCATCAAGGGCTGCCAGCGTAGCGAGAGACGACGACTTGACAACATGCAGGTTCTGCGCCCTGGTACGGACAATAATAATACTCAGAAATACCGCCGAGACAATAATCTGGCTGACCAAAAACGCCATCCAGCGCCAGTAGACCACAACGTAGGTCTGGGTTGTCAGGGTTGTCCCAGTGACGGTTGCATTACTGCCAACGAAGGTACCTCCTGCAAGTCGCAGCCATGTTGTCAGACTGCTGGCAATGTTGTTGGAGATCCGACTGATCGTCTGGAACTGGGCCGCCGGGTCGGAAGGTCGGAATGGGTCTGGGAATAAATTGGCTCCCACAGCCCACATTAACTCGCTGTCCATGTGATGAACCTGTGGGCCTAATCCTTGAAGAAAATTGCCACCGCGAGGGACGGATGCTCCAATTCCGCCCATTAAGTCCGCAACAAGTTTAGAGAGATATGCCCCGGTCAGCTCTTCAATGGCGAGATGCGTGGTGCTGGAATCGTCTGCTTGTAGCTTGACTTGACCCCAGTTTTCTGGACGACAGTCGATGCCAGAGCCAGCGCAGGAGAGAAATTTGCCGCTGAACTGGGCGGCGAGAGATGTTGCGGTGTTCTCAATGATGGTGCTGCGAACCTCCGTGGATGAGGCAGTGATATTCCCGTTCATGACTTGGATCGAGTGGGCTTGTGCGCACCAGTGAAAGAGAACCTCGGCGGCGTAGAAAGAAGGCGAGCCTCCGGCCGAGAAGGATGGATCCGCGAAGATGAGATACACATCCAGGAGTGCTGCCCCAATGTCAGATCCCTTAAAAGAGATGGAGGGGGCTGAAGGTACTGCAACGGCAAGGGAGTGCAGGTTGGGTATGACCAAGGACATGTTGACTGCAGACAGAGCTGCCCGATTCGTTGAACTGGGCTTTCCAATACCCCAGTCACTGTCGGGTTCTTGGGATACTTTGAGATGGCCCGTGCTGTTTGCGATCTTGGTGCAGATCCCAAGAGATGTGAACTCTGGCCAGGTGCAGTTAGCTGTGCTGCACACCACGCCTTGGCTGCCGCTAGCAGTGGATCCCACTTTGGGGAGGTATGCTCCGCTTAGGATGGCCTTCTTGACTTCTATAGTGTCATTTGGGTCTGTAAAGTGTCATTAGATGACATCAGGTTCATGTGCATGCATGTGGTTGGGTTTACGAACCAAAACTGAAGGCGTTACCTGTGTTCCTCGAGAATGTCGTATGACGAGAAGCTGTGGCGATTCCATCTCCAGGACGAGAGGCAGTCTCGTAAACGACAACTTCTTGGGTAGCAGTCGAAGTGACAATGGCAAGGATGCTGACTAGAGCCCCGAAAGCGCCCAAAGTTCTGACTAGTATTAGTCTTGTTGTGCGTTAATATTCAATCCCCAACGTCAACTCACTTACCCGCCCCTATTTGCAAAAAGCAGCAGAAAACTCCCATAGGAGCCGCGCATCGCTTGGTCGATGATGTCAAAATCCCGTAATGACCGAGGGTGTGTAGTAAATCTCAACCACCGCAGCTGGCCCAGGCCTTCAATCACTGGAACTATATAGGCGAATGTTGCTAGCGAGGTGAAGAAAGCAAGGAAGGTATTGAGATTGAGTATCCCCGGTCGATTAGGCGGAGGCTGTCCGTCAAACCTGTGCAGGATGACCGCCATGACTTGTGGAATATATTAGTACCTGAAAAAAAAACCGAAGTACGGTCTTTGAAAGTTATTTGGAACTTACTTATTACGCACACCCAACTGATAATGATCCACGCCATCTCGGGAAGCCAAGGCTTGATGCTGTGCCACACATGTCGGGAGTCTCGCGACGACCCTCCAAGCTTGCCGAACTTGCGTCTCTTCAGGGCTGCCTTCTTCATCTCAGGGCCAATGTATTTGGCTGGGAGATCTTCGTCATCGTGGGCACTGCCTGTGAGTGTCTCGCTGGAACCCCGTCGGATCAGGGTTGGCGACTTCCACAGTCGAGAATAGTTACCGGGAGATCGATCAGCAGGAGGCGGAGTGCTTGGGCCCGGGGTGCCATTGCCTGGCTGTTCAAGAGTCTCATGATGCAGAGGGAGAGGTTGCTCGATGGGTGCTCTTGAGCCTGTCAGCGGCTGCCGCTGAGAGTTTGCGGACTCGCTGCCACCCATCGGGTTTGCCTTTCCGAATATGAAACAAAAGTACAAGGAATAGCGAGATGCCAAGTCTCAGAGTTGAACCCGCTCAAACGCATGAAAAGTGGTAAATAATAATGTCGTGGAAATGCAGAGGGTATATGTCTGCCACTGCCTGAGGATGAGGTACGGTGCTGGACGCCACGACAGCACACGCCCTTTGTCAACAATGAGTCAGGCAAAAGGCCAGCATTTCGGCCACATCAATTCCCCTCAGCGAGTAAAGTTAAAGCTTGAACAATACGACCTTCTGTATTATCTGCCGATTGGAAACAGGTTTAGGCGTTGCATCTTCATTCGGGTTGGGCGACACTGCTGAAATCGGCCCAAGCTCGTTGGGCTGTGCGACACTTCACGCCACGAGCGACTTGTGATCTCTGGGAAAGGTTTGGTCCAATGGCTTTAATGTAAACAAAAAGTCGTGGCTGCTTATCAAGATGAAAGCTCCAGCAACGTAAAAGGCACGATTAGCAACACGACTAGGAGATCTAGGGCGGGCGGTGACGGTTATACTGCAGTTATTATGGGCAGTCTCCCTCCAGGTAGCTGCATGAAGTGTGCATAGTGGTGTGAACACAGCCGAAGATTTGCTGGCACTGTCCCTCAGTCTAGGTAGCTTGACTCTTTTGTCTTCGCACGGAGTCTAAAAAGACCGAGTCGCCACGCTGTGACCATCATTTGTGTCCCAAGTTCTCATTGCTCTCAACTTCATTCCAGTCAATTTGTACAGGCTCCGCAATCCGGTTCTAAGTCGTTAGCCCCTTGTCCCAATAGATCACAAGAACAACCAAGGACGGCCTGATGGCCGCTTGACTTCGCCTTCCGACATCCCCTACCAACCCCTCTCCACCGCGGACCCCGAGATAAGGCTCTTGAAGCTCTTCCCCTCCGATGACCCTTCAGCCCTCATCTCTTGCATCATGTACACGGCAGTTCTCAGCAGCAAGCCAATCTACACAGCTCTGTCTTATGTCTGGCGCGATCCCTCTGACAGACGGGACATACTCCTCGACGGCAGAATGGTTTCGATCGGCGCAAATCTTGCAGCGGGATTGCTGGCAATTCGGTACACTGAAGCCCAGGGCATAGCCGTGATCTGGGCCGACGCACTTTGCATCAACCAAAGCGACGATGCGGAAAAGTTGTCACAGGTACAGCTTATGGCTCAAATCTTTGCTGGAGCGGCCGATGTCTGTGGGTGGCTAGGAGAAAGCACAGATGATAGCGACTACGCTATAGAGATGATAGCCACCATGGTCTGGGAGATAGAGAAGCGAGAGGAGGTGCAAACGGGAAGCCAAAATGTCGATGAAGCCGCCGAAGGAACCTTTATCACATCAAAGCACAGCGACACCACGATACCCAGGCCCTCAGATTCTGTGCCTAGGCAGAGAGATGACACCTTGTTCGGGTTAGACCTGGCCCAACTGCTTCTCAACTTAGCGGAGCCGACGGAAGGCGACAGTGGCCCCGAAAACGACGAGATTTCAGTTCCGAACCGCTTTTGGAGATCCATCCACGCCCTCTTTGCGAGACCATTCTGGAAACGTCTCCGGATCAACCAGGAAGTTATCCTTGCTCCGTGTCTTATTCTCCTCCGTGGTAAAGAAGCGATACCCTGGCATCAAGTCGCCATTGTGGGGCTATACTTCTGGGAAGCTGTGAAAACCAGTCACACTTCATTTAACTATCGATCGTCTGTTTTCAGTGATTTTGCTCGCGTTTTCGAGATTACGGAGTGGCAAGCGGCTGTGGCAGAGCCCCCCTTTAAACCGCCAATATTTTCAATGATTCAAAACACATTTACTCTTGTGGCCTCTGAACCGAGAGACTATGTCTATGGCATTGTCGGAACAACAGAGGTACCGGATTTAGGAGGATCAGTCTCGGCAAGTATTGTTGTCGACTACTCACGGTCGGTGGGGGACATTTTCACTGTTTTCATCTCACTGGATCGACTTCGCCATATCATCGGACTCGACGGGCCGGGATGCATACATGCCGTGGAATCCATTGCACGTCGCAGGAATTGGCTATCGTCGCCGGTTCACCGCACTCCCGCCATGGGCTCTGGATTTTTTTATGTTCATCGCTGCGGCGGAGACCACCATCAAAGGATTGGGCTTCTATGCTGCCGGCACAAGTAGCCTCCAGATGGCTAGACTAAGCCTGTCCGGTCTCTCATTACATCTCCAATGCGATATCGTGGCCAGCATCACAAACAATACTTGGGTAAAGGAAACAGGGCTGAGGGGTTCATATGCCATTGCGTCACTGGCAACCAATCTGTTATTAGTTAAAGCTATAAATCCGCCAGTTCAAAGGGACTCTCTCCATACGATATTTCTAACCTTCACGACGGGTTTGGATGCAACCAAGAGTGAGCGACTCTGGGAATATTTCGAAATCCACCCGAAGGCATTTGCTTGCTTCATTCTTTGTCTTCTCATCGAACACATCCAAGAGGATAGGGATCTGCTCACTGACAGCGAGGAGATGGATTCTATAATTACTGACATGATGAAGTGCCCAAACCTTTACATCCTGAGCTTTCGGTCTGGGATCGTCGACTTCACACAATACCAACAACTCCTCTCGCAGGCACTATCTAGCAAAGAGATGTTGGACTTGTACCTCTGGATTGATATTATGACTGGGCAAAATTCGGTGTTCATGACCGGTGGAGGATTCTCAGGCGTTGGGGCGCGACTCCTAGAGGGTGGCGACAAGATCTGTATGGTTCCTGGCATGAAAACTCCAGTTCTTCTGAGGCCGTATAGACAGCATTTCCAGCTGGTTGGGACATGCTTTGTCAATGGTCTAATGGATGGTGAGGCAGTCCGTGAGGATATGGATACGCGGCTATCATCACTGAAGGATGTTATTATTCAGTAGTTAGTAGTCATTTCACCCACCCTCCCAGACTCTTGATTTTCTTATAGGATCATCTTGAACGACGGATCCCTATCATCACCGCTACCTTCAAAATGAGAATATCTTCCGCTATCCTTATCTTTGTTGATCTTCATGCACCACAAAACATTAGCAGAAATACTACCATAATATATCAGTTAGCTTCAATTCAGTAAGAGCGACGAGATTTCGGAGTCAACATACGCAAACCAGCCATAAACCAACAATCCGAGAACGACTGTATGCCCCGTATGATAAAGCGGACCATCGCTACTTGGGTAAACAAAAGCTATCAACCGGATTATTAAACACTGACCCGACCAATTACCTATCATCTTCCAAAACAGAACTGGGAGGACTTACTGGCCACAAATCCTCCACAATTTGCAATCGCCAACTGCAGCGCCGAAGTCGTGGCGCGTTTGTAATGGCCAGCAGAGTTGTTGGAATTCCAGACCAGCACACATGGCACACTGCTGTACATCCCAATGGCCATCATGCAAGTCATCCCAAAGCGGAGACTAGCCGACTCGACATTGGCAATTACTGCGTAGCCGATGATGGCCACTGGCAGGGTGAACAGCATTATGACACCACGGAGCTTGAGACGGTCCGACGCAAACGCGATCAGGACTGACAGGTAATTAGTAAATTCCCGCAAAACGGAGGAAGAAGAAACCCGGCATACCAGTTACTGGCGTTGCAACTGCATAAGGAATGACAGACCACAGCTGGCTCTGGTTTGGATTGGACGTGAATTTGAGGTCGTTGATAATGGTTGGGAGCTTCAGATCACATTAACGGCAGGTCAAGCTGAAACTCGAGTCAAACTCACAAAAAGACCGAAACTGTACAGCCCAGACAGAATGGCAAAGTATGCGGACGCTGTAAGCCACACTTGGAGGTTGAAGATACCGCGGTAGACTTCGGACCACTTGAAGCTCTCTTGTCGTTCTAAAACTAGACTTTAGAGCTAGTTAGCCTCAGGTTTCTTACCAAGGAAGGAAAGTGAAGATAAAATAATCCTGCAATAAGCCCTGTGGAAACACAGACAGCGGAACAAAAAGAAATCAGGAGAAAACAAAAACTAATGGGGGATTACTTGAACCTATCGCCAGTACTCGACCCGACCCGCCCCTGCAACCGCAACGACGCAAACTCCTTTTCTTCGGTTGTCAGATATGTTGCCGTCATTATGTTGGTCGGCAGCAAGAAATATGCGACAAGTCCCGATACAACAGTCTTCAGCTAAGTTAGCTCCAGACCTCCGACAGACAAACCTACACCGAGACATTAAAATATCCCTCCAAAACAGAAGAAAAACTCACAATCAGTCCCTCAATGATGAATATCCACCTCCAGCCCTCTAGCCCACCGCGCGGGCCAATGGCAGAGAGTCCGCGCGCGAGAAGCCCTGTCCGTATATTCATAGTGTTAGTTTTTATCCCTCTGAGGAGTTTTCCGTTGTCCGTGACAGATAAATGTCGCCATCTTCAACCTCCCAAAGAAAGCTATACGCATCAAATAAAACGCCAAAGGAGTGCGATGTTGTCCGTGATGGGTAACTGAGGCCATCTTTGACCTCCCAAGCAACCCTGAACACATAAAAAGAACCCAAAGGGGGCTCTCCGTTAACCTTGATGAGTAAACCTCGCCATGTCTCACAACCCCCCAAAAACGGGCAAGATGAAACAGAAAACAGGAGGCAAAAACACCGAACAGTACGAAAAGCACAAAAGAACGAAGAAAAAGGATAATAATATAAGGGAGAAAAGAGGGTGAGAGAACAGGAAGAGGAAAAGAGAAGAAGCAAAACAAAAAGAGCACAATTCCATAAAAAACACAAAGAAGAGAAAAAGGAGAACTTACCACCAAAAGCCCCCGATAAACTCGCAGCCGTATAAAACACCCCGATCCGCAACGCCATCTCCTGGCGCGTATACAACCCACTCAGATACAACACAATGCCTGGCAACAAGCCCCCCTCCGCAACGCCCAGCACCGCCCGCACGGCAAAGAAACTCCCAAAGTTCCTCACAAACCCCAGACACATGGTCACCACGCCCCACGTGATCGTCAACAACGGGAGCCATATCCGTGGTGTTATTTTCTTCAGGACGAGGTTCGACGGGAGTTCACTGTCAAGGTCCTCCATCGTTACCGTTTCATTTCCCATTATGATTCAAGAGTGAGTGAGACACGGAGACTGAGCTCGGGTAGAAATGGAAATGCAATACCTGGCAATATAGGTAGCATAGAAGACAGCCAAACCCTGGTTATACTGCAGATTCGTAATCCCCAGGTCCGCTTCTAGACCGAGAATGCGCGCGTTGCCGACGTTGGTGCGGTCGAGGAACGAGCAGAGGAAAAGTAGGGCCAGGATGGGGAGGATTCTGTTTATTTTATTTTTATTATCAGCACACATAAATCATCAGTCTGAAGTTCTAGTTCAGTTTCATCAACCTCATCATCTTTACTACCTGTACTCCAAGGTAGGTACTCTCTAATGAAAGAGCAGTGAAAGAGAAAAATCGAACTGGTGAATAAGAAATAAGTAAGTAGTACCTACCGGGTATCCATCTTCCACAGAATGCGCGTCGTGAGTTGTTCTTCCGTAACACCGCGCAATGTGCCTGTCCCCGTGCCCGTTGGGCGACCGAACCGCATCTTATTGTCCGAGTCGTCCATGTCGGCGGCGACGATTGGATGTTTCTTCATTTCATTATTGTCGAGTTCTTGTTGTGCTGATGCCATGCTTATTTAATGGCCTCGCAGTGCCGTGCACCAATAAAGATATCAGAGACTCTTTCAAAAAAAGAAAAGTGCGAAGAAAAACATGAAAAGGGAGAAAAAGGTTCAGCCCCCGTACCCACCTCCCCTTGAAAAGGCAGATCGGGTCTTTGGCTGGATATGTAGGTCGCTGGTAGTTGGTACACAGCATATGGTTTATTTGTCTTGCTGGACGGCTACTGTAAGACAGACGGACTCTGCTCGCTCCCTCCGGAAACACAACGTCACACGATCGCACATCGCCTGGTTTGGGTCATCTTATCGACGCCCAAAGTTTCGGGTTACGTGGAGTGCGCTGACTGAGCCGCCAGTGCATGTATATGTACATCTCCATCAGTGAAAGAAAGGTTAGTAAAGTACATTGTGATGCATCAAAAGGGGACATTTTAGGCGTTCTTGATACCTTAATACGCGTCAAGAACACCGATCAAGGCCTCCTTATAATCTCACAAGGTAATTTTGGCTATTAAAAGTGTTAATATTTCATCTGAAAGCCGTATTTGGTAGAAGTACAGCTGTGCTTCAATTCTCTCACTAACATCTTCACCCCAATAGTGGCGTACTCAGCAAGCCACCGCCATGTCTCAGCACCGTAGCGCTGCAAATGACAGCCTGCCGATCTCAAGGTTTTGTCTTACCAGTTTCTACCCCAACGACGACGCCGATCTCGCCGCTACTCCGATGGAGGCAAAGCTTGTCCTCGACCTTCCCTTTTAGTACAGCATCGCGGAACCCCTTTCAGGGCGGGGAAATGCTGCTCCACCAAAGTCGTGCGGGGGATCCGGAGGGTAACAGTGATCTCGGGTGGGACATACGGCGAGGGGGACCTACAGCAAGCGGAGGAGTGAGCCCCCCAAAAAAGTAAACAAAAAGAAACCAGGTACGGCTCGAGGCCGAATACCAACCAGAGTCATCGGATCGGCGCGGATATTCCGTGAGATCGCGACTGATCTCGATCGGTGGACTTGCCGAGGAACGAGGAAATATTTCCACTCGCCCCCTGACTCTGTATCCGGAAATAAAATCTGGGTGCCGCAGCCGCGGCCCCCACCTCGTGACGTATTCTTGGCGGCCGAACCCTCGGGGGACAAAACAACAACCGGAGTGTGTTGGTGGTGTGGCGGATGTGGTCGATCGTTCGAGAAGCTTTCCACGAAGCTTCAATTGAGCTGTAGTGGTTGGTTATTTCTGTCGCAATCGCCTGCAGTCAGTTCCCCGGGTTTGGTAGTCTATGGTTCATTGCTCTGGAGAGTGTGTGAAGGCAGCAAAAAAAAACCCCCCCAAAAAAAACAATGGCCAGTGTTTCGCGCGCGATAAGGCAGACGGCGCCATTGCCCGTGCTGATCGCGCCAACAACCACCCGATCATGGGCAGCAGCTTATGGACGTATGAGATACCCCCAAGTTTCGCTAGGGCTCAGGTTGAGTGCGTATGGATGCCGGAGCTTCTCGAACACGAGGAGGAATTGGAGGGAAGCTGCCGTTTCATTGCCCGAGGCCAAGCGCGGGGGGTCAAAATTATTTGCCAGTGCCGACGAGGCGGTCGCCGATATCCCGAGCGGCTCTGTTCTCCTGAGCGCTGGATTCGGGCTTTGCGGTGTCGCATGTGAGTTGTCATCACCTCCCACTCCCGAGCCATTGGCCAGCCGCTGACGGTAATTTGGCATGTTAAGCAACACTCATCGCCGCGTTGCGCCGGAGGGGGCCTGAAGCGCTTAATTCTCTCACTGCCGTGTCGAACAATGCGGGTGCGGAAGGCCGCGGGGGCCTGGCATTGTTGACGGAAAGCGGGCAGGTTGACCGCATGATCATGTCGTTCTTGGGCTCCAACAAAAAGCTCGAGCGCCAGTACCTCACCGGCAAGATCGCGGTGGAACTGTGCCCCCAGGGGACGTTGGCGGAGAGGATAAGAGCGGCAGGGAGCGGGATACCAGCATTCTACACGCCAACAGGTGGCAGTGAGTTACCATTGCTCTATAACCATGGCCACCACCGCTCCCACCCTTAGCTAACCACCAACACAGGAACTCTCGTCCAGGAAGGCGCCATCCCGGCACGGTTCGATGCCGACGGCAACGTGGTTGAGTATGGCAAGCCGCGCGAGACGCGCATCTTCAACGGCAAGCCGTTTCTGATGGAGACGGCGCTGGCGGGCGACGTGGCGATCCTGCGGGCGTGGAAGGTGGACAAGGCGGGCAACTGCGTGTTCCGACACACGACCAAGTCGTTCGGGCCGCTGATGGCGAAGGCGGCACGGCTATCCATCGTCGAGGCCGAGAACATTGTCGAGGTGGGCGAGATCGACCCCAACGACGTCAACCTGCCGGGCATCTACATCGACCGCATCGTGCCGGCCACCGAGAAGTCGCAGGTCGAGATCCTCAAGACGCGGTCCGAGCCTAGTGGGGACAGCGATGGCGCGACGACGGCGGGTAAAGTCTCGGACGCGCTGGCGCGGAGGAACAGGATCGCGAAGCGGGCGGCGAAGGAGCTGAAGCACGGTTTCTATGTGAACCTGGGAGTCGGTGAGTGGACGAAACTTTAGAGTGGCTGAAGTGGTTATGGCAGACAGGAACGCTGACATCCCCGTCGCAGGCATCCCCACCCTCGCCCCGTCGTTCCTGCCTCCTGGCGAGCAGGTCTGGATCCAGTCCGAGAACGGCATTCTGGGCATGGGCGACTACCCGCTGCCCTCTGATGTCGACGCGTACGTTCCGTTTCTCTTCATCCCCCCGAAAAGCAGCCACTAATCTTTTGTAGGGACATCGTCAACGCCGGTAAAGAAAGCGTGACCCTCGTCCCCGGCGCCGCTACCTTCGACAGCTCCGAGTCCTTCAGCATGATCCGTGGTGGGCACGTCGACGTCTCGATCCTGGGCGCGCTACAGGTCAGCGCCGCGGGGGACCTGGCCAACTACATGATCCCGGGCAAGGTGTTCAAGGGGATGGGTGGTGCCATGGACCTGGTGTCGAACCCAGACAACACCAAGATCGTGGTGGCGACGGACCACGTTGCGAAAGACGGCTCGTCTAAGGTGGTGCAAGCCTGCAGTCTGCCCCTGACGGGAGCGCGGGTCGTGAGCACCATCATTACCGACTTAGTGAGTTTTATTTTTGAGCCTCTAGCTGGAAAGGAGTATGGCAAGCTAATGTTGTTTGTGCACAGTGCGTGTTCCAGGTCGATCGCAAACGCGGGACCCTTACGCTCACCGAGATCGCGCCAGGGGTGGCATTGGATGAGGTCAAGAGCAAGACGGACGCGACGTATTCTGTGGCGGAAGATTTACAGACCATGGAGTAGGCAGATATTGCATGGCCAGAAATTATTTATATATGGACGATGGTATTTATATATGGACGATGGTACTTCAGCTGCGTGTGCAGGTGCGCTATAATTCTTCCGTACATACAAACGTCAGGCGCGGGAATGTAGACCTACCTATTTCTGGTGAACATTGGGCAGTTACACAACAGAAACTTGTTTGGGCCAATATTATTTGCAAGAATTATTGAATCTGTATATCCTCTCCATTTTAAATTGCATCACAGTTTACTTAACCTCTCGGGACCACCGTCGTGTGCCACAAAATTTGACCCAATGGCCTTGGAGATGGTGTCGACGCTCTTCAACAACCACAACAAGCCCTCATCCTCGGACACCCGCACCAGGGCGTCCCTCTCGGACGCCTCCGCCTCCTGCTCGTGGGCGCCCTGGCTGATCCCCTTGCGCAGCCCATAAACATGCGATAGCACCTGGGGCCCGACGCCGGTCTGGGCGCGCAGGCACGAGATGGCGATGATGCTGGTCAGGCAGCGGCCCGTCGCAGCCAGTTTGGAGTCTGCGTTGCGCTCCGGGTCGGCCAGCAGCGGGCCGTAGTGGCTGCCGAGGATGTACACTGGCAGGTCCGGATGGGCGAGCGCCAGCTTCTCGTACAGCTTCTCGTCGAGCGGGGTGTACACGCTCTCCCAGAGCGCAGACCCCCGCTTGCGGACAGCGGCGAGCGTCTTCTCGTCCGCGACGGACCGCGAGCTCCTCGTCTCGAGCTGCGCTGCCCACGGCTCGTCGAGCGTGTCGGCCCGGAACGCGTTGAGGCAGTTGATGGTGCGCGGGATGCCGTTGAAGCTGATGCACTTGAGACCAACCTCGCGGATGAGCTCGGCCGCCGCCAGGGGTGTATGGGCGACGCTGGGCGCCGCCGTGGTGGCCACCTTGTGGAGGACGAGCAGCGACTCGGGCGAGTTGAGCGTGAATGTCGCCGCGGCCTGGAAAAAGAGAGAGCGTGTGTCAGTTAAGACCTTGCCTACATGCCCAATTGAGACACCTCTTGAGAGTTCTCTCATACCGACGCAGTCAGCCACGTCCGCCTGCCAT
The DNA here is from genome assembly GCA_033439775.1 of Podospora didyma. Classification (NCBI taxonomy): domain Eukaryota; kingdom Fungi; phylum Ascomycota; class Sordariomycetes; order Sordariales; family Podosporaceae; genus Podospora; species Podospora didyma. Next base: position 1,395,504 of record JAULSW010000004.1, read on the forward strand.
ATTGCTTCTCGCGGGCCTCGTTGGCAATGCGCTCGTAAACCTCCCTGATCCGCGCCGGCGCAGGCATCTGGCCTCCACGCGCAAACGGCGCGTTGATCAGCCCTTTGACCGCAGCCGACAGCTTCGACATTTTCGCGGTGGAGGAGGGGTTTTTTTTTCTTCTCAAGTAGAAATTGAGATGTCACTACAAACAAACCCCTTCTACGCCAGCCAGTAACGTCGTAACTGTTATCTTTGTGTGTGCTGTCAGGTGCTGGGAATACAATCTTCCAATCGCCTTATCACCCCAGCACAGGCACCTCGGCCTCCCCACAACCACACCGCCTGGAGCCCCTGTAATCGGCAAGCCGACAGGCACCTCCCCAGGCCCCATCACGGTCGCTTGCTCGTCGGCACCCAAAAATGCCGCCCGAGAGAGTGGATTTTGGAGTCAGCACCCCACTGAAACAGCCCACTTGGCTCCCGTCCCGCCGACTGGTTCCCGCCCCTCCCTCAATGCCCCGTCGTTGTTCCTGAACAGTACCTGACATCCTGCCGCCAGGGTCCCCCAAACCCGAAAGGTCCTGTGATTCAACAAAGCTGGTTCCCCATCCCCCTTCCACACATACTTCTGGAAGCCGAGGGCGTCAACAAAGGGGGCAACGCATTGGACATTATCGCCGACTGAACATTGCCATGGAGGAGGGGCCCGTCGGTGTGGTTCTTCTTCTTTGTCGTGCATGGGCGCGGTTTCCTGGTTCGAGTGTTCTGAAGCCATCCATGGATTGGTCACGAGCTCCACTGCAATTGGAGATACAGGTATCTGAATGGTGTCTTCGCTGCATCAGGGAAAGGAAGGCATAGAATTAAAACAAAAGAAGAAAAAAGGGGACATACATTATCAATGGACCAGCCCTATCGGAGATATAACTACCTGGCCAGTTATTGCCGACTACCTATTTTTAAAGTGCGACGCGCGGGCTTGCTGAACCGAAGCACCGCTTGGGGAAAGCGACTCACCACCACCATCTTAGAACATTTCTCCCCAAATCCCATGCTCTCCACAGGCGCGTGCCCGTTGCCCTCTTCAAGTTGTGTTTGCGCCCCCGGGCATCAGTGCTCCCAGATATCAAGGTAGACTTTGAATACTAAAGTACCTTCATTGTTTAATCATCGCTCAAATTTGTTTTGCCAAACATGGCGACACAAAAGAAAGGCTCCAAGCCGCCGTTTTGGCTTGGGTGAGCGTCCCCCTCCATCCCCCTCACATTGCGCCGGACGTCCAAATAACACGGGATTAAAAACACACAGCGGAGCAGCAGCCTCAATGGCAGTGTGCTTCAGTAAGTTGACATTTGAATGGCCTCCGGTATTGCAAGTCTCGATATAACTAACATCAGTGATCCCTCCTCGCTAGCACACCCATTAGACCAAACCAAATAGTAATGTCCCGTCCAAACGAACCCATCCTCGCGTCTATTGGCTTTCCGACTAATAACCATGATTTCGGGTAGCCGGATGCAAGTCCTCCAGACCCGAACGACGATGCTTTCTACCCTGTACAAATTCGCCGTGCGAGATGGTATTGCGACCTGATCTTCCATTCCGTGCCAGTAGGAAAAAACATCCCTAACCAGGCCCGAGAATGATAGGCTTCATATCCCTCTGGTCCGGGTTATCGGCTTCAATCCTGCGGCAGTCGACATACTCGACGGCGCGTTTCGGGCTGTACAATTTCCTCTCTCGCCAGTTGCAACAACATTCCGGCATCTCCAAATCCTCCACGGCATCGACGATTGTATGCGCAGGTGTGGCGGGCGGGCTGGCAGGGATGGTGGGGAATCCGACTGAAGTACTCTTGTTCCTCCCTTGCTAAATGTTATGTGGCGAGAAAGAGTTGACGGTGACTGACGGCAAAGGTCGTACTCGTGCGCATGTGCGCCGACGCCGCCAAACCCCCTGCCGAACGATTCCTTTACCCTGACGCGGCGACGGGGCTCTACCGAATCTGGCGCGACGAGGGAGTCAAGGTGTTTGGGCGCGGGCTGTCTGCGAATGTTGTCAGAAGTGTTCTTATGAGTGAGCCTTTCCACCGCCCCCATTTATGCATGCACTAACCTGATACCGTTTATAGATGTCTCCCAAATAGCACCGTAAGCAACAACCCTTCTTACTGGCTTAGATTGTCACTGATGCTGGGACAGGTATGCGGCGGCGAAACGGGCCCTTCTCGCACGCACCACGCTCCAAGACGATATCCGCACACACGCACTGGCGTCCCTATTCGCTGGGACGGTGGCAACGACGGCGTGTGCGCCAGCTGATGTGCTAAAGAGTAGGATACAAAGCGCAGCGAAGGGATCCAGCGTAGGCAGCCCGTTCGTTCGTCCCCATCAGCATCTTCAGGACTCTAACCATGTTGCCCACTAGGTGATGCAAGTGATTCGCGAGGGCATACGGCACGAGGGGCCGTGGTTCCTCATGAAGGGCTGGACGCCTGCGTGGCTTCGGTTGACGTGAGCGCCTCCCCCCTATTTCAGCAGAATTACGTGCTGACTGGAACAGGCCCCACACTGTTTTGACATTCGTGTTCATGGAGAAGCTGCAAGACGCGGTGTTTCGGTTTTCAGCTGCCTCGTCACCGGCGGCCCGCGTGACAGTATAATTAGGTAGCCCCATAACAACCACAAGTTCAAGATCCAAAGTCGGGCAGGTTTGACCAGTTGAGCCAGTCCAGCGCTGCCGCGTCGTCCCAGGGATACATGCTGAGCTCGGGGTCGAACTCGTTGTTGACGCGGCTCAGCGCCTCGACGATCTGGTCGTCGGACATGGACGAGAACTGGATGGGCTCGGACCAGATGGGCGGCTCTAAGAAGCCGCCTGAGGCTGATGGGTTGTTGTTGCTGTTAGTGGTGTTGTTACTGTTGGACATGACTTCCGCGACGCTGAAGCCGCGGGTCTGTGGGTTTCGTGAGAAGGGCGCGGCGTGGTGCGGCGACATGGTCTCTGTTTTGGACCGGGGCCGTACTATCGTCTCGGTGGTCGACGATGCCGCCTTTTTCACAATATACTTGAGGTACTTGCCATACAAGGCCGACATGCCATTCCTGTGTTTTGTTGCCGAGCCAATGCGCTCCAGGACCTCGGCGGTTTCCTCGATCAGGGTCCTGACACTGGGTGCCAAATTGGAGTTCCCCGCAAATTGACCGCTGAGCCGAAGCGCAAAGCACGCCGCAAAGGAAATCATGATGGCGGTGTTGTTTGGCATGCTCGACAGCTGCGCCTCGCCTTGGATGGCAGCGCGCATGACGTTCAGGGAGGATGATAAGCCGGCGGCATGGAAGAAATGCCGCACTTCCGTCGGGGCTGTCGGGTGGTTGATGACACTGCTGTAGATGGACAGCCGCGTGTGGGTGACTAGAATTTGGACATAAGGGGGGAGGCGGTGTTCTGCCAGGAGCCAGTCAGTGCCGCGGCTCTTTCGGATCCGATAATATCCGGCTGATGACTTACGAGGGCCTGTGCCGATGGAAATCCCCCATTTGGCGTGCCATTCGTCAAAGAACTTTTCGACGGTAATTTGAATGCTATCGGTTGTTAGAAAAGCGATTGCGGTGTGAAGGGGGCGGGCTCACGATTGCGCGATCATGGCGCCATCTGCCAGAGTCTCGCGAGAGCCATCGCAGACTGCGCGAATCGAGGTAAACAAGTCGTCCTGAGCAGTGATTAGCACATGTCGTCGCTCTCTTCAGGAAGTAACTCACCAAATCCCTGCGCAAAACAGCCAAAGAGACCAGGTGTCCATCCATCGTGTCGGCAATATTTGACAGGTGCCACTGATCGCAGCCCCTTAAAATGGGCGTAAGAGGGACTGTGTAACTTCGTCCTCGCGCCAGACACATCCTAGGTGAACCGTCAGCTCCACAAACAATGGCCCCGTCATTACATCAGTACGAACCCTCTCTCGAGCACGAACAGCGCTATCCAGCATCTCTCTCTGCGGCGCAAGAGCCTTAGCCCCAGCTCAGAATTCGGGTCCACGTCTCCAAAACCGTCCAGTGACAATGCCACCTTAGGATCGATGCAATCTGCTCGAGCAATACTCCCGTGGTGACCCTCCTTTAGCGAAGCCATCGGCACTAGGATTTTGTGCAGCGATAGGTCCAGTGCCATGGTAGTGGCCATGGAAACGTACCAGCACGTCTCATCATCGGTGCTGTGCTTTCCCGGGAACATCCACGGCACGTTGACCATGAATGCGAGGACAATCTCAACGGACCGGTAGCGGTCAACCATGATGCGGTTGACGAGAGCTTTGCAGTGGTTCGAGAGTCTCCGCGACAGGGCCGAAGCGGATGGCACGAACAAGGCTGCTGCAGCGGCGATGGAGGTAAACAGAAAAGCAGACCGCGAGCGTGTGAAGGCGGCGGTGTAAAGCTCTGGGTCCAGGCCCCAGCGCGTGTGAGCGAGGTTATGGTGGAAACTTGAAGGCTGTCAATGGAATGTCCAGTTGTCTGACCTTGAAGTGAGATATACTCACAACGTGAACAAAGTCTCAGCCTCTTCTATCGTCAGCAGTCCCAGGTTTACCGGATCCAAGTCAAGGCCCGTGTCTTGGCTGAACTGGCTGAGCTTAAAAAACTTCTCGACTTCAGAGATCCTCTCATTCTGTTTACTCTGCCGGAGCCTGTGGTGAAGGGGGGCATCCATCACTGGGTGATCGTTCCCAGACTTGGGAGACACATGGAGGTCGGAAGCGCGGGCAAGTAGCTGGAGAGGGTTCTCGGCGTCATCGACGGCAAGACTCTCCTCGGCGGCGACATGGCTGTGAGACGGGGTAGATTCTTGGGGGATGCTCATGCCGTCGTGGTCCTGGTCAGAGCCAGAGCTGTCACCGGCGTCCGAGGAAGCGTCTGGCAGCAGGTCGCTATGCCGGCGCGAGGTATGCCTCCCATGACCCGGCCGAGAAGACTGTCCGAGCTCAACCTGGGCTGATCCATCTGACGGAGACCCCAACAGCGCCTTGAGCTCAGAGACGACCTTGGAGGGCTCGATGCCCTGGACACCAGACCCCGAGCGGCGAACGGCCTGCTCGACTTGGTGGAGGGCCTTTTCCAGGCCAGTGCGTTTGCTGGATGGGAGTTAGCATTTGTGGCCAACAGTCCAGTGAGCCTCGGTGGGGATGGGATGGGGGGACAGATGGGATGTGGCTTGCTTTTTGACGCCCTTCCGGCGGCCGACGTGGAAATCGGGGCGCACACACTGAACGCCCAATTGGAGGCATCGCTGGCATCTGTCGTCGTTCTGGACGCGGCCCTTCTGGCACTTGATCTTTGAACGGCGGCAGACGAGACAGGCGGCGGCCCTTCGGCTGTTGTGGTCCCTCATGGACTGCGATTGCTGCAAGTCGCGGCCAGCAGCTTCTGAAGTTGCAGCAGCAGCCTCCATCTTCACGTCACGTTGGTCGTCCAGGCCCAACTCCAAGCGAAACAACACACAAAAAGAAGCACAGGCAAGAGGGACCAAAACAAGAACTAGGAAAAAAAAAGACTCAGGCAAACAATAGCACTGCACAACACAGCACAGGGATGGCGGCACTGTACTGTACAGAGAGGACCCCGACGTGGCTTCCTTCCCGCCTCTTTTTAGTGTGCGTCGGTGGTAGCGTTGCGGGGAGCTGTTGGCGGGTGCTGAGCGAAGCGGTGGTGGTGTGGTGGGTGTGGCAGCCTGGGCTTTGGTTGGGGTAATCTGCAGAGAGCCTGCAGCTGTACCCTCGCGACTGCCGCCGTGGGTGTCTGCTGCCTGCTGGCAGCCAGCTGGCAGCTCGGTCGTTGCCAGGTCAAGCGACTGCCGACCGGGGATGGCCCCAAGCCCGGAAGCCCCTTTTCCGTGGTGCTCTAGGAGAGGCTGGCGGGCAACAAGTAGCTCTACTATCGACAATGCAAGCATCGTTGTTTGGTTCAATGAAGCGCCTGGCGCGGTTGTCTAATCGGACAAGTTGCAGGCCCTCAATCGAAAACACACTTGTTTTCTGCAATCAAACACAGTTTTGTGTACGAGAAGGAAGGTTGCATTGACAGCGCTGTAGGCTAGATAAACACCACCCAAAATAACGAACATCGCCCGCCTCTCGGATTCTGCTTGGGCGACGGGCGATTTTACCCGCAGCGCCGCCGTCCCAATGGAAGGCACGACCGGGAGCCTATCGATTCCCGCCCGTGCCATTCTCCCGCCGCGACCCTTTCTGAGAAAGAAATCCCACCTACCGCAGCGTCCATCTTTTATCTGCGGGCAGCCGCCACCAAATCATGTCTTCCCCTCACACCCCTCCCTCTCATCCGGCGTTGCGGCTCGCTGACCCCGACACCAACCTTTTATTTTACTCTGGTTCTTAAAAAGAGGAAATGGACCGCTTCCCGACCATGGTCCCGTTCCCAACCGTGGGGTCCGTGTAAATATCCAATACATCCGTCGAGTTCTTGTACTCGACGCCGCACTTCTCCGAGAACCCCCCGAACAGCGCGGCGCGATCCTGCAGATACGTCTCGAAGCCGGCCTGCGAACAGCTCGTGCCGGGCCCGTCGCCGCACTCGGGCAACGGTTGCGGCGCGTTGTTCACCAGCGCGCGGTAATACGCCCCGTCGGCGTACCCGTACGCGCCCGTGCAATTGAGCCGCTCGATGGCGATGTTGCCCAGGAACGGCAGGATGTGGCTGCTCTTCCACGCGCGCCGCCCGTTGATTCGGTCCAGCGGCATCGTGTCGTTGACGTTGCCACCTTCCGAAAACTCGGAGTTATTGAACAGGCCCATCGCCACCAGCACCGCCGGCGGGAGCTCGCGGTGCGTGAAGCTGATGTACAGGTCCTGCTCGGTCGTGTCCGCCTTTAGCAGGTCGCCCACTGCACTGAGCCACGGCAGCCCAAACGCGCCCGCGTAGATGTTTCCGTAGCCGACGTTGTAGTGGTATCGGATGTCTTCGGTGTATTCCCAGCCGAGCCAGTCATCGGGCGTGAACAGCTCCAGCGAGCAGAACGGCGAGCTGCCTCGCACCACTGTCTCGTAGCCGCACGTTTGCATCATGCCGTACACGTCCTTGGCGGTAAAGTTGAATCCCGGCGCGATCGAGTTCAGCCGGGCGACGATGGGCTTGGTGAATTTCTTCAGGTGGGCCGACGACTCGTCGCTGCCGGCCTTGGAAGAGTACCCGGGGCAGGCCTTGTAGGGGGTCAGCGAGTCGGCGCCGCTCTCCTCTCCCTCGTAAATCTCAACGACGTTGATGGTGTTCTCGCGCAGCTCGAAGCCCCGAACCAGCGCCTGTGCCGACTTAACCGTGCGCTCCGCCGCCGACGTCCACACCCGCTGCGGCAACCGCAACCGCGGGTACCGGAACGACAAACTGATCCCCAACTGTGTCGCCTCAAGTTTCCCCAGCCGCGTCAGCAGCTCCTCCTCGGCCTCAGACACGGGCGGCGTCCACTTGGCCAGGAAATCCAGATCCGGGATCTTAGCCCAATCGATCCCCGTCTTGTTCTCCCACTTGGAGATGAACGGGTCGATGTACTCCTCAAAGTCAAAGTCGTTTACATAGATGGCGGCATGGCGAACCAGGTACGCGGCGCGCTCCGCCGTGCACCCTTCCGGCGGCGCCGGCGAGTTGGGCGGGTCTTGCGGCTCAAAGTAAGGCGTCACGCCTCCAAGATGCTCCAGGGGGTCGAAGTGGTAGGGCGAGTTCAAGGCCGTCGCCACGGCTGCCGCGGGTGCCAAAGCCGCAAGCAAGGCGGCCGAAACGAGAGACGCGGTGCACAAAAGGAGCACCATGATGAAATAATTGCCGACGAACACGGGGGACGAAAAATGCAATGCAAATGCGATGCAAATAAACGTGAACTAGAGAGAGGAAAGAAGAAACAAACCCACCTCCCTCCGAACCAATACCTACCTCTACTACCCACCTTGTATACCAGTCATGCCTACCTTGCCTGCCCCATCTGCCCCATCTACCTACTTGTTTCTGTTTGTCCATCGTTCGCAACTCTAATTTCGTCTTTTGTCAAGCCTGTATGCGAAAATCTGGTAAGTGTGGACGTCATATGCTTAAAGCAATGCCTGCTAAAGCAGGAGGCGCAGCCTGTTCCGGGGCTTTGCCCGCCCCGGCAGAAGGTTCCCGGGCCTTGTTTGTACCCCTGGAGAGACGGCGGGTACAGCACAAACACAGGGGTACGCGTGCCATTGAAGCGTGCGTGCCAAACGTCATTGCCGATCTTGCCCCAATTGGGGGGCGCTTGTCGAAGTTTCTGGTTCCTGAATCGTGGATGCTGTGCAGTCTGCATTGTGCTTTAGATTGCCGTGAAGATAGAAAGAGCAGCTACCTGAAAGAGAGTGAGATAGACAGCTGGAAGATAAAAACAAAATGCAACACAACCTTTTCAAGCATTGCAGAATAACGTCAGGGTCTTATCTGCGTCAACTTGAAGAGACAGCGGTGCTACCATTTACTCTGCACGAGGAGAGCTTGCCAAGGCGAGTTGACAATGTCAGTAAGAGAAGTAAATAGAAGAGTAACACAGAACATATTTGCAACACCTTGGACCAAAATCCTCGAATTAAAGATGTCATCCATTTCCATTCTCAAATTATAAAGGTATTCCCCGCAGTATCTACAGAGTAGCAATCCGTCGGTTTTACATTGCGCCAAAGGTCAGCCACTCGACAACAATAAACCCATTACAAATCCGTACCCCTTTCCGACCGAAACGCCGCCACACAAGATCATGATCCATTCGGACATATAGATCAGACACTAAAAAATACGCTTACCGACGAAAAGAGCAACTTCAAAGCGCGTCAATCGCCTTCATCAATACATCAATCCCTCGCTCACTCATCTCATCCCCTCTCAACAGAGTCGACACGTCGCTCAGCACGCCCAACGGGATATAACACCCCGTCTTGGCCCTCTCCAGACTCTCCTTTAGGCGACTTGTGTGCTCCCACTCCTTGGCGGCCACCTCGGATCGCTCAATCACCTTGGACGGGATTCCGCACATGGCTGCGCAATGCATGCCAAACGAGCCCTCGGCGACACCGTCTTCAAGTTTGTACAGAAATGTGACTCTCCTCTCCTTCTCGTCGACATCAATCTGCATCCTCTTGCCCCTGATCTCAGGATGGCCTTCAAATTCAGTGGCCAGACTGTGGTAGTGGGTTGCAAAGAAACCGATACAGCCGATGTGGGATGCGACATGATGGAGCACAGCCTGAGCAACAGCCACGCCGTCATACGACGACGTGCCACGACCCAGCTCGTCGAGGATGACGAGCGAACGGGGTGTGGCTTCTGATAAGATCTTCTTGGTCTCAGACAGCTCGACGAAAAAGGTGCTCTGCGCAGCAAAGATGTTGTCGTTGGCACCCAGCCGAGACATGATGCGGTCCACCGGCGTCAGACGTGCAGACACGGCCGGGACGTAGCACCCAATTTGTGCCATGATGACGGCAATGCATGACTGCGAAGCGGCACATTAGTAAATTGAAAAGTAAGCTGAGAATGGAACCAGGCTTACCATGCGCAAAATCGTCGACTTGCCAGCGGCGTTGGCACCCGTGAGGAGACTAATCTTGGCCTGGTCTCCCCCAAGCTTGATGTCATTGGGGATGAAGTCGGCAACCGTGTTGAGCATGCACGGGTGGCGCAGCTCTTCGAACTCGACCACGCTCCGCTCCTCGTCCACAAACTGCGGGCGACAGCTAGGTTCACCCAACGACGACGAGGACTTGGCCAGACTGATCAAGCAGTCCAGCTGCGAAATGATGCGGATCGCCTGCAACCAGACCTCGTAGTCGGCATCGAACCGCACAAAGAATCGGGACGCCACTTCCTTGACAATCTGAGAGTGCGTTTCCTCGGCCTCCTGGAGCTCCCGGACCAGGTCCTCCAGCTCCTTGAAGTAATACCGCTTGACGGCAACTGTCGCAGACATCTGGCGCCAGTTGGCAGGGACTTTGAGGGCTTTGGGTGCATCGATTTGATACACCTCTTTGCCCACGTCAGTAAACTTGAGCGTCTTGCACTTGAGTGTGGTCTTCTTCTTTTCCAGCAAGTCTTGTAGGGCCTCCTTGATGCGCTTCAGCTCGTCTTGGCTGCTGTCAAAGTCCTCCTCGATGCCCCGCTCGGGCACCAGAGCCTTGCCTTCGCGAGCCTGCTCTCTGTCGAATGCCGTCTCCCAGAATGCCAGCGGTTCCTTGAGATTTGGCATAGATGCTAGTAATCTATCGACGAGGCCATTCCCGCCGCCAAAGCTGTCGAGCAGCGCCATGGTCTTCCCAATTTGCTCAAACCCTTCGAGCACGCGGACAAAGTCTTGAGACTTGCAGACACCAGCGTGGATGCGAGAAATTAGCCGCTCGAGATCGGGCATCTTTGTCATCTGCGACGAGAACCGGTCCCGAATGCTACGGTCCGCGTTCAGCATGTCAACAGCGTCCAGCCTCTCGTTGATCTTTTGGATGTTGCAGAGAGGGTGGCAAACCCATTGTCTGAACAGCCTCTTTCCAAAGGGTGTTATGCATCGGTTAAGCAAGTTGAACAGGCTGCCCTCGGAACCGCCGTTGGCCGTGTTGGAGAAGATCTCCAGGTTGATGAGGGTTTGGCCGTCGAGGATGAGAGTGCCGTTTCGATGGATGGGGCTGTACCACTCAAAGTTGCTCTGGGAAAGCAAGTTGCGCTCCAGCTTCAAGACACGAAGGTACTGGGTCAGTGCTCCAAGAGCAGACATCAAGAGATCCTTGTCCCTGGCCTTCTCAAGCTTTGTGGGCCAAACATCGTCCTTGTTTTGTCCAGAAACAAAGTAACCATTCGAGTCGAGCTCGCGCCTCGCGCGCTCGGCATCCCAAAACTCGGTGTCTGGCTTCAAGTAGTTCCAGATGGTCGTTGGCCCCGTGTTGTTCTTTAGAATCCGCAGGGCTTTGGTGGATAGACACTTCTTTTCGAGGAGCAATTCTCGCGGCGACGTCTGGGCAACAAACGTCTCAAACTTGGTAAGATCAACATCGTCCTCGAATTGAGAGATGAAGAACTGGCCAGTAGCTGCATCGACAAAAGCGATGCCAAAGGCCGGCTTGTCGTCGATGACAGACTCCTTGATGGCCACGCAGTAGGTGGCCATATCGTCCTGGAGCATGCTCTCGTCCACCAGCGTGCCACCAGTGAGAATGCAAGCCAACTCCCGGTGAATGATCTTGTCTGCCTTCTTGGCCTTGGCGCTGATCTTGGTATCGCGCTCGCGCATCTCCTTGCCAAGAGCGGACTCCATCTGGTCGACTCGTGCCACCTTGAAGCCCTTGGCCACGAACTGGTTTACCCACATGTCCAAAGAACTCTCTGGAACACCAACCATGCGCATGTTGACGCGATCGGTGAGCTTGAGATCGAAGAGCTGGTGCCCTATCGTTGCGTCATTCTCGTACAGCTCGTAGAACTTGCCTTTCTTGAAGAACACAACCGTATTCCACAAGTTCTTCTTGATATCCCAGTACTGCTTTTCGAAAGCTGAAAACTTGTTATATGCAGAGGGCGGAATGTATATCGTATTCGGATCAAAGTCAGGATGATCGGGAGGGTTTCTGTTGCCATCGAGGGGCTTAGCAAGCCAAGGGTATCTGTCCTCTGGTTCGCTGGCGTGTGCCTTTGCTTTGGGCCTGGCAGCTAATGACTTTGGAGTGGGACGGGAACTGGCGGCGCGAGGCTCGCTTGGTTCGACATTGTCGGGGTCGTACTTCCACTTCTGCGCTGTGGATGTTGGCGGGACCCCCCCAATGTCCTCGTCCTCAGAGTCTGCCGCACGAGGGGATGGGCGTGGCGACGGCGAGATGTTGGACTTTTTGCGTGGGACTGTGGGCTTCGAGGCTGCCCGCTTTCTCTTTTTAGAGGGTTCCTGTGGGGCATCCGACTCGTCCGAGACGACAAAGTCGGCCATCTCTTCGTCGTCGTCCTCTTCGGCGCCGTTGCCTTCGGCTTCATAGACATCGTCGTCGTCGTCATCGTCGTCTGGAATCGTGGCGCGAGGGCGGCGCTGTCGGGTTCTGCTTGACTTTAACGAGGCAAAGACGTCTTCGTCGTCGTCGGATGACTCGGCATAACTGACGGCTTTTCTGGTCTATTTAAAGTGTTAGTCAAGCAGACGAAGGGGCTTTAGGTCAGAAAGCGAAATGGCGGTGCTGCATACCTTGCGAGAAGGGCTGCTAGCCATGCTCGGCTGGATCTTGACCGACGGTTTCTTCACAGTACTCGCGTCTCGGTTCTCCTGCGAGCTTAATGGCTCCGGTGCGTCGCTACTGGGGACCGGTGTGATGTTGTTGGCGGGATGTTTAGGGAGGGGCATCGAGTTGGACTTTGTCGTCTCCTTCAGGCATTGGGGGCTCTCCTTTTTAGCGAGTGTTGTCGGTGTCGGCCTGGCGCTCGGCGACGAGGCAGGTCCATTGGAGTTGGCAGCTGCTGCCGACCTAGAGAAGAAGCCGAGAATGCTCTGCTGTTGCTTGCCTGTCGAAGGGGCCTGGCTGGGTTTCTTGGCGGTGGACGGCGTCCTCGCTGGAGTGCGAGCGACCTTTTCGCCCATGTTTGCCACTGAGGAGGTATTCTTTGACGGCTCTCTACAGGTTACCAATACAATTGCGAAAAAAGATGCAGGACATAGAAGTGCTGGGCAGTGATTGGAAATACAACACGGAGCTTTGCTTTGGCTGCGTTTTGGGGTGGCAGGCCTGGTGTTTAAGAGGAACGCGAAAACGCGCAAAGCTGTCTGGGAAGTCGCGTCCCGCGCGTCCAAGCTGCTGTGGCCAATCTTATCAGGAGCAGGCCCCACTCCCCACCAGCCCATCCTGGCGCTCAACTCTGCCGTCCCAGTTCAAGCAAACAAAGAACGAGGAGACAGCTTTGATATTCGAACTTCCTAAATAAACATTTTCATCGGACTCTGATCTTAATTTTTTCTTTCTTTATAGAATTCTTCGTTCTGGAAACTGAATGTCACGGTTTCCTCGGACGTCTTTATCAAACACGGCTGGCAAAGAGAGCCCGAGAGAAGATGCGCTAACCTCAAAGCATAATTGCACTTTCCCTGGCAACAAAAAAAAAGAAAAGAAAACCCCAGCGACGCGCTGGTGACAACGCCACTTTACTTCCCCATGACCCAAAGCGCGACGCGCCCAGCGGCCAGGCCTGCACGGAACAGGGCGTGCTTGATGCCCGTGCAGTGACCCATCCCAATCCGCGAGTGCGAAGACTTGAGCGTTGCGACAGCTCGAGGATAGCTAACCTGGTCGTAGTCCAAGACGGCCGACTGCAATGATGTCGCTCTGCACAGCGTCTCTGCGAGGTCGCAGCCGTCTTTGAGCGCCAGGTTTGCTCCGTTGCCGGCAAACGGGCTCACGGCATGGTTGGCATCCCCGATAAAGACGACGCCCTCCACGCTGTTGTCCTCGTCGTGGCGGAATGGCTGCTTGTCCCTGGCCGGGAGTATAAACGCCGTCGACGGGTCCGTCGCCTCGACAATCATCCTGAAGGGCTCGCCAAACATATGGCCCAGCTCCAGAGCTTCCTTCTTGAGCGCGGAGACTTGCTCGTCGGACCAGTCTCTGGACTGCGCCCCTTCGCGTTCAGGCTCAAGCTGGCTCAATGCCCAAACCACGTTTTCTTTGTCGACGGCCGAAAAGAAGCAGCAAACCCCCTGGCCCGAGAGCATGATGCCCCAGTTCTGCCCGACTGGCCCAGGCAGTCCTTCTGGAAACTTGCCGTTTCCGCCCATCTGGATCGCCCCAGCGTATTTGATCTTGTCATCCGGGCGGAAGCTCGTCCGGATCTTGCTATGAGCGCCGTCCGCAGCGATCAGGAGGTCGCACTCGTGGGTCGTGGTGCCACCATCCTCGCTGGTTACGACCACTCGGATGCGGCCGTTGTCGAGTCGCTCGGCAGCCGTACAGGCGGACCCCCAGTGGAAGGTAGCCCGTGCCTTTTCCTTTTCAGCTCTTTCTATCAGAATTCGTCGCAGGTCCTTGCGCCTGATGCGCATTGCCCCCGTCGGCAGGTCTCCCCATGGCTTTGGCTGGATGGAGATGAGCTCGTCCCACGCGCTGTCCCACACCTTGAACCTTCCCGAGTTGAGGGGGAAGACGGAGCTGCTGGTGATTTCGTCTAGCACCCCGAGCTGTCGAAGTGCGACAAGCCCAGCGTCTTTGCTGTCGCCGTGCAATGACAGAGAGTAGCCCTCCCGTTTGGCGGCGACTTCTCGAGTATCGCGGTCAAAGACTGTGATCTCCGGGAACGTCAAGGCGGGGTTCCAAAGCTTGCAGAAGGCGGCAACAAAGGCAGATCCAGCGATGCCTGCGCCGGCAACAATGACCTGCTTGCCTTCGAGAAAGTGGCTCGGCTGGGTCGACATTCGGGCCAATGAATCAAGCGATATCTGGCAAGTTGTTGTGTGCGTCGTCGGTCGAGAAGAATAGCTCCATGATGTTCTTGTACTTGGCAGGTGTTGACCGTGAAGATATATGTGACGAGAGCGAGGCTGTCAGCTGTGATTCGAGTGCTTGCATCCGGTGCCACGTACCCCACACCACCGTTCCACGTCATCCCCGAACGTCACCCTCGGACGAGACCCCAGCTCGTTGACTATTTGGTTTTTGTGGCCCGAATAACACCCATTGGGATGACATCGGAGCTAAACATACCTGTTGCGGGTTTAGGATGTGATTCTCACCAGAGACCATATTGCGCATGCCTTGCAACGCTAGCAGCTCTCTCACAACACTCAATAGACCAACTGCAATCGTTCCATCTGCGGTACCATATTTCCACCAAGCCGGCCTAAGGGATATGGTGAGCACTATATTGTCCATTACAACTTCTCGCTTCCAGTGATGTATTTACAGTGCCCCGTTCAATGCTGGCGGTTCCAACGCAAGACAGCAGTCATCCAAACTTGGAAATATTCCCTACGAAAAATGAAAGAAGAAAAAATATGAACTTAGCAGCACAGGCTGATTGAACCAATTGCTGTGTGCAACTGTCACCGTGATTTATTTCCGTTTTACACCCCCATTGTTCCCTTCGGGTGGAACGGGCTGCGGGCTGATCTCTCCACCTTTGACCTCAGCCCCAAACTTCTGCCAAGCCGAACTTTAACGTCACTCAACAGACCTACATCACCACATTTTCGCTACATACCTAAAATCATCGCAAAAACACCTACAAATATGTCTGACAACGCCACACCCAGTCCATCTCCAACAAATTACAAACAAGGCTACTCCTCCTCCACCCTCCAAAGCCACGGCTCGCGCACCGTCCACTCAGACGCCGCCTTCCTCCTCCCGCATCTCCGCCCAGCGTTCCACATCCTCGACGTCGGTTGCGGGCCAGGCAGCATCACCGCCGGATTCGCCTCGCACGTGCCCGAGGGGTCTGTGACGGGCATCGACATCAACGTCCAGGTCCTCCGCGTGGCGCAGGAACGAACCGCCGGTCTCGGCATCACTTTCGAGCGCGCAGATGTGCTCCAGGGCCTGCCGTTCGAGGATGGCACCTTTGATGTAGTCTACGCGTCGCAGCTGCTGGCACACATTCCTGCCCCCACCAAGACTGATGCAGATGATGAGGAGGATCTGCAGCTAAAAGCCGTTCGCGAGATGCGCCGCGTTTTAAAGCCAGGAGGCGGCATCCTCGCGCTGCGCGACATCGCCGACATGCACTGGTACCCGGCGCGCTTGCGCCTGGACGACGTGTACATGACATCGCGGATGAAGGTGGGGCTCGGCGGGGAGACGTATCGCTGGCCCGGAGGGGACGTGCCCAGCCTGCTGAGACGGGCCGGGTTTGGGAAGCTGCAAGTCGGGGCGGGCACGACGGTGGTGTCCGGGCCCGAGGCGAGGAAGGTGCATGCCGACGGGTTTCTGGGCAGGCTAGAGGAGGGGGATGCGTATCGTGCCTCGTGGCGGGCCGCGGGGATTAGTGATGAAGAGGTTGAGGAGTCCCGCGAGGCGCTGAGCGGGTGGGCCGAGACGGAGGATGCGTGGTATGTTGCGCTGCAGAGCGAGGCACTGGCTTGGAAGAAAGCCTCATAGGCAAGGGGAGAGTTGGCTGTGTTTCCTGGTGGTTCATTAGGTAGTTGTTTTTCGGGTACACCTAAGAGTCCTGGCGAATATAACCCCTTATACACCCAGCAGGTTACCTTTCAATATTTGGGTTGGAATGCCGGCCACTGGGTTCTGTGGTCGGAGACTCTAGCGCCTCAATTTTCTCCATGGGTAAGTCCAGACCCCGGGCCTGTTGAGTCCATCGGCCACAAACTGTGTCGCGCCAAGTAGTCAGCAAGCAGATCATATCACGGCGGCGGTGATTAGTGATGGGATGTGTATTGACTGTGCATGTAAGATGTAGTAGGGACCTACATTGTCGAGGCCGCCCGGGCCTTGTCGCACCCAATTGTCGGGCTCTTTTGGGTCGCCAATATAGCCTTTAACCCAACCGCGTATGGTTCTCTCATCTTGTATTCGCGAATCGACAGTCTCACGAAAAAGGGGGTTTTGGGCAGCTCGACCGAGCGGCACGCCGAGGCGGTCAATGGTCTGGTTCATGGGGGTTCGGTTCCAATTCTGCCCCTGGAGGTGCGCTTGTATTGCATTCCTGAGGTCCATGGGGTCGGGTCTCTCGGCCGGCTCGTCGCACATGCAGAGGGCCACGAGAGGGCAGAGATCTTGGTCATGCCACGGCTTGTCCGTCGCGAGCAGGGCACCGCCGTACGTGGCGACGGCTCTACTCGGCTGGCCCGGCATCGCCAAGTCGTGGGTTTGGGCTCTCGGAATTCTGGGGGGTTGATAGAGCGTGATGGCCGCGAACATGACGCAACCGACCCCCCAGAGATTCGTCTTCCAGTCGTACTGGCCCGCTGTGCGGAGGTAGGGCTGCCGGAAGGGCATGTCCATGACCCAGTTCCATTCTTCGCTGAACTGCTCGGGGGCGTAGTATTTCTCTTTTCCTAGAGTCCGCAGTTGGTGAAATTTTTCGAATCTGCGCCAGGATCGCGGTAAGCTGCCGTTCATATCCCTTCCCGTACCAAAGTCGGCTACCTTGAACGGAGGGACCAAGGTGTGAGGATCATTCGCCGCCGCTGGTGCTCGAGCCGAGGGGTGCCGGGGATGAGTCGAGGTGTTTCTGTTTCCGATCAACACATTCTGGGGGTCTATGTCCAAGTGAACAAACTGTGTGCCCCCTGGAGGACGGGGCGGAGCAGCCGGCAGCGGGAGGGCTCCCGCGCCCCCCCAGTTCAGAGGGGGCGGGATTAAAGCCGGGGGCACCACAGGCGGAGGCCCCGGCGGCATGGGAGGGACCTCCTCGCGGAGAGGTGGGC
This sequence comes from Podospora didyma, assembly GCA_033439775.1. NCBI lineage: Eukaryota > Fungi > Ascomycota > Sordariomycetes > Sordariales > Podosporaceae > Podospora > Podospora didyma. The sequence continues at coordinate 1,412,886 of JAULSW010000004.1, forward strand.
CACCCGGCTGAGGGGCTGCTCCGGGTGGCAAATGCTGGGTCGGATACTCCATACCGATTACTGCGCTGACCAGGCAGTCGAACATGAGCCATAGCACGCGGGTCGGTATTTTCCTCTTGTTCGTCCCTGCCTTCACAGCTCCAATTTTGCATATGAGTTGGTGCAGGCTTCCGCGGGGTAAGTATTCGAGAAGCAGGGTGTTCCGCCGGAGCAGGTGACGAACTGCTGGCCATTGTGCAGGCTGGTCAGGTACGGTGGGCCCGTGTTGAGGTGGCAGTTGGTCGAAAGCCTGGACGATGTGCTGCGATCCAACATATCGCTGGTTCTTCACGTCAGACTCCGTCCTAAAGCATGGAGACCTCTCAAAGGAAACAGAGGAGGAGACAAGAACGAAGAGCCCAGGGGGGCCAGGAAAAAAGGGGGGCACAAGAAGAAAGGACAAATCATACTAGCTGCGTGGCCTCCTCACGTTCCAAGTCCCTCCTTGTATTTAGATTTCGTTGTAACTGAGCTTTGATAACATAGTGGCCCAGCACAACCTCGCGACCGCCTTGGTCAGCCCGGAGGTCGTAGAGAATGGCAACTCCGTACCCGCCTTGGCCTAACGTTCGGACGTAATTGAACCCGAACTGTGCAACATGTGCAGTGGTGTCCACCACACGTCGTCGCCCAAGGCCTCTAGGGCGTGGCTGGCCTCCCCGAGTCCTGTTTGCCTTTGGCAGCGGTCCTAGTAAGCGCCGTCGCAGGTTGCCCACGTTAGGAGGATTGATAACCGGAGCTGGTGTGATGCCGGGATAGACGTTTCCGGTTATTGGAACATGGTATTGCATAAAAGTTGGTCTTTGTAGGTGTACAACCCAGCCACCCAGAGTGCCATTCCTATAGGCTTCCGCCTTTGATCTCTGTATTTGTAGGCAGACTAGGCGACTTAACCTCTCCTCTAGCGTGTTAAGGGCGGCGGATATCGGCGGACGGCCCAACCGCGGCCACGCCCTGGGGTCGTGGTGGGTTGCGAGGTGGAGCGCTTGCAACTGCGCGAGTTGCGCTTGTTGTGCAGCGGCATTCATGGTGATGACCAAGAGAAATGCCCGAATCCTTGGAGGCTCATCTGTAGAGCCCGCCTGCCGTTCGGATTCAGCTGGCGGTTGTAGTAAATACCTGCTCGCTGCTTTGCGGCTTGCTTTAGCCGTAGAGTAAGTGCAGAAGACTGTGGTGGATAAAGGTTCTTTTCGCGCCAAAGGGTCGGCGCAGAGCACTTTGCGTAGGTTGGTAGGTAACAAAGAGGTCAGCAATGGATGTCAGATAATTTAGGTTCTAGCCCGCGTCAATCGACAATTCAAATTGACGCATCCGGGAATAAAGCCCCCAGAAAACACTGGCAATTGTTAAACCTGAACAAAGTAAGTTACCGAGGGGCTCTGACATCGTTCCTGACCTTTTCTGACTTCTTGGTTGTCTACCTCATTCTCCAGGTAGCAGTATGCTCCTTGTTCCCTGTAAACCTACCTATAACCCAACCTTGACTATTAATAAGGGGGGGATCAATGCTAGTGAGTGAATTCAAGCACGGGTGAACAATTAACTGAATGGGGTATTCGGAAAAAGCATTCCCCCGAAAATAGGGTAAGTACTCAGCGAACCGCTGCCATATGTCATCACTGTTACGCTACAAATAACGGCCTGTCCATCTCCTGCCTTTGTCTTGCTACTAGGTTCCTTCCGTTATTGTCTCGATTGTGCACAGTTCATTATCGACTTGCAGCCTATCGTTTGCCCCTTGTGCAACTGTCACAGTCTATTTAGTGCTTTGAGGGGACATGGACGGCCATGCCAGCACCGAGCACGAGTTTTACCAACTCGACTGACGCACACACGAAAACCAACCCTCGGTGAAGACGGCCTGACCGACATTGTGGGCTGCAGGTGGCTTGCTTTTGGGTCGGGAGTGTCACGACTGGGTTAAGGTGATGACACAAGGCCTAGTGTTGGCCAATCGAAGTTTTGAATCGTTCGAGGTTCAGGTTGGTTTGGTGTGGAAAATAGGAAACAGCTGCCGCAGAGGTGATGAAATCAGCTATTGAAGGTTTTCTTTTTGCAAAAAAAGAAAGCGTCGATAACCAAGATTCTTTCACCGGCCCAAGTTCGATGCAGGGCAAGGTGGTCCAATCGCGGCCACCGTGAATAAATGTAACGCGGGCTGGAACCGGTGACCCAGAACCCACTGTATTACAGAGGCACAGCTAAGCTTCTTTTTGGTGTTTGTGTTAGGAGATCAAAACTGGAAACCGCGAACCGCAGTCAGCCGTCGCTGCTGCGCAACTGCCTTAATTTACATCTCGAAAATGATGCGATGTGCTATGCTTCCTTCCCGCACTTCTTGGCCTCCCATGCCGATGTTTTAAAATCAGATCCCCAGACCGCAATCGCGTCCATATTTTGCATTCGGATGATTCTATGGGCTGTTTGCCGAGGATTCGACGGGCTGATGGTCTTGCTACCGTCGTATTGCATGCATTCGGACTGTTGGCTGGCCCGTTTTCAATGTCCTCCAATCGAAGAAACTTGGGACGAAACACAGCGCAGAATCGTTCATCTGGTGATCGCTCCGCCACGCCGTCGCTTTGCCGGGCCTTGGCGTATCGTCGTTGGCGGAACCGACTTGGTTTCGGGGCGGGTCCCAAGCCAAGGCGGCCGCACCGCACCCGGCCCTCTGCCGGCCACACCATAGGACAAGCGAGCAGCCACAAGAACAAGAAATGTGCGCGTCGTGGGGTGACACGGCAGCCGCAGGGGCCGCGCAGGGGCCGAGACGCGAGTTCGGGGGATTGGATTGTAGGTACTCGCACCTGGCTCTTGCCGACCCGCCCGCACCCTCAGACATTAGCCGCCCGCGCCATCTGAAACACGCCTGGACGACGGCATGCTCGAAGCTCGTCCAAACAACGCCTTTTCGACACCATCTACCCTTTTCGTCCGCACCCGCCATGGAGAAACAGGAGCCACATTGGGCCGACCGCAAGTCACAAGTGTCACAACCAGCCCGCCTGACCAGGACCTTCGTCTGATCTGGTCCTATTTCCGCCCAATGAACAAAGACGACACTTCCACCAGCACCGAGCTGACAAGAGTACAAAGACAATGGCCATCTCGCCCTCCACCGTCTCCATCACAAACAGTCGCTCTCTCTCATTCTCATACACTCTCTTCCACAGTCCCTTTTCTATTTTCATTTTCGTCTCACATTCAATTCGTTACGGGCAGGCCTATTTTACACCACTCTCCCTTCAACTTATTTAAGAACCAACCGTCACCATGCAGCTTCCTGCCATTATCGCTCTTTTCGTGGTTTCTGCCACCGCACGAACCATCATCCAGGATCGCCAGGTTTCTGTCAACACTGACATGATTCCCCTGGACTTTGGCATCACCAGAAACTCCCAATGCCTGGGCGCCAAGGGCAAATCTATTCCGTGCAACTGCCCCCCCGATTCCAGGGACCCTGACTTCATTGCTAAGCTCGGCCAGTCTCTGAGCCAGGGCTTCTTCCCAGACGCCAGCATTGTGACCCCCCTCACCCTCGAGAAGTTCAACAACGTTGACGACAAGTCCGAGGCAACCAACCGCCAGCGCGCTACCGCCATGGTCCAGGTCTTGCAGAGCTTGTCGGGCAACAAGGGCCAGGGATGCCCCGGTGTCTCATACCCGAACATCATCAGCCAGCAGTCGACTGGTGTCTTTGGCGGCGTCGCTGGTGGCAACGTCGGCAACGCTGGCAAGTTCTAAGCTTCTCCCTGGAGGCAAGGCATGTCGACCATGCCCGACTGCCATCCACTCATTTATTTGTTTCTATTTAAAACACGCACTCGCTTTCACGGACAAAGACCAATCGACGCTCCTTTCATCTCAACCACACATTCACTATCAGTCAGATTGCCTCGCATTCGTTTTCATCCATCTTTTGAACAATGAATTTGTTTTACTCCCTGCCCACGATTCCACAGCGCCAATAAGCGGATTTAGCCCAACGGTCGTTACCAAACACAAATCGGATGTTAAGACATCTCTCTTTGCGTCTTAACTTGCACCATTCATTACGTCACTCACTTTGTCTCACCCACATACATTGGTTTAGTCATCCATTCGTTCATTCATTCGCGTCTTGTTTTTCCTTGGGCAGGCTTTCTACGGAATACACAAAAAAGGCGTTCACTCTCATTTTTGGTACGGGACATATACGGCTATACCCAACGCGGCGTTCACTCGTTTCTCGATTTCACAGGGATTACTAGACGGAGCACTCGTTCATTTATCACACAGTCTTTACAGCAGTTGCACCAGTGTGTTTTTTTTTTATTCATTCGTTCATTTGGGTCAGGTATGGGTGTGAAAAAAGGATTCGGGGAGGAGTGAGTATGGCTGTGGCGAGGAGGGGGTTGTAGGACGGAGATTTTCAGGGAAATCGAGGACCGAAGGGATTGGGAGGGCAAGATTGGGGGCGGCGAGTTCGGGGTTTGGGTGGTTTGATTTAGCCTCTTTACTGGTATTCGGTGTTAGGAGTACGATGAATACATGAACTGAAAACCAAATTGTCTCGAGAATAAGTAATTGCAGTGATATCCGCAATATTGTGGGCGCATCACATCAGCCGAGCTGCCTGTTGTGCGGATGCTGTTTGGCCTTTCATGGTTAGGCTGACACAGCCTGAGTCTGGTTTAGTCCGTGGGCTGAACATGGACCTTCCAATAGCAACAGCTGCGCAGCCGTGATTTGGGGGGCCAAACAAAACCATGGCGCTGCTCAGCCCCTTCTTGGCCAGCACCTCAGCCCCTAGGCGGCTTCTTTCGCTCGTCTATAACATGTATTGAACCAGCTCGTAGAACCTGCCTCGCAGCAATTAATACACGACAAAAAATCTTTCCCCTATGATTACTGCCAGAATCTCACCGCCAATCATGGAACATGTTCAAATAATTCGCCCTGCCTCCCGTGCGGAAAGCACATCCCCAACGTCAGCAGCACAGACCAAAGCTCTACGCACCCCCGAGATCCTCGAAATGATCCTCTTGCATGTCGACCTGCAAAGCCTCCTCGTATCCGCCCAGCGCGTCTGCCGCGACTGGCTCGACCTGACGTCCTCATCGCCCGCCCTCCAACGAGCCATGTTCTTCCAGCCAGAGCCTGCCACCACAAGTACAGCCAAGGCAAGGAGGAGGAAGAACCCACTCCTGGAACGGTTATTCCCGACCTTCTTCAGCCCCATGCCGCACGTTCAAGTGCCGACCATAGAGTCCATGTTTGCGCATATCCCCGGCTCCTCCCACAACACCAGCGATTCGTTCGAGTACTCTGCTAGTACCACCCACCGAGACGCATTGACACGCCGCGGGGCGTCTTGGCGGAGGATGCTCATCGCCCAACCAGCCCTGAACCCCAAGATCGGGTTCGTGTTTGCGTTCGACTTTGATTCCAGCTATTGGTTTGGCACGACCTGGGAGACTGCGCAGCTTAATTTGCCCGATTCGGAGTCGGAGAGAGGGGGGCTGATGACTATGGGGGTGCTGTGGGACGTGGTATACGAGAATGCAATCGCGCGCAAGTCGAATCACGAGGTTGGGATGCGCGTGTGGTGGAAGGAGGAGGAGGAGGAGGAGGAGGAGGAGGGCGGTGGGTGGGATATCTTTGCGGAGGGTGAGGGGCACCGTCAGATGGGATACTCGCGGCCGGAAAAGATGGCGAAGTGTCTGGCGACGTTTGACAGCGACGTGGAGATCGTGGTGAGGATTGCCAACACGTGCGACGGGAAGCCATTGCCGGGGTACCTGCACCTTGGGCGGCGCGCGCAGTGGTTGAAGGGGCTGCGGTGCGAGGAGTACCAGCAACGGCTGTGGCCGCCCGGTTGTGAGAAATCCGGGGAGGGTTTGGGGGAGATGCGCGAAGTGTATACGCTTTGTGTAAGGAACAACTGACCTACCCCGTTCCCCAATGGTGTTATTTGGCTGACGTGCTGAACTGAACGTTCACCTACACAGGACAAATAAGACAAGGAGAAAACTTGAATGAGTACAACCTCCTAGAACCTTTAGATATTTTACTTTACCCTTCTTCATCTTTCAGAGGAACACGAAATGGGACAGTTACTACCTGGTAGTTTACCAAATGTTATTACTGATAAGAACTTGGGGTATTCCCCCCTTTCATATTTCCCTCAGCATAACTTGAAAGGCAAAAAAGACAATCTTGCATTTCTAATGAGCTTGACTCACTACTAACGCGGGGGTATTACATCGTAGTAAAATACTTCCAGTAAACTCACAAAGCCAAAACTCAAACAGCTCCCCACCCTCAGCCTTGCGTTGCATCCTCCGTCACCCCTTCAGCTTCCCCGTAATCGACCTCTTCCCCTCCACAAAATCCCCAACGACATCCGTGCCCATGTACCGCGACTTAAAGTACCACAAAACCCACCCGAAAATCTTCATGCCCATGGCCTGCCCCGCGCCCATGTTCTTGCCGATACTCAAACCGAGCACGAAATCCGTTCCCGGTTTGTACTCAGGCTCCTCCACCTCTCCTCCATGAATGAAGTAGGTCTGCAGCACCCGGGCCAGGTAGTGCGTCTGGCGGTCCGTGTTGAACGACCGCGTGTCCTCGAGGTTGCCCGCGTCGCCAATCACAAACACGTTCTCGCACCCCTCGGCCCGCAGGCCCCGCGCCGTCTGCTTGATCTGCCCCGAGGGTGCGAGCAGGTGCGGTGGGACGAAGCCCGTGTTGGGCGTCACTCCGAAGGCGGGCAGGTACACGTCCGCGACGAGGGTGCGTTTGCGTCCGTCTTTGGAGGTGAGTTCGAGCGTGGTTTTTCCCGGCTCGGTGGACGTGGTTGCGGAACTCACGCGCGTGTTTTTGATGATGGTCACCTTGAGCTTGTTCTCCAGGGCGGAGCGGACGGTCTCGCGGACGCTGTGTTTGGCGGGCGGCGCGAGGGGGAGATCGTCTGAGATGACGTAGATGACTTCCGTGTTGGTGCTGCTGCTGGAGAACCTTTCGCCCAGCTCGCCGGCCACTTCGACGCCGGTGGGGCCGGCGCCGGCGACGACGATTGTCTTGGCTGTGTTGATCTTGTGCTGGAGGTCGTGGAGTGCCTGGCGGGTGTCCTTTGTCGACCCGAGGCCCTTCCATGGCATGCCCTGCGTGTCTCTGGAGCCGGTGGCTACGACCACGGCGTCGTAGGGAATGTCACGTATGCCACCGCCGCCGCTTGCCAGGGCAACCGAGACGGTGTTGCGGTCTTGGTCGAGCGTCTCGGCCGTGCCGTGAATGAGTTCGAAATTCTTGGGATCGTACTTGGAAAATGCCGTGGCGAGGGGCAGGAATAGCTTCTCGGAGAAGTCTTCTGAAATGATGCCGCGGGGCGAAGCCAAACTCCAGTAAAAGTCGGTATTGGGGCTGACGAGAATCACACGGAGATTGGGAACCTTTGGGACAGTGAATCGTAGAACGTGATGGGCGATGGGCACGCCAGCGATGCCCGCGCCGAGGATGACGAGTGTTTTGGATGGGCTTTTCGAAGACATTGTTGCGTGCGGTTGTTTACATGGATGTAAAGAAAGGTTTTTCTTTTTGTCAGAATGAAAGCTCGGCACAAATGGTAAGAGGATTGCGGTTATAAGACATGGAGCTCAAACATTTGTGTGTAGAGCACTTCAAAAGTCGATCTTCATGCAGGTCGCCTGTACATCCATCCCGTCTTTATAGAGAAAAAGCACATTTAAGGCACTCCAACGTTTTGTGTTTTTTTGCTTACAAACAACCAATGATTGGCATTATCATAAAAGGAGAATGTTAGCCAGCTTGATTTCGTTTCACCCATCCTTAGTAAATTCACCCGCGCGGTAAGAGATTATTGTTTCCAAGTCGCGTGGTGTTTATCTCCAACTCGGGCTAACTCGGAGACTTTCCACACGCTGGTTAGCGGCAGCTTTGTCATGCCGAAAATTTACGGAACCAATTCCTTCGCCATCCTGGCTCGACGTAACCAATCAGAAAGTTGCTTCTACGGAGAGTTTTGGCTCGGACTCTCGGGCTCGTGCTCAGCCGTATCGTGTTGTCAATATTGGAGTCGAGTTTGTGCAGGCAACTCATGGCTGGTGGTTAGTTGGAATCTTCCCTGTGCTTTCCATAGTTCTGTAAAACTGTGGGGAATAATGATGAACACTTGAGACCCTAACCCTGAAACCCTGGACAGATGTTGGTTCAATGTCTTCCCCGGTCACCTCATCTATGCATCTTTCTAAAAGGTCACACTGGACGACCCCATCTCTAATTGGCGCATGAGAGACAAAACAGCCCGGCCCCCACGGTGAAACATGACGGCCGTCAGACGTTTCTTCGGAATAAGCTTTTGATCGTCCCCCGATCGCCAGCCAAGCAAGGTTCCCACAAGACGCGTGCCAAGAACTTCAGACGACGATGGCAGGGGAGAAAAGGGGCGCCATCTGGGCCAGTCGGCCGTCCTTAACTCGAGATGGAGATGGGAAACTCGATCGCCATCCAACGGGGCTTGTTTCAATCCCCAAGTTGATGTTAGGCCTGATGGCCGCCGGCCTAGGCCTCCGACTTTTTGTCTTACTCCCTCAGCGTCAACCCCCAGGTTTCCCGCCGCGCCACGCCACCTGAAGCACGCCCCGCTATTGTTGACAAGCCCCCTGAGAATATTATCGTGGCTACTTTTTTCTTGCCTTTACATGTTTTGATATTCTCCAATAGGCTAGCTGGCCGAAAGTCGGTGCGCCACAAGGACTTGACACGAGGTCTTTTACTCCGTTACAAGGCTGGCCTCAGACTCTTGATAGCCACAGCCGCCTTTTTACTGCATTCTACCTAACACAGCGGGCTGGTAGGATGCGACGATTAGCCGCTTTACGGTACTCTCCATGAGACCAAGAGACCACTCCTCTGTCAATGATCCTTACTGGCTCGAAGAATGATTCCGTATAAGACGTCAGATACCCACCCGACTAATAAGCAGCTTCTCGCCATCATCGCAGTCATCAACATTAGTCTTGTTACCTACTTTCATTCATCGGCAGAGCCGTCCAACTTTCATTGATCATACTTATAGTCGTTCCTTATAACAAGCAACCATCTTTTCTCAACACAGTCCTTGGATCAACATGCAAGGCCCTACTCTCATTCAGCTTCTCACCACAGCCCTCGTGGCAGCCTCCGCCGCCGCCGGGTTCTCGGGAGCTCCCACCCAGGCGCTGACTCTGCGCTACGCTGTAAGCCCGGCATCTTCTCCATCTTCATGCAAACGATGCTAACTATTTGACCAAGGGCGCCTTGGTAGCAGTAGCAGCAGTTGCACCCGTGCTGGCCATTCCCCGCGGAGGTCGCTTTTCCTCAAGAGGTGGAGGAGCAGGCAGTGGCACTGGAGTGAACAGAACGGCAGAAAATGCCAATGACAAGCGCGAGCTGCTTCCCATCCTGCCCACGCGTCTCGAGGGTCGTCACGCAGGGGGTGAGCACGGCGAGGATGGCGGCGGCGGAAATGGCAATGGCAATGGCAATGGCAATGGCAATGGCAATGGCAATGGCAATGGCAATGGCAATGGCAATGGCAATGGCAATGGCAATGGCAATGGCAATGGCAATGGCAATGGCAATGGCAATGGCAATGGCAAGGGCAAGGGCGATGGGGAGGGCAATGGCAATGGCAATGGTAAAGGCAAGGGCGGCCAGGGTGGTGAGGGTAAGGGCAAGGGTGGCGGTGCGGGAGGCCCTGGTTGCGGAGCTGGAGGAGCCGGAGCGGACGGCGCAGGGGCAGATGGTGCCGGAGCTGGCGGCGCCGGAACTGGTGGTGCTGGTGCCGGGGCTGCTACCAATGGAACGGCCCCTGCTACCGCTACTGCTAGCGCTGGAGCCGCCGCGAGTGCTGGTGTTGAGCCCGGAGCTGACGTCCAAGTCTAACGCGGGAGGTTGAATACCTAACTCGCTTGCCGAGGTATTTCTAGACCAAGAATGAAACGGGCTCAGATCGGGATATGTTTTATTATTTCTTTCATACGGGAGTGAGGCGTTAGGGTTATTGCTTCCTAGATAAAGAATGGAACATCAACATATCGAGGGCCGAGAAAATATAAAACAGGTCGAAAATACGTACTGGTAGTTTCTGTACTGGCGATCTTACACCAGAATTGTCGTAAATTGTAATTTACAACCTTTTCAAATGCCTCTTCTTTCTTCTTCTTTTCATTTCTCTTATATTACGCAAGTCGATGAAGCTGATGCCACCTCAATGCCAAGCCAGACCTTTGTCCACTTTGAGACTCAGCAATATCCGGCCGCTCGGCTGTCTCACGAGCTTGAACTCTTTTAGCCGACCGGTCCCGAATTTCCACGACATTCTTCACGGTTGGGAGTTGATTCTGCACCCTTGCTACTCTCAGAACACCTGGTCTCGGTTCCCTCCCCTATGGCTCAGAGCCGATGACTTGCCGCCGAAGGCGATGGACGTGCGGATTACTTACATAACTGGCCTTGCTCTTCATCGATGTTTCTCTCCCGTAGCATTTACGGACAGGGTATGGTCGAGTGCGAGCTGAGTGCGAGGCTGATTAATTATGGGGTGTAGTTGGGCCGCAGAGCGGGGCGGCGTATTAGATGGCCGGGTGCGGATTCAGCAGTTGTAATCGGACGAGGCTAGTCGGGAGGTTTAGTCCTGCAGCAAATCAGCGTCTTTTTTCGGTCCCGAGACTTTGGTGTTCACGTCCCGGGAGCCTGTCAATCCTTCTATTGCTACCATAGCCGGGCTCTGTGAGGTGGCCGTCAGTTTCGTGAAAATGTTGTTGTCACCTCTTAAAGCCAAAGTCTGCTGCTCACAATGATGTAGACAAAACAAACAAGGCAAATCTCCTTTTACTTGACGTGCTACCTTTTTCACTAGCATGTCGATTCTATTGTTGCTGGGACTTTGCATCGTACCTGCGTTGGCGACTACCATTCTCTCATCGTCCGGCTCCATCATGAACTCGCTCAACTTTCAGTTCCCCTCGGACCAGTCACAGCAAGCACGGCCATTCAAGATCTCCGTTGACAATAAATTCATCCAGGAGACCAAACAGAAAGTTGGGCTCTACCGTTCTTCCATCCCACTGCTGGAACCTAAGCAGCCAAACTTTGACGATGGCCCTCCGCCGGCGCGTATCGACGAGGTGGCCAAGTACTGGGCCAAGAGCTACGACTGGTTCAAGGTCCAAGACCAGCTGAACGCTGAGTTTTCCCACTACACCGTTGCCGTCCCGGGATCCGACCTCTACCCACACTTTGTTCCATTGCACTTTGTCCACGAACGGGCAAGTGGCGAGCCTGACACCGCAGTCCCCTTACTCATGCTGCACGGATGGCCATCCACCTACCTCGAGTGGTCCAAAGTCATCAAGCCGCTCGCCCACCCCTCCTCCGACTCCCAGTCCCCACGCTTTCACGTCGTGGCACCCGATCTCCCCGGCTTCGGCTTCAGCCCTGCCCCTTCATATCCCGGCCTAGGTCCCCGCGCAATGGGCCAGCTGTTCGACAAGATGATGCACCAGCTCGGCTATTCATCGTATGCCATCTTCAGCACGGACTTGGGCTGGGAGGTAGCCATGTGGATGGTGCACGACGCGTCAGCATCCGTCACCGCCCACATGACGGATTTCTTCCTGCCTCAGCCCAACGCCACCGACCTGGCGCGCTTCGCGGCCGAGCAGACCACCGCCGAGGAAACAGCGTGGATTTCGTCCCTGCAGGCGTACCAGACCGACGACTTTGGGTACGCCATCGTGCAGAGCACGCGCCCGCTCGCGCTGGCCCTGGCCATGACGGACAGTCCCGTCGGCTTTGCGGGCTGGGTGCAGCAGCTTCTCAGCACCGCGAGCGACGGGTACCCGTACACCCCCGAGGAGGTGATCACGACGTCCCTGATGTTGTGGATACAGGGAACGTACGGGAATTTGCGAACGTACAAAGAATTCATGACGGTATGTATGCCTTTGCCATCTCCTTTAGGCTTTTTTTTCTTTTCGTCACATCGACTTTTCATTATATCACAAGCGCAGTTTTGTGGCCCTACCGCTGATTCATGATGCATGCAGTTTGAAGCAATGAGCTTCCCTGCCACCTCGGTGCCAACAGGCGTCTCGCAGTGGCTGAATCCCAATGGCCCGTACGCCAACCTGAGGAAATTTCCCATCGCAGTGAGTTTCCCCCAATGTTGATAAACAAATGACATCGCATCTTCCCTTTGTTTGTCAAATACGGAATAATCATAATATCACCAGCCACGGGATTGGATTGAGCGAACCGCAAATCTCACGTACTTTTCCCGCCACGAGTTCGGAGGGCACTTCCCCGCGGTAAGCCAGCCGGAGCTGTGGTTGAAGGACGTCCGGGCGTTCTTTTCGGGGTTGTCATTAAAGTGAACTTAAGTTCAACGTGCAGATGTGTGTCTTAAGAAATCTTTTATGTACCTACATACCTAGCTATGCTTGAGTTCAACTGGCGACACTCCCCTCCGTAGCGGATATGGTTACGTCTTGATGCTCATTCGTTTTGGGGCTTCACGGCCTCTCCTTGCTTGTATGACCATGTCTTTTCCGCTGCCTACAGGGATGTGTAGTGTGAAATTTGGGGGTAGAATAGGAAAGAAGCGGATGCGTCTCGAAAGGCAGCGACGAGACATGCTGGTTTGCCATGGAAGTAACGGTCCACACCTGAAGCTGCACGCGCCACGGGTCACTGAGTGCTTTCTTTGTTGAAATCCGTGCTTGGAAATTGGAGCCGGCTTCACATTGCCTGGGTGTTTGCCCTAGAAAGGTAATTGAACTGAGGGGAGTGGGAGTGACAAAAATGAGACGCACGGTCAATAGCAGCAGAAAAATAGGATTGCGACAATGAATGACACGGAGATGGATGAAGTAGCACTATACCCTTGGAGGGGTTGGTTCTCGTGGTCCCTCCCTCACACATCAAAAAGCCAGAGCAAGCTTTCACGCACCTGCTGGCTAGGGGAAGATTGTTAGGCTGAAAGGCAGACAATGATGTCGGCATTGATTCCTTATTTTTCGACACAGTCGAACAAGGCAGCTGAAATCTTTGACATTGGACGCGACTCCAATATCACAATGTGGACGGACAGTTGTTTGCACTTGCACGCGGGTACAACCCATTGAGACTGCGAGGAGAGTCCTAAAGTTGGGAAAACTGTTTGTGAGAGAAAGGAAAAAAGGGAAAGTCATCCGAGAGAGAGGAGGGGGGGGGGGTTGGGGTTGGGGTTTATATGATTTTGCTCCTTCCTTCTGGAGTATGCTGATCGTTCATGACGCTCCTTCCCTTATTTCATGTTTCCTCAATGCCTGAACTTTTAAGGTTCGTCCGGTGTTTCGAAACATATCCTGCGTTTGGGTCTCGCAACTGCCGTTTTTTCACGTGTGTCGATTGGCAAATATCAATCCTGCATACCTAGGTATATGGAGATAGGCAGCGTCGATGCGTTTTTTATAACACAGTCGAGCGACGCACCCAACTCTTCACCATCGTGCATGATGAATAAGGAGAGATGTACACAACCACGTCAAATGAATGAGCAAGCACGCTTTCTTGTTTCAGTCCATTTGAACTAATCTTGCTATTCTTTACACCACACACCACAAACAATCGCACCCCTTTATTCGTTGAAAAGAGCATAGTTGGGCCCGTTGTTCGCGCCAACACCGACAGTCGCAGACGCGACGATCTTGCCCAGAAGGCCCGTCTTGACATCCCGCTCAATGATGACGACGCGGTTGTCGTCCTGCAGCGCGGACGCGACGAGTGTGCCGGCCTTGTTGAGCGAGAAGCCGCGGGGGTTGCGGCCTCCGGCGGGGGCGGTCTGGATCAGCTTCAGGTTGCCTGATTTCTCGTCGATGGCGAACGAGATGATGGGGTCCGAAACGAGGGGCGTCGGGTTGGACGGGTCGAGGTTGGGGAAGGTGAGCAGGTTCTCGCCGCGGGAGGACAGGATGACGAATTTTTGGTCGGGCTGTTTTTCGTGTTCGTTAGAAAGGATTCCATATTTCTCTTTGGGAGTGAGAGAAGGCCGGAACAGTTTTGATGCAACTTACAGAAACGACAATCTCGGCGGACTTGGTGCCGGCCGGGACGCTGCCACCGGGTCCGTGGGTGCTGAAATCAAAGATGCGGGTGAACTCGAGCTCGTGAGCCGGGGCCTTGATGAACTTGCGGCCGCCGTGGTCGTGGCCGGCCGACTTGTTGATGCCGACGCTGTATCCGGTGATGGTGTTGGACAGCTCGTTCACCGTGTAGAGGTACGTGTTCTTGCCGAGCACCGCAAAGGCAGCGTGTCTTGGCCCGGAGCCGGGGATGGCCTTGACGGGAGTGCCCTCCTTGACGTTGGTGGTGCCCTTGTCGATGTTGTAGATGCGGAGGAGGTCGGATCCAAGATCGGGAACGACGATGTAGCTCCCGGTGGGGTCGAGAACCGCATCGTGCAGATGCGGGACATCCTGGCGCTCGGGGACCTTGCCGGGTGTGGTCAGAGTGTATGTCTCCTTCTGCAGAAGCGACAGGTTCTTGGCGTCTCCAACGTTGAATGTCTGGAATGAGGAGGTGTCGCTGGAGTTTTCAGTCAGCTTCGATCCAAGTCTGCAGCACCATTTCAGGGGTGTAAGCAACATACTAGTAGGCGACGGCCAGGCCACCGTTCTTAGGTCCAAACAGAGTCGACGCAACCGGGCTCTTTAGCACAGGCAGGACGTTCAGCTTGGACAAGATGCCATCGGCGCTGGGCTTGTACGACGTGATGGAGGCGGCGCCGCCCCAGCCCTCGTTCAGGCAGTAAAGGACCTTGTTGGAGCTGTCGAGTGTCAACCAGGTCGGCTCGGAGCCGCAGTCGTACGACTTGGAGACAACCGAGAGGGCCGACCCGTTCAGGTGCAGCGACGTGACGGCGTGGTCGTTGTACGAGGTCGCGAAGAGGATCTCGGCCGAAGCAGGGGCCGCCAACAGGGCGGACAAGAGTCCGAGAAGTGTGACACCCATATTTGCAGCTGTGACTTCTTTGACAGGTCGACGACGATGGAGAAAGGCAGGCAGGACAGCACGACAGACCAACGAGCCAAACCGTGGAGCTGGGTCGTCCATGTGCTACCTATTAAATGTTGCTCACCATCCCCTGGTCATTTCCGCCAAGAACCGGGGATCCCGCCGCCAATCCCTCTGCCGTAGGTGGAATACAGTTGTATACAACCCCAGCCTATTACAACCCCAGCTTGGCCAGTATATCCATCTCCCTAAGCGACTTTAGCCGCGGGCAGCTTCTCCCCGGCGCCCCAATTCAGCGTGTTTCCCCAATGCAGTCGCCCAGAGTCGGGTAGGGTTCCAGGGGGCGGAGAAAGCGGATTGGGGTGCTCGGGGTACCTTGCATGAATCTCTCATCTGGTCCGTCGGACCGCTTAGACGGACCGATCGACGCGAATCCGCGGGGCTGGTCTGGGGGGCTTAGGACGGTGGACCCGCAATCTATTCAACATTTCCAGGGGTTTAGCACGTCACTTCCAACTTTCTCAGCCTGAGCCCTCCCATCGTTGTGGGGTCCGCCGTGCTTAGTGACATCTTGGGATGAGATCCTTCGGGATCCTCGACCGAGTTCGTGGAAGCCTATTTCCTGGGATCGGAGGTTTGGGCTTGACTGTCATTATACCTGGGTTGGTGTCTTCGCGAGGTTGCTGTCTCGGCAAATTCCAGTTTGTGGTGGTCCCCTTTTCTAGTCCCCAGTGAAGGAAACACGGCAGCCGTAGGCGGTACAGCTCTCTATTCTGTGCGCAAGTTTTCCAGCCCCGCGCGCCGCTCCATATAGCCAATATGCTCGGTATTGCTCGTGCCGGGAACAACGAGAGTCCAGATCGGTCCAACCAAGCGCCACAGAGATGTCTGACAACAGAGACTACAGAATGGCGTTTTCCCCTCCTTTTGTTACATGCGGAAGTTACTTCGTTTAAAACAGCAAACTGTTGGCACAGACCACCACGGTTGCCATACTGCAGAGAGAGAACCAAGTTGAGGATGAGAGAGCGGTTACCCGGATATTGCTACTCGAAGATGTTGAGGAACCTATAACAGCATTGAGTGCAATGGCAGTTGTTGTCGTCGGCATTGCGGCGCTGGATGCAATAACCACCGATAAAGTCAGCGGCTGTAACTCGGACGCAGATGGTTTGGCGGTAGGTTCAACCAAGAAAATCTAAAGCAACTGACGTGGCGGTGGGAGGCGAGGGGTCTACAGGCAACAATGAAGTTGGAGACTTCGACGTGACTGAGGGCTCTGTGAACGGCGAGACCACCATTGGCATCGCCTGGGCGATTCTTGATGATGCGCTGAAAGTTACCATGGCCGCCGGTGTCTAAAATAAGTCATTAGTTAACGGCGGCCAAAATCGGTTCATATAACAACGTCATAGTTACATACCGGCCAAAGAGCTGGGCGGCAGTTCCGGTATTCCCAGACATCCGCCACCGCAACAGCTGTCGGGACACATCGATCCAGGGACATCTCGCAGCGAGACGCCAAGTCGACCTGGCTGGGGTGGCAGCGGCAGCTGGTCACATCGGCCGCATCTGTTGAATAGATAGACTCGCAGGACGCTATCCCCGACTGCCGCTGCACACACGCTTGGGCGGCAGAGAGGCAGCCATCCAGCTTCAATGTGGTCGACAGCGGGGCCTGGGCGGGAGTAGTAACTGCCGATGGCGTACTGTCGTCACAGAAGCTGTGCCAGTCTGCAAGCGCTGCATCCAAGCTGGCGTCGAATGTGTCGGTGAGAAAACACCGGCGAATCTCGTTCTTGCATCTGACTGCGTGTCAGGGACGCAGGATCTCGTGCCTGAATGTTAACGCAACTTACGAAATGAACGTGGTAAACATTTCCTGGGTACAGTAGCATGCTGCAAAGTCCTGGCTGCTTGCTCTGACCTTCCCACACCTTTCCAGAGCGGCTTTCATATTATCACAGGCTGTTAAACCCGTGATAAGTGTCTGGCCATTGCAGTGGGCCGCTGCAGTCATCCATGGCATGGCCAAGAACGCCACGAGAATCACAAGACCCATCACCATTTGCTTTTTGTAGTTGAGATTCGTGAATGCTGACAACCAGTTTTCCATTATCTCTTGCGTGGAAAGTTGAAAGAGGGAGAAGCAAGCCCGAAACATCAAACAATGGTAGCGACAATTGGCACAGAGGTCCATTACCTCCTATGGCCATTTGTCAGCCCACGTGCAGCCTCACCGGCCCAGACTGGTCTCTCTCGAGCACATCTTCCAGTGGCTAGAGCCCGAGGTTCTCTATCAATCCAAATCCGACCTAGCCAGGAAGCCACTCTGCTCAACCACGCCATCTGGGGTCTAGTGTCCATCTAACCGAGAGGGAAAACATCGCACAATGAAACCTGGACCTAGTGGCGTTCTCGCTGGAACAGTTCGGAATTCATTCAATACCAGCGGTGTGTCATATTATTGGGAAAAACGTCAAAAGGAACAAGCCTCAAGCTGCATCCCCCCCACACGCTGACTGCCCCATGCAGTATAGCGCGACCTAGTGGCTTTCAACACGCGTTGCGGCTTTGCCTCGTTTGGGCTAGGCTGGGGAGCGAGGCGCGCCCACGTGTTTGTGTTTGGGATGCGGTTTGGAAAGCGTGTTACGCCAGGTCCAGCACCCTCTCACTGCTAAAATTTGGGATGCGCTCTCGTTGCTGGTTGAAAACCTGTCGTTGAGTGCTGTTCCACGTTAGTCATGATCTGGCCACGAAAAGGATAATCAACGATAAATTGATCCTGGATTCGACGAGATGTATATGAGCTTGAAACACGCTGCGTTCTAGCAGAAAAAGGCCCTGAAACCGACTTTTCAAACCCTCCGTATCAAAATCTCCTTCTTCGTGTCAGGCACGATCCCCCCAGCGATAACAATATTCTCAAACCTCTCCGTCCGCCCCTCGGGCATCTTGATATCATAGTCCAGCAGGAGCCTCGCCAGGATGAGCTTCATCTCATTCGCCGCAAAGAACCTTCCGGGGCACGCGTTCCGACCGAACCCAAAGTTGAGGTTCTCCTTCGCGACGGCCACAAACTGGTACTGCTCTGGGCTCTTGTAGCCGATGGGATCGTGGGAGAGGCCGCTCCGCAGTCGGGAAAAGCGGTAGGGGTCGAATTGCTGGGGTGAGTTAAACAAGACGTGTCAGTTTTCTTAGCAAGAGAATAGAAAACGGTAGATGATGGGCATGAGGGGAATTTACCTCGGGATTGGGATACAGTTCAGGGTCTCTGGTGATGGCGAAGAAGGGGGCTTCTATGATTACATTCGCGGGGATGCGTGTCCCGTCCGTGAGGGTGACGGGCTGCTCGACGTAGCGGGAGAAGCGTGCTATGAGAGGAGCGCTTGTAAGCATATTGCCACGGCTTCGGTTGGTGAGAGTGACATACCCATGCTGAGGGGATTCATGCGCTGCGACTCCCGCATCACGCTGTCGAGGACTTTCATAGAAAAGAGAGCCTGCGTGTTCATGACGCCGCCCTGTTCCTGTACGGCGGACTGGATCTCTTGACGCAAGACAGGGATGATGTCTGGCCTCGCCACAATATCATAGATCCTGCGTCGCCACATTGATCAGTCATTTGTTTACCATGCTCAGAGGTAAAAGGCCAAAAACAACACACATCTGCGTTGCCGTCACAGTCGTTGAATGAATCGACGCCAAGGTCAACGACAGCTGTTGCAGCGCGAGCTCCGCATCGTCGTGGATATTAAACGAGTCCGACTTGAGCAGCATCCACTGCAGCATGTCGTCCTCGTGCACCTCCTCGCCGCGCTTCATCCTCGCCCTGCGCTCCTGGATCACAGGCAGGAAGAAGGCCTTGGCTCGTTTCTTGTGGTCCGTTATGCGCCCCAGCTCCGGGATCAGGTACTGTGCTACGGGCCGCAGGATCTTGGGCCATCTCTTCAGGGCGCGCACGGCGGCGAAGACGTCGATCGCGTACCGGATGCTGGCGTGGAGGTATTCCTCGCGGCGGCAGAGGTCGGGCCCGAGGAAGGCGTTTCCCGAGACCATGGCGACAATCCGCAGGAGTCGCTCGTTGATCACCACGGGGGTCCAGTCTTTGCCCTGTGGGAGCTCGGTCTTGACGGATCTTGCTACCTCGTCGTAGAGGCGGGGGTTGATCCTGGCTGTTGTCGTTAGGATTGATGCTCCGCTTCTAACCAAGCGGTTCTTTGGCTCGTCAAAACGTACCGAGATTCCTCGTCAGGTCAGCGCGCACGAGATGGTTGAGGAACGTCGTTTCCACCGGGATGCCCGTGTATCTGCATTCTGCGGCCTACATCAGTCCGTCCGTCAGCTTCCTCATCATAGAA
The DNA here is from genome assembly GCA_033439775.1 of Podospora didyma. Taxonomy (NCBI): domain Eukaryota; kingdom Fungi; phylum Ascomycota; class Sordariomycetes; order Sordariales; family Podosporaceae; genus Podospora; species Podospora didyma. The sequence goes on from JAULSW010000004.1 coordinate 1,432,325, forward strand.
AACTGTCTTGTGCACCCAACCCACCAACACGAGCGCCTTTTTGTTGCTGATTTTCTCCTCGGGCTGAGCTTTCAGTTCATCGAGGTACTTATTAGGCACCATAACACGCTCGCCTGAAAAGTCAGAAAGATCAGCCAAAGTCCAATCATCGCAACCTCCAGTTCAGAAGCTCAACACACCGTCCGTAGTCGTCATGCGGTAAATCCCACCCTTGAAGGTGTGGTATCCCTCGCGGTAAATGGACTCGGCATGCTGCAGGTACGCCCCGAGGCGTTTGCGGTAGCTGCCATACTGGCGTTTGTTTCTGGGGATCTGGCTGACGTTAAACCCAGAACATGGGGAAACAAAGGCGGCAATCAAAATGCCCAAAATGCCCAGCAGTGCGGTCATCGCAGCAATGGCCGATGTTTCGTCATTGAACGGAAGCGTCGTGAGACTAAAACGCTGCAGCATCGTGTGCAATTGGAGCACTGCAGACTCCCGCTTTCTTCCCGCAATTGGAGAACAAGATTCAAAATCCAACAAACGAAACAATCGGTTTTGACCAAGAAATGGCGCGATTCGGTATCGGGATTCCGAGCATGCATGGTATGTCAGGGATGCTGCATTTCCCCCTTTACCTAACCCAGCCCTCCGAGCTGAATGGCGAGCAGGCATTCTGTCAAATCCAACCGTTGACGCCGATTGGTGTTTTCCCCCTTACCTTCAGCCCATAGGTAGCGACCCCTTGTTTGGCTTCCCCCTTGTTCGACGTGCATGTCTCCGCATTTCGGATGCCTTCCGCGCAGAGAAGAGAAGAGCTATGTCGTTAATGGCTAGACAGGACTTTCATATATCTCGGTCATAGAACAAAGCGTTCGAGATCTGAGAGCTCAGTAACATTAAAGCTGGACTTGAGATAAGAGCATCAACCTACCTCTCGCCATAACCGGATCAGCCACTTTTGCCAACGATGGGCAGCATTCTTTCCTCCCCCGCGGCACCCAGTAACCCAACCCCCGTCCACCCGCTCAAGACCCTGAAATTCGACGCGGAGGGCATCGCCAAGAAATACAGCGAGGAACGAGCCAAGCGGATCCGTGACGATGGGCTGTCTCAGTTCAAGCCCGCGACGGGTGCATTCTCGCGCTTCAAGGACGACGCCGTGGCTCCCGTAGTACCCAGAGATCCCATCACGGCAGACACCACCGTGGTGATTGTTGGAGGCGGGTTCGCCGGCCTGGTGACGGCAGTCCAGCTGAAGCTCCGCGGCGTGACGGATATCCGGATCCTGGACCGAGCGGGTGGGTTTGGCGGGACGTGGTACTGGAATCAGTATCCTGGCAGGTTTCCTCTCAACTTTGTGACCTTGTGGATAGGTAATAACATCACAGTAATAGGCGCGGCATGCGACCTAGAATCCGACATCTACCTCCCCTTCCTCGAAGAGACAGGCTACATCCCCGCCGAGCGCTTCCCGTCCGCGTCCGAGATCCTCACACACGTCGAGCGCATCGCCGCAAAATGGGACCTGACGCCGCAGGCGCACTTCCATACGGGTATCACCTCCGCGGCGTGGGACGAACCCGCCCGGCGGTGGCAGATCCGCACAGACCGGTCTGACCACTTCACCGCACAGTTCGTCGTTCTCGCCACCGGAACGTTCCACGAGCCGAAACTCCCCGGCATACCGGGCATCGAGACGTTCGAGGGCCACCAGTTCCACAGCGGGCGCTGGAACTTCGACATCACGGGCGGCGACACCAAGGACTACCACAGCCTGACCAAGCTGGCCGGCAAGACGGTCGGCATCATCGGGACGGGCGCGTCAGGCGTGCAACTCGTCCCGCCCCTGGCCCGCAGCGCCAAGAAACTGTACGTGTTCCAGCGGACGCCCTCGTCCGTCACCCCGCGCGAGAACTGGCGCCGCGATCCCGCAAAGGCAGCCCTCTCCTTGAAACCAGGCTGGCAGCGATCCCAGATGGACCACTTCGCCAACATCATGCAAGGTGACGACACGTCGGACAACATCTCCACCGCGGCAGAAGGGTTCGACGTGTTCACCATGCAGGCCATCCTGAAGGAAGCTCGGGACGCCGGCGTGACAGCTCCCATCCCGCCGGACCAGATCCCGGAACTGATCCAGCTCGCCGATCTACGCCTAATGGAGCGCCTCCGAAAGATTGTGCAGGACACGGTCCTTGACGGCGCCACGGCCGAGACGCTCAAGCCGTGGTTCTCCTTTTTCTGCAAGCGGCCCGCTTTCAACAACGAGTACCTCCCCGCGTTCAACCGGCCCAACGTGGAGCTCGTCGACACGGGCGGCAAGGGCGTCTCGCATCTCACGAAAACGGGCGTGGTGGTGCCGAACGGGCGGGAATACGGCGTCGACCTGCTCGTGTACGCGACGGGGTTCGACTTTGAGATCGGGGCCGGCTTTTTTCGTCGAACGGGGATACATCTCACCGGCACCAGCGGCCAGACGCCCGACGAGGCGTGGGAGCAGCGAGAGCCGAATCCCGGGCCGAGTACCCTGTTTGGTATCCACTCGCGCGGGTTTCCCAACCTGTTCACGATCGGTCCCGCGCAGGCGGGCGTGACGGCCAACTGGACGCATACCGCGTATATAGCGGGGGAGCATATTGCGGATGTTGTGGCGGCACTGGTGAGAGATGGAACCTACGAAGTTGTCGAGCCGACGGCCGAGGCGGAGGAAGACTGGGGTAAGCAGGTCGAGGCGGGGGCGGAGATGAGGTTGATGTTTCATAAGGGCTGTCCGCCCGGGTATTACAATAAGGAGGGCAAGCCCGAGGAGATTCCTGCGCGGTGGGCTTATTATCCCAAGGGAATTGTGGCGTGGGGGAAGTTGATGAAGGAGTGGAGGGAGGAGGGGGGCTGGAAGGGGATGGAGAGGCGGTAGGAGGTAGGGTAGGTTCACGGACTGGAGTGTTCTCTTTATTTTCTCCCTGGTGGAATAGGCGAACGGAAATGCCAACAGATTGGGATCATATTTTACGATAACTCGCCGAGGTGTTGAAAGCAAGGCGTATTTGTGATTCCAGCAAATCAACTTATGGGTATTACGCATCCAAAAACACAGGAATACCAACAACAACTGTGCGCCAGTCCTCCGTTCTCTGAGCCAGCAACAAACAGTGTCTCCCGAAGTGGAGACAATGACAACAACAACTCTCTGGCAAAATGCCAGACACTCCTCTACCAACTGCAAACCACAAGCCTGTAGACGCCCTACGCAGCAAGCTGCTCGACGTGGGCATCGCGCTTCTCATCAACGTCCCGGTCAGACTTGGCCTTCGCATCTCCCTCGGAGCTGACGCCATCCTCGACCTCAGTCCTCCCGTCCTTTATTTTTGCCTCCCGCTTGACGAGCAGCCAGATTCCGATGACGGCGACGATGGCGGCCAGGAGCAGCGCGAGACTTGTCGGGAAACCGTAGCCTGAGAGCGTGAGAACATTGTCAGTGTTACCTTATCCCCCCTAATTGGGTATAACGAGATTGAATGCCAACTTACGGAAATCGGGCGCCATGGTCTGGGGGAAGATGAGGATCGGAAGCCAGGCCAAGATGGCGTACGAGAGACCATTCATGCTGGCGACTATGACCGCGCGCTCCTCGTTATCATCGCGGCAAATTTCAGCTGCCCAGGCGAAGCTGTTCAACGAAACACAGATCAGTCTCTGTATGGGCTGTGAAGGGTGGACATAAGAGGAAAAGGGGCAACTTACAACACGCCCGGCATAAGTTGGACTCCCGAGAACAAGAATGCAAACTCCTTGATCCCGATCCCCGGCGGCCACGCAGCTAGGATGGCGTTGGGGATAATACCAAGTGTCTAACACCCAGTCGGTTTTTGTCAGTGACCAACAAACTCTTCAACAGACCCCGGAGATGCAGACTCACCAAGGGAATAACCACAAATAGAAACCTGCTCCCGGTAATATCCGACAGAAACCCCCAGACAAGCGTGCAAAACCCCGAGATCAACCACGTGCCCGTGGGAATCACGTTCGCATCCGTGACAGAAAACTTCTCCGAGATCAACCAAATCCCAAAGAACCCGCCGGCCATGGACGAGCACCCGTACAGGATATACCCCAGCGTGAACGCATACCACCGCCACCTGCCCAGGATGCGCGTGAACGTGCCCCACGTAATCTTTGCGGGCGGCGCCGTCCCCTGCTTGCGCACGCGCTCGACGGCCAGGGCGCGCTCGTCCTCGGTAAGAAACCACGCCGACGTCGTATACGGCCCGCCGTCAGGAAAGAAGAAAAACGTCGCGATCCCGACCGGCACGGTCATGCACCCGCACACAATGTACAGCCATCTCCATCCCGCGATCCCGTGCACGCCGTTCAAGTTATTATACACAGCGGCCTGCAGGTACCCGGAGAACGTGGTCCCAAAGACGGCCGAGGCCTGGAAGATGGTGATGCGCTTGGCGAGCTCGGTGTGGGTGTACCAGCTGCCCATGACATAGATCATGACGGGCGAGAAGGAGCTCTCGAACAGGCCGACCAAGAACCGGAACGCGTACAGCTGGTCCGTGTTGCGCAAACCCGCCTGCGCGAACGTGAACGCGCCCCAGCCGACCTCGGCGAACGCGAGCCAGATGCGCGGGGGCACCTTTTGCACGATCAGAGTCGAGGGGATCTGCATGATGGCGTAGCCGATGGTGTAGTACGTGTTGGCGTACGTGTACTCGTTGGCGTTCATCTGCAGGTCCTGCTTCATGCCCGACACGTACGCGTTGACCATGTTGGTCTGGTCGAGGAACTTCATGAAGAAGCCCAGGCAGGCGATGATGAGGATCGACAGGTCGAGCTTGCGGAGGAGCTTGCGCTCGGCTGCGCTCTTGAGGTGCGTGTCCTTGTCCCAGATGTAGGACAGGATGGAGAGCTTTGTCTTTTCGGGAGGCGTGCCATCGTTGACGGCCGCGATGGTGGGTGCCGTGGCGGTGGGTGGTGCGTCCATGGTGGAGAAGGTTCTGGAGTTTCTTCAGACGCGGACGGTGAGTAGTGTCACCCGAAATGTCTCACTTCAATGCTACCCCAACAGAAAAAGGGGTGGTGATGAGGTCCTGTTATACACCGACATTGGAGCCATTGTTCAGAGTCATCAAGGTGTTTGGCCCAGACCCATCACGACATTGGCCCCTGCTCGCAGCTAATCAATAGACTAACTGCACAGGTTTGTCGACTCCGATACTATGATATGACCACCATACCGGAGGCGTGGGTGGGAAAGAACCCCGCACACACGACCAACCGTCAGTCCGAACGTTTTGGTGGCGTCCCGTCGGCGTGGGCTGCAACCATGCAGCTGCAGGTTCGCTCGCAGGGCTTAGCTTGGCGGCCCCGAGTGCCGGGAAGGCCAATCATGAAAGGGCACCTACATGAGCAAAGACAGCCAGAATGTGGTGTAACCCACCCACGTTCTTGACAGCCCCCCTCGAGGCAACTTGCACCACCGGTAATATGTATCTGCCGTCTTGCCGATCTAGCTCATGCACGCCCACAGGTAGGTATCTGCGCTCTGGTAATAAGGCCGTAATATTGACAGTGCTATGGAGTCACGAGAGGCTTTGATCTTGGCTGGGAGAAATACAGGTCCTTTTCATCTTGAAGACTAGCGCCAAGCGAATTACTTTGTTCTCTCATTCTTTCAGGCCCCCACCAGTAGTCCTTTGCCTGTAAAGAATCTTGGTGGTCGGATCCGGGAACGTGGCGCTGTCATGACCAATATTACGCGGGCGCCTCTGTCGTTCGGCGTCAAACTTGATGTCGTACTGCGTAAGCAGACGGATCAAGATAAGCTTGATGCTCGCTGTAGCCGAGTTTCGAGCGGGGCAGGCATGGAAACCAGCACCGAACTCGGTCTCGATGTCGGACAGGCTGTCGAACTGGAACTTGTTCTCGTCGCCGGCAACCTGCCTCTTGCGCAGGAAGCGCCACGGGTCAAAGGTCAGAGGGTCTTCAAAGACGTCGGGGTCATGCTGGAGGGTGCTGTGCAGGATCTGCACCATGGTCCCCTTGGGCAGATATAGACCGTCCTTGAAGGTGTAAGGCACCTTGGCCACGCGCGTTACCCGAACATGGCCGACAAAGTTGAGTCTCTGGCTCTCCTTCATGAAACTGTCGAGCTTTACGAGCTTGCTGACCGCGGGACGTGTCCAAGTGGGATGTTCCCTCTGCACCTCCTCGATCTCGGCCAAAATGATATCCTTAGCGTCCTTGTTGCGCTCGTCGATGAGATCATACAAGATTGACAGGGTGATGAGAGTACTGCTGTGGATGGATGCGATGGCGTAGAACAACTGATGCTGAGCGAGCAGGTCAAGTGTCAACTTGCGACCTCGCCCTTCAGCGTAATCGACCAGCCATTGCACGGTGTCGTTAAACTGCGGTGGGCCGCTCTTTTCGCCGGTGGCAGCGGCCTTGCGGGCTTCAAGCACGGGGCCCAGCATCTCAGCCGCCCGCCTCTGGTTAGCTCGCACCTCCTTGACCGGCTTGAAGACATATGGGGCCGCCCAACGTGCCCATTGTGGCCAAGACGCACGCAGGGCGTGGGCAGCTTGCATGGACTGGTTGGTGATGCTGATGCAGATGTTGAGCCATTCCTCATTCTCGCAGAGCTCGGGACCGACCACCAGACGAGCAGCGACGCGGGCAACGGCATACGAGATGAGGGGAAAGGGGTTAACAGAGACCCAGTCAGGGCCCGGTGGCAGCACCTTCGCAACCGCCGGTGCCGCTTCCGCTGCTATGACGGGGAAGAGGAGATCTGATGCTGTCAGCGTACATTTCGGAGCGGCCCTGATTAAAGAAACTGCTTACGCAGATTTCTGGGCAAATCGGTTCGCAGCACATGTGCTGACTCGTCAGTTTGCTTGGCCGTTCCTGTGTAATCCTGCAAGAAGAGCTGTCCCAACGTTACTCCGGTTAGCTGCAACAACTTTGTCCATAGTGAAGGCGGCAAGTATTACTGACCAGCTCTGAGAAACGCTTCAAGCTGAGCTTAGACTCGGGTGCATTCTTGAGCTCGTGCAGGTACTTCAAGGGCAAGACAACCTGTGGCTGGAGTTCGTCGACATAGTTGCGGAAAGCGAAGGCTTGACCATGTTTCAGGTACTGTTAATGTGTCATTAGCGCACAAGTAACCCTGGCCATATTTGGGGAGAGGCTTGGTGGCACCTTCTCGTAGCCAATCTTGAACAGGCTCCCGCTGTCGGTGACATATCTTTGCCTAGAGTCATCGCCGTCCTCAAACTTGAGGAAGGGGATGTTGAGTTGGGAGGCGCGATAACGTCGGTAGAGGAGCACTGCCAATGTAGCAGTGGCCCCCAAGACTAAGGCAGCGTTGCCACTGGCCGTATGGAGGGTGGCCACCAAATCGTGAAGGACGGGCATGATGGCAGTCAGTTATCTTCTCGCTTGGGAGTCTTGATCTGGGGAGGCCAAGCACAGACGGTTCTGTTGAGCAGCAACAAGGCCTCAGCCATCTCATTTAAGCTCACCCTCTCATTTTGGGAGCCCCGCCGACAATGGCTATCAACCGGCAGCGACGACCAGCTTCGAGATCGCGCCTTCGTATTCCTGTGGCTGCCCCCTTAGGATGCCTTGACAGCTCCCGATTCGCTGGGCTGGCGGACCAACCAGAGCCCATAGACGGCCATCGGAGTGGAGCCAGTCCGCTGCCCAATCGGAGTCGCGCTGTACCTGAGGGCTGATAAATCCGAGATCTGACTCCGATCTTGTCAGCCAAACGGAGTGCAGAGAATAGCGGGGCCCAATCCGATCGTGGGGGTCTGCCACACGTGTCTGCATACCCGTCTCAATGCAACCTAGTCTGCTGCTTCCAATCGGAGACGCTCCGAGATATTGGATTTTGTACCTTCACTCTGCCCAAGGAGAACTGACAAATCGATAATTTACTCGGCCCTGACAAATCGTGGCAGCATGAATGCCTTCCCAATCGGACATGAGCGCCAGAATGTTCTTCAACATCCACGCCAAGCACGTCAACCTGTCCAGACTCCAAGCTCCCCGCTCCATGAGCTTTGGCTGCATCTTCACGTTGCTTTGCTTTGCTTTAGTGTGAGCCATCTTGAACACGCCTGGAGTCAGCTTTCCGGCCTCGATCAGAGCCCATCAGACCCGCGCCATGGGGACGCAATCGCCGCCCCGCTCGGCAACCCTCCACGACGAGCACGCGTCAGAAGCCGACAAGGCCCCAAAAGCGTCTACCTCAGCTTCTGCATCTCAGTCCACCTCACTGGCCGAGAAGGACGATATCGAGCTGCAAGACCACTTAAACAAGGACAGCAAGATCACGCCAACGCCAGCCATGGCCACTGCCGGTGATGCCAACCTGGGCAACCCGGACACCACCACCACGACAGCCATTGATCCTGCTGCCGGGCTACCTGCTAAGAATGACGTCGTTGACGATACAGCAGACGAAGGAGATACCGCTGCGCCCGTCAAGTACAACTGGCGGTTCTGGGCCATCTTCGCCAGCCTGGTCGCCGCCACCCTGCTCAGCGCTCTCGATGGCTCCATCGTCTCGACAGCGCTGCCCACCATTGCAGAGACGCTGGACATGGGCCCTGACTCTGTCTGGGTCGCCAACGTTTACTTCCTGACTGGGTTAGTTCAGCCACCAATACGACCTCCCCCACCATCACACTCTTCATACTGACTCAACCATGACAGTGCCGTCTTCCAACCGCTCTTCGCCCAGCTCTCAGATCTCTGGGGTCGTCGATGGGTCTTCCTCTCGATCCTAGCCATCTTCACCCTCGGCAGCGGGCTCTGCGGCGGGGCGAACTCTGCCGGCATGCTCATCGCGGCCCGTGCTGTCCAGGGTGTCGGCGCCGGCGGGATCAACATGATGGTCGACCTGATCATCTGCGACCTGGTGCCAATGCGGGACCGTGGCAAGTTCTTGGGCATGATCTTCATGGTGATCGGACTTTTCACAGCCGTCGGCCCGCTCGTGGGCGGTGCCTTCGCGCAGGCGGGCTATTGGCGCTGGGTCTTTTACATCAACCTGCCCATCGGCGTGCCGTGCATGGTCGTTACCTTTTTGTTCTTGAACGTCAAGAGCCGAGCCAGCGGGGATTCCTTTGTTGCTAAAATGCGCCGCATCGACTGGGGCGGCGTGATTATCCTCACCATCTCCACACTCGGCGTCATGTACGCCGTCACGTACGGCGGCTCCTTGCGCAGCTGGTCCGATGCCAGCGTCGTGGCACCGCTGATTGCTGGCCTGCTGTTCATCATCATATTTGTGCTGTACGAAGGGTCCTCGTTTGTCGCGGAACCCGTCACACCATACCACTTGTTTGCGAACCGCACGTCGGCTGCGGCTTACGCCATCTCGTTCCTGCACGCCATCCTGGGCCTCTGGATCATGTACGTCTTGGCTGTCTACTTCCAGGCCGTGCTGGGCACGACACCGACCCTTTCTGGCGTCTACATGATGCCAACCGTCATTGGCTTCCCCGTCTCGGCTGCGGCAGGAGGCATCGTCATGTCCAAGATCGGCCGATACAAGCCCATCCACATCGCCGGGTTTGGGTTGTTCACTCTTGGCAGTGGGCTGTGCTCCATCTTGGGTCCGAACTCGTCGCCGGCTGCGTGGGTTTTCTTCCAGCTTTTCATGGCCATCGGCCTCGGCCTAGTCATGGCTTGCCTTCTCCCCGCGGTGCAGGTTGGGTTGAAGGAGTCTGACACGGCGCTGAGCACTGGAACATGGGCCTTCATCCGTAGCGTTGGCGTCATCTGGGGTGTCACGATCCCGGTTGCTGTCTTCAACAACCGCTTTGACGAATTGCTGCCTCAGGTGGTCCAGGACGAGGGTGCGCGGCTGCTTTTGGGCAACGGGCAGGCCTACGCACACGCCACAGCCGCTGTCGTGAACTCATTCGCTGGCGAAACCAGAGACCAGGTGGTGGATGTGTACAGCCGCAGCATCCAGCGCGTATGGCAGATCGCTGTTGTCTTTGGCGGCGTCAGCCTACTGTTGGCCTTGATCGAAAAAGAGGAGTCACTGCGGCAGAATCTGGACACTGATTTCGGCATCGAGGATGAGAAGAAGAAGACCGTGCCCGCGGAGGTGGCGCCGTAGGTGCCGAGAGAAAAGGCGGGTGAAGGAGTGAGACCTCGGGTGGAAACTTTTACTAATTATCCAGAATGGACGCAAGTTGCCCGTGTCGCATTGAGGGAAGCGTTGACGGAATAGAAAGTTAGGTATACCCTACTAAGTATTTTCAACTGGCATCTTGCGTTCTCGTGTCAGCATGTACCCATAGTCAGCATGATTTTTCATTTGTTGAAGGCCAGCTAATAAAAGTTCTTGGCTTGAAAACCGTTTTCTGGGTTTGATAACTAAGCTTTGAGCTCATGGTGACTTTCAGACTCCAAACGAGAGAGTTGGTAACAGGAAATCACAGCTGCAAGGATGAGGGGACGTCAAATTCGTCTTGATGAATCTTTTGAAGTAGGTTATCAATGCACGGCTGCCATTGAACGAAACATCCCCGAAAGGGGTATCGGAGCGAAAGGTCTCCAAACATGCATTGGAGCCGTAAATAAAGCAAGAGCAGTCGCAACGAAGAATCCTTCCACAGTTTCCCCCCGTTCCGACACCGCACTCACTTGCACCTGCCCCTGCCCCTGCCCGTGAAGATCCAATTCCTTTCCTTTCGCTCCTGCGTACCCGGCAGATTTTTTTGGGCAACTCATCACCAAGTATAGGCGTCGACTTCGAGTTCAAAGGCTGTGGGTCCCTTGCGCCCAGCAGCAACGACAGCGGCCCTGACGTCGTCGCACAACCCACCAGGCCCCGACACCACAACGCCCACCTTCTCCCAGCCAGCCACAACCTCTCGGGCCAGCAAATCATCAAAGTTCAGCCTGCTGCCCACGCGCACGTCGCGATCCGCCGCCTGGCTGACCAGCTCCTCAACCTCGGCGATCAGGCACCGCGCCGACTCGCGCAAACTCCAGCACACCTTGACGTTCGGATGGTTCGCAATCCACGGCAGCACACTCGTGATGCCAACGCCGCCAGCGATGAGCAGCAGCCGGTCGCACCGCCGTATCTCGCGCGTGGGTGTGTTGGGATACGGCCCGTCGAGGAGAACGAACAGGCGACTGTCGGCCCGCAGGTGCTTGGTGACGCCGGCGGCCTTTTTGATGAAAAGCGTAATACCAGTAGCGGTAGGTGGTGGCGGCGGTGAACTCTTTTCTACATCTACCACTACCTCGTCGTCTACAACATGAACAGAGAGTGACTTCTTGCCCGTCGTCGGCGTCGGCGTCGAACTGTCGGATCTACTGCTGGAGCCAACTACCTCGTCGACACTCGTCTTATTTCCGCCCTGCGGCAACGACTTCTCCCCCTTGGGAGCACGATGCAGCAGCACCGCGGGCACGAGGGAGAAGGGGTGATTCTCCCAGGGCTGGCGCCAAAGGCTGAGCGTGGGGAAGTAGGCATAGACGTGCGTGCCAGGATCGCCGGTGCCCCAGCGCAGGCCAGGGATGTCGACACGAACATACTCGCCCCCAGGCCCATCGAGCTCGACAACGTGGGCACGCCGGCTGCCCTCCAGCGCGTTTCCAACCACACGAGCAGCGCGGGCGAGACGGTCAAAGAACCACACGGCGCACGCGACGTACAGCCACGTCTCATAGCCGTACGTGCCCATGCCAATCCATAGCACGACATGATACCAGCATCCAGCAATCGTGATGACGGCCAGGACAATGTGCACGGCCAGAAACGCCTCGTACCACTGGCGGCGCACCCACAGGACACTCGTCAGCAGGATGAGCGCCATGGCCACCGTGGCCACGGCGCCCCAGATCCAGTACGGCTTCTTCGCGTCAGTGGCGTAGAAGTTGGGCAGCGCGACGATGGTGTGCACGAGCGCGTGGATGCAGAACAGGCGTGCGACCCAGCGGTGCAGCAGCAGATACGTCGCGTGCGACCAGTTGGTGACATGGAGGAGGACATTGTTGCGCGACGAGAAGAGCAGAAGCAGGGGCAGCAGGGCAAACGCAATGATGCCCGTGCGGTAGAGCACGTAGACGCCAATCTCAACGGACAGGTTGGGCCGCAGGCCCTGCGGCTGGAACGAGCGGTAGTCGATGGTGCTGACGAGCAGGTTCAAGATGAAATATCCCAGAATCGCCAGCGCCTGGCCCCGCGTCGGCGCGTTTCCGATCAGGTACGGCAGGGGCGCCACCTGGTACCGCCCGATGCTGCTCGGGTAAAGGATGCGCGGGTTCAGCTTGTCGAGGAGCCGCGACATGTACGGCAGATACCCGAGCCAGGTCAGGATGATGGGCGCGCCGAAGCCAACGACGAGGACGATGATGCTGTTTTATCGCCAACGAGACACCAAATGTCAGTTGATTCTAATCATCAAGGCATGAAGGTACTACGCGTACATACCCATAAGTGTTGGAGGCGATCTGTTCACGTTGAATCCCCCCGAGACCGTTGTATGTGAGCAAGTATCTGCCCTCGGGCACGACGGCGGTGAAGTTGAGGATATTGGTGGGACTCGGAAGCTCGCGAGTGGGCGGGCCGTTGGCCTGGACGTGCTGGAGCGCTTCGGTGTAAGTCCATTTCGCACCGGGAGTGCCTGTCAACACGTTGGCACTGCCGTCCCACTTTGCCTCGAGCTCCCACACGCGCAAATAGGTGCAGCGCTGGTGCATGCACCACGCCAGCGTTGTGAGGAAGCTCGTGTCACTCGCTCGACACGCCGGCGACGTGATTAAGGTTGAGATGCCGTTGATATCGCCGGGCTTGGAGCACTCCAGCCCAAGCGGAGAGATGGTCCAGTAGCACCCCCACATGCACCAGTCGCCCGTCGGATCCAGGCCATAACCATCGAGACCCGAGGCCACTTTCTCCGCGATGGCCCCGAGGATAAGGTTTGATGCCAACCAGAGGAATGCTGTAAAAGGCCTCATCTTCGCTGGCAGTAGAGGCCGAAGCTTGCAGATCACAGACACAAAGGATGAGGGTATTGATGATATTTCGACTGGGTTTGAACCAGACTTGACGTGAAGACAACGTCTGGGACAATCAGAGTCAGTTCCCGGGCAAGCGGGGCACTATTCGAAGGATATTTGACTTCCATGGCTATCTGTTCCAGCCATTCAGAAATGCCTAGCCAGTCAGAAAATACGTTCCATTCAGGATGCCCTTGGCAACAAGTGTGGTGGGTGGTTTTTGGTATCATGCATATCAGACGGTATCATACAACTGTTCATCCCAAGACGGGATACCGTATATCATGGGTGAGCTCAATGTAACACAACATGATAACACCCGAACAAATGACTGCCAAGGAAGACTCTGGAGCTTTGCATCGCGAGGACCGGACTCACACAGGGCCAACTGTCCAAGTACGACCACTGCTCATTGGATGTCTGTCCAGTATCTTCTGAAAAGCCGCTCTGTTCTCACGCAGTTTGAAAACGTTGTGAAACCATGACTTACATGTCGGCAGTTGTACCAAGATGCGAAGTGGTAAATCGAGAAAGGGTGATTGGCAGACACCAACCGCTCCTCCCACAGCTAATTCTATTATGATGGCCCAGACCCGACAGGTTATCCCGCGGAACTGCATCTTGGGTATTAACCGCTTCATGTATACCACCCACACCTTTTCCTAAGACTTCTTCTTAACTGGTTTACCTGCAACGTTGTGAAACCATGACTAAGATTCGCGTGCGTTGTAAAACTAATAGACGCCGGGCGATGAATCAGCGCCCACGATGATTGGCAGCGCGCCGACACCCCCTCTCCCGGCCTGCACCCACCCTCTAGTCATTCATGGTCCGCGGATGCGACCATCTCAAAAGCAGAGTCCTACCTCTGTCTTTGTCGCTGCGAACCCATGTCGGATGAGGGGCAACAAAATGGCCTTGCAGCCTTTGCTTGCATTTTGGGATGCACATCCGCGTAGATTATTCAAAGTTGTAAAGAATGTGTACATAGGTATTGGCTGTATTCCATTTTCTTTGATAACCAGAATGATGAGAAGGTGTGATAGATTGCAACACCAGATTGACTTGCACATGGAGGTATATCTCGGTACATACCTACTTAGGTAGTTAGCTTGTACCGACCGAGGATTGGCCTGATGTTTGATTGCGGACATGCACCTTCAAGTCTCGACTCTCGAACTCGTGACAACTGCCTCATCACAGACGCTCAGGATTCAGTCCAAGGCCAAATTGAGCCACACCAACACCATAGTGTCAACGTCGGACGATTTTTCACGAGAACGAGAAGATATATATGTAGCACCGGAAACGAAAAGGAGATCTAATCTATAACAATGAATTCCGTCCTATGTTCCCTCCATAGGTAAGGTCTAATACAGATATTGCATGAATACGTCCAAGGGCATCGTTTCTAGGGGTTAATAACTCTCTACGCAGGATAGATTGGCTCTGAGGCAGTAGATTGAAGGTCACACATGAGTTGTTGTCTTTCTGTGATTTATTTCCCGGTATATTTCTTTCTGTCTTTCCTTTTTCTAAAAAAGAGCAAACAAAACGCCTAAGAGAGCCCATAAGCAATGAGAATAGCGGGTGGTTTTCCACGGCTGTGATTCCTTCCTTTCCGAGTCTTTGTTGATGGACGAACCTATGGGTGGTTGCAACGGCTTCTGGCCCCCCTTATAGACCATTGGAGCGACCAGTCTAGCGTCATGCAAGAGTCCGCCGTGAACGTTCAAGCCTTCGCCAGCGAGTCTGCCCTGGGAACCTCTGCGAGTTGCTTTGCAGCATGAAGACGTTGCTTTAATTATCTTCTTTCTAACATTGTCATCCGTAGGGCTATCGAAGGGGAGAACGGAGTTGGCATATAACAGCACACATTGACAGTCTGAATCCCTAAATTGACCGCGTTGAGAAAGTGCATGAAATCCTCAACATGACAACAAACACCAGAAAGATGAGAGGCGACACAGGCAATCACCTGTTTTGTGCGACGAATCTGGGCACACTAAGTTTCCCTTTTCGTACCTCGCGCACGTGACAATGCTCACCCCGGCTCAGGATTTGCCCAGGGTTGCTCAACCTAAGAACCATTTCCGGAAGTGTACGGAGGCCTACTGGTGTACTTTCTTCACATAGACGGGCCAATCATGGGGAAGGGTGTTGAAATATGCCTCATAAGTCCATTCCTGCTTAGGATTGACCTGGCGGATATCATAGTCCCGAAGCAGACTCGCGGCCATCTTTGACATTTGAATCTTGGCCAGGTTGATACCGGGACAGCCACTATAACCAAGCCCAAACTATAGTTGCCGGGATGGTCAGTCTGATGCATGCGCATAGACGGGAATAACTCTTACCGGCATGTAGAATCGATCCAGCTCAGCGCTGTCCTTCTTCAGCCATCGATCAGGGTTGAACGTCTCTGCATCGGGTCCCCAGAAGTTCTTGTCTCTCATCATAGAACTGCAAAGCTCGTTAATAGACCAGACTCATAGTCTTTCTGGTCAGCATGCCTACTAAGGATGTATAGAGACCGTCGTCCCGCCTGGAAACGCCATGTCGCCAATCGTGGTACCTCCCTCAGGCACAACCCTCGGCAGCCCAGTCCCGAGCGGTCCAAAAAGGCGCAGCGCCTCCTTGATACACGCCTGTAGGTACGGCATCTCCTGAGCATCAGCAAACGAGACAATCTTTGCCAGAGATCTCCCCTTGGCGCGCTCCAGCGCGGCGACCTCGTCCCGACACCGTTGCCACGCCGTCGGATGGCGCATGGTATGATACACAAACGTCTGCAGGCCCGTCGACATGGCGTCGGTGCCCGCCACGATCCCGAGCGTCGTCTGCCCCTGCACGTCGCGCAACGTGACCTTGCCGTCGGCCAGGGCCTGCAGCCACAGCGTCAGAATGTCCGGGTCGTTGTCGTTGGTGTCGACTTTTCGTGCGTGGCGCTCGGCGATGGCGTCCATGGCCGTGACAAACACCAAGCGGAACGGCAGCACGCCGGTCCACGTCACGAAGGGGTTGGCGACCAGCTTGCTCAGCCAGGGGAAGTAGCCGGCCGTGGTGCCGATGCCGACGATGGCATGGGAGCGCGAGAGGGTCTTGTCGATGTCGTAGCCTTTTTCGAGAAAGCCGAAGGGCTTGGAGAAGAGTAGCTCGCCTGTGATATCGGCGGCCGTGAAGCTGAAGAATTGGTCGAGGTCCATGGGCTTGTTGTCGGCTGCGAACTTGTCGATCCAGGTGAACAGTTGGGTGTAGAGCTTGTCGATGCGGTGCTCGAATGTCAGGAGGGTGGAGGTTGAGTATCCCTGCATGAATTGCTTGGCACGCGCTACTTTGACCTTGGGGTCTGTGATAGAGAGCGTGGTTTGGAAGCGGTAGTCGGGTAGCGCGCCGGCGCGGTACCAGCTGTCCTAGGGAGAGTTAAAGGCAGTGATACTCGAGATGGGTGGTTATGCCTCAGTCAGATACGTATAATACCAGGGCCTTCCTTACCTTGGGCAGTGCCGTGAGGAGGATCTTTCGAGGCCCATCACGATGACAGACACTCACTTCGTTCGGCGCAACGCGGACAAAGGGGCCGTGCTTTTGATGGAGTTTATGAAACACCCCGATTGAATCCCCTTGGATCAGTGTGGCAACCTGCCAGAGCCTGGTGACGGAGGCGAGAAAAGGACCTGGTATATGGCTCAAAGGAGAGAAGTAACGCCGTTTGATCGCAACCGATACGACAGCGACAAGAACGAGAGTGAGGAGGGAGGCGGGCGTCACGTTTGTGCTAAGCACATTGCTCATGATGGTGGGCATGGCGAAGTCGCAGAGCCCAGTTGTGATTGACCTCGACGTATATGCCGCTGAAGAGAAGGTGGTCGACTCCCAATAATTCTCAGTCTCGGCAATGGAGGGGAACAAGCGCAGATAAAGGCAAGCATTGAGCTGGTTACCCCACTTTATGCAAGAGGTCAAAAGGTCGTACGCGTGGGACGCCAGCGTATTCTAGTTCCGGTTAGGGTCCTCTTACTGGTTGAGGAGCCGAGTAAGCACTAATAAGCTAGGGCGGAATGAGATGATAATCTGGCGTAGGAAAACAACCCACTCCACAACAACAAAAGCGCAGTCATACAGCGGTCTGCAGAGCTTCCCGCAGACTTCCTGCATACAGGCTCCCTCAGATCAGAGGGGGAAGAAGATTCTTATGGGTACAGCTATTCTTATGGGTACAGCTAAGAAAATGCGGCAATCGACGGCATGGCGGCGGCGGCGGCAACGGGGGCGGGCCTAGCTCATTAGGCAGTCCCGCGCTTTGTATGGCTGAGTTGATTCGATGCCGATTTGTTTGTCCGCGTGTGCACCGCACAAGGAATAAGATATGAACTGACAGCTTGGTATTATAATGTGTGTTAGATGTGTCCCAAGCACTCTTTTTACATGCTTCATAATCTTTATGGTTAATTAGGTACTATCTTACGAGAGGATTCTCGATTCACTCATTTGCTGGCACACTTTTCATTCACCCTTTCTGCTTCGCTCTGATTTTCGCTTATCTTCATTATTTTAACATGTATTGAAAGGCTGTACCAATTTCCAGAGTCAACAGGACTAATTGCTAAAACCCGGCACTTTACCATGACGGTCAGCGTCAATACGTCCAATGTTACCTGCTTCGCTGCCGGTATTATCCAGCCCGTCCAACACATGAACTGCCATCGCTTCTCGGGAGATGCCAAGCAGCGAGGCATGGCATTTTACGATGAAAATGAAAGCCTAAAATTGCCGAACATAATATCCCAGCAAGCCTTGGCGCACATGTCGTCACATTTGACCCGGGTGCCGTCGAATGCAAGGTACACGTACCTACTCTCTTGGGTTTAAATATATGACACATCTCCTTAAGATCCTGTCTGACAGGGTTCACATTACCTACGATTCTCTCACTCCCAAATCCCGACTCAGCGCTTACAAGCCAGGATTCAAATTGTCCACAATGCGCACCTCCGCCGTCCTCGCCACCCTGGTGGCAACCTTTACCGTACCAGCGGCCAGCGCCCCGGCAGGCGACGCTGGAGTCTTCGCTCGACAGCAGACCGGCAAGGGCAAATTCTGCGAGAAGACGGTGCCGGCGCCGCCGGATGATGTGGTCAGGGCACGCCATGACAAGTTTGTCGATGCGTTTCTGGTCAAGAGGGACATTGTCGAGACGTTCACCTACATTGCGCCGGAATATATTGTAAGTACCTAATTACGCGTCCCCGGAAAAAAATTCATATTGTCTATATATGCGTCAAGTACTGATCTGGACTCTGGCAAGAACAACAACGTGACGTCGCCCGACAGCGCGCAGCGGGCCCTGGACTTTCTCTCGCGCCTGTGGGGGAACCAAAACATCACGGTCCACCGGACGCTGTACCGAGACAACTACAGCTGGCTCAACTACGCTGGCATGGCCGGCAGCAACATCATTGACCGCTACCGGTGGGAGGGCGGTTGTATTGTGCAGCATGTAAGTATTCCACTCTTGGAGGTCGGGGAGCAAGTGGTGCTAATGCGGCTGGTTTTGTTAGTGGGACAGAGGCGAAACATGGCCTGCGTGACCGAGTTGAGCACGCTGTACTTTGAGGAACTGGACTGTAATTGGGTCGCAACCGGATATCTCCATCTTGAAGAGGTGCTGGAAAGTCTACGAGAAAGAGGTAAAATCCAAACAAATTTCATTATTTTGTATTATTACTGTACTCAGCCAAGTGACCGAACCCCTCTGTCAGCCAACTGCATGCGTTCCCGGCATTCATGGCCTCCCCATTACTCTCATACTGGAAACCCCCTGAACACACAAGTCCCGCATCTCCACTCCTAATCTACTCTACCTGACGCCAGACAAGAAGTTACTCAAGCAGAAGGGGATTCCTTGCGGCTTACACGCTAGCAATCACAACAGCAGCGAGTCAACGCAGGCGTGGTGGCACAGTGTTCTAGCGCCTGTTCAAATCAGGCCCACGTCGATTGATTCCGCATCCCCTCCCAACTCACATTGGGCGGTGTTCTTTTTTCTCTCTTTCTCTTTTACTCGGAGGGGTCCATCACAAGGCTGTACATGGGGAGGTGGGGTATGACGGGAAGCATCTCTGTGCGAATCTAATATTTAAAAAAATGGATTAGCAAAAGTTTATTATTTTCCACAGCGTGTTATACAAGCGAGCGGGACACCCACAATCCCAATTGAACTACTGCAAACGAAATAATCAATTAAAACTACTCAGAATCTAGTTCCTCATCCATGCACGCATCCTCCTGGCACGTGCGAGATTTATGTCCTGTTTTGCCGCAATCACCACAATGCCGTGGACTTGCTGCGTTGCTCCTCGCACGGCCACCCCCCGACCGCTTTTTCTCCTTCCTTCAACTGAGCCTGCGTATCCTTTTCGGCCAGAATATCTGTCGCATCCTGCATGCTAAATGGCCCTCCGACGTTTGCTCAGGGCTGACCTTTTCCGGGTTGAATGAGACAAGTCCTGCCCCTTGGTAATCTCCTCGTACCATTCGGGATGAAATGTATCACAAAATGCGGCATGGAAGGCGAAAAAGAAATCGGGCTTACTAATGTGGTGAATATGGTTGGTTGCGCATGAACTTCTCGATTTCCCTGCCGTACGACGACTTTAAAACGCTAAAACACCCAATATCAAGTGGTTGCGGTAGATGAGATAAGTGCGAGGGCATGCGAAGTGTGATAATATTGTTCTTTTTGCAATAGTCCTCAAATTCGACCGAAGGGTGGCTCTCCATCGCGCACTAGAAGACGCCTCACGCCTACTGTATAAGGGTGAGAGTACTTGTCGATTGTGGAACAACCTTTTGGAAGATTCGCGACGTACACTCTGGGATTGGACCACCGTCTAAGGGAAGGGATACCTCGGCCATCCATTCCGCCACGGGCCTCGTGATTATGTCAACACAAAAAGTCCTCATCTAATCCTCAACGTGTCCAACGAGCGAGCCAGACCTAAGCATCGTGGGGGAACTCGCTTCGGGTCGAGCTCAGGAAACAGTTTTTCCAGAGATCCACACGACGCTCGACGCGGAGAGCGAGATTTTCCAGGCAGAAGGGAACGAACCTCAGACATGAGATTCAGGTGTGATAGCCGACAAACGATTCTCGTGGATCACAGCCTTGCGCAACTGTCCTCTGGCGGAGATGGAGATGGAGTTGGGAAAGTGTGGGGTCGTAGCGGCGGTTGAGAAGCGCGGCTTCGCTCTGTTGGCCTCCCAGAAATCCTCCCCTCTTTGCCCTAGTTCCTACCCAAGCGGATTACGATTGGGAACATGCCAAGCATGCACATCCAGCTCCGTTTCGGTCGGGAGCCTCCGAGGCTTCTCACTTGCTAGCCCAACACAATGAAATACGAGACCCGGGACACGGTATGATAAAACGAATGGAACTCGTCCTGGAAGTATTCTTGTATCTCCTTGTCGGCCAAGGTCAGTTATATAAACTGGCGCTTAGCCTCCCGGTAGACGAATGGAACTTCGCCCAGTGTCGGATTCCAACTGGCGTTGTCGATGGCCCTGTGGATAGCAGGTAGAATGGCACGCAGCCTGCCATAGCATGTGGCAAAAAGCTTTGGCCAACTGGCTCCATGGCCTGCCCGAATTTCTCATTGCTCAGGCATTTTAACCACGGCACCGCTTCCTCTGGAGGCATTGGTAACTCCATAACGCATAGGTTTGTCAGCACTAGTTTCATCGCCGTCCGAGTGAAGCGGCTGTTGATCCGGCCCCGTGAACCTGCGGATACCAGAATGCAGTGTGTCTTACAACTGGGAATACGTCAGAAGACGCTAACCCTAGCAGCGTTATACCTTAATAGAGACTAGTGTTGAGAGCATGCTCCCCTCCCGACCGACAGCGAGGGCATTGACAAGTGCATTTTCTGATACATCCAGATCATACTCTTCTAGGTAATCCCACGTTCTAATTGGAACGTCCGGTTAGTTTTAATGAAATATCACGTGGTCTAATCGCTAAACGGTGTGGCTCTGTAGGATCGAGTCACGCCTATAACCGTGGCTTCGAATTTAGCCGTGACGGTCCCGATACCGCAAAGATCTTTATCTTTTTGAAACGTCTGGAGATCTTTCCTGAAAGTGCGGGGTCTGCTTGGCGAGACATGAGCTTTCCAACCGCAAACACCTACCATCTCAGTTCTGAAACTGACCGCTTCGTTCCCGACGCTGATCTCGAGACTGCGTTATAATCATCTCTCAGAAACTCTTTTGTCTGGGTCATTAAGATGGAGGTCATAGGGGCAGTCGCAAGCATTATTGCAATCGGCCACGCTCTCAACTCGATGCCTAGAGTCGTGAACACCCTCAAGCTATTGCCAGCTGGGAAAAGCCAAGTGATTTCTCTCGTGAACGAGGTACGTTGGCAGCTACTTACCTTCCTCAAAACAATTACTCCACACGGAGGCAAAATGGTGTGCCATGATGCCTTTTTTTTCTTCAGGTATGGGTAATTAACATTTTGCAATCCACCATACTTGAAGCTGGAGACTCTCAGGGCGACCCACGCAGAGATCCTTGGGCTTGTGGAGACGTTTGGCGCACTGGACAAGACTAGCGAGAATCCATGTGCCGACTTGATCGCGGCCCCGGGCGCAACGCTCTTGCATCTTTCAGCAGCCGAATTGGACGCTCTCGTGTCGGACCTGCAGGAACTGTGTCGTGACTTGCAAGCCGGGCCCAATAAGGCGAGCAAGTTGAGGAGGTGGAGATTGATATGGAGTAAAGATAAGGTCAGCGGCGTTTACGACAGGGTCCGAGCTGTGCGCCTCAATCTCCAGGTCGCTATGACAGCATTGTCTCTTCGTTGCCATCAGTACGTCCCCTAAAATCTCGCGCGGTAGCAGAACTCATTCAGGACTGTGTAGGAGTCAAACAAAGCTACTGCTAGAGATTCGCGACATCTCTTGCTCATCTGTTAACCCGACAGATACGGCAGCCTCGGGACCTGAGGATCTTTCGCAAGTCGTCATTTCTTCAGGCTCGAATCCGCACCACCAGGAGGAAGTCAACAATGAAATTTTCTCCGTCGAGGCGTATCTCCCGGGCCGTTGCTCACGGGGCTGCAACTGCCAGTGCCATTTCACAGAAGCATCGACCCGGAGCTCGCCCTGGCTCGCACCCTTCCTTGGATCGCTGTTTCTCAACTACAACAGCGTTCCGCTGATCCGACCCATTCGGTGCAATCACGCTGGCTGCAGACATATGAAGTCATCGCTGAGCTTCAGATATTACTTTCCCTATTGGCTTTGGGCTCGCTATATCTCGTTCAATGCCTCCATCCGAAGCATGGCTGATTTGGGAGCCTCGATCAACATGTCAATACCAAGAGTCATCCCCTTTTCGGAACGTCTCTGGTACTACCCTTGGAGCGGAGATGTGCATGGCTTTCAGCAATTTGTCAGAGGAACAGTGATTTTGCCGACAGATCACACAGAGACGGGCATCTCCATATTGACTGTGAGTGTTGCAGCCCAAGTCCACTGGGGACGTTATAGCTGCGCAAGCTAACGCCTCTTCTCAAGCAAACCCTGAATCACAGACACCTCGCAATGGTCGACTTTCTCACCAGCCTCTGGGCACCGCTGCTTCGGAGTCACGGCGTCGCAAGGTAAGAGTCAACCGCAGCCGCCATATCGCTTACCAAAGACTGACCCATAGCTACCTACCTCCTTCGTCTGATCCAGGGATTCACTAGCAGTCGCTCGCACGTGGCTGTGGGAGGTGGAGAGGGAGAAGAGCCTCCACTCCTCCGAGCATGAGCAGACAGTCCTCCGCAAGCTGATCGCCTACGACCGCGAGCCCGACGAGTATGTGCGGACCAAGGTGCACCTGGCCGTCCTCGACGACCACGACAACAACGGCGACGCCGTCTCGCAGGCCCTGCGCGACGAGCCGTCGGCGCTCAACCGGCTCGACCAGTACGGCTTCGCGCCGGTGCATCTAGCCGCCGAGCACGGGCGGGCGGGCGCGATGCGCGCGCTGATCGCTGCCGGCGCCGACGTCGACGTGTGCAACGCGCTGCGGAACACGGCGCTGCACTACGCTGCCATCGGTGGCCACGCCGACTGCGTGCGCCTGCTGGTCGGCCCCGGTGCCGCTGCCCTCGACCCTGTCAGCGCATCCTCCTGGCAGCCGATCCACTGCGCCGCGGGCGTCGACTCGCCCGGCCGGGCCGACGTCCTGCGTATCTTGCTGCTACGCAGGCCGTCGCTCGTGCACGCGCGCGAGATCGTCGGGCGCACGCCGCTCATGACGCTAGCAGAGGCCTCCTCTTCCCCCTTCGCGTCGTTGCTGAGCGACGACATTGCGAGTTTTACCGAAGCGCTTAACCTCCTCCTCGACGCGGGCGCCGACCTCGAGGCGCGCAACCGCAACGGCCTCACGGTGCTTCTCGAAGTCGCCATGCGCAGCGACGTCGCGAAGCTCGCGCTCCTGCTATCCGCGGGCGCGCGCATCGACGCCGCCTCCGACGTCGGCAGTGGCAACGTGTTGCACTTGGCCGCGGCGTTTGGCAGCGCGCGCCTGCTCGCGTACTTGCTCTCGGGCAACCTGGGGCCGGATGCCGAGCGGCAGCTCGACGAAAACATCGATCCGGACCTGCTGTCCAAGAAATTCGGCGGCACGCCGTGGGACGCGCTGCGGTTCGTCATGTCGTGCGACGCCGCGCAGCTGACGAACCGCCGCCGGCCGACGGCTAACGAGGCGCGCTTATTCGCACGGCTGTTTCGGAGGGTGAGGGATAGACAGCTGCAGCGGGATGTGGATGTGCTCACGGCCGCGCTGCATTCGCTGTGGCGCGGCGAGGGGGGTGCGGCGGTGAGATGCCTTGCGTCGCTGATCCAGCGGTATGAAGCAAGGAATAGGCACAAGGAGGCTGAGATTCTCAGGGGTGTCGGTGTCAAGGCCCAGAAGGGCATGTGGGATGCCGCCGGAGACTTGGTAGAATCGTGCATCGAAGCGTGCCGGGATGAGATGAAATCGTCACCTTGGGCGAGGAAGTCGTGCTGGGGCGGTCCGGATGCCGTCGACTACTCCGCGGTCTATGGCGAGGAGGAGCAGTCTGCGATGCCTCCCGCAGTGTCGCCCGTATGCTCCGACAAAGGAGCGAAGAGTTCGGGTGCTGAAACGGCTGGAGGCTCGGTGAGGAGGAGAAAGTGACTAAACTGAGGTTCAAAATAACATGCCTAGCCTATCACCAATAGCGCCACGGAGAATATTCAATTGCACATATCGACACTAGTTTCTGAAGAGGTCATAAAGCGATATTTCCGGCGGTACGACGTGAGAGCTATCTCCTGGACGGCAGAGGCGACGCCTACCGCCTCGTAGAGCCATCAAGGAGATAGAACACGCGATTGCAGTTGTCAGGTCCAGGCCAGGGCCGCCCTTAGAACGCCGGCGGCCAGAGCCGGGGGCTCCCCTACTACCGCGCCTGTGACCACCCCCACAGCCAAGGCGCCAGCCGGTTTAGGGGCGGCCCCCAGAGCCTTCAGGACTCCGAAGTCTCCCTCACGGTCACAACGATGGCAATGAACCACTCCCGGCCTTCCCAGAGGTAACGAACTACCTCTATGACCCACATACGTAGATAATCGTCCGTATGGGAGATTTAGAGCTCTTTAGAGCCTGAGGAGCCGCCGCAGCGCCTGAAGCCAAGGCTAGTAAGCCAACCGCGCGCGCCTTGGCTTACCGCTTCCGAGCCACAGCAACCTCCGGCAACAAGGACTACGCCCGGCCGTGCCTTACGCAATAATCCACAGTCGCCAGCCTCCGAGCCAGCAACCTCTTGCGATACAGTGTGCGGTGATAACTGCAATGTTGATTCCCATCTTCGCTTCAGATCCATTTGCCCGGGCTTCCACCCCGTACAACAGAGAATGAGAGAGAAGCCCAAGACCAGTGCCATTATATTGGTGGTAATGATGATGATAAAATCAATGAGCATATCGCCCATGGTATTGTTTGTCGGTGGCGGGCTGTGGCGGAATGGTAGGATTGCGCTGTTGTCGATGTTTAACTTTAAAGGCATGTGGTGGGAAATAACCCTAACCCTTTACCCCCAGCCACTTGCCACTTGGGCCCCTTTGCAGTTGAAGACCGCAAGGCTTCTTGTAGATGGACTGTTAACCACTCATAAACGTCTCAACAAGCTCATTTTCCGAGAATCACTAAGAGCAACTTGGTTTGGTAGATGCCGGTGGTTAATTAGAATGCGATCTCTCGCCAGTCTGCGAGAACTCCCTCTATTGCCCTAACAGAGTTGCTACTCATTCAGGTGGAGCTGTTTGGGCAATCACAGGGAGTGGAGTTTTTGAGAGGGCAGGAGGGCTTTAAAGAGGTTTCACCGCAGTAGGCTCTTTCCTCTTTAGATCTTAGTCTATAGTGCATCCTGCCTCACCTCGCCCCTATTGTCGGCAGAGCTCTCATCCTTGTTGAGGGGGTAAAGTAGCCGCGCGCCCCGGGATGAGCAATTGCCGACAAGACCAAGGGAGAACAGTTCCAGAAGCTCATCTTGGAGCCACTCAATAAGTGCAAGGATAACTCCTACCTCCCCGCACTGGTCTCTGTGGTGACTGATCCCTGTTCCTGTGCGAGGTTGCGGACGCATCTGGATTATGCCAGCAGCGTATACACGAAAGATCCGTGCTGGGGATGTGATTGGGGTACGTATGCGTGACGCACTTTTTGCTACATCTCGGGAGCTTAACTCCGTGGGAGTGGTGCCTAGCCTGTAAGACGAACGAAAAGGATACCTTCGCCTTTTGCACTAAGAGCCCGCAGGGGGGCTTCTACAATGGTGACTGCCCGCCAGGCAGGTATTCTCAGTAACGCTGAGGTGACAAACGGTTAATCTGCGACGCCGTCCCCGGACCCCCTCCTTTACGTACCGTTGTGCTTCCACTCTCTAACTCCACTTACTACTCTCGCCGATGCTCCCTTTCTACAACACAGTTAGTCTACATCGGTAAACGTTAAATCTATAATTTAGAGAATTGAAGTTTAACTTAGGTCGTTAGAGTTACGCTCTAGAAAGAGCGGTGTTTCAGTGGGTCTGTTAACGGTAGTTGCTTATATGGGTAAAGGAAAACGGTAGTACTTGGTGGTAGACTGGTGTCCCAAAACTAGGTCTGGGAGCGGATCCTTGCAACTTACATACACCCGATTTAAATCACGGTAACTATAGGCAAACTTACCTCGGCTCAGGGAGATGCTCGCTTTGCCTCACCCCCTGCTCAGGCTCTGCGACTAATCCTGACTTGGTTAGAAGATGTGGTGGGGGTAACTAAACAGGTAATAAATGTCCTAATAACTCAGTTCCCCCCGCGCCCGGGGGAAGTGTTATGCTAATTGTAAATGTACAAGAAAGAGGAAGACACGAAAAGAAAACATCACAATTGATGAAAGTGGTATGGATTATTTCTGTGAGCATTAGGACTGAGCTGCTATACGTGCGGAATAATAGAAACGCAAAAACTCCCCCCCAAAAAAACCCTAAAATCAATCCAAGCTTCGCATAAAATCAAGAAGATTATAAAGTACTCTTTAACAACCACGGAACAGCGCCAGATTCTAAATTCCAAAACAAAACAAACCCGAAGTCCAACAAAACAACCAAGACTCCGAATCAAACCAAGATGATTGTCCATCACCCTATGTGAACGAAACAATCACCCGCTTTAACTCCAGCACCAGTAGTACTATCTCCCCATAGCCCCAGACAGAGATAACACAAACTTAGTTCTCCAAAAAAACCATACTTGCTCATCCCTTCGTCTGTCCACTTCACTAATACCAAAAAGTTGTCCATCATCTAGTCCTTCACCAACCGAGGCAACAACAACCCCCCCTTCGCCGCGCGCCGGAGATATAGTCCAAGCAGGCTATTCAGCCCCGCGCCCTCAGCGCGCCCAACCCACTCATCAAACGGCAACACACCAAGTGGCGGCCCACCGCCAATGGTAGCAGACTTTTGCACGTCGTCCCCGTCGATTGTAACTTCGCCGGACTGATAGCTGAACCGCACTGCTCCTCCCCCTTCTGCATTACTCTCAGCATCTAGCACAGAACTGATAATCTCCCGCGCCACAGTTTCCACGCGGACAAAATCAAAGCGTCCCTCCCAGCCGCGGGTGTCTGGCACGGCGCCAATTTCACGCGCGTATCGAGCCATGTTGGCCATCAGGTCGAGCTCGCCGGCTCCATCGCCCGTAACGCTTGACGGGCGGTGGATGTGCACGGGTAGGTGGAGGATTTCGGCTGCGCGCTCGAGAAGAACTTCGGACACCAGCTTGGCTACTGCATAGCCGTCGGACTCGATGTTGGTGTTGGGTGGCGGAGGGTAGTAAGCTGCTGCTGACTCGCTGCCAAAGCTGTCACTCCCTGCAGATGCGGCAGCCAGACGAGCCACAGCTGCAGATGAAACAAAGTGCAGAGGAATATGGCGTGGTGCCGCGAGACGAATGAGCTCGCGCGTCGAGGCCACATTGACAAGGCGGAGAGATTGGTACGTTTTGAGGAAAGAGACGTCGGCGCCAGAGTGGATGATTGTGTTGACAACCTCAAAGACTGAGGCGGCCTCGGCTTCGGAAAGACCCAGTCGTGGCAGACCAAGATCGCCTGTCAGTATCACGACCTTGTCGTGGCCGAATATGTCAGGGTAAGCAGCCACAATATCGGCTGGCTTCTTGCGCACCGCCAGGAGGTAGACTTTTGTTATCTGCGAGTTGTCAAGTAGCTGGCGTAAGATCTCGCGCCCTATAAAACCGGTAGACCCCGTGAGAGCCACAATAGTTGGTGGTCCGCGTTGTGTAGGGCTTTTGCTGCCATGGGTATTCAGGTCCAGGGGATCCGAAGGGAGAGCAATTTCGTTCTCCCAGTCGACCTTGACACTGGTAGCAGACTGCTCGTCTACATTTTGCTCCTCTTCGCTTGATGTCAGTTGCTCTAGCACAGCTGCCAGGGCGCCAAGCGTGCTGGTCTGGAACAGTTGGAACATTGGCACCTTCAAGTCAAGTCGTTCCTTGATCAGTGCCTGTAGGTTAATGAGCGCCAGCGAACTCCCGCCGAGGTGGAAAAAGTCAGATTCGCTTGTGATAGCAGAACGGCCCACGTCTTGAATAAGTCCTTGTGGAAGTGCCTCTGCCCAGAGGCTGCTGAGTGTTGTCTCCAACTCGCTAAGCTCGCCGTTCGTCTCCTCCAGCGTGCGCGTCTGACCGGTACCCTCAGATGAATCTGGCAAAGGCCAGCTGTCCACAGTCCGACGGTCAAGCTTGCCAGAGCTATTAGTTGGAAGTTGGGGAACCCCGACAACAACGGCAGGCCGCATATATTGTGGAAGAGGCAGCGTCCGTGGCAAATCAAACAAGAATCGCGCCTGTTCCTCCGGCGATGCATCTCCATCGTCTAGAAGTTCCACGAAAGCGGCGAGGAAAGATGCCGTTGAGTCAGAGCTCTTCCGAGTAGATACGATGACCTGGCGAACCCTTTGGGGGTGCACCTGCGCAATGACGGCCTCAACATCCTGCAGATCGATGCGGATACCAGCGAGCTTGATTTGGGTGCTTCCCTCAATTCTGCCTTGCAGAACCAGTCGACCATCTCGCGTCAGCCAGCCACGGTCTCCGCTCCGATATGCTTTGGTCTGTCCATCGGGAATAAACTTGGCCGCAGTCAGGTCGTCGTCTTTCAGGTAACCCTTACCGACACCAGCGCCGCCGATGACGATCTCGCCTACCACACCTGCCGGCACCGTCTGCAGTGCCTCGTTAACAATGCGGACCGAGACATTGGGTACCAGCGCCAGGGGAAACCTGGGATTCCCGGGCTTGTCATCATCGTCAAAGGCATCGGTCAATGGAACTTCTCCATGCCCAACAGAGATGGTTGTCTCAACAGGTCCGTAGGCGTCGACGAGCTTGAGGTCTGATTTGCCGAGCCGCTGGAACTCACACAGCTCACGCTTCGACATGGGCTCACCCCAGGTGAAGGCAACCCGCCATGCTGACTTTCTCAGCACGTCGTGATTCCAGTGGCGGGCCCAGGCGAGGTACTCTGTCGGTGTGGCACCCACAAAGGTGATGTTCTCACGCGCTACTACATCCGACAGCGCAGCTGGATCACCTCGTACCTCACTTCCTGCCACGATAATTGTGCTTCCAACGCCAAGAGGGATGATGGTCTGCAGCAGAGAGGCGTCAAACATGTAGGAAGCTTGGTGGAGGAACACCTCCTGGCCCTCGCGCATTCCCCACTCGACTGGTGCCGAGTCGCCGTAATGACTAAAGTTGGAATGCGTGAGCTCGACGCCCTTAGGCACGCCAGTAGATCCGCTCGAGTACAAAATGGTGGCCAGGTCGGTAGAAGTGGCCTGTATAGGAATATTGATGTCGCCCTTTGGCGCAGAGGGGATTTGTGACACGTCAATTGTCAAGATGCCGCCCTGATTGACGAGAACAGCCAAGTCGTCAGTCTTGCTGGTCTGAGCGTCCACTACGATCGCCGTGGGGCGAGCGTCCCTAGCAATCACCGAGAGGCGCTCGACACCGGTCTTTAGGTCCAAGGGTACATAGACGCCGCCGAGACGAAGAATCGCAAGCAGGGAAGCCGTCCAGTCAGCTGTTGCCGTCTGAAACACGCTCACGACTGCACCGCGGCTGATGCCATGCTCGCTGAGTTTCTCTGCGATAGCAGCCACACGCTTTGTCAGGTCTCCGTATGTGAGATGGCGTCCGTTCAACTCCTTGAGGGCCGTGCGATCGGGATACTTGGCGGCAATAGCATCAATGCGGTGCACAATGGTCGGGTACTGGTTGGGACGTATGGGGCCTGTGAGACGTCAGTACATGTTCTAGAACTTGGAATGAAAGAAAGGAGGATGATGAGATGTAGGGAGGGATGAAAATGGGGTGGTGAGCATCAAATACACATTAGTGAGTGAGAAAGGGGGAAGGGTTACAGTTAGGGCTGGGGTTCGGGTTCGGAAGGAAAAGAAAACCCACCACGTCCAGCCTCAACAGCCCGATCAACCTCCTCGCTGTCATGTAAAGGGGGCCAAGTAACTCTCGCAGCCGGGTTCGCCACAAAGTGCCGCAAGAGCCCTTGATAGCTTTTCAGGAGGGCGTCAGCCCCTTCGGCTTCATACAGGTGTTTTTGCGCGGCCAGAACAACCAGGCTCTCACCACCGCTTGCACCGAGATCGAGGATATCCAGACTGATATCATAGTCAGTCTGCCCGGCCGAGACAATATCCAGCTCGCCATCACAGCCGAGGATGCGGCGCGCTTCAGTGGTGTTCTGGCGGTAGTTGACGAATGCCTGGAAAAGGGGACTGTGAGACGGCTCGCGTGGCACGCCAAGCTCGTTGAGCAGGACGTCAAATGGGACTCGTGAGTTTGCGAAAGCGCCTTGGGCAGCGGTCCGCACATCTCGCAGCGTGTCGGCGAAAGTGTGCCGCGGGCTGCGCTTTAGTCGCAGCGGGAGCACGTTGAGGAACATGCCCAGACTTTGCAGCACGTCGGCGTCTTTGCGATTGCCGTCGGCGACACCAATGCACGTATCATCCTCGCCACCATCTTCCTCTTGAGAATTGGCATAGTAGCGGTACAATGTCAGGTGAAACACAGCCACGTAGAGATGGAATGGCGTGACCTTGAACTGGCGGGACACTTGGGTAATCCTCTCAGCGAGGTCTTTAGGGATCCGGAAGCTGGATGTATGAGTGCCGCTGAGCCCGAGCTTTGCTGAGTTCACCGGACGCGCCGAAGCGCCTGCAAGTGGCAGCAATGGCAGTGGCTTTGGCAGGTCGGGGCTAAATTGCTTACGCCAGAAGGACAACTCGTCGGCCCAAGCACCTGTCTCGTATTCCCGAATCTGTCGTGCAGTGAAATCGGGGTACTGGAGGACCTCGCTGGCGGCCGGCTTGGTGTTGAGAGCCCCACTGTAAGCTTTGTCAAGATCCGAGATGAAGATGACATAGCCGATGCCATCGAGGTAAATATGGTGATAGCCTAGTAGGAGATAGTGCCGATTTGTCCCCGCAACCGACAGAAGCTGAACTCGTAGTGCTTCGCCCTGCTCAAGGTCAAAGACATGGTTTTTCAATTCTTGAACAGCAATTTGCAGCTCCTTGTCCTCGTCTGTAATGGTGGCTCGCTCAAGACGGAACACTGGCGCTGGAAGCACTGCTTGCGTGGGCTTCTTAGTCTTGTCGTCGGTGTAAAAGAAAGTCCGGAGCGCTTCGTGGCGCTGGCCCACTGCCACAACTGCTTTCTCAAGTGCATCAAACTCGAGTTTTCCACGCAACTTGATGACGGTAGAGATGTTGAAGGCAGTCTGGTCCTGAACGTAGTGCTTCAAGAACCAGAATCTTGACTGACCAAAGGACATGGGCAGTGATCTCTGGGCCATAAGCTCTGTCGTGTTACGCCCTCGCGACGCCTCTGCGTTCGTCTTCTTCCCGTTCCCAACTTCCAAGGAAGAATCAATTTCATCCGTCTCGGATACCGCGGCGGACGTTCTCGGAGTACCAGGAGACTCTGATGACGCATCAAAGTCAGATCGCGTCGAAGAAGTCGGCGACGGCTCTGACACGGGGATCACCACCGCCGGTGCTGGAGTCGACGGCGTCTGCGCTTGCTTAGCAGTATCTTCAGCCCCGCCATCTACCTGCACCGATCTGTTGCTCGAAACATTGGGAATAGCACTCTCAGAAAGCAGCTCCTGCGCAGAGACCAACAAGTCTCGGACCGACGGCGCGTTGAGAATTTTCAACACTGGCAAATCGACGCCAAGCTCTTTGAGGAACCAGGATCGAATATCAACAGCGACGAGTGAGTCAGCACCGAGCTCGTCGAGACTGATTTCCAGCATTGGCTTGCTCGGGTCGGCTTGCAGAGCGATCTGCAACTTGAGCAAGAACCCCTCTGTTGTATTTTTGTCAGTAGGCTGGCAACAAGACGATGAGCAATGGGAAATCACCTTTCAGAATCTCAAACACCTGTGCATGGTCTGTAGCCTCTAGTAGCCTGGCCTTGGTCTTGACGGTGTGCTTGCTCGACTTGCCATCGTCCACGTTGTTCACCTCATTGGACAGCCGTAGATGCTGGAACATGGGAGGCTCGGCCTCTAGATCCTTCACTCGGTTCTTGTCCGTCCTGAAGCCAGTCTCAAACTCGGCGGCATCAGTCGAGCCGGGGCTGCTGGCGAGGACACCTTCGGCAAAGATTTCATGTGCATCCTGCTCTGACATCCACACATGTCCGACCTTACGGAGGTACTCCTGTTGCTGTTGCGACAATTCCCGAGATACGTACCCCGTGCCGAGAATGGCACCGATATTGATGACCGAAGCAGCGAGGCCTCTGCGCCGACGCTGGGCGGCAAGACTCGCCATGAAGGCGTTGGCAGCCCCGTAGATGCTCTGGCCTGCATTACCCGTGACGTAGGCGACCGAGGAAAAGAACACGAAGAAATCGAGCGTCTTGTCGTCTGAGAAAATCTCATCGAGGTAGATGCTGCCAGACACCTTGGGCCGAAGTACCTTGTGCACCCGCTCCAGGTCCACATCTGGGAAAAGAGAATCGTGGAGGACCATGGCTCCCTGCGAGACACCAGCAATTGGCGGAAAATTCTGTGAGATGCGTTTGTAAAGGGCCTGCACATCATCACGGTTGGTTATGTCACTGTTGGGGGGTTAGCAACATCTCCAAAGCAATATGACGCAAAAACTTCAGGGGCCAGAGAGTTGAATGAAAGAGTACGTACTTGGCAAACACCTTGACAGTGCAGCCCTGGTCCGCTAGGCCCTGCAGCCACCCCTGGTCCACCTTGGGATTTCGGCTGGACAGCACGATGTATCCCGCGCCACGTCTCGCCATCCATTCACATAATGACAAACCCAGGCTACCCGTCAGCCCTACCATCCAGTACGTCCTATCCTTGCGGAACCGAACCAATTCGGTAGCCGGCTGGATGTGCACAGGTACATGACTGGATGATCGCCACGAGAGAATGGCTTGTTGGCCAAGGGGTGTTGGTTGGGTTGCCAGTTCAGAAAGAGTGATCCGAGCAACTCTTTCTCTCTCTCCTCCTGCAGAGATTGCCCTGGAAGATTGCGCGAGAGCTAGCCTGAGGTGATTGCTTGCAGCGGTCGGAACCGTGGAGAAGAAGTCAACAGCAAGTCGCGACTCCGAGCTGGTCAGTGCTGCTTCTCCATCACGAACGACGACACTGTTACGAGGAAGATGGCTGGCAAAGGCATCGACAAGGTCGCGGGAGCCACCGACGTTGAAGAAACGCGTCAAATTTCGTCGAGGCAGCGCTCTCTCCAAGGATCGTCCGGTTGCGCGAGGATGAATTGACACCCATGGATCGGCCAAGGTCTGGCCCTTGCTACTGAGAAGCACGACCTGCACCCCCTTTTCGGCAGCCCTTTGCGCTACCACAGCACCGAGAGCATAACCTGGGTCGAGGACTGCCACAGCCTCGCCAACCTTGGTACCGGATAGGACCGAGTCGGCAACCAGCTGTGTGTGCACACAGAGCAGCGTCCTCGTCTCTTCTTCATCTGAGTCGACAGCAATCGGGACAGTCCAGTCCTGCGGCACTCTGACCCGTGAGTTTAAGTCCTCAGACACGAGGACGACTCTCAGACCTTTCTTAATATCATAGCCAGTAGAAAGGTGCAGAAAGCTGCCATCGGGGAATGCAATGGCGCGCAACAAAGAGTGTGAGAGTTGGATCTCGATACGGCCTATCGCCGCCACTGAGTCACGGATGCTTGTGTGCTGTTGCTGGACAGCGAAGCCTCCATGTTGAGGCCGAACAGTCACAACTGCATCATCAAGACTGACTTGCTGGGTGATGAGTCGACGGCCAGAGTTATACCGATCGTTACGCGTTGTGCTCGGCCGCACACGAGGCACCAATGCTTTGCCGTCACTCTGAACTAAAACCTCGGGTTCCTGGTACCACAGCAGTTCTGGGCGACCTGATTCTTGCTCCCAGATATTGCCGGCCTCCAGCTGAAGTATCCTACTAGAGATGGCTGCACTGTCGATCTCATCGGCGGTGTCAAAGTCCAGGAATTGAACTTGCAGGTGCTGCGACTCCTTGACAATCGTGCGTTGAAGACCCCGATACATGTTCCGGGTGGGGCTGTCAGCGAGGGCACCTCGCGTGACCCAAATCACTTTCTTGCTCTGCCGGAACACGTCCTTCAGACTGGCCACCTTTTCAGTCGTCAGGTTCTGGAAGGTGGGCTCATCATCGAGATCCACCAAGCTAACCACAGTACCAAGGAAAGGTAGGTCCTTATGAGAAATAGCCTCCAAGGAGTTGATGTGCTGGACCGGATGCTGGTAATGGCGCCGGACAGTTTGTTCGATGCCCTTAGCGAACTCTGTTCCTCCGACGATGGTGAGGAGAGACTCGATTCCGAGAGACTGAACTTCTGTGCTGAGAGGGTCGCGGAGGAAAGTGACCCTATCGTCGACTGCCTGAGTGCAAATGACCGAAAGTGGCAAAGGGAAGGTAGTGTTGTGGGGCGTGATAGCCTCAATGGTAGAGAACCCCGTCTTCTTGAACACCGCCTCCCATTCCTCGGCCGAGACACAAGGTGACAGCTTCCTTCCGTCCTCACTGCCCAGCCACCAGCCTGGCAGTCCACCAAAGATGAACCCAAAGCGGATCGGATCATTGTCTGTCAGCTCAAGGAGAAGTAGCCGGCCACCCGGCTTCAACAGCTTGCGCACGTTTTTGAGAGTGTACTCGAGGTTGCGGGTCGCATGTAGAACGAGGGAGGCAATAACAAGGTCGAACGACTGGGGCGCATACCCCTGCTCTTCGATATCTTTCTCAATGTCCAGGACCTTGAACACCATGCGGGAGCGGTGCTGCTCGAATCGTTCTTGTGCCTTCTCAAAAAAGCCGCTCGAAATGTCTGTGTACGTATATGATGAAAAAGAGCCGCCGAGCTGTTTGAGAGTTGCCTCCGTGGCACCGCCAGTACCGGCCCCTTGAACGTCGTCGCGTCAGCAACCTATTTTCTGTGACCTCGACCGGGGAGTAGACTCACCAATCTCCAAGACGCTAATGTGTGGGAAGCGACGGCTAATCTGGCCCACCATTCTGTTCAAATCGAAGAGATACCTCTCCATGCCAAGAGCATACGCGTAAAAGTTGGTTAGCTTGTTGTCCTTTATCATTGGCTCCAGAATGTTGATCTCATTTCGCATGGCTGCCTCCAAATTCTCTCCCACCGCCTGCATGATTTGCAGGTCAATACTGTCAGGATATCTGTTGTCAATGTTAACAGTGCCGTTCCAGGATAACCGGACCCGTGTTTTACTTACCTCTTGATGATGGAAAGAATATCCTCGCGGGAGTCGCCATTCCACTCCGTCTTGGCATACGGATGTGTCCCGTCGGCAACCCGAGAGACGACGTGATCGATATACTCGAAAAAGATCTTGAAATGCCATTCGAGCTCTTCTCTCTCGGCCTTGGCTACAGCCTTGTAGAGATGGTTGACGTAAAAGTATGCGACCCGCTCCAGCGAGAAGGACAACGCATATTCTTCCGACAGCTCAGCTTTACACTCAGTAAACATGCTCAGGTTGCTAGTCGGAGACTCAGCCTCCCATGACGTCTCGAAGAAGAGCTGCACGTCATTTGACGCAGCCGGTCGAGTCAACGGTGTGGTGCGCAAGCCCTGCAGCTGTACGAGAACAGCGCTGCCGTCCTGTGAGTGGATTTCGACGTCTCCTGACAGATCTATGACCTTGTCTGAAGTAACCGAAGCAAAGAAGGGCAGCTTGGAACCGGCTGGCCCCTTCAGCTTGGAAATGGCCCAGGGGTCGATCCGAATGCGGTCAATGCCAGTGGGCAGATGGATGGATCGCACTCTTCCGTCGCCGGGGTAGCTGTGGGCGAGGATGATGGCCTGGATGGCGCAGTCGAGGGTACCAGGATGCAGTAGCAAAGGTTTCTCACCCGCTTCATCTTCGATTTCTGGAGTTTGGATGAGACCCGTTGCCTCGTGCATTCTTCTGCTAGTCTCTGCGAGCTTTCGGAATGGCCCAGTATAGCCAAGACCAATTTCGGATATGGTACTGTAGAACCGTTCCGGCTCCACCTCGAGGAACTGGTGCCGCTCAGGGGCGTATGGGGCTGGTAGGGCATTCTCGTCATGTGTGGCCTCTCGAGCACCCAGCGCGATGCGAATTTGACCGGACGCATTTTTGACCAACTCGGTAGAGCCTTTGGCCCCCGATGCGGAGTAAAACGTAAACACAGCATCCACCCAGTCCGCCGTACTCTCAATCGCCCGAAGACTGAACAGTGTCTCAACGGGGTCAGAATTCTCTTCGAGTACCAAGGCCTGACCGATGGTCACCTGCTGGATGTCAAGAAGTTGCACCGATTCTATGCCGTAGAGCTGAACAACAGCCTCCAGGGCAGCGGATAGATATCCGGCGGCGGGGAAAACAATTTGTCGCTCCACCTGATGGTGCAGCACCCACGGCACCTCTCGGGGATGGAGCTGATTCTTCCAGCGCACCTCGTTGTTCTTTTCCGTGCCATCTGGGACTCGAGTGCCGAGAAGCTGATGGGGCGGTTGGCTATTAGTACGGAACGCCTTGGAGTAGCGGGACTCGTGCCAATAGACACGTTCGTGATCCCAAGCATACGTGGGGAGATCCTTGAGGAGTCTCGGCGGGAAATCACCACCACCACAAGACACCTTATCAAGGGCCGTAAAGTCGACGGCTTTTGATCCAAGGAACGTCCACAGGGAACCTAATGCTTCAGCAAAAGCCTCGATATCGTTGGCACCCCGGCGCAAAGTTCCAGTGTAGGGAATGGCCAGACCAGCTGCTGCCTGAATTGTCTGCAAAGCAGGGCCTTTGAGCGCTGGATGGGGCCCCACCTCAAGAGCCAGGTCAAAGGGCCCCTTAGCCCCAACAGCGTACTCGACCGCTTGGGTAAACAAGACCTGATTGGCCATGTTTCTACTCCAGTACTCAGCCCCTAAAGAATCTGTCCCGACGGTCTCAATATCCTCCCCGTAAACGCTGGAGATCCAGGACGGGTAATGCTCGCCTTCCTGCCGTGATTGGACCTTAACGGCAATGTTTTTGAGCGCCTCAACGTATGGTCCAGTGCATGGGATCATGTGGTGTGAATGATAGGCCTTGTCGACCTTTAGGAACCTGGCGAACTTGTTCTCGTCTTCGAGAATGATCTTGACGCCCTCCATCGCGTCGCTGTCGCCAGACAATGTTTGGCTTTCAGGCGAGTTGCTGGCAGCAACGACTACACGCCCCACGAAATCGTCCAGCTCGCAGAGAGCTTGCGCGTCTTCCAGGGTGGTTCCAACTGCCATCATCGCACCACCGCTGGCTGACAGATGCAGCAAGTAGCCCCTGTAGTAGGCGATCCGAATGGCGTCTTGTGCCGAGATATAGCCTGCAGCATAGGCTGCGGCAATCTCGCCTGACGAATGGCCGACCACAGCCGCAAGCCGGACATTGGCTGCTCTCAAGTGATCGACAAGGACAATCTGAACTGCCGTACACAGGGGTTGCGAAAATGCTGCTTCGCCCACCCGAGACGAGTTCTTGTCCTTGGAGAGTTCGTCAAACAAAGACCACGCAGGCGCGTGCTCGGCGGGCAGACTGTCAAGCGCTTCCTGGAGCAGTTGGATCCGGTCAGAAGCTAACTTCGACTGGGCTAACAGTTGAGCTCCCATGGATGCCCACTGTGCACCTTGTCCAGTAAAGATACCAAGTAGCCGGGGGTACGAGTCCGAGCTGTTGCTGTTGCTCACAGTGACAACCCCTGAAGGTGTCTTGGATAGCTCCTCGAGCTTGGAGATGAGACCCTCCGTAGTGGCCGCTGTGATCGACAGCCGTACTGGGAGCGTGGACCGGCGGCTGTTCAGGGTCCACGACAGATCACGAAGGTCGACATTGTCGTTAGCACGGAGGTGAGATGCCAAGGCAGCGAGCGTTCCGGTCAGGGCATTTTCCGAGGCAGCTGAAAAGAGGAAAGGGCTCAGCTGCAGCGATCGTGCCGGAGAGGGGAGAGCCGATGTTGTAGAATTGTAGCTCTCGAGAACAACATGTCCGTTGGCGCCTCCAAAGCCGAAGCTGTTGACGCTCACACGACGTGGGACACCACCTGGGAGTGTTGGCCACTTCTTGGCGTCTTTGAGAATCTCGAGATTACCATAGAAGGGCTTCACAGTTGAGCTGAGCTCGTTGAGTAAGAGATTTGGTGGGACAATCCCATGCTGAAGGGCGAGAGAGGCCTTGATCACTCCGGCAACACCAGCCGTGCCTTCGGTGTGCCCGATGACTGTCTTTATGGAGCCGACATAAAGGGGCTCGTCACTCTGAGACCGCTTGAAGCCCGAAGTAGGGCCAAAAAAGGCGGTGCTGATGGCTTCGGCTTCCACAGGATCGCCAGCCGGAGTGCCTACGTCCGTCAGTGTTTGACTCGGATATAAAAACGAGGAAAAAGAGCGATGACTTACCAGTCCCATGAGCCTCAAAGTACTGAGGCCGATCTTCCTGCTTGGACAAGTCCAAACCAGCCTTTCGGTAAGTAGACCTGATCAGATCCGCCTGAGCACTCGGGCTCGGCATAGTGATACCCTTGGTCCGGCCGTCCTGGTTGATGCCGGTTTCGCGGATGATGCATTCGATCGTGTCGCCATCGGCAATAGCGGCACTCAGTGTCTTCAAAACGAGGGCAGCCACACCGTCACCACGAGCATAACCATTGGCATCTTTGTCCCACATACGCGAGCGGCCGTCGGGGGAGAGCATCTTCAACTTGCTTTCGGCGACAAACTGATCAGGGCCGAGGACCAGATTGGCGCCAGCAACGATGGCGGCAGGGGACTCGCCGGCGCGGAGACTTTGCACCGCTAGATGGAGAGCAAATAGGCTGGATGAGCATGCCGTATCAATGGTCATGGATGGGCCATGCCAGTCAAAAAAATAGGAGATGCGGTTGGAAAGAATGCTTCTTGCGGTGCCTGACGCAAAATAGGTGGGAAACGTATTGATGTCGCGGGCGAGGAGCTCGGTGTAGTCGGCGCTCATGACACCAACGTACACGCTCGTCCGGGATCCTTGAAGGGTCTCGAGTGGGAGGCCGGCTCGCTCCAGGCCCTCGTACACTGTCTCGAGGAGGATGCGTTGTTGTGGGTCCACCGAGTTGGCCTCGACGGGCTTGATGCCAAAAAACTGCGCGTCAAAGACGCCGATGTCGTCATCGAGCAGGTACGAGTGCTTGACGTTGGACGTGCCATGGTGGAGAGCATCCTCGTGATAGAAAGCAGCCGGGTTGAAGCGACTAACCGGGATCTCTCTCAGGACATCACGTGGCTCGCGAAGCAGCTCCCACAACTTGGACGGCGACGAGGAGTCGCCGGGAAACCGACAGGCACTCCCGATAATGGCGATTGGCTCATTGGGGTAGGCCGTGTACTCCGGTCTGCTGGTCATGTTGTCTGACGGATAGGGGTGAGCCGCTGGCTCTGGGTATGTTGAAGTGAGAAACGAGACGAGGGTCCTGGTGGACTCGCTCAAAGACGTATTCAGGGGTAAGCGAAGCCTGTCTCTGATATATTTCCGTAGGTGATCATCATGGACGAGTCCGCTTGATGTTGAGGTAGTACATGTATCATCACCTGCATCGAGAGCCGCCCGATCACGCACTTCGTGTAGTCGAATGCGATATCCGGCGTTTGCTTGACGAGCCCGTTGCTATGACACGACGCCACATACAATACTGGCTTAGTTGTGTGGAGGCGTTCCCCGAGTGGCTCCGGCAGACATCGGAGCTAGCTCCCAACACGGATCGCGTCATCGGTGTGGCTGTTGTATGAGGGAGGGTCTCGGACTGGGGGCCGCCGGAGTCGGTGGAATTGTGTCATTTGTGTGTAGGCGAGCGAGGCCAGAAGAATACCCCCAGACTGGTTCTCTAGTGTCTCTCGAGCTACCCTTCCCGTATTACACCCATGGTCCTCGGCAGGCCTCAGTTCTTGTCCCCGTCATCCAGCGAAGCAATTTTAGTCACTCTCATCATCATTCGCTCACCCTTTGAATCATCATCACATAGCCTCTCTTCAACAGGAGACACACTTACCGCGTCTATTCTCCCAAACCACACAAAAGTCAGCAGCAAAATGCATCAGTTCTTCCCCAGCATCTTTTTCAACTTCGAGGCGGTTCGAATCCTCGGAATGGCCCCCAGTGGCGGCGCCGAGCTAGCCGAATGCCTCGAAGCAATTGGAAAAATCAAAGATAACAATGCCGAGAGCTGGCACACCGCATGGGCTGAGCAGGCTCTCAAAGCTGAAGCACTCGCCCACGAGGCCCGCGCATCCGGGGACGCCGCCGCCGCGAAGAAGGCGCTTCTGCGCAGCTCCAACTACACCCGCGCCAGCTATTACATGATGACCGGGGACGGGCCTCTTCGTCCGGATCCCCGTGTGCTGCCAATCCTAGAGAAGTCGGTGTCTCTGTTCCGCGAAGCAACTCAACTTTTCGACAACACCGTAATTCCGCTCCAGATTCCATTCCAGGGCCAGACACTGCCGGGTTATCTATATCTGCCGCCGACATGGCGACGGATTCCGGGCGGCGGAAAGGTGCCCATCTTGATCGCCACCGCCGGAGCCGACGGCTTGTCTGAGGAGATATACTTCCTCGCACCGTCTGCAGCGCTCGAGCTGGGCTATGCAGCCGTGACTTACGAAGGCCCGGGCCAGGGGACTACGCTTCACCGTGGCGACGTGCGGTTCCGACCTGACTGGGAGGTGGTGGCGAGCGCAGTTCTCGACCACATCGAGGCGGCGGCCGCGGCACAACCAGAGCTCGAGCTGGACTTGGATCGGGTCGCCGTGTGGGGAGCGTCGCTGGGTGGCTACTTGGCACTGCGTGCGGCGGCGGGTGACGCGCGGTTCAAGGCGTGCGTCGCCATTGACCCAGTGCATGACCTGTGGGACTTTGCAACCACCCAAGTTCCAAAATGGTTTCTGGGTGCCTGGGAACGCGGCCAAATTGGCGACGGTACGGTGGACGCCGTCATAGGCTTTATCATGCGCCTGGCCTTCCAGATGAAATGGAATATTGCAATCACTGGGACCATGTTCGGTGTGACACGACCCTCGCACATTTTGCGGGCCATGAAGGCTTATACGTTGCGGCTTCCCTCAGGCGGTAACTTGCTGCATCGGATCCGCTGTCCGGTTTTTGTCACAGGCGCGAGCAAGTCGCTATATCTAGACGTGTCCGAACACACGGCAGCTGTATATAACGGCCTGACTGAACTCAAGGAAGGCCAGGAAAAGCAGCTATGGGTGGCTGAGACGGCTGGTGAAGGCGGTCTTCAGGCAAAGGTTGGCGCGTTGGCTTTGTGCAACCAACGTGTGTTTCGATTTCTTGATCAGCAATTTGGCATTGTCCGGCAGAGCTTGTAGAAGTGAGTGATGAGAGCAGTTGGGGTAACATTGTTATATTGCGCTCCCCCTTTTAGCCCCTGAACCTATGTGATTGTAAACATCGTCACATGTCAATAAATATGAGGGAAATTAAACAACGCTATATCTTCGCCCGAGGAGTCGCCTGAGATTCGCCATTATTTCTGGGAGTGGTGGCGCCTCGCCGGGACGCGTGATTCCGCCGCCTTGCGCCCTCTCTTGTGATAAGATTATTTCGCGCACCGACACGGCCACTGGGTCACTCATGAATGGCAGCCGGCAGTCTCGATCCTCGGCAGGTGGCGAGGCGTTACCATCGGCTGGGACGATGACCCCAGAAGGGCTGATGCCGAGAGTATTGCCAATGCGTAGCAGCATGCCAGACATCATCTCCACCAGAACTTTGACCTGAATAGCCAAGTTGTTCTCAAGCTGAAAGTCGCCGAATTGCAAGCTTGGCAGCCGAAGTGGTGACCGCGACTCAGCCGTCGGCGTCATCTCGAGGGCTTGATACAGCCGTACAAAGACAGCTCGACAGCTGCGTAGCAGGTACACATATGTCATGACCAGGTTTACAACGAGAACAGGATCCACCCGGTGTGACGCTACTGGCGGCGAGGATGAGGACGATGACGATGACGACGTCCCATATAAATCCATATCTACTCTGTTGCCGTTGCTGTTGTTTGTATCTCCAGTTCTTGGCCGCGTCCATCCGCGCCAGGCACCACTGTCGAGGCTGCCCCCATTGCTGCCGCCATTGGTATGTCCGTTGCCGTTGTGGAACCCGTTGCTCTCGCCGTTGCTCTTGGCTGCGCTGGTTGTCCTCTGTCGCTGGGACTCGGCTTCCAATGACATGGTCTTCAGTATATCCCAGAAACGGGAGGATTGGTTGAGCACGCGATTGATGAAGCGTGACTGCTCGGCGGGTGGACATTCGTGTGGTGGAGGAGTGGGGGTTCCGTCCAAGGGGGCTTGTGTCTCGATGATGTATTGATCTTCGACCAGTTCCAGGCTGAGCTTTAGGAGATCTATGTAGCAGCCCGGCGCCTGCAGTACATGTTGACGGGATTCGCCGTTTGTGTTTGGTATGTGGGGGGCAGGGTCGTGTTTTCTTGCAGGCTCAACAGTCGACGTTTGAGGGGCATCACTCAGCCCGCCGCCATTGTGTGATGGCCAACCCAACATGTCACCGTTTGTGCCATTAAAGTCGTCGCGGTGGCCAAAGATATTCGACACCCTATCGCTTCCCCCCCGCCTGTGCCTGCTATCGACGCCTGTCTCATTACGCGGCGATGGATGGTGGCCGCCAATCAGTAACGCCAGGTCGTAATCGGTCGGATCGAAGGCAATGTCGGACATGGCAAAGTCCATGTCGAGGCTCTGTAGAGATTGGAGCGTCAGTTCCGCGAGACAAGCATCCATCGTTCAATGGGTATGATGGAGCCATACCAGGGTGTTA
The DNA here is from genome assembly GCA_033439775.1 of Podospora didyma. Lineage (NCBI taxonomy): Eukaryota > Fungi > Ascomycota > Sordariomycetes > Sordariales > Podosporaceae > Podospora > Podospora didyma. The sequence continues at coordinate 1,475,370 of JAULSW010000004.1, forward strand.
TTTTGATCGAGAAGCATGCAGTCTGCGGTATCGGTGGCATGTCTCGTCAACCCGTTCGTCTCTGATGGCAGAGCTGTCGCTGTTTTCGAGACGGCCGTGGGCTGCTGCCTCGACGGAGAGTGGAGGGGGTCGCTGAGCTGGTTTGGCGACAATGACGGAGGAGATGGAAGTTGCGGCCGTGGTGGGTCTGAGTCGAAGCGACTATGGCTCTCTCTTCTCTGGGTCGTTCTTTCCTGTGCTTCTGGCGGCGGTGAGGGTCGCGCCTCGATCACGGCAACCGCTCTGGGCTCGCTCCTTCCCTCCTGCTCCGCGTCGTCTCGCTGCTGAGGATGCTGCTGGTGGGGGTGGCTAAGCCTGTTGGGATTGGAGGGCAGCGACAGCCTCTGCGAAGTGTGCTCAAAGGTGGTGGTGCAGGTGAGACGCGCTTTGGCACACCGTTCACACGGGTCGCCGAGGGATTCGTCGCGTTGGCAGCGAAGCTTGAAGCTGCGGCAGCGGTCGCAGGCAAAGCGGCGAGAGGCTCGGAAGTTGCCGCTAGTGTTGCCCAGCATCATCGTTGCCATTGCAATCGCCCAGCAGAGTGGGCTTCAGGTTAACCCCGTCAAAGGGTGCAGATATAATGGGAATATGGCATGCCATTGACAAGACTGTTGCGCGATGCCAATCGGTGCAACCATCACAGCTTCCTTTGTCGTCTGGTGGTGGCCCCGCATTTTGACACCCCGGCCCCTTGGGCGCAGAGGGGATGTGCTATTCGCTGACAATGATTCGCAATCCAATGGGTTAGGTTGTGTGATCGCGGGCACGCCCACTCCATTGGTTCAACCAAGACCCTGAAACCCGCCACCAAGACATCACCTTTGACACTAGAAAAGACGTTTTTCTTCTCGCATATGGGGCATTGTACAGGTACAGGCTACACGCTGCCATTTCCGCCTTTGAAGGAGGGGTCTCTACATTGCAGAGGTAATTCTCTAGGCGTCAGATGCGGGTATGTCTCTGATCATCAACGGGTCCTTCCAGCCCGCCCGCTGCTATTCTTTAAAGGCTTAACGTCTGTATCCGTCGCTCGAGCTCAGACTTAAGCGCATTTGACGCTGCGTGCTATCGAGGGGGAGTTTGGCCCTATTACTAGTAATTTATCCATGCAATTCCGCGGAGTTCGAATCCCTTGCACAAGCCACTTAAACGTCTTTTCGAGATACGCGGGGAACAAATGATGCTTAAAGCAACAACAACACTGGTCGGCTCATGGTGGGAATGGATTTGGAGGTTTACAACTTTGTCAAAAGTCATGAATTCAGGTGGTAAAGTATGGCAATGGTAACGATTATCACAGCATTCTTCTTCTTTTGAAATTTTGTTATGCGTGCCGCCGGATAAGGGGTGTAACCCAAAATCTGCCCATGGGCCAGCTGTCACCTCGCCTCGGCCTGCCTAGAGACCAGAGTCCTGGGCCGTTATATTTCAATGGCATGCTCCATGCGGACGGTATGGCGTGTCACTCTTGGCAGATACTAGCCCCTCTTTAGTAATCCGGGGCGTGGGGTAAAACGTCCAGACCCTTCCCATCGTCTGGACGGAGTTTCCCGAGACCGGTACTGATCGCTGTTTGACCTAGGTATTCCCACTTGGTGGCAAGTTTATCGATGACTCGAGTTCACCTTGACAAATATGTCTATGTCAAGGTGGTGCTCACCACACATACGAACTCAGAGGCTTTTCCAAGTGGCTTAGCTACACTACGATCTAGACTGACAAAAGCAATGATCATCGCCGTTATCACAATTACCGGCTGGGAATGATGCGATCTGCATGTTCACTGTACGCGAATGATGTGATGGCTGCATCTCGGTCAGTACACGTGTAGTAGCTCCCCGCGCTCAGGACCTGAACTTCATTGCATGCCTTCAGCGCGTTAGGTGTGCATGGATGGTGTGATACCTGCGTCGGGTCTTTTGCCACACGCTTTCTAGAATTTTTATCTCTTTGCATATACCAGACCGAAATGGGGATTAGTTCTGTTCTTTTTCGTTCGGTGGCCTGGCGGCGTGAAGCCCAAGGCAGCTGGCTCGTTACAAACTACTGCGCTCGCCTCGTGCATACCTTGAAGCAGGTAGGTAGTATTGGCGGCCGACATACAGAAGCTGATCTCAACCACCGCCAATCTCATGCGAGCATGCTTGCGATCCGGCATGGACATCGCCATCCGGCAGGAAAACTTCCCCATGATATAAAAGGCGCGAGCGCAGGATTCAATTGCCAATCACGCCACGGCCAATCGAGGACGGCAATGGCGCAAGCCTTTTAGTCGGACTCGGAGACAGCCGTCGGGGTCGGCATGGTGTGCCTCTCCATCGTTGGTCTCTTTCTGGTTGCCACCATCGGCCTTCGGTTTCGCCGTGCTGACAGCCCAGATGTCACCATTTTCATCCCCGAGTGCGGCCGAAAACAGCAGTTTGGCGTATCCTTTTGTCCGAAAAGCGCATCAGTCGTTCCCTCTTAGTTTTTAGCTGCTTGAAACTGACAGGCCCATAATGAATCTTCACCGATCTAACCTAGAGAGTAAAGAAGGTTCCAAAATGACTGTGAAGAAAGTGTGGGAAAGAGACAATGAATGTACCCCTATTGGGAGCAATATGAACCGCAAAGAAAGACTGGGTGGAGTACCCAGAAAGACATTTTGAGATCGTGAAACATCTGATAACCCTAGAAGGAAAGAATTGCAAGGAAAATTGGAATTCAACAAAGATTCACTAAGGTTCGGTGACCAAACTAGGTAAACAACCCACCCATTAAGTGCAATATGGACTTAGTAAATTACCTAGTCAACATGAGTTTATGAACGTTTGAAAATTTAACATGTTGAATCTAAATTGTTTAAAATACAGCTTATAGACAATTCTTTTGAGCAACAGTAGATTGTGTGACATAGACTGCGGTCATGAGTACGGTTGGGACTGCTTACCTACCTCATCTCTTCATCAGAAAGACTTAAAGTGCCTAATTTATGTAATGCCTTCAAATAATTTGAAAAGTCATGTTTTCCTCATAGCAAAAGACAGACGTTTTTCTAGCTACTTTCGGAATGTTTCACTTGACATAGTTCCTTTTCAACAACAAACTCTTCTCCGGGAGCTTGAGGATTTCCGTCCCAGCAACGCCGGTAAACTGCCTTTGCGAACCAACTTGACCACCTGCAACAGTAGCAGTGAACCCAGTCCCACCTACTCCACCACCCAAGAAATACTCAAAGTAGATGTTTTTATGAGTAATAAGGAATGTCCATTGCTTCCCCTTTGATGGAGACACCAGATCCAGCACAAAGCCGGTGGCCTTGTCACTCAGACTTCCCGTGATACCTTCACCGCCGTATGTCTTCTCCCAGGTGAAGAAGTCCGCTTGATCCGAGTCGTCAGTTGGCTCGCCTGTGGAGCGGCTGGAGAATATTTTCTTGCCATCTTCAGCCAGCACGGCCGACGGCACCCGCAGGCCCTTGTACAACCACGACTCGAGCTCGAGGAATGTGAGTGCGTAGGGCCCGGCACGGAGGCGGACAAGTGTCAGGGCGTCAAGGCAGGTGAGCCAGTTGTATGCGCCCCAGAGGCGCTCATGACCGGCTATACCGGACCATGCCTCTTGTCTGCCATCGACCACTGCGTCAAACATGGCTTCTGAGACAGGAATGGGCTCGACCCAGTAGAAATGCGGCACTGTAAGCGTCGAGGCTTTGCTGGTCTCATCAGGCCAAGTGCTGCCGTCGGCATATCGCGGCGGCGCCAGCGAGCGCGTCAGCGTCAGACTGCCACGAGTCTTGGGCGTGTCCCACACGACACGCGCGCGGTCAAAGTTCTCGGAGACATGCCACGCGTATCGGTACCCATTGCCCTTCCACTCGCCTCGGGTGCCAGCCCCCGGGCAACGCTCCACCGTGGACTCGGTTGGGTAGTCAATCTGCACAAAACGCTCCCTGCCTGTCTCGGGCGGGAAGGCGATTTCAATGTACATGCGCAAATTTCCGGAACCGAGTAGCGAGTAATTTGGATCCCGGTAGAAGCCCAAGATCACACCCGAAAGCCCGTCGTCAGATACGGCGTCGAACTCCCACTGCTCGCCTGCAGTCTCGTTCATGGGCGAGATCTTCGGCAGCTCGAAGTGGTCTTTCGCACTCGTAGAGAAGAACACCGGCGCGCGGCCTTTGGAGATTTCGAAGGCGGTGACATGACTGACTTCGCAGCCGTCTGAATTCACGGCGGCGTTAGACTCAGAGCCCAGGACGGTTTCTTGTTGCTTCCAGCCGCCGCTTAGAAGCCAGTAGTCCTCGGTCCAGTCTGTTGCATCTTGCGTATCTTGGCCTAGACAGACTGTGGTGAGGAACACTAACACACCGGCGAGTATGGAATACCGCATTTCTGATGTTCCTGAGTCGGTGGGATGGGGTTCGGGGGGGCTGCCGTAACAAAGAGGGGCGGGGGATGGATGTCTACAAGCCAGTCGTTGCATACTCCTCAATCGCCTATTTTATGCGTGTCAGGGCGTGTCCGCCTCGACTCCGACCAATGGTCACCACGGGGCTGATGACAAATGTGGGACCGGACTTCCGATTGATACTATCAGACGGCTTCGGACCCGACTCCGGTCAAGTATCCGCCATTGTAATCATGTTTTATTTTCCCGTCATGAATTGTTGACCCTGAGATGATGTTCGATGCGTGTCTTTCTGACTTTTCTGGACATTCTGGCTGCAATATTTTTAGCGATACGGAACGAAGAAATCTCACCATGACAGCGCCTACTACCGAGATCCCGAGAACGCACACTGCCATCCTCCAGCACAAAGGCGGTATGCTGCGGGTGACCCGCAGTGTACCGGTGCCCGAGCTTCAACATGGATGGCTTCTGGTTCGCAACGCGTGCGTGGCACTGAACCCATGCGACTTCAAGATGGCGGCCCGATTTCCGACGCCGGGGCTTACCGACGGCGTTGACTTTGCAGGGACCGTGGTAGCAGTTGCTGGCGTGTCAAGATTCGCCGTCGGGGATCGCGTCTTCGGCTGCGTGCCCAGCAACAAGCAAGACGATCCAGAGTCAGGCTCATTTGCTGAGTACGTCAAGGTAGAGGCCACCTACACACTGCGCATGCCGTCTGGCGTGTCTTTCGAAAGTGTCATGGCACTGAGCCCAGCCTGTATCTCGACAGTAGCCTTGGCGTTGCACCAATCCCTTGGACTGCCTGCCACGCCTGACGAAATTCCAGAGCAAGAACAGAAAACGGACACAATTCTGGTTTATGGCGGCAGCAGCTCGGTCGGACTCGTGGCGATCCAGATGCTTAAGCTGTTGGGCCACCGCGTAGTTACGACGTGCTCGCCGCACAATTTCGACCTCGTCCGGCGGTATGGTGCCGATGCCGTCTTTGACTATCGGTCGCCGACGTGCGCGGCCGACATTCGCGCGTTTACCAAGAACCGGCTGAAGCGAGTAATCGATCCGTTTGGCGAGGCAGCTACCACAGTTCTGTGCTACGAGGCCATCGGGCGTAGCGGCGGCATTTACTGCTCCCTCGAACAGTATCGCGAGTCGCTCTGCAAGCGGCGAACGGTACGCCATCAGTTAGTAATGGGTCCAGCCATCATTGGTAGGGGCGTGATTCTTCCCGATCCTTACGGCGTGCCCCCTGACCCAGAGCTGCACGAGTGGTCGAAGCGCTTCTACCGCAGTCTGCAGAGACTGGTGGACGAGAAAAAGCTGCGGCCGCTACCATCGCAGGTGTTGCAGCCTGCCGGATTCGACACCATTCTGAACGGATTGGAATTGCTTAAAAGTGGGCGGGTGTCGGGGAAGAAGCTGGTTGTACCATTGTCTTGATCCTCCTCTACTTGGTTTGTCACGCTGGGGTTGAAAGCAACGATTGAAGTCTGTGCTGTATTCCAACTGCGAGCGGTGCGGTCAGGTTGGGTTTCAGATGGGCAGTGGAAGAAGGAGAGGACAGGCGCGCCACACTTGTGGTCATGAGATCGATCGTCAACTTTGCGAGATCCAAGATTTGTTAGGAACAGTACAGGATTAGGTACTCTTTTTCCACTTCGCAATAAGAGCCAATAATACGATTCACATTCCCAAGCCCGGCGCTCGTAACAATTCTCCTGCTTGGAAAAGCTTTGCTGCTTTGCTCTAATAAATGCGACGTATGACATCATAAAATTTCCAGGACAAGAACGACCAGCAAGAAAAGAGATGGGGTGATGACAACCGGACCTTCCTCGAATGATCTTTGGAACTCAAATAGCTTGATAGTAGGTACCCACTTTAGGTAGGTACCTCGGTAATCACTTCCCTGCCTTGAAGTCGTACACCACCTTTGCCACAACCTGGACGTCGCTCTCGGCTGAAGTGGTGGTGACACTCGTCCGCGTGAAACGTCTCTCCCCGTTAACCTCTTCAAACGCCCATGTACCGTCCGTTTTCCATCCAGCCTTCTTATTCTCCACCACCTCCTGAATTACTACATCCCCACCTCCGCTCTCTACACGCTTCCGTAACTCTGCGTCGTCGAGTTCCGTCACGGGAACGTAGGTTGTCCGCACAGACACGGTGCCAAAAATTGGAACAGTGGACACGCGGTCTCTGGAGTCGAGAATGTACGAGTCTTCGCTGTTGAATCCTCCGGGTGTTACGGTCTGTCTCGCTTTGATTGTTGTCACCGGCGCTCCAGTAGCATCTTCTGGGGGAGGTGCCTTTGTCTGTGTCAGGTGAAGCGAGACACCGGCAAAGCCCAGGATTTTTCGGACAGGCCAAGCCACGCCTTGCGCTGCAAAAGTAGCGTCAAAGTCATCCGACAAATGCTTGTTCTGTCCAGTTTACAGACTGTTAGCTTCCCTTTTTCTTTCTTTTTTTGTGGGGGGGGGGGGGAAACAGATCACAATCCTCTTACCAGCACCCAGGTCCCCGAAATCTCTCGAATGCTGGTCGTGGGCGGAGCTGCCATTCTCTCGGGGTTAGGGTTACAAGCCAAGAAACGAGAAGGGAATAAAGTTGCTTGGTTGCTGATTTGCCCTACGCAGTTTTTCGCAAAACTCCTTTAAATCCACGACCTTCAACATCTTTCCACTTTGTCACCACCAGTTCCACCGTCTTCTCGGCGGATGGGCAGCCAGTCCGCCGACTCCGCCGAGGGCCTCGGGGTCGGAGAATGATGCGCGCTAGAATCGGGATCGCATCATGCAGCACCGGCGACCAATGCTAATGGTGGGGGGAAACCGCTTCCCCAAACATTTCGAGCTGGCCCGTACTAGTGGAAATTAACGTAGACTAGGCCCTTATAACCAAGACGGGGGAATGATTCCATGGCATGATTAGGTACGCGGCCACCTGATTCTCTGCAGTCACTACCCGCCACGAGAGTTACGGCCGTCACTCGCGTCACCGACATAGCCATGGCAAGTCTCGTTTCCGGCATACAGGCTCAATACATAGACCTCCAGGAGCAATACTTCATTTTGCGACAATCCCTCGCCCCGTTAAACCTGACAGGATGGCAGCTGGCGCGTCTGCTGTTGGCCCAGGTGTGGCGCGACATACCTACTTCCGCAAAGCTGGGACTGGGTCTCCTTGTCGGCGTCGCCATCCTTCTAGCGGTAGACGGCTTTCTCGTCCAGCCGTACTTCCAGTCAGTGCGGCGACTTGGCATCCCTCGCTTGTGGCCATCGCAGGGTAAGCATGCCTGGGACTACAAACCGATGCTCGATGAGGCGGCCGAGAAGTATCCTCATAACCCGTGGTTCTTTGCCTACTCCGGCTTCGAGTTCGTCGTGTTTCCATCAGCTTACGTTGACGAGATTCGGCGGCTCCCGGCGCGAACAGCGTCGCTGGTCGACTTCTTGACGACTGTCCAATTCGGCGGCTGGCGGCTTATTGGCTCCGATGACTCGAGCAGTACCCTTCACAAGACCGCCAGCACCGATCTTGCCCGCAGCATTGCGCCCTTGGGCCTTGCGCGTCAAGATACGGCGAAACGAGCGTGGGAGGCTGCAGCAGGATCTAGTGGTGCCGGCAAGTGGGCTACGATATCGTTGATATGGACTGTCCTTGACATTGTCGCTAAGATGGGCGCCACTGGGCTAGTCGGAGAGCCGCTCAGCCGTGACAAACGGTGGTTGACTGCAGTAAAGGTGCTTCCCATGACGGTTGGCATTGGTGTTATCTCCAGCAGCTACTTTCCGCGTCTCCTACGTCCGCTGGTGGCTACCCTCTCCTACTTCCCTGCCTACCTGGTCTACCAATACCAGAGCTACCTTGTCCGGCCCACCGTCGAGAAGGCGGTGCGAGACTTCCAGAACAACAAGAAGGAGGATAAGAAGAAGACTACCTTTGTCCAGCTGATCGTGCAGAGATACAAGCCCAGCGAGCTCAGCGTAGAGCAAGTCATCAAAGACGTCATCACTGCCTCGTTTGAGTCGACGCCCACCACTGCCGCCAGCTTGTACTGGATGCTAACCGAGTTGCTCATACGGCCAGATCTCGTCGAGGAACTGCGCGGAGAAGTTGTCAGCGTGCTCGACAAGAATGGAAGGCTGCCCCAAACCCAGTTGCATGAGTTGGCCAAGCTAGACAGCTTTATGCGCGAGTCGGCTCGGGTTAACACGTTTCACTACCGTACGTATATCCCACTCAGTTGACTGTTCGGGAGTGGACCTAACTGGTTGTTTTGATAGTGGGTCTGAGTCGCATCCTCCGCGAACCGGTTCAGCTCTCCATCGGTCCCCGCCTACCCAAGGGCACCATCGTGTGTGTTGACCAATACCACATCCACGGCTCGCCGGACCTGTACCCAGACCCAGATATCTTCGATGCTTTCCGCTCCTACCGCCTGCGCCACCGGCCTGGCCAGGAAACACTCCATCAGTACTCGAGCAACGGACCTGAGCTGCTGACATGGGGAGACGGTCCGCAGGTGTGTCCCGGCCGCGTGTTTGCCGGCAACACGATCAAGATCTTGTTGGCTCACTTGCTGCTGGACTATGACATCCAGATGCCTGCTGGGGCGGCATATAAACCCGAGAGGCTGTCACTGCCGAATGGCTCGGTGCAGCCGGATTTGAGTGTCAAGTTCATGATCCGCAGGCGTAAGGTCTCAGGATGAGTGTCTGGGAGGAAACTGGGCTGAGGTGATAGCAACATATTCAACCTGACAATCACAATACAATCCACACTGCACTTTCTGCCTGCGATCACACGTGCCATGGAAGACCATTGAGCTAACGCGCTCCTTGATGTTGTTTGCTGTGTTTGGGTTTTGACTGCCTGATACAGCAACATCGGAGCTAAGGGCGGCACAGAATACACCTTCTACTACTGCCACATCTACCTTCCGATTTAGCCTGCATCTCCTCGGTATTGCAACAACCCCTACTGCATTGCTGCCTTTTGGAGACCACTTTCATTGAGGTCAGCCCGCTTTTATACGCCAATCAAACCCAACCAGCTCGCATTCCCATCGGACCATAAGGAAAATCTGCGACTTCGGCCGTCGACCGCCGGCCACGCGAGCGATCTCTTCTTCCCACATCATCGGCACTCACGAAGAACCCCGATTTTGACTTCAAAAAATTTGCCTCCGTCCCATCGCTATGGAAGATGCCAGCCTCAATGTACTCCTCGTTGGGAAGGGAGGTCGAGAACACAGCTTGGCTTGGAAGTTGACCCAGAGCCCCCTTGTCAAGCATGTCTACGTTGTACCAGGCAACGGGGGGGCAGACGGCCTTCCCAACGTCACAAATATCCGCCGCGTTGAAGCCAACGACTAACCGGGATTGGTCGCCCTGGCTAAAGACTTGGGGGTCGGGCTCGTTGTAGCTGGACCTGACGATGTTGTGGTGGATGGAATCGAGGGATATTTCCGAGGCAGTTGAGTGCAATAATATTTCTCTACTGTCTTGACCCAATATATCTGAGCTTTTCTTCCCCCGAGGTGGCATCCCTTGCTTTGCCCCTACCAAGGAGGCTGCCGAGATTGAGGGATCGAAGACATTTGCCAAAGACTTCATGAAGAAGTACAGCATCCCTACGGCAGACTATCAGGCGTTTGAGCGTTACGAAGATGCCAAGCGATATCTCGAGCACGTGGACGGCTCTCGTGTTGTAATCAAGGTGGATGGTCTCGCTGCTGGAAAGAGCGTTATCCTCCCGGCGGATCAAGCTGAAGCACATCATGCCATTCACGAGATCATGGTTGAGAAAAGGTGGTGCTGCCGGCGAGTGCGTCGTCATTGAGGAGTTTCTCGAAAGCCACGAGATCAGTGTTTTCACTTTCCGTGACGGCGAGACTTTTTATTCACTGCCACCTGGTCAGGACCATAAAAGAATCTTGGACGGAAACAAAGGGCTGAACACTGGCGGGATGGGAGTTTACGCACCCTTGTCAGTCGTGACCGGCGATCACCTGAACCAGATTGACAACGATATCATACGGCCCACACTGGCCGGGATGAAGGCTGAAGGTACAATGACCTTGTCATGTCGCCACTGCTACTACTGAAGCTACCCAGGAGGGCTGGGCCGGACCTTCACTGGGATGCTTTTACCGGCGTTATGGTGACACCAACGGGTCTCAAAGTTCTCGAGTACAATGCCAGATTCGGAGATCCCGAGACACAGACTATGATGATGCTTTTGGCACCAGAATGCGACCTTGCCGCCATCTTACTTGCTTGTACTCTGGGCAAACTGTCCAAATTGCCCAGCATCCAGATTCTGCCCGGATACGCTTGCAATATCATTGTTGCTGCAGGAGGCTATCTGGAATCTTAGTTAAGCGGAAACACAATTGAACTGAATCCATGTCCAGAAGGTATGCTCTTTCTTGGTCCGGCACATGACAGGTGTTGTGACTACTGATCAACACTTGTGAATTCTTTTTTAAGGTAATATACAGGTCTTCCATGCTGGAACTGAGAGGATTAGGACTGGGGAGCTCAAACCGACGGTGGTCGGGTTCTCTCCGTTGCTGCCTACGGGGAGAGCCTTGAGGAAGCTGTCACTTTGGCATACGTGGGCTTGAGAAGCATATAGTTCAAAGACATGTTCTACCGCAAAGACATTGCTGCAAGGTATACGCCCCGACCAAACCCGAGGACCAGAATCTGAGCTAACCATGCCCCACCTAAATTTGCAGAAGTCTTCACATTCGATGAGATGAGACGGGGGGACGGGTGTAGGTTAGAAGCGCTCTTGTCGACTCATGCAATTTGTCTAGCACTGCTAGGTAGCTACTAAGTAGTGCCGTTGCCACTGCCACTAGTGAGAATAATATCCTCGGCAATCTTCTCGGCCAGAGGCGGCGATCAACATGACTGCCGAGGGTGTCGAGGACGGTGCCCTCAAGTTCCACGATGGTATGTATCTTGAGGAATTCGATGGTTTCTAGCGGTGGGAAGGCTAACGGCATCGCTGATGGTAGTGGCGGTAGATGTGGAGGGAAAGAGCAGCCGTCAAAGCGAGAAGAGATTTTTCTCGCCCAAGGATACATTTGGTGGTGGGTGACGGATTTTCATTCGAGGTACATTGATGAAACCTAAGCCAATTCAATTGCGGGGCAGCTTTTTGGGTCCGCTTTGGTGACATGGAAGGGGTTGTGAGGAGCGGAAAGAAGGGGTGATGATGAGATGGCAGCCTTCCTGAACTTCAACGGACTTTCGAGAAGGCTGCCAAAACGGGCATCCCCGTTGGACCGATTAATTTGCTATTCCCCCACACGGCACTTGTCGCGTTTTGTTGCTAGCCCAGTTTGAGAACACAGACTGTCACCAGAATGGTCATCTATATCAGGAATAATTTCTCCCATCGTAAAATATTGAACTTCCCAGATATCGAGATGGAAGCCAGGGTGGACTTGGTCTTGCTCCATGGTACCCCCGGTGGCGAGGTCACCAAATAGCTCTAATTCATTGTCAGTTACTACAATTATACCTGAGAAAACCGGGGCAAACGGAAGTTATCAGTTAGCTCTACCTGGCAGACGAGATATTGTATCTATGAGCTATAATTGTTTTTTATTATCATGATTGCCAGCATCAGACAACGATTTTTTTTATGAACCGAGGTATTGCTGCCCCACTTGCGTTCCGAAAACCTCATTTAGTCCGAAGTAATAGTGATATCCAGTCGAATCAGGACATGCACTAGCTTCCTATTGTATCAGGTTGAAGCTCTTTTTTAAAGGAGACAAGTTCTGGCTTAATGCACCCTGTTCCCTGCTCGACAGAGTAGTTCTCATTAGGTCCTCTCGTCTGCAAAGGAAAAAAGTCTTTCTCGTGCTTTATTTCCCAGCGTTTTACCAGGCCTATCCCTACTTAAATACATACCCTACCCACAGCACAGTACGCGAGGCATTCAAAGTCTGCCACAATGAAGCTCCCTCCAGAACCAGCAAAGTCCTACTTTGAAATGTTTGAGAACATTTCGGCGGCACCCACCGCCAAATTTAACGACGAGTTCGGACGCCTCGCGGCGTTCCGTCGATGGAAGCCGGGCTCGGACCGACACGCCCGCGAGCGAGCCATCGCGCTCGACCAGGAGCTGGCTGTCCACTACTTCGGGCAGCCAGCCCACCCACAACTCCAAGCCCGTCGATCAGCTCGACTTTGAGTCGGATGACGACGACAAGTCCGCCCCGCTGACAGACGCTGAAGCACCTGGACCGATTGTGCCCTACATCACGACCAGCTCTGCGCCCGAGTTTGGCAATGGCGGCGCTGGCAAAGCTTAGACTGGGTTTGTCATGTGTGTGGGCAGCGAGAATTCGACGTTCTAAACGGCAGTATTGGCTTGACGATGTCGAGCACAGAACCACTCAAAATCGCCATGGCGCTTGTTTCGGTTCGGCATAATTCACAAGCACGGTAACTACCGATTCTGTTGTCGACGAGGACACAGAGATTGCACACAAAAGTCCAGGATCGAGCAATGGGAAAGAACTGTCCGTATACGTCAAGGATGGACTGGAGGAGACAAGGCGGGAGTGAAATCACGTCGAAATTCTTTGCAGTCAGCATATAGAGCGGAAATAAGAGCAACTGGCGGGATGGATGTAACCTGGTCACTTGATACCCAACGATGCTAAAGAAGTCATATGCACAAAGACTTGACTCTTATTCTGATGTCTTGTCTGTCATGTTGAATTTAATACATCCGTCAGATGCTTGAGCGTCCCTATGGCATTGATTTGTGCAAAGAATTCTCCCGATTTGGCTCAGCACTTGACTACGAGGCCGAGATTGTTGCAGGAATCCGCTTGCGCGAATTGGGCAACACTTACGGAGCACATGACCCCGAAATGCCCTGACTACATGTACCTATTTGTTGTGACTTCGACGATATGAAGGTGAGGCTCATAAAAACTAAAACACATGTTGTGTCGACAGACTGCTATTTCGGGGAGTACACGCCCACCAAAGTTCCGGTACCATTCCAACCAGTCGACAGCACCGTTGGAGCCAGATCGGGCGAATAGAGACTGGACGCGAGGCTCGAGGCCGCTGTTCTCCCCTCTATGGAACCGACGCATTGACCACGCCTTTTATCACATCTTTTTCGGCCGCAAACCACAACCGCCCATCCTGGAAGTGATTGAGTGGGTGGTGATCAACGCCGACAGGGGGTACGGCTGACCTCTCAGGGACAAGCAGATGCAGCCACAAAACGCCATGAAGTTCAGCTGACATCTCAATGCAACAGGAATAATGTGCTGATGCCCTAGGCAGCGACCAGAGGAAAGATAACGACAACCCAATGTCCAAACAAAATCGCGCCTTCGCGCTCCCCCGCTTTTTCTTGTGGTGGGCAACTTCGAGTGAGAAAGTCCCACCGCGTGGGGCGTGATCCCAACTGCAACCCCCTCACTTGACTCTCCTTCGACTACAGGACTGCTACTGTTCGAGTGTTGCCACGATATACATATCGACAAATACGGATACAATGCCATCTCGCAACCCGCCAGATGACGCGCTGACAACAGTGTGGAAAAACCCTTGCCAGAGAAATAGAAGCTATGCCGGCTGGGAATACACGCACTCGACTGACACTGCTTCCTGCACTCCACCAGGTTGGGATCAGTATTGGAAGTCAAGAACCAATATTGGCAACTACTCCCCTGCCATCTGCCAAGCGGCCTCACCATGGGCTGTTCACGCTTCGATCCAAGGCAGGGCCCCGATTTGATTCCCGGAGAGACGGCACATATGTGCGTGGTTAGGTGCGTCGACTACTCTTTTACCCTATTCAGCGCAGTCTCGAACGACGAGCTAACTAGTCATGGTGTTCCTACCTGGCAGTGGATATTCTTGCGACGCGAATATTCCAAACAACGCGGTCAGGGAAAACGTCCGGCTCTAGAATCTCAATCCCGCTTTTTCAAATCCGATGGCAGTCGTCAGAGCTTCCCCTCTTCGAAACACCTCCGCTGTCAGCACTTCCCACAACAGCAGGCGACGCTACAGCAGACGGCAGCGGAGCCCCAGATGCAGGCAATGGCGGCGGGCTGACGAATGCAGCAAAAATTGGCATTGGGGTTGGCATTGGGGTGGCGGTCTTGTGCGGCTGCATCTTGGCTATATTCTTCATACGGCGATATCGAGCTAGAAGGATGAAGCCAAGAGGAGAGCCTGGCGAGGAGGATCACAGTGCAGCCGAGCTGGGGGCGACAGGCATATATGCAGTCGTTCCAAGAGCGGAGCTAGACGTCAAGGAGCCAAGCACCGCGGAGCTTGATACCCACGACCCCGACACTGCCAAGTTCGATGAGAAAGATCTAGGGACGGGGCCACCTTACGAAATTGACTCAGACCCGCGCCAAAACCTCACGCCACTTGAACTGCCAGCCGAGATAGCCAACGCCACGGCGGCGCCAACCTCAACACTACCGCTAGAAATTGCACCGTCTACGACATCACCAGTACGAGATACTGCAGGCGTGATACTTGTGCCCGCCGAGCCTACTCCAGTCACACAAACCCCTCCTCCACAAGAACCGATTCCCAGACCCTCCGCTCTACCTAACTTTACACAAGCTGCTAGGCCTGACGTGGGGACACTTGAAGCCTTGCGCGCGAGACAGGCTGACTTGGAGCGGGAGCGGCAGCGCTTGTTACGGTTGCAGGAAATCGAACAAGAGCAAGCCCGGCTGGAGCAGCAGATATCCCAGTTTGGGAGCTCATCAGGGAAGTTTTCTCCGCCTCGCTGAAGCAATGACATAGCGGACACGCAGTATTGGATACTATTATCATGGTTTCTCAGGCTCCCTTTATCATTCCTTCTCCAAGCTCTTTTACTCTTTTGAGGTCCTCACAAGCACACGCGATTGAAAGAGGGAAACGTTATGGTTCTCTTTGCTGGACTATCTGGTGGCTAGAAAAGGAATATTAATGTTTGTTAGGACCTACGAATTCACTCCATTTTATAGGGAAAACACCAATGAATGTCAACCCACAATGAGAGCAAGGGTTCCTTCATGTATCAAAGCGCATGGATATTCGATTAGGTTAGATTCATGCACATGAGGTTCAAGGTTCAAGGTTGATGCAATACTGCCCAATCATGAAAACCTGACCGTTTTGAGCCGTGTCTGACACGACCCCGCACTCACGAGACGGAAATCATCACATCATACGTTCAGTTGTTGTTCCCACTCGGTTATCCTACTCAACCGATATCTAACATTCCGATCTCTTCTCTAGTCCTGATAAACACCATGTTAATCCCAAAAACGTATCTGCTCGCCCTCGTTCTGAGTTGCAGCTTCACTCTTACAACCTGCACCAAGCGCAAGAGACTTCCATCAAGCGCGTACGCAATTCCTGGGTTCAATGCAACATACGACTACCTCGTTGTCGGAGGTGGCACGACAGGCCTTGCACTTGCTTCTCGTCTGGCAGAGTCGGCCTCGGTGGCCATCATCGAAGCTGGTGGGTTCTACGAGCTCGACAACGGCAACCAGAGTATTGTGCCTTACTACAGTCTCCTTATACCTTTCCTCGGCGTGGCTCCAGATTACCCTCGACACCCATTGATGGACTGGGATCGCACGTCCACCCCTCTGTCCGGTGCAGATGGCAGGACCATCCACTACGCCATGTCAAAGACATTGGGGGGTTCATCGTCACACAACACCATGGCCTACTTGCGCTCCACCAAGGGCTCGTTTCAGCGGTGGGCTGAAGTCGTTGGCGACAACAGCTACATGTGGGACAGCTTCCTACCTTACTACAAAAAGTCCTGCCAATTGACACCACCGGACTGGAAGAAGCGGGACACGCCTAATGCGACCTTCACATACGATGCCTCGGCCTTCAGCAGCAGAGGCGGCGGACCGATTCGGGTGTCTTGGGCGAACTGGGTTGACCCTACAACTACGTGGCTCGCCAAAGCGCTTCAGGCATTGGGCATGAAGCTGAGCACTGAAGGCTTTAACAGCGGCACACTCTCAGGGATTGGGGCATGGTCAAACACACTCATCTCGCCGAAATACGCCGAGCGATCCAGCGCGACCGAGTACTTGAAAAAAGCCATCGAAGAGACGGAAATCATGGTCTACCATCACACTCAAGCGCTCAAGGTCAACTTCAACGCTCAAAAGAAGGCCACCAGTGTCCGTGTGTCCACCCAAGGCCTCGAATATGTTTTGAGCGCTCGCCTAGAGATTATCATCTCGGCGGGCGCCATCCACTCCCCACAGCTGCTCATGGTCTCAGGTATGTTCGTTCACCTTCCACTCCGCCTTCAACCATCCGTAAGTAGCCATGATTAAACAAACTCGGCCGTGCCAGGAATCGGACCCAAAAACACCCTCCAAAACCAAAACATTCCAGTCCTCTCCGACCTCCCAGGCGTCGGCCAAAACCTCCAAGACAAGCTCTTCTTCACCGTCAGCTCAGGCATCACCACTCCCAACGTGATCAGCATCGTCAACAACCCAGCCAACTCCGCCAGCCTCCTTCACCAATACCTCGACGACCAATCCGGGCCCCTGAGCTCAGCAGGCGGCTACCTCTCGTTCGAAAAGCTCCCCGCTGCGTTCCGCACCAACTTCAGCGCCCGCACCCGCGCCGCGCTCGCCACCTTGCCAGCGGACTGGCCCGAGATCGAATACATCGTCACTGGATTCCCCTCCAGCCAAAGCCGTATCCCCACAGTCGGCGCGCTCAGCCCAACAATCCTGTTCCCCTTCAGCAGGGGGAACGTAACCATCTCTTCCCCCAACATGGCCGACCCGCCCGTGTTCAACCTAGGCTGGCTAACCGACCCCATCGACACGGAACTCGCCCTCGCCGCCTTCAAACGCATCCGGGTGGGGTGGAACTCCAGCGCCATCGCCCCTATCAAAACCGGACCTGAGGTCTCTCCTGGGCCGGGGGTCACCAGCGACGCGGATATCCTGGCGTACATCAGGAAGACGTGCAACCAGGTCTGGCACGTGAGCTCAACGTGCGCCATGGGCAAGAGCTTGGCGAATAACCCGATGGCGGTGGTCGACTCCAAGGCCAGGGTGTTTGGCGTGACGGGGCTAAGGGTGCTAGACGCGTCCGTGTTTCCGTTTGCGCTGCCCTCGCATCCTACGGCTACGTTGTATGCTCTGGCGGAAAAGATTGCCGAGGATATCATCAGTAGCAGTGGCAAAACGTGGGTAGGTAGGTAGGTACCTAACTTGGGATATTGGGGTTAAATGATGAGGGTGCGCCGCATTGGCTCTCTATAATTCTTCCTGAACAACTGGGAAGTTTTGGGATATTCCTTTGTCGCGCATAATAAGTAGCTCTAATCACTGCTAGTTGTGCAAGGCAGTCAATAATGTCAACAACACAGCAAATTCCATTATCAAGATAGGGAGTGGATTATAACACTAGCTCTCACGCTGTCGCCTTCGTTAACTTTTGGTGGTGCTCCCCTCCCCTTCATGGACCTAGGACCTATCTCTATAGTCACCCCCGACAACCTTTTTTGGCCAAACCCGTATTAGGCTTGAAACCTGAGCAGGAGCTGAGGCGCGCTGAGCATCGCGCTGAGCCGAGCCGAGTCACAGGGATGTCCCGGCTATAATTGCCATGTCCAAACTGATCCCAGTTTTAAGATACTAGCCTATATAACTTACTGGATTGGTATGTGTAGGGAGTTTCTCTTCCTTGGTCTGACTTGCTAACATATTCTCATAGATCAGCTATATACCCTTGCCCAACGAATGAAGCATGCCGGCCAAAAAGATCCCAATACTTACAACAATCATTATCAACCCAATAATAGTGGCACAGATGGCCAAGGGAGCTACTTCGGCCTCGAGGTGCGCAGCGTTGTGAACGATCTTTTTCGCGGCTTAACCCTTTCACGTAATCCACAGCTATGGCAGTCTCTCCCTGCAGAAAAGCAAGAAGAGTTTCAAAACAGCCCCGAGTTTGTCGAAATAGAGAAGGAGCTCGCAGCTTTGCGGGGACGATCCGCTGCGGACTCACCTTTCCGCCGAAGGAAACTTTACGCTAAGAAACGGATATTAACCGAGAAAGAAGTCCGAAGGTGGCAGAAAGCTCAGTCCCACCGGCCTAGTGGAGAGCACAGCTCCCCGCCATGCTATCACCGGAGTGTATTTGACAGAGTCCGATTTCTCATGCCTGAACGCAACCGCCTCGCATCTTCTCTTTTCGAGACTGACACATTACGGAGCCCAACTGGTCTCAGCGCTCTCCGAGATATGGTTGCGCTTTGCGAGAAAGAGGTGGAAGTAGAGTTCCGGCCTGGTTTGGAGCCGGAGAAATGTGGTTGCTCTAACTTAGTACGCCTACGGAAATTAGCTAAATCTACCAGTAGCAACACGGATACGCGATCAACCTACGACTGGAGACACATATACAGCTGCTACAAGAGAACCCACGACGGTTTTGCGGAACTTTGCTTCCTGTGCAGCGAATGGATTTTCGGAGAAGCACAATGGAGAAATCATTGCCAAACGCATCTAGATTGCCCGGAGACACTGCCCGTCCAATGCGATCCTCTCGTCTATGGCGGCGTTCTTGCCACTGCAGGCTACTGCGTGTTTTGCATGGCGGATCCGTCACTACTGCCAGAGGAACGACTACATCAATATCCGGACAGAGGTCCATGGAAGGATCATGTTTACCGTCACTACGAGAAATATGTACAGATCATTGCTGATGATGGCAAACCCATGAAATGCCCGCACGTTGGAATGCGGTGCGTTTCTGTGTTCGACTCAGCCAAGCATCTAAAATTTCATCTTCTAGATGCTCATTGCCCCGACTTTACGAAGGAATCGAGCGTATTAGAGATGCCGGAGGAAGAGTATAACGCAGAATCCGCAAGAGGCAAGATACCGAAGCGAAGCGACAAAACGAGGCGTACTACGGGGGGGAACGTCAAGTTAGAATACTATTTCATTGACGAGACAACGGAAATAACAGACCGAAACCAGCCAGCTACTATGCCCATAGGGCATTCCAACCATTCCGCATTACCTATTGATAATCCCCAGAGCAGAGCTAGGGTAGACTACGGAAGCAGCACAAGCAGCGAAATACCGCCACAAAACACACATCTCGGTGGGACCGATTTGGAGCTGCTCATCGATGAGGCAAGCTCTTTTAAGGCAGATTCTCCTGCTTCCGTACAGGTCACAGCTTTCTCAACTCTCCTTACCGGAGCGACCCAGCCGTCACTCTCCGGCAACGAGACCGTGTCATACGATATCACAGCCTCAAGTTCGGGAGCTCCAGTTCCACCGCGGATATCTCTTGCTTTGCAACAGAATCCACCAGCCATCGACGAATTGAGAAAGCATAACATCCGCAGCACCGAGGATAATGGCGCATGGGAGAGCGGCGACAATTACCCTAGCACTGTTACTTCGCTCTCACCACTAGGTAGTGGTTTTAATTCAGCACCTCAGACAGAAGAGGATCATGATTCTCCAGAGACAACACCACCGGATACCGCCCTTCATATTCGCAGCGATGCAGAAGCTTGGGATTTCAATAATGAAGCTCAAGGCAACGTCCCGCTCTCCGAGGCTCTGGATGAATGGGCCTTGGTCACTACGGACGGCCCCCTAGCGTCTTTGTCTTCATCTAGCGACCCAATGGAACTTATTAATCCAAGACTCCAAATTGCTGCGCCTTCTATCGGCAGTTTTCCGGCGAATACTGGACTCCAGGCTACTATATCGACCGCCAAACGCGCAGAAAGTACGACGAGAGAGCCACTTTCTAATAGTCAAGAAGGCGTTGGCGACGAAAGAGCCAGCCCACCAGCTGCAATCGATGAGGATGAAGGTATATGGGAGGTCGAGGCGCTGCTTGCTAGATGGAAGCAAGGAAGAAAATACCTTTACCTAATAAAGTGGAAAGGTTTTCCAGACGAAAAAAATACATAGGAGCTACGAGAGGGAATAAATGGAGACCTAGTCGTCCAGTTTGACGCAGCCTTCTTAGAGTACGGAGGAAACCACCTCGGAATGGAGCTGCTCGATAAACGGACACGCCGTAGAAAAGCGGAGTATTTTGTAAGATGGAAAGGTCGTCCTATTACTGAGGATTCTTGGGAGAAAGAATCAACAATAAGTCGGGAGCGGATTAGACAGTTTGAAGTGCGCGGAAGGAATAAAGCCGTACTTTGAAGCAGGAATAACTATAGAGAAGTAGTTAATGAACGGGGAATAGGCATACATTCTAGCTTCATTTTGTTTTCAGGCTTCTAGAACGATTGTTAATTGCATTAATTGATGTCGTCTAATGTTCATTAGCGTACGTAAAGCCCGCTTATTAAGCACACATTCTTAGTGCCGCCAAAGTTCTCACTTAAAGCTGGCGTATATCTACATATAACGTGTGTGATAAGCAAGCGCAACAGACAAGCGAGCGTAACATCTTAACAATGCCCAATAATTTTTATCATCTTATTGCGTGCACGTTCACCAAAATCTGTTAAGATGTTACGTTCGCTTATCTATTGCGCTTGCTTATCACACACGTTAACGTTAATAATCTAATATAATAGCACTTCGTATAATATTTAAGAAATACTTAACTCCACCTAGGTAGCTTCAATATCTAACTACACTTTATAAGAAAAAAATTATATGAGTATGACGTATATACGATATGATTTCCGCATAGTGGGTAAAGAAGAGTAGACCAAACGAACCAAACTAGAATAACCTTGGAACGACGGGAGAATGCAGTCGAAATTAGGCAGCCAATAAAGGAAGCGGTGGAAGCATTTTCGTATTTAGTTATATCTAGGCGGTGAAGAAAGCGGTAAATGAAATTAAGTGAGGCAGGCGGTAAAAAAAGATTAGGTAGGGTGACAGCAAAAATTCAATTAGGCAGGCGGTGAAAGAAACCGAATTAGGCAGGCGGTGAATATAGATCCAGAGTTCGGCCCCAATGAAAGCAGTGCTCTTTCAACTAGCTACCGTAAATAGCTTATGGGGGCCGGAAATTGGGCCCATCGTCCGTCGCCGAAATTAGGACGTAGTCATTTTCTGGGCTCGACCTTAGAACGAAAACTGGCACCAGCTTAGAGGATTTAACAAGGGGCCGTTGGATGCTTTCACGATAATTAAATTAGAACCGAAATGTCCTCAACACGATAGAGCAATACGGACCGACGGCTTAGGAGGGAAGAGTGCCGGAAAAAGCTTTCGGAACACATTTGTATAAATATGTAGCTCCGCTTCAATAATCCAGCTAACCTCTTTAGACTCCAGGTTAGGTATAAAAATAAATCCTACTAACGTCCGTCTCAATCCTCGTACGAACGACCCGTATATCTGGAGAGTCCTGCCCAGTAAAGAGGAGTTCTTTTCTAAGCTATTCGCTAGGAAATTAAGTAATTACTCCATTGGGACATACCGATTGCTATATAAAGAGGTCGGGAGGACATTTGAAGCCGTAGCTTCAAACTCAAAATGTTCAACACTAAAATATATTTCAGTATATCAAAGCATTCGGTCCATTCCAGGCCGTAGCTAATTTCCTCTATAGTCATTTGCATCAGAACCTAGCTTCTGTACCATGATCGAAACCCTCAAAGAGGAAAATGCGAGGCTTCATCGAGAAGTTTACGAGCTAAGAAACAGAGCAGATATAGCAATAGTGATGAAACAGCGTGCTGAAGAAGAAAACCGTCGATTATACAACAACCAGCAATAACTTGAGGCCTAGGCTCAAAGTCACGCAAACGATATAGAACAATTTAGGAATAGTGCGGCGAGATGCTTCTCAGGTCTAGACAAAGTATTGCCTATATTAGAGAAGATAAGAAAGGATATATCTTTCGGTTGAGCGAGGCGCCTTATAATTTGGTAATTTTTATTAATTTCTAGATGATATTTAACCTGAGACAACAATAACTCATTGCCGCTTCGTATGATCTGCAAGTTCGGGATCGCCAACCGATTATCCTGTTAGGCGGACGGGCATTAGTCAGTGCAGGCTGTATACTGACTAAGACATCCATAAACAAGCTCTGGACTCCTATATAGAGCTAGATACGCCTACAGAATCTCCCAATCTCCACCAGTTCCCACCCTCACAAGTCTTCCATCGGGTTTCGCAAGCTTTAGTCACTAGTCCCTGCGCCAAAATGGGTTCGACCTCTCTAAACACCTAACCGCTTGTCGAGATTGGTAGAAAGTCAATAAGAGTATACTGACACCTTACCGTTTCCAGGCAGAGTAGCTGAACGATTATTTATGAACAAGGACGAACTTGCAACATCTATCCCCGCATCCCAAATACCGACTCTAGGAGCTCCTAGTACTTCTTTCGCTACGGCGACAAAGCGAGGAAGGGAGCATTCCCCTATCTTCACCGGTGCTGTAACTCTTAGACTTTGTAGTACACGTATATTTAACAACTTACGTCTATAGGTAAACGCCGCCGTATCGAAAACGGCTCGATATCTAGTTGGAAACTAGGCGCTGAACTAGTGCTGCGGCTATTGAGAAATATGCACGCTTTGACTCCCAAAAAGGATGGCCCGAGTGCAAGATAGGGAGACTCTGGTGGCAAAGCCCCAAGGTATTTATCGAAGTGCCTGATTATTATACCGCATAACCTTATAGGGGAATCTCGAAAAATCTGCGAGAAGCTTAATACTTTGACTGGTTTCTCTGAACTGGACGAAGTTATTGGAAGTTTAGACGCTGAAGAAGATGAGAGTAGGGAGGCTAAGGAGATTAAGGATAAGTACAAAGTTTGGGATGACCGAGAGAAAGTACTTTCTAGTTGCTATGAAAGAAAGTTGGACGGTTGTGTTATTGTCTGTCACAATAGAACAAGAATATATCTTGAGCGGCCAACTACTTCTTGCCAAATGTGATGCCACTAATCGCTCCATAGCTCACTCCAATCTGCATGCCTTCATTCTGGGGCCTGAAGTTGTTGACCACCTAGGCCTGGTCTTTTCGGGCATTCGCAGCTGCGGCCTGGTTGCCTGAGAGAAGTTCTTAAGCAATTTTCGCGATTCGCCTAGGATAGTTTGTTCGACTGCCACTTGGTTGATCGCAGTAGCTCGGTCGGCTTCCGTTTCGTCCTCCTCTTGCTTCGCCATACTCAGTGCCCCCAGCTTAGCATTCACCTCGGCCAGCTGTTTGTCCGTCGCAATGATGGAATCTGCAAGCGGAGGTTCTCTGGGAGGGGCGTCCCAATTCTCTACAAGTGATGCATGATTTTGCCATTACCTGGAATAGTGGTGACCGGGATGACGATGCTATTGCCTAATAAACGATTGCCTACGACTTCCAACGTACAAATGAGAATACTCGCGTTTGACGCGCCTAGACACCAAAGTGGATATAGGGAACCCAGTATGGGTCCGCCATTTTTTGCACCCGCGGCCTAGCGAACTCCAGCGTGGCATCTCTCGCCTTTTCATCCTTCTCCTTTTCGCCCTTGATCCCCCCGTAACGCAGCGCGCGAACCGCTCGATGGAGTCCCCGGCAGACCGCTACATCCGTCATCCCTTCGTCACGCAGCGTCTCATAGAGCACTCTTGCCACGTCAACGCAATGTTTGTCCGACACCTCCCAGAGTGTTCCGACTACGTGCCGGAAGCCCGCGAGCTGGAAGGCACTAACAAGATGGATTCCCTCGTCGGCAAGCTTCACCGCCTTGTTGGATCCGGTTGAGCAAGCCGAGAGATATCCAAGAAACGGCCCGTTGTCCTGGAGCCTGTGGTCGCGGAGGTCTCCTACTGTGAGCGGGTTGGTTTTCCAGTCCTCGAGGAGCAGGCAGCTTCTTGAAGGCTCCACCGGGTCCGACTGTCCGTGGCCGGCAAAGTGGAATATCTTGCACGTCCGCAAGTGTTGGAGCACATTGTCCTTGCGCATAGTCGGTGTAAGCGACCATAATTTAAGTGACCGACAGACATTCTTGAGCATCTCGATTTCGTCTCCAGCAAAAGGGAGGATCTGGTTAGCCGCCAGGTCTGGTGTTTTGCGCATGGCTGCTAGGAGAGCATAATCAGAGAATGGCCCAGCAGACTCTCGAGCAGGGTGTCGGCGTCCGTGTATCAACGCCTTAATTGATGGGGCGTATGATGACATCACTCTGTCTAGCACTGCCTCGGTAGAACCTTGTACGTGCCGTCCTGCTGCGTGAAGGGGCAGCTGGCTGAGGAGTCCTGCAGGAATCCACCACACGCGGGGCCACTTGTCATCGGAGACGGACCCTTCAAAACCAATCGCGTTAAGAATAGGACTCGCGATGCTATCCCAGAGCCATTCCAGTAGAGGGGTGATATGGAAAGAGCCTGTCGCGCGAGATGATTGAAGATCTTGTGCCCGTTCTTGGACTTCTCCCATTGTCAGACCAGGCAATTTCAGCACCGTGATCCGGTTGTGCTCAACCAGGAACGCATCACAGCGATACGAGCTTAAGTTGACGACAATAATAGGGTCTGGATCCGCCGCGGCCATTATCTCATCTTCAGCCGGCGGAAGAAGAAAACGATCGAACCCAGGCTGATCACGAATCCTCGTAATAAGTTCGCTGAATTTCTGGTCCGCTTGACGACGTCGTTTCGCTTGCGACTCCCACAAAGACGTGCTATCGTTGGAGATGGTAGGAGTTGCTCGGTTCGCTGGTGAGTCTAATTCGTCTCGAAGGGATATGAATTCGTCCGCCAAACCGGGATGCTTGCGCTTGAGATCGGAAATATCTCCGCGCATATCCATCAGTAGACTGGCAATGACGCCGCGACCAAGTTCGAGGAGCTGTAAAGCGTGAGAGGCTGGCGTCCCGGCATTTAGAGCGACGGCGGCTGCCATTGAAGCTAGACCAGCGGAGTCCGCAAGCATGTGCTGCTTGTCGGTATGGTTTAGCGACCGCGGGCTCACAGCCGGGACAAGTTTTACTGCTTCCTCTAGCAGTTGGCTTGATTCGTCCCATTTTCGCTGTGATGCGAGAATGTCAGCGGCAGCCCGAGCAAGTCGAATGCGGATAGACGGCGGGGCAGTATGACAAGACCAGCCTTCTTTATACGATGAAAGCCTACGATTAAGGTCGTCCATCGAACCGGTCCGGTCGAATCGCGTGCTAAGCCAGTTTCCAAGGTTGGTCAAGTAGCCAGCTCGGTCGGGGTGGTCTTGAGGTGTGGCATCTACTGCCATTGTGGCAACATCGACGGCACGGTTGAGGTCGTTCATCAAACCGGTCCGGTCGAATCGCCTGCCAAGCCAGTTTCCAAGGTTGCTCAAAGTAGCAGCTCGGTCGGGGCGGTCTTGAGGTGTGGTATCTACTGCCATTGTGGCAACATCGACAGCACGGTTGAGGTCGTCCATCGAACCGGTCCGGTCGAATCGCCTGCCAAGCTTGTTTCCAAGGTTGTTCAAGTAGCCAGCTCGGTTGGGGTGGTCTTGAGGTGTGGCATCTACGGCCATTGTGGCAACATCGACAGCACGGTTGAGGTCGTCCATCGAACCGGTCCGGTCGAATCGCGTGCCAAGCTTGTTTCCAAGGTTGTTTAAAATAGCAGCTTGGTTGGGGTGGTCTTGAGGTGTGGTATCTACTGCCATTGAGGTAACATTGACGGCAAGGCTGAGGTCGTCCATCGAACCGGTCCGATCGAATCGCGTGCCAAGCCTGTGTCCAAGGTTGGTCAAGTAGATAGCTCGGTTGGGGTGGTCTTGAGGTGTGGCATCTACGGCCATTGTGGCAACATCGACAGCACGGTTGAGGTCGTCCATCGAACCGGTCCGGTCGAATCGCCTGCCAAGCCAGTTTCCAAGGTTGTTCAACCGGCCAGCTCGGTCAGGGTGGTCTTGAGGTGTGGCATCTACTGCCATTGTGGTAACATCGACGGCACGGTTGAGGTCGTCCATCAAACCGGTCCGGTCGAATCGTATACCAAGCATCGCCCCAAGGTTGCTCAAAGTAGCAGCTCGGTCGGGGTGGTCTTGAGGTGTGGCATCTACTGCCATTGTGGTAACATCGACAGCACGGTTGAGGTCGTCCATCGAACCGGTCCACCGGAATCGCGTGCCAAGCCTGTGTCCAAGGTTGTTCAACCGGCTAGCTCGGTCGGGGTGGTCTTGAGGTGTGGCATCTACTGCCATTGTGGCAATATCGACGGCACGGTTGAGGTCGTCCATCGAACCGGTCCGGTTGAATTGCGTGCCAAGGCAGTTTCCAAGGTTGTTTAAAATAGCAGCTCGGTTGGGGTGGTCTTGAGGTGTGGTATTTACTGCTGTTGAGGCAACATTGACGGCACGGTTGAGGTCGTCCATCGAACCGGTCCGGTCGAATCGCGTGCTAAGCCAGTTTCCAAGGTTGGTCAAGTAGCCAGCTCGGTCGGGGTGGTCTTGAGGTGTGGCATCTACTGCCATTGTGGTAACATCGACGGCACGGTTGAGGTCGTCCATCGAACCGGTCCGATCGAATCGCATGCCAAGCCAGTTTCCAAGGCTGTTTAAAACAGCAGCTTGGTTGGGGTGGTCTTGAGGTATGGCATCTACGGCCATTGTGGTAACATCGACGGCACGGTTGAGGTCGTCCATTGAACCGGTCCGGTCGAATCGCCTGCCAAGCCAGTTTCCAAGGTTGTTCAACCGGCCAGCTCGGTCGGGGTGGTCTTGAGGTGTGGCATCTACGGCCATTGTGGCAGCATCGACAGCACGGTTGAGGTCGTCCATCGAACCGGTCCGGTCGAATCGCCTGCCAAGCCTGTGTCCAAGGTTATTCAACCGGCCAGCTCGGTCGGGGTGGTCTTGAGGTGTGGCATTTACTGCTATTGTGGCAACATCGACGGCGCGGTTGAGGTCGTCCATTGAACCGGTCCGGTCGAATCGCATACTAAGCATCGCCCTAAGGTTGCTTAAAGTAACAGCTTGGTCGGGGTGGTCTTGAGGTGTGGCATCTACTGCCATTGTGGCAACATCGACGGCACGGTTGAGGTCATCCATCGAACCGGTCCGGTCGAATCGCATACCAAGCATCGCCCTAAGGTTGCTTAAAGTAGCAGCTCGGTCAGGGTGGTCTTGAGGTGTGGTATCTACTGCCATTGTGGCAACATCGACCGCACGGTTGAGGTCGTCTATCGAACTGGTCCGCTGGAATCGCGTGCCAAGCCTGTTTCCAAGGTTGTTCAAAATAGCAGCTCGGTCGGGGTGGTCTTGAGGTGTGGCATCTACGGCCATTGTGGTAATATCGACGGCGCGGTTGAGGTCGTCCATCGAACTGGCCCGGTCGAATCGCGTGCTAAGCCAGTTTCCAAGGTTGTTTAAGTAGCCAGCTCGGTCGGGGTGGTCTTGAGGTGTGGCATCTACGGCCATTATGGTAATATCGACGGCGCGGTTGAGGTCGTCCATCGAACTGGTCCGGTCGAATCGCGTGCCAAGCCAGTTTCCAAGGTTGTTCAAGTAGCCAGCTCGGTCGGGGTGGTCTTGAGGTGTGGCATCTACTGCCATTGTGGCAACATCGACAGTACGGTTGAGGTCGTCCATCGAACCGGTCCGGTCGAATCGCATGCCAAGCCAGTTTCCAAAGCTGTTCAAAATAGCAGCTCGGTTGGGGTGGTCTTGAGGTATGGCATCTACGGCCATTGTGGCAATATCGACAGTACGGTTGAGGTCGTCCATCGAACCGGTCCGGTTGAATCGCCTGCCAAGCCAGTTTCCAAGGTTATTTAAGTAGCCAGCTCGGTCGGGGTGGTCTTGAGGTGTGGCATCTACTGCCATTGTGGCAATATCGACGGCGCGGTTGAGGTCGTCCATCGAACCGGTCCGGTCGAATTGCATACCAAGCATCACCCCAAGGTTGCTTAATATGCCGGGTTCGATATATGCTCCTCCAAGCTCTAATGCCTGTTCCATAATTCTAACGGCCTCTTTCAAATCTTCGACGTGGCCGGTTTGCTCGTAACTCTCCGCCAGTCTTGTCGCTTGATTGCTTAGATAACGTATTTCGACGCCGATTTCGTCAACTGCTGGCTCTTGGGCCATTCTTTGGCTAATAGATATCGTCACGTTAGCAGCTGGCCGTTTCCTGTAGATAGCATTACGGTTTGACAATGTTAAGCGCGCCTTTGTATGCCATAAATGAAATTTAGACTAGAAATTCTAGAAGTGTTTGAAAATCTTGTGACTTACTTAACTCCTGGAAGCGTAAACGTGATGCCTTCTAGGATAGACCTATGTTGGTGTATCCAGGCCGACATCATGTCGAAGATGCGAGATCGCCGGATACGATCAGGGTGGTCCGTGGGCGTAACAGCGACCCATCCCTCTGCCCGTTGAACCGCTCGTTCCAGGTGCTCCATTGAGACTGACTTCTTGAAGAGGAGGAAGCAGGTGTAGATGTACAGTTCAATTTGTCCATCGATCGCGGGGTCATCGTGCAACTCTGCGAAAGAACAAAGTTCGTCGTTGCTCATGTCCTCGAGGAGAGAGGCTGTCTCGGCCTCTATGCTGAACAGCTCCATCTCGGCCGTGATGGTAGCTAGCCGCCAAGGGCTGTTGGACGGCCCGGGTTCGCTCGTTCGGGGATGCGAGGCCGCGGGTTGAAGGCGGTTTGAAACGATAGCACGTGCGGTAATCAAGATGGCTGGAAATGGCGGACAAGAAGCGTTGGCAGGCACAAACGGATCTTGGGTTCGGCTAACTTGAGCATGTGCTCTAACATGTTCAATCGCAGCGGGCCTGGTCGTAGGGCTGTACTTGAACCGTTTCGTTTCATGGTCGGTTGCCCTGCCTCGCGCTGTACTTCCTGTGCAACAGCTGCGTTGTTCCAGCCGAGTCACACTTGGCCAGCTGAAATCTGCCTTGGTTTCGACAAGCTGGGCCACGTCGGCAGCCCAGAAAATTCGAGGCGAACTCTTGGTAGGAGTCACAGAGCATTTGGGTGCGCCCAACGATGCATCCGCCTCGAAAATATGCAGATATGACGTATGCGTGGCTGGTTCTGGATTCCTTGCCCCGCAGCAATTGGGTATTCGTCGGGTTACTGCGTGTGTCGTGGCACCCCGCGCCTTCCGAAGCCGAGGCGCTGCTGGGCTGGGTGTCCCTTTTGGTGTATGCAACTCAGCCCGATCAGGCAGGAGCGGCCTGACTGGAAAGCCTGACTGGAAAGCCTGGGTGCCTGACCAAATGCTGTGCATCATTCTCCACTGCGTGGGCGAGAGGCCATGGATTCGAAGCGAATCTCGGTTGCTTACGGAAGAGGTTGTCTGCCTGAGTTTGTTGCTGCAAGTCGCTTGGCAATTGCGGTGCGGTAATTGCGGCGTCGCAAAAGTGACAGTCAAGTTGGACATCCTGACTGCGGTCTTGACCAGCAATGGGCGTTGATGGGACGGCGCAGTTGTGATGGATCGTGGGGTTCAGGGTTGGGGTTGTATCGCCAAGGCGGTGTAGGCCTTGGCGCGGCAGAAAGGCGGGGTTGCTTCACAACCCCACAACCCATCCACTTTCCGAGGATTCTTCTTTTCCTCTTCACTATACAAATAAACTAAGTTGTTCACGATTGCTTGCGCCCTTGTGCCTCGAATCATATCAATCCGGTCACAGCATTTCTCGAACCCAGACTTTGGTTATATTCACGCTCGAGTAATTACACCCTCTTCCAACTCTCCCGGCGTGGGATTTATAATTGCTCTCATCATGGCCGACGAAGCTGATATCGCACCAACGCACTGGGCGATTTTGATCGGGATTAGTTTTTACGTGGGAGGCTGCTGCCTTCAAGGTAGCGTGCGAGATGTTGAAACCGTCAAGCAGTATCTAGAGGCAGGACGTACACCTGTGGATATCGCCATCCTCACTGCATCAGCACCATCCTCCCCCAGCTCTCGCCGTCCAAACGAGGAGCCCGCCTTGTGGCCCACACACGGCAATGTCATTGCGAAACTCAAGAGAGTCTTGGAGAAGGCGAAGCGAGGAGATTTCGTATACATTCATTACTCCGGTCACGGAACGCGGAAAAGCGATGAGAGCTCCACTCATCCAGCCGGGAACCTGGTATTTGTTCTCTTCGAGGATGACGAGCACGGCTGCAGCTACCTGAATGGTCAAACCCTTGCAAGTTGCCTCCGCAAGATGGTGGGACAAGGGCTCCTCGTTACCGTCGTCCTCGACTGTTGCCACTCGGGAAGTGTCCTCCGTGCCGGCCGCGTCCAAGGCGCCGACATACGGTCCATCGACTACAATCCTGCCGTCGACGCGGCATCTCCGCAGGATCCAGACCCATTTGGCTCCAATAACACGTTGCGCGACGCCCAGACACCACCGGGTCAATGGCTCGTCAACCCGGATGGGTATACAATCCTCGCCGCCTGCGCTCCCCACGAGAAGGCATGGGAACTCCAAATCGAAAGAGGGGAGCGAAGAGGGGCACTCAGCTATTTTCTCGTCGAGGCTCTCGGCGCCTTGAGGAAGAGCGGTGTCGAGATCTCACACCAGTCCCTGTTTCAGCATCTGCACGCGAGGTTCCACGCATCCTGGCCACAGCAAAACCCCATGCGCTACGGCAACAAGAGCTTTTCCTTCTTCGGCAAGTTCGTCGTCGCACCAAGTATGGGTCTTACCCCCGTCTACAGAACAGATGGCGGCCACCTGTGCTTGAGCGCGGGGGAGGCGCACGGCGTGCACAAGGGCGACGAGTATGTTGTATGTCCGTTCAACACGCCGGAGGACATGGCCAGTCGGACGAGCGAGACATCGGTGTTGGTAAGAGTGGAAACTGTTCGCTGCCTCACCTCAGATGTGGTGGGAGTCGAGGCGACGGCATGGGCGGCTAGCCAGATCGAGACGGGCTGGAAAGCAAAGCCGGCGACGCAGCTCTCGCCGCGCAAGACTTGCGTGCGGCTCATGGCGGGCGCCTCCTCCCAGCTCCAGTGGACAGAGGCCGCAAAGCAGCAGCGGTTTTTGCATATTTGCACCGAGGACGACGACACGGAACCGTGCATCTTCCATGTCACGCTCAACGAACACAACGGGTACGAAATCCTGGACGGGTCGTTCGAGAAGATCGCTAGCCTGCCAACCATACCGCGAAACATGTCTGGAGCATCCGACCGTGTCATGGACGTCTTGCAGCACATGGCAACGTTCAAATTCTTTGAAGGAATTGAGAATCGGATGCCCAACCCCTCCTTCGAATCCTCATTTGATCTTGATCCTTTTGACCGAGCCGGAGTTTCCGGCGTTTTCGATGTCAGGCACGGCGACCTTTGGGGATTTAGGATCGAGAACCGCGGAGCCCGCCCTTTGTATCTGGCGATATTCAACTTTACACCGACGTGGCAGATTACCAACCTCATGTCGCAGGCAGGAGGAGGTGACGCGGTCGTTGTGGAGCCTAAAGGCGAAGAAGGTTTTAGCAAGGACGAAATCCGATTAAGGATGCAAGTACCGGAGCTGCTTCAAGACCAGGGCCTAAGGCGATGCAAAGACATCGTAAAGGTATTTATTACCAGCAAACCAACCTCGTTTCCGTCCATGGTCTTGCCCGAGCTTTCCCTCCATGACGGATCTTCGAATAGAGCGACTCGCGGGAGCGACGATCATCTGCTCAAATTCCTTTCGGAGCTGACGACGCGTTCTCGAGACCGAGATCACGCGCAGGAGGAGTGGGTCACTCGGAACTTCATCATATGCACGGCTATGGATTGAAGTGGGCTAAAGCGATGGCCATCCTCGCGTTGGGTGGCTTAACGATCGTGCTGCTAGCTTACTCAAAATCATCATACAATTCCAGTTCTTCTTCCGTCAGCCAGCTATCACCCTTCATTGGGATGTTGAGCTTGTAGCGTCTGTTCTCCACAGCAGCCACTTTGTAGGGCCCTTCGCGTGTCGTCGTGCCTAGAACACGTACGTAAACTTGGTCATTTGGGCGAAATTTTGCGTTCTAGCAACGATCAGTCACACTAGCGTAGCCGGAATAGATATGCCTACCTTTTCGTATTTTCCAATCCAAGGACGATCACCGTCCTCGCAGAAAGAGAATCTACTGTGTCTCAGCATTTTGGTGGAAAGATTATGCATACCTCATATCTGGGGGCACTTACTTATCTTTCGAGTCCATGTTGCCGATCTTTCGTAAAAACGGACTTTGGCTGCTGTGTAGGAGAGACAAGCGGGAAATGCAGTCAAAGTGGTAGTCCTTGGTCTCTACTTATCTTTTGGTGCTGCGGCTCTTTTCTCTACTTACCTCAGGCACCAGCCCAACGATAGCCAATCACTTTGTGCAACGCAATTTCGCCCCAGCATAGCGCCTGACAGTTCGCCCAATGTGTTAGGCAAACCGCGCGGCACTGCGCCCAAATATGCCTCTACTCCGCCACCCTCTCCCCTCCCCGACCTCACACATTCGAACCTTTGACATACAAAAATTCACGCTATGGCGCCTCCAGAAGCCGATATTGAGCTCGGGTGGCGTAGTGATTCTTCCTCTGCGCCGCCTCAGGATACCAGCAGCTCGGGAACCATCCACGGCGCTCCTCAGAAAGACCATGGAGGGCGGCTGATGCAGAGTACGACGTGACCTGGTTATCAGAGCAATGGACGTGCCGCTGACATTGCTTAGTCGAAGACTACCCGGCCGGGTACCCTCGATTCTCGGCGCTTATCGCATCCCACGACTCCTTCCATCTTTGCCGCCGATTTTCCAACCTGCGGGCACGCCTTCTCCTGCTCAAACAAGACACATTGTCCCTATTGGAAAAGCAATTGGAGAAGATCGACCGAGAAGAAGCCGCACTGCTATCGCTGGGAAGCAGCCGGGACGATGCGAACGAGGATAGAAAATCTGTTCTCGCAAAGATCGACGCGGCTTTGGCCGACTACGGTACCGTCAGCACGCTATCGGCCCTCGAGCAAGCACTGACGACGGCACAGACGCGCTGATGGAGAGGAACCACAGGGTCCTTGGCCTGGAAGACGCACCGTATAGGGACGTGGCGAGCTTGCAGAACTGGGTAGATGGGAATGGCTGCATCGCCCGGCGGGAGACGGCATACCTCGCACGAGCCCAAGATCTTGTCAGCGTAGCGTCCCCGGATGACGGAGCCACGGCGTGGCTGGGGGCGTTGGCCGAGAGTTGCCGCGTCCTCTTCTACACGCGTGTCGGCCATGTGCGAGGCCTACACTTGTCTTTGCGTTTCGAGATGCTAACATGTCGCAAAAGTATCCCCGGCTGAACGCCTCGCGAGACCCAAACGTGCACATATTTCCCCGGTCATCTACAACGTGGGTCGCCAGGATGCTGATGACGCCATTCGTCGTTGTTCTGCTTATGGCTCCCGTCGTCGTCTGCAACTTGATCAGCAGCTTGACAGCCAGACTGGTTGTTATTGTAGCGGCCACCACGGGGTTCGTCGCAGTATTGTCCGGCTTGACTAGAGCAAGAACCATTGAGCTGGTTGTAGCAGGGGCCACGTGAGCACACCCTACTTTACCGGGCCGGCAAAGGCTGGAACTGACTGTTGTCACGATTATAGCTATACCACCGTCCTCATCGTTTTTATTTCGAACACAAATGTCAATGGAAATGAACCTGGCGCTGTTCTTGTTCCTCCTCTGAGAGTTTGAATACTGTCAATCCAAAAGAGCCGAGCTTGAGCCGTTTGCATGATAAAAGCCAGTCACGGTGAGATGAGATGAAGTGCGTGACGGATAGCTGGCTGGGCAAGAAAACGAACGTGTGCCATATATCATCACGTCCAATGCACTGACAAGATAATTGCCCTCTCTTTCTAATGATCAACCTCCTCATGTTAGTGGCTAGAGAGCTGACTTGCTGCATCTCCAGGCACGAAATGCAGGCAAGCCGCCGACTCATCCCGCCGCCGCAGCACAAAGAAAGGACACATCACATTGCCATCGCCTCTATATCATCTGCATCGAGTGATAAGACAGTGCGGTTCTGGGGCCATGGGCGCCCGTGAATCGGGCACTTGAAGGTTGTAGCTGTTGAGAGAGGCATCAAACGTGAATCTACCTGAGTTACTGGGACTCTAGCAATATTTGAGGATGCTGGGAGAGGAGTGTTCCTACACGCTGGTAATCTTGCCATCATCTGGAAGAGCCAAGGCTGCCTCAGTGATGATCCAGAGCTAGTAGAGTACTGCATTCATCCGCGGCAGCGAGTCCTTGGTCTTCATCATTCTCTACTCTTCCTACTCCGACAGAGTTGTTAGACAAGAAAGATAAAGGGTGGATGCCTGTTTTGTGTTTTTTCATCCTCTATTTTTCAATGCCTTGTTTATTCTAGCAGCTAGCCCTATTTCTTTTTGGGGGGGGGGGGGGGGGGCGGCCTCCATAATACGCCGTTTCATGGTCAGTCATCTGAAGGTGCAGTTGCGTGTGTGCAGTTGCAGATTATGGTTCGGTTTCGTAGACATCGTTTGCGCGGATCGGGGCTCACGTCATCATCGGGTCTATGGAGGGCTCTGGTTGAGGTGGTCATCCGTGCGCCGATTTCGCTAGTGACTGTAGCACTGATGGAGGACAGTGCCCAAGTTCAACAGCAAGTTATTGGTCAGAAGCATCCCGAACGCTATTGTCTTTAGCCATCGTCGCCGAGTGGAGTAGCTAGAATGTATTTCGCGTTTGTTGTACATTTATATTCTAATCTAGACAGTTCTTTTGAATAACAAGACTGCATATGTATGCAACTATCAGGTTGCATTTCTTAATAAGCACGTTTTCATTGGCCGGCGTTATCAGCCTACACAATCTTGCTTCCAGCCCTGATTGGTGTGATGGCACACGTGCTTAGCCGCCGCGCAACGGCGCCAGCGCTTAAAGCGGCTAATGCATCCCAGCTGTAGCCAGTTTTGGAGCTGAGTGTCGTTGTACAAAGAGAGCTGCGAGGCACTGTTTGATCCACAAAAAGTGGGGAACTGGCCCGTGCGGAGAAAGATTAAACATCGACAGTTCTGGACACTGCTTTCGGTCTCTACTGTATTTCAGCCAGCAAGCCTTACGTGGCTACTTTATACTTGAATACTTGAAACTCTTATTATATAGGTATTCTTTTGGGCCCCTCATTGGGCTAATATCTAACCTTCCGATCTGTGCCTATTTTTTGACTTGTTAATTAAAATAAGGACCTGCTTAGTTATTAAATCCTTGGATACTAGTAGGACAAAAGTAGGTTAGGGCCTGGGGGCGGCCCGCTTCCTTATATGGCCTAAAACTTAGCCTTATTGTAAGGACGGGTTGGTAGCTCGGGTGACAAGAGTGGCACGCAACAACGGGAAGGTACAGTAGGTGGTGTGTCACGATTTCTCATGCAGCTAAGGAGCGGGGCATCTGCACCTCCCTAACCAATCACAGGAGACCCGGGCAGTTGGGCGAAAGCCATCGGGTCCACGAGGAGCTTGAACCAATTGGCTCGAACCCGGTCATCTTGAGGACCCGGGCCGGGTCCTCGATATGGCCGGGTCCATGAGAACTACAGTCTATATAAGCAGTTAGGTCGAGCTCTCCTTATGAGACTCGATAAGTAAGCAATATATATTCATCTGCTTCATTACTTGTGAAGGCAATCTACATCGTGTGTATTAAGACTTCCACCCGCATTGTTCAAGGAGCTTACCTTCCCTACGTGACGCACCCACCCAACCCACGGCGTACCGCCTTGCAGTTCAGACACCCTGTGTGTGGATTGTAATAATAGGCTAACTAAGGACTAACTATATTTGGGGCTCAACTTTTGAATTTTGGTTCCTAGAGGCGAGGGAACAAAAAGGCGCCATTTGGAGGTATAAATATATTTCGAGGATTGCCATGCAACTTGCTCACTAATTAATTCATGACACGGTACAAGATGGCTCATAATTCTATTGGTCTTCATTCAGCAAACGCGGCTCACCCGGTATGGCTCGGATCAAAATTAGCGTCTAAATACAAAAGCAGAACAGAATTGCATAAGACGCTACGCGCAACACAAAAATGGAACGATATATATAATATCCTTACATCTATCCCCAAGAACGATATTTGTAGTCTTGCAACGGTTCTTAACGACTGTCCTGAGTGGGCCCGGAAGAAGGCCTTCATACAACTAAAAGACCGGGTTCCTAATACGTATTTAAAATGCATTAACGCTATCTTAGAGTTTCAGAGCAACAAAGATCTCCTTGACCCAGACGGCTTATTTCCTTTTGTTGCAACGAAAGGCCAGGAAAAGCTCATAAACGGTTGCCAGCGATGTAAAATGGGTTTCAAAGAAGGAGATAATGTATGCTGGTCGCCCTTTAAAAAGCACGCGTTGCATTATAAATGTGCATCAAAAGTCAATTCTCTTCCGACAGAGGTCAGGGAGAACATAGCGGCAAGACTCTCAATGCTAGATATGCAGTCCACAGCTACGGTATTCCCCGGTATGCTGGCCGTAGCAAAAGACAGGATAAATCCTGTTGTCTACCTCTCTTCTGCATTCTCCAATTCCCTTTCCCTTATCGCGGAGATGGCAGACAACGGTTGTGTTTTGAGCGGATCTCGGGCTCTTGATTTTTTCGTACCGGGCTCAACCGACGAAGAATCAGACTGGGATTTTTATGTTAATGGATACGCGTCTTGCGTTGTGCGAATGATGGGCGCTCTCGAGGACTCGGGTGTAGAGTGGGACCTCTTGGAAGATAGGATGAGAAAATTCCTAACCGAGGGTCAAGAGAGCACTCAAATTAAAATAGGAGAACTGGAGAACATTAAAAGCTGGAATCCGTCCAATCTAATCGAATCAACCGGCCTTAAAGACGATGTTGGGAAATTCTTGGTCTCTCTTACCAACACTGAGCTTGGCCTCGAACGGTATCGTCGAAACCAGAAGATTACAGTCTACAAAAGTAAAAACAACCTCGGATTTACAATCAAAACTCCACATGCACAGGACGACTTCAATGACGAGGATGAGGACAACGTGGCCGCCGCTTCAGCAGAAGGCGACTTCTCTGTAATTACGGGGCGTTTGAGTACCAGAAATCGTTCATCCAAAGTCCAGCTTATAGTTTGCCATTACTACGGCAAACCTTTAAATTGCCTTCGCGTAATATCACGGTTTCACTCTACACCCGTCCAGTGCTTTTTGGGGGGGTTTGGCGCCGGTCACATGTTTTACAATATTACAGCAGCGAAGGAGGGAATCATATGGAACACTCGCGGCCAACCCCAAAATTCCGAACATCAAACAACCTCAAACCGTGAACGTCGGAGGGCTGAGGCGCTAAACAAATATAGAAGAAGAGGCTTTAATCTGAAGGAGCAGAGTTATACAGAGTGGCCGCACGTAGCCATACGAATAGGGCACGGCGGTTCATGCTACATGGAATATACAGAGCTATACGAAACTTTCGAAGGCTATAAAAAAGAAATGAGCTCTCCATGCTCACGCTTTGGCAAGCAAGCCCACCCTGTTGCACACTTGCTAGAAAGCTTAGACTGGGGATTAAAGAACACACTCTGGTATTTGCGAGAAGACGGTCCTAGCCACGAAATCCATCCGGCATTAAGAAAGGCCCAACAGAATTTTCTTGAGATTCAAAGATCGTCGGAATACCCGCCTGATATACGAGAGCGTGCTACTGATAATAACAATAAAAAGTCATTCAGCCTTGCTAAGTACATTAGCCAATTTTCTCCTTCCAGAACCTTTGGGGTGAAGAGGTTTGAAGAATCGGAGGAAGTATCGAGACTACGGCTCCTGGAGCGCAAACTTGCGTTTTCGGGAAGTGTAGGGATGCTTCTTAATTATTCCCCTACATCATATATACTGTAATATTCCTAGTTGTTTCGCATTCAAAGATATCTTACTCGGCTAGTGTTGGCTGAGGTTTTCTAGGGTCACGGAAGCACAGGTCGGAGGGCGGGGAGATGGCCGTAACGGCTATAGAGGCTTAAGACATGGTCATTAAGGTTGGGAAGCGGGGATGGACGGCCTTGCATTTTCAAGGCTGAGGGTAAGTGGTTATATACTCGTTAAAAATAGATTGCAATAATAGGGACGGTATATAATAGAAGTACTCTGCCGTCTATAATGTCCTTACTTATTTTTTCACTTCTCCAATAGGCACTGCTTTATGAAATAACGAATATCATTCCTCTAGCAGCTAAATACCTAAACTATAACGAAAGGTTGATTTGTTGTTGCCGAGTGCTCTGCCCACTTTAGTAGTAGTCGTCCTTTTTATAAGCATTATATCATTAATCGACTGGCTATTACGCTTTTAGTCGACTGACTGTGTTCCTTTGTACGGCATCGGCAGCTCGCCGTAGTTATACTTTGCAATCGGCCTACTACTCTGCAGTATATAGGTCCGCAATGCGGTTGTTCACCCATGCTACCTCATCAACCTACGTTCTCAAGGGCGGCGAAGAGGCTGACCCCCTTCAGGTAGTGGCGAGGATCTGTCAACCGCATTCACCAAGGCGCAAGACAACAAGGATACGCATGCGTCGTCACACTTGCCGGCCTCCTTTGTTTGAATCCTTAATCGCTGCTACTGGGATACGAGTGACAGGCGGTTACCGCGGCAAACGTCGAAGTCGGCCCTCACGGCACGAGAAAAAGGCCATCCCGCTAGCCACAAGATTGACGTAATTGAGAGATCAGCTCAGAAAAAAAGTAGATGATTCCCTCAAGGAATGATTGATGGCGATGGTAATGATAATATTGTTCCGTAATGCACATAGTCGCTTTCGGGCGTGTGTTCCAGTAGATACGCAAGCGATACAAAAGGAAAAAAAATAATACGATTAATTTTCAAAGAGACCTCCCGCCATTACGCTATTGTGTTCCATCTTCCTTTACTACCTCAGCCCTCTCTTAGCTCCAGCCCCTGAAAGTCTGGGGGCAATGAACTACTGCGAATCTCCTCCCCAACGAAGGCATGCATCCCTCACTTGCCTCAGACCGTGGCCTTACTGTCGTTGCCGAATACTCCGCCGTCCACCACCAATGCTGCCCCCTGTACCCGCTCCTGCACCATACCGTCCTCCTCCCCCTCGTCGCTGTCGTCGTCATCTTGGCCCAGGATCTTGGCGACCTCTTTAAAGGTGGGCATCGTCAAGTGTTCGTTGGGCCTGACCAGCTCAGTCCTGCCGTACATATCCTCCTGTTTCTTGAGTTGCATGCTGTCGACGGCCTTGTTGTGGGAGTTGAGGACCTTCAAGAGCAACTTCGCAGCCGGTCCTTTCCTCAGAAGCAGCGTGTCGTTGACCTCGGTCAAGTCATTGATGTCGTCGTCGCCCTTGAAAGCGTCGTCGATTCTACGGAGGCAGTCCTTCCCCTCCTCGTCCATGTGCTCGGTCCAGGCCATGGTCTGAATGCAGAACTGGCTGCCCTGGCCCCGGACCCCGTCCGCATTGCCTCCCCGGTCTTTCTTAATGGAGTTGTTCTCCTGAAACTTGATGATGTTATCCGCCTCGGTCGGCTGTAGCGGAGAACCCGTCAACAGCAGCACCGTGGTGGGGACGGCCTCGTTGCCGGCCATAAGTCGCCTGTAGCGGCCAATCTCCCGCTCGAACGTGAAGCGGACGTTGTTGAGCGACTTGGGCTGCTTCTTGGACTTCTGGACCGCTGACTTATGCTCCTTCTGGAGCCTGGCCAGCGTAATGTCGCGCTGATCGAACCCCTGCCAGAGCGGGACCTTGAGGTCCCGAACGTGGTTCAGCAGCCGCGTGAACCTCTCTTTGGCTGTTTCAGTCGTGGTCGCCCCCTGGGAATTCACCGCCTGCGCGCCCGCCTGCGGCTGTCGGTAGCCACCCGTCCGCTGGGAGGCCATCCACCCGCCCTCCGCCCCCGGCCCCGTCCGCTGAATTTCCTCCTCCGCCGGCGAGTTGGCGTTGATCCACTCCACTAGGCCCATATTCTGCAATATCGTATTTGTCTCCACGAGGGCCTTCGCCTCACTCCAGTTCTGGGTGTACCACAGCATGTCTAGAGCCTCAGCCTTCTTGCGTTCTGCGTTTGTGAGTTGATGGCTCTCGGTGTTGCTCCGGCTCATAAAGAAGAACTCCATGTCGACGTCCAGAGCTCGTCCAAGAAGAAGGAACAACAGAGCCGTCGCCTAGATCGAGTTCTTAGTTGCCGTAGGAAGCCTATGATTGTCGTCGATCCACACGTGAAAATGCCGGTGGCGGAGGACATTGAAGGCGTCGGACATACCCTATTCCTTTCCCAGCTTGAGGCCTTCTTGGATAACGCCTAGCAAGCTCCGGACTGACTGCGGTCGAACGCTGAGGTCGTAGGAGGGCGGTTGACCGGCGTAGCGCTGCCGATTGGCATCTTCGGATACGACAATTTTGAAGCTTCCGGCGGCGGGGAGCTTTAAGATGGACGTCTTCTCGTCTCCAAGCTCGGCATTGGGGTCGAAGTCGGGACGCGGCCTAGTCGCCAGGGCGGCTCCCTCGTCGGCCTTTCCTCCACAGCACAAAAACTTTAAAATGTTCCCCATTATGAAATGCACTTGAGAACGAATAATTTGGTAAGGTACAGAAGGTGCCGCAGGTTCTAACGAAGGTGGCTAGGCCAATAGGATAGGAAGTAATATGTGGTGTAGTGATGAGCGGTGTTGGGGGAAGGATGCAGGCTTGTACGCACTCTTATATACTAGACAGATGGAGAGTTTTCATGGGTTTGGGCCACAAAGCACTATGCATTACGCATGGATTGCCCTCAGCAATTTCCGTTGTAGCTGCCGCTGCTTTAAGGTGAGCTCATGGCGAGCTCTGGCCTGCGTCTTCGGCAAAGCCACACGACCCGGTTTCGGGCACATGCACCGCAGGACCCCAGTTTTGTGCCACAAACCGTGAAATACCTGCATTTTCTATGCGACAGATATCCAGATATTCTGACGTTGGTAGTGTGAAAACTTACGTGGAATGGGAACACACTGCGAGCATTCATGAAGCCATATCGAAAACCGAAGACACTGGAGACGAACTGAATGACACTCCGACGAAGATTCATTGCGATCCAGAACAGCTGAGTCGGCGAACAGGCAGACGCTCTGCGGTACTACCGGAATAGACGATCGACTCGCCCAATGGATAAGCCATGTGTTGTGACGACGGCGAGGCGTAATGGCACGGGTCATGGCTTCAGGATCTTGGGAGCCTGGGCTCCGCGAAGAATGAGGATCGGAGGCAGAATGGCGGAGTCATAGTTGAACCTAGGGTGTAAATATGCCTTAGGGAGAAGCTCGGCGAAGGCGAGAGTGGGAAAAAGAAGGCACAAAGATCTTGGCTACGATTATGATCCAGGATGTTCGTACTATAAGGGGCGGAGGAGTGCCGAAGGAAACCCTCTGACCGGGATTCACCCACACGCGTGGGTTCAACCGTTGTACACTAAATTCTAAGCTACATGACATTCTGTATATGTCCTTCTATTTTCGATAAGGCTATTTTTCTATTCTTAGTAGTTGTTAAATCTCTTTCCTTAGTTCCGATATCATCCCCAACCACTCCTACCGAGCGCGTCCACGTTCAATATTGCTTAGTTTTAGTATTATTATTTTATAAGGCTATGATATTACAAAGACGGAGGAGTATATTCCCGAAGGGCCAACTTCTAGGATATGGATTAAGCCCGAATTCGGGGTTTTGTAATGACCCCGATAAAAAAGGGCCAACGGAGTGGCACAGTCACAATCCAGTTTATTTTAGAGATGAGCCTAGATTTATACTCACTATTGCCTATTATTAAAAACCTCAGAACTTTTTAGGCAAGTGATAGACTAGCGA
The DNA here is from genome assembly GCA_033439775.1 of Podospora didyma. Classification (NCBI taxonomy): domain Eukaryota; kingdom Fungi; phylum Ascomycota; class Sordariomycetes; order Sordariales; family Podosporaceae; genus Podospora; species Podospora didyma. The sequence continues at coordinate 1,517,608 of JAULSW010000004.1, forward strand.
TAGAAGCTAGATTGTAATTGCTAAAGATTTCAAAATGTATACTGAATAAGTCTCTAGCTATACCTACACCTAACCCACCACTTCGTAATACTTTGAGCAGCTGCCGCCAAAAGGAGGACTAACTCATCAATAAACCCCGTCTCCTAAGCCACAGCCTTCCCAACGCGCTCGGTAAGGTACTAGCGCTGGCGCTCGAGGCAGGAATGTTTGGACAGGGCGGCGGGGAGCATCTGGCGGGCTTCGCGCTCCTCTTGTCAGCGGAGAAGCCAAGTGTGGGTGGAAAAGAAGCGCACAGTAGGAAGGAAGAATTCCCTCCATCTTGCAGGCATAGAAGTTGGCCGCGACGCATTGAGCGCAGCTTTAGGAGTATAAAGCAAATCTAGAGATATGTATAAATAAGTTTCAACTTCACCTTTTAGCTTACCCACTGGTTATAATATATTGTATATGTGTATAAATTCTCCATAAATTTTATTTTACATCTACGAGAAGATACAAGAACGACCCAGTCACCGTCCCTCGCAATATCAAGCTCCCGCTCGTCTTCTTTCCACTACCTTCTTTACTCAACCTTCTTTGTCTCCTCCAGGGGCAGGGCGTTACCCAGGTCTATTATCGCTCGCTAAGGTCGGGAATGCTTATATGGCAAGCCTCTCTTCAATCGTCGTTTTACTGTAGAAAGTCAGTAAGTGCCCTGTGTTGTGTCGGCGATAGCTACTCCAATAGAGATTGGGTACTAACATTTGATTGACTGAATAAAATGCCGGCCAACACAATAGGCTATAAGGGCGACAAACCCAAAATATACAACAGTGTTGATGATACGGCCAGTTTTAGAAGCCGACAGCTCTTCGAACATTGTGCTGATGGTGAGAGTTGAAGAGAAGTATGAAAAGTAATGTGCTGTTGCAGGAAGTTAATATATGTTGAATTAGAGGGTTTGTGCGATGGTGGTTATGACGAGGCTAAGAAAGGGATGAGGGTTGAGAGTGAGGGGGAAGGGTGTTTTATACCTGGCAAGAGCACTTCGAAGTCAAGGGAAGGAGAATAATGGTTAAGATGCGGGTAATTCAAGAGGCCTGCCGTGGGATCCCTCCCTACGCTGTTGATAAGGCAGACTTTAGGAGAGTTTAGGAATCTGGAGGCGGTGAGGCGGAAATGTCGCTTATTAGAGAGTTCAAAGAGGAGGCGGAGTTGGAAAATCTGCCAACCATTGATTCCTCTGGCAGGAGCAAATACTGTAACGACTAATTAGCTTAGGGGCTGTAACGAGGCGATGAGGTTGGCCTCTAAATAAGCGATATAGATACCGTAAAGCGCTAGCATTCTCTAAGGTTGAAAGAATTATCATATGTTATAAGCACCGGTATATTTCCTCTAGGCTTGCTAACTATGGCTCAAACTTAATGTAAGTGGACTTGAAGAAAGGTTACGAAGTAGGATTGGGAAAGACAATGCCAAAACCCTCACACTTAGGGAGATTTTATTACATCGCACCTCGCTACTACTTGAGACATATAGAGAATCTCTCTCAAGGCCTCCACCGCTAGTTTAATTGCCACCTAATAGGCTCTCGGTCCTTCCAGAGATACAAGTGAGTAATACAGCGAGGCAGACTCTCGAGGTCCGGGATTGGGATCGCCTGGCGATGCTTCTATGATCTTAGGTTGAAATTTGCCAGCTACTATAGCCTTGTTCGCCGTAGCGTTGGAGTGTGCGTGAGCTTTTACTTGCTCGAGCTGAATCATTAGGGCTTTGTTTGCCTCAAGAGCTTCTTTGAGTTTCTAGTGCTCTTGATGTGATCTCGAATGCGCCTGCCCAGCAGCGGTGTGTGGTTAGGGAGTTGCATGCATCCTGCACCAGACCGAGAATTTGGTGCAGCCTCACTTGCGGATCTAGAATAGAGGTTGAGACGGCAATGGGCTGGTTTCCAAGTTCGAGGTTAACACCCTAGATAAGTTAGATGCTATCTTCCATGTTATATAGGGAGCTCTTACCTATAGAATTTAAAGAAGGGTTCATTTATAAAGAAAAGTGGTAATGTAATGGGATGATTTGTAGATATAGAATTATAACTTTAGGTTCCTTAGAAGCTATATGAGAATGCGGCTGTGTGTCACGATTCCCGCTGGTCATGTGACAAAGTGCGGGGCAGCACCCGCCGATAGGCGCCATGCTATCTCATGTGGGGTGACACTTGTAGACAGCTGTCACGCACCTTGTCAGCTGCAGGAGGATGCTCTGTGGTGCTCTGTGTTGAGAAGACGGAGCACAACAGAGCACTTAGAAGCATTGCTCCGGGGTGCTCTGTGCTAGAGAGACAGAGCACAAGGGAGCACCTAAGTAGATAGTTCTATATAAGCAGTTAGGCTGAGCTCTCCTTAAGAGACTCAGCAAGTAAGCAATACACATTCATCTGCTTCATTGCTTGTGAAGGCAATCTACATTGTGTGTATCAAGACTTCCATCTGCATAGTTCAAGGAGCTTACCCTCCCTACGTGACGCACCCACCCAACCCACGGCGTACCGCCTGCAGTTCAGACACCCTGTGTGTGGATTGTAATACTGTGACTTATTTATTAAAATGTTAATGATAATGATATATAACGATAAAGAATGAAGATATCCTAAAACTAGGCATAACATACTAAAATTAGGGATGGAACTGAGGTGTGGGGCTAAGTGTCTTATTCGCTTAAAATCCGTCTCTACTGGCCCATTCCCGTCTTGTCTTAATCGATATAGTTCGTCTACAAACTTCCTTCAATTAAATACAAAATAAAGATAATATTATATACCAGTCGAATTAGGTAGGCGGTGAGTAATGAGACAAAATTAGGACCGGTCGAATTAGGTAAGGGGTGAGTAATGGGACAAAATTGGGACTGGTCGAATTAGGGATAGAATTTAAATACGGGATAAACGCCGTGGTTCTAAGGACTACTGTACTAGCTTCAAGAAGGCCGCGCGCGCAACTTCCGCAATAGCTCCACGCGCGGTACACTACGAAGAACGCCAACAACTACACCCAGACAAAACCGGCCTACAAAAACGACGCCGCCCGACAAGAGGGTTATTAGCAATTTAGATAGCCCCGGTATTACAATCCGCACACAGGGTGTCTGAACTGCAAGGCGGTACGCCGTGGGTTGGGTGGGTGCGTCACGTAGGGAAGGTAAGCTCCTTGAACAATGTAGATGGAAGTCTTGATACACACAATGTTGATTGCCTTCACAAGTAATGAAGCAGATGAATGTGTATTGCTTACTTGCCGACTCTCATAGGGAGAGCTCGGCCTACTTAATTATATAGACATATGGATACCTCCGTGCTTCATGCTCTTTAGCCAATCAGACCGTTGCTCTCATTGCTCTCGATGCTCTGTGCCCAGAGCACCCAGAGCCCACAGAGCATCCTCCTAATTGGCTGGCCTGTCTTGCTCTGTGGGTCTGGCCGCGGGGCCCACAGAGCCATCCCTCACTACTCCTGATTGGTCCGGTGCTCGGTCGGTTCGACCAATAACGTCCTTGGATCGAGCGCCGCCTCATGCAGATTGAAATCGTGACAATATAGTGACGGACTAAATTGGAGGAAGGATTGAAGAAAACTCACATGTGATTCGGCTCCCCATCCGTCAGGACTATCAAGGCAGGCACGCTGCCATTCGAAGACGCGGCCGCCTCATTAAACACCCTCAGACCTTCTTGGATGCCCCCCCATAAATTTGTCATACCGTCAGGCTTGATACTGTCCAATTTCTTGGACGTCGACTTTTTGTTGCGTTTTGTCATGGGTATGAGGTTCTGCATACACTAAAATTGGAAACACAACGTTAGAAATAGATTGTCCGTCTAACCCGGCTAGCGAAGTACGGTTATAGACTTACCCTAGCAGTATAAGAGAACGTCACGATGCCGAGTCTATCATTCTTATTCAGAGTCTCTAGAATTGTCCGGGCGGCGTGCTTCGTTAGGTCTAGAACTGAGAGGCCGGTTCGTTCCTCCGTTTCGCCGGGCTGAGCAGGGACTGACACCTCAGTAGCCATACTCTTGGAAATATCAATGACTAGAACAATATCGCAGGGGACATGCTCCAGCTGGGGGTCCAGAGGATGTTGCGGGGGCTGGATTTTCACAATCATGCCATCTAGTGACTCGAGTGGGTGTACCTCTACGGCGGGACTCGGCCCTATGGAGGCGGCGGGAGGTTTGGCTGTGCTAGGAGTGCCATCTTTTGACCGGAAGGGGAGGGTCTTTTCGTCCAACCTATCTGAGATCATTGTCTCGCTGCTAGCGTTGCTAGCGCTGCTAAAAAAGCTGCGGCGGGTCATTCTGAAGGGCGGGTCAGCGGTTCGCTTTATTATAGTAGCGATGTAGTGGCGAAAGTGTAAGTTGATAAAGAAAAAGGGCCGTAATGGCTGTCGAGTTTTTATAGATTTCCTGTTGTAATCAAGGTTGCGAGTCAACTTTTCGACTCAAGAAAGCAGTAACTCGATGAGGACAAGGAACATTATATAGGGGATGCTAACATGGGTGGGACGTGGGGCATAGCAAGGTGGCGGACTCGCTAAGAGACCTAGAGAGCTCCACACGCCAGTTTCAACGGAGTAGGGCACCGGTCGGTGGCAACGTAAGATGGACGTGCGTGGCGGGTTGCGGAAGAGCCCTGAGACTGCTCGCCGCAGGAGTCACCGGGCATGATCAGATCAAGGCAGAATATATATATGTAGCATAACTTGTGACTCATATACAGGGCCCGCCCGGAACTGCAACTGCTCGTCTTCCTTGAGCGACTAGCAGGATCGCTACCTTGTATGGGTACAAAGATCTTCTGGGGGTGGAAGTTCCGCAAAATCCCCATTTCTTATACCAGCTGAGCAAGAAAATGAGTATCAATATCGTTGGTACTAGTAGACACTGTCAAATCACCGGCAGTACAACGGAGCCTAACGTGGCGGCAGACGAAACTTGGTATCGCCGCAGTGGGGGCAATCGCTCGGTCCGGATAACGAGCGTAAGGACTCGAGTTAGCCTGCAATTGGCGGGCTTAGACTTAAAGGACCAGAGTCCAGCAAGACAACGGACGCTCATCAAGGCGACGAAGTTCCCCGTCAGTGGCGGACTTGGCTCCGCTCATAATCTCTCGGTCCCTGTCCGACGACCGTTTTGTGATGGCCTTGCCACACGGATGAAACTACAATTTGGCATCTCCGGCAGACTTCTTCAAACTCGTGCTTGAATTCGGCCACATTCCACTGATGGAGCATTGCATTAACAACTTTCCTCGGGAAGCGGAAGCCCACCGGCAGCTGATCGAGAGGCATAGCAGTGACGCCTGCGCAGTAGCCTTCTCGCCGGACGGCCAAACACTTGCACCGGCTTCGGAAGATAAGACAATACGGCTATGGGATGTGGCGACGGGTACCTTCCGGCAGACGCATATGTCTATGTGTTATGTTCCGGAGATGGTCACTATCTTGCGTCAGAGAGAAGGCTGTTGAATATAGATTTAAACTGAGATACTTTAAGTCATGAGCCTCGCTTTGACCACGGACCCCATTGTGAATACGGCACGCACCCAGCACGCCACCCGGCCCGGATGCTAATATCAACTGCGTGCTTTATGATGTTGCCCTATGAGTCGACTACGTATGAGCCTGTGTGATACAGAGTCGTAGATCATGAGTGTCTTGGTTTCGTTGACGTCTTGGATCCGCACAGTCTCCCGCAGATGCACGTCATACTCGACCCCTGAGAGGCTGTGCATCCAGCCTCTGCTAGGGAGTCGGGACTTGACTGAGAACAATAGACCGTTCTCATCATATCCGTACTCGGTGTCGTTACGTCGGCGGCAGTTCTTGACTGAACTTGACGAATCGTGTCAAACTTGTCCTTGCACTCAAATCTTCGATCCAATTTGATCCCCTCTTCCACGGTCCAGTCGATTGCGTCTCGGTAAGTTTCCGTGAGTTGCCGATCCCAGAAGATGCATGTAGCACAACTTTCGACAAGTCGGAAGGGAAAGCGACGTGTTAGTTCGATAGTATGTAGTACTAATCCGCGAGTCGAATCGGAAAAGTTGCACATTGCTTTAATGCTTTGAGAGCACGTCAAGTAGTTATCATTGGTTGGAGCTAGCAGTGCTCTGCTGCAAACATCCGTCGATGAGGGCCTGAGGCACCTCGCACAATTACCAGGTGGAATTTTCATTTGGAAGCTCCTGCTCGTAAATAACTCGGCTTCCTCAACTTCGCTAGTACTATACCGACAATAATTGACGAGCAATTGATATGGCACATTTAGAAGATTCTGATCCTATGCTCCCTGGCTAGGTGCGATTGTCGGAGGAACTGGAACCCTTCCGGCCGAACCTGGATAGTGAACCTCAAAGCCGGAGGTTCTCTAGCAGTCTCGAGACCGCGAAAGCTGCAGGAGTCTTGAAAGACGAAGAAGAGAATGAACTATGTCTAGGGAACCAGTGTGGCGAGCGAATGACCCTTCAGTGCCAAATGACGTGAGTGAGCTATAATCTTGTTCCTCTCCGGTTGTATTTTTCACCAAATCTGGAATGTAGTCCACTTGATGTCAGCGCTACGACGGTAATGGCCGGCTCACGCGGAAACCAAGAGCAAGGGCAAGGGTTAGGATATCAACCTAGGCGTATATTTTGCCCTTACCCCCGCCCCAACCATAGCAGCTGCTTGACAGGGTTCACCAGCAGGAGAAATTTGAACCGGCACCTGCGGGAAAGTTCCATTCCTGGAAACCAAGGATTTCCTTGCGGGGCTTGCGGCCGCACTTTACGCCGCAGGGATAACTTGGGACGGCATCAGCGTATCTGCCATGGTTTAGCACCATAGGGTCAGGACATAACGCAGATGGTGATGAGGCGGGAACAAGAAGAATTCAGATCTTTCCTTCAAAGCAGATATATTGGAGAAAATATTAAGAACGTAATCCTGCTTACTGGCGACTCAGTTCGATGGACCGCCGTGCAACGGCCTAAGGCTTCCTCCTATCCAAGCTCCTGGCGGCCCGCATCCTCACATTCGAATTCAGTCTATCGCCGCAAAATTGCTACTTGACTAATCGTCTAAATCTCGCGATCCAGCCTTATGATATGCGGGATTTTCCGGGGTCCGATAACCTCTGTCTTTTCACACCTGCTCCGGACACATCCTCCTGATAACTTGACCGTTTGAGTCCGCTGAGCTTAGTACTTTTTCCATCTTGGATATCCGCTTTACCGCCATCCACCGACGTTTGATACTGCTGGTCAACCGCACCATCCTGTACGGCTGACAGCTGATCCCCTCCGTCCGGAGAGTTGGGGATGGTGGAGAGATTTGACGGATAATCCTCTGGAGACTCCGCACGCATGTCCCCAAAAGCCGGCGTACCTTCAGGCAGCTGTCCGTAGAAAGCCTTGTTGAGATTTCCATATTGCAAAGAGCGACCATCCTCGTGCAGTTGTGTAGTTTGTCGCGGATAATCTTCGAAGCAGTGCATGTCAAATACGAGGGTTATCCGTCCGGTCTGAGGATTCGGAGTGAAGGAGACTTCTATCCGCCCGTTTCTCGAATTATCGTCCAATTTTTTGATGTATTCGAACTTCTCGTCACCCCAGCGTGCAGTTATGATGCATTGAGTACCACGGAAATCCTTGAGTGCCGGCCCAAGGTTCTCCTGATCCTCTAAGATCGATACTTCATCTGGCTTAAGGCATCCAGTTTGTGCCTGCTAATAAAGTTGAGTTAACAATTCGTTAATGGTGAGGTCGTATGCTCAAACCTTAGTGGACCGTTCAATCTCCGGAGGTACGGCCGAGGTCCCGGATTGGTTCTCAGAAGCCATTAGTGGAAGAGTTGGCGACATGATCGGGAAATTGTGCTTGTCTGTGCTACTGATAATGACCTGTGATGAGATTTGAGTAAGAATAAGAGTGTTCTCAAGTATAGAGAATGGAACAAATTGAAGGTTAACTTAGGACTTAAGTATCACCCGCCAACAGCTTGGGCTCGAGAATCACCAACCCTGGTTATTATCGGCGTCCGCCTGGCACTCGGCTGTGTCTTTTATCGGGGTCACTAGCCTCCTCTGTTGGTGTGTAACCACCCAATATTAGACTTTCTGGAACCAGCGGTGCCCGTAGGATTTGCTTAGTCGAGCTCCCCTTGCCTCTAATCTCGTATACTTCTCGCAAATTAGGCGCAATGCTCATCTCTGTGCTCTATTCGCCCCCTGGTGCAGAATATGCCTTGCGGTAATACGGCCACTTCTGCGTCACATCTCCCTATAGGCTGTGCCGCTCAAGAAAGTTGGCGGCGTCGGTTCCCGGACGGGGACTGTGTAACAGTGTGGTGACTTGATGGGCTGACTTGCTGGAATACGAGCCCTCTGCTAGCCGATCCAGGATACGTCGCATGGGTACGTTAGGTGAGGGTGGAAGTTTATGGTTAGCTTCAGGAGCGTGATTGCTAGTCTATACCAAGTCGGGCTTGATGCATGCTGTGGGCTAAAATGGGACTCATGAGTACGCAGATGCCCTCGGACGAACTACCAGGCCCTTGACACGCCTTGATACAATGGGAAAACCCCAAGGTTCTCGACGCTTGACAATGCACCCCGGTGAAGGATCGCTTCCGGCAGGCGCCGGAGGCAATCCAAGTGAGGAAGCTAGCCTTTGAAGCCGATAACAAGCGCTACGATGAAGACGAGGCGGAGCTGCTGCGAAAATCGAGGTATATGAAGTAGTCGAAGAATAGAAAAAAAAGTAGATGGCGACCTTACGAGAGTAGCTAAACCGTACCGTGAATGAGGTCTGGGAGGCCGAGGAACTGAAACAAGAGCTTGATACAAAGTTGACCGAATTGAGGGAAAAGCGTGAAGCGATTAAGAAGAGCAACGATAAATAAGTTTCGAGCATGCTCAGTCTCACAGTATATTTACGCTAACACCTAAAACCGGTGCTTACTTCATCAAAGCGGGTTGACGATATAAATATGTTGATTTGACATAATATATTAACGGCTTACTGGTAAGTCGTACGGATGAACCTACCAGCCTCTGTTTGAACTTGGTCGGTGGTGTGCCTAGTGGAGTTTGGTGGTCGACAGCCAATGGCCCGTCGCCATTCCGCCTGCCCTATCTGATCAGACTTATAGCGACGCAACTTTTCTGCAGCAAATAGGTACTACCGAACCTGTTCTGGGTACCGTATCCTTTCAGTTATTCTGGGTATGCACCTTTCTAGCCGGCAAAAAATATATGTCGGTACGTACCTTTTCTGCCGGCAGAAAATGTGCAGCTCCCGACTGGCCCAGTTCCCGTCCCTGGGCCTGGGTTTGGTCTCGCCAGGTAGGTACCAATTGTGCCAGCAGAAAACTCGGTTGTTGGGGCCAAATTTTTGTTCTCCGTGTCCCAGTTTTGCAGCGCGTTAGAAAGGAACAGAAATTGGGCCTAGATAAGAGCTAGTGGCTGACAAAAAGGATGCATATCTAGCCCAGCAGAAAAATTCATTTGTCACTACGAGGACAACAACTAGGTCCAAGGGACAAAACTGGGTCACCCCCTGAGAACCCGAAATTGGATTATCTAACGTTCTCCAGGCAGCAACTAGGAACCAACAGAAGGTACTTGGCTTATGCTGGCAGAAAAGATACGCAGCGGGTCAATTAATTCTGCCGGCAGAAAAAGGTACGTACTACCGCAGCAGAAAACGGGAACGTGCCAAGAACAGCGGGAAAAGTCACGTGCTACGTCGCAAAGAGTGAGTGTTAACGCGCAGTGTCAGCTTAATCTGAAAGCCAGGATAATCTACGGGCTGACGTTCATAATGGCACGTCAAGCGCACGGGAGTTTGACAGAATCCTAACATACTTATACGTACTTATGGTAAGAATAGGAACGTATTGAGAGGAGGAATATAATGGAGAGGAAAAGGGCTAGAGGAGTAGACAGATGCAGAAGAACGAAACTACTAACTTATATCGACTAAATTTGATCATAAGAGAATAGATTCTCCTAGATTCTTAAGCTTTCAAATAAGAATCGTTCTCAAATCACAGCATTGCCTAATTCCTAGGGTCCTTTCTTCAGCTCGGTAAATGTACTAAAATTAATCTGGGGCTCATATGCGGTCCTGTAATGCAGCTTTCGTAAAATCTGGTGCCGACGACGCAGAACCGGGGGAAGCAGGAAGGGAGGGGTCATAGATCGTAGGGCGTGATGAGGCAGAATACTGCTCTAGGTAACATTGCCACCACCGATGTGGGTATTAGTTTACTCCTCAACTCGGGGGCCGCTTATTCCTGATTACGAGCTGCTGCAGACCAGACATCAATCCTCGGTGAAGGCAAAAGTGGCAGAAGGAAGAATGGTCAGGGGTAATTCGGAGGAGGAGAGAGGCTCCACTGAGAGGCAACCTCAGCAAGGGACAGATTGCAAGAACGTAAAGGAGGCAGCCATCATGCACGTTGCATGCCCAACCATGGCGTTCGCCGTCACCCTTACCCCGTTCCTCTACTGCAATTTTGCCGTTGTCATGAAGGATGAACCAGGTGATCACCTGCCTGGACAAGGCAACGATATAGTAGTGGGATCTTCTAGTTCTATAGTTGGTGTCAAAGTGTGAGACTACCCTATCCGTTCCTTCGGCTCCATGCACAACCAAGCAAAACAGGCATGAGTTATACCTAGGTGGGAAGTGGCGTTAACTCAACGTGTTCATGCCGATGTAACCACTGCTCAGGGTTGCAGACACATGGAGACACTCGATAGATGAGGGAGAGGGGGTGTTGCGTGCACGGAATCGAGCTGGAAAAGCTCGGGATGGGTCGGCTGGAAGCCCAAGGCCATTGCACGACACTATTGGCCCTTATATGACTGATCCCGTGATTCCATCTTGCCCTCATGGAGAGGTGAACGTTGTATCATTATCGGCAATACCGAGAAAGGCCTTAACACGCCCCTTGGTAATATAGGAATTTAAAGTGCTGCCTACAAGGCTGGAGGACTCCTACATTACAATGAAGGGACACGGGGCCACGCACGGCACTGTCTGAAGAGACTTCTTGGTAGCTCTTTCAACAGATCCCCCTTTCCCCTGCCCATCTTCTCAAGCCCGCCTACTATTCCCAGCACGTTTTCGGCCACTAAGGGGTAACATAGAAACGTTTGGGCAATGGACATCACAAAAAATTACAAAGTCTCCAGTCGTCTCTGCGTGCTTGCCAAATCATAGGGATTTTAGCCAGTTAGATATTTTGTAAATATAATATTCGTAGAATTTCGTCATTTTAAAAAGAAGTATATAGACAAGTTTGTACATACTAAATTCTCAGTTTGAGTACAAATGGTGGCTCTAGTTGGTTAATAACGGTAACTGATTGCACCCGTAACGAGAAAACGGAAGTTATGGGTTGGTGTCCCAAAACTAGGATCAGTTTAGACACGGCAAGTATAGCCGAGACATCCCTGGGACTCACCTCGGCTCAGGGTGATGCTCAGTGCGCCTCAGCTCCTGCTCAGGTTCCAAGCCTAATACGGATTTGGCCAGAAAACGTTGTCGGGGGTGACTATAGAGGTAATATTACCATTTGCCCCGCTGCGAATGCCCTTTCGGTTTTGTCGGTGCCATTTTTCCCACACAACGAACATCACCAATAAAGTTCATCTCCGCGCCGCCGGCAACCATGAATTTTCTCGACCCACACCATCCTCGAACTTGACGGCACCTTCTACAGCGTCGGCAGTCTCGTCCAGGTCAGTTGTTGCCCAACCCACCTCAATCAACCTGGATGCATTCGGGGAATGCTAACGGCATAACAGACGTGTTTGCCCCCCCAGCGCGACATTGGTGTCAGCCTCGTCCCGGCGGTCGTATTCAGCACCGACTACTTGACATGGACTGTGCAGGATGTTCAGGACGTTTTAACCTCCTTTGAGGAGGTCGATAATGTCTTCCAGCCCGCCTTCGCCGAGGGTGCCTTCCTCATTGCTCGCTTTGATGGATCGGGGAAGACCCCAACTTCCACCCTCGACGACTCGCTGACTCGCTTTCTCGACGAGAAGTCAAGCCGGCTGGTTTTCATATCAGCGAATGAGAATGACCTTCCCGATGGCCCCTATTTTGTAGAGGGAGCTGCTCTGCACTGGGCTTGGAGACTGTACCTGGACGACAACTGGGCTTTTACCCTTGCCTTGGCACCCTCGGAGAGCGGCGACTCTCATACGTAGGTAGGCTTTTCCTGCGCTTACATGTGTGGCGACTAACAAGTCGTAGATGGGAACCGCTTCGAGCCGGGGCCCATTCCGGCCTGTATCCTGTCATCACTGTGCCGTCGAGGCTGCACTACCCCAAGAGTAAGGAGAAGCCGCCAAATAGGCTCAGGATCACTGTGAAGGATAATAAGCACCTACCCGGCATCCACACAACCCTGGGTAGCCGTTCATACATCAGGTTACACGGGCCCCAGTAACAGACATCTCTTCTTGTCAAGAACCTTATTGACCAAGGAGCTGTTATTCTTGTAAAAACAAAGCTTGGTGCATATGCTGGCTCTGAAGTGCCCCCGGGGCATTGATTACTCCCCGCCGTGGAACCTCAGAGGGGACGGATACCAGGGACCATCCGGTAGTTCAAGTGGCGCTGCCTCTTCGGTCGCAAGCTACGCATGGGTTGACGTGGCGTTGGGAACTGACAGTGAGCTCTCTCCATGCTCTCTCCATGCTCTCTCCATACTCTTCCAGCGATGCCCCTTGTTCGTTATGATAACAATAGGGCTATCTTTGCAGCCACTGGAAGTATCCGTATGCCTGCTGCTTCCTGTGGTCTGTGGGGTCTATGGGCTACTCGTTCTCTTTTCCCATATGAAGGCATCATGCTAGAATATCCGTCAGCATCCAAGCCGCCTGGTGATACAGCTTTACTAATGAAATTTGCAAGTAACTTTGACGCCTTGGGTATCTTGATATGGCGTCCCGCCAATCTACGCAAGCTGCTGCATTTCAGTGCGACTCGCCAAGCACTCGCGACAAGCCCCCCCAGGAGAAACGAGCCTGAAGTCACTCGCAACCAAGACTGGAAAGCCAGGAAATATCATCATCCCAATGGGCTGGTTTCCTATGAAGGACCAAGGTTAGCAGAAAATGGTGGATCATTTCATCAAGGTTCTAGGGGAGAGGCTTCAACTCTCGATGCTAAGACTGTCGTTCGAGGCGGAGTGGTCCAAGACTGGGCCCGAGAGTATCCGATCTCTATCACTGCTGGAATGCCTAGATAAGGTAAGCCCTTCCTGTGATATCATACATGATATGCGAGATCCTTGATAGTATAACCCTAGCAATGACAAAGTCCATCCACTGGCCGAACTACTACGATGGATACCATTCGTATGACCAGTTTCGGGAGGACTTCAAAGTCAAGTTTGGACATGCGCCATACACCAGCCCCTTTATGAGCCGCCGATGGTGAGTTCTGCAAATTGCTGAGCTGACATGAGCTAATACTATTTTATTGCTGACCACGACATGGCAGGGGCCTCGCATCCAACATTAGCGAGGATCAGAGACACCGAGGGCTGGATGAACTAGATGTCTACTATTCATGGGTTCGAGACCATATCCTCAAACCAGAGACCGAGTATAACTTTGTTCTCCTGCCTCTTGGCCGGCCCCGGGGCGAACTATCGTGATGTAGTCTTAGGTCTTGGATCAGGGTATGCGTTCCACATTCAGCTGCCCACCTGACGTCCACATACGCTAACTACTAGAATCAAAGAGGTTTATTTTCCGAGTCAGCATACGACCCGGTTGACTTCTGCACCGTTTTATTTTAGGACTGCATCAGCTCGTCGTCCCAAGTGCGTTCCAAGAAGTCGAGTTTGCTTCCATCATTTTAGTTAAATCGCAGATACTCGAGCTATAGTTGGCCAAAACCCATATGAGTCGTGAGTGACTTTATCAACAGAGTATGCCCCAATTGTTACCTCACTCGCAGGGCCAAGAAGTAAGCAAACAACCTTTTTCCAACAGGCACTTTTCCTTCTTTGGTAAGAAAATCTGTATAACTAATCAATTATGTGTGCGCAGGTAGTGATGATGACTTGCTTCAATTGGCAATTGAATCGCTGAACTCTGCAGAGTGGCCTTCCGAGGTTCTAACCGGGAAACCATGCTTTCATGTTGGTGATAACGACCGTCATGTTGCCAGCTGTAAGAATGAAGCGGTACCACACTTGTGATTTCTTGGCACGATAAGGGGGAGGGGTTGTTAGCAGACGCCGCAATTTCGATTTGAAACGTAGTAGGAGCTGGTGAAGGCAGTTGAGATTCGCATGAACGCTTCAGGCAGAGAGTCACGGCCGACATTAATAACCCGCCAACAGATAGTATAAGAAGGATAAAGCATTCTAAACACATCTGCACGAACAGCTTTGGGCGACGGTATGTTACTTCGGCGTCATCAGCTGAACAAGATGGGAAGCCCCCGTAGCCAACTCTGCAAGACTGTTGTCACTACATGTCCTCCTTGATCAACTTCTCGCTCGCCACGGCATCATAGAAACTAAAAAGCCCTTTTGGATCCCAATCTTTCTTCAGCTTAGCCAATTTCCCCAAGTTCTTCTTGCCATACCACGCTGCCGGGCCCTCGTCGCCGTGCGCAAAGTTGACGTACACGACCGGCGTGTCGTACCCGCTCGCCTTTGTGAAGTTCTGGCGCGCCGCATCCAGGAACTCGTCCATGACTTTATCCTTCTTGTTGGATTTTGCCTCAATCTCAAGTTGGCTGTCATAAGAATCAGTAACTGGCACTACAAGTGGAAAAATAGAGAGAGAGAGAGAGAGAGAGAGAGAGAGAGAGAGAACTGACATGTGCATCTTCAGGTCCCGATGGGGATACGCGCCGGGATTCTCGTCGTCGGCCGCATCGAGCACCTTTTGCGTGGCGAACCGATGGATCACCAGCGCGGCCAGCAAGTCTGGATGATCCTCCGAGAACCGCTCCATCTCCTCGAGAAACGCCAGAATAGTCTCGACATCGGGCGTGCTCTTGGCACCGACGCTGCGCATATTGACGTGCTGGTTGCGGCTGCAGGCCTTGGTGTCCTCGACGCCAAAGTACGACGTCCGGAACACATCCGGCCAGGCGACGTCCTCAAGAACCTCGGTGCGGAGCGGTTTCAGCGCAGAGATGGCCGCGAGGTGCGGCGCTGCTTCGGACAGCGGGCCGGCATAGTTGACGTTGACGACGAGTGATCTCTGTTGTTTTTCCAACATCAGAATCCCGCATCAAAAAAAAATATTCTTGCCCACCAGCACTTGGGTAAAGAAGAAGAAAAGAAAAACGGTACCTCAACACCCTCCCCGCCGGGAAACGTAGCAATATTCAGCGCCATCCTCTCCGCCATTCCCTGATCCAAACCCGCCAGATACTTCCACACCGCTCCCGCCTTCTTCGCCGACGGAAACAAATAATTCACATTGGTCACCAATCCTCTGTTTACAGCGCGCGGGACGCGGTACGTCGCGGCCGTGACGATGCCGAAATTCGCGCCCGCGCCGCGCAGCGCCCAGAACAGGTCCTCGTTCTGCGTGCGCGAGGCCGTCACCAACCCCCCGTCACTGGTCACGAGCTGAACTTCTTCGAGCAGGTCGATCAGCAGGCCCATGTAGCCCTGGTTCGCGCTGACGCCTGCGCCCAAGGTGGAGCCGACTACGCCGACGCAGTATGCCGTTCCCAGAGCTGTTTTTTTTTTCCTTGTCAGCTCAGCTCAGCTCATATGGCTACATGGTATTATTCGATAAAATGGTGGGGGGCAGAAAGACGAACGGAATTGATAACCAGCGCTATAGAGCGGCGCAATAAGCTGCTGGAACTTGACCGCCCCGCCGACGGTGACCAGCTCGGTGGCCGGGTCGAACCGCACGCTCTGGAAATTCTGCAGGTCGATCTGCAAGCCCGCTTTCACCTGCGCCATCTGGATCGAGAGGCCATGGCCTCCGCCTGTCGTGAGGAACGGGATCTTATGCGCTGCTGCGATTTTTACCTGTCATAACCCACAGGTGTTATCAGTCATTCCAGGAGGATATCTGACAGAAAAGGGGTAGTTTCAGTGGAGAGCCATACAATATTCTGCACATCTCCAACAGTAGCAGGCTGAATGGTAGCTACAAAAGATGGCGCGGCATGGCGCGTCCACGGCTGGGTAACTTGGTGGGAGTAGTTCGTGTCAGACGCAAAAAAGATGCTGGCCGAGGAGGACAGGCTCGGGCCGAAGAGGTGCGTGATGTTCCAGTTGGGCGGCGGCGCCGAGGAAGAAGCGGTGGCTGCAGCGCCGGCGAGGACTTTTTGCCAGGCCGCGCTGGGGAGCATGATGGGCTAGGTAACTTGACTAACCACGAGCTTGGTGATGGTGTGTGTGAGTAAAAAAGAGGACTCTCAGCCCTTGTGAAAGGGATGAGAATGGCATAAAAACTCGGGAGATGACCTGCAAGAGGTAATGTACTGGTATCTTGACGGAGATTTCCCGAGATCCCCGGACCGCAGGCGCTGTGTCCGGGGGACTGTTGCTGGAGTTCGGAACCTCTTATCCCCTGAACATTGAGATGATGTGCTGACGTCTTACAAACTCACCTCGATGAAATGGCGAGTGGACCCTAACCTAGGCCAAAGCGCTCACCCCTTTTAACACTGTCTAGGATGATGGATGAATGATGAATCCATTTCTTATATATATTTGTATTTATCAGTATCGCCATCAATTATATCTTTCAAATTCACGAATACTCCATTTATTCCACGATACTTTGACCGTATGGCGGAATATGAAAGCAGACGCCGAACCTAAAATGCGGGGGGCCGGCCGATTGCGTCGTTGAAACTCCGATAAGTTTCTCCAGAGATGGATCACATGCATAAACTCCGACAACGCCTGCCGCGCTAGTCCAATTAATTCAACGCGCAACAGATTCCAATCTAAACAAGCAAGTCCATTGCTGGCATACTCGAAAGACGGGATGGCGTTATGGGATTTGTAATTCAATGACCGCATTTCTGCAAAGACAGCTCCATGGGCTTTCATTCCTCCCGGCGGAGATTCTGACTTCCTGCCTGTGTGTCTCCATGCATGTCACTTTGATGGCATCAGTGGATTACAAAGATCATCCAGCATCCCTTTCGAGATCAGTTCATAAACGGGTGCATCAGAGCCCGTAGGAAATAAAGTCCGGCCCAAAGCCCCTGACGATTCAGGCTCGTGACTTCTTTTACCAGTGTTCTACTTGCCTGCTTTGTTATTCATCTTCACGTCGACGCACATAACCAAGGACGGTAGACAGACCTCATGACTTGGTCCTTCCTCACGCGCCTTTTCCGTTTCGCACAAGGCAACACATCCGAATCATTCCAAAAGCCTTCATCCACATCATCATCGGCAGTAACAAAAATGGCGCCCACCAACAAGGCTGCCGTGCTCCCGCAGGCGAGCGCTCATCCCCTGGTCATCCAGGAATCCGAGTACCCGACCGTCGGCAAAGGCGAGATCATCATCAAGGTGGCCGCCATCGCAATCAACCCGATGGACTGGATGATCCAGACGCTGGGCGACGGGCTCTTCTCCTGGTTGTCGTACCCGTTCATCGGCGGCACTGACGTCGCCGGCACAGTCGCCGAGATCGGACCCGACGTGACCGACTTCAGCGTCGGCGACCGCGTGCTCGGCTTGGGCATCGGGTTCGTTGCGCGTGAGGGCGCGTTCCAGGAGTACGTTGCCGTGCACACCAACCTGGCATCGCGCATTCCCGACTCGCTCAGCTTCGCGGACGCTTCCGTGCTGCCGCTGGGGCTGACCACTGCAGCAGGCGCGCTGTACGAGCCCGGCAACCTGGAGCTGGCGTACCCGAGTCTGGACCCGAAGCCGACGGGCAAGACGCTCCTCGTGTGGGCGGGCGCGTCGAGCGTTGGCACGAATGCCATTCAGCTTGCGGTGGCGAGCGGTTACGAGGTGATCACGACTGCGTCGCCTAAGAACTTTGACTACGTCAAGTCTGTCGGTGCGAGCCAGGTGTTTGACTACAGCAGTCCAACCGTGGTGCAGGACCTAATCGAAGCGTTCAAGGGCAAGACGAGCGCCGGCGGGCTGGCCATCTACCCTGGGTTCGAGGACAAGGTGTTCGAGGTGGTACTGGCCAGCGAGGGCGCCAAAGTAGTGATTGCGGCGATGCCACTAGCCGAGGACAAGGTGCCAGCGGGTATTGAACGGGCCAGGGGCATCTTTGCTGGTACCATCAAAGACAACGAGGTCGGCGGTATCATCTTCAATAAGTTTGTGCCCGAGGCACTGGCAGCTGGCAAGTTCCGGGCTCTGCCGCCGCCGGTGGTGGTGGGTGAGGGACTGGAGAGCCTCCAGGAGGCGGTCGATAAGCTCAAGGGTGGTGCCGCCTCGGCCAAGAAGCTCGTTGTGACCCTGTGAAAGCAGAAAACCGGTTTGGCAGTGTAATATCTGGTCTAATATCTGGTAGTCATTTCCGCATGAGTCAAGAATAATAAAAGGGATGGAACCGCATGTCCGCTCTCGCGTTCAGGTCCTGGGGCCATCCATGATACGAACGTGTTCACGTGCCGTATACAAGCAGGCGTCCAACTTTGCACACTATCACACTGATAAGCTTCACGGACAACTTTGTCCGACTGTCATTTGTGCCTTGGCAGACTCGGAAACGGCGCTGCATTGGTAGGGGGCCTGCAGTAGTAGCAACATGAGAAGTGGTCCAAACGTTAGTGGTATGTCACACCACTGCAGGCGACGCATGGTCTTTGCGGATACAAACGAATCACCATCGATGACTGGGCAGAGGCAGAGATGGCTGCTGCGAATGACCGGCCGCATGAGCGTTTTTGTTGTTCTGTCAAGCCACTACACGTGTAGAATAACGCGAGTTGTCACTGGCGTCAGCAATCCGCCGATCGGTGACGAGGGGTCTGTCAACAACACTGGGCGGTCGAGGACGGCCCGCGGTTTCAAATGCTTGGAGAGGCCTAGCCTGCGGCCAGCTGGCTGCTGACCGGGTCGACGCCGCCATCATCGCCAGTCCCGCAGGACCGCCACGGTTCAGGAAGGCGGAAGGAATAAAAGAACGCGGGAATGAGTGGGCCATAAGCCAGCCACATCCACAGTTCTAAAGCCAAACAGGGCCAGGCCGTTGCATCGTCTCTTTTTCCCTCATCAAATGACGAAATACAAGGACGAGGATTTACCGTGCACACGTGTCCTCCGGGGTGAAACACGGGCAGCATCCTTGTTTACTTTGTTCGCGGGTCACCAAGAGAAAGAAAAAAGGTCGTGCCGCTTCCGAGTTCCTGGAGACGAGCGGTGGGTCTTAGCTGTCGGGCCAAGGCGAGCGAAAGAAAAAAAAAAAGGGACCGAAATTGAGATTTGATGGACCACAGCGCGAGACGACAAGGTTGGATTGGGGGCCTCGGCTGACCAGAAGAAAACAGGAGAGGAGGAAAAAGAAAAGAAGGCCAAGCAGCCGATCGGGAGACCAGCAGCAACGTTGTGATCGCGCGCATTGACGGGGACGCTGACACTGCATGTTTCTTGTCAGAGGTGGTGGTCCAAGCCGCCAAGCCGTGTTGCGATTCGATATCTTTTTGGTGGATCTGGGGATCTTGGAGCTCTTTAGAGGGCGGTGTGCTGCGAACGCGAACACCCAATGTGGCCTGAGGGGCACGCGTTGAAAAGGGGCAGAAAGGGCCCCGAGAGCTAAAGTGGGAAGGCGTGATGCAGCTTGGATGGCGTTCCAACCTCTGCAGTTTTCTGGTTATTTTGGGGGTGGCGAGTTGCTCGTCCAGTTCGCCAGTTCTGGCTTTCAATTCGCCAGCTTTCATGATAAGAGGCGTTTGCGCTCTCTCGACTGCCGAAAAATCCCAAATATCTTTGCCTGGCTCCCTCGACGCGTTAAGTAGTGGGCGGGATGGGATGCCAATCCTGCCTGGAGGATGGCAACCTCTGTGGACCCCTGACTTCCTTTGACGCCGCCCGGCGTGAGACCCACGCCTGGCATAGGAAACGCATCGCATGACATCCGGAGGATTCGCAGGGCAATCAATGTGTGTGCACACCTTCGGCCAGCTGTGTGCTATACCCGTGGTTTCAATAAGCCGCCTCACCGTTGCCATTGGATGTTCGGCCAACTTTGGGGGCTTCGAGATTCAAGTTAAAAGGCAAAAGGGCAGACATGCAGCGCGCCCGGGCCCCTGCCCGATAACAGGCGTGACGTGATTGGGGCAGGACGGGAGGTGGGCAAGAAAAGGAAAGCGCAGGTCCCAAAATATCCAAGACATGCAGGAACGAACCTGGCGACTGTTCGCTGCGCGCCGTTGGCTCTCATGGCTTCAGGCAATTTCAGTGCCTGGCGGGCTGTTTCAAATCACAGCAAAGCCCGACATTCCAGTAAAGTTTGTCGATCTCGCAGCTGCCAGTGCTGTTTTCTGTTTCTCCAGTTTGTCAACATTTCTCCAAAATTCTTCCATTTAAAATTCGCCTCCTGAAAAGGGGGAAACCTGGCACTCTTGGCCCAAAGGCGGGGTGGACGGACCACAGGCTAACGCAGCTGAGCTCTGGCGCACATCGACTGCTGTCGTGGAAGGCAGGGGGTGGCCCACTCTGAATGTCCAAAGCAAATTATCGTTGTCAGTCCATCACTCTACGGCTTTGCTCTGGTTCTCGTTGCTTTCCACTCTTTGCTTCAGCTGTTGTTGTTGGAAGATGTGCCCATCGCCATCGACCATACTTTAAGGGGCAATTGTTGGTTTGAGGATTGCCATTAACCCTTTCGTGCTTCGGATTGCAAACTCGACAGCCAAAAAAAAGCACGACGCAGCAAAAGAGGCACAGGCTCCCCAGCACCCACCCACGACCTAGACAGACGTCCTCTTTCACTCGGGGGCACACATTACGCGCCGGACTGTTGCCGCCATCGATAATTGATGTTGCTCTAACTCAAATCTTTCTTGACCTTGCCCCCTTCGTACGCTCAATATTGTCGTTTAGCTCCAAAAAATTGCTTGAGACTCGGCCTGCTGCATTTCTTGTGGATGGAGCGGGCGGGTGTTTCTGGTGCTACTATCCGCGTCACACAGTGACTTCTGGTTGATCGCCGCCCTGGCGATTGATCCACTGGCCGCCCACGATGCATTCCTCCACCGACACAGCACGGCGGTCAGCATCCCGAACGAAGCCAGAACTCAACATAAACACGAACACGAACACGAACACCTCGATATCGGCCCCGGTGAGCAGGTCAGACAGAGAAAGGGACAGCAGGGACAGCAGGGACAGCAGGGACGTTCTACCACAGACGCCGCCAGCCAAGTCGAAGCGAAAACCCGCCGCTGTCACTGCATCTGGGTCTGGGGGCCGGGCGCTTAGGTTGCCGACCACACGGGATGCCGACATGGAAACATTCCTCGAAAGCCTCACTCCCGTCGATATCACCAATTCCAATTCCCACAACAAAGAGAAAGAGCGCCGTCCCGAGCCGCCGCGTCCAAACCCTCGGGACTCCCACGACCTCTCCCTCCCCGCCCGCCAGGTCACCCGCGACTCCCTCGTCACGAACATGCTCCTGTCCCTGGACCAGTTCTCCATGGGACAGACGAGCAACACCTTTGGCGCCCCGAGAGCTGGCTTCGACGATCCCGCCATCTACTCCCCCTATGGAACCGACGACGGCCGCACAATGACATTCACGTCGAGGACGGGCCGTCCCAACAATGGAGGACATGGGTATTCATACAGCTCCGACTTGGAGGGCGCAGACGATGCCAGCCGGATATCCTCCCGCGGCCGCCGTAGTAACAGCAGCTCCGGGTTCCAGTCTAGCTTGGGCCGCATTAACAGCATGCGCGAGACGACGAGCCACCAATCCATAACGGCAAAACAGCTCCACTCACGAGGCGGCAAGGGCAGCAAGAGCAGCAGCACGAATAGCATCGATGCCGGCTATGTGCAGGTTCTGAGCAGCCAGCGCTGGGCTCGAGACTTCGGCGGAAGATCGCCCAGCTTCGAGGCTGGGCAGCCACGACCGAACCCCATCCCCCATTCGCAAACAGCGCAACCGCAGGTCCAATCCCCGTGGCAGTTCGAGTTCTCCAACACATTCTTCAACGACGCGAACTACGACGCCGCCCCGACTCCCAACGTTCCCACGGCTCCACGAAAGCTAGCAACCGTGCCATCAATGCCTGTTCTCCTGCCCCAGGAGCTGAGGACCGAACCCAAGATGCCGGCGATGGAGCGGCGCAGAAGTACTAGATCGTCCAGGAGTGCCACGGTTGGCCGCAAGGCTGATTCGAAGTTTCTTACCGCCCGCGATGCTCCCCCGATGCCTACGCTTGACCTCGAGTCAGCTCCCGCCCCACACGTCGGCTATGAGAAGACGAAAGATGCTGGGACGCCGGCTTCTGGCAGCCAGCAAACGAAAGAGAAGCCGGGGTTCTTTCGAAGGATGTTTGGTTCTTCTAAACCAAGTCCAGTTGTCGCAACACCACCAGCGCAGGCATCAGCCATGTCTATTGAGACGCCTGGGACCAGGTCGCAGACTCTCACGTCCCAGTCCAGACAACCTTCGGCCCCGCCGTCGCGCGACTCGCACTACTCTGCCACCCATACACCTCCCATCCACACCCTACAGAAAAAGGCCTCGTCATTCTTTAGGAGAAGAAAACCATCCATCACAGAACCCGACCCGCCACCGCTCCCGTCTCTGCCAGCGTTGCCCCCCGGCAAACTGCCCATCGAGAGAGTAGCAGCACTCGCGGCGAAGCCAGAGCCAAGTCCTATCACCAGCCTCCGGCGCGCCATGGATCCCTTCCTCGCGAGTCCGGGCGGCGCAGAGGCGTCGACCCCTACCACCGACGACCCGATGCCTTCTATCGAAGACTTCCCCCTGCCGAGCCCTCCCGGACCTACAACTGACAAAAGCAACCGGTCCCAGCTGCCCGACCCTGAAGCAACCGACGACGACCGACCCCGAAACATGAGAGGCTTCTCGCCTGGTTATGAACCAAGCCCCAGAGCCGTCATTCGCTCTGTGGAGATAGACCCAGCCGAAATCAACATGCCAAGGCTCGACGCGTCGCCACCTGTGAATCAATCTCCGCCGAAGTCGTTCCTTCAAGACAACAGCGACAGCGAGGACAGCCCGCAGCGGGTCCGAAAACAGCAACAGGCTATCGAAGCCAAAGATAGAGGCCTCATGCCTGGGCTGGATCAGAAACGGACAAGATCACCATCGCCAACTGTGTTCAAGGCAAAGAGTGTTCCTAACTTTGGCAGGGGTATCAAACATGCCGACCATAGGAACTCTAACAACCTCGGCTTACCGATCGAAGGTATCCTGACCGATGAAAACCACGGAGGATCGACCGAGACGATTAGATATGCCCCCAGCCTACCCAGCTTGAGGATTGACAGCGCCGAGCCAAGCCCGAGCGGGATGGGCACCACTGAGTCTGCCAACCAATCCAGCAAGTCCATTGACGAGCCTGATTTTGTGGTGGGCGATCCCACTGAAGATGACCGCCAGAAGGCTCAGAAGATGTTCGACGGGAACGAAGACTTCATTGGAAAGGAAAAGGCTGCAGCGTGGATGGGCGAGGAGGGTATCGTACGCCAGCGGACGCTGCGTGCTTTCCTGGATCTGTTTGACTTTGAAGACACGAGTATCGTGGCGAGTCTTCGCCAAGTCTGCCAACGTCTACTGCTGCGAGCCGAAACCCAGCAAGTTGATCGCATTCTGGTCGCCTTTACGAGGAGGTGGTGTGATTGCAACCCCAACCATGGTTTCAAGGCCTCGGGTAAGACGGATTCGCAAGCACAACATGTCGCCCACATGCTAACTTTCGCTCAAGACATCATTCACACCATCTGCTACTCCATCATCCTGTTGAACACCGATCTCCATATGGCGGATATCGAGCACAAGATGACGCGAAGCCAGTTCATCAAGAACACCATGACTACGATCAGGCATGTTCTTCAGGACGTGTCTCCTGGCGTATTTGACCGGCCAAGTATCCTTCCAGGTAAGGGATTAAACGTCGACGGTGATACCCGCACGTCGGGAGAACACGACCGATTCAACAGTCTCCGCGCCTCCTTTAAGCCGCCGCCACGACCAACCTCTGCAATCGGATTTGCGTCTGACCATCCCGCTCATGACGAAGGGTGTGGCCCACTTGTCAAGGCACCGTTTGAAGGCTCACTTCGTGGCTGGGAGTCCCAGGTGGAAACCGTGTTGAAGAATATTTACGCATCGATCCGTGATGATCGTTTGCCACTCTTCGGATCTGAGGCAACACCTGTGCCAAACCCCGGCGGGCTTACTGTCATGGGCATGCTCAAGCGGAGCCCCAGTGTGCTGAGTAAAGCACCATCGGAAGGCGTCGCGTCCACTCGAGGTCGAATCCCCGAGTCGGCCAAGGCAAATTCGTCGCGTTGGAACTCAAAGAGCCGGTCGCGGCCGAGAGGCTTTGGCAATGGTTTCTCGTCGAGCCGTACCAGCTTCGAAGACAACAACTCCTTGTGGAGCCCGACCGAGTCTTCGGCTACCTGGAGCAGGGCCTCACTCGGCCGCACCCACACATCCATGTCTATGGACTCATTCGGCTCGTCGTACCCTCGCCCAGAACACCAGCAGTCCATTGGATTTGCCAGCGCTCTCAGTCAAGCGATCATTAGGGAAGACATTGCAAACGACGATACACCGTCCATCGCAGGCGACGACCTTAAGAGCGCACAACTGTTGGAAGACGAATCTCTAGAACTGGCTGGTCCGCCGTGGATCAAAGAAGGCATCGTGTCATACCATCGGCATATGGACGATACCAGCAAGAAAGCGAAGAGCGAGAAGTCTTGGACCGAGGTGTTTGCTGTTGTCCAGAAAGGACAGCTCAGTCTGTTCTCTTTCTCGCCCAACAAGTCCTTGCGGCACAAGAATCGCCATCGAAGCAACGCTGCCCTGCCGAAGGGTGCTGTAGTGGGCGGTGGCAACTGGCAGGAGAATGCCACCAACCTGGGCACGTTTTCCCTCCAGCAGGCTCTCGCATACAACCTGCCGCCCTCAGCCATGTCACGATCCCGACCCCATGTTTGGGGCTTGACGCTGCATTCCGGTGCAGTCTATTTCTTCCAGGTCGGCACCTCGGAGATCAGCAACGAGTTTATCATCACTGCCAACTATTGGAGCGCAAGGCTTAGCATGCATCCTTTGGTGGGTGGTGTTACGAATCTCGAGTTTGGATGGAGCGACGCCATCATCAACAACGCGCTGATCACGGCAATCAACGACAGTAACGAGAGCAATGGGAACCTCCCCGGCCGGCCCGGTACTAGCGTGAGCAGCCATAAGGGCCACTCGCGTCCAGGCAGCGGGGCCACAGCCGGCATCACCGCGGCGATGGGCCGATCCTCGATGCAGAGCCGCAGCAGTATGCGCAGCTCGAGCTTTGACTTTGCCCGCCCCGGCAGCGGCAGCAGCGGCGTGCTCGGCGGCATCGGCTCGTCATCTCTTCCCCGCCACGGCAGGCTTCCCGGCGACATGGTTCGTATCGCCGAGTGGACGCCTCCGGCCCAGAGCATGCGCGCCAGTACCGCTTCGGAGCGAGTCCAGCTCGAGACTCTGGCCAACTATGCCAAGACTCTCGAAGCGGACCTCCAGCAACACAACGCACTTCGCAGCCCCATGCTGGTGTCTTTCTCGCCGCGTACATCCAACGCAGTCAAGGCGATGAAGAACTGGCAAACGAAGAGCAACTATCTTCTCAATGAGACGACCAAGTATGTAACCTATGTCGCTGCTCTTCGCGCTGCGGATGAGCGCAAGCAAGATATTTACAGAGAGAGAGAGGCACAAGACGTGGAGGGAAAGGAGAAGAGGGAAAAGGAGCTGAGGCAGGCAGAAAAAGATTCCCTTAGGGAGGGTGATGATACCATCCTGCCGATTGAATAACTGGGCGTGAATCTGCGAGTTTTGGATGGACGAGCGCTGCTGCGATGGATATACCTCAGCGAAGTAATATGAGGCGGGCGGCTTATGTGTGATACGAATCTTTTTCTCTTTTATTTCGACACATGGAAGGCGTTTTGATAGCGCATGGTTTGGGTTTGGGTTTCCTTTTTTGTATTTTATTTTCGTGACGAACCAAGAGAGCTAGCGAGCATGGCGTGCGTGCGTGCATAGCATAGCGTGTCGGTTTTTCTTTGTTAGGAGGGTTTTTATTCTTGTATATACCGAGGGTTGGAATAGGAGTTGGAGTGGATGGAGGTGGAATACTCCGGAAAATTGAATCCTCGCTCTTAAGTTGTATATGCCAAATGACTCAGAGTTATACATGCAGTCAACTCAAACTCTTCCCCACCTCTTTGTACTTGATGTGGATGCAGTGAGTGTGATTTGAAGTCCTTTTGTCTTTGGTACTGTCTTATGATCCAGTTTGAGTCGTACAAGATAAGGAACGGCCCGCCTTTGATGTTACAAATTATTTTGTACAAGATTTAATGAAATAAATCGACACTAGATATATCTCAATCCCAGCTCCTTTTCACTACCCGCCCCGAAAACACTCGCAATTGAAGTAAGATAAGACGAAGTGGGCAGTCGTTGATCAGCATCCTAGCATTCCGCAGAAGTGACCCCAGCTTCATCCTTGATTCCCCCGTGTCAGACTAAGAAAAGGACTTAGCGCCTAGGAGTGAAAGTAAATAAACACCCCTGAACTCAAATTGAGCTGCGCAGAAGTACTACCTACTTGACAAATCTTGAAATCTACAGAAGTCACATGAAACAGCTTTCAGGCTCAAGTAAACAACTTGTTCAAGTCAATACAAAAGCCGAGCGTTCATTTCGGTCGAGAGCTCAGCTCACTTATATACCTATCCAGAAAGCCTCCACTAGCAAAAAGATGACAGCACGTTATTCTCTCTCCCGCACGGAATTGAACCCAGGTCCCGAGCGAAAATATCCTTTTGAACAAAGATGACAAGCTCATATACTGACCTCTATGCTACGGAAGATAAACAAGTTTCTTGGCAGGTGTTTGACACGCTGCTGTAGAGTTTCAGAGAGAACCAAGCTGGGGATGGACGAACCGTGGATTGAACGTGGGACCTTCTGTAGGGCAGTTCTCTCGCGGAGAAGGAATGCGAAACAGAAATCATACCACTAGACCATTCGCCCTAGGTTGCTGGATGCTTTGTTATTGAGATGGGGCCTGGGAATGGAGGGTTTATGGAGACAACGTGGATCTCGGTATGATGAGATTTCCATTACTGTCTCCACTGGCTGACTGACTTGTGAATTCTGTGAGTCTGTGTATGGGCGTAAATGGAGGAGGGGAGAGCTTAGTCTGATAACGAGTGGGTTCATCTCAGGTCACAAAATTTCCATTACGAGCAGGAAAGTTGGTGTACTTGTTAAAGAAACGTCTGTTTCTCTGCTTAGGGACTTACTTCCCGAGCAGGCTCGGTGGCGTGAACTTGTAAGTTGTGAAAAGAGAAGTAGATCCGTATGTTTGAATGAGTCGATTCGTCAATCTATGTTTGCACTTCTGTTCTAAAAAATGAAATCATGAGAATCTCGCCCATTAACCAAGGTGGGGGAAGTAAACAACCCACGAAGCTTGTGTAAATACAGGACCTAGGGGTAAATGAGCCAGCTGAAGAAAGCATTCAACAATGAGATACGTCCTGGCGGCCAAAAAAACGCCTAAGGAAAACACCCGTGGTCACCTTGCAAACCCTGGAAAAGGTCCAATACCCGTTCGCCTTGTCGTTCAAAAGGGCCTGCACTTTTGCTTCGCGGCCCGAGATTTTCGCAAGCATCAACGCAATATTGAAGACGTATTTATGCCACCTTTGCATGAGCTTCGGCTTTCCGAGGTGCCCCCTCTTCGGCAATTGGCCTTCCTGCGAACACGGGTCGAAAGCCCGCCAGGAAATAAGAAGTGCATCTTCATAATAGACGGAATCGTTCAAAATGAAACATGCGGGTGCGAGAAAGCCTCCTGCCAGGATGATGACGGTTGAGATGCGTCACAAGAGCTGTTCTTTGGCAGTCGGGAAGGGTGCGTTCCTTGCCAGGCAGTGAAGGCCCCCGTATAAGCTTGGTAGTGACAAGGCGAGCAGCGTGCTGAGGGCAGAGGCGTCAAGCTTTGGCCAATTGATTATTCTTCGACAGAGCTGGAACTGAGAGGTTAAGTAATCATTACTGTGGTACTCTGAAAAGTAATTATCTTGCTCTTTTTGGGACTTGTGCTGTTTCAGAAATGAGTATTGAAGACTTTGTCCTTGTGCCGTGGGAGTGTGGGTGCTAGAGAACGGCGACCAGATTAAGCCAAGTCTAATGTTAAGTGGCATGAATATTATGCTTGTCCCAACTCCTGGATATCTGTTTTCGCAGTCGTCCCCAAATTTTGCAAAGCCCGGATATTGCTTGAAAAGGTCCTTGGTATTTAATGATCTGGATCATGGTCATTAGATAGAGAAAGTCAAGTGATGGCAGTGGGTTCCTACTCAGAGTCGAATCTTGAAAATCTCGGGAGATTTGTGTTGAATTTGACTTGGACGCGGTATTTTGAGGGAAAGTGTTTTCGAGGCCGCGCGTTAAGAAAGTATTCTTTGATGTTGGTCACAACAGCACCGCCCTTTGGTGGCAGTACCTCTCGAATCGTTTTGCCCTCGTTCAGAACAGCCCAGAGCGCTTTTTCCTCGACCGTCTGGAGATGCCGGATAGCCGGCAGTTCTATGCCCGTTGGCTTGTACCACCAGAGGACGTAGATGACAAGTGCACAAACAGAATGGCCAAAACTGCTCAGCTCAAGCAGTGTGATGGGCAGGGCTTGGCAGATTCTTGTGATGCATTGCGCACGGAACCATGTTGCTTGAACGCACACCAGCGCCTTCGCCAGCCCGTTTGATTTGCTTTTGTCAAGTATTTCGCCTCTGGATATGTTGAAAAAGGTTTCTGAATCCCAGCTGTAGTTTATTGCCGCGGGTTCCTTGTAATATCTTTTTCCGGGCGTAGGGGGTCTAATTTCGTTAGCTAAGGCCTCGAAGAGGTATTCTCGTATCTGGATGTGGAATATATACTTGTTGAGAGATCCAGTTTCCAATGTCCTGAAAAAGTAGTTCAAGGACGGAAGAGTCCAAGGCCATTCTGGGATGCGGCATCCCAACCTCGTTTCCGCGCAGAATAGGGGTTTGGAACGAGAAACCACCCATCACGGCAAAAAAGCCGTGGACCATTGTTCAATGTTTGCGCGGGTCACGTTGGCGCTTAAAGTCATGACGGTTAGGATGGAAGAAATTCATGGCCTAATTCTTCGCACTTCGCACAAAATCAAGACTATTTAGACGTACCTCATTATACCGATCTCGGATTCGTTTAGCTTCCAGCAGTTGGTACCACGCAGTGTAAACAACAAAATCGGGTGCCAGAAGGCTTAGCAGCGACCACCCAACCTTTCGCCAAGTCTGATAGCGGATGAGCAAGAACTTGGGGTCGCCAAATTCGGGTATGTTGAGATGTACCGCGGTCCATATGCAGATCAAGAGGGTCAACAAGCTGGTTTGAAGAATGTTGGCCGTCCCGCGAGTTGTCGGGCTGGGAGCCCATATCAGCCCATTAATGTGGGTGGAATTCCCGAAGGTCTCCAGAAGTATGGAGTAGTATCGAGGAAGCTACAGCCGGAGTGTCCTGCACGTGCCTAGGCTGAGAGCTCTTGACAAGGAGAGAGCAACGTCGAGTTGGCTCAAATTCGTCTTTGATCTTACTAGTTAAGGAGAGTGGTAGCGGCAAGGGTGTAATGGGGGTTTTCTAAACCTGACATACAAAAGAAACAAAACTCGATGAATCAGTCCATCGTGACAACCCAAAGGATCTTAATCGCGCTCTCGCAGTTAATGTCCCCCCTCCTCGCCTTCTTCAGCGATACCAGCACTGAGAAGTTCCCAAACCGCCTCTCTACACGGTCCACCGCCTCCCCCTTCTCCTCGCTGTTGTAGCTGAACTGGCACGGCTTCTGCGCCACATAACAGATGAACTTCAGCGCGAGTCCTTCGTTCCAGTACCCGTCCCTCACCAACAAAACGCCGTTCTCGCCGCCCCACGCGGCCTTGAACTCGGGGTCGTGGATGGGCACGATGTCGCACCAGCCCTGGCCGACCACGATGGCGAACGCTTCGCTTGCGACGTGAGAGGGCTCAAATGCGAATATCCTGGCCGTAGAGGGCGGGAGGTCAAACGGTTGGAATAGCGTCGCCGGGGTGAATTTGCGGGGCACTTCGTAATGAGCGTGTCCCCTGCCGGCGCCGACGGCGTGGGAGAAGCAGCTGGTGATTTTCCAGGAAAATTTCGGTGGTGGAATGCTGGAGTCGGTGCTACTGGTGCTGCTCATGCGCGGGGGCTTGGGTCTGTCGAGCATGTAGAGGGTCTTGTCGAGGCTATTCATGCGGTGGTTGTGGATCTGACTGAGGACGGTGTCTTTGGTGGCGGTGGAGAGATAGACTGTTTTGCGGGTGAAGTGAGCGAGTTCCCTGTCATTGTCGAGCAGGACGAAGGCGTTGTTGGGGTTGTCGGAGCCGGTGTAGATGTTGGAGCCTTCTTGCCGACGCAGGATCAGGCATACTGGAGAGAGCGTGGCGTCTTGGCTTGCCCCTGGCCGTGACGTTCTGCAGTTGATGTAGGCCTGGATGTCGCTGGACTGTGTCTTTGGGTGCCTGAGGAGTAGAGATAGGCGGAGGCCACGGCTTGTCATGAGAGGTGGGGTGTCATCCTCGGGACCCTCCTGGGCAGCCTTGGCTTGGCTCAGGTCGGGGATAAGTCGTGAGTATGTCCAGGTGGCTCGGCTTTGTAGTTGAAAGTCATCCGGACTATCAGCAAATGGTCTTCGCTGGTCGACGGGGTTAATGTGCTGCATCATCCCCTTCATGTTCCAGGTGTGCAAGTTGCTGCTGAGACATTTGGAAAGTCCCCACGC
Source organism: Podospora didyma (assembly GCA_033439775.1). NCBI lineage: Eukaryota > Fungi > Ascomycota > Sordariomycetes > Sordariales > Podosporaceae > Podospora > Podospora didyma. Next base: position 1,548,650 of record JAULSW010000004.1, read on the forward strand.
CAGCATGGTATAGTCTTCTGTCGTCTTCATGATTTCTTCTTGCAGCCGGAAGAAGGCACGTTGGCCCTCGCCGTAGATGAGCGGCATGTGAACCTTGAAGATTCCGAGCAGACAATACGCGGCATCTTCAATCCGGGTTGTCTGCCGGTTGGCAGCCCACGACATGCGCTCAGCCACATGGCAAGTAGACGGATCAGCGCCCTCCAAGACGTTGATGCCAATGCCGGTAATCCGATTGATGTCCTTCCGGAGGCTGAACTTGGTCCCAATCTCGCGCCAGTCGTGGGCGTAGAACTCCACCAAGGGCGGCGCAATGAGCTCCTGCAGCGTCCAGCCGCGGGCAAACCAGCGACTGTTTTGAAAAGTCCGGGGAAGGGTCTCATAGTCTCTCAAAAGTGATGGAATCGTTCGAAAGGGAGGGGGCCGGGGTGAGCCGTGCTCATTTGCCTCCTTTTTGCCTCCGTATCCTGACGACACCGAGGCCGGTGCTGATGGCGGCTGCACTTCCAGAGACACGTCTGACATGTACGCGTAACAGATCTCAGCCTCGTGGTACCAACGGTACATGGAGTTGATAGCTTCCGATAGTTCAGCGCTGCTTGATTTATCGATACTTCGAGCGTGAGGGTCAGACTTGTGCCACAGTGCACATCTGCTAGGTCTTGTGAAGGGACTTACCAGCACGTGTCTACCCAAGCATACTCATAGCCGTCTTCTATTGCCCTTGCGCAACAGCCAACAATCTTAGCATAGCCTGCCTTCTTTTTGAGCCCGGCTTTCGAGACAGTTTTCAGGTCCAAGAATGAAACCTCATCTGAGCCCCATGTGTGCGATAAGATCACATAAGGCGGCACGCGACCGACAAACTCGACAAGTTCCAACGTATCTGTCTTCAAGAGCCGCATCTTTTCCTCAAAACTCACAACCAGGTCGTTTGGGGTGAAGCGGTGAGTGAGTGGGTACCTGCTTTAAAAAAAAAGAACGACGATTGCACAGGATGGAGGTAAATTGCCTGATTGGATCCGAGCTGAGGGGACAATCAAACCGCTCCTTACCCCTCCTGTTCACGTGCATATGCACCTTGAAGTTCAACCACCGTTGCACGGATCGTCAGCTCTGCGTGGGGGCTCAGAGATGCGCCCCGAGTCTTGCCATTTTAATGTGAATGTGGGTCCGGCTGAGGGCTCATTGTGGACAGAAGGTCCGAAGTCTACGCCAGAACGAGCCTAGCATTTCTTCAAAATGTATGACAATCGGAGAAGAAAAAACTGATTCAGTTGGCCGGGAAAATGACATTTATTAAGCTCGCATCCCGTAGACAAAGCTCCAGCCTGTGCTCAGTGTCTCTTGTCAGCAACCAGTTCCACATTCTCTCGGAATACCATCACTCACCTATCCAAGCTGACCTATTCTGGCATCTACTGAGTCTATCATCCTCGTCGTTCAATTCCAACCCGATATAGTCCACCATGCTCGAAGCGCGGTACGTACGCGTGTATGACGCCGTCCGTTCATTTGAGCCAAAGTGTAAAGAAGCAGCCTGTCTCTTTCACTCTTCCACTGACTGAACGCTGTATATTTGAGACAAGGATGTCCGCTTGTGCGCCGGAGGACCGAGCGATGCCCGGGATGCCATCGCCGCAATTAGCGGCGAGTCTCCCAAGTAACCGGGTGTCACGGTATGTGGCTGTATGATCTCATCTGCAGCTGAAGGGCTAAGAGATATGCGCCTGATTTTTTGAGAACCAGGGTGCAACAGGACTTGATAGCCATAACCGTCAGTTCTGGGATACTTTGGGATTCCGTTTTGATTACGTACCGTCCTCATCTTTCTCAACATTCAGTGGAACAACAAGATCGGCTGGGTTGGATAACCGATCCAGAGCTTCCACCACCTTGTCGAGGCCGAGAGAGAAAGCTATATCTCGCTGTATCATTCCATCTCTTACTTTATGCCCGCGGTTCTGTGCGTGCGCGGCCGTGAGCGGAAACCAGAAGCCAAACCCTTTCGCATGTGGATTGCAAAGCTGTATGCAAATGGCGATCTGGCTCTCTGTGAGTCTTTGGGACAAATCCGAGCAATGGCGAGTCCAGAAGGCTGCCGCATAGCCGAGGAAGTGCTTGGAAGGAATTTCTCGTAGGGAATCCGCTCCCAGTAAATCGTGAGACCGTTCGTGATTGAGGCATGTTAGGTACTGTAAGCAGGTGTTGAGAATGTCACTGTGTGCTTCAGTCAAGGTGATGGAGTGCTGCCACGACCCCGCGGCGCTGTGAAGAGCCGATCTTGCTGCTTCCTCCCGCAAGAGAAATTCACGAGCCGTTTGGTGGACGAAATAGACGGTTGATCGAACGATGCGGATAAAGTTCCCGCACAAAGCCTTGATCCGTTCTTCGAAATTGTGAACGATGTCCATCTCGATGTCTTCTAGACTAGAGTGTGTTTGATTCACTGCTGCCGCGACAGTTATCTCGCTCAACGTCAATGGTCGAGCAGCCGCAAGGATGATGTTGAGAAGCCGCCTAGATTCCTTGGTGTCGGGACTATCCTCAAGAAGACGCTGATAGACCCGGTATATGTCGCGAGACTGTAGGATGTCGACAAGATCCCGTCTAGACACACCCCTCATCGCGGCCAATAGATCGATCACCAATGTTGTCCACAGAAATGTTCGATCCGCGCCTTTGACCAGTGCACCTCGTACGTCGTCCAACATGCTGCTAGGGAGTCCTCGGAGAACCGCATTTCCTACGTGGTGCTGAATGACGAGTTCGACATCTCCACTGATTGCTTCTGGCTCGTCCTCGCCCCTGAGTCTGATGGTAGGAAGAACGTCAAAAGCGATCTTGATGTCGTTGTCGGGTCGGCTTGCGACAATCGTCTTGACGAAGGGCGGCTCAGCAAGTCTTGCGTCAGGGATGGTGTAGAATCTCGTCAAAGCCTGCAGTAAGAGATGTCGCGAAACGGGCTCGCATTCGTCTAAGCCGTCCAGTATAAAGACGATGTCGCGGGAGTTTGGATCATGCACGGAATCCAGTAAGATCTCCCAGAGAGCACCGAAGTTGCGAGGCAATCTTCGATCATGGTCAGCGAAAGACTTCGCAGCATGTCTGGTCAACCATGGTTGCGCGACGTAGAGCTGATGGAGCAGTGCAAAGACGGCGTTGCAGGCATGGCTCTGCTCTTCATTGTCCTCTTTGAAATGGAAGAAGCAAACGACCTCTGGCACCCGAACTTTGTTGTCTGCTTTTCGGTAGTGTCCAACGAGATAAGATGCAAGAACGGATTTTCCGCAGCCGGGATCGGCCGAAAGCCAAAGGATATCAGAAGCTTGCTTGTCACGCCAGTTCCCGTATTTTTCGTGGTGCAGGAGCCATTGACATGTGCCAGGAACGGCGTCTGGGATGCGGTGTCGATGCGACTCGTAGTCTGTCATGAGCGAGAGATACTTCCGGCATGAGGCCTCAATCTCACGGGCTTCTTCTTGAGCTGCCAGGTCGAGGCGTCGAGCATCAATAATGATCTGCTCGCTCTCTTCAAAGTTGCGTTGTCTCAAGTCCATTGAGTCAAGTGTTTCCGAGTGAGAGACAGCGCGAGGGCGGGCGTCTCGTCGTCGCCTCTCTGCTTCTCGTTCCCGTTCTTGTCGCTGCTCTGCCCTGAATCGATCTGGTCGTATTATGGGCTGCGATTGAGCTGCTAAATTTGAGCTGTCCCATAGTATCTGGCGATGCTTAGCGGCATCTTCGGCTCTTCTGTTTTGCTCCTCCCAAATATTCAAGGCAAATGCTGCTTTGCTTGGCTCCGGCTTCGTGTCGACGACTTCATTTTTTAGTTGATAGTTGGCAGTAACCTCGATTTCTATGCAATTGTTAATATTGATCAATGGCTGCAATTGGTTTCTCCGGCAAGTTGTACTCACTATCATTTGCCGCAGCCCCAGACATGTTTTGAAGATTTGTCCAAACGGATCGATATCTCGGATCGCTTCTTGATCGAAAGCAACACATCGAACGATGGTCTCCTTTCATTGGGATGGTCACCTCATTAGGAAACCCGAGAACTGCAGAGTCCTCTTCGACCACCTAAATAGCCGTTGGAATTAGCTGATGATCCATTCAAGATAATCACAAACACCGACGCACCTTGCAGTTTAGATATGGCATCCTGTCGGTTTCGTAGAAGCTGATGAGCTGCAACGACTTGGCCCGGTCGACAAACGACTTGGATATATCTTGGAGGACGGCGGAGTGGCCCTCCAGGGCTCCCGAAAGCTTCTTGTTCGACCGTGTGCCCAATGTCATAGCGCTCGTAATGTTGGCAACCAGGTTTCCCCAGCTGGCGAGGGAAGAACCACGGTGAGGCGTGCCGAAAAACATGATACCTCGGACCGAATCTAGGAGAGACGCATACCGGTCTTTTTCGTGGGCTCGGATAATTGCCTAGGGAGTGGCTGTCAGTCAGCAGTTCATGTCTTGATGAGCCAAGACGGAAACACTACCTTTTTAACCACGATGCCGCCGAGACTGTGGCAAACGAAGATAATGGGCCGGCTCTCAACCTCTCCCTGCCGTCGGCTCATCAGAGCCTCGAGAAGTTGCTCAGCGAACAAGCCAACATTTTCGGTCGATTTGCTAAAGAGGAGGACAGAGTCGTATCCGAAAGCCATGATGCGGGCGTGCGGTATGTGGTCTGGGAGAAAGTCTCTCAGCCAGTATGGGGCGCTGTCCTTCCCGGCCGATATAGGGTCAGAGGCGCCCTGCCAAGTCCGCTTCCAGTGTCCGTTCAGACCATGCAGTGCGATAATGTCAACTGCGTCGGGATCATCGTCGTCCTGATCTGCCAGAACGAAGAGTCCAAATTGCCCATCGACCGTCCCACCACTTAGGGTCTCACCCCCTATTGAATTCAAGGTTTGCGATCGCTCGCTCTTGCCTCCATTGCTGGAAGCTGAGCGCACGCTCTGCAAGGAGCCTGGTCGCGGATCATCTTGGACAATGCCACCGATCTCTTGGGTGCCAGGAGAATCGTTCTTGGGCTTCTTCCAGAACTTTTTCATCTTGATCCGCGGCTGCCGAGCCAAATAAATTGTTGCTGGTCAAGTCTTGGCGCCTCAGCCACTCGCGGGCGGGTAAGTCGCCGGACCAAGACAGCGCGCCAAAGTCTCATAAGTCTGTCAAGATTCGGGTGGGGAATGAGGCTCAGGAAAACACGGGACGACGGCTGCCACTCCTCTTATTGTTGGTTACCAGGGTCCAACAGAAGCCTGCTGGATCTGTGGTCACCGAGTGGTCAACCCCGCAGTAGTCCAGAAGGGGAAGAGATGGTGTGCAGTGGCTGAGTTTTGGGCACAAGGATGAGCGGAAAACATGGGGGAGGACGCCAATGTTGGGGCAGTGCGGTCTTCCACCGGTGAAGAATTTTTTCAGCCCTCAATGTGTCAGAGGATAGCGCGGCGGCATTCGTGTCAGGCGTTTTTGGCGGAGGATGCTTGTCAGCTGTTTGTTCATTGGGTAGTCCATGCCCCCCCACGCCTCAGCATGTTCCGTGGCTTGCAAGCCAAGTAATCGATTCGGAACTGTCGGTAGCCCTTTCTTGGCATCCAGAGAGGGCTCAGAAACGAAAATATTCTGACCTCGATGAGGTTTCTAGGACTTCCGTTTAAACGCGTCGCCCTGCGTGGACTGTCGTGCAACGGAACCGTCCAAGGCGTGGTAGTTCTGGCGACTCGCAAATTGGTACAGAACTGTTTAATCTGTGGGTTGAGGCAGTTGTATCAGTGGTGCGGTCGAATAATAACGTTTCCAAGGCCAATGATGCTCCCAAAACCACTCCGGCCTTGATGCCCGCAGTGCATTCAGGGTGACTATGGATAGACTTGATGCTGCCTAGCCATAGCCGATTCTGACCTCTAGCGACACCAGCGTCATGGAAGAAACTTGTACTATTAGCTTTAGTCTCAGCAGCATCGCCCGCAAGTGTCTCATATTCGTGGCATTGGAAGAACTGGGATGATAGGCTGCATGGGTTAGGTCAAGACTTGCCTTTCGTAGCATCGGTGGATGAACTGTACTTGAGCTGCAGCATTTGACCAAGAGGATCATTAGCGTTGAAAAGAAGGGAGTAAAAGCGATACCAGAAAGAGGAGCTACCTGATTAGTAGTCCTTACCGCGTCCATCTTGCTTGAACCCCATTTCCGGGATGTGTGTACTTGAGCTCATCACGATCTTGGAGCCCAGTGCTCAGGGCCTGGAGCATAACAGACGCGCCACCCCCGTCTCGGGCATATGCTTTGGCATCCATCCAGTAAAGCAGTCAATACCAGTCTAGGCAAAAACATTCTTACGCGTGGTCAGCTCAGTGGTCTTTACATCTGATAGCCTCGCCCGAACGTCTGGAGAAAGAACGTTGAGAGAGGGAGATGGCAACAAGAATCGAGCTGTAGACCATTCCAGTCAAAGGAGTAGAAAATTATTCCAGAGAGAATGGCGCGCGACGTGCCAGAAGCATGGGACAGACCCGCTCCACCGTCAAAACCTTGCGACATGACCTATTCATAGGAGTAACCGCTATCGCTGAACCTCTCAACCGGGATGGGCAGGGCGAGTTGTCTGAGATTGCGAAGGAGGACCCCCAGCTAAAGAGCCGACATTTGAATTCCATGATGGCAATCGGCTGTCAGGGTTTGAGCTGAATGTTCGCAGGCATAGTAACAACAAAACCACAGGACAATGATGAGAACGAAATGGAGTTACAAACTTGAAGTCAAGGTAGCGAACAGGAACGACAATGTTTGAACCTGAGATGGACAGGACTGTGCATTTCAATTTTTGACATAAACATGATTGGTGGATGTCTTGTTGTGTCAGCAGACCAGGTAAAAGAAAAGCGGAATAAAGAGACCTTTCAACTTGACATCGCTCGCTAGCACAGGACTGGCTCAATTTCTCACTTCAGGGCCAATACCCCCCCAGTTGAGACCCATATTCCGTGCAAATGCTCGTGGGAGCCAAGTTGTTCCAATGTGCGGTTTCACAGCCCTGGAACTAGACGATTGGGAGGCCCTGGCTTCGAAGAGGATTCGGTGATGACGGCGGCAGGCAGAGTCGCATCTCGAAGGCTTTATCCGAGCCCGGCAGGTTTGGTGTTCGAGAGGCTAGGGTTGAATTGAAATATGGGCTCCAGGTTGCCATTATCAATTCGCCGCCAGAGCTCGGAGTGGGCCGATTCGAGACCTCTGTGCTATGCGGCGTAGGTCGGGGGGAAATCTTGATATAAACACTTGGAGATAGAGAGGGAGAAATAGACAATCGTCAACGAATTAACTTACCTCTCGGTGCTCTGACTTCCTGGGTCTCAGGTTGCAGGTCATTGTCTGCCTTGGCCCAGCCCCCACCTGCCATTTCAAAGCACCCCGGCTTGTTCATGCCGTGCCAAGTGTGCCAAGCACTAAAATAAAGTTCTCACGACACGAATCAAGAGGTGGGGCGATGGTGGCACAGGGGCAGGAACATATCCGAGTTGCCCTGTGGGGGGGGAAGTGCTATGCACCAACACTCACAGCACTACGGCCACCTTCCGCCATGCAACATCGGCTGGAACCAGGGCGCATCCTGAAATCAGGCCAGTGCCGTCCCAGGTTGGGTTACGTTCTGCGGCACGGCAACAGCGAGCACCTTGAAAGTATGCTTTCAGTTGCCTAACAGAGGAATGAGGGGAAGGATTGTACTGGAGATACCTAGCGGGGGATGCGGCATGGACGGGATGATGTGGCAAACTGGCGAGATGGTCCTTCCATATAAAGTGCGCCTTGACAGTGTCCACAGGACAGCAGCAAGTGACTCGCCATACCTTCCATATTACCTTCCTCCCCGCAAAGCACAAGCAGATATTGGCCATGTCCAGAGGGCCGCAACACATTTCGGCGCCGGGTATTTCGTCAAGGCGATCTGCTTGCGACCGCTGCCGGGCTCAGAAGCTCCGATGCCTCCGCGAACGGCCCGAACAAGATCGCTGTAACCGCTGTCTCCGCGCGCATACCCCTTGTCTCACCACGCCAGATCCCATCTCTCGCGTCGACAGTGGTCGCTGGGAACTGGAAATACCGGCTTCCATGAGAACCCCAATCAGCGCGGTTGGCTCAGTCTCCATGTCTGCGAGCACCGAGTCGTTGACGCCGTCAACATGGGAGGGCAGCTGGCTCTCTTTAGCTGGAGACGAGACCGAGTCCTTCGTGGGCACCGCTTTTTCTTCTGCCGGCTGCAATGAGGAATGGGACATTCGTAGCAAAGTGTTCAATGAGACGGCCTTTAGTGAAGAGGGTTTCCAAGCCGACTTCAAGTTTGCCACGCTGGCCACCGCCGTGTATGACGATAGCACAGAGGGCTCCCTGAGTTACCCCCATAGCCTTTTGCCACCGTCCTCATCATCCTCCCGCAGCTCTGCTCCGTCGTCACGGAGGTCCAGCACTGAGCACCCCAGGGTGCGAAGTGAAAGACACGAAACCCCGCTCCCTTCCGTTCCGGAATTCGAGTCTGCTGCCACCGCACATGGGCGGAGCCCCGAGGACAGGAGAGACCCACACTCCAAGGAGATGTACACGGAACGTTTGTCCAACCTCAACTCTGATCTAATCAAGCAGTTGAGCGTCCTCGATCATTGTGGCATCTTGAGCTTGAGTCTTGGCATGCTCGTCGCGCCTTCATCTCAACGGATAGCGAATCCCGTCAGCGACATAATGAGGAGCGCCTCAGAATTCTTTCGTATCATCAAGCTTCCTTCGGATCGCGGATACACGACAGTCGTTACCAACTCTGACCCTGCAACTTTGCTCCTCGCTCTAACTTGCTACGTGCATCTGCTTCGAGCATACGTTATTTTGTTCGAGAGCCTCTGCTCATGGCTTAAAGGAGTTGCCGACAGCGACGATCCGTCTCTCCACCACATCCCTGGGCTTTGCAATAGCCATCTCTCGCTAGGTATGCTGGACCCCTCTTTCACGTCCTTCTACCCACGAGTCGCTAACCTAAAACTTGCTCTTTGGCTTTAGGATCTGGCAATCTGCAAGCCACCTTCTTCATTCAGGCGGCAATAGACCTCTTTGAGAGAATCGAGACATTGCTCGGATTACCAGCAGCTTGTCGACTCGATCCACAAGGAAAGAACGGCGGCGGCATCCTAGGAAGTGTCGAATTTCGAGCGGTCATCGACGTTATCATTAGCGAAGAAGAAAAATGGCACCCGGCTCACGGCGAAACTCCGGGTGGCATCAAGACCCTTCGCCGCAGCATCAAGTGGGCCAGAGAGCTGCTGAGGGATAGCATATCCCCTTGAATCGCATTCGTTTTCTTTCGGAAATATATGAGAGATACCCTACTCAATCACAGGCTTTCCATTTTACCTGCTTTGCATCCCATCTAGGAACCTCGCATGGTCGACGTCTCCACTTTCTTTGCGTCTTGTAACAACTTGCCGGTCATTGGGCACTTCCAACGATCCCACTGAGCAGTGCTCTGTGCCACTGAGAGATGTATTTGGTCTTCATTGTCTAGATAAGAAGGAGGAACTCGCGATAGCCTAGTACTTCACCCGCCTGGAGGTCCGCGGCATGCACCTGTGCCCATTCGTGGTTGTTGGAAAAGCATTGCTTGGAGGTTGTCCTGCAGGCAGCCACATTGCATGGGGTTACGAACATTTTCTTTGCCTGCATTCTACCTACCGAGCCCTACCGGAACAGCCGGTACTTCTTGGGGGGGGCTCGTATTATCTCTCGTTGCCGACATAAATCATATCCTAGTGTGCCCCGGCCAGGAACCCAACATCAGAGAGTGGCTCAGCAACACTTGGTCCGAAATATTCTGCAAAACTCTGCCATCGGACAGGCAAACGAAAGGCATCACATTCTAGGAATATGCAAGGTTCGTTCTGCTGGTTACCCACCCCGCACCTAAACCAGGAAAACTTGTACATATATCTGGGTGCTGCTCTGCAGACAAGCACCCAGCTTGAACCCCGCTCCAATACTACCTCACACAATGAGTTCCATACATGGCACTGATACCCCTCTTGACGTTGAACATGGGAATAAGGCGACTTTGTGGCACATGCTTCGGAGCAGAAGCAGAACCTTGCATACTTTGTAGCAAGTCAAAGGGGGATTGGACAACATAATGCCGCAAACTGGCCCGATCTGGGAAGCATCTCGATGTGATCACGGCCAATCAAATGACATCCAGTGGAAGGCGCGCCTTGCTGATTCGTAACTTTATCCACCACCACTACCACTGCCGCCACTGTTTATCTATATCTAGTGCCGTGTCTACTGCAGGTTAACTCGGCCACACAATGCTGATTTGGTCTGTTATCCCTATGATCCCGGTCTCAAAACCCTGGTCCCAACTAATGGCTGTCAATCATGCCCAACCCAAGCTATAATTATGCGGAATCCCTTAGAATGGTTCAGGGGTTATCATCCTGGTGAGAGTGTTATCGGGTGAGAAAGAGCATATACGCCCGCGGCTGGTGGACTCGAACGTCAACTTGACTGACTTATTCGTCTGTACTATTGACACCAACATACAGCGGGGTTTTCCTAACCAGCATTGCTTACTAGCTTTAACGGTAGGCAACCCCGTACATAACCGTTCAAAGACCACAGCTTAAGCTGATGTTAGCCCCAACCCCACCTCACTCCCAGCATCACTTTATAAAGTTACTACCCAAGTGAAACTCGTTCCTGCCGAAGGCTGTCAAAGTCGGGACTCGGCTGTCCACTTTGTACCGAATACACTCAGAAAATAGAATTTTAAGAAGCCGCCTACGCCGTGCAGCTACGCCAGCCGTCCTTATATTACACTCCTGGCATGCTTGTTAAGTCGTGAGATCCTTTCATGGCCAATAAAACCCGTTGGAAACGCCTGAAGTGATTACTTTAAGTCCCATCCATCTCGCCACGTTAGCCCTTCTGCGGCGTCTTCCCTCGATCTTGACATGGAACTTTGTCCAATGGCAGCAACCACCTAAATGCCCAATCTTCCAACACAAACCTATCCATTTCTCTCTGCTGTTCTTAAACCAGCCCGGATCTCCATTTTCCTTGGTGAAGAATTTTTAATATTCACCTTCCTTGAGCAAGGAGAAGAGCGCGCTATAGTACAGAAGCAGTCTGACATGGGGCCGAACTCGGCAAACATCATCTGCACCCGACACAGCGCCCAGACCGTTGAGTGTGCTGTTGTCTGTAGATACCGGGCTCTCAGTCGAGAAGATGTAGTCGAAAAAACCAACGTCGCATGTCTTGCCGTAGACTGTCGTTCGCTGGAGGATATGTCGCCCCGTCTCTGTCCCGGCCTTTTCACCTTTTCAGTCGACAACAGCCTTCGAGAATTGCACCAGCAAGTACTTGATTTTGCCAAGAACGGCTCGAAGGCGCTTGGAAGGATGCAGGGCGTTGAGAGGAGTTGAAGCAGAGGAGGAAGCTGACGCAGTCGTCGTTCCGGGCTTCAAAGTCTCTGAGTCTGGTTCGTCTTCTCGCTCCACAACATGTCTACCGCCAGGTCCATGGCAAGCTGAGTTTGTCCACTGCGACAGGCCAAAACCATCCAGAGCGCTTCCTGGCTTCACCATCCTCGTAACAAAATATAGGTAGTCAATGTACTTTCTGACCACATCCTCCAAGGCCCTAATTTTCCGACTGCTGAATGGGAGAGTTTCCTGACTACTACCTAAAAATGGCGAACAAGAAACTCTTCCCAGCTGATGCCGCCCCGGTCTTTCCCCATTTTGTTGGAGTCTGTTTGGACCCAGACCTGACATTCCTGTTGTGAAGGGGATGGATTCACAAGGCTCGTGGGGTGACGAAGCTCAGCTCGGTACAGTGGGCGCCGTGTTCGCGACCGTCTCTATACCTTCGTCGCAGAGCATCCTCAATAGCATCCCATGGAAGTCTCTCGTTTAGCCTGGAGAGTATATCCCTCGTCGGACAATTGCTGGAAGCTTCGGTGAACCAGTTCGAAACTTTGAGTTGCCATTGACGGCCGTACAAAAGGTCGGTCGGATACTGCAGCAAGCCGAAGTTAAGGAAAGCTGGAGAGAGAGCGGGTGGAGGTGAAGGCGGTAGACGGTTCTAGCTGTGCACAGAGATATCCGTTAGCCGAATCAATCAGTGTCGGAGTGATCAGGACGGACAGGGAGACGGGGTGGGCATACGGGACCAGGAATAGTGATGACGAGAGAGTGTATTTTTTGTTCCCTCAGGCCAGATCGGAGGGTTTGAACGCGGAGAGCCATCCTTTGAGCCTGCTAATAACGAGAGATGCGACTTGGCAATCGATGTATGTAGTGGATTTCGAATTTTGTGGCAAAGATGTCACAAGTCGTCGAGTTGCATCTTCCTAAAGCATAGGGCTGCTAGCAGCTCCTGCCTGTGAGGAGGTGGGTCGGTGGTTGGTGGTTGGTGGTTGCTCTGTTGTGTGCCAAAGGCGGCATAGCGCGGATTAGTACCTAGGTATCCTGCAACAGCCCACAACTGCGCTGCTCCTCGGGAAGGAGGGGGAAGATGCAGGTTCGGAACTCCGAGCCGTGGAGTGATGTTTATTCTGTAACCAACGTTTCGGCGGGCAAGGATCTTGATCTAGTGCTCAGTTTAGAGGTTCGGCTGGGCTAAATCTCACCGCGACGTTGCCTGCACCTTGAACCCGTACTCGGCAGGTACTTAAGCATAGCAGCACCCGCCAAGAGAGGTGACTTGATTTTCCCCGCCGAACAGATTCTCGAGGCTCATGAGTCGGAAGCAGGAAGAGGCCAAGAATAAAATTCTATCCAAAGCATGTTTAATGACCACCTCGGCAGGGTCGTGGCCAAGGAGGCACCTGATAGAGACGCTGCTGATGACAGTAGAAGTTCTCTAACCCAGCTCTAACCCTAACCCTATCCCTATCCCGAGAGAAAGTTGTCACCGTGCACGGACTAACAAAACTAGTATATAAGTTTGGCCTCTTTTCACCAAGCGTCCTCTTCTTTTCTTTTCTTCATCACGGGGACAACGGGTACCTAGGACGCACTTCAGTAGTCAGCCCCAGGCTCACTGCTCGGACTGATGGTGCTGAGGCCCCCCCATCAAGGGTAATTAACTCGGGCTAATTTTTGAAAACTCTGAGCCTGGTATCACACCGGACGTTCCTCTCATTTTTTTTTCGCTATGATCGCCGCTTATTGTGGTGCTACGGAGAAGAAAATAATGTATTCTCAAATGCTCGCGCGGGCTACCTATCTAACTAATGTCGGTCGCTGTCAGGCAGGTATGCTGTGCTGGAGCGGCATGAAAGTCGAGAAGAGTGCAGGCATCGGAAGCCAGCAGAGCTTTCTCTGCACCCTGCCGCCTTGTTCGTGTAGCTTGCCATTGATCTATTCGTCAGATTCACGTTTTATTGTTACGCAAGTGATGAGGGAACTTTGCCCTTCGCGACGTCAAACTGTTGTTGGGTCCGACTCTCCCAAGCGCGCCTCTGATCCTTCCTTCCTTGCAAAACCGGCTTTCCACGACGCTCTTTCCCATCACAAAAGGCCCCTTCCCCGAGTCATGCTTTCTGCCGGACACATAACTCTGCAGTTAATTAGTGAAATGGTCACATTCCCAATGCCATGGCCCCGAAACGTGAGTATATTCATCATCTTCTCCAGATCCTGCTAAAGGCGAGCGAAAAGACGCGACAGGAGACTAGCTGACCTCACAGCGCTAGAACCGCAGCGAGCATTGAGCAGTCATGCCGTCACAAGCGTGTAGATCATACAGCTCTAACCCGCCCAGATCGCTAAGCAGGACCACCCTTTCCGTCGTGGACGAGAAAATCGTCTTGGAACAAGCGAGGTGGCTGGACGCACAAAAACAGAGCAGAAAGCAGCGCAGGCCGCTCTACGGTATTCCCATCCTAATAAAGGTTTGCCATCCGCCCGCCCAGGCTCAGTTTTGAAAGATGAAGCAGAAAATAAAAGACACATTAATGAGTTGGAAAATAATTTAGGGTCGTTGTGTCAACATCCCAAGCACATGTGGCTCGCAACAGGGCAAGCCAAAGGCCAACGCGGCGCTCTTCGAAATCTTGGTGGCCGCAAGACTAATTGTTATTGCTAAATCAAGGCTCAGCGTGACTTTTATCGCGCCATACCTAACTACTTCATCTTGGCACAGAACGGACACTGAACAATTGAGCTAGGAGTTTGGTAACACCTAAGGTTGCAGTTTAATGTCAAGTTGGTCCGCGGTGGGTGGACAGGTGAGCGTATTAACCTATTAGTACTTGCCCGAAGCCAAGGTACTCATCATAGCTCGAACTCGTGCAAAAGCAAAGTCGATATGTCAGCAGCATCGTAATAGCGAACGCTACCTGGCTTTTCTCACTTGGTATGTTGTACCCGTGGAAGGCATAAATCTAGCTCTTTGCTGATCTGGTTTATCACAAGAGACCCCGCCAGATCGTCTTCTGATAGCGCAGTCGGCGCTGCCGTAGGTTTTACCCCCATCGCAGTGGGCACGGAATCCAAGGGATCATGCCCGCAACCTAAGCTACCCTTTACGCCCTCGAACTCTCATCCGGAATCCCTGACACGAGGAGATTGCAGTTCGAGTCCGTGGGACCCTTCGCAATAACGACTTCCGACATGGCTACACCCAGCGCTATCAAACAGCGCTACGATCCTAGAATATCTTCATCCTCTTACAGATTCACGGGCTGGCTTAAAGCTAGGTTTTGTGGACTCTACGTTCTAGAGAAGCTATCCATTCGCTATTGAGCTAGCCGATGTGTGTTTTTCGAGCAGACCGATGATGCATCGTTCGCAGCGAAGGAGAAGATCGAGTTGCTGCATGGAAAGGTCGTCAGGTCAACTGCCTTGGCTTCCTCAATGACGAGAATACAGCGTCTATGCCAGATCCCAGTATATGGAGGAATTATCCCGTAAGTACCTAAACTGAACCAGGGTTACGCGACTAACGGCGAGCCTATCCATCCACGATCGATGCTAATGGGACATTGACACATGGCATTTGCCTCCCAGCGAGACTCCCCTCATCTCTACAATCCTTCGAAACACACGTTCTTCAGACGACCGAAGAAGGAGCTATCGATGACCAGGCAAGAAAGTACAATCCATGCTAGAACCTACTTCAACGCTTAGCCGAACCAAACCATGTCGGAACGATTTGGGATCAAGATAAGATTAAAAGGCTGAACAGCCAGAGAGTCACAAGGTGAGATCTGCTGTCACTGTTCATTGTAGTCTCGGTCAAACAATCACCTTGCATTGTACATTTGTGGCATGGGCTAATCGCTTTCTCTCTCCGCAGCCTAAGCAGCCCGATAGCGCACCCGCCTTGCACTGATCGACGAAACCCCCTCGATTGAGATTCGAACTTCTCTCGAACCTATCCTAAACGTACACATGACAAAACGCGCCTCCGTGTCCTCCAAGCCCATCATGCGCCTCCAGGACGGGAAACACATCCGTCGCCAACCACTTGAGATCCAGCTTCCTGCTCGCGCCGCTCCCGCCGAGGCTGACCTGGGCATTCACGCGGGTATCAGGGTCCTGCATCTGCCAGATCCACCAGAGCCGGTCTAGCATGGCATGATGGAAATAAAAGATGGGATCACCGGGGGACACCATGGGGTCGCCGCCCGGGTCGCCCCCGGCTATGTAGTGGCCTGACGTGTGGATGCCCCAGTTGTACGGGTCGGTGCGGTTTTGCGGAGGGGTTAGGAGCGTGTTGTAGAAGGAGTTGATGTCCTTGGACTTGGTGATCAGGTTGTATGACCGGTCGGCAGTGGCCCCGAGAGCTGCGTTGGCGTTGACGTCGCGACGCATGCAGCGAGGGTTGTAGCCGCCGCCGCTGGAGAGGGGGTTCTTGGGTACGTTTTCCATTACCGGGGAGCCGGGGCCGACGGTGGCCATGTAGCTATTTGAGAGAGAAAACAAAAAGTTAGTTTATTGATTCGGTAGGTAGGGTGGATAAGTAGGACAGTTATCATGGGAAAGGAAGGGTGGTACGAACTCTTTGAAAGGACCTTCCGTGACGCATCCACCTCCGCCCGCAGACTTAATCGTGCCGGCGCTGGTGCGGAGACCGGTATACTTGGGGTCTGGCGCGCCGTTGCCGCCCATGCTGGTAGCGTTGCCGTTGAACAGGGCGGACTTGGTTGGATCTTTGGTGTAGCGGTCGTAGTTCATGTACTTTTTTTGGGATCAGCAATCAGCAACTCAGTTTTCCTCTTGTGACCGAAAGGGCTGGTTATGGGGGCTGGAGAGGTGCGAGCCGTACCGGGTGATATCCCTTGTAGCCACACTCGTTACGAAGAGCGTTCTCGTACGCGAGGAGGAAGTACTTGTGCGCAGGAAACAGGCCGATGGTGTCGTGCAGAGTTCCAGCGTTTGTCAGGTGATATGCCATGAAGTCGTCATACCGGCTTCTTGCGCCCGGGAACTGGTCCTTGGGTGCCTTGGACGGCGCCTTCATGAGGCAGAGCGTGGCGTTGATGAAGTCGGACCGCTGCTCGATCGTCATGTCGCCCCTGATTACCAGTCAAAGTTGGAGGCCTGCCTAAAAGTAGAACCGACATGAGGGCCGTCAAATTACATACCACTCCCTCCGTACGCCTGCCTTCTCAAGCGTGCAGCCGTTGTTCTTGCCCGCAGCAATCTTCTTGGTCATGTACTCGTCGACTTTGGTCATGGTCGCCTCCTCTAGTTGATCGACGACATCCAAGGGATAAAAGCCGTTGCGTTGCCTGTAACATGATGCCCAATGGGTTAGCGTCGTCGCTCATAAATGGCGGAGTCTGACACTGCACACAAACACACACTTACACGTTCACCTTGGATCTCCAGTCTCCTCCCACCGCCACGACCCCGGCGAGGGCGGCCGAAGGCAGCAGCAGGACGGAAGCACTCCAGATGATGGACCGCATGTTGGGCAAGGGGGCAGTTAGAAGTTGCTCTGTGGCAGCAGACTCCCGTCTCCGTGTTGACTTAAGACGGCAGGCAGGGGGTCGTCTTCTTCAGCAGGCGGGCAACTCGAGTCTCCACCAACATTTCGGAATTCGGATGCAAGCCGACTTTTGTAAGACAATCCCAAACTGTCCCAGCCCGGATCATGTGAGGGGTGGCAATTGTGTTCCCCCCTCGTAAACCCTAAAGAGCACAATAAACTTGAGGCGCTACATTGGACTGGTGATCCATGGTTTACTTTTGGTAACCCAATGATAATCATGTGTGGGTATTGTGATTAATTGACTGGTTTCGTTCGGGTGAGTGGTCCCGGCACATTATGGTCCCAGCATGCGCCGTCCCGGCATATGAGTTCTGCCGGGCGAAGCTTTCTTAAAAAAAACCACAGCAGCCACTTCAGCCAATAACTCCTACCCCAGATTTTAAATGCCAATCACTATTAAACTGGGGTGGCAATCTTCATTCCGTGAGGCCCTTTTCCGTCTAGCCGAGAGACGCTTCGGCTGTCGGCAATGCAAATCCCCCAGGTCGTGATGACAGCATACTACAGCCCCCCTTTCCCAGACCATTATTTCATTGATAATATATTTGACAACTCAACCACAGCTCACGTCAAACGCGCGGATGTGAGAATCGGTAAGTCAATTCAAGACCGTTTTGACTCGGTAGACAAGATGCGCACGGCCACTCCTCTCGCCTTGGCTCCTCTGCTGTTCAGCGGAGGAAGTCTGGCCCTGGCTCTGGACGGCAACAACTTTGCCCATTACAATTCTCGGGCGGTGGTGGACAACTGCACTGAAAGCTCCTCCCCATCTTCTTCCCCCTACTGGAAGATCGATGACTTTGTGCTGAAAGTTTACGACTGGGACAATGGCGGCTCCATGGGCACGTTTGGCTTCAAAGCCTACTACTCGGCGACAAACTCGACAGTGGAATGCCTGGTGCAAGACGTTGACTTGGCCAAGCTAGGGGGGAACGTGGGTGGGAAATGGTCCAAATGCAGCACAGCTGGGGCCGAGTTTCAGTTCGACTTCTCCGCCATAAGTCTTACCATGAAAGAAACATGGACATGTTCGGGGTCTCCGGGGTGAGTACCGACTTGTACCTCCTCTACCATCTATCCTCTCCACCTCTGGGCCTTCCTTGGCGGAGGGAGACTCTTGAAAACTCTTGTCGCTAACATCTCCGCATCTTGATGTGATACCAGAACGATTTTCAACGCGAATGCAACAGGGCGCCTCATGATCCACGGCTGCCTCGACAGCGACACAGACAAAGGTGTCGAGTCGGACTGCCATCTGATGGAGATGGAAATGCCCGCCAATGTAACCTCATCTACCTTGAAACGATGAGCTGCTCTCTTGTTCGGGAATGAAAATGGCGCCACGAAATTGTCGCAGCAGCCCTAATCGTGGCATATGCTATACACGTCAGTATAATACAAAACGTTGATTGCCCAACTCTATCATTGTTCTCCATAGCGCACATGAATGGGAATGGTAAATGAACCCCTGATTGTTCAATCCACTGACACCCATGCACCTCACTTCGACATAAAACAAAAGTCAATGAAGGGAACCCCAGACTGCCCGTACAACCACCCTTGATAAAAATGTATTCAAAGCGAGCCCAATAACTACAGTAGTTTACGTTTCAATCTCTGTGCGTATGGGGCATCAAGCGACGTTATTAGTCCAGAAGAGTGAGCAGCCATTTCATATGGAGAACGAACTCACCCATTAGAACTAGAACTAAGCCATACTGTCCTTCTCTTTGCCTCACGTCAATAAACCAAAATTTCACAAACACTTACTTATTCGGTACCTGCCAATTTAAACGTAGCTACACGACAGCTGAACCAGAAAAGAATCAAGTATACATTCCTACACCGACACCAACACCCACGCCGTAATGCGATTCTCGCCGCCTGTGTCAATTCATGGCCGCCTTCCTGCCTGCCTACTAAATGGAGCCCAGTTTTACCCTGGGTAGTAACCTGGGTAATCAATCATATACATAGAGTAGAAAGAACAGCACAAGAAAAGAAACCCGACAAAAGATAATCTTACACACACAAAGAGAACATGGAGCATCAAACAGCAACAGTTGAAAAGAAAGGAAAAGAAAATTCATGCATCCCCACGTGACCGGCCCGTGCAACCTCTTAAACCCAAACCCAATTCGAAAAAAGCAACCCAAAAAATA
Organism: Podospora didyma; assembly: GCA_033439775.1. Classification (NCBI taxonomy): domain Eukaryota; kingdom Fungi; phylum Ascomycota; class Sordariomycetes; order Sordariales; family Podosporaceae; genus Podospora; species Podospora didyma. The sequence goes on from JAULSW010000004.1 coordinate 1,567,852, forward strand.
CCCTTAATACACCCCGACTTGCATGCCTGTCAGCCTGCCTGTCTCCATGAAACAAAGCCACGCCGTTCTTATACAGCCGCCTCAATGACTCTAAATTCAAAGACACTCTCAGCAGGCAGCGATTTACCCACGGAACCACCTCCCCAGCCTCCCCTTGATCCCTCTGCCCAAGTGCAAATGGGCTAAATCGAGTACTGCAGTGCCACCGCCCATCTACGCGCGACCGCCCTGCCTCCTCTTCTCCCTTTCGAGATTTTCCCTCAGGGCAATATTCTCCGCCTCGCTGGCATTGATCCTCTTCATGGCCTCGCCGCGGTCCAGTAACCTCGCCTCGCGCTCTGCCTTGAGCTTGTACTCCATGTCCCTCAGACGGAGCATCCATTTGTTCTCCATCAGCCCACCGCCAGAGTTGGAACTGCTGGTCCCTGGTGGCTGCAGGTGTTGATTTTGCTGGTTCTCCTCGTCTCCTTCGGGGGTCTCGTTGAGCTCGTCCGCAGCCAGGTTGATGCGATGGCTACTGGTTGCCCGGGCAATGCTGCTAGAACGGCCCAGGGAATAGTTGCTGCTGCCGCGTGATGAAGTGGAGCCGCCTGTCTTGGGAATCCGGCTTTTAGCCTTTGGCCCTGTAGGGACAGACGGCGACGGGCTTCCACCACTGGCGGTGTCGACGCCGTTTGGATCGCCCGTGGCTGCATAGGCGGCACGAGCGCGAACCTCTGCGGCGGTGCGCAGCGTGTGGTTCTCGACTTTGAGCTGACGGTAGGCCTCCTCAAGACGGGTCAGACGGTTTTGTGCTTCATTTGTGCCAAGAGTTCCAGCCGCGAGGCTGCTGCGGACGACGGCCTCGATGCGCTCAAGTTTCTTGGTGCGCATGTCCAGGTGGCTTTCAAGAGTTTGATACTCGCGCCACAGATCTTTCTCGACGCTCTTGATCTTGCCTGAAAACCCACTGATCATGGTCTCGATCGTCTTGACGGCCGCGAGCAAGTTCTTACTGAACCCTGGCAGCATGGTCGCGACAGCCTCCAGGCTCGGCAAGGCGCGCCCGTTGATGAGGCTGTTGTCGTGCGCCCAGTCGGACCCACACAGCGAGGAAAGACGGGTCCATAAGACCAGAAGGAGGTTGTTGCGCTCGGTGAGCTGGTCCTTGAAGCTGGCCTCCAGTTGGGCGATGCGCTTCTTGTCCTGGGCCTTGGAGTTCTCCAACTCAACGATGCGGCTGTCCTGCGAGCTAACAGTCCGCGTGACGTGCTGGTGCGTCTTTTGGAACGTTTCGAAGGCGTGCTTGGTGTTACGGTGCGCCAACCGCTCCTTGTCGAGCATCTCGGCCAGTCGGCGGGACTCGAGAGAATGCGACTCCAGGAGGGAGTCACGTTGCTTGATGATGCGGTCCTTCTCCAAAAGGTTGTTCTTGGTTTGGTCCAGATCACGCATCGTGTTTTCGAGGTCGCGCTGGAGCTTGGCGATGGACTACACATCTTGTTAGAAACTTTTCCAAGCGACGGTGGCAAGCTGAGACTTACCTTGAGAAGGCTTGACCGTGTGCCATTCAAGTCTCCCAGAGCCTCGCGCAGATTGTTCTCGAGCTCAATGAGCCTCTGCTTCCACTCAGCAGCCTCGACCTCCCTACTTGTGAGGTTCTTGCGCAGCCTCCTAGCCTCGTCCTTGGCGTTCGATGTCTCCCTATTAAGATCGTTGACGAACTGCTGGACTTCCTCCTTCTCGCGGTTCGCCACAATCTCGCGCTGACGCCGTTCGGTGGCGAGGCGTTCCTCCAGGGCGCTGGCATTCTCCTTCTCCTCGCGGATGCTTTGCTCGGCATGGGCGAGGGCGGCTTCGAGATCGCCAATACGAATTTTGTCACCTTCTTGCTCCTCACGCAAGAATGCAATCTCGCCCTGGCTAGACTCCTGCTGCACCGACAGCCGGTTGGCCTTATCATTGGCCTCCAACAGCTTGGTTTCTAGGTCTTCCAACTCTTTGTTGGCGTCGCCAAGCTCTTGCTCGAGCTGCTGGATCCTCCGCATCTTAGCTTCCTGCTCGTCCTCGAATCGCACCAGGGCATCGCTCATCTTGCGCATCTCCTCTTGCAGAGCATCGAAGTTCTCGGCTCGGTCATTTAGCTCAAGATGGAGGCGCTCAATCTCAGAGTTGCGCTGATCTCCTTCAGCCTCCAGTGCGTCAATCTCTTCCTGTGCTTCCTTGCGTAGAGCCTCAAACTCGTTCTCTAAGTTTGCATGCTCTTGCAGGGCTTCGTCCCGTTCGGCTTGTAGAGCCATCAGGTCGTTCATCGCGGTGTCAAGATCGTCTTGGAGCGCAACGACGACTTCTTCGGCCTCCTTTTTGGCCCGGACTGCGGTCTCAAAGTCTTCCATGCAGGCATCCAACTCCCGCTGGAGATCTTGGTTCTGCAGTTTGAGGGTATTGTTCTTGTCCCGGAGTTCTGCCAGCTTGTTCTCGAGTTCCTCGCGATCCAACTCGTCCAGTGCCGTGGCTGCCCGTGTGCCGCCGCTAGCTCGAGACTGAGAACGTTCATGCGCACCGGCCCGGGAGGCTGACCGTTCCAGGAGGCTGTCGATCGTGGAAGGCGCTGGTCCGCCACGACGCTGGGCCATCTTCAGGTCTTCAATCTCCTGATACAGACGCTCCTTCTCACGGTTGCGCGATGTGAGCATCGAAGTCTGGGCGCCAACTTCACGACGGAGCTCGGCATTCTCGTGGCGGAGTTGCTCGCTCTCACGACGGAGATCCTCGACTAGGGTGCTACCCGCGCTCAGGTTTCCGTTGATATCCATGTCGCCAGAGAAGGCTGTCGTGGGTCTGCTAGGAGACATCTGCCTATCACGCTGCTTCTTGGTGATGTTGTAGATGTTCGTCGTATGGTGGAGTGCGCCTCCGACCGCGTGTGCCGCCAGTTCTTGCTTAAGTCGGAAGACCTCGTCGCGGAGCCGGCGGTTGTCTTCATCACCTTGCTCCCGCCTCGCAGTCTCTTGCTCGAGAAGATCCTTCCAGACATCGGCCTCCTCCTGGCGACCCATACTCTCGCCCATCCTTTCGCCCGCCCTCTCGCCCAGGGACCGGACAACTTCGGCCATGCGCCGCTTCTCGTTCTCCTTGTTCATGTTCTCCGTCCTTAATCTTTCGATCTCGGTAACGTACTCTTCCATCTGTTCCCTGAGGTAAATCAGCTCTTCTTCGCGCTCTTGCGCTTCTTGGTGGTCGTAGGCAGCGCTCTCGTCGTCGGACAGGGTACTCCGAGCCGTCCCGGGCCGCGCGTCGTCGTCCTTCATCTGTTTCTCGAGCTCCTTGACTCGCCTGCGCAGCATCTTGTTGTCCCTCTGCAATACGGCCAACCCCGTCTTGAGCTCGACATTCTCTGAGATCATTTCCTTAATACCCTCTTCGGAGAGTTTGTCCAAGCGATCGCTCAGAAACATGACCTTGAGCTTGAGGTCAAAGTTCTCCTTGCTCAACCGCTCGATGGTGCTGCTCTGCTCCTTTAGTGTCAGACTCTTTCCGCCGTGGCGGCTTGTGGTCGTCGAAGTGCCGAGCCCCCCGACGCTATTAAAGTCCTGGGGTTTCCGTGGTGTGACGAGGCCTCCTTTAGTCTTGTACTCCCGGGCAAGTGATTCAGGGACTTGAACGTCACGCACGTGGCGAGCTATCACAGTGTCTGTCGGTGCAGCCATTGCCGAATTCCTCTTCGCCTTTGGAGTCTGGAGCAGCTCCTCGCTTTGCTTGTGCAGGTTCGACCGCTGGGGCGACATGTTGCGGTCAACCTCTTCTAGAGTCTCGAGTTGACCAAACCCCGGCCCAGAATAGTCGTGCAAGTCTTCGATCCCGCTAGCCATGCTTCCCATACTGATGGACCGAGATAGGAGGTTGCTCATGCTCCGCTGCATTCCCAGCGACGGCACAGCACCGCCAGACTGGAGCGCATAGTCAGTCCCCAAGCCAACTGTGACATCACTGTCGGGATCAGTGATTAAGGACGAAATTGAAGAGCGCTGGCTGGCATTTCGACTTCGGAGGTACTTCGGACGCTGCTTCGCAACCTTGAGCGCTTGGCCTGGCGTATGCCCAGCGTCGAGGGAAGCCCGGTGTAGGCTTTGGTCGGAGTTCCGGTGCCGTAGCCTTTCCGAATGGTCAGGGAAGCCATCAGATTGTTGTGAGGATTGATCGGAACGGTTGGCTATTTGGTCTTGGTGAGAATATTGGCTACCTCTCGGGTCCAGGCGAGAATCTTCGTTGTCTGTTCGACTTTGCTGGGAATACTGATCATCCGTCTGATCTTGGTGTTGGTATTGATCATCGGATTGATCATGATGTGAATATTGATCGTCGGTATTGGCGCTCGTGTCGCCTGCCTCAGCCCAAACATCATGTCTTGCTCCTTCTGTCCTGACCGCACTCGCCTGTGACACGGCACGAGATATGGTCCTCGCTGCGGCTGCCGCGGTTGGGGACGATGAAAAAGCCTCCAGCGACGAGGTTCCATTGCCAACATCTACCCTGCTTCGGTCTTTGTCGGATTCCGAGAGTTGAGACTCGTCGGCACCGGGCGCGGCACCGGGGGGCGTATGACTCGGACTCGGCAGCACTTGGGACTCGTGGAGTGTCTCGTCGGCGTCGAGCTGCGGGCGCGGCGAGGCCCTGGGCTTCTGGTGCTTTTTTGTGGGGGAGTCGAAAAGGAAGGTGTCGTCAACGCCATTGTTGGAGGCGGGGATGGGTGAAAGCGGAACCGTGAAGCTCGACTCGATGTCTTGCAGGTGTTGTCGGACGGCGATCTCGGCCTGGGAGTCGGAATGCCGGAGCTCGAGACTGGGGCCCTCCATAAAGCTGCTCTCGGGCATCTGCATCTGCGAAACAGGTGGGTGTAGGGGCGGGATGTTTTCGGGCTTGAGGGCGGTCGCATTGGAAACTGAGGGCAAGGCAGGGCGGCCGTCGTCGAAATTCTCCTTCAGCGGCGAGATGACGTCGTCGTCGAAGCTCCCGGGCACTTTGCGAGGAGCGTTTCTGTGAGCTGTGGAAGGCCGCGAATCGGGACTCTCGACGTCGTCCATTGTGCGGCGAGGACCTTGCTTGGATTGTTAGGTTCGAGGTGGAGTTCCGGTTTGGAGAGGTGCGCTCAGTCTCTCAAACGTGTCGCGGGGTCAGGACAGGGCAGCAGGAGCAGCAGGAGCAGCAGCTTGCCTGGCCCAGCCAAGCGCGCATAAACCAAGAAGAGGATAAAACTAATGGTCCACGACACGAGAGTAATCTTCTTTCCTAGATCGCCTCGCAAAAGGAGGGAATCAGATGCAAAGGGATTTGGTCGCAAGGTTCTGAAGCGCTCGGTCCTTCCTTCCGTTCAGGTTGTGGCCGTTTCAACTGACATGGGCCTCTTTGCGGCCCAAGATTTGCTAAGGCGTGGTCGCGTCGTGTCCCGTGCGCCAGTGATCATCCCTGCCCGTTGCTACGACACCCATCCCGAGCCAATGATCAGCCAATTGCGTGCAGGCGGCCCAGTCCCGGCAGCGGGGCACCTTCCAGTCCAGAAAGGGAAACGCCTTCGAAGCTGCCCAACGTTCGATGCAGGGGCAGACAAGGATCAATCTGACGCTGGTGTTGAGCATACGACAAGACAGAAACCCTGAGAAAATGAGATTAAGAGTCCGAAGCTGAGGCAGAGGATACTAACTCACCAAATTTTTTATTCCAGCTCAATTTGGCCAACTTCCATCCCATCCTTTTTCTAGAGTTCGCCCCAAGCAATTTTTTTTACCTCGGACCATCATTGCGCTGTGCGGGGTCAGTCTTTGGCTCGCGACAAGCTTTCGAGATTGATGATCCCTCGTCTTGAGGTGTCCCAGTTTCCTGGGTATTGCCGCGCAATTATATCCATGGTGCTACCGGGAAGTCTTGTGGGGCTGGCGTTGTACAGGCTGGATGAAACGGAACACCGCGAGCATGCACAGCTTGAACGCATTTCACACTGACGTCTTTTGGCGACTGCTCAATGTTCTGCACGGACCAGCTGTGAAATTTGATGACAACCTCCTGCCTGAAAACGACTTCAGCTAAAATTAGGTGAGGCGACGGGATTCGAATGGTAATGTTCGAGCAGTAAGTAGTCGAAGAATTGGATGATCTCACAATTATATATAACGTTCAAACCATCGCCATCACATTTCTCGCAGCTCTCTCAATGTCCATAGCCTTGATCAATCTTCATTCCGCCGGTAGAAATAAGTCAAGATTTGTCATTCTCATCGACCTTCGCTTTATTATCGACTTCATCCTCCACCTCGTACTCATCTCCGTCATTGTCCACTTCAATGACTTCGACGTTACCGGAAATCGTGTTCGCCATCGTCTTCCTCTGTCTTGTCTTGGATCTCTGGCAAGCCATCCGTATCCTGCAGCCTGGAAGGTGGTGAAAGCATACTGTCTCGGGCCAGAGCTTCCCCATACTTCGGGCCAACAGGGCTTGAGACTGGTATAAATTAACCCTCAGTAAGTGGGTAAATGGGAAGCGACAATCCAACGTCGCTGAAAGATCCGGTCACATTAGATCTCGCCAGCACTGTATAGTATCCTTCTGAAGCCGGACTTCGACTCACCGGAAGAAGCTGGGAGTATTCCGCCGTAGTCTTTTCGACAGCTGGCTAATAACCGCCAGTCGCTGACCACTAGTGAAATCCTGAACCATGGCCTTGGCGGCCTCCAGCTTCGTGTCGTCGGGAGTAATGCCGCGGTTGCAGTTGGTCGCATTGGCGACATTTGAAAGCATCATGAGCTCATTGGCGAAACTCGGCAGGGAAACAGGGGCCTTTCGGTAGCGGTCGGCAACATTGTCGTGAATGTGGGGCTTACCATCCTCTCGGAGGGGGTAAAGGAGCCCAAAGTAGTCGAAAGGACCAGGCCGCGGGGCATATAAGTCCGGTTGTCTTTGATGGGTAGTCCAACTAAGTCCCACACGAGGTTTTGGGGCAGATTTGTGTTGAGGTGAAGGCAAACTGTTGCAAAACGCGGTGATCTCGAGCTGACTCATGCTGGGGCCGATGGTGGATGGGAAATCGATACATATCCCGGTTCCCGCATCTTGGATAGTGTTGTGGATGTTCATGGTATTACTAATCGAGGCCGATGACTGCTTGAGGCGTGGCCCATGAGACAGCAACGCGTTGTTCGTGGCCGAGGATACTTGTTAAAGAAGAAGTTCGATATTCCAATGAGTGTAATGCAAGTATGTCGAAAGAGCAGGTAACTTCGGGCGTCTGGTTGTCGTGTATTGGTTGGGAAACGAGAATGAAGATGCGTAGCAACTCGTAATAGGATTCCCCAATAAAGAACAATAGCTGTGTACCAGGGTTTTGGCTGCATCTATTGTTTCTTTCTTGTCGAAGTGCCGTGTCCTGTGTAAACCCTGCTTGGCTGTAAGCGGGATCATCTGCAACAGCCCCGCAGCGCCAAACAAAGAACACCCTGGTAAGAAATGTTAGAGATGTATTTGCAAAGTTACGAGCTTGAACCGTGTCTGAACCAAGTTTCTAGTCCCTGGATGGGATATCATACTGTATTATGGAAGCCAGGCGTGCTATTGCTTGAATGTTGAATCTGAAATACGAAACCCACTGCGAACACATGAATTGCATCATCCTTCCACCGCCCTTAAGTTCGCGGCAGACATTAGCTATTCGCTGTTAGCCGCTCTGATAGCGGCCCCCACAGAAGCAAGACAGCCGCTCGGTGACTCCCTTGCGTCTGCGCAGCTCAATGCCGCGATATCCCCCCCTGAATATATTATTTCTAGTTGTGTACCTCGCATTTGGTTGCTAATTTTCCACGTGCTTCCTTATATCTCTCGATCCCGCAACTGCCTGCATGTTACCGAGTCCCTCCGGTGGAACGCTACGTTGGAGCCATACCCCAAAACCGGACTTTGAGTTCGTTTCATCTCCCGCCATCCAAAGACTCTCCGCGCCTCTAGGCGCCGAATGAGTACAGATGATCTCAGCCCCGTTCAAGTAGGCATGTCGAGCAAGATTGTCTAATTAGACGGTGATATTTCTCAAGACAGCATCAGGAGCTAGCGAAGCTTGTACTCTTTTTGGGGCGGGCCTGGAGTGATGGTTGGACTGTATGCGGCAGATTCGACGCGGTGCTGGCCAGCTCCGAGAGCTGACGATGCGGTGGGAAGATGAAAAGCTGGAAAATATGCTTGTCGACGACAAGGGCGATGTGTGTTATGGATCTTGAAAGGCGGTTCACATGGGGCTCAGTCGATCGTGCGGTGTGATACCGTCGAGGGAGACAAGAAGGCGCTTGGTCGGATGATGCTCGCGCTGGCATTGGGGAAGGGAAAGTCGGCGTGGATTCTGCTGTTTGAGAAGGGATCATGCGGGTGAAAAAATGGCCTTTTGCGTACATACTGCTGCCTCGAGCTCTTTGTCATATAACGCAGAAAATTGTGTTAGGGGTAGTAGTCGGTAGGTTTCCCCTTCGTACCACTTGAAGCCCCTGGACTAACGTGCTGCTGTTTTCTAGACGGCTTTATACTGAGGTCTTGCTGGAGGACGAGTATCAGTTGGAATCTTTTCAATGACTGTGACTTTGCGCGGTGCGACCAGCTCGGAAGTGAAACATGGCCAAAACACACAACATCTGGAGGACTCGGACGAGCTTGGGCATGATATCATTCGAAACAAGGCAAGTTGGCAAACGAAGGCGGACTTGCCTGTAATGACCGTCGTGCCGGTGGCGAGATGTCGCAGGTAGCAGCGAGGCGGCGTCGAAGGTGAAGGCAGAGGGGGTGGATTAACTTGACGACGCACGACACGACACAAAGAATTTAGTAGCGCTGGGAAAGCCACCAATATAGCAGTACTCAGAAGTGGATAGACCTGAGAGGGTTTGGCCAAGGCTACTACTTCCTGAGAAATGATGTGATTTGTAGCTATCAACGTTGCTATTATTGCTATGTTTTGGGACCTCTCGGGTTTACTTTCTCTACCTCAATACAATTCGTATTCCAGCGGAGAGATGCCTCCTTCACCACTGCGACTTGCAAATCTCGACACGAGTTTGTTCAAACGATTTCAGGAAATTTGCCGCATCATCTGTCTTTACGGAGAAGAATCTACTATTTTCTTTGCATAGCCCAGCCCTCAGGGATAAGTTGAGTTCTAGTCAACTACTATAATGGCAATATTGAATACGAGACCTCCAATTGTCGCTAACCGACATCGTTACAGCAGGTGCTTTATCCACAATGCCCGGGGGTGGCACATGCGTGCGGCTAATATCAAGTTAGGTAGTATAAATGTTCCTATGACCTACTCTTCCTGGGGTTCGATTTGGTGCCCCGTGAGGCTTCTCCATCTCGATCCTATTCTCCACCCTTATCCCCTTTCTCTCATATCCCCACATCCATGCAGTCAAAATAATGAACATGATGTTATTCTCGGGACTGATCTCCATCAGTCTCCTCGCACTCCCCTGCCTCAGCCAAAGCCCGGGACCAGACTGGCCCAACTGCGCGAGCGTCTCCCGCAGCGGGCCCTGGGGCTATGAGTTCTACCGATTCCGCTTCGAGCCATTCATGCCGGGGCGCGAGGACGCACAGGACGCAGTCTTCCACCTCGACGCTGAGAACTCAGCTGACGGCTCACGCGTTGTTTGTCATTTATCTGCAAACGTTTCATCGTCAAATGCAAGTAACAACTCAGCGGGCGTCGTCTTAGACAGTCGCATCATCAGCGGGTGCGAGACGTACTGGACTGAAGATCGGTACGACGAGCAGTTCACGAACGAGACGCATCATGCCAAGACCGCCGGTCTGGTGTCGTTTGACACCCAGTCTGGCGAGTTGGGTATAGAGCAGGAGTGGGGCTGTCGTGAAAGCGATGGACGGATGTAAGATTCTATGTCCTTGTGTCAATTCCGAAGCTTTAGCTGACAGGTGAACCGCAAAAAAGCTCCCAGTTCTCTGGCATCGCAAAGGAAAAAATCAACATGCGCTGCGTGGGCGGCCGTGAGGGCGAGAGAACCACGTGTGAGCCCGTCATCATTGGCGGTGACGCGCCACAGACGTTTCTTTTCGGGAGACCGACGGCCAGATCTACTGAGCCTGCTGTCCCAGCAAAGCCGCCAACATCAGTCGTAAACTGCTCAACGGCAACGCCGACATGGCAAATCCTGTCTATGTACTTCTCGCCGCCAGGCCCCTGGCCCAAGTCAGCATCGTTCCCGTCTACCGGACTACGCATCGAGCTTCGCAACCTCGCGGACGAGTCTCGCACGCTGTGCTATCTGAACGAAGACAACGTCGCGGCGTATGAAGACGGAGTATTGCTCCGCAACAACGGGACAAGCCTCGGCGTGACCTCAGAAAATCACAACCAGATCCAAGGCTGCGAGACGGGGCGGTGGTATGATGTCTCTGGCAGTGATCGGCGAGAGTGGCGCTGGATGCAGGTGCCCGAGGTGACGTTCCACACCAAGTCGCATGTGCTGAGCATCCGCCAGACCTGGATGTGTGGCCAGGGAGGGAATGTGGCTGTTGCTGGGTATGCTGAGCAGGTGCTTGATATGGATTGCAAGGATACTGGAGTGGAGTATGTGCCCGTCCAGTGCGAGCCGTCTCGGATGGTGTTTAGTAGTGTTTCTGGACCGGTGCTGCTTGGGCCGGGGAAGGCGGAGGCTGTGAAGGACTGACTCGCTGACTGACTAAAAGAGGGTTCCAGACAGATCATGAGGAGCACTATCCTAAGGAATGGATACTAGTAGGTATCTAGTCTCATCCCGCATGTAGACTGAGTAGAGTGTTCATGAGTGAGAGATAACCTCCAAATACCGTAGAGACAAAAAGGGAGAAAAAACATACAACACCAGGGATTCGCTGGTGGTCACCCACCCAACTACTAGTCTGGCGGTCACTGGCTTGTCTATGGGAGAGCGGACGGGATCCCGAATTTTCCAGTGCCTATGGTCGTATGTGGTTATTTGGAGCGGAAGCAACTGTCTTGTTTCGTGGCGTGTGGCTCAGAAATGTACCGCTGTTTGAAGGGGATTTTGTTTGACAATGAGACAACAATGAAAATTGAGAAGCCTTAAATGACAGAGAGAACACGGAAATAAGGTCTGTTACGGGTCCGAAATGCAACTTCTTCTCGGTGGCCTTGATTCTGAGAAATATGGCATAACGCATCGATATTTGGGCGTTATAGCGGGTTGGATTAGGTCATCTGGACGTGGTCGGAAGCAACCTCGCGACATTGGAAGGCCTATCACAAAGTCTTTTAGTCTTTTGGTGCTTTGGTAGACCTATAGCTCAGGATTAAGATGAAGAAGTTGAAGCGGTAATGGATGGAGCTTTAGCCAATTGTTTGTTATTCTGGACCAGACTTACACACTCGTGACGGGAGCCCACAATGGTGATCAGGACATCCATAGCCCAGCAAGGCAAATCGAAAAAGACTTTTGCTGCCGGGAAACGCAGGTCCATTCAACAACATCATATGCAAAGGGTAGGTCTAATACGTACCGCTTAAAAAATTGGCAAAAAGAAGCTGTATAAAATGAATATAAGAAAAAAGATCGCCGGCTAACTCCCCTTGCCACGGGGCGGTATGTACTTACCAATTGTGCAGCTCGGGCTACACGCATAACGCCCGGAAGGGCGGAGGCCGGTAGGATTCGAACTGGCAACCTCCCGCCGACTCCTCGGTGGAAGGTGATACGCTTGACATATCGGCCAATTCGTCCCCCTTTTGGTTTTGGTAAAAGAACGAGGGCGAAGCGGGGATTGTAAACGCAGGGCAGTCGCGTTCTCGGAAGTTTATAACCTTATTAATTTTGGAACTCGCGATCCTTTTAGCTGTGGGTTCTCGCTCCCATCCCCTCTTTCTAATGTGGTGAACTTTGTCAAACCATTTCTCCGTCGACCCCACCTCACCCAACTCTCGCGGTAACGTAGAGCGACCTGGGCAGTTTTGGCCATGGCGGACCCGCCGTCCATAGCCACGGCGTGCCTGGCACTTCTGACGGCCGTTGGCAAGACTACTGTTGCAGTGACTAACCTCATTCGGGGCAGTCGAGAAGCCCGCTCCGATCTGACAGCGATCAGCGGCGAACTCGCCAAACTGTCGGTCGTGCCCGAGCTGATGACAGCGCCGTGGCCAGCGACGAGAACGACCGCATCCTCCCCGACTCGCTCAACCTGGTACTCGAGCTAGTGTCACTCTCGTTGTCGAAGAAACTCAAGGAGGATACGTCGGCCATTCGAACCGACGACCCGGCCTCAACAGAAACATTAGCATTCTAATATCCAGATTGGGAACACTTTCACGAATTCAAGTAACATTCATTTCTCCACATGAATGATTTCAACGACAAAAAGGTAAGTACTAATAGTATTCAAGAAAATTTTATTATGTAACAAACGCTGAATTAGATGTACAAGTAAACCCACAACGCTGGCGAATGGTCAGTATTAGCCATCGCTCAAAAACCAAAAGTTTCTTGGAGTTTATGTCTCCGGAAACTCACTTGCGGATCAAATTCTTCCGGTAGGCCACCAGACTCGGGTTCTTCTTTGGCAAAACCGTTTCGGGAATAACCATCTCCTCTTCAGTAGGGTCCTCCACCACCGCCTCCTCTTCCTCCTCCTTCTCCTCGTTGTCATCATCGCTCCCCCCCTCGTCGCTGTTGGGATCCACAGACTCGAACAGTATCTTCAGCTCCGCGGTGTGCTTCGAAGCAGGCAGATGCGGGATCTGCTCCCTTTGCGCAACGAGCGTCGCAAAGTCTTGCTCGAAGGCGCCAGACTCGTACCACTCGACTGCGCGGCGGAACGGAAGCTTGTTCCTCCATTTGAGGTGCTCGAGCGGCTCTTCAATGTCTGACAGGTCGTCGTCGCTTTCGTCTTCGGCGCTCCTCCCCGCGGCCGCTGTTGCGGGAGGAGGGAGCAGTTTGCTCTCGTAGACTTTCAACTCACCAATTTTCCGGGAGGGCGGCAGGCGCGTGGTAGCGTAGCTCAGAGGAAGAGGCTTGAAGATATCCTCAATGTCGATGTTCTTGGTGGCCTTGCTACCGTTCTTATCTAGGCCGCTGAGCGCGCGGAAGTTGATACCCGTCTGGGAGATGTGCAGCGTCTTCTTGATCTTGGCTACGACGCTGGGCTTTGACGGGGGTGTCCGCTTGAAGAGAGTGGTGGGCGTGAGCGGCCGGCGGATGCGTGCGAAGGCGTCGCGTGCCGGAGAGAGCCAGAAGAAGGGGCTTTTCTTAACGCGGCCGCCGCGGAGTTTGAACTCGTCAAAGGTTTTGGGGGGCTGTTCGGGCTCGGGCTCGGCGAAAGTGACGATTTTCCTGACCTTCGCTGGCCTCTTGGTGGTGGGGTCGTCGGAGGTGCTGGGTTCGTCGGAGGTGCTAGAGTCGTCGGAGGTGCCGGGGTCGTCGGAGGTGCTGGGGTCGCCGGAGGTGGTAGCGGCGGCGGAGGTGGTAGCAACAGCGGTGGACCGTTTCTCTTTGGCTTTAGCGGCTCGGGCGGATTTTATGAATCTGTCGATGCTCCGTATTGCTGGTGATCCAGAGCTGTCCGAGTCGAATGCACCCGGAATTTCTGTGGTGGAGGGAGCTGGGAGTTCTGCGGCCTGGAACCTCCACATCTGTCTCCTCAACGCCGCAGGCCGGTGGTGCGGGTTTGGATCGGCGAGGACGAGGCTGGGAATGCTGACGAGGTACCACGGCCCGAGGATCTGCAAGGGTTCGTCCACTTGGTGGGGACCCCGGGTGCGGTCGTGATCATAGGTCACCACGAAGGTCGGCTTGAGCGCGTCTTCGACCGACGCGGCCGCGAAGGTGAAGGGCCGAGGGGCCAAGTGCCCGCTCGCCATGCTCACACGCTCTCTTCCGTACTGGCTAACTCGGATATAGTCCGCGGTGTTGGTCTCGTCGAGCGAGCTGCCGCTGCCGTCGGTGCAGTCCAGTTCCAGCGATTTGGCGAGGTGGATTACCTCCATCAGGTCCACTGGTATATTGCGCTTGTCACGCCGACGCACTCTCTGCTCAGCCCTCAGCCTTTCTAGCTTCTTCAGGATACTATGCATCACCATCAGGCGGGCATCGATCTCGCAACGCTCGTGCTTGGCTGTCAGTCTCGTGACGATATCAATATCGGACCGGTCAAATACTCTGACGGGAGCTGGGGTCTCCTTGTTGAGCAGCTGGAGAATGATGGGGATCTCAAACTCCCTGTACCCAGCAGCGTTCTTTAGGAGGTGAGTGATGGCTTTGATCACGTCATCGATATCCCGGTCGGCTTCTTTGCCGTCCTCGTCCTCGTCCTCGTCCTCTTCGTCCTCTTCGACCTGTTCGGATCCTGGGGAGTTCTCTCCCTTCTCTGGAGATGAATCGCTGTCGTCGTAAGGCGGGACGAATATGGAATTCCCAAAGTCTCCTACGTGAAAGTTGGGCAGGTCCTCGGTCTCATCCCAGTGCAGCCAGATGTTCCCCTCGTGCATGTCCGTGTGCATCACGTAGCCCTGATGGACGCGGTGGTACATGTACTGCATCGTTGAGAGGACCTGCCACGTGTAGCGGGCGATGACGGCAAACGGCGCCGGGAACTTTGCGATAGGCTGCATGTCGCATCCCCACACGTCCTTGAGCGAGCCCCCGTTGAGGTACTTCCAGTACGACACCTGCGCGTATACTGTCTGCGGCCCCGGATGGCTCGAGTCGTCGCTTCGGACCTTGGCCATGGGGATGAGCTCGTGTGAGAGAAGCTCGGGGAGCCAGGGCCTGGGCGAGGCGTCACGCAAGTTTTCGGGGTGTTGTAGGTATTCCATCGCCTCTATCTCGGCGTCCAGGTCCGCGTATTTGGGGTCGATTCTGGAGCGCTTGGTCTTGACCTTGCGGACGAAGAGCTCGTCTGTCTTGGTGTCCATGACAAGCTGCGCGGTGCTGAAGAGGCCGCTGTCGATGTTGCGCACGAAGAGGAATTGTCTTCCCAGCGGGTTCTTTGAAACAACTGGGACTGGGGCTGGGGCTGGGGCTACTGATTTGCTGGAAGAACTGGAACCTCCTTGGTCTGGTTCGGCTTTGGATTTGGATCCAGTGGTGGTGGTCTCCTCAGTCTCAGCAGGCGTCTCCTCAGCAGGCTTCTTCTCAGCAGACTTCTTTTCAGCAGGCTTCCTCTTCTTAACTACTAGCACCTTTTCATTGAAGAGATATCCGTACTTTTTAAGGTCTTTAGAAGGGGGTTTAGGTGCGGCTGCTGCCAAAGCTTTGGCTAGAGTGATAGGAAAAGAAGTGGGTTGATTTGTTCTATCTACTGCCTTGCCTTTTTCTTTTCCTTTTGCTATTTCTCTTCCTTTTCCCTTGTTGGCTGCGGGACGAGTACTTGACTCGCCGACGCCGTTTTCTTCCTCGCCATCATTATAGTTCATGATAACCTTCTCCGGTCGAGCCTTACCTCTTCCATTGTTGAATTTGGGACGCGTAGACTCCGACTGCTGGGTTTCAGACTGCTGCTGCTGAATCTCTTCTGACTGCTGCTGCTGCTGATCCTCCGCCAGTAGAATATCCAATGGATTAATATTCTCCATTTTGTCTTGGGTTGTCTGAGAGGGTTTACAGGTAGTAAACTTGTGTGATTACTACTAAAGGTAGTAGCGAGTAGTTATGGTTTGAAACGAAGTTTGATGAAGTTTGTCGTTATATCTTGAGCTTGAGCCGCTACCTAAGCTAGATACCTATATCACGAATGATGGTATTACTACCTTCTTTCGATTGAGTCGAGGAGGACTCTCGAGCGCATGTTTATGTTGGTGCGTTGTTATATATCTCCCTAACGCTATGCAGCAAATCATGGGAGTGTTGGGTAACATGGTGGATGTTCGATGCTCAACTGGGTGGATAAAGTACTTGTGAAGTTGGTGACTAAGATGTCAAGTGATAATGGGTTGTTTGTTAGTTATTATGGTTGCACGTGTGGAAGCAAGGGGGTTGGAGAAACAATGTCTTTGTCTTTGTGCGGTGACTACTGGTGGGAGGATATATGAGGCGGGTGGTGGCATGGAAAGGGTTGTGGCATCGGGGGGCATAGACAATGTCTTTGTTGGTGTGTACGTCCCTAGCAGTCAGAGATTTGCAGCGACGATTGCGGGTTAGGGGTTTGATATGTGAAACAATAGTTTTTTATTTGGCTTGGTGTGTATGACTGAATGGCCTTTGTTTACAGAACTACTAGACAAAGAAAAGGTAGATGGAGACGACGACTTTGCATAGGTAGGCTGTGGTTATTTGGGGAGGGGGGGGGGGGGGGACTTGTACAGAAATTGAAAGTCAGTGAGCCCTATTGATTATTTTCTGGAAGTTTTCTTGAGATATCGAATTTGAGCTTGGTACCGCACCCTGTAAATTACATTCTCATAGTTCAATGTCTTCCTTTCGTCGTTCTTGCAATCGGAAACAGCTTTCTGGGTCCCCTTACGTCACCTTTATGTGCTAGGAACAAAAGCATGTTACTTTAGGGTTGCCTACCGCATAGGTAGTTTTTTTTAGTGTAATGGGCTGGCTGCTTAGGTACCTAGGTGGTTTCCGGTCAGAAGCGAGTCTTCTAGTTTAGCAACCAATTCCAAGACACAGTTGTGGTACGCATATTGCTTGCTTTATAACTTTGCAAAGACAACCTAGCCGGTCCGTGGCTATTTGCGATTCTTTTTCAGTTCTAAGAGATATAAAAATTTATATCCGGGGTTTTCCCCCGAAGGTCACGATTATCAGTTGACTAGATATTATATCCCCCTTTTACCCCAATTATTAGTTATTCTCAAGATGGTTCTGCAAAATTTACAATGTTACCATATGCTAAGGTTAAAAACTCAGCTTCCTTAATAACGCATCGTCTCAACTTAACAGTCAGTTATACCGCAAATACTATATCCAATATGCCACCTCCATAGGAGGAAGATTAGACAGAAGAGGACCAGAGGCACTACGATTCGCTCAAAGCTCCCGGCATTTCCAGTACCGGCGGGGTGATCAACTGGTATGAGATTCTGCTGCTGACACCCGATGCGACTCCCGAGGAGATTTCTCATGCATACGGCTATTTGTATCGGAACGTCAAGACATTCTCCAGCGGGAGCAAGAACGAGAAGAAGGCACGGCTCAGGCTCCTTTATGAAGCCCATGAAGAAGTGCTGAAGGATCCGAATTCGCGGTTCATTGTTGACAAGTGCCTGGCGCGGAAGCGGGAGCTTATTCCTGCGGCTCCGATGGGTCCCGAGGCGAGAGAGCTAGCTGCTCGAGAGGTGGCGAAGGCTCGCGCCGCCGCTGCTGCTGCTGCTAGAGCGGGACTTGGACCTGCTGGTTATAGTGTGGGAGGAGGTCGAGTCCCACCGGGTCCTTCTCAGCAGGGAGGGTATGCCCAACTTCCTGCAGCATACCCTAGCTTTCTTGGCCGCGAGGAGAGAGAGCTGGGTGCTCGAGAGGTGGTCAAGGCTCGCGTTGAGGCGGCCGGGGCTCGCGCTGCTGCTGCTAGAGCGAGACCTAGACTTGGTAGTAATGTGGGAGGTGGAGTGCCACCGGGTCCTGAGCAAGGAGGATATGTACAACCTCCTAGAGATTTACCTGGGTTTCCTGGTAACGGAGGCTTCCCTGAGTTCACCCTGGTTTCCATCCTGGAGCTCATCCAGGCCACGGAGGCTTTCCCAGAGCTCATCCCGGGGCTCATCCTGGAGCTCATCTGGAGCTCATCCTGGTCGCCGTCTCTACCTGTCCATAGGGGTTTCCCGGGCAGTAGACATCCCAGCCATGCTGGCTTCCCCGCTGGCTTCCGTGGTGGTTTCCCTGGTGGTCATCCCGGTCACGAAATTTTCCCCGGAGGCCACCCCTTTCCCGCAGGCTTCCCCCACCCTGGCCACGGAGATTTCTCTGGAGGAGGCCACCCCGCCCGCGGAGGTTTCCAGGTGGTGCCGGTCACGGTGGTTTCCCTGGAGGTCATCACATAGCATAGCAAAGAATAATTGAGACATAGCAAGAAATAAAAAGAGTAGTCTTACAAGTTTTCTTCTTAAGTGATGAATCGAGACTTCAGTTGTGCGACAGTTAAAGAGTCAGAGACGAACATTGGTACATGTATGTGACAGGCTTCAGCATGTGATAGCCCTGGAAGTTGTAGCACTTGGGTATTTGGGTGGAAGTGTGTTGTTAATCGAGTAATGCGCCTTCGTAGGTAATTAACCCTGAACTATATTCGTCTTAGCTCTATAAGTGAGTGGCTTGAAGTCGCAGGCTTGTCCTTCTTCCATCAATGTGGGAATGGACGTGCACACCATGCTCTTCTCGAAAACAAAGCATTCTACCTATCCAGTTATTGTTACAGCGGCAGACCATATTAAGGTCCTGAAGCAAGGTTGCTGAGAGAGAAGAAACTCCTGCTTCTCGCATTGCCGAGTCTAGAAAAGAGCCGCCCCCGTTTATCCCTGAACGCCATGTCTAGTATATTCTGGACAGCGGCGCACAGCAAGTATGTGCGAAGGATGTGATTGTTTGTGCAAGCGCAGCAATCGTCCGCTTGCCTGAATATCTGAGTAGTAGAGCCAGCCTCCTCCAATCGACTAGGGCATGGGCGGACCACTTCGAGGCGGTGGTGGAGGGTTGGTCGGTGTGCCTTTGGCTTGGTTCTTGAGCTCGTCAATAAAGTGCTTCAGGAAGCCCGGCTTCCCCGGTTCGGCTGTTAAGTAGAGTGGTATGTCAACAAGCTGCACAGGTTTCCAACCATGGAAAAGAAAGCAGGATGCCGTATGTACCTGTCGCTTCGCCAGGGCGCAAGGGATCGAGCGGGTCTCGGCCATAGCGGATGTCTTCAACTTTGCGGTGAACTTTGCGCACGCCTCGGTGGAAGGCTGGGCTTCTGAGGATCTGTTTGAGTGTCAGTCAGCGACTTTGCTGGCTCGGGTCGGCGGATCGGCGGGTGGCGGTGGTAGAGAACGGGAGTTTGTTGGTCGTACGTACTTGGTGGACAACTTGATCCTGGATGTCGCAAAGTCGCGTCAGCAAATGCGGTGGGCAGTATTGGAAACAGGGCGTTGCACCAACCTCAAACCTCAGCCAGACCTGCCATAAAACCCGTAGATATGGCGACATCTAGGGTGCTCACATTGGGCGACTGGGCTGGCAGAGCTGATTGATCCTGGCTGTTGCCGGTGTCGATTGACAACTAGGAGATTTAGCTGATGGCGGGTTTCCAGCACCCTACATGCTGGACGCTGGCGACGACTCCAACACCACTTTCCCATGATCACAGCGGGGTGTGGGATGGGTGATTAGTCAACAGTGTTCTTGGCGTGGATTAGGTAACTTTGATGGTTCATTTCTGCCCCACCATCAATTCTCCAACCGTTTGCCTTCAGATTGCTTCACAAACACAAGACAAGTTGACCCCTCGCGAATCGAGCAGTAGCAGACGGTGATATGCCGGCAGCATTACTGATAACAATTGAGGCGAGATATATCTCGACACCTCTTCCTTCTTCGTCTTACTCTTCGATTTGCCGTCTGTGCGCCGAGGAAATGACCCGGTTGGACGATTGTTGGAGTCAACAACGAGTCGGTGCCTGATTGCATATTGTCTCACCACACTGCACTGCACCATAATCTGGCAGCACATCAGATCTCGACAAAATGCCAATTTGCACCAGTATCCCGTTTCTTCCTTTCGACGAAGTTTTTTGCCTTGGTTTGATGACTCGGAAATGGCAAACCGTCGCGTCTTTCTCGACGCGTCTGTCCATGTCGACCAACCCATTAGGGTCGACTTCCCCACAAATGCTGCCAACTCTGCCGCCCTCAAGTGAGGTGCATGGCTGGGAACCCGAACGACACAGCGATCCAACTTTATTTCGGACCCAAGCACGTCTGCCTTGGATGGGTGCTGGGCGCGGCCACGGCTTGGGCAACGCTCTGCGTCCCGTCTCGGCGAAACAGCCGCTTCGGGTATTGTGAACGGCTTTTCATCTCGTCAAAAAGAGGCAGGAGACGGCACGGTTGAAGCTCGCCGGCCCGTGGCGAGACCACCCACCCACACCTCGCTGAGTACAGGCAAAAGGATGCCACCGCGAGGCACGCCTCTGTTTCAGCAAACCCAACGCAGACTCAGTCCTGGCGGTGTGACTGGCCGTCAAGCTCGTGCCACATCCCACTGTCAGGCTAATGGCTATCTGATCCAGGCAGAGAGACCTTGTCATGTGCTGGGGAGACGGCTCAGGACGAGAAAAATGCTTGCATCTCCGCTTGGTGCCGCTTCCGCATGAACTTTACGTTGCCAACCATGTCTGTCCGCGCACAGCTAAATCTGCGCGTGCGCCCCATGTCCTGGACGTGCAGGACGCGCGCGCACCATCGTGCTGAGACCATGTCGGTAGAGTCGCAGAAAAATGAAGGCGAAGGAGGACTCGATCAAGTCGGTCGGCCTTTCGCTGCTGTATGAGCCCGATGAACCGACTGACCCCGTGCTCGAGTGAGTTGTCTTTCTTTATAAACACTCTGCCCAGCCTCATCAAGGGCTTCGCCTAACCAACATGAACCCAGCATCGTCTTGATCCACGGAATTGGTGGACACCCCGTGCGGTCATGGAAGTGCCGAGGACCGGTTCGACAGATCCCAACGACGCCCAGCTCCACCATCAATCTTGCTTCGCTGAGAAAGAGGTTGAGGAAAACACCCCCAACGACGCCCCTGAGACGGTCTAACTCTGAGCCTCTGCTTGTCAAAGAGCACCTCTCGACTGCCAGGCAGAGAAATGTTCTCAGAAAGAACTCTCTCAAGTCAACATCAAGGATCAGGCTTACTGATTTTACGGAGGCGGACAAGAGCCAAAGAGGCAAGCCCGAAGTATTCTGGCCGGTTGACCTCCTCCCTGCGACGTGCCCCAAGGTCAGGGTGTTTACTTGGGGCTACCATACTCTCGTGGTGGACAAGAAACCTCTAAGTCTGCAAAATGGCATCTTCTCCCACGCTGGGGAGCTGCTGTTGGAGCTCGCCGGCGCCCGGGCAAACATGGGCGAGGGGGCTCGACCTATTGTTTTCATCGCCCACTCTACCGGCGGTATCTTGTTGAAGGAGGTAACGATTACCCCTTTTTGCCAATGACACGTCGAAGATGGGGTAATGTCTAACAGGTGCATGCAGGCTTTGCGATTATCAGAGGCGGAGCGCGACGGGCCTCTGAAGGAAATACTACTGGCGACGGCTGCCATTATGTTCTTTGGTTGTCCCCATCGCGCAACGGAACACTCCAAGTTGGCCGATGCTGTCAAGACCATGGCCAGTATCACCCTGCGCGTCGACTCAAACGACTTTGCGCTGCAGGAGCTGAGTGGAGCCAACAGTCTCGAGTCGGAGCTTGGTCGCATGTCGTTTGTCAGGTTGTGGAACGACTACAACTTCAAAGTCAAGACTTTCCAGGAGTCGGTCATCCCCAGTTACCGATTCCTCGACCTAAGAGCAGAAGCTGTAAGTTCACTGGAAATATCAGTGAACATGACTGGCAACTGACTTTGGCAAGACCATCCGCCGTCTGAGCAGCTACATTGGTGACCCTCGCGAAAATGCCGAAACTATTGGCGCCTCACACGCCGACATGTGCAAGTTTGGGTCGTCAGACGATCCCGGATATCGAGCCTTGGCCAGTGCTCTGGTCGGGTTCATTACCAACGAGGAAGAACGGGTAAGGCTCCCGGCTGCTCTGGAGGATGACGGTACGACGAGCTAACCGCTTTGCTTCAGCGACATACCCTCAATACCAAAGAGACAGGTAAGACAAACTTAAGTGTCACTGCGCTGGACCCATGCTGACGTATCCCAGAATGTCTAGCAGCGCTCGTCAGACCCCATGTTGCCTTCTCCGAGACACATCCAGCCACGTCATATCCAGGGACGTGCCTCTGGTTGTACGACTTGCAAGACTTCCAAGCCTGGCATCACCGCAGTGGCAGCAACAAAAACAAGATTCTGTGGATCAGGGGCGAGTCGGGCTGTGGGAAGACCATCCTTCTGAGGTCGCTGCGAAGGAGGTTGGAGAGACAGTGGACCGCGGCTGGCAGCTCGTTCATCTGGAGCAGTGCCGAGGGATACGACACAAACAGCATATTCTTTCCCGGGACTTCTCGGCAGCAGCACGAGATCAACCCAGCGAATGTGTACCGCAGCGTGCTAGTGCAGTTGTTCTTACAGGATCCTCACCTGCGTAGGGCACTCCTGCGCCTTTACAACCGGCCCCGAGATGATCCATCGACCCTGGACGACGCCCTCGTGGTTTCATTCTTCGCCGACGACTACATAACTCGGAGGATCGAAACACCAACCCGAAGAACCTTCATCTTCGTCGATGTAGCTGATGACGCTGACCCTGCTTATGTGGAAGAGCTGATCTTCCGGCTCTCGCAACTCGCTCGCAACTCGGACTTCAGTATATGTGTTGCCAGTGCCTATCACCCCGAACTGGAGCTGGACGAGGCAAGCTCGATCAGCGTTGTCATGCACTTGCGCAACAGCGATGACATCCTTCGTTTCGTTAACCTCAATTTGGTTGCGGAATGGGAGGAGCGGAACCGAACAGTGGTGCGGATCGGGCAGAAAGCGGAAGGTGTCTTTTTATGGGCTGAGATCGTTGTCAATATCCTGAACGCGGCCATCACAGAGGGTGCGTCTCAAGACATGATTGAGTACACACTAGAAGAGGTGCCCGGCGATCTCCATGGACTGTATGAGTGGATGTTGGCAACGCTGAACGAGAGAGAGAAGGCCGAGTCTCTCATCCTCTTCCAGTGGGTTGTACTCGCCGCCGAGCCAATGCGGCTGAACGACCTCTTTGTCGCTGTGAGACTGACTGAACCAACCCCGTTCGCTGCTTTCGAGGAGTTCGGACCATACATGGCACTGCATGTCGGCCTTCCTATCTCCATGCGAGAACTCCGGCAGCTGCGGAACTCTGAGATCACATCCGACACCCCTTACCAGTTCCACCGCTGGCTCAGGGCACGCTCGATTGGTCTTCTGGAACTCAAATCTGACAACCGCCAAACCGTCGTGAATGAGCCGCTGGGCCTACAACGTATCCAGCCGATCCATAGCTCTGTGCGCTCTTTCTTCCTTTCCGGACGGGGCTTTGCCTGCCTAGCTGAAGGCTGTGCGCCTTCTTCCATTCCTAAGACCCTCTCAACTGAGGATTTTATCGACATCTCGCACTACTCACTACTGCGCGCATGTCTTACATATCTCAACATGCGCGACTTTGAGCATCTCGGCGGCCAGGGCAACAACGCACACCGCCAGTATCGTCAGGACTCCTCTCCTACTACGACCAAGGAGACACACTTCTGGCAGCAAAACGTCTTTGACCAGCGCAACCTCGTGATGTCTAGCTACCCGTTTCTTCAGTACGCCGTTGACAATCTGCTTTTCCACATGCTCAGCCCACGGTTCTTCCGCTACTTCCTCCCGCAGCGGGAGGTCCTGCTGGCGCTGTCGGCCAACCGCTTCCGACTGTGGCGTCGATGGGCCTCACTGCTCGGCACCTCAGACCCGACCATCATCCTCGCCAAGCAGGGTACCGGCGCCGCATCCGCCCTCCTTTCTCCCGTGTTTGGCGCACGCTACCGGCTGGAGAGGGTGTTCCGCAAGCTAGGGCGTGTGTCTTCAAAGAACGGAACTGCCACGGCAGAAGGTCCGATGTCCCCCATCACGCCCATCGGGCCACCAGCGACTCCCAAGACGCCCAAGACGCCCAAATCGGCAACGTCAGACAAGTTTACGTGGACGCCGGGGACCCCAAAGTTTACCCTGCCGCCGAACCTTACGCTGCCGCCGAAATTGAGTTTGCCGGTGCCCAAGGCGTCGCGCATCCCGATGAAGAGTCCTGTAAAGAGTCCGTCGAACATACCGCTGCGCCCGGCGATGCGCGGGAGGTTAGATATGGGACTTGGATTGGGGTTAGCGGTTTAAAAGGTGAAAATGGGAGTGGAAAGATGTGATATATATCTGTACTCTATTATTTCAATTTTTGGGGGGTAAGAGGGTTGAATGTTGGTGGGAAGTGTCAGGGCGGTTTGGGGGTGGAATTGGGCAGAGGCGTCCGTGCAAGCTTCTTTGGTTTGCCTTTCATGCAGGCTTTCTGCATACAGACACACTACAATGTCTTGTTTATAACTGGTGGTGCTTGCTATGTCAACATATTGGCCCCCCTCATGTCTGATTCGTATGTGAAAGGAGACAGTTTCAGATCTTCTCTTCTTTGTAAAATTTGGGGACGACTAAAAACGCCTGAAGCAGACAAAGTAAAAAACGGAGTGAAAACAGTACAGCTAGCACACCGGTAGTAACGGCAATATGTATATCATCAAAAGTGAACAAACAAGGGGTAAAGCAAAACAAAACAAAGCGGCAGGCCCCGCAGCCCCACATGGCGCATGTGTGCACCTCCTCCTCATAAGGACAATAGCACCACTCAAACACGAATGGATTTTACTTTTCTTGGGCTCAATGACTTTTTAATTCTCAACTATGTTGGCTTTGGACGGAACATACGCTACGCTCACACCACGAATCGTTTCCTAATGTCCCATAGAAGGAGGGATGGATTACTGTCAGGGTCCTCTCCAACCCCCAACCCCAATCCGAACATGGATGCGGATGGGGACCTCCCGTCATTGTTCATGCCCAACCTGCAGTGCTGCACACAGAGTAATGAGATCATGCAGTGAACCTGCTTATTGTCCATCACTTGCTTTTCAACCTCTGCTCGATTTCCCGGGCAGATATGCCGTTTCCCACGCACCCGTTAGTCTTCTCCAACTTACATACTCAACTATGACGATTGGCGTCGCTGTGAAGGCGGGACCCGTATCCACACAGTACTGGCAACCCACCTACTCAGGTAGTAAGTAGTATTTAGCCGCCTCGCTAGAACTAGCTGAGGAGGTATTGTACCCTGTGTGCCTGCAGCTCTGGCAGTAACTTGCAAAGCCAAGACGACATGGGACTGGTGCGCTTATAAAGACAGCTCGTACCTGCCTACCCGACGCACCATTTATACACCCAAGCGGCGGCGAGCGGGCACAAATCCCGGGTTGGCGGTATCGAATGGGCAATGCTACTGGTGGAATGTTTCTTACGATGTGGTCAATATAAGAAACATAATGGAAGCTGTTTTTTTCTTTGACGATAGAAAGCCTGCCTTGCTCGATTGTTGTGATGATCGGCGACATTTGAGTGTTTCTCCATGTCCATGCTAGTGTGTTAGTGCTTTATTTCACACAACCGACCTTTCAAAACGCGTTGGAGCAGTGACTCGGGTTCAAGACGACGACGATGATGTTAACCCTTAGGACGCTGGCCATGCTGGCCGTTTCCATCCTCCCCGGGTGCCAGGCTGCCATTGACCTTCTCGTCCACTCCTCGGGTGGCAACGCGACCAGCCCCATCGCGTATGGTCTCATGCACGAGGTATGATGCACTCACTATATATGTTCTGTTTTTCTTTCTCCAAAATGAAAACCAAAGAACGCTGATCCATGACTTAAACAAAACCAGGACATCAACAACTCCGGCGACGGCGGCATCTACGCCGAGCTCATCCGCAACCGCGCCTTCCAAGGCAGCGAGAAATTCCCTTCCTCGCTCGAGGCATGGACTCCGTTCAACGGCGCGTCAGCATTGTCGCTTAAAAAGCTCTGCACGCCGCTGTCCGCTGCGCTGCCGTATTCCCTCAACGTCGCGCCCAAGAGTGCCACGACCCAACAAGGCAAGATCGGTATCGTGAACTCTGGGTTTTGGGGAATGGACGTGCGTGCCGAGCAGAAATACTCGGGCTCGTTCTATGTGAAGGGCGGGTACGAGGGTCACTTCACGGCCAGTCTGCAGTCGGTGATCACGGGGGAGGTGTTTGCGGCTGTAAAAGTGGAAGGGGTGAGTTCTGGCGAGACCGGAGGCTGGGTAAGGAGGGAGTTCACGATTGTGCCCGGTAAGACGGCGGGGAATAGCAACAACACGTTTGCGATTACGTTTGATGCTGCTGTAAGTTTCTTTTGCCCTCTTAGTTGAAGAAAGAGGCAGAGAGCTAATGATGAAATAGGGAGTCAAGAACGGGTCTCTCAACTTCAATCTGATCAGCCTGTTTCCGCCAACGTACAAGAACCGCCCGAATGGCCTGAGGATCGATATTGCGGAGGCGCTGGCAGAGCTGAAGCCTGTATGTACAAGTGACTCGTCACGGGGTGAGGTTTGTTGACTGATGCTGACAATGTCCACAAAGAAATTCTTGCGGTTCCCCGGCGGCAACATGCTTGAGGGAGATACCCTCACCACCTACTGGAAGTGGAACGAGACAATAGGTCCCCTCAAGGATCGTCCCGGCATGGCTGGGGTTTGGCAATACCAGCTCACGACGGGACTTGGGCTTGTCGAATACATGGAGTGGTGTGATGATATGAACCTCGAGCCTAGTAAGTTTCTTTTCGTCGTATCACGGAGCCACAGTCTAGCTAACAGGCCATGCCAACAGTCGTGGCCGTATGGGATGGTCTCGCGCTAGACGGTAATTATGTCCCGCAGAGCCAGATCGGAGAGGTTGTTCAGTATGCGCTCGACGAGCTCGAGTTCTTGACAGGCGACGCGGCGACGACAAAATGGGGCGCGGTACGGGCATCGCTGGGCCATCCGCGCCCCTGGAAGATCAAGTACGTCGAGATCGGCAACGAGGATTGGCTGGCCGGCAGACCAACAGCCTACGACACGTACAAGCAGTACCGGTTCCAGGCATTCCTGACGGCATTCAACGACAAGTATCCCAACATCCAGGTCATTGCGTCACCGTCGGTGTTTGACGGCATGGTGATTCCTGCCCCAGGGGCTGGGGACTATCACCCCTATCTGACGCCGGATAAGTTTGTGGCAGCATTTGACAAGTTTGACAATCTGTCGAAGCAGAACTTGACCTTGATCGGTGAGTGGCTGTTCTGTTTGGCCGTACCATTCCGCCTCGTTACTGCAGACTATTAACCAGGTTTCTGTGCAGGCGAAGCCGCGGCGACGCACCCTAATGGAGGCATCGGCTGGGACGGAAATCTGATGGCAAATCCGTGGTGGGGAGGCAGCGTTGGCGAGGCCATCTTCCTGATTGGCGCCGAACGAAATAGTGAAAAAGTCATTGGCGCGACATACGTATGTTCTGGCGTTTCTGTGTTATTAGGGGAGGAGGAAGACTTTGCTGACACTCCCTGGCAGGCCCCTGGCCTCCGCAACCTGAACCGGTGGCAGTGGGGAATGACGCTGTTGCAACACGCTGCAGACCCAGCGCTGACGACTCGCTCCACGAGCTGGCACGTTTGGCGAGTAAGTTTGACGTCCATAGCCGTTGCAACGAAATAGATAATCGGTGTTAACAACAGGCTTCTTCCACAGCTTCTGGGCAGTCACGTACTCACCCAAACACTGCCTGTGACGGCGCAGTCTGGAGGTATTCGACCGCTGTACTACGTCGCTGGCAAGAGCGAGGGCACACACGTGTTCAAGGCAGCGGTGTATAACGCGACACAGCCAGTGGAAATATCGCTGCGCTTCGAGGGAATGACCGCAAAGGGCCAAACTGCGGCGCTAACGGTGTTGAGAGGGCCGCAGGACCCATATGGCGTGAATGACCCCTTCACGC
Organism: Podospora didyma; assembly: GCA_033439775.1. Classification (NCBI taxonomy): domain Eukaryota; kingdom Fungi; phylum Ascomycota; class Sordariomycetes; order Sordariales; family Podosporaceae; genus Podospora; species Podospora didyma. Next base: position 1,595,550 of record JAULSW010000004.1, read on the forward strand.
AGATAAACGTGGTCAACGAAACCACTTTGGCGGTGGCGGCGGATGAGGGCGGTGTATTCAGATTCAGTCTGCCGCATCTGAGTGTCGCGGTGCTGGAGCTTGCTGGAAACTGAACAACCGCCAATGTACCTACCTAATTGACTTGGGGAATGGTCACACTTGCGTTTTTGACTTAGCTCGCCTCTGCAGCAATGACTGTATTACCCCTCGTCGTGGATTCATAAGTCCAGGGGAGCAAATGGTCAGATCCGCGTGGATGGTGGGGCAGGGGTATCTGCCAAGTCTTGTGCCTGCCGGGACTTGCATGCCATGCCTTGCCAAGCGCGACGAGCGCGTAAAGGCGGTGAAAGGTGGCAGACAATCAATCATCCTAGGATTCAAAATTTTGGGACGTCGCAGGAAACAAGGTCGCCGTCCCCGATCCCGTCGCCTCGCCGTCGATCGCTGCGACCTGCCACCTGTCGCCTGCGCCCGTGCCTGTGCGAGTGCCTCTACCTTCCGCTCCGTCCACATGTTACCAGTTCGCAGTCGAGCCTTGCTATCGCCATCAGCAAGGGCAGCGCGCTGCTTTGGGACGACACAACGACATGGCATTTCCACATCCACCAATCCTACTCCCAAACGGAGGGCGGCCCCGTATACCAGATTAAATACGCTGCTCAAACCATCCAACCCAACGGCCAAGCACCTCTTTGACACAGGTATCTGGCACTGGCTAGCTAATGTCAGAAAGGACCTTCCCGGCCAGAAAAATAAGAGGGGCGAAAATAAGAAGGGCGATAGACGTAGGGTCAATATCGTCGACGAAGGCCTATGTGACGACATTATCAGCCAGAACAGGGCCGAACTCCTCCGCCATGAGGGCTGCGACATCGTCGACCTCTTCCCCGGTGCTGGCGTCTGGAGTCGCAAGCTCAACGACCTCCTCCGTCCCCGATCCCACATCTTGATGGAGCCCGACGTCGGACTCTACCAAGAATTGCTGCAGCCCCTACTCGACCGCCCCGGCACCCAGCTGTTGCCCTTGTCCGGCATCCTGTGGCCCGAACTCAACTATGTCCTGAACCCCAAATATCTACCGCACCAGGTCCAGCGCCCCGCGACCAGCGAGCAGCCCTCGGTCCGCAATGACACCCTCCTCGTGACGGCCAACTTCTCCTGGTATCCCAAGAGAAAATATCGGTCCTTCCCCAGCGTGGCCCAGCTGCTGCTCTTTCAGTTCATATCCTCGATCCGTACCCAGACTCTGTTCCAGAAATACGGCCAGGTGCGCATGCTCATATGGACTACGGACGACGAGAAGAGTTGCTGGGTCCCGCGGTCGGAACAGGAGCGTCGCCGACCCATCGTCGAATCCGACTTCTTTACCGACTGGGTCGAAGAGCTTGCTGGCGCCGACTCGGCCGACCCCGATAGCAAATCAAAAGAAGTCATCTGGTTTTCGCGAGACGAAAACCTGGACCTTCGTAGCATGAAAGAGGTCTTGGCCAAAATGCGAGCCAATGACCAGATGCCACCGCCAGAGCGCGAGTCACGTTTGTTAAAGAGGATAATCCGGCAAGAAAACGAAGGCATTCCCATACCGGAGGACGATTATGACTTCCACATCGTTCGGGCGTTTATGGGTGAGCTCAGGGAGCTGGAAAGGCGTTACGCGGCGGGAGAGATACCGCAGGACACCAAAAATTCCGAATACCACCGTCTCAAAGCGCTCCGCTATCAAACGAAAACACGGAACAGGATGAGAGCCGAGCAAGCAGCGCTCCTGAGGGAACATGACGTTATTGTCGACATGCACAAAGCCGCAACAAAGGTGTCCGACCCGGATGAAAGGAGTCGTCTTCTCGAAGAAGCCGCGCGCAAAGAGGCGGTCTGGGAAGAGAGCTTAATGGAAATGCACGAAGACCAAAGAAAGGAGCTGATTCTTGCCCGTGATAACTTACATGTTCACCGGCAAAAGCTCTTGTCTTGGGACCGGAGGAAAAAGGAACCTCTCATCGTTAAGGGGTCCGACTTCTTCCCCGCCGTGCCTTTAACCCTTCTTGACATCCAGCCGCGCTCGGGAGACCCATCCATGCTCAAGCTGGAGAAGTCGGAGGAACACGCAGCCTCTGTATTTGAACATTTAGTGAAGGGTCTGTATATGAATAAGCAACATTCCGTCCGCAAATCACTGGACCGTCTCTGCCCTGGAGGCGGAGACGGTATAGTTCCCCACTGCCCCAGCCTTTTCGACCCAAGCAAAGGCGGCATTCCGCTCACCGGGCTCGGCGCATTGAACGTTCGCTCTCTGAACGAGGAACAAATGAAGGAAATCTTCAAAGGGTGGTTCAAGTGGCCGTTTCATCCGACAATCGGGCAGCTTGTTCACAGCACCACGGAGGAAACTGAGTTGATCAAAGATCCAGACAATAATATGAACGTGAAGGACTTAACCGGAGGTTCTCTAATCTAACTGATGCCCAGAACCCGATTTGCATCAGTGGAGGGAGCTGACTTGGGTCACAATCCTGGAACAATCCTGGATATCGGCAGTTGATGTTTCGCTTCAATGCAAGTGCAGCCAATGTCGACACGGGTTTTTGTACAAAATGTCCTTTCCTTTGCAAGATGTATAATACATAGAAGGATATACATAAAAATAACAAATAGTACCTGATGATACCCACGACAATATTTGACGACTTTGTGCCCACCTCTGCTTGTCCTTTGACGCCTTTACGGACAGGCCAAGATTGGCGATAATGCCGGAAAACGCGTGCCTTGTCCTTCCCGTTCAACTCGCCTTACCGCTGGGTGCCATGATCAGCAAACATTTTGTATTCATGAGAACTAGTTACGCAAACTTTGAGGTGACGGTGCTCAACAGGGGACATGTTACACCAATCGCTCGTTTTGTTATTCCATCGCTCTCGATTACCTCTATCGTGCCCGATATAACTTGGTGAATATGATCCAAATTCGTATCGTTCTATTATGGCTTGTTGCCTAAGTGCTAGGGTGCCTGCAATTACGAATAACCAAGCTGCTAATAGGGGAATAGAATAATTCACTTCCACTGTGGAAGTTGACGAAAGGACAGATACAAATTTATTTAACCCCTGACTTGAAACTTCACTTTCTCGGCCGTAATCTGTCAAAGGTTTAGCCACCTGTGCGGTGGCTTGAGCTTCCCGCTGTCTGTCATACTACCATACTAACGACTGCAGAAAGGAGGCGGGTCTTTTAGGTATCAACCATCAGCCTTGCAAAGAAAGCATCGGGTCGAATTCTAGACTCTGACTTCACCTCACCTCAGATGTTGTCAGATATTCTTTCTGCTTTTGGTAAAGTCAAATTTGAAACAAATGACCACCTAGATATAATGCCAGACACCGAGTTTCATTGGCAAATGTGGGCGTCGCACACTCGCTAACATCACACAGTTCAATCTGGCGAGGTGTTTTGTGACACTTGCTGCACTCGCACAACCAGATATTGTGCCGTCTGGTGTCAGGTATTCCCGGTGTGCGATGCCAGAAAAGACGTGGACTCGAGATGAAAAGACTCTGTGCTCGAGCAAGGGGAAGTCGCAGTCGACAGCTGCTCCAGCGCAATCTTGCGGGGCTTGTGAGGAGGTACTTCCACGGTCCGGGAATGCACGCGACCTCGCCAACGATCAATGCTCCTTCTCCATCACCACCCAGGTGCCCGACTACGGCAACCAGCCTCGTTGAACTCGAGTCCACGCTTAGCCGCTTCTCCACACGCCACTCAGGCAGCGGATATCTTCGAAGGTGCCGACAATTAGCGCGAGGATGCCACTGACGTAGTCGTCCTCGCCATCGTCCTTCTTTTCGTCCCTCGACGTCTCCTGCCTTCGCGTCTCCCTCTTCATCGCATTTTTACACCGTCTCGACCTAGTCCTCTCCTTTACTTTTTGTATTTAATTTTTATTTTGTTCCACGACCACCGCAAAATCTCTCTCCGCGCGACCGTTTCACTTCCCTCATGGCAACCCCACTCGAAGTCTGAGCAGCAACCCAACAGCCCATCCGTGCCGCCCACCTTCTCTCAACCGGTAACCTCGTGGCTCCAGCGCCCGAGCACAAATATCCAAAACGCTCAACATTTTGGAGGCCTTGATTGCCGCTTCCCAGATCATTGAAGGTAATACAAGCGCCGACGGACGAGGTTGCTTTGGTGGATCTAATCGCGTTCTCTCGGTAACTGCCAAGGTCTGTGAGTTTATGGTTCTCAGGGCGAACCTTTGAGGAGATACCCGATTCCAACCTCCAACCTCCAATTGGGTAGCTGGACTGACCGAACGTCAGTGGAAAGTCTACCAAACACCCCGCCGGGTCGGGCGATTGGCCTCTTTGCTCGCTGTGCCGTTTCACCGACATATTACGTTCCTTTGCCGTACCAGTATTACCGTCGTTCAATACTCTGCTACCGCTCAGACGCTGCAGTACAATTTTGAGCGGCGATCGAGCCTCCAAGAAAGTTCGGTCCGGGTGTTCGCTATGATGCGCCGACCTCAGGCGCTTCCGCTGCGGCGGCTTCGATATCTTGCTCTTGCTGTTTTCTTGGCAATATGTCTCTACCTTTGGACTGATCCGGAGACGGCGTTCGGTCCAGCTGATGCGCAGTGGAGGATAACGAGGAAAATACCCGACCACTTGCAACACCAGTTCTCTGACCCGACCAATGCCGCGATTTTTGCCACAAGTAGCCACCCGATCGACGGCCTGATCCGCTCCGCCGAGAAAACCTTCACCACACTCCTCACCAAGGAATCCAACACACTCACTTCAGCCGCGGCCGCATACCGAAAACGGCGTGGGCGACACCCTCCGCCGGGTTTCAAGGCCTGGTACGAGTTTGCTACAGCCCGGGATGCGATCGTTATCGAAGAGTTCTGGGATCAGATCTATGCCGACCTGGAGCCGTTCTGGGCGTTGGCGCCAGGGCGGATCCGTGCCGATGCGGCACAGTTCGAGATGCGCATTGCTATCCGAGACGGGAAGGCCAGCACCGGCAGTGATTGGTTTTGGACGCTGAGCTGGCTTAGCATGATCGACCGTGTGGCGCACTTGCTGCCCGACATGGACATCGCTTTAAATGCGATGGATGAGCCGAGAGTGGTGGTTCCGTGGGAAACGATGAAGGGCTACATGAAAACGGCAGGGAAGGTGAGGAAGCTGGCGAATATCCACGACGTTGTGGGTGATTGGACCAAATGGGATGACGGGGCAACGAGAGAAATAGAGGATAAGAAGTGGGAGAATACAAGTATGTGTCCCAATCTGCCCTGGTTGGCATGATGCTGACTGACCTTGCCGCAAGAACCCTACTGGCCCATTGCAGCTCGCGGTTGTCCACGGTCAAGCGCCGCACGCAGCGCAAAACACATAACCGACTTCGACCACTCTCCATACATCACCAACAGTTTTTCGCTCGCCCATATGCGTCATGGCTTCGTGACCAACACTACGCTAAGCACAGATATCTGCCACCAGCCGGACATCCAAGGCCTCAACGGCATCTTTGTTGAGCCCATCACCGTCTCTGCCACGGGGGTACTCTTCCCACTCTTTGGCGGATCCAAGCTCAGCGTCAATAACGACATCCTGTTGCCGGCACCTGTCTATTGGAGCGAGGAAGATCGTTTTATCGGGCGCGAGGCTGCTGGATTCCCGTGGGCCGAAAAGCAAAATCGCGCCATCTGGCGCGGCGTCGCCACAGGGGGGCACAATACCGAAACAAATTGGCGCGCATTTCAGCGCCATCGTTTCGTGGCCATGAACAACGGTTCGCAGGTCGGGCGATCTCCCAGGGAGACCACCAGCAACTTTATTCCACCTGCCCCTAGCTACCGCATTGGCGCGCAGAGGGACCAGAGGCTCGGCGAATGGATCTCGTCATGGGCAGACGTCGGATTCGTCGACCTCATGTGCAGCGAGGGAGAGCCCGGCCGTGAAGGCTACTGCAACTACACGGACCCGTATTTTTCCATCGCATTCAGCCTCACCATGGCTCAGCAGTTCCAGTATAAATATCTGCCGGATATTGACGGGAACAGTTTCAGCGGGCGCTATCTCGGGTTCCTCCGGTCAACGAGCCTTCCTATCAAGGCAACCCTCTGGCGCGAGTGGCACGACGCGCGGCTCGTTGCATGGAAGCACTTTGTGCCCATGGATAGCCGGTTCGGCGACTGGTTTGGCATCATGGAGTACTTCCTCGGCTACGCTGACAAGAAGAAGGCGCATGACGAGGTGGCCCAGAGGATTGCCGAGGCGGGAAGGGACTGGGCGGATAAAGTGCTCAGGAAAGAGGACATGCAGGTCTATGTTTTGAGGCTGCTTTTGGAGTATGCTCGGATCATGGATGACAATCGCGACAAGTTGGGCTGGGTTGATGATTTGCTGGAGGCGGAGGCCGAGAAGGAGAGGTTGAGGGGTATGAAAAATGACGACGGTCCGTAACTTCTTTCATTAGCTGATTGTTTGACTGGTATGTGGGTATATTGGGATGAAGAGTCACCTGAGCGTCTTCAAAATTGTGTTTGTAGGAAAATGAGCTCTAGATAGACTAGAGGATTGAGGCTAGGTAGATAGTTGCTCAAAGCAAAGAAATGGTGCCGCTTATCTCTGCTTGAGAAATGAATCAATATTACAAAAATATGATCTGTTCAGCTGTTGAGGCTTTTCAGGGGATTTTTGATGTGGGGTTTAGATTATTACAGGCTGGTTATCTGAGACGAATCTGGGCACACGAAATTTCTCTTTTCGTTCGCAATCCTGAGCTAGGGTGAGCTGGGGTGAGCTGTGGCTGATTTGTCCTGAGCTCTTCCCGATTCTTCCCTGAGCTGGGGTGATCCCGTACACCGCCGCCGCACAGCCCCAGAGGTCCCTTTTCAGTCCTCCGGGCTAAACTTTCCCTATCGATGGAAAGCAGACGACGCGTAATCTGTAAGGATAGCTCCCAGGCAATAATTCCAATCACGACGTATACGCGTACGGGGTGTACATGTGTGAGACTAGGGCCGGAAGCCCTATTGTCAAGCTGAGCAACCTATGCCTTAATCGTGTAGAGGCCCCCAAGAAAAGAACTACAAACCTGCACTTAGAGAGTTCCTCCAGGCTTCCTTTGGCGGGCCGCTTGCCGGACCGGTCCCTCCTGTTCCCCGTTTCTCAGGCGCATTGCAGTCCCTTAAGGATCCTTTCAAAACTGACCTCTGGTAGTTCCTCCAGGCACACTGATTTCGGCCCCTACTGTAAAGACGTCTCGCGGGTGCGAGGTACCTTGGCGTATGGATAGACCCGGAGCTTAAGCTCAAAACACACGCTCAGAAGGTGGCACAACGAGGACAGAGACTGGCCAACTGCATGAGGAAGGAAACGGGCCTGCTACCGCCCCAAGTGTGGATAGAGGCGGACCGGTATAGGGCCTCTGCGAGATAGAAGACCCTGGACCTGGGTAACCCAGTAGTAAGCCGGATGATGGCCAACAAGCCAAGGTCGGAGAGATATAACCCACCAGCACCCACCAGACTACAAAGGGTCGCAGCACTTACACCGGACCCGCCAAGGCCGTTACCCCTACGGGAACCCACATTCAAAAGGGAGCACCGCGGGAATAAAGAGTCAGAAGGAATAACCCACCTGAGGGAGATCCAGATCGTGCCGTCTAACACAAAACTCATATATACAGACGGATCTAAACAAGGTCCGGCACTGGGCTGGGCAATGGTCGAGCGACCTCCCTGGGGCAACGCGCTCGTCGCCGTTGAAACAGGACACTTACGTGAAGCCGAGGTGTACGACGCTGAAGTCAAGGCCATACACGCAGCAGTCAAGCGGGCCGCCAGGAGGAGGCCGTCGCCGACCAGGATCTACTCGGATAACCAAACAGCCGTAGACTCCCGCAAGTACAATGCAGCACCTAGCTCACAAGCAGAGGCACTGGAGGTACGACGCATCTTATTAAGAAGACCGAACATCACCCTAAAATGGTCCCTGGGGCATCAGGGCATCCGGGGCAACGGGGAAGCAGATCTGCTGGCCAAAAGAGCCGCAGCGGCGCCAGGGAAAAGGAGTACGGAGTACACCCCTACGGTCGCCAGGGTCAAGGCCCTGGCCAAGGAGAAGAGACACAAGGCTATACAGCAGTGGTGGGAGGACAACGCACCCGCGAGCTACAGGCGGCTAGAACTGGGGCCGTACCCGGATACGGTGGGCCTCACAAGACCGCAAATAGCGGCCCTCGTGGCATACAGGACAGGGCACGGGAACTTTGCCTCTTACTACAGGAGGTTTAACATCAACAGGGAAGATCCAAGATGTAGGTGCGGAAGGGTGTCAGAACCAATACACCTGACGCTATGCTGCCTTACGTGGAAAGGCGCAAGGAGGATTAAGGACAGGCACAAGATTGCAACCGAGGAAGCGCTCTACAAATTTGTTGTGGGCAAGGGAGCTAAGGAGTGGTTCTGTATTCTGGCAGCTTAGTTTTTCCCTTTTCTTTTTTGGCGGTATCAGGAGCGACGGAACAAGAGGACTTGGAGGAAGCGGACACCCTGACTAGTGGGGGAGCAAGACTGCGAATGCGGTAAGGTAGTGGGGATATTCCTCCTCCGCCGAAGGCGGGGAGTACCAGCTCTAGAAATCGAATCGAAGCTTATTAATGACGCGTCCTAACACATCTCAACAGAAACCACCTGTCACGGTCCAAGAGGCGACCGCCTCCAACCTGACGCATCCATCGGATCCCAGGGACAGCCGAACCAATAAGCGCAAGATAAAAGAATTGGACAACGAACCAATCAGGAGATACTCTGCGGGGACATGAGTGCTTCGTGACAGAGCGGCCGCTCTGTCACCGAGCAGGGGCAGCATCACAGAGCACACCTCTATACAGAGTCACCGCATAGCATCAGAATAGTTTCCTTTGTTACGGCAGTAATGATGATAACACTGCTTTGGAGTATCTCTTGACTAGTCACGATCTCCGTGACCAACATCACACTTTGTTGTATCCATCGCACTCAACTTCTGTTGGCACGCACCTCTCTTCCGCCTTATACAGTCTTGAACTCTGTTTCTTCAGGGTTCGGGTTGCATAGGTCGTCACATTAAGATTAAGGGTACAGGAGCCAAGTGCTGATGTTCTCGTGAGGAAACGCGGTAAGGGTGTGCCTGCTGCAATCAAGCCGATGACGTTCTGGGTCGGAGCGGGGCTCTCAAAGCCACTCGACATGGCCACCAGGGAACCTGCGGTGTTTGTTTGCGATTTGCATCAAGAGAGCATGCGCTACTCTGTAAAATATTATTCCGTTGGTGGGATGATGAGGCAATGACGAATTTAGGCAGCGGTAGCGATTGGCACCCGCTGCATTCAGGTTAACACCCCTTATTTAACGTTTTATCCAGTCCGGATCAGTGAGAGCCACATCAGCACCTCGTTCCCGACCTCACTCTTAACGTTTCCATTCCCTGCGTACTTTTCCACGAAAAAAATGGATACATTTGACAAAAACACAATCGCTCTCAGAGTGAAGCATCTCCTATCCAGACCCTTTGACAACTCAGGCTTGGCATGGAGCCGCTATCCTCTCCCGCTATTTGCCCCACGATAAGCTGTCCATATTGTCGCGAATTACCACTGCACTAAAAAGCAGGGAACGTTCAATTGCTCTGACAAGCGGTAATCGCTGTTTATCTGACACATATCCCGGCAATGGCGCGACGCAGCGGAGCGGCGCATCTTTTCCAACGTCGAGCTCCTTCATCTGTCTACGGCCGAGTTCGGGTACGCACTCTCTACGCCGCGGCAGAGAGCTTACCTACAGTGGCTACTTTTTACGCCCTGTCTGTCTCACCTCTCGGTAGACCAAGATGATCACGAGAAGAATGTCGCCACTCTCAGTCATGCCATCTAGGTCTGTTCAACATATTATATACCTGGGAGCACCCCGACCTGGGACTGACCGGCGTGCACTTTACACTGAACACTGAACGAACGGCTACTGCACCCACTCCTAGCGCTTATGTGAACAGATATCTCACGTTCCCCGCCAGTCAGAGTCTACCGCCGTCAGGTGCATTACACACTTCAACTTCACCGAAAACCGCACAATCAGCTACCCAAATCTTCATCCCAGCGCCGTCTGCCAAATCCTCTCCTCGCTGCCGAACTTCCAGTCGTTGGCCTCGAGTCTCACGCAGCCAAGCAGGCGGGTGTGTCCCTTGAGGCAAAAAACACCGCGTCTCTCTCGTCGAAGGTCTCCGCTCCCTCCCACTTCCTAACCTGCGGAGCTTGCATCTATCGCTAGGCGACCACGACCCCAAGAACCACAGCTTCGCGGGTTGCAAACACGAAATCATCGAGACCTCGCCGAGTCACGTCGACCCCCGAGCGATGCCCTGCGCACCTTCACCCAGTCGTGCCCGCTGCTCAAGGAGGTCGTTCTCTCCGACGGCATATTCTCTTCTGCTCTGTTTAGCGATCCGTGCATGGTCGCCCATGGGGTATGGCCTTCACTGGAGTCCTTGACACTCACCATGTGCGGGAACCTCCTAGTCCCAAGCGGCGCCTGGTACTTCACTGGTGAAGAGGTGCAACCAGAACCGCCAGTGCCTTCACACAGGAAAGGCTACAAGTTCGCGAACGCTGATGCGCCCTATTGGGCACGTATCGCTCAGTGCTACTTCTCTGATACGACTCATTGCCTCGATGGCAGGGAATCAGATCTCGGCTGGAACTCCGGTGACCTTGTGGAGGAGCTTGACAGATTTACGGCCCGTGTTGGACGAAAAGAGAGAGAGGGAGACTGGCATTGGGGCAATTACTGACCGTCATCGGCAGTGCAAAGTTCGGCTTGGCCAGGGGACTGAGTGGGGGATCCCTGACGAGGGGGCTACTCTCTGTGGAGAGTGGGTGGGTGACAAGGGGGCAATAAAGGACCAGAGATGGCTCGGACGGGGATACGACTCTTGAATTGATGCATACTGAAGCCAAATACTGTGTGTAAAACTGAAGATACTACGCTGATCGAGCACACGGGCAGCTACGCCCCTCACTCCCACACCAACTCGAAATACGACTCCAAACCCACGCCTGTATCGAAACCCGTACGACCAACCTCCCTGTCCGTTCTCTTGAGATGCCAAGGACATTCGCTCGTGGCCAGCGGTATGCTTCCGAATTCACCCCCCCTCACCTGGACGGTGAGAAGGTACCCTCTATCCGGCCGCCACCACTTCATGCACCACCCTTCGTCGCCGTAGGGGCTAGCGAGAAAAGAGGGCTTGCTGCAAAACCAAATGAAGGGTATGTTGTCTGGGAAAAACGGGACTCGAGGCACAACGTTCGTTTCATCGACCCAGAAATGAAAGACCTGGATGGGCTGGTCCGAATTGTTCACGAACCAGATATTTCGGACGTATCGGTCTTGCCCGGGGGCCTGGGCATGGGTGCCGTTGGTGCCGTGCTGCCATTGATGGCTGTGTTTTCCGTCTCAACACCGGGCTCTGGCTATTTCTTGCACACTGTCACGGGCGCTCCTGGTGGCGCAAGCACGGTCTCGGGGTGCTTGTTGCTGTTAAATGTGATGTGATGCCAGTAGAATACGTGCTCGTGTCAGCTGCGTACTGGGGGGGTACTCGTAAAAGTCGCCTCTCGCGCGTTGGGACATGCTGTGCGTGTAGCTGGTTAGAGACATGGTCTTGGTGGTCGGCGTATCTTGGGGTTGGTGGACGATGGGGTTCTTACTTGGCGGTCTGGGGTGGGACGGAGGGTGCCCAATAGCTGCTCGTTGCGGTTGGATCCGAATAGATAGAATTGTTTGGGGGTGGTTTGTTCGGCGTCTGTTGCGTTGTTGGTGTGTTGGTTGCGTGGGCCGATCCGTGGGCAATGGAATGCTGCAAGCGATTGTAGTTGCCGGAGGAGGGTTCATGATTGTCTTCGCCATTGCAAGATGTCATTTTAGCGGGCCGGATCGAACAGAAGGAGCGTGCGGCAGGTGTTGTTGCTTGTTGAGGGAGGCGCAGTGCAGAGGACCCGATTCTTTGGAAACTGCTTCCTTGATGAGGTCCGGGGTCGTCGAATCTGGGTTATCTTGGAGGTTGACGGAGGAAGAACCGGAAGGTGGGGAGGGATCAGGAGGTCTGTCCTTCTGTTGGAAGTTTCCATGGCTGGTGATGTCGCCTCTTCGGGTCTCGGTCCAACTTACAGTTCAGCCTCCAAGCCGAAACAAGCGCCACCGACGATTTGAGTCTGAATGTTGTTATTTTGCCCCTTTTTGGATGCCAACCCCTACTTGTAGAGGCCACCGCGGGGCTTTTCGATTCCGTCAACGTATGGTGCCTATTGGGTTCCATTTAATACCGTCTTTGCCCAGATGAAGATACTCAGGCGGCAGATAGTTGTCCCTCGTGCTGAGTTCAGAAGAGGACAGAACTTGAAGCGAGTTCGCGTCGTGAGGTGTATCGCCTGCTCGAACCGGGGATTCGTCAACCCGCTGCAAAATACCATGCTCAACAGGTATATCATTGTCGTCACTCTTCGGGCCGGCAACGGCGAGCAGGTGCTCATGCATTGGCAACCAGGGTCCTCCGGGGCCGTCAACACCTGCATACGAGACTGACGAGCCCGAGCTAGCATCAGTACCGCGTCCCATCGTGTCTAGCATCTTAAACCCCTCTGGCCGCACAAGAGGCTGTGGCTTCATGAGGGCGGATGCACCAGTACTCCTCCCCATGGAGCTCTGTTGTGATGAGGACGAGCTGGCCCCAAGGTGTGCAGAATGCAGAACGTTCCCATACCCAATCGGTGGGCCCAAAATATTGGATGAACCGCTGCTGGAATTGCTTGCTCTCCCGCTGTGGTTCGCTCTCAGCAAGCGGTGTGGCGCGAAGGCCGAGACTGGTGCGGCAGCGTGGGTCTCTCCTGCATGAGAATCGTGCGAGCTTTCTTTGCTTCCAGTGGATGCGTGGTCAGTCATTCCTGGACTGGCTCTTCCCCCGAGCTCGATGAGCTGAGGCGACAAGCTTTGAATGATCTGGCCATCGTTTTCTCTCGGTCGATTGGTGTGGTTATCGATCATGGTGAGAATTCCCGACAACGATTCGGATTCTCTAGGAGGGTAAGAAAAGCGTGAGAATTCGCCACTCTTAAGCATCGAGTGGCTCAGCTGGCCCGGTTCTATTATTGGTTTCGAGGCATGGGAGGAGCGGGCTGGGATTTCCCAAAACCTCCATGAGTCGTATTCAATTCCCAGGTTCGGGAGCGTGGTCCCTGTTGGTGTCTGTGTGCTCTTTGAGGGCACTGTCCAGTCATGATCAAAATCACGAGGTAAGCCTGGGTCATTGTTGTTGGCATCGGTTGTAGCTGTTGTTGCATCGGATATTGTGCTCCGGGTACCCGAGTCTCGGGAAACCAACGCGGAGACACCAAAATAATCCGCTCCTTCTGTACTCCCTGAAGTACTCGACTCCGGGATGGTGGGTAGCGTCCATGCGTTGGAAAAATGGTCATTGGAGTCTCGTCGGCGCTGAATTCCATTCCTTCCGTCAGAGACAGTCCACATCTGGTTGAACTCCGCGGATCTGGAATCATCACTCCCGTGTTCCATGACGCTCAATTTCCCTTGGAGTCCCTTTTGGATAGGTGCTGCGGGACTGTGTAATTGCGGTGCTGGCTGCTGGCTCGTTCAGCGGATCATGGATTGTGGCAACAACGACAGTTGAGATCCCCTCCACTGAATAGGGGCAGTTCCCGCTCAGGAGAGTCGGCTGAGGTGGCCTAGACTTGTCGAAACCGCGATGTCGGAAAGTTTTTCTGTGGGCTGTGACATGCTGGGCAGTGATTGGTTCCCCCAGATGGGTAGCGCAAGGTTGTCCTGCAGGCAGCCTGCCCAGATGCGTCAGGCAGATTTCCAGAGCCTGACCCCCAACCGAAGTACACACCATACCTCAAAAATTCTCATCTGTTCATCTTTTGAGTTGTGAGCAACCTTCAACCAAAACAATCTAGGTACCTTAGTAATGGCAACACCGTGCACCAGCGAAGCGCAAATTCCATCGCAGTTTCTCGAAGCGACACCCAGCTTGACTCACCAATGGGAACTGGATGCGGCGTGCTTTGATCCCGAAATGTGAGGAGACAACTTCACCATCGCCCTCGAGACGCCATTCCATGCACAGCTCATACCTGCCCGGACTGCTAACTGAATGAGAACCACGTAGTGATGACGAAGTCGACGTGGGGGATGCTATTCGGAACCTTGAAAAGGAACAACTCGCTCGCAGCACGTCACTTTACATGCTGTGTGCTGTACCGTGTGATGTGAACGCGGAACCACGTCGTTTCAGTAAGAACAGACTTAAAAGCACTTGCTTTCTACAGCCTGATAATAACGGAGCTCACATGGACAGGCGCACAAGATTCAACGCTTGGCGACAATCAGGCCGTTGCATGGCTGTCGGCGACTCAGGTATGCCAATCTCCAGCCAACTGGCCCCTTCTGCTCGCTGACAAGGGTTCAAGAAGAGGAATCCTGATGGCATCGAACTTTTGTGAGTACCTAAACACAGGCAGGGGTCAAGCAATATTTTTTTTTTCTGACAAGCTGGTCAGCGCGCTGTCTCGTCTCAGTTCGGGAGCTCGGGGGGTAACTAGCGCATCTATTGACGGGCACAGAGAATCCCAACGACTACAGATCACGTCAAAAACCTTCAACTGCCTAGTTTCTGCCTTGGGTGTCCCCGTTGCCTTCGTCGCGGCAATCTCACGGCCTTACTTGGTCTGCGGCACGGGTCTCCGCCAGGGGTTGCCAGGCGGTGCTTGGGACTACTGGTCGCTACTACCCGTCCGAGTGGCCCTGACGTGCAACATCGAAGCGAAAGATCATGCGAAATCCCGTGCCGGAGGCAACCAAATGGACCCATTTCATTACATTCATCTCTCGGGCACACGGGCCGACATTCGTGGATCTCAGATAGGCTTATTCGTCCGCGGAAACGAGGGTAATGATGGTCGGGGTATGAAGATCATTGTGGTCAACCTCTTGGACCGTCGACTCCAAAGTTTTATTGAGGGACCGCTGCTCCGTTTACGGAGATCGGTTGAGCGAACACTAGCCGCTGGCCGAATCATCACCCCACGCCTGGTCTTCTTAGTCTATGTGTCGAGTGTTTTGCGATGGTGGAACGCAGCACTGCTATCGTTCAATCAGCAGCTGGTCATCCACGTAAGTTCTTCCGATATTTCCCAGCACGCTGAACTCGGCTCATATAATATATGATCATTCTAAACAAGAAAAAACCGCAACCTTCAGGAAAAGCATCTTCAGAGGGAGATAGCCGACGAGACTTCAGCGTTCTCGGAAGTCAGCAAGGACATCAACACCGCTCTGCATACGATGGCTGCTCACCTTCATCGTTACAAATCAGAACTGCAGCGTATTGACCTGATTCTGACTGAACTCCTGTCCTTTCAGTTCGACACACAGCAGGCCGCATCTGATAACCACGTCCAGCATGTGGCTATCACAGAAGCTGACAAGCTCAAGACAGAGCGACTGCTATCCCAGCTCCATGCTATGGTTATATTTGTGACCGAAATGGAAAGGAAGATTCAGAACATTCTGGCTCTTGTAAATGATCCTGCCTTGCGCATATTTAACTCTGATCTCACCTTATTTCCAGCTCTTCAATCAAATCCAAGTCACGAACGACAAGACTCTCCAGGCGATTCTTCGGGCAGCTCAAGCGGATGCAAAGCTTTCCCAAAGAATAGCTCAACAGTCTCATGATCTCACAGTCAGGATGAGGGATGACAGTATTGCCATGAAGACGGTAAGGACAATACGGAGCGGGCTTCAAAAGCCGGCCGGTCCCAACTAACACTCTTTGCAGATCGCAGTTCTTACCATGACGTTCCTTCCCGCAACCTCTTTTGCGGTAAGACGGAAGATTTCATGGCAGACTCACAGGAACACTACATCATTACCTACCCAATCCGTTGCTAATACAGGCGTCAGGCTATTCTCTCAATGCCGTTCTTCACTCAATCCACATATCTGACATTGCCCTCGACCGCCTGGATCTGGGCTATATTGACCTCCGCCTTCACTACTGTCGCATTCCTCGTTTTCCGGCATGTTACTAAGCAGCAGAGGGCTTGGGCGGATGCAGACGAGAGCGGAGATCAAGTTGGTAGTCGTCCTGATGGTCAAAGCAATGGACAGGCGACGAACGAGGCGAGTGGAGTCTAAAACTCGGCCGGGGACAACGGGCATTGTAAAACCGTACGAAAGAAATGTATTGAATTTGTCTCCCTGGTCCCTTACCACTGCCGACTCGAATTTGTTCAATCGTGTAACTATCTAGTTATTATGTGCCGGAAATCTTATCACGGACCTCACTACGCCGTCATAGGCCATATCTAGCCATCTTTATGCCCTCACCTGTGTTACAAAACGGGAGATAGCGAGATGAGATGTAGAAATATGCTGAGATCTACAAAAAGAAGGCACGGGGAAAAAGAAAACGGGAAACGGGAAACTCATGGTCAAGCTGAAGCCAGACCTTCAACCTGCATTCTCTCCCATAGGCTCTCCACATCCTCTTCAACAACGACCTCTGGATGGAAGAGTAATCCATCCAGATCCCCTGCCTGAATGACCGACTCGAATTCATGCCATGCTTCGAGTTTGCCAGATCCGGATTTGACCTCTCGGAACAAGGCATGGAGGAACAAGGCAATCGCAGCCCCCGGCCAGCTGAAAGCCGGATCCTCCAGCTCCCTGAGCTCCTCGTCGGCGCGACGCAACATATTGTAGCTCTCTCTGCTGAGCAGCGGAGTGAATCGCAGGGATGACACAGACACAGTTTTGACGGGCTTCCGACCGAGCGTTCTGGATCCGGGAAGATGTTCCCGGCCGTGATGATGGCTGTGATCACCTAAACTGGCCGCGGCAAACCCATTCCGCGGGACAGTCAGAGATCTGATATGCGCTGTAGTTGCGGGCTGCCATAGAATACCCTCCAAAAGACGCAACGCGTTGCGCCGCCGACCGACTTGCTCGACGCCGCAGACTGACTTCTCCAGCTCCTCGCACAGCAGGAGCAGGACGCGGCAGAAGATGGCGCGCTGCCGCTGCTTCGCGTCGATGGTGCCGTCCAGCGCCGCGGCGCGTAACATGGCTACAAACCCCGGCAGGGGATATCGCAGCAGTGGGCCGACAGCGGCGAGGGCGCGGCCAGTGGCTGATGGGTTTCGCCGTGTACTAATAGTACCAGCAGCCATAGTAGCAGTAGTTGCATCCCCAAAGGCAGACGATGATGCAGGCTCCTCGTTCGCGAGGTCAAGGCTCTCAAAAGCGCTAGCCAGCACCGTGCCGAGAGGCCAGGTGCCCAGCGGCGGAACGGACTCGGAGGGGGTTTCGGCATGAGACTGTGAGAACGACTCGCTCAGCTCTCTCGGTACTGGCACAGCGTGCATGAGATCACGGACAGTCCACTCAATTGCGTTGCGGTATGTGTTATTCTGGACGACGGCAGTACCGGCCGCCCGAAGGTCAGAATCAGAAATAGAAAGACGGGACGTATTATCCAGTGATAGTCGTGCCCGCTTACGGTCAGGAGCGCCAGGGTGGTGTGGCGGTCCTGCCATGTTTCCGGACAGGAGCAGGACCGAGAGGAAGACCTGTGGCAGACAAGTGTCGGAAAAGCGGCCCTCGAAGGCGGTATCGAGAATCGCATGGATAGCCTGGCGGTTTTCAGCGTAGCGTACGAGTGGCAAGGCGGCGGTAACGTCGTGTGCGTGGGCACCGTCGCGCGAGTAGAGAACGGAGCAAGGATCGCAGGCGAGCGCCGGGCAGAAGGGTGCGGCGCTGGGTGGTGCTCGAGGCGGAGTCGCTGTGGATGGTAGTGACACGGTGGAAAAGAATGAGCCACGCCTGGGGAGCGCCGGACCCCCAGGCAGTACGCCCGATGTCTCGGCAAAGTGGCCCATGGCGAGAGGAAACGCAAGATGAGTGCGGCTGCCGGGCAGTGGGAAGTTTCGGGTCCTGCCGCCATTCGGAGGAAGCACGACGGGGCGGAACAACCAGGCGAGCGTGATGTCTGAAGCGCCGCATATCGGGCAGGTGCCCTTGAAGGATCCCGTGTTTTCTCGGACACCTGTGGTGAACAACAGCCCCTTCAGGGACGGATTGGTAATATCCTTCCACAAAGCACTCCAGCCATCAGCAGCCGGTAGGTCCGAGGGCGTCTCCAGCTGACCCACGCTCTGTCTTCTCTCCCTGCGTCGGTTCAAGGCACTGGAGGATTCAGCCGGGGCCGAAAGGCTTATTATAGCACCACAGCTCACTTTGTTCCTGTGCTCCGCCCGTTCTGCTTTTTGCCTTAGAATCCCAAGAAACCGCTTCATGTTATCCAAGTGCGCTGCCTGAAGTCGTCCTTGAAGCGGAGCTGGAAGTTGCTGTTCGTGCCTCATCAAAGCGAGGAGCTCTTTAAACAGAGCTTCAGCCTGGGCGTTAAAGTCGACCCTCGGCATGTGGAGGGGATCACCGGGCTCGATTGCTTGTTGATAGATCCAAGTTTGAAAGCGATCCTGCTGGTCACGAGATTGCGAAGTCCTCAATAGGGTGGCCATGTTATCCTCGTTGTCGAAAAGCTGCTGGACCTCATCTTCACTCAGCCTATTGGCGAAGAGGTCTTCTAAATCAATGACTATGGAGTTTTGCAAGGCTAACTGAGTGGGACTGAGTTTCTTCGGCGGCGGCAGGGAAACAGCGGCAAAATCGGAGGCCAGGATTCGCGGCTGAGACTCCCAGCGTGATGAAGCGTCGAGAATCGGCGGCTCAGTTCCCTTCAACAGAGCATTAAAGGAGCCCTTGGTTTGCAGGATGCGAAGGTCGCCGTTGGTTTCGTTACAGAACAAGAATGCGCAGTCCGGCACCGCGGCGAAGACGCTGATCCCGACGGAGATATCGCAGTTTCCCGGACCGACCGAAGGGTTTCCGAATATGACGATGACGCAGCTGATACCGTGGATGCCCTCCATTGCGATGTCGTGGGCAAACTTTACCCTAGCCTCTTTTTGAATAAGCCCGTCGGTCATGAGAAACCAGAGGGACGATTCCGCCAGCGCGGACTTGTGGGCGTCGCTTGTGAGAATAGCGGCTGGGTCTGTGCCGCCTTTATCTTCTAACAAGCTGAGCTGTGTTAGGCTGCGGATAGTATGTGGCTCATGGTCCCAAGGAAGTACTTTGACGTCGAGTCGAGATCGCGGTGACAGCTGGCTAGACACGCTCCGGATGAAGCCCTTCTCAGCCGTGAGGGTTGGGCCGTAGGTGCTCCCAGATATATCGACAGCGAAGGAAACCTTTGCATTCCGGAATTCGATGGGGTGATTGTCGGTCGCCATTGCCGTGGATGTCGGTTTTCAAATTTCCTTGTTGCGCTCGATTGAGCCAGTGCAAGGCTCCGCTCCGTAATTGGGCAATGCTAATAGGCTGAGGGCAGGAAGTCACGGTGATGCTCGGTAAAAAGAGACGGAGCTTGGGCAAGACCTTGCGGGCATCGGCGAGGTACCTTCCAAGTCTGAAGATGGAATTTATTCGAGAGTGCCATGGAGCATTTGGGCTGCAAAATCTGCCTTGGGCTTTTGGGTGCCTCACCGCCTTGTGGGTGCCTTCCCTTCGTGGTGTTACACAGCGGCCAGCAAAACGATCTAGCGGCCCACCCTACATGATGACTCGGGGCGCGCACCAGCTGCAAAAATTTTACTTTGGAGATACTTCGGGCTGGGAAATCCGCTCGCGGGCCTCGACAACTCCAGCTACCTGGGCCCATTCGCGATTGCGGCAATCAGTGTGATCAAGAACGGTCCGGCGGTGGCCTCAAAGGGCTTTCAGGCGAGTCACCATCCAACATGCTCACGTCCCCCGGGCTCCACAACAATGGCCAAGAATTGGGGTTTCCGCTGGTCAAGACCCGGTTTTCGTCCATTGGACAACGCGCCGAGCCCTTGGCCGTCATCGCCTGAGCCGCTACTTCAGACACCTGGGTCGCGGCTGAAGGCGGGCAAGCATCCATAACGAATGGATTGTGATGACGCGTAGTGCGGGGTTACCAGAGACTAATGCCTCTCTTATCTCTTATCATTGCCGCGCCGGGAAAAAACTTTCTCTAGGCTAGCAAAGTTGCTCGCCATCTCCACGGCCATTATGTTTACAGAGTCCATCATGCGCGACGTGACAAAGGCCCGGACCCAGACCTTTTGCGACCACCTCCGCCACCAGCTGCTCTGCAAGATTACCGACAATCGCCTGCACCCCCGATGCCTAGTTTGCGCTACCTCCTCGATCCTCAAGACGGCTCGTCAAGGGAAGTAAACAGAGGGGTGTACCCTAACCCTGACATGCTCGCCATTTCTAGGGGGAGCCACAAAGCTCACTCGAAGTCCGTACGCACCCTTAGGAGGACGTGCCGACCAAAACTTGGCACAATGGATGAGAACTAGGCCTCATCGACGGCGTCGCGCGCGGCTGATCAACGCGCTCGAGCCGGTGACGGCAGGGACATCATGCGCCTGCCTGAGTCGGAGCTACAGCGCAACTTCCCGTCACGGTACCATCCGTTGTCTTAGAAGTCAATTTTTTCCCTCTGCGCCTTCACTAGACTGGCGTGATCAAATCGCCGCGTGCAAAATGGCTGCACCCTGCATTTGTTAGCTATCGCGACTGACTCCTCACTAGTGCGTAATTCGTAGTCCACGCCGACCGACCTTGTGTCCAAGAGCCCTCGACGAGCCCCCGACACAGCACCCGATCCTCCGCGTACCCTGGCTGCATCCCCCGGCGTACTAAGGTGCCGGGGCCTCGGCTCTTAAAGACCAGAACTTGGCACAGGGGACGAGGACCGGGTCTCCAGGCCAGCTTGGCGCAAACGACCGCCTCCCCGCCCTCTTCGTCACGACCGAGGCACTAAAACGGGCCCTGTTACTGATACTATCCTCTGCGAGCCCCGCTCGCCTGCGTATACCCGTTATCCGGCCCATCGAGGTGGACTTAGACGCGCTACGTATCTTGCTACGCCGCGATACCGACGCCGACGCCGATAGCCTCGTAAGGCGTCCCGTACGGCGCCGACCCCCATCCCAGCGGCGCCCGTCGTCGAGAAACACTTGACGGTGCTCCGCGTAGCTCGATGTGTTTTTCAAGACAACGACGGAGAGAGTGTGTGTCTTGCCGTTGACGTTGACGACAGCCTAGCTGACAGTTCTGTTGTGCTGCACTCAGATCTCTCCGGCGCGACTCTGATTTTGAGGCCAAACATGAGTTCCACGGCTTTGGGTAAACTTCAAGAGGAAGGTGAGAAGCTTATGTGACTTGTCAAAACAAACTTTCTGTTATTCTTTACCAGGCAAGTGAGCCGGAACTTGTCCAAACAGCCAAAAAAATGTCAGGGAGCGCGGCAACAGTGACTCTCGCGCTCGAAGCAATAGTAGGGGCCGAGAAGGTGACGAAGCTGGAGCCTAGCCTGGACACCGAGAACTGAGAGGCCGCCGGAGGCCGCTCTCGATAGTTACAGGTGATTTTGCCTGTTGCTTTAACCTAAAGTTGCCCTCAGCGGAGTTCTAGAAATTCAAATTGCAACTTCTGCGAGGGAATGGTATTGAGCTACCTGCGTCCCCAAACTGGGACCACAAGCGCCCCCCCTTCATCTCTTACCTTTCCCC
The DNA here is from genome assembly GCA_033439775.1 of Podospora didyma. NCBI lineage: Eukaryota > Fungi > Ascomycota > Sordariomycetes > Sordariales > Podosporaceae > Podospora > Podospora didyma. The sequence goes on from JAULSW010000004.1 coordinate 1,617,282, forward strand.
CGGAATGGAATGTTTCCTAGTTCTTTCTTCCTGTCGAGGTTGATCTGGATCTGACGCAAAAGTTGCTCGCCGGCGATAACCACACTGTCAGAAATGTCAAGCCCTCATCCTCGGTATTGAAGTCGGGAAGTCCATCTTACGGCTTATAAATAAGCTCGTGATGCATCTTGACCAAGGCATGCATCAGCAATAACATGAGCTGAACCTCAATCGTTTTCCCTCTAACCGCCAATTCAGGGCCGATATCATCAGACTTCAATTAGACCCGACAGTAGCGAGCAAATTATCCCGGAAATCTGCTTCTGCGCCCAGAGATGTCAGTTTCTGCAGCGGAACCGCGGTGAAGGCGTGCAAAGCGCTTGGGGTCCAAGGCTGGGTCGGGCCAGTCGTATGGTTCTTTTAACCAATCGAAGTATATTCGGATGAGTTTTTCGACTCTGGAAAGTCGCCGGGTAGGTCGTGCATGCCGGCCTCAATTTCTTCGGCACACGAATAAGGTGTACCTCACTCCTTCTGACGACGGATGATCGTCCGTCTTGCCGAGGTCGGCGCCTTTGCTTTTCCACCTTCGTGGCCTTCACTTCCGCGGTCGAAAGCTCCTGCTTAATGTTTTCAGCACGTAATTCAGTCTGGAGTTTTTCGCTGGCACGAACCGTCAATCGCGCATAAGCCAGGTACCTTGAGCTTCCGTACTCGGCCAGGAACTCGTCGATAATTGGGCCGTCTGAGTTAGGTTGGTCAATCAGAAGGTTACGACCATCCGGGGGGCGCTCCAGGAGAGCAGCCAGCCCCCCCATCTTGTTCCTGCATTATCTCGTAATGCTGAGATCTGAAGCTGTCCCGGTATTCTTCATCCATGATATTCTTAACTCTCCGAATGTAGCTGGGAATTTTTCGTGATCATTGGCGCGTGGGCGTCGCCGAGTTGGCTAAGTGAGCAAAGAAGGCCGTAACTGAGTGGAGGAAGAAGTTGGCGCCGAGAACTGGAGATTGGTCGGGCTTCTGGATCAACTTTATCTGCATAGGCAAGTGCGAGGGGGTGAGAGCACGGAAGTAGGGTGCGCATGGTTGTTGGGTGAAGGGGTCTACATGTACATACTTGGGACAGTACAAGCTTGGAAAGCACAGTGGAAGTAGAGAATATTTGGAACGTGCTCAGAGGTTGTTTGAGAGGAAAGGAAGGCAATTCCCGATACCAGGTGGGTAGAGCAAACCGACTGTGCACTATCCCAGGGCATGTACTGGTATATTCTGGGGCATCCCGCTGTGTACTGGTATACTGCGGGATCCCCTATAGGTGCTGGTATATTATGTAACCTCCCAAATTTTGAGCTGGAAGAAGATGTACCATCCCGAATTCCGAGTTGGGATGTCATGTACTATCCCAAATATTAAGCTGGGATATTTTGTACCATCCCGTGGCATGTACTGGTATATTCTGAGGCCAAAACTTGGGACTGCGCGGCCCAGGATTCGGGCCCATTAGGGCAATATCGCGCTTTAGCAGTTACAGCGGTCCCAAATTTGGGCCTTGCCCGATATCCAAAATTTTAGTATTAATCACATAAATATCCTGTACTTTATTCCTGGACATCATTGGAAAACTTTTAATTTGTTTAATTTCGTAGCTAACTAAGAGGATGCATGCCTGTAACACCCAAGGTCTGGTACCTAGAGACGCCGGTGCGGAGACGCCGGCACGGAGGCGCATGTGCGCCGGTTCTGGAGCCAGCGCGGGGATGCCGATGCGGGATGCCGATCCCACACCTGTGTTCAGAGCAAGTATAATACCATACCCCTGGCCACACTAGAGGTCGGGAAAAGCAGGCCTCAATTGATCACTTACCATACCCCTAACTATCGTTCCGCTACTTGCAGTGCTCAACCCTCAATTAACCAACGTACCCACGTTACATTTCAGCCCGCTCGATAAAGGCATCTGCTGAATTAGACGTCTTTAATTCCAATTCCATTCTGTATCTTAGCGTTTTATCAAGGGCGATGATGAATTCAAGGTGTTGAACAACGGAAGAAAGCAAAGATGCAAAAGTTAAAAGGCAGAGGCTAAATCCCCTAGTGTCAGGTAGGCAACACGAAAAAATACAAGAGGTAAAGGCGAGGCTGTTCATTTTTAAAATAAGGACCAATTCTGGGCTCACTCGGCTAGAGTTGAAACAGTTCAGCATGCTGCGGCGCAGCGTGCAGGAAATGGTACTTAGCCCGAGCAAAGGTGAGCAAGCCTGAGAAAAGGTGAGCAAACACTGAGCCGGCCCTGAGCCGGGGCGAGCAGTGTCACGTGGGCGAGGTACAAAAAAGGAAATTCTGTGTGCCCAGATTCGTCTCATATAACAGGAAATACGTGTACTCTTCATCCCACTTCCGAGACCATTGAGCTAACCCATCCCTTACTGGTGCTCTTTTTCACAGTTAAAACTGATTGCTTCACACATTCTATTGCGGCATACTCAGCATTGGGTGCACAAGCTTCGATGCCTTCGTAATAAAAGGTTCGTAGTTCTTTTGACGTTATGTGGCAATCCTCGGAACTCCGGCAGTGGCTGCGGCTGATTAGACAGCGAGAGTTTTTCCTTCCGTCAAAGCCTTTTATATGTTTGAACTGCATATGTATGTCCGTGTCATTTGTCTCCTCATGTAAGTTGGTGAAGACACTTTTTCACTTTTCATTTTGGCTCGAGGGTGCCAATGAAGTTGTTGGCCCATCTTCATAACTTAGGCAAGAGAAGAATAGATAATATGACTCAGGAAGTGGTTGGCCTCGTCCTGAGACCTGTATCATGGCTTACAAGGGGATGGCGGACTGCAATGGTAGTCATGTAACCGGCTGACCAGCCGGCTGGCCAGCCGCCAAAGCGATTACAACATCCTGCAAAGAGTTCCTCATTATAAACAGCTGCCCATTATCAATATGTGGACACACAATGAATATGAAACTAGAAAATGTACTTCAAAGTAATTACTTGTCAACACTGCTGCCTGTATATCCGTTACAAAAACGCATTGAAGCCAAGATTCCGATACATTACTTGAGCTTAGTTTTCATCTCAGCGCTATCAAACTATTGAACCATGACGCGAAAAGTCCCCTGCTTCCGCCCCTTTTCAAGTCGTGTTGCTTTGATCTCAAGTATGAGCCCACTCCTAGCTATTATTTGGAAAATCTAAGTCAGCATTCGGTCCAAAACGAAGCTAATGACTTTTGTGTCCCTCCCATACCAACAAAGGAAAAAAGAAAAAAGATTGAAAAGGCAACATACATTCCGTCCAAGATGGATGAGTGCTTGAATTTATGCTAGCAGCTGTAAATGCACGCATGGTAGGCGTAGTGGCATCCCGCAGCTGCGCCGAACTAGCTTGCGATCTTGACGCAGGCGGCGCAGACAGTTACGCAGCTTGCGCGGCACGTCACTACGCTGCTTTCGCTGGCTGCCACGTTGGCGATGAGGATGGGAAGGATGAGGAGGAGAGCTGAGATTTGGCGCATTTAAGTTGCGTGGTGGCAAGGTATCTGGGAAATGGAGTTGTTTGTTTCGGTAGGTATAGAAACTGGCTGTCTGAGTTCAAGTTCTCGAGAGATTGATGGGGAAACGAAAGCAAACGAAGAAGAAGATTGGGAACTTCCAAAGCCACACATTATAGGAATGAGATTGTGGGTTTTATATATACTTTGCGCCAGAAGCTACCTATATAGGTAGCACTGTTATTACCAGATAATTTATGCACTACGATGGTTGCAACCTTGGACCAAAACTGGAAGAAATTGACGAGAGTCACATCTTGGCGAAAGGGAACTTTTCAAGTTCCCCCGATACCTCCCGTCCTCAGGGGGACTCTGTGTGGGAGTCGAGAATGAATCTAGCGGGCCTGGATCTTTTTCTGAGCATCTCGACCACTCCTGAGTCTTTAGGTAGTGCGCCACACACCAATGGAGTCCAATAGTAAACGTCCTAAGGACACACACCTGGCATGTCAAGACTTTGGCACACACACTTATAGACATGTGATACGTTCGCGACACGACTTTATCCTTGTTTTATGTCCCGTCGGATTATTGAGTGTATTTCGATTTTTCGATGTCCCGTATCCTGTTGGCTTTAGATTTATGGTGGCTGAGACAGCGACAAGGCTAAATTTCCTACGTGAGGAGATTTTGATTTTGTCCGGGCGGTGGAATTGTAGATTGCCGTAAAACTAGTCTAGTGCTCGCCACTGAGGGTAGGGTGGATATTGGACGTTGGGCTTTTCAGGGTTCAGCTTCAGCTTTGATCCAAAAATTGGGGATCGTCGCATCATTGGTCATCCTTCCCCTCCCCTCGAGTCCAGAGGACAAAAAATGGAAGAATAGATCACGCACGCACGCACGAACGAGTGACCATGTCTAAAGTCAAATAAAAGGTTGTTCAATACTATTGTCGTTAGGTTGTTAAGGCTTAAGCATTGCTAAACCAGCCTGGCAATCTTGCAGCGGTGGTTAGTTGCATAGCCTTCACTGCGGGGACCAGGGCTAGGGGGCAAACATCAACAATTCCCCGTTTTCAAGAACCGAAGACCCATACATCATGGAAGCATTTCACTACGCCCCCAAAATTGCATCAGCCACACATGTGCAATTCCGAAACGAAACTTTCTGTTCGGCCTATGTGCCCAACGTATTACATGATGTGAGAATTAAAACATTTGGAGACACCCAAACGCCCAGACCGCCTGGCCAACCCAACCCAACTCGCCTGACCTTGTTGGAAGTAAGCACGTGGCCGGCCGTCGCGACCTCTTTTCAACACCCCAATAATATCATGGTATATAAATAACTCCAAGTAACACACGCAATAAGTTCGTCACAAACTGGGCATTTAAACCACGAACGAACCCCAGTTTCGTTGCGTCAAATAATAATCCTCCAATCCTTTCATATGTTCATTTTTTTTCACTGCGCCGTCTCATTAGACTAAACATCTTTGCGACCTTCACAAAATACATCCCCGCACAATGTGCATCGCCATCTGCCGCGCCGTGTTCTGCCGGTCTAAGAAGGACAAGAAGAACAAGAAGAACAAAAACAACAAGCACAACACGAAGCCGTCAACTTCGTACTCTTCTTCGTCGTCTTCCTACCAGCAGCAGCCATATCAACAGCAGCCGCTCCAGCAGCCAATGCAACAGCAACAGGCATACGGCGTTGCTCCCCCCATGAAGGATATGGGAAAGCCTGATTTGGCTGATAAAGGTACCCCTGAATGGATCCTTTTTCCTCACACAGTCCGTAGCATGATGGATTCATCTAACATTGCGCGTAGCTGCCATGAAAATGGGCCTCAATCGCGAGCAAGCCGAGAAGTATACCGACAAAGGTCGTGAAATCTTTGAGCAGCGGACCGGGTAAGTTCTCCCTTCCAATTATTGCTCAAAATAGGTGAAGAGGAAGATTGTTTACTGATGTTGGGCGTGAGTAGGAGGACCGTGCCGGGGATGATTTCTAGATAGAGAGGGATACACAGCGAGTGGGAGTCACATTGGGATTATATTTCTCGGCTTCAGTTTCACTGTAATAGACATGGTAATAGACATAGTAATAGACTGTGCGGGCGTTCTGGAACGTTGAAGTTTATTACTCTTTCAATATATTCATTTTTTATTCTCTTCATTACTCTCCTTTAATCTGATCTGCTTGCTACCTCCGTGATACAATGTAACAATTTTGCTCATCAAACACAGTCATATGTTCTATCAAATGTAATCCCATCTCTTCTGTGGGCTGAAGTACAGATACAATCCAACAAAAGTCAAAACATCAACATGAACATTCATCAACCTCTCTCCGCTCGTAGTAAAAAAAAATTGAGGTATCATGTGCAGTTTCCCCAAGCTCCGTTGCGCCAGAAAGATGCATCCATCCCCGTTAGAGAATCCAAAAACAACGAAAACTCCTGGCTATGCACAATGCTCCCCTTTAAAAAGGTGCTTCGGTCTTCCCCCGCAATGTGCCAGGGTTCGTTCAACCAAAGAGCTCAAAAAAGATATATCAACAGATATATTATGTCCAAGAAGCCAAAAAATCCCCTACCTGCAGCGAACCTCACGCATCATCCGCAAAGACCTGATATGCCATGACCATCAGCCAGAGCAGGAATATCGCGCCGACCAGCCCAAACGCAAAGACGGCCTGCCAGCTCTGGCAGATACTCCGCTGCTCGAGCCAGGCGAGCGTGTTAATGCTCTGGCCTGAGGGGTTCTGGCCAAACACAAACAGGTTGCAGTTGCTGCTGACGCTGCCGGCGGGGCCCCAGAGCTGCACCGATATGACGATCAAGCCCACCAGCCAGAGCACGAAGAGGATGAAGCCGCCGATCATGACGATGGAGGGGAGCAGGCGTCGTTGAAAGATGAGCCAGAGGAGGAGGAAGATGAAGGCTACGGCGAGGGCGGCGACGGTTATGAAGTAGGCGAAGTACCTGGACAAAAGCAGTGTTAGTTTTGTTGTTATTGCAAGTTAAAAAAAAGGTGAGGGAGAAGGAGGGGGGCTAAAACGAACCATGGTACGGGCAACAGGAGTGTCTGCTGGATCTGGATAAACGATGCAAACACGCCGATGATGGTGCATGCCGCGATCAGCATGATCAGCATCCAGAGGTTGAGCTGGACGGCCGGCCAGTGGTACTTGTGGACCTTCTCGACGGCGATGCGGCGCTCGTACACGAGCGAGCCACTGGTGACTGTTGACGCCATGGCGGATGCGGTTTAGTTTGTGGTTGGTTCCGTTCGTTGAGGAAATGGGCGGATGGTTTGTCGTCGACGGGCAAGACTTCCAAGTTGCGGGCGAGGGCAACAGCTTGAGGATGCGGCCTGTCGGTGATCTTCCTGGTTCTACGGGCAAGGGAGATCCTGCCTCATTCCAGCAACACCCTCAAGACACTGCCTTCGCAAGCTTACCACGGCGCTGCCACCCGTCTCCGTCGCGATTCGGTGCCCTGGTGATTCTGCAGTCGCCTGGGTGTTTGTCGGAATTGGCAAGCGGGCACCAATGGACTTTTCAGCAGACAAGGAGAGGGGTCGCGCGTCGAGATCGCTCGGTCGCTCGGTCACTCCTAGTCGTTAAGAAAGGTCGATCGCGGGGAAGCGATCGTCGTCGCTGGCACCGGTCGCACAGCCGTCGAAAGTACGCTTCTGCCGGTGTCGGTGTCAGGTTGCCGTTTGCGCGCGTCGATCGGATCGTCCAAAGATGGGCACGGTTGGGCCGCTGGGCGATGGGCGGGCGTTTGTGGGTCCCGTCAAAAGCTTAGCTCGCGAGGTTGGCGTTTGGGCTTGTGCGCGCAGTTGCAAGCCTCTTCGATTCTCTTCGTGACGTGAGCAATTGGCGATGCTGGCCGAGTATTGTGGTCGTCGCTGGCCCAAGGATCAAGATGGGATATGGAATGAGCGGAAGGGGAACTCCTGTTGGGTTTGTTTGAGGTTGTAGAGTGGGCGTTTGGCGCCGCCTGAGCAATTCGCGGCGCGGTCGACTTCGAGATCGCTCTTGGCGCGCTCGCTCGTCGCTAATCGTGGGTGCCTGCTGTGTAAGGCGCAGGGGTTGGCACAGAGATCCAGGAGCAGACACAGCAGAATGAGGAAAAACTTGAAGTTTGTTCAGGAATTATTCCCCCTGACGAAGTCGGTTAGGCACAGTTAGGTCTCAATTGCAACGGCCACTTCTTCGTGATGGATTTATCCCGTCATTGGATTAATTGCCAGCGAACGCGCGTCTGTGCTGTCAAGTTCCTCAGACCCTGGATTTCTTCTGGCGTCCCGCGGGGTGTGGAGCTGTTACATGTGGTGGCAGCCGTGGCACGGGTGGCTGGGCTGCCGCTGGGCGGTTGGCGCAGGTACTAAAAATGCCGGTGGCAGGAAGTGGAGGTGGAAGCTTGCCAGCTGTTTGTGCCTCACACACCCACTTTTAGGGCAACATCAACTCAACACGGCCAGATACCAACAGCGAACCGAAGCTTTCCCCCCCAAAAATGCGTCGAAAGCAACGCAAATGGTATTGTAATCTGCCTTAGCCATGTCATGTTGTGGGATCCAACCTATACACTCTAAAGGCCGTTCCAAAACCCCTGGTCCTCGAGGTTCCCTCTAACGAACAAGACGCTGCCGATGCTGTCCAAGGATATCTCTGAAAAGTCGTAGGTATCTCGTGGGTCGTCGCTTGAGCCAAAACATAACCAATTCATGCCGCCCGTCCGCTGTGTCCCTGGAAACCCCTTTTTATCCCGGCCTGACCGATGCGGATTCCCCGAAGTGATAAAAATATAAAAATATGTGTCCGTTTCCGTCCGTCCGAACATTACAGCAAGCTCTCGCCCAACGCGCACCGGACCAGGGAGCAGCCGGCCCTAACGGTCTCGTGGGCGCCGATGTCGTTGGCGGGCGCTAGGCTCGGGTTGACCTCGACCAGGTCGACGGCCACCAGGCTGCCCGTCTCGTGCACGCACTCGCAGATGTAGTCGCCCTCGCGAAGGGTCAGGCCACCACGCACCGGCGTACCCGTCGACGGCGCCCACATGGGGTCGAGAGCGTCCACGTCAAACGAAAGGTGAATGGGGGTGTCGGATCCGATGTGGCCCAGCGCCATCTCCATGACGCGCCCGATGCCGTGGCGGTCAATGTCGAACATGCTAAAGGCCTTGATCCCGTGCTGGCGTAGGATGCGCTTCTCCGGCGCATCGACGTCGCGCAGACCAATGTACACCAGCTTCTTGACGCTGATCATGTTGTCGGGCCGCAGCCACCCGAATATGGATTCGTCGTCCTCGCTCGACAGCCCTGTGAGGAAGCTGACGGGCATGCCGTGGATGTTCCCGCTCCCGCTAGTCTCGGGCGAGTTGATGTCGGTGTGCGCGTCGACCCAGATGACCGCCATCTCGCGCCCCAGGCGCTCACGGATCGCCTTAGCCGTCCCGCCTATGGTGCCAATCGCGATGCTGTGGTCGCCGCCCAGCGTCAGCACCAGCCGCCCTTCCTTGGCGTGCGAGTACACCTGCTCGGCGATGCGCTTGGTCACGGCCGACACGGCGCGCGGGTTCTTCATGTTGCGGTGCGGCGGGTCTTCCTTGGGCACGAGGTCGGTGTAGAGGTGGACTGTGTCGTCGCCGTGGAGCTTGTAGCCCAGCTCTTCGCGGAGCTGCGTCAGGAGGCCGGACTCGATCAGGGCCGAGGGTGCGGCATCGACACCGGGTTTGCACTGTGAACGCAAGAGTTAGCGAAGGAAAGGGAGCACGCGATAAAGAGCCGAAGTCGCACCTGGCCGCCCGAGAAGCCCACAGCGACAACGCCCAGCTCCTCCGGGTGGGTGAGGAACTTGGACTCGATCATTGAGGTATTCATGCCGAAGTATTTGGAGCTATTGCTGCTGGTAAGAGACGTGGGCGTGCTTGGGACAGTTCCTGGTGTTTTTGATGGAGGGGCAGCAGATTCGGCATGGTCGCTGACTCTTGAGGGCGACATCTTGTAGGCGGTTGGAGGGGTCGTATTGGCGCGGAGCGCTAGCGAGCCGAGAGAAAGCGCGATCGGGTTGAAAGCGGTCTAGACGTTTTTCGAAGAAGGAACGAGCGAATGCAGGTCGAATCTCGTGGGGTGCTAGTGCATGTATATAGTGCGAAACCAGCTGCGCCGGGAATGGATTGGAATTTCGACATGCGACTCCGGCTGTGGCTGCAACTCACCCTGCAATTGGAAGAAATAGGAGCTGGCACACGAGGCAGAAGGCAGGGCTGGATATCGCCGGCATCAGCTTGCTGCGGAATGACGCTGCGTGCCAAGCGCCCCACCGGACGAGTCAATCAGATCAATGGAAGCAGCGATGGAAACACCGAAGATCTTGCCCAGTGGGGGCTTTCGCTTTCAGGCGTACCCAAGATTACCACCGCCGAAAGGAACGAAACACGACCCCAAACTATTGGGATTGTTGGAACCAACACCGACGGCCGCAGCACTGCCCCGCGAAACAAGAAACAGTGTTGGACTGAGCCGCGGATTCCCTTGTTTTCCTGGGACCGACTGCTGTTTCCGACCTCGGACCGAGCCCATATCAGCCGTGGACGAGGGCAAGATCAGTGCTGCTGATACGTCACAACCCGTCACATGATACCGCCATGCGCACGTAATTCGAATACAGATCTGACCAACACTGGGGTCAGTTGGTGTCAGATTTCCATGCCTGCCCACTTTTGATTGATAAGAAAAAAAAAGAGAAAAATGCTGTCCACTTCTGCTGCCCAGGCCCGGCGGCTCGGCGATGGTGGACACGCCTGAGCCGGCCCTACCCAGGGCTGTCCTAGGTTCAGAGTCCACCCCTCGCGCACCACCTGCCGTTAGAGGTGGTTCGTCCCGTCCGGCCGTCCCGTGCTTCCCAATATCTGAATATCCCTCACCGCCGTGATCGCACGGAGGGCCTGCTCCTGTGCGTGTCTTAGGTAAAAGATTGCCGAAGATTTCGTAAGAGCACCGTCAGCTGGCGCAGTCGTGCTTTTCCATCCACGTGTGCGCAAACAATGCACACCCTTTTTCCAAACCGGAGAAAATGGGAAGGCGTGGAGTTAGTTGAACGGGAAATTCCGTGGAAACCCACCCTTTTCGCGACGTCTAAGAGCATGCATCGCCCATTGGCACATTTGCAATAATTATGTCAAAACAATTAGGTATTAAATTTGTGATTATGATTCTAAAAGAGAAAGATAATCCTGAAGCTGGCTTCGTCAGAATCGCCTCTCTTTGCAAGACTGAACATGTCCTGCGAGCCCCTTCAACCCCTGAGCAAACAACAAAACGGCTTCGACTCAAATCACCACAACATCCCAAGAGATTTACAGCTGGCAAGCACCCAACATCGTGACAATAATGAAAAAACCTTTTCTTTTTCTTTGGAAACTGTTCCTCAAGGAGCCGGGCACCGATTTTGATAAATTCAGGTCTATCAAGACAAGGATGAAGGCTTATCCTTACGTCAGCCATTCCTTCTTTTTTGAGCTTCTTGCCTCAGTGCTATCAAACCCCTGGCAACAACATCAAGCGCACTTTTGAATCTGCCATCCAGCACCTCCAGTCCGAACCGAGACGCAATCTTGTCTGTATGCCACCGCAGCATCTCTCTCTTCATGAGCTGAAACTCGTCCTCTGGCGAAGTTGCCAATGATGACGACGTAGCGGCGGCACCACCCTCCCGAAGCCGGAAGAAAATGCGTATATTCTCCGGACTGACATACTCCCAATTTCTCGTAATGACCGGCCATTGGATCCATTCCAGCAAGTCGCCGTATTCATGACTCGGAGAGGGTAACTTCTCAATCCTTTCCCATGACGAGCAGTAAAGCCTCCATGCGATTGACCCTGACTGTTCGGGAGGAAGATCGCTCAGCCAAGTCTCGTTGAGTTCGCGCCTGAGCCGTTCCGCTTTCCACCACCCAGTGGAAGTTGTCTGGCGCTCGAGTGATTTATAGGGACCCTCCCTTGAGACGCGGAATTGACCGTTCATGTACGCTCTTTCCTGTGTTGACAGTACTAATTCGAAGCAATCTGCCACCTGCGCCACCTTTTCTATCCATTGTTCCGTCTCAGCTGCGGAAGTCCCTTTCACTACTAGAAATGGCACCACTGTAGCCAATAATCGCTGGAATTGGTGTATCTATGCATCAGGTCCCACCTGTGCCATGCTAAAACTCCTGTCAGCTAAGGGTCTAAAAGATGTATGTTTTTTCTTTCTTCTCCAAATAAGATGAGAAATGCCTGGGTTTTGAAGCTTGTGAGATTTGAAATCATTAGAAAGAAATACTAACATGAAAGATTCAGGCAAAGGAAATTGCCGGATAATGTCACGGTAAGGCAGGGCTTTGTACCGTCCATAAAGTGGAGGCTCTGTAAGACTCAACGTATTTGAGATATAGAGTAGGAGTTGGGAGGAGTGTCACGATTCTTGGCCTACATAATGGAGGTGTTGGGCACAGGCACCGGGCCGAGGAAGACCTGGGCCAATCCTGTAATTCCTGGAACCGGCCAATCAGAACAGTGCTCTGTGTGCTCTGTTGAACAGAGCACACAGAGCAGTTAGGCTTATATAAGCACCTAGGCCGAGCCTCCCTTATGGACCTCGGCAAGTAACTAATACACATTCAACTACTTCATTACTTGTAAAGGCATTCCACACGCGTGTATCAAGACTTCCACCCTACCTTGCTCAAGGAGCTTACCTTCCTTACGTGACTTATCCACCCAACCCGCGGCGTGCCGCCTTGCAGTTCAGACACCCTGTGTGTGGATTGTAATAAGGAGTCAACTTGCCCTGCCCCTGTTTGTCTGCGCTTTTGTAGACATCAAGAATGAAACACTATAATAACGGACAAGAACGATGAGAGCACAAACTTTATCCACTGTGATAGTTCTTCGTGGACATGAGGGATAAAAGACCATGCTATTAGCTAGTACTCAGCTTCTGAGACCCCGTAAAGCCAACAAGAAAGAAAAAAGGAACGAACGAATATAAAGAAAAAGGATAGCAAAGTCCGCAACGCCCAGCTATGGTAAAAAAATTCACAGTACGTAAAATGCCCCTCGCAACGTCACGTCAGTCCAACTCTGGATGAGGATACCCATACACATCCGGATCCAGCTCCGAATGCGGCGTAAACGAGCGCCGATACCGTCTCGTCCAGATCCACGAGATCGCCCCCAGCGTGGTGATTAAAAACGAACCAATAGTGACGATAAAGTACAGCATGGTCATCCAGTACCCCATCATCATCAGGCTGGTCTGGTCCTCGGCCTCGGCGTACATCCAGAGAATTCCCGTGAAGACGACGGCGCCGAAGAACACTAGCGCCGCGTAGCCCACGACGACGACCCAGGTGCAGATGATGGTGAATTTGTAGTGTCGGTCCATGTACATTTTGTAGATATAGTCCTTGTCACCGGCGTTCTTGAGCGGGTGCGGGCTGACGACGACCTGCCGGGGAACATTGTTGAGATGTGCGGCGGGTTGCATTATGCCATTTTTGGCGGAGAGCTGTTTCTCCTTTTTCAAACCTGCGATCATGCTGTTGTTAGCTGTTCTGGAAAGAAGATGGAGGCACACGGGGAGCTTGCGTACCTAGGTAGAGGTCAAACGCCGACAGAAACGGCAGCCCGAGCAGCACCAGCGGCAAGATCTGACCAAAGCTCATCACGAAGCTGACCTTCTTGCTCGGCCCAGCCTCAAAGTAAAACAGAAGATTGGCCATCCCGTACGTCGTGTAAAATATCAGCCAGGTGATCTCGAAGAAGAACGAACCCATCAGCTGCCACAGCACCTCACGGAGCCCCCGTCCGAGGACCGCCGCCACGGCAAACCACGTCCGGTCAATATCCCTGATCATAAACCGCGACGCAATGGAAACCTGATCATCCAGCGCCACGACCTTGAACCTGGCCCTGTCCTCGTGGTCAGGCCACCCGGTCAGCCTGTACAAAATCTCAGCTGCACAGTCCTCGGTCGACGCCGTGAACACTGGAAAGTAAAGCTCGAGCAATCGGCGCGAGTACCCAAACACTAAAAATCCAGTGATCGACAGCGCGGCAAAGAAATTCGTCTGCGCCGAGACATCACTGCTATACCAAATCAGCAGCGGCGACCCGTCATAGTCATCCAACGCGCAGCGCAGCGTGACCTCGGGGTCCGTCAGCAAATTACTCGCGACTAGCTGGGGGATCAACAACGCAATCGCCGCCACCATGATGAACACCCTCACATCCCTCAACCGCTTCAGCTTGGAAAGATGCGTGCGCAGCACCGTCATGGCCGACAGATGGATCACGCACGATAGCAGCGCCAGGTTGACCGCGATGACGAACGAGTACGCCGAGATGTTGGCATCGAACCCCGTGTACCGGATGATGTAGATGGCCACAATCAGCGCCATCCCCGTGAACAGCTGCTGGTCCGCCATGGCCTGGATGAACGTCTCGAAGGCGTCGATGCGCTGGCGCGCGATGACGTGCCCGTGCGTCGGGTCCCGTTTTCCGGGGATGAGACGCCAGATGCCGCCCAGGAGAACGTCGTCGAGAGCATTGTACCGGTCGCGCCGCAGGGCCCGGCAGATGTAGGCGATTAGGATGGCGATGATGGTGAAGAGGTTGGATATGCCGAATGAGATTAGGACCTGTTTGTCTTGTCGTTAGCATGTCTTTTAAAGGGAGAGAAGAGAGTAAGAAACGTACGCCAATGCCCGTAACGTCGGGATCACTGAATTCTTGTGGGTAGCATGACTTGTCGCGGTCACTGGAGGTGATGTTGGCCATATTCGTGCCATAGTATGCATGCAAACAAAACCTTTGGGGAAAAGTTGAGGGAGAAAGGTTTTGAGAAAAGAACGAAAGGAAGAAGCAAGAAGGCGGCAGAGGAGGTTACCGCTTTCCATCCTCCCATTTTCTATTGCCAATGAGCTGCACACGACCACAAGTTCGACTCAGAAGCGTCGGCCGTCGGGGCCGTCGGGGCCGTCGAGGTCGTCACGGCCGGCAGCCTTGGACCTCGGCCTGCCCATCTTGGTTGATAGGGCGCTATAATCCTGAGTCCGAGATTGGACGGGAGCGGTTGTCGGAGATGGCTGATAAGTAACGTCTGGATTGAAGACAGAAAGATACATGTTGGATATGTCTCGAAAAGCGCTTCAACTCGGTTGATAGAGCGGGACTTGAAGTCGTGAAAAAATTATCAAAAAAAGATCTATCGCGCCGCCGGGATAGATATGCGTAAAGCTTGATTCCGCCTTGGGGTTGTTAGATTCGTGGAGGAAGGAGCTTTGGCCGGCTTTTGTGCATGGGACCTGTTTTGCAACAAGATCCTGCGTGCCAAGCCCCACTCAGGATGAGCCTCGTGGTCCGAACGCTTGCCGCGCCTGGACGTCGTAAAATTCCTTCCGGAGTTCTTAAGTACCTTTGCAGAATTAAGATCAGGATTCGTTCTCTCTGGCCTGCGTTTAGGGTTACTGAGGTTGTACCCGTACGGGACATACATCTGTGATCTGCATGTGGGTAAGCAGCTGTGCCGCGCTGCTGCTATATGCACTGCAATTTTAGTCCCGCCAGGGGCCAGCCAACCGAAGAGCTGTGGGGATAGCTGTTGTCAAGCGAAGCGTCGATTGATAGGTAAAAGTTGTGTCGCTGTTTTCTTCAGCCTTTTACTTGCATCTGTACTTAACAAATGCATGTTGCTTGTTGAAGTTGTGCATTATCGCATAGTGGAATAGCTCGTATATGCGCATGAGCCTGTTGCTTCTGATTTCCTCACCCTTACTCCCTCTGGCGCTGAATTTCTAGTCGTACAATGAATATGATCTAGGGACTTGGCTTTCCTCATTATGAAAACTTTGGTGCTGAAACATATTCCGTGGCCGTATGTTGAATGCTCACGTTTTCCATGATCCACAGCCCCTTTATTAAACGTCCTCGCCCTTTGAGCTGAATCCATGCAAGCCAATATCAACACAGCAACAGGTTTTTTTTTATCACATCTAAACTACTGAGAACTAACCTTCAGACCACTTTCCCCCTTTAGAGAACGTATTCATTGCCATTTCTGCAACTCATGTACTTTGGGCCTATGAGCTGATATTATTGATAATTGATCTGACATGACTGATACGACACAAGCCACAAAAGGCCTTAGTCCCCCACCATCCCAGCCAGAAGTCCCAATGAAGGCAAACCTGTGCGACGTCAGAGGACAGCAAACACATAACCAAATGTCCCCCGCACTGCAGGCAGTGATGCACTGCACTGCACTGCACTCCTTCGCTTCGCCAAGCAATGGCAAGCACTGCATCAAAGCACAGTGCACACCGCTCATTTTCCACTTTGATTCAAATCTTGTGACTCCTTCCCATCATCCTTAACCAAGCACCCCCTTTGTCGAACAGTAACAAGGAAAGCCCCAAGTTGAGAAATGGCTGACGCTCCTGAGCCCACGCCATCGGCGGTTCCCGGCCCTGCCGCCGCCCAGAACACGGCCATCGAAGCTGACGTGAGTTTGGCCCAGCTGCGGCTTTTCTCCCCTGCCAATTTGGCGATAAAAAGCTTACCCGCATGTTTGGAAACAGCCGCATAATGAACTCGAAGAAGGCGACGACGACGTGTCCGAGTACGGCGCCAGCGACACGTCGTCGCTGGGCTCGAGCATCTACAAGTACCGCGTTGAAAACGGTCGAACGTATCAACGTGATGGCAGTGAGTTCGACTCCCGGGCGCAAATGAGACTCACCCTGGACACCTTGTTGTGACTCTTGGGCTAATGAATTCCGATTTTTTTCGTAGCTTATTTTATGCCGAGTGATCCGGTATGAATAGTCGACCACTTCTGAGCCCGGTGTGGCACTTGCTTGAAATCAGCTGACAGACCTATGTTTGCTGCAGCATGAGAAGGCGAGGCTAGGTGAGATTAATTTGCATTATCTCGTCTGCCATTTAAGATTTCGAGACCGAGCAGCTGATGCTTGCTTAGACCTTCAGCATAACCTCTGCATCCTTATGCAGGACAACCGGCTGTATATTTCCCCTGCCGGGAAGAACAAGCCCCTCGGTCGAGTTCTCGATGCAGGCTGTGGGACGGGGATTTGGGCCATCGATTTCGGTAACGTCAACTGCCATTTATTGCAAGGGGATGGCTCGACTAATGAACCTCTGTGATATCAGCGGATGAGCATCCCGAGACGACGGTAAGGATCCCACCCTTTAGTACTAACACTAGCAAGCACTCACGGAAATACGCAGATCATCGGCGTAGACCAAGACGCAGCTCTACCAACCTAGTAAGTCCCCTTCCCTGGCATCATCCTCGGCTCCAAACACTTACCAACCTTTCTCTCAAGCGTCCCCCCAAACGTCGAGTTCCTAGTCGACGACCTCGAAGCGGAATGGACCTACGGCCGCCCCTTCGACTTCATCTACATGCGTATGCTCTGCGGCTCTATCAAAGACTGGCCGAAACTCTTCAACCAGGCGTTCACGTAATCTTCTCCTCTTTCTCTCTCTTCTCTTTTCCTCGGAACTGATTAAACTCTTTGTAAAAAGCCATCTCACACCAGGAGGCTACATCGAAGTCCTCGACCCAATCAACCCAATGCAATCCGACGACGGCACCCTACCCGACGACTGCGCCGTCATCCGGTGGAACCGCTTACTGCTGGATGCCTCCACCCAGCTGGGCTCGCCGCTCGATTCTGCCCGGCTGTACAAGACCCAACTCGCAGAGGCAGGGTTTGTGGGCATCGTGCAGACCGAGTACAAGTGGCCGATGAATTCATGGCCCAGGGAGAAGAAGTACAAGGATTTAGGTCAGTATTCTCCCCCCCTCTCTCTCTCTGCCGAATTTGAAATCTTGGAGGAGTGTGACTGAGCTGATGAGCTGACGAACGACAAAAATAAAAGGGGCGTGGACGTACGAGAACATCACTGCCGGCCTGCAAGCGCTGAGTTTGATGCTGTTCACGCACGTGCTCGGGTGGACGCCCAATGCGGTCGAGGCGCTTCTTGTGGAAGTGCGAAAGGATATGAAGAATCGGAATATTCATAGCTATTGGCCGGTGTGAGTTCATCCCCCCCCCTCTCTCGCTTTCTTTTTTATCATTGTCGTGATTTTGCCCAATAGAGTTTGCATGAATGGGAGTGAGCTAATACTTATGATGGTTTAGATACACGATATATGCACAGAAGCCGGAGTGAATAGTGGGGATGGTTTGGTTTTATGGTGATGATAATACTATGAATGATGCTCCTGCTCTACTTAAGTTGTCAAGTCTATGATGATGCCGTTATGGGGGAGAAAATGAAAAGAAGGGAGTCTATTAGGTAGTTTCGTGAAGGGTAGGAAACAGAACGCAAATAGGTACTTTTGAAAGACGAGAAAGAAACGCTAGATTATGGTGGCAAGCAAGCAGAGGAAAAGGAATGACCCCAAATGGTGCTATTGCATGTAACGACTGCGTTTCCAAGATGGGGGAAGGTGTACAGATAATGACTGAAAAGGGGCAAGGAAAGTATCGAGAGTATATGAAAATGAGAGTAAAGAAAGGCAAACTGGCGAAGGTTGGCCGAGATTATCTGGTACTGTTGTTATTGTTGCTCGAAGAAGAGCTGGTCGTCGTCGTCGTCGTTGTGGTCGTGGTGGGAGCAGCCGGACTCCCAACCCGCCACTCAGCAATCGGATCCCACAAGACCGTCCCATCCAAAGCTGCCCCAGCCGCAGGGCGCTTCAGCACTGCATTCCCATTACCGATCACCTCCCGCTCAACAGCCAGCGTGGCAAACCAGGTCCCATCGTACCTAACACCTTCCTTGTCCAAGTCCACATTTGCCACGAAAGTCCCCGGTCTCGCAGCGTCCTGCGAAAAAACGGCACCAGCTTTTCGGTACACAGGCCGCCCCCCAGCCTGCTTATCTCCAATCAGAAGATAAAACGCCGCCGGGAAAGCATCACCAGCTCTGACAATCTGGTGCGGACACGACAGCTGGAACTCAAACCGGGTATTCCCTCCAGCAGAAGGCCGGTTGACGACCCAGTTACTTGGCACCAAGGAGGCCTGCTCGACAAATCTGGTCGCATTGACGCCCATGTAAATATCCGGGAAATCGTTGGCCCAGAACTGCTTGTCGTCTAAGGTTCCAGCCCAGCTGGGGGTGATGGCCTGCCTGTCTGCCGCGGAAAGAAACGCGTCCTTGAGATCCGGGTCGATGGTCTTGTCGGGGAACGTCAGCGGGTAGTGGCGGATCAGCATGGATTTATTGCTGAGCGTGAACCACAACGGGTTGGCGTACAGCGTTGTCCCGTCGGCGTGGACTCTGGAGCCCCAGCATACGTCGATGAGCTTGTACGTCATTTTGGCATTTTTGTCCCTGATGCCTGTCGGGTAGACGTTCCAGGCGTGCATGACCATCGGGTTCAGCGCTGCTTTGTGCGTGTCTTTCTTGTAGTAGCCCTCGATCGTGCGGGCCGTGTACGTCTCTTGCGGGGGAATGCCTGCCGGCTTGTCAGGGATGGCGTTGAACATGGCTGCGAAGAGGCCCGCGTAGTGCCGGCAGACTTCTTTCCCCGTAGCGATGGTGGTCGCGGGCGAGCGGATGGCGAAGTCGTTGGGGCTATCGGCCGCGGGGCTGAACGTGATGGAGCTGGCCACCCAGGTGAAGAAGAAGCGCGCCCGCTCGGGGTAGTCCAGGGGGCGGCCGCACTTGGCGTAAAGCCGGCGCGCGAGGATCCGGATGTTCTCGGCGTTTTGTTGATGGAGAAGCAGGTTCGGGTCGCGGCTGAGTCGGTCCTCCTCGGCTAAGAAGGTCGCGTCGGCTTGCTTGAGCTTGACCCACTCGTCGACGAGTTTGGGGGTTCCCTTTGCTGCGCCGTTCTTGAGAGTAAGGGAGGTGTCGATCTTGCTGACTAGGCTGGTGATCTCGGCCTCAACGTTGGCGAGCCACTCGAGGGAGGTGTCGTAGTCGGCAGTGTAGCGGGCCAGCGTGGTCGCGTCGTCGTCGATGCGGGCATTCTCCATGCACTTCTTGTCCCTGCTCAGCAGATTTCTTGTCTCCTCGCGGACGTGCTTCTGCTGCTGCAGGCGCATGATGAGGTCGAGATCGACGCCCAGCTTTTCGAGGTTCGCTTTGGACGTTTTGGCCTCCCAGTCCATGACGACGGCGTTCCATTTGAGCGTGGCGGCTTGGAGGGCCTTGTCCTCTGGTGTCTGGTCCATTCGGAGGCGCACATCGTTGTCCGCTTTGAGCTTGTTGTAGGCGGCCTTTATGTCGTCGAGAAGGGGCTTGAACTCGGGGTTGGTCCAGAGCTTGTCAAGGGAGAAGGTGGTGGCGGCAGTGTCGATCGCAGTGTAGTCGCGGCAAACATTGCAAGAGGCTGCCATTGTGGTTGCTGATGGGGAAGATGGAGTAAAGTGGAGTAAAGAGTGCGTTCGCACAGACTGGATAGCTGGAACTTGGTACTGTGAAGGCGTGTGAACGTCTGAGAATGGGATCACAAATGATGGTTGGAATCGCCCGTGGAAGTAATATTGCTGCTGCGTGTGGGTTGTTGAGAATTAAAGCGAATGATGAATGTGCTGAGTGATGTCTGGAGGGACTGAGCATGATAGTTCTGCTTTTGGGTATGCCTTTATACTTCAGTACTGAGGCCCAAATCACGTCGTTTTGATCAACTCCTCGCACAAAAGGGCGGCAAATCGGGCAAGCCGCCTGCGCGTTGAACACTGGCTCGTTCAATGATGGTTAGTATCTCGATTCCATTCTTCGCGCGTCTTCAAACCCAAAGCAAGCTTTTACGTCATTGCCTGCATTCGGGTCGGTCTTGTTGACCCAAGGAACTGGATACGAGACGGGATGGGCCGGGTTTGGTCACACACAATTCACCTCCAGGTGCAAGTTGGGCTCTTCGTTGGTTATCATCTCCTCGGGATACCCCGAAACAACCTGGAGAAAATGTCAGCCATCAATGGTGACTGGGGCGCAGCCATGCAAGTGTTGTCCCAAGGTGTTGCGACTCGTCCCCTTCTGGAAAGTGGCTTGCATTAGACCTGAAGCACCTCTGCTTTGGGGCGAGCACAGCCTCTCGCGGACTCTTTCCGCTCTTTGACAAATATTCCCAACAACAGTAACAAGTGAATCTCTCCCAAACTGAAATATATTTAGAAAACATAGACAATGGCTTAGGATAAATGTGGACTACGTCTGTCCACTCTAGGGCAATTTGATCTTAGTAGCGCATGTTCCAGCTTTCAAAAGCATTCATGATGCATGAGAAGTTACAGCTCGTGAATGTGGGTTTGGACAATGGGCTGCAGTACCGGAGTACATGCTCTTGAATACTTATACACAGACAACGCTGGTAAAATCAATGGACCCTTTAATAAAATGTACATGTAGAAATCAAAAGGAAGCGGGGCCTGTGTATTGCTGGGCAGTTTGCCAGTAGTAGTTACTGCCAACCAATGCCTCTCTGATCGCCAATCCAGCCATCCTTCTGGTGTCTCTACTGCGTATCTCCGTTATCCTTTTCGCCATCCTTCTCGTCATCCTCTTGCTCAACAGTGGCAATGGTCTCCCCCCATCCCCCCAGAACCGTGCCGGGATACATGGTTTGCCGCAACCTGAGACACCACCCGCGAATTGCCTCCGCGCCAGCCTCCAGGACAGCATCCATGGCGATGAACGGATGCGGCAGTCCGTCCTTGACAGTCGAATCTGCCTCTACGCCAGCGAGTTCCAGCCGGTCGGCAAACTCCTCGCCCTCGTCCCGCAGAACGTCCAGCTCGCCCACGACGATGCTGGCCTCGGGCAGCTTGGACCAGTCGCCCTTCCAGAGTAGCGGGCTCGCCTCGGGATGGGCCCAGTCCTCGCGGTTGGGCAGGTAGTGGTGGCGGTACCACATCATCTTGGCGGCGGGCAGGGCGGGCGCGAACTCGTTCTCCTCCCAGGAGTCGTACTTCTCGCTCTCGACGGTCGCCGTGTTGTCCATGACGGGCACGGAGAGAAGTTGCAGTCTGAACCACTGCTCGCCCAAGTCTGCGCAGCGCTGGCACATGACGGCTGCGAGGTTGCCACCCGCAGAGGAGCCTGCTGTGGCCATCTTGGTGATGTCGAGGTGGAGGATGTCCTTGCCGGCGCCGCGGACCCAGAGGACGCCCTCCCAGGCGTCGTGAACGGCCGCGGGGAAGGGGTTCTCCGGGGCGAGTCTGAATACCAGATAGATTAGAATTGAAATTTTTTTTTTTCAAATCACTAGAACAGAGATAGACACATACCGATAATCGACCGAAACAACAACGACGCGTCCTCGCTGGCACAGATTCGTAGCAATCACGTTCTCCGTGTCGATGTTCCCGAGCACCCAGCCGCCGCCGTGGAAGTACACGCAGACGGGCCAGCCGTCCTCGGGGCGCTTGCAGCTGGGCGTGAAGCAGCGCACCCTCACATCGGGACCCTCGCTCGCCTGCCGGGCGAAGGTGTAGTCGACGGTGCTGCCGACGGGGTACAAGGGGCTGGCGCCGGGGATCAGGATCCCGCTGCTGCGGGAGGCCTCGATGGGCTGCAGGTGCACCTGCTGCTTGTCTGCCACGTGCTCATTGTAGAATGCCGCGTAGACGGGGTCGATGCGGTCGATGACCGAGGCGTGGAGGGGGTACGGCGGCTGCTGTTGCTGCTGCTCCGCCATCTTGGTGCTCTGCTTTGGTTTGACAGGCGTGGGTGTGGTGAGGTGTGGTGAGGTGTGTCGAGGTGTAGAAGTAGGCTCGCAAAGAAATGTTCAATGTGATGTGTAGTGTGATGTGTGGTGTGATGTGTAGTGTGATGTGCAGTTTGATTTGCAGCACGATGTGAAGTGTGAGGTGGAGCGTCGATGTAAAAGTGTGAGGTGAATTTTGAGGTGCAGTTTAAGTACTCGATAGTCAGGCTGCACGGCAGGACACCCCACTTCTCCGTTTTGATAGCTAAAGCGACTGGAGAAGAGTATGGCACACGTGCTGATCAAAGAGGGGTAAGGATTATTGTAAGGTCCAAAGCTATGGACAGCTTCAAAATCTTGGAATTATAATTGTCGTCCTGGAGCCTGGGTCTGTCAAATGAAGCTTTAAAGATCCTTCTATAATCACTATATCTGATCTTGTGACGTGCTTTGAATAGGGTCATTTGGCGGCGCTTCCAGGTTCCTCTAGCTATGATTCAAATTGTTTGCAACGTGCAGTTTCATAACCATTTCTGAGAAATCATTGTTGATATCTAGACAAAGTTTCATTGTATATATTCTATGCAATGAGGCTCACCAGGAAACAAGGGGCTTCCGGCACGCAACCAATGCCAGCCGACCAGGATTGTGCAGTGGTGGTGTGCAGTTCGGGATGCGAGCTGGAAAAAGTCCGAATTTATCAGCCGGACCTGTCTTTTGAGACGTTGAGGTGCTACCCCACCTTTGTCCGCCCAGAGAGCTCTTGGAGCTCCTGGATCGGCGTTATCGTTCCCTGGCTAGTCACATGATAACGGCCCGATCGGCAAGTGCTACCTTAGATGTCACTGACCGGTCCTGCATGATGCTGCTGCTGTAACATCATGTGGTGCCAGTGAGCCATGTTGAGAAGGTGCGAGTCTGACAGGATTCAAGAAGCTTGGTTGAGCCTCTTATCTTATCCTGTTTTCTGGGATCCCTTACCTTAACTGTACTCGCTCAATTTAAGCTCCCAGCCTCCCAGAGTGTCCCACCTCCCTCTGCCTCCCAGCGACCACTGTCCACTCATTCTCTGACATTGGCTGGTTGTTGAAAACCCGATCGCCATCAAAACAACATGCAATTCGCAACTCGCCCCGACAAGGACCCTAGCGTCAACAAAGACGCTGAGCGCAGCGACGATGGCGGCGACCAGGCAATCCGCGATGAGGAGGCAGACGAAGTGGCCGAGACGGCACGGGTCATCAACCGCATCGCTGAGAGACAGCTGTGCCGGAAGTTTGACTTTCGCATTCTGCCAGTGCTCGCCGTCATGTGTATGCTGGATATTGAGCAGAGCTTTCTGCTTGCTTGCTGACTAAATCTCTCAGATCTCTTCAATTCAATCGACAAAGGCAACCTTGGCAACGCCGAGACTGCTGGTCTTAGCAAAGGTAAAGGCCCAGGGACAATGTCCCAGCTATGTGACTGACGTGACTAGATCTCGGCTTCCAGCCTGGCCAGTACAACCTTGTCATCTCCATCTTCTTCGTCCCTTACGTCGTCTTCGCACCCCCAGTCGCGATGCTGGGCAAACGTTTTGGGCCTGCCCGCGTGTTGCCCATCTTGATGTTCACATTTGGGTCCATGACTCTACTGTCAGCGGCGACGACCAACTTTGGTGGAATCTTCGCTCTACGCTTCATACTTGGCATGGCCGAAGCGGGCTTCTTCCCTCTGGTCATCTTCTATCTGACAACGTTCTACCGCCGAGGAGAACTGGCCCGCAGGCTCGCCATCTTCTATGCCGCGTCTAACATTGCCAACGCCTTCAGCGGGCTGCTTGCCTTTGCCGTCTTCCATATCGAGTCGAACCTCCACAAGTGGCGGTATCTGTTCCTGATTGAGGGTGCCGCCTCGGTGCTCTTCTCCCTCTTCGCTTATTGGTACCTTCCCAAAAGTGCCACCGAAGCCAGGTTCCTGGGAGAGGAGGAGAAGTCGCTCGCATTCTACCGCATGCAGATGGACTCATCGTCTGTTGTCGCAGAGAAGCTCAACATCAGAGACTCGCTCCAGATCTTCAAGTACCCGACCACATACTGCTTCATTATGATCGAGATCTGCCTTGGCGTGCCCATCCAGTCAGTCGGGCTGTTCATGCCGCAAATCATCTCCCGCCTCGGCTATGATGTGCTCAAGACAAATCTGTACACCGTAGCCCCCAACATCGGTGGCGCGGCCATGTTACTCATTCTGGCCTTTAGCTCTGACCTTCTGCGCATCCGCTTCCCGTTCATCATGCTTGGGTTCACTCTGACCTTCATCGGCTTCATCATCTACGCGGCCATCGACGACGTGCAGGCGAACATCCAGCTGGCGTATTTCGCGACCTTTATGATGGTCTGGGGAACCTCAGCGCCCTCAGTCCTGCTGTCAACGTGGTACAACAACAACATTGCGCACGAGGGCCGTCGGCTGGTGCTCACCTCGGTTGGCGTCCCGTGCGCGAATGTGATGGGCCTGGTGTCGAGCAACATCTTCCGTGATAACGAGAAACCTAGGTACGAGACGGCGTTGATTACCACGGCTGTGTTTGGTGCCACGGGTGCGCTGATTGCCGGACTGTTGGGCGGGTATATGATATTTGACAACCACACGCGGAACAAGGCTGCTGGCGTCAAGACCACAGCCCGGGATGTGCCGACAAAGAGGTTACGTGATGGGCCGAGCGTGCCCGAGTTTCGTTGGTTTTTGTAGGGGCGAGTTGGGAGGCCGCTCCAAATATACCGAAATGCTCGGAAAATGCTAGGCACCACCAGGAACTGTGGGCGAAGACGAAAAAGAGTGTGAAGTCAGCAACGTGGCCCAGGGAACGTAACACTCACTTAGTGCTAATGTCGTCAGCATGGAGTACCACAGTACGCGCTAACAACTCGCTATCAAAAATGGCGTTAAAATGTGTTCCGTGTTCCAGAAGAATGGGCAGCCATTTTGCCGAAACACGGCTCATTTTGACGCCCTTTATGATAGCGCGTGTTAGCGCGTAGTATGGTACTCCATGCTGAAGACATTAAAGATATTAGCAGTAGTATTTGAAGACAATGGAGAATGAAGAAGTTGTAAAAAGTAGAGTGATGCGGGCGAGCGGCTGCCCTATATAGTTCTTCGTCACATGTATAATCCCCCTGGTCACAAGCTTCTACTTGCTTATCCCTGGTCTCACCTGCTTCCACCTGCCTACACGTGAAGTCTGTTCAATCCATTCATGATGTCACCATTCGGCGTGTAATAGCATAACGGGAGTCTATTGTGGTTGTAGGAGTAATCCCCAGGCAACGAAAACAACCGCGTTGCCCACGTGCAGAAGAAAGGCTGTTGAGCTCTCATACTATGGAGACTAGAATGAACTGAGAACATTATTCCTTGGTCAGTAGATCAGTTGCTCCTCTTCTTCTGAGCCTCTAACCCCAACTCAAACAAAGTCCGGGTAGCCGTATCGAGTGTAGCCTTGTACTTGCTGCCCTCACTCACTACCGCCAACCCGAAGCGAGCAGTAATCTTGTCCGTGTGCCACCACAGAATCTTCCTCTTCACAAGCTGGAACTCGTCCTCTGCCGAGGTCGCCGATAAGTATCATCCCCTCCGCTCCCGGCATCGGAAGTACGTCTGGATGTTCTCGGGAGTGACATCCTCAAACCGGAGAGACATCACCGGCCAGGGGATAAAGTTCAAATCAAACCACAGTAGTTGACTGAGAGAAGCAGAAGAAGAAGAAGAAGTAGAAGAAGAAGAAGAAGAAGAAGAAGAAGAAGAAGAAGAAGAAGAAGAAGAAGAAGAAGAAGAAGAAAAGCCCGCAAATGATCCGGGCGTCTCGATCTCCTTTCAGAGGTAGCTGTAATGATCGAAGGCGATGGGTCCATAGATTGGCGGGGGGAGCGATGGCAGGAAGATCGGTATAGTACTTGGAGTAGTAATCATCGAGAGATTCATTGTGTCGGTCGAGGATTTGCAGCAGTGAGTTACAGCGTAAATTTGTGAAGCGTATTATCTCTGCGACTTGCTGGTTCATGGCTTCATGAGTCATGCCTTGGAATAGGCCGGAGGTCACTATGCTGGCGGGGTCATTGCTCTCGGCGGCTCCTCCTGTCTTCACCTGACCGTGGGCGGGATCCATGATGGATTTACTGTAGTGGTTGACTTGAACGTGTTAGAGAGTAGAGTATGATTCTGGTGTTATATCCGAAAGTAAGAACGCAGCCTAATGTACAAGACACTGTTTAGTAAGAGTTGAGCTGAAACCAGGAAGGAGGGGTGGTTTACAACCCTTTTTTTCGCCTTCCTTATAAAGACCACCTGCCACACAAACAGAATGCGACACTAGTAGTATTATTTCCGAGAAGCAAGCGCACGACCTAAAAGATGATATCAGTAAAGGGGCCGAACAGAAATTAAGTAGTAAGAATGTTTTACCAACTTTATATCTCCTCCTTGTCACTACCCTAGGTCAAAAGACGTAAGAGGTGATACTGTTGCTGTACTTCTGAAAAGCAAGGGCGCAACCTATTAAACAAGACATTAGTAAAATATCAAAAACGATATCAGAAATGAGGTTGAAGTGGTCTGAACTTCAATAACCTTTCTTTCCGCCACTTCTCAGTTTCCTTGACGCTCATCAAATCGACTCCCTTACGAGCAGCTGCTCGCTCTGCTCAAATGCGGCAGCGAGTTTTCTCTCTTCGTCTGTGGCACTGGTGCCAATACTGGCGGGTGATAATGTGCTTAAAAGTGTGCCCTTACTGCAGCCCGTCTCTCGCTCTGTCCTATTACCTGTGTTCTATTACGCCGCCTGTATCACCAGGTATTAGTTAGAGCCAACTCTGATGTCGTTTGAGTCGCTATAGCCGTAGCATACCTCTAGCTCGGCGAGTGATATTGTACCTGAAAGCGTGTCCTTTCTTCTGTAGGTTACCGGCCGACTCGGTCTTATTGCACTAGGATTTTTTTAACCTTCTGCATTCGACACGTATTCGTAACCATCATCTCTGATATTGCTGTTTGAGTCCTTATAACCGTAGCAGACCTGTAGCTCGGCAGTTATATTTGCCAAGCTAAAAATCATGTGCCTCTCTGCAACAAATCTTTGGCTCTGCGTGTCTTATTGCCTGCCCCAATACACTTGCCTATTCGGTAGTGTTTAGTAACAATCTCCGATATCTCTTCAGCAGTCATGACTGTAACATACCCGCAGGTCGGGGAGTGAAATGTGTCTGAAAGTCTGCCCTTGTTGCAGGTCTCTCCCTGGCTCTGTTTTGGCCTCCTGTGCTCGATAAGTGGGTACTGATTTGTAGCAATTTCCGATGGATGTTGATTCAGTAGTCGTGAACGCAGCATACCCGTAGCTCGCCGAGTATATGTGTCTCAATGTGCGCCTTCGTTGCAGGTCTCTCTCTGGCTTTGTCCTGATGCCCTAGTATTTCACTCTCTGCGTTCGGGAGGTTATTATTAGTAACAATCATCTTCTATAGAACTTCAGAAGTTAATGATAGAAAAATATACCTGTAACTCGGCAAATGAGTTGTGCCTAAAAGTGTGACACTTTCTGCAGCCCGCCTCTAGCTCTGTACTGTTGCCCTAGTATTTCGCCCGCTGTATTCAATAGTTCTCATCAGTAAAAACAATCTCCAATGTCAGTTCAGTAGTTACGCCTGAAACATACCTGTAGCTCAGCGAGTGATATCTGCCTGAAAGTGTGCCCTTTCTACACTGGATCTTTTGGCTCTGTCCTACTCCCTGTTTTATTCCACCTTATGTACTCGATAAGTACTTATTAGTAGCAATGATCTCTGATGTCTCTTCGGTAGTTATACCTGTTGCATACCCTTAGGTTGGCGAGTAAGCTGTGCCTCAAGATGTGTCCTTTCTGTAGCCCGTTTTTGGCTTTGTCCTTTTGCCCCAGTATTTCACTCTCTGTATTCGGGAGGTACTCATCAGTAACAATCATCTCCGATGCATTTTCCACTAGTTATGACGGTAACATACCCGTATCTCAGCGAGTGAGTCGTGCATGAAAGTTTGCCTCTGCACTATATCTTTGGCTCAGTATCTTGCTTGCCCAACTCCACCTTATCTCTGTGTACGGTACGCTAGCACTAACAATCTCTGATGTCGCTCGAAGACTTATGAAGCTAGCATGCCCTTTACTCAGCGAGTGACTTGTGACTCCAGGTCAAAAGCGTGCATCTGCTGCAGCCACAGAATCGACCTCTTCCCGACGCCTCTCTGCTTGAAGAGTAGAAGCAGGCAGACTTTTCTCTGATCAGGTATCGAGAGGGATTGGTTCTGGCTCTGGCTCTGTCCTATTGCCACCCTGATAACCGTTCTGGCTTCGATACCTTGGTTAGTGCCAACATTCTCCAGTGTCTCTTCAGCGATTGTGACGGTAACATACCCGTAGCTCGAGATTATCAACTGAACTCCCAGTCGGAACTATCAGCGACGATAGCTGGGATTCTGTGGCTCGATATCCGTAGATTCTGTGTCCAGGTCAGTTACCGCCGCGTTTTGGCGGACGCGAGTTTCACTGACCCGACGACTCCGAGCGCTCGACCTTTCACACCATACCAAGCAAGTACTAGTAAGTAAAAGTGCTCACTGAAATGAAGAGAAAAATGTCAGAAGAGAAAAGTAGTCTACCGTAGAGGTAGGTAGTGTACGGCGCTGAGGGGGGCAAAAAGGGGAATTGAAAAGGGCGGCCCGTGAGGAACCCAGGTTTATATCCTGCTCGCTTGATGTAACCTGTGGGTCCTGTCAATCCACCCTTGCGAGGATGTGGGACTAGTGCAGCTAGAAAATAGTGTATATCAATTGACATAAATGGTTTTCTTTCTCCTATTGTCTTATGCGAGTTTAAAGACCCTTCTCAGGCCCGTGGCATATCAACCGAACTGTTAATGATTTCTTTTTCCTATTGTTTTTGGAAAAAATTAGAGACCCTGTTTATGGACATTGGTGAGGCTGCTTCGTTCGCCTAGAGATGACTACATTACTGTTTAACAGTTCACGAACCCTATTTGTCTCAAGTTATCATCGTCATATTGATACCACCCCTCATTGAAAGCTCATGTCATTGCATTCTATCAGCTCTTCGTCATACACGCGTACTCATCGCGGAATTTCGAGCCATTCAACGCTTCGTTGGTAGTGTGCTAGAGCTTGGTCTTTAGTCAGCTGTGTGCAGCTCATGTGGTAAAAGGCCACAGCTGCTTTCAGATACGGGCAGCCTTTGTAGAAGTGTCCAATATGGCCAATTTCCCAAAAGAATCAAACAAATCAAGCCGTGCACCGGCCTATATACGACTCCATATCCGTTTCCAACGCAAACTGCTCCTCCGCGCTGAGGTTGTCCTCATTCCCAAGATCCAAACACTTGCGCACGACAGTCCCGTAAATGGTGCCAGTGATCCTAAAAATCACTCATGTTAGCTCGGCATTGACTAAACACTACTGACGAAGAAAAATACGTACTTATCCAACTTCTCAGGAGTAGCCAACCCCTGAATCAACCTCAACGCGTCCCGCGGAGGTGGTAAACCCTTTCTTCCACTCTGAAACAGAGAATCATCAAGTGTCTCCCAACGCCCAATTTCAAGCAGCACACAGCCCAGACTATACCAGTCATAGAACCGCAGGAACTCCGCCGACGGATCTTCTAGGCTATGCGGGTGCTGGTAGTAGTCTAGACATACTTGTGCATGGGTGTACGCATCCCGCACTACAAGCTGATCCGACTGTGATGCCACTGATCCACTGTCACTCTGCTGCCACTTCTCAGCCTCGGGGGAGCTGTCGTGCGCATGCGTGTAGCTGAACCCCAACAGCTGCGGCTCGTCAAACATCAGCTTCTGGCCACCGTGGCGGGATAGCTGGGCCGATATGCTCTCGGCTGACGGGTAGAACAAGATGCGCTGGGCACGGATATTCTTGTGCACCCAACCCACGGCGTGCATCATCCGCACGGCACCGACAAGTTTCTGGCCGATTAGGAAGCGCGTCCCAAGGTCAAGGCTCGGATACGACGGGTGGACGCCACGGATTACATCCCGCAGGGCGATCGGGCCGCGCAGACTTATGAAGTCTAGAACTGTTGGGTCGGGGATGACATTAGGGGGTGGTGGGAGGATGAGGTCATGGGGTGGGGGGAGAGTGGCGATGTACTCCGGGCAGGTGAGGACGAAGCCCACCATGCCTGATCGGCCCCCGAACATGCCGTGGCAGCCTCGCGGGAGCAGGAGCCGTGGTGGGTGCGGTGCGTTGAGCATGCGTGCCGTTTTCTCCGGCTCCGCGAGGTCTCTTTTCGCGGCGTTGTCAAGCCACTCGATCAAGCAGATGCGGCGTGTTCGTCGCAGTATGGCTACCGTAAACAGTGGCGAGCCAGGAGAGATGCCCATGAGGTCGTGCGACACGCAGAAAGCGTCCTCCAGTCTGTGCCACCATTCAACAGGGTCGTGGCGTCCGTGGCGGATGGCATCAAGAAAGGTGGCGGCTAGGGCGAGATCGCGATACCGCTGGGCCTCGGATGCCACGCTCGTATGCTCAGCCTCATAGTTGGCCGCCTCGGCGCGCTGCAACAGCTGGTCCGTCACGAGTTTGTCGAGGTGGTCGAACCCGCGCGCGATGCGAGACATGTCCATCTTGGGCGAGAAGTCGCGCAGCGTGTCGTTGTACTCCTTGAGCAGGTCGACCAGCGACTCGAGCTCCCTGCGACCGCTGAGCGCGATGGTGAACCTTTGCATCAAGGTCAGGTTCACGTTGCAGCGCCGCCTGAACTCGTAGATGCCCTGGAAGTCTGGCATGCTGAGACCTTCACGGAAGCAATCTGCCATCCCCGAGACGTCTTCGTGTATCAGGTCATTCCTGGCAGCGGGCTGGTCATATGCTTGCGCTTGCCGGCGCATCAGTTTGATTCCAAAACGTTTCTCAAGCCGTTCAAGGTCAAACAGGGTCTGCGAAAGGAGGCATAGCTGCTTGAGGATGCGTGTAGCGGCGCGCGGCCTCTCGATGGCTAGCTTCTCAATCCTGGTGCGGTCGTCCTGCCAGACGTCACACCAGTCCTCAAAGCGCTGAGATGTATGTCAGCAGCTGGATACAGAGGAATAGTGGGAGGTAGACGTACATCTCTTTGGATCTCCCATCTGGTGAGCACGACGCGCAGTCCCCTGTTGGCAGAGGTGATCTTATCCACGACGCAGAACCCGGCTAAGTTGGGTCAAAGTCAGCGATGCCAGCGGTCATTAGGAGGAAATTTCCGCATACCGCTGCAAAGGGGCAAAAGAGCGAGAGCCAGGCCAGCAACCTCCATATTGTACGTAGTTATAGCGGAAATTTGGGCAGCAGCGATGACTAGAAGGAAAAAATCCTTAGCCGAGAAACGAAATTTGACATCTTTCGATGAAGACGATGAAGAAGTTGGGAAGCAGGATCTCCCAGAGCCTCGTCGGGTATGGGCTCGACATTGATGGTGCTAAGGCATATTCTTGCGCAGCCGTTGCTCATGGGCTGATGGACGGTCATGCAGGGATTAGCGTTGGTTTGTAGATAGGCGTTATTGGCACCCGCTGAATGGTGGGAAGGGAATGGAATTCTGCACCATGTCGGCGCTGTGTCACACTCCAACCACATCCCGGCTTGGACTTTTGGGGAAGGTGAATTCGGGTCCAAGAATGACCTCGATCTATCTATGGGGAAGGCACCACCCGCAGTTGATGGCCTTACAACAGTCCAGCTCCCGTGACGGACAAATAAGGAGATAGATTGACATCATCATGTTTCCCAGGGCAAGAACGACCAGCGGAAAGATCGAGTTGCAACAGTGGAATGACGTTTACCGGGCGCCTCCCCAAAGTTAAGGTAGGTACCTAGGTACATAGGTACTCAGTGGGACTTTGGACTGGAAAACTTCACAACGCCTGATTTCGTTCGACATGGCAGGATGAAGAAAGTCACTAAAGATGGCTCATCCGCCGTATTGCCTAGGTATACGGTGATGATTTATGTCTGACTTATCTTAGGCATATGGAAGTTTATCATCTGGGAGGAAACGTTTTTTGCTGCTGTCGTTTGTCACTAACTTGTCTCTTGCTCTCTTTTCGACACGTGATTTGTTCCAAATCTACCCAAATAGGAACTTAATGGTAGTTAGTGGTAGGCATCCGCCGCAATACATTGAGCGTTCGATCAATATGAGTCCTACCGGTATACTGAAGTATTATATTCCTCGGGCGAGACGCTCCTATCGGTATGTACAATGCAACCGGGCTATCATCTGATTCATCTTATCCTGCCACGATCAACCCAGAATTAGGAACAGGCTCTAACCAATGTGGAAGGCGTAACTGGCTGTTGATATCTGATCGGATACAGACTCCTCCTGTCACGAGTCACCCCCACCCCAATATCAGCGTCAGACAAATTGTTACCTGGCCGTTCTCGCTCTCGAGAGCCTGCCAACGCCCTGTCTGTAGACTAGTCTGAGGCGAATTCGATACTGTTCCGATCAGTTCCTAGTTGCAGAATTTTCGTCAAAGGCGAATTGCGAGGTTTCCTTTCGCCTCTACCCTGTTCCCACGTCAGGAAGGCAGTCGGCTCAACACAGGTGAAAGCCCCACCCACTATAAATACTATCACCACGCCTGCATTTTTAAGAATCCGATTCCTTATTTTCTCGCAACGCAACCACTGTCATTTCCTCCCTTCCGGCACGCATCAGCCGCCGACTATATAAATACTGCCTTGCGTTAGGCATTCAATATCCTCCCATGCAGTACTCGCACTCAACCGGCCTCACTATCACTCTTACGGCATTGAACCTGCCCGTCGATTTCTCCATCGGCACAAGGTAAGCCGCGCTCTTTTGCCCCGTCGGCATTGAACCCTGCTAACCATCTCTCTATTAATACATTAGCCCCTCTCTCCTAGTATTACGGCATTATACCAACCTATATATCTCTCTATCGGCAATAGCTTAGCCTTTTTCTCTCACACTTAAGGCATTGAACCTGCCTGTGTATCTCTCTATCGGCACAAGGTAAGCCTCACTCTTGGTAGATTGGCATTGAACCAGGCTGACTATCTCTTTATCGACAATAGCTTAGGCTTTCCTCTCTCACTTACGGCATTGAATCGCTCGGCAATAAGCTAGCCTCGCTCTCTATCTCTCTCTCACACACACATACACACTATCCGGACATCCAAGCAAGAAAAATGAGCGCCCAGGTCACCAAGTTTCGCGATCCGCCTCCTGGCCGTAGTGGTCCGGGCTGGACCAAGGTCAAGGCTGGTGATAGTGAATACTACCACAACATCTACACGGGCGAGTTTTACTACCGCCTCTTTCTGCACGGTTTCTTCGTCGGAGATGGCGACGGCAACATGACCCCGGCCCAGGCAACGGCCACGGGCCCGACGATTCCCCATGACCCGGGCGAGCTTGGGGGCGAGGGTGGGAGCGAGGACGAGGAGGAGACCAGCGACGTGGCCGAGGATAAGGACGACGAGATGGCCGAGGGCCACGATGAGTCCGAGTCCGAGTCCGAGAGCGAGGACGAGGACATGACGGTGGCCGAGGAGCTGGTGGAGGACGACGTCAGCGTCATTGCCGAGGACGAGGACGACTCGGAGGGCACTCTTGAGTAGATGGCCCAGCCAGTGAGTAAAGACGAGGACTCGTACAGATGGCCACGGCCGGGATTCATGAACGCGCCGCTAAGATTAGGGTGGCCCTGGCTAGGATGAATGCCTAGGGCAACGATAAATACCACTCTTCTTCCCTTCCTCACTACTTTGTTTTCTATTGTGATATGACTGTGATGCCGTAAGATGTTGGCTGCCTCTTGACACTAAGCTGTGCCTAGGTGGAAGACATTAAGATGCCGACGCCCATCATGTCTCAATACATCTTTTATTACTAAATTAGTCCGATGATTGTTTCACTACTTTATGTATCTCCATTCTTGAGGCAGATCTCCATAGCCGTCTCCATTACCGGAATCTTGACCGACAGAGGTCTCGCTTGGTCGAGTGTGGATGATTGGTTACAATCAAAACGCTCAGTCAGCGGCGTCAGTACTTCCTCAACCGTGATCGCCCTTTCAGCCGTATTCAAGAGAGCATAAAGAGCTGAAAAACTAAAGTAGCATCAAAAGGGCATTTTCTTGGCTGTATTGACTTCCCCAAAGCTGCTCTCTCAGCCACTACACGTGCCAAAAAGGGTCCTGATTTAATACTCATCCCCCGCCAGACAAACAGTTCCTCTTGTTCTTTAAATCGTGGATAACCTGTGCTGGGAATTGGCTGATCCTGTAATGCAATAGATATTCGCATCGCATTGCCGCCGGGACTATTCTGTTCACTTTGACAGGCAGAAAACTGAATTACCACAGGTACTGCCTGTATACAATAAGAGGCTCTGATAACCATCATGATGTCTCCCAGCAAAGCCATATCTCTTTTATTCTCTATCCATCCATGCCAGCGCTCTCGCGGCCGCCCATTCCGTCTGAGGTAATGTAGATTTGCTGAGTGAGAGGAGGCCGCTGTCCGTTGCTCTTGTCCTGTGGCTCGTTAATCTTAACCACACTGTCTGTCCCCCGGTCTAATATTCCAATCTCGTTGATCTTCTGGCCACCTTTGCCAATGGTGGCTTCTGGCCGCTAATCTTAATCGTACTGCCGCTAATCTGCTCATCTCGTATGAGGTTTGTGGAAGCTCAGCCATTCTGTTTCGGCATTGCCTTTCCGTCCTCTAGATACAGAAAGGGCTAGACGTCGCAGCGCCATGCGAACGCCGCAAAAGCTGTGATGTGCGGGAGGCACATGACAAGACATGCGGCCGTTCAGTTCGTGGAGGGCTGCTCTGTTGTCTTTGCCGCTCGACCGTTGTTGCTGCACTCCTCGTCGTCACTCTCCATGACAAAGCCGAACGAACGTCTAGGGGCGGCGGGGGTGGTGTTACCAACTCGCTGCTGAGAAGGAGTGGCGACAGCAGCCAAAGCACCAGACCCACGCGGGCGGCGAGGCGCGCGAGAGGGAGTCGACTCGTCCTCGTCATCCTCGCTCTCTTCCTCGCTCTCCTCGTAGCCTCCTCGGCGGCAAGCAGCGGGAGGGGCTGCAGAGACCGCAGAAGCGGCAGCAGCAGCACCAGATCCACGCGGGCGGCGAACAGCTGGTTCCTCCTCATCATTTTCATTATTCTCCTCAATATCCTGGCGCCCGCCTTGACGACCAGCTGCGGCAGGCACTGCAGGAGCGGCAGCAGCAGCAGCGCCAGACTTACGCGGGCGGCGAGCAGGCGCGCGGGTAGCAGCCTGCTCATCGTCATCCTCGTCGTTCTCGTCCTCGATCACCTGGCCCCGTCCTCGACGGCCAGCCGCGGCAGCCCCATGACCACCACCACGTCTAGCAGCACGGCCACGGCCGCGAATAGCGGCAGGGACGACATTTTCTTCAGCAGCTATGTGCTCCCGAAGCTTTCTCTTCAGTCTGGACCAGGCACTCGTGGCCGAGTGTTGCACAACGCTCATCCTGGCGGCGAGCTTATCCATTCTTGGCTAAAGTTGGCGGAGGGAGAGGAGATTAGCAAATTGACAGGGTGTCTCGAGGCGTTTGCAAATAAAGGTAGGTATGGCAGGCAGAATGCTCATGAAGCTCGGATTGCCACCAAGACGTACCTGGGGAATTGCATCAATGTCCGGGAGACTGAGGAGGCCTTTTATCAGGGTGTCAACCTCACGCTCGGTCAAGAAGCCGCCGGGTCCGAATCTTTTCTCTCCGGCTTGGGCCATTGTGGTACTGCAGAGGCGTGTTAGCCCAGCATCCTCAATAGGTGATGTTGAAATGACGGTTATCAAGGCGTAAACTCACAGTTTGGCTTGATAGGTATCTTCCAGGATGTCTTCTCAAGTTAACCACAGGGCCAGAGGTCGTGTTCTCGGATGTCGAGTGAATCGTGTGTGTCGTGTTGTTCGTTGCGAGGGTAGGTGCCTCTGTATCAAGGGCGAGGTTAGCAACGTGAGAATGGAAAAAGGGCCCAAGAATAGAGTAGGAGACTTGCAGTTGCGAAAGTCAAAGAGAGGTTATGCGTCCTCTCTTGCTGCTGCAGTAGTGACCTGAACACAAACGTGGACGCTTCAGGAGCGAGAGGAAGCACAGGAGCAGAGGAAGACGCCAAGTGAGGAGTAAATATTAATGTCTGCAGAGCGGCCGTGTGGTATTCCACAGGCTGCGAACAATCTCTCCCGGTTCGACAAAAAAGAAAGTGCTCTGGTGCCTAGAATCGTCGCTATGCGAGGGAATCGGCAGGAATCGAGAGAGACTGACGGAAAGAAAAAGACGTTGTGGGGCCAGATGTTCAAAGGCCGGCCAATGGCGTATCAGGCAGTAACGGAAGAGGGCAACGAGATCGGATCCGACGGACCAAAGACACAATACCCAGCTTGAGGAGCCAGCGAGGGGCCAAACAGGGAAGTGCTGGGATCACCCGCTGAATATTTCGGTTACAGAGCACATGGGAAACATTGTAACGGCCCCGCAGCCCCAGGCAACTTTTGACACAAAGACTGGTGCCAAGCGCCCAGGTAACATACAAAAACAAGGATTAGGCATCTCCCACAAAACCAGCACGTTGCAAATACCCAAACATTGCCTGCCGAGCAGCGCCTGTAAGTTCCACACACAAATTCAGCCACGAACAGACTTTGCAACAACATAATGTCCAAGTTGGCAACGAGTTTTCCAAATATTAGGACAAGGAACAGGTTGGATTTCTATCAATGAGGTCTAACAGCTCAGATTATACCTGTGCAAGCTCGAGTCTGGACAATATGCACACAAAAATAGGTAGCCAGGAGTCTTTGCGGGCAGCTGAAGTTAATATGCGGTATGTGATCAAGGATCTTGCAGCAGTGGCAGAATGGAACCGGAGGCACACTGACCTAACATCCTAATCAAGTGCTGCCATGTCTCAGCCTCGCAAAGCCTGAATAATCAAAGGTGTCTTTGCCAAAAGGAGAAAAAAAATGTCGAAAAGTTCGCCTGCCAACCTCCGAAATGGGTGGCAGGTTATGAAAAATCCCCGGGCAGGTTTTTGCTTCGGTTTGAACGCACACCCTCTCGGTAGAGAGCGA
The DNA here is from genome assembly GCA_033439775.1 of Podospora didyma. Classification (NCBI taxonomy): domain Eukaryota; kingdom Fungi; phylum Ascomycota; class Sordariomycetes; order Sordariales; family Podosporaceae; genus Podospora; species Podospora didyma. Next base: position 1,654,663 of record JAULSW010000004.1, read on the forward strand.
CGCGCGGTACCTATTTGACCAATTAGTGTAATGACCTGGATGCAATAGCGACTGCGAGCTCGGGATTATAAACTGGCAGTCGCCCTCTTGGGGGGCTCTCGTCTGGTCTTCTCGTTTTGGGCAGGCACGGGACTTTGGTCGGCCCGGACGGTTAGGTTTGAAAGCAGCCAGAAGAATCATACACACACACCGGCCCCTCCTTCGTCCCATATCTGTGGCAGCAGCAGCAGCAGCATGCTTGGCTTAGCGCGAGCTGGCTGGCTGGCTTCTTCCATTTGGCTGTGACTCCAGTCTTGCTGCGTTCCGCACACTTGGTCCGGAGAGTTCATGTTCCTGGCGAACTGCGTAGATACCTAGGTAGCAACGGAGCAAACGCTCCTATTTACCCGCTTAGCACGAGCTCGCTGCCAGTAGCTTCTTCCATTCGGCTGCCTTCTCTTGCAGGCAGCCACACGTTTAGCGGGTTGGGTGACACCCCTGCACGCTCTGCTGTTTGGGGATATCACCGACTGGGCAGTGGGACCTCAATCTTTTACAATATTTAGACACAGATCTGCTTTCCAGCAAGTCCATAGATATCCCAGCCTCCTTCCCCATCGGAGTTTTCTGACGCCAGAAGCTTGCAAAGCGCAATCGAAGCCAAAGAACCATGAGGCTTAATCTTTTTGTTCAGCCACGCCGCTTCCTCCAGAGCCTGTGGTTAATTTCCAGTTCCCACAAATCAAACAAAGTGGCTGGGTGAACGCTTCAGCGCCAGGCAACCAGATTTCTTCAAACGCCGCGAAAGAACATTCCACACAGCTAACTTTATAATTGCTACAGCAGCGCATGAAAGAAGAACATGATGTCGTTTGTCTCGATCCAAGTCAAACCCGCCTTTGTAAGAGAAATGACGACAAGTAACCCTTATCAAAATTCTTCGAAAATTCTTCCTACAAAGCAACATCTCAACGATGATCTCACCTTGCGTTGTGAGTGAAATGAATGCGGATTGTGCCGTGCGAGAACTGTGGGGTGCGAAAACGATCGTTGATTCTCGGTCCCGACATCAGATTTTTGGTACCCAAGCTGAGGACCGACTCCTTTATGCATGGCAAGAGGAATTTTTCCTTTCGGCCCAACTAACTATGCTCGCCAGCGTCGATAAAGATGATGGAAGACATGGAAGACATGGCCAATATCTGCAGACGGACGTATTCGGCCTCCACTTGGTCCTCGGAGATACCACGAACAGCAAGAACGGGCCGATCGGCGATGGCCGGTCCTGTCGTAGAGTCATAGAAGATGTGTCGGGTAGTAGGGCGTTATGAAGGGGGCTGATGCCATTACCCTAGTGACAAAATGCCGTATCCCAGGGAAGAATGGGAAATAATTGTAATACAAACACAGATATCTTCAGATAAATATATTTTCTCTCAATATCCCAGCGAGATTTTGGTCTGTCTTTGTACGTATTCGTAGCGTTTGATCATGAGATGTGTGAAACTAGCTGGACAGTCCCAGCGTGTTCCAAGCAGAAAGGGGCGAGACAACAGCTAGAGAAAACAGGGACGCAGAGCAAAATCAAAGGAAGTTACTATCCCAAATTGCGACGCCAATTTAAATTGCAGTTACGTTACGTCGCCAGGCCACAAATGGTAAAAGGGTCGAAGAAAAAGCACCACACTCGAGTCAACAGCTGCTTACGCCCTTGTCAACCACCTGCCCAACAAGTACTGCCTAGCTCGGCCATATTTGGCTACCAACATTACTACCTCTAGAACAAGGCTGGGAAGCCACCTGTTAAGTCTCTTGGCTGCCACTGTGCAGTCATACCCCTCCGTCGAAACCGGGCAGCGAACGAGGCAGCGGCCTGCCCGAAGTTCGCCGACACAGGAGATAACAGCGAAGGATCAGAATGAGCTAGGCTGCACAAGCCCTCGCTGCATCGTTCTTGCGCGCATTCTGCGAAGAAGAGAAGTCGGCATTGTGGAAGTTGATCGGCCGGAACCCCGAACAAAGAGCCAAAGTTTCAATTCGTCGTAGCTTCGTTTATGGCCAAAGAGGCAAAGCCGGGAAAGTCGTTTGCTGGTACTGGTAGTGCTGGTCCGGCTGCGTCTATGGCCGTTACCCAGACGGAGGCTTCTCGCCCAAAGAGCAAGGGTGAGCATCAATCAGTAGTCACCATTTCTGTTTCATTTATTTCTTGAATTAGCTAAATCATCAACGGATTGGAACTTGGACTATATGGTTGCACTTGATTCATATCCAGTCTGCCTACGATGTCAACTTCCACGAGGGACATATAATTTTTGCAATATTAGCTGTTGAGTTGCACGACACATAGATCATCTGAGTCTGGCTTAACTCTGCGGCCGTCTGACTTAATCCCGTCTGGTCTCCAATCATCCAAGAAGCATTTCAAAACATTCTTTCTAGCTTGAGATCTACTCGAGTTATCTACTCAAATTGAACCATTGCCAGAACCTAGGCTCTGGGTGAGGACTGCCAGTGCCTGACTGTGTCGAGTATGTGCTTCTTCGGCGTTTGCCACCTCTAACCAGGAATCCCCGCCATTCAAAGCCGTATTCTTGTTCTTTTGCCATCGAGCCCTCGTTCAGCCGGTTACGAGGTTTTTTTCCCCTTCCGGCACTGCTGAAACTCATATGCGGCCTGGGTTGGCCGCTGAATCGTTCGAGTGCCGACTCATGTATTCCTGAGACTGGAGCTGGAGTGTATTCGAGCCAACTTTTCCTGAAGTGCTTGGCTGTCGAGTGGAGTGTTCGATGATTATCGCGAGCTTTCCAAGGCAGCGCCGGCGGGGAGTGGTCGGAGGTCGCAGCTCTGGAGTCTGGCCGAGAGTTGTGGGTAGATGATTTCGCAGGAGAGGATGGGGAGCCGGAACTACAAGAGATGTCAGCTTCCTTTCTAGTTAGAAATGTTTGATTCTCAGTGTCGGTGATGGACAGGGGAAAGCACACACGTCGAAAAAGTTGACAAGCGTGAATCTAGCGCTACCGACGTAGCGAAAACCCTCGTCCGTCGTGCTTCATCCGCGAGAAGCATTTACTGAGATATATGTCTTGAAACTCGCTATTTCCTTGTTCAAATGGCAGCGGCAGGGTAGGTAGAGCATGGATTTGAACACTCTGACTTATCATCTCGCGCTCGCGCTCCGAGGGGGGATGATCTCGGTCCGGATTTGTGCGATAATTATTGTTTTGCCTCAAGTCCGTCGTCGAGGAGGCTTGGAGGGGTGTTCAACGCCGATAATAAGTGCCAGTGGAAATGTGGAAATGATTCTGCGAGAAAGTTCTACGCTAGCAAGAAGTCAGCATCGCGAGTGTTGTGGCGATGAAATCGTCGTCAGAGGAGAACAAAGTGTTTCGATGCTGGCGGACACATGTTGCAGGGTATCGAATAGACGGTAGAATCAGCCCACGGCTCTCCAAGGCGAAGGGAGCAGACAGAGAAGATGACGAGGCACTTCAAAACAGACTGGATGATGTGAGAGGAAAATTGGCATGAGAAAATGCCGAAGGCGACCAGCGGAAGGATGTTCGGAGCTAGCGGCCCGTTCGAGGTTTATGCAGACGCGAGGCAGCTCTCCCGAGCTGCCGCAACCTGGCAGGGCGCTCTCGAGCTACCAAGCCCATCCCAACCCAAGCCGCTCCCCTCAAGCAGGCGTACATGCCTCTTAACCCTAACCCTGGGTAGCCTCACGCTCGGGCCACCCAAAAGTTGTCACCGTGCACGAACCAGTATAAAATCAACTGTTGAAGCCGCCCAAATCCCTCTTCTTCTTTTCTTTTTCATCATCCCGGTTTGTGACCCTTCCCCTGATTAATCTGAATAGATTGGCAGCGGGCAGGCTCATCCACCAGGCGAGGGACTCACACTCCCACCCCGATCCCCATGAGCCCCTCGTTTAATGGTGCTGGGGAATTATCCATCTTCACTCCTTGGAAACCGGGGGACTACCCGCTGGGCTTACCTATGGTCGTCCTCCATTGTGTCCCTGGTATTACGCTACTTCCAGGTGACGCGAACTTCCTTCTTTCGTCACTGATCATCGCTTTCGTGATGGCATGGAGAAGAATCTCCTTGACTTGGTATGATGACAGCCTTGTTGTGCGGGTCTCTGTGTAGTGTGAGGCGTGTTGTTGTTGTTGCCAATCCTGAGGGGCTATGACTTTGGTGTCTGTGTATTTGGTATCTACAGTGACGCGCAGGGCAGATGAATTCACGACTTCTGGATCACAGACATCTCGTTACCAGTTTTAATCTATCACCGGGACTGCGATCTGTGGAGGTAGAGGCAGTCATAACTCTCCCTGCTGGATTGTTTGATTTTAGCAGTGCTCAGAACTGTCCCGAATTTCATGATTGTACCCCGTCCCGCCTGATCACGAGAGGGCACAGGCTGCTTCATTCCAACTCATCACGTAGAGGGACGCAAATAAATAGCGATGGCAATGAAAAATAGACGTAAATTCAGCACATCAAAATCAAACCGTACCTATTCTCGTTCCCGCAATCCTAGGCACAAGGACGCTCGCGAGGTTGCAGGGCAGGCGCACCCGTTGTCCTGTCCCAGCAGCTCTGTGGGTGGGGCAACGACCAACAAGGTTCTTGCCGCAAACTGCAGTGCAACTTTGCCTTACGGGGTTGAACCCGCAGTCATCAAGATCGATTCTAATTCATTCTTGCTTCCAGCCACTCTCTCTCCAAGCCGACCTGAACTGACTCCCTCGATTAAGATCAAGCAGCCCGCTTCAGCCTTCCCTCATCACAGCCGCCCGGCACGCCCGGCACCCTCCAGATCTTGACGAGCTCCAATCCAGCCGGCTCGAACAGCTTGCGGAATCTCTCAGCTGTGCGCGACTTCCCGTCCATGGCCATGACAGTCTGGTCAATCACGGCCGCGGCGGAATCGGCCTCCCCCACGCGTGACGGCAGCACCATGTCGCAGATGAGGACTCGCGACACGGGAGACATGGCTGCCACAAGATGGCTGAGGATCCTTATGCACACGGCGTCGGAGTAGTCGTGAATAATCATACGCATAAAGTAAGCTTTCGCTCGTGTCCCTTGGGTCAGCTACTGCCCGTTTGAGAAAGCATAGAAAATGCCGCTGACTGGCCCTTAATAGGCTGCTCCGCCATGAAATCGTGGGTGACGCGACGCGTGGCAGCAGGCAGCACTGTCGGTACAGTAACGACATCAGTCCTGTCCTCCAGCACGGCGTTCGCGGGCGACAGCTCGGGATTGGCACCAAGGATCTTCTTCAACACAGCACCATGACCACCGCCGACGTCTACGATCTCGACAATGCCCTGCTCGTTCTCCTCGGGAGAGTTCTTCAACAACCCGAAATCAAAATGGCCTGTCGGCGGCATGGCCGCGTCAACACCGGCCATTCCAAGTTGGAAGTCCCCGAGGCTCTTGGGATCTGAGACAGAATCTCCCAGATTGAATGGCCATCCTGCCTGTGGAAAAAGGAAATCGGACAGTAGCCAGAGTCGTCCGGCTCTCTGGCACACTGAAGCTAGCCACGTGCAACGAGATAGTCGTCAAAGCCACACATCGCCTTGAACGAAATATCATATCTGAAGGGTGCATGAGTTGGCGGCACCGAAGACTGCGGAACAATAAGATGGTTCATACATAGTTTAGAACATATGTCCTGGGCATGGCTCATCAAGGAGGTATGCCAGCGAGAACTTTGTGTGTCGGTACTCGCCCCCGTCGGGACGAGTCTGATCGAGGAACCCAGCCCTGACTACATGGCACACAGAACAGATTAGTCTCGGAGATTCAGGGGGTTAAAGGAGCGGAAGAATTACTGAGAGTACGGCCCATTCGCTCTGGAAGAACAGGTCAGCAACAAAATACACGAGCCGAGCCTAATCACAAATACCCACCAAGAAGCGACTCCTGCGCCCCGGTAGCCTTGGACAAGTCCTCCAGCGAGATGGATCCTGTCTTCGGGATGTCATTGAACACTCTTAACTTCATAAACGTCCGGACAGCAACCAGCTGGGTCATCTATCTCGCGCAATGAACGACCAGTCAGTCCATCACAATAAAGTCCTAGATGTTGACAACAGTTCACCATGAAGCAATGATGGAAGGCCATCTACTCAGGCGAGATGCGTGTACGAACAAGTTCTTTCGCCTTGGCAGCAATCTTAACGCGACACATTTGACCGTCCAGATCAGGAGAGTCGAAATATTCCTTGGCCGCCTCAGACTGGCCGCTCACAAGGGCATTGATTTCTTAAGTTGAAGCGAAAGCCATATTTTGTCTATTTTTCGTATACTAGACAGAATCTTTGCCACAAGACACAATGGTGGTTGAAAAGAGATGGAAAAATGAAAGACGACCACAGAAAACGAGAAATCGTGAGGGATATATAGGATGCCGAGGACATAATACGTTGGCCCTATCATGCACTCACCATGGACCATATTCGGCGATAACGGCAACTGACCGACGGTACATGCAGTCCAACGGTCCAATGAGGGAAGCTCCTCCTGAATAAGCAACACGAATATGGACGCAGAAGGCAACCACAACCTTGGCACCACCCCGATCTCAAAGCTTGGATCCTCTCCTTGTGGGGTCATATCCCCGATAATAAAGGTACCAACATCGCGTTTGACTTGGTACTTACGATTTTGCGGTTCTAAAATGGGATTTCACAGCAATAATAATGAGCAGAGAAAACCCCGTGTCAGACGGGAAGCTCAATCAAGGCAAAAGAACCACGCAGCATTACAAGCCTGACGGACAACGTTGGGATCGTGGATCGTGGGTATCCGAGCTCACACAAGTCCGAGTCTAATCCCCAAGTAGAACAACGACATCCAAACTTCACTGTCTTCAGACGCATACCGCCCGCGAGGTTTCTGCAGGAAGCCGCCGCCTCTCAAACTGCCCGGCATAGAAGTCGATGTAACCTACGATCAAAGATGGGACGGGTTTAGCGGTGGAGTAATCCTTACTTTTGCCTGTCCCGAAGTTGACCGATGACGGATGAATTAATGGCAACCACTGGTCATTCGTCCGCGTCCTTTCGGTCGGCGATGCGGGGTTGGCAGTGCCGTTTGGCGGGTGGTCGGCTACAGTGTCGATGGATGGCTCTCTGCGGCCACGGAAACAGATAATTGATTATTGATACATGTCTTCGATGCGAACATGCTGGGGCTGGAATGGCAAAGCAAGGAACAGCAAACACGGAGGATGCTCAATTATAATATGATGGCGGGTGATCGGATGAAGTCATGGATGTTGGTGGTTGGACTTTGAATTACGCGGAATTCTCGTCTTCCGGATTGATGATCTCTACGCAAGCTTTCCAAGCCGGAGTTCACCGTTACAAACACAGTGCCAGTGGCAGCTAACACGTCATCGAAATGAGGAGATGGTCACCTCGTGGACGCCATTGCTGGGTAAATCGAGCTTGTCCGAGCTTGCTTCAAGCTTGATGGCTGGTACACTACTGGCAAAACGACCAGAGCCAGGATTGTCACACGGAGCAACGAGACAAAGCATACATGGCTGCTAAAGTTCTCCCAGGGCATTCCGTATGAAAGTGTGACATAGGTACTGATATTGATTCCAAGAATTTCAAACTGCAGAATTTCCCTTACTCCCCCCTAGCCCCGGCACTGCTCAAAGGAGAGGAGTCTTTGCCACTACGACACTATCAGGGAACAAACCTGCTACAGTACAAAGGAGTCCTACAAATGACTGAGAACTATAATACCCCGCAAGGGCAAGCTCAGAAGCCGTCCGGACCCGGGCCGAAGGCGGACCAGCGGTGGACCGCTCTTACAATGATTACAGAATGATGCACTACTAGGTAGATATAACGGCTGTCTCATGCACAACCTACCTGCTCAGTGACGTAAAGCGGCCCACTGTTCGGACGGGTTGGCAGCGGCTGCTGGCTCCCTATCGATGACGCAGTGCTGATCGTCCTGTCCGCAACATACCAGTCCAAGTATTACAATCGGCTACGGAGGCATTCAACCCTTTTATTTATTACTGCCTCCAAATTTGAGCCTAATGCACGTAAGTTTCTTTTTGAAGTGGTGACCGGTCGAAATTTATGGAACGTCCAAAACCTTGAATGAACATGATGATGAGTTTGATAGCATGTCTGTGCTGTCAATAATTATCCCAGATGGCGGTTGTGAGAGCCATTCTGATTAATTCAAAGGGCGTTAGTTCAAACAACTTGGAGGTTGAAAAATTGCGAAAGGTATGACAAGAATTAAAGATGTGATAACATTGTGACACCTGCTTGCTGCTGCTGTCCAAGCTCAAAAGAGCGCTTTAAATTGTTGCCCATGCTTTGCTCCCACCTGATTTCATGTTTCAGCAAGCGAAGAGAAATAGAAGTAAACTTCATCGTGAGGAACAACAGTTGATAAAAGAGGATGGAGAAGAAAGGGGGCTGCTGTTTTCACTTTTGAGGAAATAAAAGTGGAAGACAGCTGAGCAAACCCACTCCTTACCTACGTTGGATGTTATTTGCTGTGCTCAGAATTGACTGTCTTACGAGAGATATAATCAATGACACCACCACCCCTTTCTTCTTCAGAAAATGATGGATGGGTACATGGATGGCAATTCATTGTTGATTGTTCCACAACAAGAGGCGCAATGAAATTAAAGCTTTAAAATCTTAGACATGCTGATTCATTCTTTGTCACGCTCTCTGGCTGTTGCGCACCCCCAACTTGATGAGACATGCAGTGCCAAGATCAACTGTGGCGTCTGGTTCCATGCTCGTCCAACGGATGGGAAGGTAATACTGCAGCGTAGTTCTAGGTGGTCTCCGATCTAAGCTGACAACATTATTGAAGAGGCTTAAGCGTTCGGAATGTCACGGGCTGATTTCTTCCCCGGAGGAGGGTAGTATCAGCTTACGTATTGTCAGAGGCAGCAATACGAAGAAGCAGTCGGGTATGCGAGCTGCCAGCACACGTGCTCACGAAGCCATCGACAGCGTTCCATTGCAGATAATTGATTTATATTACATGACTGACTTCAAACGGCGTGAGGCAGTCTTGCGACATTTTCGGCATTCCAAAGTTTCTCGCCCCCTAAACCGTCTCCTGACAAAGGCTAGGATCTGGGACGTAATGTCATCAAGATGGCGCAATGAGGCAACTAGGAAAAGTCAGCTACGCTGTTACTGGCAGCTTCATTCCTTCGCGTCGGCAGCAGAAAGCTTGGCCAGGTCGGTGGGGGTCACTCCCGCTTATTTTTCCCCGCTCCAGCCCTGTCCGATAAGGTCGCAGCGGCCATCCCATTTCGGTAGGGGCCCGAACCGACGAAAGAAAAGTAATATCCGTCGAGGTCGCGATCTGCATGTGCGCGTCATCTAAGCTTTGGGGACAAGCAACTCCAGACCCGAAAGATGCGGCCAAGAGGGCCAAGAAAGCATGTCCTTATTGCAGCAGACCTTCCAACGCGACCTTGGGAAGCCAATATCGGACCTTCCGTCGAGAACACGGCTAACCCATGGCGGCAGGTGTGCATCTCTCTCACTGCCACCGACATGATTCCGTTCCCTCCTGCCGCTCGAGGACACGAAAACAAGGTGCAATCGATGGCGTTACTGCAGCAAGCTGGTGAGAGATTTCTTGGCACTCTGTGGACCTGCCCGATGCGGCTACGATGGAGGGGAAGTAGCGAATCGACGACCGTTTGCCAAGACTCTCGACGTGACGTCTTGGCATCGCGCCTGCCCTGCCGACATGAAGTGGCAGGGGTTTTATTCAGTCTTCCCCTCAGCCCACCCCCGAAGGGAAGTCGTACCTGGATGCTTATCGACGCATCGCTGCCGTTCCTAGACCTCGGCTGCAGCTCGACCATGGTTCCAACCAGGCAGGTCACTGGCAGCAGCATGCCAGCAGTGGGAGAGCGTCGCCATAAAGAGCTCTGCCTGGGAGGCTGCAGAGACCTTCGAGCATCCCCGTTCTCGACCTCTCTCCTCCCTCACCTTCGACCTGCTGCCAATTGACTGTCAGCGCAATCCAGCCAAGATGAAGTTCTCACGGGCATTCCTGTTCGCGTCGGCGGTGGCTGGCGAGCTCCTGACCCAGGACAAGGCAGAGGCCGATATTAAGACTGACGAGTAAGACCACCGCCCCCTCGGTGCAATTGGCCCTCCTTGCTGACTTTGTTCCCCTCTCCGTCCAGGCTTCAGCGCGTCCTGTGGAATCTGAACAAGATTGCCCGCGACAATGGCGGCACCCGCGCCTTTGGCACCCCGGGATACAAGGCCTCGGTCGACTTCATCCTCGAGCGAGTACAGACGCGTTTCGCCAAGCAGCTTGACACGTTCGTGCAGCCGTTCAACTGGACCTACGACGAGACGCTCAAGATCTCGGTCACCGGGCCCGCCGGCGAGAACGTCTTCGTCATCAGCCCTCAGTACAACCCCTCCACCCCTCTGCCCGGCGGCATCACTGCCAGCTTGATCAACACCCCGGTCAACGACGAGACGGGCTCCATGTGCCTCCCAGAGCAATGGGAGGGCATTGATGCCACAGGCAAGCTCGCCCTGATCAAGCGCGGCACCTGCGCTGTTAGTGATAAGCTCAAGCTGGCCAAGGCACATGGCGCTCTCGGTTCGTTTCACCCAGCTCTCTCATTTGATTCGTAGCGTGCTAACGTGCTGGCTAGGTGTCATCCTGTACAACCAGGCTCCCGGAACCGACTACGCCACCCCTACCCTGGGTGCAGAGAACATCGGGCTGCTGATCCCGGTGGGTATTATTCCACTCGAGGTCGGAACAGCCTGGATCGCCCGCCTTGCCGCTGGCGAGGACGTCAAGGTTAATTTGCTCGTTGACGCCGTGTCCGAGCAGAGGGAGTCATGGAACATCATCTCTGAGACGAAGGAGGGCGACCCGAACAAGGTAGTTATGGTTGGTGCGCATCTAGACAGTGTCCAGGAGGGTCCAGGCATCAACGATGACGGCAGCGGTACTGCCGCTATCCTTGAGATTGCGGGATCGATCAAGAAGTACAGGGGCTTCCCTCACAAGATCCGCTTCGGCTGGTGGGGCGCCGAGGAGAACGGCTTGGTCGGGTCGTACTACTACACTGAGCACCTCACTCCCGCCGAGGCCGACAAGATCAAGTACTACTTCAACTACGACATGATCGCCTCGCCCTTCCCCAAGTACGAGATTTCCAGCTACGAAAACTCTGGCGTTGGCCCTTCGCTTCTGGAGGAGTACATTGAGTCCAAGGGCAAGACGGTGGAATATGCGTAAGTTGTCCCACATTTGGTCATATAACAGTACGCATTCTGACATATTCATTCACAGTGAGTTCGATGGCCGCTCCGACTACGCCGGCTTCGTCGACCTTGGTATCCCTGTTGCTGGTCTGTTCACTGGCGACGGCGCCCCTTGGGACCCGTGCTACCACCAGGCCTGCGATGACATCGACAACATCAACTGGGAGGGATTCACAATCAACGCCAAGGCGGCGGCGCGCGCGCTTGCCCGGGTTGCCAACGACCTCAGCGGCGTGCCCCCTCGCTTGACCACGACTCCCAACCTCCGTGGCCGCGCCAAGATGACCCAGAACTTCAAGCAGTGGGAGAAGCGGAGCGAGGGTGCCAGCCACACGCACATGTGCTCGCACGGCTCCAAGCTTAATGTGTTCTAGGAGGAACGCGTCTAGGCTTTGGTATAATGAGAACAGGATAGCAAAAGTTTTAGGTAGCGGTAATACCTAGTATTAATACGCGTAAAATAATGCCTCATGCTCTATTTCTTTTTGTTCAGAACTCAAGGCTGCGCTTTGCTTTGCCGTGACGCTTCCCAGTTAACAGATTTGACGATCCAAGCTACCTATAAACCTCAACTAGGTAAGCAAAGGAAGGGAAAGGTGTTGGTTCAAAGAGCTTGATTGGAGTTCCCAAAATCTTCTTTATTTCATTGGTCAAGTCCAATGCTGTGCGGCCGTAGTATTAAATTGCCAGTCTCAATGTAGTGACGCAACGAAAAAGTGAATGCAGAGCTAGCTAGTACGTAGTTTGAAAACTACGAACCTTAAATGGTACTTGAGAGCAATACAGTCTTGACTCCTCTAAGTTTTGCTTGTATGAATTTCTTTGGGGCGATTCGCTGTTAAGTTTATCAGTCAAACACTGATATTCTCCACGACATCGTCAAACCTCATTGAAGACCCAGTTGGTGCTAAATAAACGACTTATTTATCGATGGAAATTTCATGTGAGGATACCGAGTACCATATGCACCCCTGTCCCCTCTAGAGGTAGAGTCATCTTTAGCTAATTTTCGCTCGTATTCCTTTTCATTGCACAGGTATCGTGGGCTTAATTTCATTCATCCATCACTGCCTGTACTAGCTTGCACTTGATGCATGACAATCGAGAAAATGCAAAACAGATTGAAATCTCCGCAGCAGCATGACTGGTGCTATCGGGCAGCATGTCAGCGTGTCAGGATTAGTGTCAGCTTAAATGTCAGTGCACTGCAATCTTGGTGTCGACGGGCACGATATTGACAGGCTGCCTTAGCATGGTTGGGGGGAATGGGTTGGTGTGGCCAATCAGAACTTACTGCATTTCTGTGTCGCGAAGGACGACCCTGAGAGGGATAACCAATCGGATGTACTGCACTGCATTTTTAGTCTCGCAGGGGCGTGTTGTTATTCTGAGAGATCTGACATACATGAGGATGACAAGGGACCAATCAGAGGTACTGCACTGCATTTTTAGTCTCGCAGGGCGTGTTGTTATTCTGAGAGATCTGACATTACATGAGGATGGGCAGGGATGCTAATCAGGTAGAGGCATTGCACTGAAATCTTTAGATTCTTCATGAAAGACGCTTCGAGGGCATTGGACACGTTTAGCGTGGCATGGACAGCTTTTCTCGACCCAACGAAAAGGATGTGAGCTGAAGCGTTTGACTCTGTGTCGTCGACAGTTTTGCCACACACAAGTGTAATTGACGTGCATTTTACCTATGTAGGTAAACAACTTAATTCGTTTTTAGGCGTCAGATATGAAACCAGAGACTTCTTGTTTTGCCTTACGAAAGGGGGAAAGTGCCAACTAAAGTAAACCTTGGTGCAAAGCGGGAAGCTCGCCTTCGGGTGGACAAAAATTGCAGTGCTAGTAAATCCTGACATTCCTATTCGTCAAACGTGGGCTATCGGTGGCAAACTACAGGGCGAAGCTGACGAGGCGAATTCCGCTTTGATAACCACCATCTGTTTTCTTTTGTGGACAACTTAAAACCGCGAGGGAAGTGCTCTTTGTTTCGGTTTCAGTGGGAAAGGGCGTCTCCCGTTGGTTGACTGTTTGTTCCTGCCCGTTTTTTTTAACAGTCTGATTTCCAATTTGGGCCCAGTACCACACCACAACTCAGCCATTTGGCGGACGTATCCCAAATCCCCCAAGGAATGCCAAGAGGCTTTTCTTCCATTTCCTTTGGCCAAAACTTCGCCGCCTCCAAACCAGAACAAGCGCCATTTGCTCTAGCAGCCCTTGAGTTGTCGTGTTCGCCTTCTCGTTGGCCCGTGCTGCAGCCTGGGCCTCTCGGGTTCGTCTCTAGTTCCCTCGTGAGTCTTCGACAGTCGAGACCACGCTATTGCATGGAGCCTTCCGTGGCGCATGAACATGGTATTTGGGAGTCAACAACCAAAGCTGCTGTTTTCTTCGCGATTCTGCTAGTACGTACTTACTCATCCTCTCTTTCCTTTTCAACATGATCAAAGCTAATTGGTCCAGGCCGAAATCTGAAGCAGGTCTTTCTTTGCCCTGCCCGAACGATTCATCCTGGATCCTTCAACGCTGCCCTCTAGTCAATGATGGCGACGGTCCTCGGTCTGAGCATCAAAATGGGCGGTTGCTCTATTCTTAGGAAATAGCAAGGGCGCCGAGGCTCATTCCCGGCACTCTCGTAGCTCCATCCCCACAACTGGTGCGACAATCACTCGCATGTGAGCCATTCCACGCCCAGCGCTTGTCAACAGATCTCTTCGTCTAATGACGGGTAGCATCGTGGCGGATTATTGCTGAGCAGGCGGATGAGGTTCCGTCTTTCACGGCCGGAGGGAACAACAAAGACGTCATGGCCATCGACAAGCATAGTGTCGCTGCTGAAAAAGCTGACGTCGCCCCCTTTCCCGGAGATGCGTGCTGTTTTGGCCTACGGGAATTGGCCGCTGGCTCCGATGCCAAGTTTGGGCAATGGACAGGCACAGACTCGGTGATGACCGTCTGCCAATTTCAGGCTAAATGGGCGCGTGGAGAAGGTGACCACTTCCCCAGCTTTGATCGCAATTAAGGATGGTCGCCAATGGCATTGCTAACAAACCCGCTTGCCGTGGACAGGGGTGCAATTATGAATAGCACCAGGACCCGGGTTCCCTCGTCGTCAACTGGGCTTGGCTTCCCGATTTGCGATCCGTCGGAAGCCTCTCCGAAGAAAACCGGGTCGGTTCGCCGCCAAGCTAGTTCAACATGCGGCAACCGTCAACGCGTCAACGGCGCGCCGTCCCCTCAATCTCCATTGGGTTCTCCACAGCACCAAGAGCAGGGCTGTGAGTCGTCCGGGTGAAATCAACCCCCGTCAGTCCAAGTCGTGACCCTGGGCGATCCCAAGGAAACGAACAAACTTTGCGATGCTACGCTGAGGACCTGAGGTGGCATGTGCTGAGGAGATCGTGGAGTTCATATAAAGGTCTCCCATGATGGCAGCCGGGTTGTCGGTGCAGCTTCTGGTCGACCGCACGCAGCTCACTTGTCAAATTCCCGAGTAATCTTGCCGTCGCTAATCTTTAACCCACAATGCATACCAAGGCCTTCCTCGCGGCGCTGCTCGCGCCCGCTGTCGTTAGCGCGCAGCTGAACGACCTTGCTGTCCGCGCCGGTCTCAAGTATTTCGGCACTGCTCTCCGTGAGGGTGCTATCAACAGCGACTCGGCATATGCTGCCATCCTCAGCGACAAGAAAGAGTTCGGCCAGCTCGTGCCCGAAAACGGACAGAAGTGGGATGCCACCGAGGCAACAAGAGGCACCTTTACCTATGCGTCCGGAGACATCACGGCGAACAAGGCAAAGGCAAATGGGCAAGGGCTTCGTTGCCACACAATGGTGTGGTACTCTCAACTACCAAGCTGGGGTTAGCTATCTTGATACTTTTTTAAGGGGCATGGAAATGAGCTTGCTAACATGTGGCGCAGTTTCTGGTGGCACTTGGACCAAGACTACCCTCCAGTCAGTCATCGAGACGCACATGTCCAACGTGATGGGCCACTATCTCGGGCAGTGCTACGCTTGGGATGTCATCAACGAGGCAGTCACCGACGACGGCGCTTGGCGCGATAACGTCTTCCTGAAGACCTTTGGCACCGACTACTTTGCCCTCGCATTCAATGCTGCGAAGAAGGTTGACCCAAACACCAAGCTGTAGGTCATGCCGCCATTTTCTTTCTCCTGAAGGGTCACTAAACATGTACAGGTACTACAACGATTATAACCTCGAGTACAATGGCGCGAAGGCAACCAAGGCCCTCGAGCTCGTGAGCATTGTGAAGGCGGCTGGCGCTCCTATTGATGGCGTTGGCTTCCAGGGCCATCTCATTGTTGGCAGCACGCCTTCGCGGTCCAGCCTTGCGACTGTGCTGAAGCGCTTCACTGCGCTCGGTGTCGAGGTTGCTTACACTGAGTTGGACATCCGCCACTCCAGCCTCCCCGCCTCGACCGCTGCCCAGGTCACCCAAGGAAACGACTTTGCCAACGTTGTTGGGTCTTGCTTGGATGTCACCGGCTGCGTCGGTGTTACTGTTTGGTCTTTCACCGATAAGTACTCTTGGGTCCCTGAGACGTTTAGCGGCGCCGGTGATGCTCTGATCTACGACAAGAGCTTCAACAAGAAGGTGGCATGGACCTCGATCTCATCAGTCCTTGCTGCCAAGGCGACTGGCAACCCAGTTGTCACACCCGGTACCACTCTCGCTACCATCACCACCTCGGCTGCTGCCACTAGCTCGGCCGCTGTCACACCGGCTCCCGTCAGCAGCACAAAGTCGTCGACTGCTGTAGTCCCGACGTCAACTGCCACCACCCCCATTGCTGAGGCCGCTCACTGGGCCCAGTGCGGCGGAAACGGATGGACTGGAGCCACTGCGTGCCAGAGCCCCTGGACCTGCAAGTACTCCAACGCGTGGTACTCTCAGTGCCTGTAAGAAGTGGATGGTCACACTGTCAAATGTCCGGAGGAAAAGTTGGAAAATCGTCAGCTATGAGCACAATCCAATGGCAACTTGGTCACGGTGCTGACCAGGCTAACATCAAGACAAAATTTTCTATTATTCTCTCGTATTTATTTATTTCACCGCCGACTATACATACAATGGCGATATCGATTTGACAGCCTTCACGTCCCATTGATTCGAGCTGCAGGTGAGCGTTTGCTTGACCTTCCACGCGCCAGTTACGGCAATGAACAATGAACAACGGGCCACGCGAGTGTACCTCCCTGCGGACAACCCAGCATGATCAAAACGGTAGATGCGGCAGTGGCACAACTCCACTGTGCAAGGCTTGTGTCCCGCTAACCTAAATGGGAGAGGCAAGGGGGAGCGAAGCGAGACAGGGTGAAGCACATCCTCTTGGCACTTCGAATGCCAATACCAAGCTGTCAAGATTGAGTCTGGGCCTGAGATTACTGATAAGTCTTACACACATCGAGACACAAACCCCGAGCGCTTGGTCCAGAACAACGGCCGGCAAGTCCAGAAGTGCGGGGTTCAATGCCTGGGGATGTGCTTTGCGAGGGATCCGCCTCCTTTAACTGCCACATGAGGCTTTGACCGTCAATCAGGTCATCCGTTGACGAACTCAGGGGTCAGGACGACTCTAGGGCGCCTCGGGCTGCAGTCAATATTGCTACCATGTAACCTTCAGGGGGGCAAAAATATTTTTCCAGCACACTTAAACCTAGCGGCGGGGCGCATAGTCAGGGGTTATCAACACGATGGGACTAGCGCGGAACTATCAAACACTGTTTGGGTCAGTCAGCTCGTGACAGACGCCTTAAGGACCCAATCACTAGCCGGATCTGGCTCTCAGCTTTCGGCTCTCTTGCCTAGAACATGGCACAGTTCGAGATGGTCAGCCTTCTAACGAAACAAGGGGTAATCTTCAGCGGTATTAGATTCAATGGTGGAAATTGAGTATTGAGTGCTTCAGCTTGGACGACGACCAGAGCTGGAAGGGTCTCGATTCTTCTAGGTCTCGAACAGCAGATGGCGACGCGGACAGGACGTGGTGTTGGGTCGTCACAGCTTTCAGTGCATGGGATCACAAGGAGTATAAGTACAGAAGACGTGCCTCGTCTTTGAAGATGGAGGACACAACAATCCATCGCTTGTCGTTCAATCACTGAGACGCGGGTTTCGACAGAGCCGTTATTGGCATTTCAATTTCTTTCTTTCTCACCACATCCCTAGACGCAATGGCCCTTTCACTGGGACTATTGCTTCTGTCGGTGGGAGCACACCATGTGGCTGGGCAGTCGAATGCACAAGTAGCCCTTACGGGCAATCGCTTGGGCAACGACCTCGCCGTCGGCGCCAATGGAAGGGACGCGGCAACTGGCTTCCCCGTCTTCGGCATCAGCTTGGACGACATTGTGCTTGCTTCGGACAGCGCTGGCAACCAAAAGTGTTGCCCGAGAGGAACTCTGTTCAACGGCGTGACCTGCGTCTTCCCATCGTCAGCAGTTTGTCCTCCGGGATTCATACTGTCCGGAAACGTCTGTGTCGGCACGAATCTCCCAGACTGCCCTGGAGATCTCATCTACGCGGGTGGTATCTGCAGCTCGCCTCACCCGCCAAAATGCCCGCTCGGAGCCACCTTCAACCCAACAACTCACCAGTGTGCATCCGATTATGACCCAATCTGCACTCCGCCCCTGGTCCTCAGCGGTACCACATGCATCAACCCTTCGGGACCTTCGTGCACTCCTGGGTATAAGCAGGAGGGCCAGCACTGCATCTCAGTAGAGTCCCCGAAGTGCGAGTCGGCCGACCTTGTCTTGGACAGCCTCGGCAGATGCGTGTCGCACAAGCTTGCAGCATGCCCCGAGGGAACGCAGATCACTCCCGACAATGTTTGCGAGTCCAAGTTCCCCCCATCTTGCCCCACTGGCTTTCGGTACCAGAACGGCGACTGCATCTCGGTGACAGGGCCCTCTTGCCCTGACGGTGCCTCCCTGAAGGGCATGATCTGTGTCACGGATTTCCCCCCTGTCTGCGAGAAGGGAGTGTACGAGAACGGTAGCTGCCGCTCCAAGGAGGACCCGAAGTGCCCGGCCTGGTATGCGCTGCAGAACGGGATCTGCGTCAAGGTCTCGAAGGCCTTCTGCAAAGTGGGAGACGACATCCACTTCCTTTCGGGGCCCACCCCTCGGGCTGTCTGCTGTCCCGCGGGCACAATCCCAGACGGCGCTGGTCTCTGCACGATGGATGCTGATGATGAGGACGAGTGTGAGGACAAGGGCATGGACTGGGACTCGATTAAGGGAAGGTGCACCTACATCCCAGGCGCGGCCGACTGCCCCCAGGGTTTCACGTACGACGCCCAGCGGAAGTCTTGCACCTTTACTGAGCCGCCCAAATGCACCGAGGGCGTGCTTTCAGGAGGAAAGTGCATCATCGGTGCCCCGTCGTGTGGCCCAGATGCCACCTATGACGGACAGTCCGGCTGTGTCACCAAGTTCCCGCCCAAGTGCCCTGAGAAGACGGTGCTCAGTGGGTCACAATGCATCTCGACAGACGATTTCGGCAGTTGCCCGGAGGGTACCAAGCTGATTAACGGCCAGTGCGTCTCGGACGGGCCCCCAACTTGCCCTGAAGGCGCAACCATGGATAAGGGAACATGCGTCTTCCCCGACCCGCCTGAGTGCCCCAAGAACACCAAGCTTTTCGGCGACAAGTGCGTTGGCCCCGACACGCCAGCCTGCCCCAGCTGCACCGTCTTTGACGCGAATACCGGCAACTGCGTGAGCACGGACCGGCCCAAGTGCGACACCAACTTTGTCTACACCGACGGAAAGTGCGTGTCCACAGGCCAGCCCAAATGCCCCGGCCGCGAGTTCGTCCTGTCCAACGGCCGTTGCGTCACCAGCGCGCCGCCCGCCTGCCCAGGCAACTCGACCTACGTCCCCTCAGCCGGAGCTTGCATCAGCCGCGACCAGCCATCCTGCCCAGAGGGCCAGATGGACGGCCAGGGCAACTGCGTCCATCGCGAACTGCCCGTTTGCTCACCTAACACCACTCTTATCGATGGCGTCTGCGTCTCTGACCACCCTGCCGGCTGCCCTGAGAATACTGACCTCTGCCCCACCACCGGCAAGTGTGTGGCCCGCGCCCCGCCAGCCTGTCCCGAGGGCACCGAGATCCGCAACGGCATCTGCGTCGCCGTCACACCGCCTGCCTGCCCTCCGGGTACGTCCCTCGAGGGCGAGCGCTGCGTGTCAATCTCAATCCCCAAGTGTGAGGGCGGCCTCACCTTCAACAGCGAGCTCAACCAGTGCGTTGGTGTCGACCCTACCTGCCCCCCTGGCACCGTGTATGATGTTGCTGGCCGCCGCTGCACGACCTCTACCCAGCAAGCCTGCTTCAACATGCACATCTGCCCGCCCGTTGAGAGTGTCATGGCGGAGTTGCCTGAGGGTGTTCTTATATAATTGGAGGATGCTGAGACCGGCCGCTATTCGAACTACTTGACTTCATGCTTCATTTTGTATATATGTCCCTATGTTAGTTGCTGCATGAAACACTGTTCTATTTTTTTGGGATTCTGGACCCACAGCCTGATAATGATGAGCCAGCCATCCATGCTTGCCAAATTTGGCAACCACTCCACCCATGACTCGTGAACAACCCATTGTATCCCAGCAGCATTCATCTTCAACCCACACAACACAACCCAACCCAGATTCCACAATACAGGCTGCATATGACCCTAAAGAATTAGCACAACCTCCATCAAAACAGTCCAAGCAAGGATCTGCTTTCATACAACACGGCCCGCTGGCTCAATGGTAGAGCGTCTGACTACGATTGGTACATCAGGAGGTTCCAGGTTCGAGACCTGGGTGGGTCGTCTCATTTTTGCCGCCACCTTTTCCGTTCGTTTTCCAGAAGAACTCGTTAATTTAGGACGAAACTTTTTTTCAGACGATAAGGTATGCATGCGATCCATGGGTCTACCGGTGCGGTTCTTCGAATAATTGATTTTTCTCCAAGTTGCACAGTGGCGGTGATTAAGGTGCTTTGGAGTTTGTCCTATCTTTGCGTAAAAGACTCAAATTATGGAAGAATTTCTCTGCCTTTGAGTTGAAATGTTTGTCTATCGTTGTTAACCCACACTTTTGAGACGGGTTTCGTGTGGAGCCTTTCTACACCTCCACCAGGGAAATAAAGGTTAGTGAAGTACGCTCAGACGCGTCAAAAGGGAATATTGACGGCGTCTTAAATTACTTAGTGCGCCTAGATGATACCGGTCAAGGCATATTTGTGATCAGAGAAGAGTATTACTGGTGATCGTCAAGGGCTAATTCGTTTTTTCGGATGTGGTAGCTAGGAGAGGCAGATCCATCCGACAACTCACTCACTAACACTAATATCCCTGGCAGCGGTTTAGTTCTGGATTCCAGGTGGGTTTCAGCTCATTTTGTGGCGCCAGCAATGACGACATTGAACATCAATGGTTATGCCGGGAGGATGAGTCTTTTCATGATCTGCGGTGAAGGCTTGTCGACTGCTGGCGCTTATCACGCTTGGACGAATGGCTTGAATGTGTTGCGATGTTCTAGATCGCAGAGACTAAAATGTGTGCGCGTGAAGTTGATCAACAAGTCACAGACCTCCCCTCTTTTCACATTCTGCCGAGCTGAGGGTGTTGCCAAGGTCTCCGCAGTCAAAGGAGTTCAAGGGCCCACCTAGCTGCCTGCCGAGCCCAGCCACTGACGAAATTGAGGCTTACAGCTATTGAGAAGACTAAACTGCTTATGAAATAGACGGAGAGCTAACATCCGCCTTGCCGGTAGACAAATATCTCTTTGCCGAATTAAATAGTTTGGATAAGAGGTTTGGCAAAGAAAGAAACATCTCATCAGCGGGGTTTTTGCACGCAAAATGATGTTCACGCCCGCTGCATGTCTCTGATTTTCAATGTTGATCAGCTCTGCCAAGCCAAGCTACTTGTTCGAGCGAAAAAAAAGGGTGATGGATCGTTCGCTTCACACCGCCCATGGGCACTTTTTGTGCTTGAAAATCGAGCACTTCCAACACCTTGTCAAGCTTTCCCGAATGTTTCAGCAACTCATCTCGTAGAGTTCTCGTCGGACGCCTTCTGTTTCGCTGATCTACTCCACCCCCTCTGAAAAAGTCCCCCGACGTCGACGACTCTTTAACTTGTTTAAAGAGAAAACAACAGGATGCTCGACGGAAGCTCCATCGCCGCCATCGTAACCGGCATCCTCGCCGTACTCGGCACCCTCGCCACGGCCTAGATGTCGGGTTGGAACAAACAGCGCGTTGAATCGCGCAAGAACCGCAAAGCGCTCGCGCGATACTCAGTACCGTTACTCATCGCGTCGTGGGACCTGGCCAATTGGCTGTACGACATCCTGGAAGATACAGACTACAATCCCCGACGGCGTAAGGCGTACGGCAGCGGCTAGAATGCGCAGCTCACTTTGTACCTGTTTGGGCAGTACTTTGCTGGCGTGCACATCATCCGCGAGATGACGCAGTTCTTTGCTCATATCCGAGACGGCCGGGCGGAGACGCTGAAGAGACTGCTGTGGAAGATTCAGGGTGAGTTTATTTCCATATACTCCGAGGGACGGGAGAATTGGGAACTGAGGTGGTTTGAGTGGAATATACTGGCTGCGTAGGAGGAGATGACGGTGGCGTGTGAGGTTATTGGTGGGAGTGGGAACGCGACGAAAGACTTGAGGACGATGCATTTGGTTGAGTTTAAGAAAAACTAACCGGTAAAAAAGGATGGAAAGGGCGAGGATTCGAAGGAGTTGAAGAAGGTGTTTGGGTGGTATGAGGAAGAGTTCCAACAGATCATCTACCGGCGGTTTAAGTACCTGTATCTGACCGAGTGGGAAGGGCATGAGAACCCCCAGGGGTACGAGAAGATGAAAGCGAGCCTTGGAAAGGATGATGAAGAAGCGCGGAAGAAACTTGACAAGGAGGAGGGGCGGATCAAAGGGAGCGGTAGGAGGACCGGGCAAACACTGTCGTCGTAATACCGGATCATCGGGTCCGGCGGCTGCAGCACCTACTCAACGATTTGGTGAGATTGCTGGATGAGGAGTCTAGCATGAAGTTCAATCGGCTAGTCCGCAGATGCAAGATGGTGGTCGACAAGAAGACGCTGGTCGGTGGGACGTTAAAGGGGGCTTCGCAATATCGGATTCCTTGCGACTGTTATGGTGTTGGCTGCAATCTGAAGAAGGAGGACTTTGAGCATTGCGACTTGACCATCAGCATCGGGAGGGACTGAAGAAGAGGGGGGACGTTTTCTTTCGATCAAGCTCCGACCCTGGGGCTAGAGATGGATGAGGCTCGGTTTAGGAGGAGGACTACAGAGAAGAACGGGGATTAGTGCTAGAATGTGCTAAGGGTTAGGAAGTGGGTACCTAGGGGGATGCTTTGGAGAGGGGGAGTTGTTTGGGTGTGCGGAAGAGAATGCCATGCTTTTCTTGGATAGTTGGCGGTGCAGTAGCGAGGATGAGCAATATCTTCGAAACATAGGCAGCGGTGTTATAGTATCTGCGTGGCGAGTATACAGGCTTGATGTTTCCGCAAAAATTGTGCAGTGCCTTTGATGGCCCTTCTTTCTGGCGCTATTTTCATTGTTTTCTGCTTTTAAATGACTGTCAGCACCGTCTTTAGTTACTCCATGTCCTGTTCTTTCATCGCTATCCTGCATATTATTACTACTCGCAGGTAGTCTATTGTCTGGTTGTTTAGTATGTTGACCCATTTTCCTAGAAGCTCTGTCTCCTCACTTCTATTGAAATAACGGAACCAGTTAGTTAAGGCTCTGAAAGGATCAATAGACTAGGAATCATTTCGAAGCGGACTGGACACTGCATCAGGGTGCTTGTCAAAGCTGTCACCTCGGTGACGTGCCCTGATTCTATAGAGTACATGCTAATCTATTTCTGAGATCCGCAAGACTGTCAGCCCGCTAGGCAATCAGTGAATTCATATACGTACTTGGGCATTATTACAACTGAAGGTCACACATACCTAGGCATCGAAGCGTCTGAGAGTAACTTTTACTCACAACATACTGGAATCTGTTATATACAGTCGATTGGCGAAGACTTGCTGCATTTGAAAATCTGGAAATATTGTATGTCTGAGCTCTACAGTATCGAAGTCTTATCTCTAAGTACAGTGTTCGTGTGCCCCATGTATCCTAATGTTTATATCCAAAAGTCACCATCAAAACGTAGTAATAATACAGACTCACCCTACCGGCTCGCCGAGTGTGCCGTAATCCAGCCCAGCGCCCACGCCGAGTCCTGGTTCCACGGCGACGTCATGATGGCCGAGATATCATCAATAATGCTCCTGCTCCATCCCTGGGTAAACCAGTACCCGTGCTCCGTGGCATTAATCACAACGCAGAAATACGACAGCAACGCCAACGCGATCTGGTTCTTCTGACGAACCAGGGTAATGAACGCGTCGGTCGTGGCGATGGGCCACTCGGCGATGATGCGGTACTCTGGCGTCAGCGACGCCTCGACGGCGTTCCGGATGCTCCGCCGCAGGTTCGCCGTCTCGGTCTTCATGACGGCGCACGTGGGGTCGTCCTCGGGCAGCTCGCACACCCGGCCCAGGTAGTTGTCGAGCTGGCCTTCGATCCGGTCGAGCGTGATGCTGACGGCGCCGTTGTTGGTCTTTTGGAAGAGCACCGCCATGGGGCCCGTGCGGATGGTCTCGTACGAGGTGTCTAGCACGCACATGATGCCCTTGACGACGAGGAAGATGTCGATCAGGTCGTCGACGGTGGGGCCGCCGCCGGGGCCGTCGTGGCGTGGGCGCGACGCGGCGAAGGTGCTGATGAACAGCATGGATGATGAGGCAAACAGGGCGTGGCAGTTTTCGGGCGAGATGTTGGTTAGGGCAGCTCGGATGCCCTGGATGGCGAGGCTTTGGTGGTAGCTTGCCTGGAGGGCATGTTTGGAGCCGTTATGAGGGTGCAGGTATGCCATGTGGGAGGCTGCTATGGAGAGGATCTGGTGCAGCAGATAGACGTGGACAAAGGCCAGCTTGGGCACGCCAGTCCGCCAGAGATCTCCTACCCCTAGGCCGCCGTGTTTAGAAAGGCTCTCGCTGGTGATGGTTGTGAAATGGTGCATGAGCTCGAGGTCGGAAACCCATGTTGCGTCGTAATCGCAGGCTTGGCCGGCCACGAATTTGTCGAGGTACGGGAATGGGTCTGGAGCTGCTGCTAGAGGCGGGGGTGAGTCGTCGGGTATCTCAAAGGTTGGCACGTCGGACAGCGAAAGAGACGGGGTGGTGGATAAATCCAAGGCTGGGTCAATGGGTATATCGTCTTGGGATGGTGCTGTGGGTTGAGGTCTGAGTGTCCTCTGCCTCCGCGACAACCTCGCCGGGGGGTTCTGGCTAAGTCAGTAGCCGAGCTTGGCTTCTATCTCGTATCAGAGGAACCCACGGGAGAGACGTCTCGGGGCGAGCTCGGGGCCCCAGTCTGTTGAGCGGAGCTTGAGGAGCCGTCGACGGACGGAGACGATGGGGTAACGAGACTGCACTCGACGCCGTGGCGAACACAAGCGCGGCAGGGTCGGCTTTCGTCACACTGTGGGTTGGGTATTCGAGTCAGTGTGAAACATGGACTTAGCGGTAAAGAATGCACAATGGCCGCCACCAACCTTGACTCGCCGCTGCTTACAACGGAGACAGCCAGCACGGGACTTTGTGTATCCCAACCGCAGAGGGGCCATTCTCGAATGGGTAACTCTGGAAAACAATGACTGTGTTTATTTGAACGACTGGGATTGGGTTAGGGGGCCGGGATAAGCCGAAAGCGAGAACGACAATGTGGGGGCGCACGAGAGACAATGGATGATCGCTACGGCATACCCCCGCGATCGTGTTAGGAAAGGTCGCTGAGACAGTCAGATCATAGAGCGTCTTTGGAGTCACACCAGAGTTGGTGGGAAAAAACGATTAAAGAATTTTCACTTCAAGCGCGCTGTCAAACGCAGTTGCGTCACCTGGATAGGCTTCTCGAATGTTGTGTAAGAACACGGATCAGAAGGAGCCGACTCCAAAAATTGTGCACTGGCCAATCACATAACGATGCGAAACCGAGTCTGCCTTGGGGCCCACACCAAGTGCGGGCTCTCGGAAACTTTTGCATCCCGGCACACAGCCCAGTTGATTGCTCATCCTCCTCATCCCTAACCCTCGATAGGGAAAGGAGCATGCTTGTTTCAACAACCTTCGCCGGCGAGGTGGGTGGAAAACAAAAAACAGGTGACATTGCTATTCCTCACGATGTGATTATTATCACCTACGACGATGATTCCCATTATTATCGATTTTTACCCAAGGACTCTTCTTCCAGACCCCAAACCTGGTCCATCCCCTTTAACCGAGCCAGCCGCTACCTCCCACCTCCTAACCGAAACGCCCAGAGAGCGACACTGTCTGCTAGTCTCTTTGCGTCTTAGTTATGACTCGCAACGGGCCCATCATCATCTGGCAGTTGACGATCGTAGCGCCGATTTGCGGGTAGCCCACAACGGATCCCCCCCCACATGCCCATGCAACAACGGTGAAGCCGGCTACCTCGACCAGTCACATCCCGAGGACCAGCCCGCTCATACTTGGAGCTACGCAAACCATGGCTTGGATACTACGCCCTATGGTTGTAATCTGGATATATTGAGGTGACCTTGACGCAGTAAACAACGCAAGATATGGCCAGTTGTGCTACGGGGATCGCCCCGGTTCAGGTGCCATCCGAAACACGTTGTGAAAGCCCGGCGAGCTTTATGCCGGATCTACGCAGCTCATATATGTATATCTTGAAACCCCCCGCCTGGGGAAAAAATGTCTTCATCTCTACCTCTCCATCGATCCCTTCGACATAGCGCCGCCCAAAATGAGCGGGATACAAACCATCGCCAAGCTAGCCAGCGAGAAGCTGCCGCTGGTGCTGTCGACGGTCGGCGCCTTCCTCGTCGTCGTGATACTGCAATATCTCCTCAAGGGCAATCCCATCGCCAAAATCCCCATCGTCGGCCAACACCTCGGCAGTGACGAGAAGCGCAGACAGGCCTTTCTCATGAGGGCGCGGGATCTTTACGTCGAGGGCTACACTAATGTGAGCAAACGACACAGTAAATGATGAAGAGGGTTCAAACACTGACGAACCTTCCGCATTTCAGTTCAAGAACGGCGTGTTCCGAGTCATTACGGCCCAGGGTAAGCTTTCCTGCTCAAACAAAACGCAGACATCGTGTTAATCGCGACCAGAATCCAATGTGATTGTGGTCTCGCCGAGCTTCTTGCCCGAGCTCAAGAGCTTGCCCGACGATGTTCTCAGCTTCGATGGGGCCATCTCCGAGGTACGAGCCCTCTACGTTTTGCGGGAAGCGGAGGAGTCAGACGAAATGCTGACCCTTGCAGACGATGCATGTCGACTACACCCACTTGCAAATCGGCAACAAGGCAGTCCCGCACATGATCAAGACGAGCCTGACGCCTGCGTTGGTCCGCCTCAACCCGACGATCTCGGAAGAAGTCAAGGAGTGGTTTGGCCGCGAACTACCACCATGTGACAACTGGACGTCTGTCAACATCAACCACAAGCTGCTGCGCATCGTGGGCGCGGTGTCAGGCCGTATTTTCGTCGGCGCTGATATCGCCCGCAGCGAAGAGTACCTGGACATGGCCATCAACTACACTGTAGACCTCATGAAGGCACGCCACGCCGTCGACGGGATGAAGCCATGGCTGAGGCCGTTCAAGGCAAATAGCATACCCGAAGTGCAGCAGTTAAAGGCCCGCCTCAAGAGCGCCGAGGCCATCATGCGCCCCATCGTCGAGTCCAGGCAGCGCGAGGCCGCCGAGGGGAACACCGAAAAGCCCGACGACATGCTCCAATGGCTCATGGATGTCCAGGGCAGCACCAAATTTGCCAGCAACCTCTCGACAGAACGACTCGCTGCAGACCAGCTGGGCCTGACCTTTGCCGCCATCCATACCACCACGCTGACATCTACCAACGCGTACGCACTTTGTCACCGACCCTCTCTTCACATGTAATGATACAGAAAGAAACGCTAACCCTCCCAACCCAGATTTTACAACCTCGCCGCAGACCCTTCCCTCGCTGACATGCTCCGCACCGAAATCCGTACCGTCCTCGCCGAACACAACGGCATTCTGACCAGCCAAGCCCTCCAATCCATGAAGAAAGTCGACAGCTTCCTCAAAGAAACAATGCGCTTCGACCCCGTAGCAGCCAATTCCTTCCAGCGCAAGGTCCTCCGGCCGTTCACCCTATCCAACGGCCAGGCGTTTCCCGCGGGCGTGATCCTCGAGGTGCCCGCCCACGCGGTCAGCCGCGACCCGGAAGTGTTTCCCGATCCGGACCGCTTTGATCCGCTGCGGTTCTATCATCTCCGACAGCAGGCGAGGGAGGCGGGCCACGTAGAGGCCGCGGCGCAGCACCAGTTCGTCAGTCTGAGCCCCTCCGTGCTGACCTTTGGGTACGGGCGGCATGCGTGTCCTGGGAGGTTCTTCGCGGCGAACGAGATCAAGATGATTCTTGCGAATGCGCTGCTCATGTATGAGATTCGGCTGGTCGAGGGGGTGAAGGAGCGGTATCCTAATATCTTGTTTGGGTCTGGGGTGAGTTTACTGATCCTTCCACTTTTCATGGGTGGTTGGAATTTTGGGGAGTTAAAAAGATGCTAACCTCGTGGTGTTACAGTCTATGCCTGATCCGACAAAGGAGCTTTTGTTCAAGAAGCTTGTGTGAACTGGCTTCTTTCACAGAGTTCAACGACCGGCCCGGAGTCAGGGGTTTTGTTTGTTTTTGGGAAACACGTGTCAAGCATTCACAGAAATTGAGGCTGAATTTGGAAGCGTGACTTGAACAAAGCTAGTCTCAAATCCAATCATTTATCACATTTTCATGCACTTGTTTAAGCGTTTTAAACTTCATCCATCATTATCATAACAGTACTACTTCGTAAACCATAACCATGCAACTTCATTGCTCCCCCATTTACACATTTAATTACATCATGAATCGTTACCCGTCCTCAAACCCACAACCTCCAACAGCTCAGGAACTCCGTTACGTACCCATTTCATGCGAAAGAGGAGTATCGCATGCCACTATAAGAAGCAGCAACCGTACAAATGACGAATACTCGGCCCGCCAGAGTCTTGGCCAGTCTGTTCTCGGTCATGCAAACCGCCAGTGGAAAGATTCCTGGAAATACAACTGTGTAAACAAAGGTTTTTGACACAGTGGAATGTGATGAACGAATCTTCTCTCACTCTTCAGCATCGTCGTCTCTTTCATCGTCGTCCTCCTCCGCAAGCCGAGGGAATGATTCGTAGATACGCGAGTCGAGGTCATAGCTGGGTTGTCGTATTCTCCTCGAGCGGCTGCCGGCCTTGGTTGCCCTCGCCTTGCCGCGGCGCCGCATGCCGACGGGGTGAATCGTGCGGGCTAGGGGCTGGATTGCCAGGGTTCTCGGGGAGGAGGCTGTGCGGACGGGGACGATGGTCATTGGCGCTGGCGCTGTGGCGGCCAGCTTGAGCGGTGCGGTGCTGACTTTGGCAGTGGATGTGGTGACGGGCTTGGACGACGGCTGGGGAAGGGTTGTCGTTAGTGGCCGCGTCTCGTGGGAACTCTCTGTTGCTTCTCAGCAGGCTTGGATTTGACTCACGCTTGTCGGCACCCTCCTGCTGCTGATTTCATTTTCGGGTTTCATCTGACGGGTAGGGGCTGTGTTTTTGGCTGCTGCTGCTGCTGCTGCTGCTGCCGCTGTGATGATACCCGCCGGCTTGCTGTCGCTGCCCTTCATTGTTGAACTTGACCCCATGAGCCACGACGGACGCCGGTACTCGAGGAGTTGGCGGCGGAATGTGATGAAAGGGCGGGTCTCGCAGCAGCCAGACGAGGCCGAAATGACCACACACAGGACGTGGGAAATAGCGCTGAGGCGTTCGGTTGCTGCCGTTGGCTCGCCCGACTGCCTGGACAGGGCTGTGGCTTGTTGAGCCAGGGCTTGGAGGTAATTGACGAGGGATGTGCAGAGTACCGCGCAGCGTGGAATGAGTCTGCGGCAGGCAACAAAGAAGTGCACAGCGCAGCGTAGTATCTGTGTGTACTGGCAGATGTCGTGGTTGTGTTTTTTCTCGACTCGAGGGCTCGACGTGGGAAGTACGACAAGCAGCAGCAGGGCCAGGATTATTATGCCAACGCCATGACAACTCTCCTGAGACTGGGGCTGTGGGGCATCTGGGTAGGCGAGAGTGGATGCCATGTTGTTCAGACGAATGGATACAAATGGATGAGGACGGTTTGCTGTTGACTCGGTTGGGGTAGGATGCCGAGGAGAATGGAAGGGAGGCAGATCGTATGATTTAAATTCACGATCTGGGCCGTCTGTCAATGGGGTCTAGAGATCTGACAGCCACACAGCAAGCACTTTCGGCCGGTTGTGGCGAGGAAAGAAGGTTGGGGCGCTGTTATGGGGGTTGGGTTGGCGGCTTTCGCGCGAACGATACAGCCACAGCTTGAACGGGAACAACTTCCCCGACTTAAGTCCCCAGCCACGGGTGCTAGACTAGTTGTGTTTCCGGTCTCATTACAGCTCGATGCTACCGGCTAGCAAGCGCTTCTTTTAGCTTTCGACTTCAATCCAGCGTGCAATAGGGTTCGCACCAGAAGGTCACTAGCGTCACCGGCTCGGAGCTGTCGAGTCCCAACCAGCCTTATTGGATGCTAGTAGACGTTGACAATGGTGTTGGCCATGTGGCGGGGAGACAGTTAGCACGCCCATACCAAATAGAGGACAGGAGGACGGGAGTCCATGCTGCCACCCAGCCTTGTCACGTGGGACGCCTGATGAGTTAAGTCAAGTCTGCCAAGGTGGCAGGTGTCTGTGGTTGGCGGGTACCAGCCAACGTCCTGGTAAACGCGCTTAGTACCTCCAGCCTTACAGCGAAACGCAACGATGGATGATGGAGTTTTGTGCAGTGACCGATAGTTGCCTGGAGGGCGAGCCTTGGGGAGCGCTTCAAGGCGACGGTTTGGCGTTGGCACTGGGAGCGGAATAGCGAAAGTAGGTACTCAGGATTTTCTGTAAGCATTTCCTTCCATCGATTTGACCATTTCACAAAGTATGGCAAGAACTGGTATGGATGACGGCTAAGGTGGTTCTGATAGAAGGAGCTGTCTACCCATGGTTTGGATCAGGGTGCTTCTGCGCAATGTGCACTTTGTGGCCCGAGCGGACATATCCTGTCGTCCGTCCAGGGCAAGTGCCAATGGGCGCGAGACCCCTCGCAAGGATCCCATGCGGGGTCTGATTCTGCCATGTCAGCTTGAGCATCTCCACCAAGCACGTTCGACTCACCTGTTCCTTGTCTTGTTGAGAGCACTGTCATGAGCTCACCTTCAAACGCTTGAAGCAATGGCTGAGTTCACATTTGGCAGCTTCGGCGACATCATCACGATATGTCAGCTCGTCAAAGCAGCCGTCGACGCTCTGGACGAGAGCCGCGGCTCCGCAGCTGACTACCAAGCGCTGAAGACGCTTCTGTCAAACATGGCCTACATCTTGTTCAAGATAAAGGCTTTGGTCGAGATGAAAAAGATCATCGATGCCGACATGCTGACTCGCACACTCGAGGACTGCTTCGCAACCTTGAAGTCCTTCATGGACAAGATCAAGAAGTACGACAGCAATCTTGGGTCGGATGGCTCGGGAAACTGGTTCAAGGACTCATACAGGAAGATCCGATGGCCAAGCATGAAGGAAGATGTCACGGTATTTCGCAGCAATGTGACAATGTACCTCGACATGCTGCAGCTGCTATTGCATGGGGCTGGGATGTAGGCTTTTGTCAAGCCGATGTCATGGAGTTCCGGTGCTGACTGCAGACAGCGACGCCCGCCATGCCGATAAGGGCGAGCTGTATAAGCGACTGGACGACGACCAGGCCAAACAACGGCTGCGATTTGAGCACACCGAAGAGGAGATTGTCGCCGGATTCTCGTCGCAGCGGATTCTGCTGGACCGTATCTTTGATGCTGTTCAAAGCGCAAACAGCGGAGGTGTTTCAAACACAGACACACGAGAGGCGACCAATGTCCGCGCCCTTCAGCGCCATACGACAGCCCTAGCAGCTCTGACTTCTTCTGCTTCTAGCCGCAATGCAGGGGAATCTTTCGAAGCAGCGGCAATCCAGTGTCGCCACATGCTCATAGACTTTATCAGGTCGCATCATGCTCTCAATGTTCGCTTCGTTGATCAAAATTTCGACCTTCGCCGAGACATGCGCCTCGGCTTGCGGGACTGCTTGGATACTCTTGTAGGTGGCGGTACCAACTTTCAGCCAGGATCATCAGAGTTTCTTGAGGTACGATTCTTCTTCCCAGTCATTTCTTGGCAACATACTTGACATAGACCTCTTGAACTTGGATCTAACGCTGACGCTGCCACAGCAAGTTTTCAAAGACCCGCTCGTCATTGTCAATGGGCTTCGCGCTGTAAGCATCAGAAAACACAGACTGGGCGAAGTTATTCGCAGCAAGCGAGCTGATTGAGCTGGTTAGACCGAGACAGTATCGCAAATTCCCCAGCTGCTGTGGATAAGCACCGCACTAATGGCAATTGTCACAATACCTAATCTAGTCGACCAAATTTTTATTGCTCGCGATGAGGGTATGTCTTCCTAGCTTAATATCAAACATGGTAGACTAAGTTTCTGCTTGGGGAAGTATGCAATGCACAGCTAACTTTAAACAGAATTGGGAGTTTATGGTTTCATGTTCTTCCGAGGTGTGTTTGTCCAGCTCCCATCGTAAGCACTAAGGCTACCTAAGGTACTGAACTGAATTCTCTTCTCAGACGGGAATTGGTTCTCGGAAGTCATCGACTCTCAGTTGTATCTCGACCGGCCCTCATGGAACCCGTCCCTGGCAAATGATCCCTTCGTCAAGAAAATGACTAGGAATGGGCGGTATCGTGACCCGGAGACATTCTATAAGGAGACTTTTCTCACAGACTCCCAGTCACTGTATTTTACAGCATCTCTTGAGCCGTCGGAAACATGGCCATCTCTTTTTGAGAAGGCGTACGCAAAGGCGCACGGAGACTATGGGTCTATATCTGACATGTTTGTGGGGTAAGACAATGGCATGACAAATGAGACGATATATTGATAGGCGCGAGCTTACCAGAAGCTCAGGGACGTACTCGAAGACCTAACAGGAGGTGTCACTTTCGAACATAACGTTCGAGAAATATTGGGACAAGATCAGTTATGGAAAAGCCTACAGCTGGTTGGCAATTCGGTGATATTCATTGCACAGGCTGCTGGAGATGCCGACAACCGTAACTCCAGACCGGAGAGGCGAGTGTGGGACGAGGCTATAGTCACAAGAGTCGCCGAACACGAAGGCAACCGACTTGTGTGCCTCAGGTGAGAAGGAATGATCACAACCATCTGATACGTTCTGCTGAATCTTATTCAAGGAGCTCGACCTTTCATTGGAACGGGTCATGGAGTAACGGCTCCAAGGAGTGGACGCCAGAATGGCTGCGAAGACTGGACTATACATTTGGTGCCGATGACGTAAGTTCAACCTCGGCCTTTGGCAGTAATTTTCGACTACAAAGAAAGATTGCGAGTCTGACCAAAGTCACAGCTATTCTGGATGAGCTGTAAGAAGAGTCCCATTTGAAACGCCGGTCTATATATTTCGTTGGCATCTGATCACAGTCAAAAATATCATTTCAGTTTCCGATTTCCGGCAAAGCTTTCAGGTCATTCTTGAACACCAGATATTTTTGGAAGAGTGGAATGTCGCTCAGCAATGGATTGCAGTGGAGGTATGCTTCTATCCATCCTCTCTCGCCAACCATTCTCTGCTAACAAGCCCCAATAAAGGTGCCTTGGGCAAACGAGTATTTGAATGGCACGTTTGATGTCAATATTGGCCATCTAAGCAGCCAAGAAGGCAAGATGGTAGAGGTAGTTACTATGCTTTCTCAGGTGAGTCTGTTAGATAACTACACTGATTTATCTGCATTGGCTGTGCCGTGTTTTAATCTCACATCTGTACGCTCCGCCTCAGCTTGATAGTACTTACTTCCGCGGCCTCGAAGGAAGCTATCGATTTGAACTCCAATTCAGCCTTGAAATCGACGACTACGTAACCCTCAGAACTCCTCGGCGGATGCTGGGTCAGCGAAGTGTTGCAATGAAATGGAGTTTTGAACCTGGCAGTGCTTTCTCCATACGCCCATACGTCACTGCGACAAAACTGTCTGATGTGGACAGTATCAGCACCGTTGTTGCTCGAAACGCCGCTTCCAGGCGCGACAAACTTGTCCGAACCGCGCTGTCCTATGACATGGCCCACGCCCAAGTTCCGCGGTGGAGGGAAGAAAGCGAGAGAATCCAAAAGAGACAGGAACGCGGAGCCCGAGAAAATGTGCAGGGCAAGACGGACGACCTGAGGGGGGGAGGCAGCGGCCGCGGGTTGGGATTGAAGTCGGATGCGCCGATTTTGTCAAGACAAGACGTGCTTGGACAAGACTCGTGGGATGCGCTCTGTGCCCTCGGACTCAGAGTCTACGCCAATGGGGCAGATGTAACCATCACATGGAAAGATGACCCAGACAGTCGGGATAGAGGTGAGGCAGCTGAGGAGAGGAGAGCGGATCCCGCAGAGGATGATACCGAGATTGAAGGGAGGACGGTCCGAGAGGGTACTGGCGATGTAAAGGCCGGAGAAGCGATGTAGATTTTATACTCACATAGCTGTGTAGGGAAGTAATAATCTGGGTCGCAGGTAGGTTACTAATTTCGTAGCTCTCTTATTGATTCTTAGCAAGTGTAGCTGAACACCACCTGGGCACATGGCCGATTCTAAGTTCTAAGAAACTGCAGGAGCAGCAGCGGATGTTGAACTCACGAATATAATGCGTGCCTTCGTGACAACATGCCAGAAACGTTGATGCTTCCACTACAATCTACCAATCACTACCTAGAAATTCCCGCTCAGTAGGGATACGCCCTAACCTCATCCTCCCTACTCAGATCCAGCCCCCGCTTCACCTGCTCCTCCTGCTTCTTATCCAAAAACTCCAACAGCACCTCCCCATACCTCTCCTTCCCCTTGTACCTACTCACATCCTCCCCCCAGCTCCTAACCGCACTCGCCAACCTCCCCGGAACATAATCCTCCTCCGCAACCTCCGTAATCGGGTGAAAATACGTCCGGATAGTAAACACCACCCCGCCACTCTTTGGCAGTCTCCGCAGCGTCTGCCTCTCGGACCGGAAATAATGATGCTCAATCGCACGATTCTTCTCCGCCGTGCCCCAGCTAACATCCTGACTATCCTCCTCACCAATACTCCAGCTCCAGGCCAAGTCGTCATCCACCTGCAGGAAGTAATTGTTCCGCGCGACCATCTCCTCGGGCTTGACCCTCCGAAAGAAATTCGTCATCCCCTTCTCGAGTTTCTCCTTGAACTGCGGCACGTCCCCGGACGTGTGGATCTCGGGGAGACCCATCCCGAATTTATCACCCAGTCGCCAGAACCCGGGGAGAAGGATGGCGCCTGCCAGGAGGTAGTACTGGCCGTCCGGGCGCTCGATCATGATGGCTAGGTCGTCCTGCACGAGACGCGCGCAGGTCTGCATTGGGTCTTCTGGCAGAGGGCGCCGGGTGATGTCGAAGGATTCGCCGGACCAGAGGTTGTCCAGGCCGACGGGTGTGCGGCGGTACAGGGATGGGTATCGCGCTGGAAGGTAGTCTGTGAGTTCTTGCAGGAGTTCAACGGCCGCGGGGTACGCTTCCGGCGCTGTCATGCAGCATTGGGACCCGCGCTCGGCGATGCGCCGCGCTTTGTCGGCGTGGTAGCGCGGGAAGTGGTTGTCCAGTTCGATCCATTCGGTGGGCTGGACCGAGCGCAGGCCCATTGTGACGTGGTATTTAGGTCCGTAGCGGAAGGGCCGGTAGGGGAGGGGTTTGGTGGTTTCGATGGACCAGTCTGGGTAGGGAGAGGGAGTGGGCATCTTGTAGGAGGAGGGGGGCCATTTCCCCCATTCGCGCTGGTCTTGTTGTCTGCCACTGCCGGTCTTCTTCTCTGGCGGGGTTGGGGAAGATGATGATGCTTGTGCTTGTTGTTGGCGGCGGCGCTGGCGGATGAGGACGGTCAGAATGGCCGAGGCGACCAGGGCGAGAGCTACGGCGACGTAGGAGTGGTAGGTGAGGTTATCTCGGACGTCTGGGAGCCCGAGGAGTTGGTGGAGCGCCATCTTGAGGTTTGTTGAGAGGTTGCTTGCTGAAGGAAAGTGCGTGTCACAGCGTCACCAACGACACCCAGAGAGAGAAGCCAATCAAGAGCTGCAGATCAAAGCGGGGAAATGTCGAGATGTTTCAATCACAAAGAAGAAAGATGGCATTTGTTCACGCACCAATTCGACACAAAACCTGACATTTGGATCATATATGAGAAAAGCAGCAAAAGAGTTATCGTCTTATCATTCAGACATGAACATCTAAACTGCTATCTTGCCCCCCTCTTTATCGTGTGACAGCTGCCAGGCGTCCAAGTGCTTATCGGGACTTTATTGCCCCTTTGGGGAAAGCGGGAACGCCACGTGAACCACATTCAACCAACGGGCCCCCCTTCACACATTCATGGTCGAACAGGGGCACTTGCTGCGTTACCAATGGCCTGGGATTTTGCCGGCACGTTGATAAATGAGATAACGGGGGTTCGGGAACACGGATTCTGGGTCTGTGGCTCGGGGTGGATTAAGAAGTTCATTTGGAGCCCGTTGGGGAACATGGCCACGAACGATGTCCACCTCTAGCTGCTCATTGTTCTCTCTGTGTATGGCAATGTCTTTTTGTGCTTGATGTGCCTGCGCTGGGTCTCTTTCTCGTTGCCATTGCTGAAGATAGACCGCCGTTCCCACGCCAAGCAGAATGACTCCGATTCCATACTCTTAGTATGCCAATGGGCCATGGTCATTTGCAGAGGCGTGATTTCGGGAGTATCTCTTCGTCTAACTCAGGGTGGTCGTTTCACTCCGGGGTCTTGAAAGACACGGGGATGGGCAAGGTTCTGGTGGCCACTTTTCGCCTTGCAATAATCGAAATAGCAGGGAGCTTACTTAGAACACGGTAACTCGAAGAACGAAAAAAAAACACGAAACAGATTAAACACATTCATGGGCAACAGTCAAAATTCGGTCAACAATCTTTTGGCTTGGAAGGGGTTTCCGCTCTTTCATTTCTTTTTACATGAAGGTTACGATGTAGGAACTACCGACGTTTGACCCAACCTACTCTCCCAGAATTTGCTAAATTTAAACGCAGGCTTTCCAGATCATCTCAGACTGCCCTGCTGTGCTTTTCCATTTAACACCAACAAGACAAATTTGCAACCTCTCTTTTCAACTGCTATGGTGTTGCAATACATGCTCAAAGTAAAAACGATCAGTAGAGAGGTAAATGTTATTTTACATCAGCAACATTTCACGAGCCGACCCGGCAAAATTAACCCTTCAAGTATGTGGCAGCAGTAGACATGAGTTTGTAGGTTGTAATAACTACGCTCTGATCTGTAATAAAAAATGCCTAAGGCACATGGAACCAGTGTTTGGATGAAATGGCAAAAAGTGAGACGACCCACCCAGGTCTCGAACCTGGAACCTCCTGATGTACTAATCGTAGTCAGACGCTCTACCATTGAGCCAGCGGGCCGTGTGTCTTGAAGCAGATCCTTGATCTGTTTCGATGGAGACTTTGCTGGGTTGTTTTGGTTATGAGCAACTTGTGTTGTGGGTTGTTCGCGAGTCATGGCGGAGTTGGGAACCAGGGAGAATTCCAGGTCTGGAAGGGTATGAGTGGATACGATCCGGTCAAGGCTACCTGTATGTAAGTAACAACCGCAACACGGAACTCGGTGAGGATAGACGTGAGGGATGAGGAAGTGGGTTAGAACTCGAGGAACGTGGGCAGACATGGTACTTGGCCTCTGGCGAGCTTTTGAGATATTATTGTTATTGTTAGTAGTCACTTGAGTGCTCGGCTGCACTGATCATTATTCTAACTGTTGAGTTAAGCTATCAACAAGAAGGAAGGTGTATTTGGTTCTATCGTGAAACGTTGCAGGCTGCTGCCTTTTTGATCGAATCACAGCTCAAAAACTCGGCTCATACAGGGCCGAAGGTAGCCGAGGTGGCTTGCATGTCGCCTTTTTTTATGAGTGTGCTCGACGTGGCCCAATCTTTTGCACATCGGCGGGGCAGAAGCGTATCCCTTCCGCCTTCGGCCAGTTGTGTGATATCTTGACTGGACCGATGGCTAATGATTCTCTTGCCGAGCTGGAGGAGTTGGATGGAGAACACATTTACGAATGGATGATCGTACATGGTAGCAGATATCTCGTCACTGATACCGGAACTATCGTGTGTACTGGGCCCATATAAGCTCTTCAAGAAGACCCGCTAGAGTGCGAACTCTGTATCTTGAGCGGCCTCAGATGCGGGAACGGGGCAGTACTAAGGCCCAGGGGCCCAGGGGGGAAGGTCTTTACGAAATTGTTACAACATGTGGGTTTCGGGATGGTATGCATAGCTCGAGTTGATGCTATTTTAGTGATTCGGAAGAGCGGAAGGAGAGAAAGTATACATTGATTTAAGGGCGTGATTGGGACCCTTTTGTTGCAAGTACAACGGACAATACCATCGGGGTCATGATATAGGAGAGCGCGTCATTTATTGTTACAAGGGTGAAACAGATTCATTACAATTTAGCTTATTCCTTTTCGAAGTTGTGTTATTAGATTAAATTACAAATATCCAGCGATACGCATCCAGCAGTACTACTCCGGCCTCCCTTTTCTTCGTGGGAATGTCAAGGCTTTGAAAACGTGAAGCCAACCTTCCCTGTACCCCATATGCACAGACAGGTCTTCCTCCCAAAACCCCTTATTCCTGCCCATCCCGCGAACTACACCCCCAAAGCGATATACTAGAGGAAGCACGTGCCGTCGTACGGATCTCCTCCGGGAAAATAACACCCAACAGACCCATCCGGGTTTTTGCAGCAGGCGGTGATGAAGTTGTCGATGGTGCAGTGACCGCCTGGGGGGTTGCACGGGATTGTGGTAGGAGTGGGCTCGACGCTGCTTGTGGAGCTCGTCGACGTCGTAGAGGACTTGACTGTGGACACTGTCGTGGAGGATTCTGTGGTAGACGACTCTGTTGTTGATGACTCGGCTGTTGATGATTCTGTAGTCGACGAAACGACTGAGGACGACTCGATCGTCAATGACGAGGAACTCGTTTGTGTCTATTCAAAACGATAAATTTGTTAGTATTTAGATTCCTTCCACAGGGAGGATTGACTGCGAGCACATACCGCCTTCACGAGGCACGAGCAAGCCGAGCTGATGCGCTTTGGGTCAGACGCGCAAAAGGTCTCGAAAGAACCGAGGTCTGTAGTTGCGGTCTGGGGTGCGGTGGTGAAGGTGGCACAGTACTCGGAGGCGATGCTCGTTCGGCCGAGCATGGCGCGGAAGCAGTTGTCCTCGTGGCAGCCACCGTTGTTGTGGCAGCCGGTGCGCTTTTTCTTCTTGTGCCGGAGCGCATGGGCTTCCTCCTTGCTGTTGGGGGTGCTGACGACGCTGAAGGCGCCATTCTCTCCCTTGTGGATTGTGATGTTTGCGAGAGCACTGCTGGCGAGACACGCAACGCCGAGGCCGAAGGCTGTTGTGAACTTCATCTTGACGGTTTATGCTTGAAGTTGATGTTGAGGGAGAAACGACAATGAACGCTGCGAAGTCCAAAGCGGGAGCCGTTCAGGTTTCGTTCCGACAAGACCGTTGTCGAACGCTACTCCCTTCCCAAGTCCTGCACATCGTAATTCCGGGGTACAAATCTTCTTCCCTCTCCAGGGAAATTACGTGGATCCTGTCAACAGTAGCGCATCCAGACTGGGGTTAGTTGGCGTGAAGCTCAATAACTAGCGTCTTTCCTGCCAAGCTAAGCGTGGATGCACCCCAGGAGCTGGGACGGTGATTCAAAAGTCCCGTTTGATATTTCAATAAAGCTGTCGGATTGGCTAGTCCAACCTCGTCAGAAATGCCCAAAAAGGTCCAGCCAAGCGTGAATGCCGGGAGAACCTGTCATCATTAAAGTGGGTCATTCTTCTGGAAGATTAGAAGTGGAGTGCGAGATGAGCTTGAAGGCATCAAGCATCACGGCTGAAGATCCTTGGAAGTTGATCGAGTTAAGGTGTGGCTTGCACGTTTTATGCACACTATTGACGGAATGGATGGACGACACAATCTCGCTGTTGAAGATTCAGCCGCTTTTGAAAGGGTTGCTGTCTATCAAAGAGCTGGCAAGCTTGAAAGGATACAACTGTTCCCTTTTTAGTGCTGAACTGAAATGCACAAAATCTCGCACGAGTCAGTGACATTCCTGCCGAGTATCATCACCTCTTGCATCTCTTACGACTGGCGAGAAAAAGACACACTTCACAGGCCTGCAATTGAAATAAGACAGTGTCGATATTGTCCCGTAGAACTTGCGCAAACTGCAGCTGAGCTGACGTCTGGTATTGACGAACAATGCCACCGTCAAGAAATGCAACAGAAACCCGACAAATGCAAGCGAGACAATCAACTGCAGATTCCACAATGTCAAGATCTTGGGCAGAAAATTGATGACCCGTTAAACTATCTGTGACAAAGGATATGCATGCTCTGCAAAATGGCACAGGCTCAAAGACGTTAAATACTTCAATGTTACCCTGCTATGGCATCAAATTGACACCTAGCTCTTCCTCATCATTTCTCTCAGCACTTTGCAGCTTACTCGAACAAGATAAATATGCGTTATACCAGCATCACCTTGGCCTTCCTGGCCACCGTTGCCTCCGTCGTTTCTGATTCCGCCGTCGGCGCGGACACTTCTGTCATGACTGCTGCCCAGCTCTGCCCTCTCGCCAACACCGTGATCTGGCAGGGTCCCTTGACCAAACGTCTCTATCAAATCTAGTGTGGTACCCATTACTGGACCCCGTCGAACTACAACTCGCTCAAGGTTGCGGGCCCCGTTGAGTGCGGCGCGTGAGTTTTCCACTCTCTCCCCAGTTTCCTCTTTCTTGCACGTAACCCAGATCTGACTCTGGTTTCAGTGCCTGCGACAAGTGGACGGCCGAGCACCCAAAGCTTCCTTGCTCCGCCGGCAGCTACGAGACAACCACGTTCATGTGCTACCTGAAGCTGAATGACATGAAGGCGAACAAACTCAGCCAGTCAAATGTCATCACGCTCATCAGACGTCACGTCAAGCTTGACGGGTCTGATCAGCTGGGACCGAAGAAGGGTGCTGGGGCGTGCCTTGGCGGGGACTCGGATATCTCGTCGTGATATGGATAAGGATTTCTTGTGCTTCTCTAAGTGATAACGCAATTGCAATTGGGCAAAGACTTGAAGTATTTACGACAGGAAAGGGCCTCGCAGAACATGTCAGAGGACGATTTGCAAACGCTATCTAGCTACCAGTTCTAATCTACTCGGCTATGGTGCCTGAAGTCGGTGCTTTTGCTGGCGGCAGAGTGGTTCGCCCAGCACAATCAAAACTTCAACAAATGCTATCAGTGCAGAAAGATCATGCAGACAGTAGGTATCCTAAGAGTGATGCAAAGAACAGCGTCCTCTCTCTCAACCTGTAGAAGTTGGTGAAAGGATGTCTGATACCTCGGCAAACCGTCCCCAAGATCAGATCGAACCTATCTCGCGTCTTGTTTGCCCCAATCCCAACGCGTCCCGCACCATATCCAGTCCATCCAGTCCCTCCTCTGCCCTCCAGCCACACACTCCCTCGCGCCCTGCCCTCTCCCCGTCCCCCTACGGCCCTTCAAGCCACCAGTACGTACCACCAGCCACGACACACGGGCCACCAAAAAGTTGTCACCGTGCACGGACCAATTATTTGTCTATAAATGAATCCTTTTCGGTCGCCCTGATCCTGGTCTTTCTCTTCTTTTTTTCATCATACCCTACCCCCTTCAGCCATATAATTCACTAACTGGTTCTTAGGTAGTGGGAATCTGGGGGGATTGGCGGGCACCTGGGGGTAGAGGGCACTGGGGGCAGAGGGCGCCTGGGGGATCGGAGGGCTCTGGGGGATAAAGGGCATCCGGGGGGGGGCCAATGATCCTCATGATGATATGCGGGAGACACTTCGTGTCTTCCACTACTGAAGGGGAGGCCAGATACCTTCCCTTTTCCCTTTTTCTTTGTTGTTTGTCTACAGGATGCATACTAACTTCTTTTTACAGATTTGGGTGGTCGATGATCTTGCCCCCCGTCCGGGATATTTGAGGCCATCTCCCTTTTCACTTTTTTTCCGCTGTGATCACCGCTTTAGTGGTGCCATGGAGAAGAAAACTCCTTTGGTGTTTTGTGTACTTTCTGTGAGCCCTATGCTGGTGGTGCCGTGGGTGTTTCGCGAGGGGAGGACCCGCCTCCAAGGCGCGGCGTCGTGTGTGAAAACTTGTCTACATGTGTAACGAAATCCTGCCTGGCTTGAAGTCTTTGTGAAATCGTATGAAGTCACGGTCAATGCCTTAGAGATCTCGTGAACTTTTGTTTGGGCAACAGCACTGCAACTTGCGAACACCGCTCTGGACGTGCTACACTGGAGTTTAGGTAGGTGGTTTTGGCACTTGTCGACCCCAAACACGAGGCACGCGACCCCGACGCGTTGCATGGTGCTTCACACTGGTGTATCACGACATAGATGATTGCCACTTTCGCCTTCGTAGATTTTGGACGTGATCTATTTTCCCTGCATCGGAATCACTAACCAAGATGATATCTTGTCCTATTTCGGCATACCCAAGCCGCAGCATGTGTTGGGGAAGCCGGCTGCTCCTAGGTCACTGAGACGTGAGTCCCGACTGGGTCCGAGACAGAGGAACTGCCAGTTCCTACGGCAGCAGACTTCTCCTTTCGTAGGGTTTTAATCACGTCGTTACGCTATTTGCATCATCCCCTCGCACCTAGGTAGCGGAGGACGGTCGCAACACTCATATTAGGCGCTCTATCTTCCAAAGAGTGAAGTGTTTGATTTTCGCATTGCTCCGTACTGATCATCCAAATGTTGCGAGTTGCTCGGTGAGATTTATAATACTGCCAGCAGAAGTCCGTCGCGATGCCTTACGGCGAGAAAATCGCGCTCGACTTCCTGCATCACCCTCCCTCCTCACCGAAGTTCCATATTCTCGACGCGTTGCCTCAAGTCGGGCAAGTTCAAAGTTAAACGAGTAGTCACGGTTCCAGAAGCAGAAATGATTGAACGAGGTTCTTTTGTCTTGTTTTGTATCTTAGTGGCCTTGGATTGTTCGAAGCCGAGCGGTATACGAGGAGTTTTCTCAGTGATCACACTCCCTTGTGTCAACGGGCGGCGCTTCTCCATTGGGACGTGGGCGGACTTCGCTATCCGTGACTGGCTTCGCCAATACCCCGACTAGTGCTTGAGATCATTGCAGGACACTTGTTACCTTTCAGATCATTTCAGACGGTTTTTGCTAGAAAGTTTGTTCAAACGCTTTGCGTCCACAGATTGGGCCTCCATCTCCGCAAGGGCGGCTCGCGAAGCCGTATCTTTACAGGTCACAGCCAAGAAAAGACAAGTAGTAATGCGCAAAGGGAGCTTTACTGACGGCGTGTGGAGGGACGCGTTGAAATGACCGAATATAGTATCAATACTATCGGCGGTTTCTTTGTAGGTGGTTTCACGAGTTTGGCACGAAAATTTGTGTTCAAGTCTTCCTTGTATGTTCCTGGCGACTGCATCTGTTCATTATAGCCGTTCCGAGCCCCAAAGTGACCCCCCCCCCCCCCCCCCCCCCGAAGAAGAAAAAGAAAAAGAAAGCCGCCCCCAAAAATCCACAACTTTATCTCCTCCAGCCAGCGTTGTCCCGAGAGAGAGGCTCGTGGGAAGTTCGACGGTCTAGATCGCGACCGTGACGGCGGTCATCGCGCGGTTTGTCTTCGAGGCAATGTCAGCTTCTGGGCTTCCGCAGCCAAACACCTGCAGATATGAGAGCGCTTACCGTTGGGTACGTAAATACCCATCGACTGTGCGTGAAATTTCGCCCTGATGTCCGCTTGCCCAACCAAGCTGCCAGCTTTCTCATCAGAGCATCGGGGCTGTAGTTGTTGAAATTAACACCGGCAACATTGGTGTCATCCAGAGCACTTTGCACTAGTGCCTTTCTCGTCAGGCTATATTCGAAGATTTCTGCCAAACAGCTGCGTTAGCGCGAAATTTAATGACCTCGCAAGAGATAAAACGGTTGCTATATCTCTTACCTCTGTAGGTAACAGCCTGCTCTCCGAGCGCTACTTCGCCCAACCCGAGAGATCCAGCTCAACACGACGGCGCTGCGGGCCCAACACTGGCAGGAGTAGCAGGAGGAGCAGCAGCACCAGCATCATCAGGACGGGCGTAACGTCCTGGTCTCCGGCGGCTTGCGACATGGTAAAGAGGCACTGGGCCAGAAATAACAGGCACTAGGCCAAAAAATTATGGCGCTGAAGTCGTGCCGCGTTGGCGGTAGCCAAGTGAGTAATGAGGTGAGTATAGAGGTAAGTGCAGAGTTGAGTATGGAGGTGAGTGCAGTGTTAAGTGCGGAGTTGAGGTGA
Organism: Podospora didyma; assembly: GCA_033439775.1. Lineage (NCBI taxonomy): Eukaryota > Fungi > Ascomycota > Sordariomycetes > Sordariales > Podosporaceae > Podospora > Podospora didyma. The sequence goes on from JAULSW010000004.1 coordinate 1,698,730, forward strand.
ACAGAAATCAAACTCTTTTTTGGATCAGGCGCAGAAATTTGGCACGTAGGTAAGGCAGGGACGTCTAGCAAATACTAAGCGAGCAAAATTGGGAGCAGCTATCACCGGTAGTACTCAGATAACGATACAGAACCCAAAATAATCCTTCATTTCCTCTGCTCCAGTCATTGTTAGAAATCAATAAAATCCCTCTGGCTACCTACAGACTCATGCAACATTATGTCAGAACGATGATCCAATCTCTCCTGCGTCGACTTAACCTTGCCTATTGACACCGAGGGAGCCTATTGTCCCCAGTTCAGTCAGTCGAGGCCAATTACTATTGGAGGTCCAGTACTATTGTCAGTGTAGGTACAAAGGTAAGGGGGTTGCTAATTCCGAACCCTGCCGTTGAACGAGCGCAACGTTTGTGACAGCTGCCCATGATACTGCAGTCATAATTTCTTTTCAAAGAACCTCTCTTCGCCATCCATCACTTTGTCTATCTCGATACCGACCATCCACACTCGGCTACTCCGATAAAACCCTACTCCTCCAAACACAGCAGCACGCCCTCATCATTGAAATCCACGCGGCCTTAGGCTGGCAAGTGGCGTCCATAACCAGGAACTATCGCGCCTTGCTGCAAAAGACTGTCGCCACCCCCAAGTTGCTCGCCTTAGAAATGTAAGAGAAAGCAGTCTCCCCCTTGGATGTTGTCCCCCTCCTCGTCATTCGCAACGAAGAGACCCCATTGTCATCATCGCTTTCTCAGAATCATTTCAGTTCGTCGGTATTGTAGACACCACCGACTCGACACCCATCCACAAATTACAAAAAAGTTGAGGCTAATGTTCTTTTTCTAGACCTAGCAACATGGCTCAAGGACGCGGAGACTAAGACGATACAGCTGTCTTATTCCTTTTGGTGGTAGTGTTTTTGCTGCTGCTGCTGCCGGATTGGGGCCGCAGCGGCGGCGTACTGAGCGGAACATCCCGGGTTGGGAGTAGGAAGAAGGAGGAAAGGAAAGATAAACAAGGTGGACGGCAGCTGGCTTGATTCGTTGATAGCTCTCTTGATCATGATGTCGTTATTGGGGGCAGCTGTTATCAGAATGGGAGCGGCCTTGGAGGCATCTGGGTTATTTTAGCAATACCTATTCTCGCCGCATGTCCGGTCAATTCTAAGATCGCATACCACAAACTATTGAAATCGGCGGTAGCTGTTTCTGGCCAACCGAAGAGTTGAGTATAGGAATAAATAACAACGACTGCCAGGAGACTTCAGACTCATTTCATATACACGCATCTAAACGTCGAGAGTGAACCCAGATGTTATATCAGTTGATGTGAAAGAAATTATATGTAACATTACAGGCCGCGCAGAGTGCTACCCTTCATCCAAATAGCCAACAACCTAGCATAGCCCAATGATCGGATGTCTAAACATCCCTCCAGAACTCACACCGCGTAGCATTGATCCCACTAGCTGACTCATATGCCCCAGTGGCCGTGATGTTCAGCACCGCTCGCTCATTCCCCCATTTCGGAAACACTGCGCCATCTTCCAGTACAGGGACGCCCGTTTGCACGAAACTCACGATGGCGCGTTGCATCAGGTCTTGCACGGCCGGGTAGGTGGCTGGCGTTGTTGGGTCGTTGAACGAGTACTTTGTGTCTTGGATGTGGAAACCTGGCGGGACGGAGAAGACATCTATTTCTCTTTTTAGCCTTTTACGTAAAAAATGGGGGGTGGTAGACTTACAAGAGTACATGTTCCCCTTCGTGGTCTCGCCCAAGAGGTCGACGTTGCAGTTGATCAAGGCATCGGACCAGAGGGACATTTGCCGGGAGAAAATATCGACGTAGCCGAGCGATGGGGAGGCTTCCGCAGGCGTGGTAGGAGGATAAATCTCGGTGACAAGCTGATTGACTGCTCTGCTGCTGAGGCCTGTGATTGACTGGTCAATCCACGGCGCGAACTTATCCTCGGTGTCGACCAGTGGGTCAAAGAAAAAGGCACCTTCAAAGTTGTTGTGCGCGGAGAGCACATTGATGGACTGGTCGAACTGGCCGTCTCGCAGCATGAGCTTTGCCTCGCGCGGGATGTAGTCCCCGTCGATGACAGGGCCGTAGACGTAGTTGGTTGGAAAGGCGTCGCCCACGCTGGCGGCATTGCCGGCGATCATGGCCGCCTCCGGCAGCGCGCGGGCCTCTGCCAGGGTGCTGACGTTGAGGTGGGATAAGAAGTCAACGAGCTGGTTCGGCGGCGCGTATAACGCCGGCTGGATTGCCGGGCTCTGCGGGATGGCGGCCTTGAACAGGGTGCTCGCGGGGTTCTTGGTGCCCGCGTAGGCTGTCATGTGTAGAATGATGGAGCCGCCGCCGGCCGACTCACCCATCACAGTCACACGGTCTTTGTCGCCGCCGAAGAGGTGAATGTACTTCTGGACCCATCCGAGGGCCAGCCGCTGGTCGAGGATACCCGCGTTGAGGTCGCCGTCGGCTGCGACTTCGGGCCCTGACAGAAAGCCCAACGCGCCCAGCCGGTAGTTCAGAGCCACGAAGATCATGCTGTCCTCTTTGTCTTGTAGGGCGGCATGGTTGAGGAGGCCACTGGGCTCGTAAACGAGGGCTGGAGTGCCGGACTTAGAGCCCAGGACATAGCCGCCGCCATGGATCTGTGTAGAAGGATTGTTAGCTCCGGCCGGCTCATTGTGGATGAGAGTGGCAAAGGCCCGCGATGGGAAGAGAAAGAGCGTACTTGCCCAAACGAGGACTGGTGCGCCAGGATTGCGGCCCTGAGACTTCGCCTTGAACACCTTCTTGGGAACATGAACATCGAGGAACAGACAATCCTCGGATGAGACTGCGTTCCAGGGCGCGCGGAGGGGCTGGCCATTCAGCAGATCCTTCACCCAGGCCTCGAGATTGAACGGGTAGTTGGGGGTCGAGTACTTGCTGATGGCAACATATGCTTTGGCTTGCCAATCGGGCACGCCCTGAGGACAGGTCCGCGTCTCGGCACCTATTTGGATCGCAGTTCTGTTTATCTTGGGCGGCACTGGGGCGCGGAAGCGGAGGTTCCCAAGCGGCGCCTGGGCAAATCGGATGTTCTGGAACTTGTAGGCGTCGGTGGTGTCGTTATACGATAAGGCTCTGTGTTGTTCCTATACAGCTTGTCAGCGCTGTGTTTCCTACCGATGGGGAGCGACATTGGTGGCGTTGTGTAACATACATATCCCAGGTCGACAACGGGTAGCACGGGTGTGCATTGCTTGGCTGGCGCGCTGTACGCTCCTGAGGATAAGAAGATCGCAGCTAGGGCAGCCTGTGGGATTGCTGCACGCATGGTGACCGTGGTTCGAGAGTGGAGGAAGGAGTGGACGAGGCAAAGTGGGGCGAGGGTGGGGTGTGAGTGGCAGTAAGCGATTGGCCGTGACGGAGGTGAGATCAAAGACGTAGCTCGAATGCCGTCCAATTAATATTTTCAGATCGAGACACTTGGGTTGTGTCTTCTTATATTCTGCTCTATATCATATGAAAGCAGTACCCCATGTTGGTCTGTGTTGTATCGTCGTGGACACACTCCCGAAAGCAGTATCGTATCTGTAGCGTCATCCGCTTTCTCTAGGGTTGATGGGTGGCCCAAACGGGAAGTGTGTTCGGGGGCCGTCACCAGAGATGCAGGGCAGATTGGAGTTGAGGTGCCATATAGGCCGGATGTGTCTCTGATAGGAAGCCTGATGAACAGTGGTACCAAGCTTACCTCCGCCTCGTGGATGTTTGACAAAGATGATCATGTACAGCGGGTAAGCAGGTTCGGATAGGGAGCTGCTAATCGATACGGCAGGGAATCAGTGGACTCGGGACGGGATGCACGCGCTGCTGCAGTCAGCGTTGGACAGCAACTCCTTCCGCCATGCCAAGCCCCTAAGCCCCCGGAACGCTATCCCTAAACCAGTAGTGTGTACCCCCTGCTTCAGGCGATGACAGGTGCGAGGAGGGTTTCTCAGCCTCATAACTGTTACGCAAGCAGGATAAGGGCTCGAAATGGGGTTCATAATCTTCTTATTGCCTTGTCGAACAGCGTGTACGTTTCCCAATGACTCCGGGAACATGCATGGACACCATTTCTGCTTTTCATGACGTGCAACCCGACAGGGGTTAAGGAAGGGTGCTGAAAGATATCACAGTTCATGTGGGGGTGGGGGATGTGGTTGCTCAGAATGCCTTCTTGAAGCGGTCATGACTCGACTCCAATTTGCGGACTTCAACAGGTGGTTTAAAGAGCTGACTAAAGTATTTCCTGGGTTAGCATGGTGGTATGAACAGAACTAAGCGCTTTCTGTTGTTTGACATGTTATTGTACCATGTGGACGGCCATGCGTTGGGGAGACGTTGAACACGCAAGTCTCAGATATGAAGCTTCAATGTACATGTAGCGGGTTGATAATAGCCCGCGCAGAACAGAACGTAATACAAGTTGAAATAGACTTGCTGTGATTTGGTAATACACATACAAGCCGAAAGGTTCGAGTTTACATGCTCATACAATCGTCATCAGCCCTGGAGTTAAGAAAGGCCCATATTTCAGGTTACCTACGGAATATGGTAACCACTAAAGTTCCATCGCGTCTTAATCCATTCAAGCTGTCACATGTCAGACAAGCATCATGCTGATGAAAAGAAAGTTCGTTCTTTATCCAACGAAGTTGAGCTTTGGCACAATATTGTTTGATCCTCTCGGCGACACCGTGACCCCTCAGTATTCCCCCCACATGAAGGTCGAAGCAGTAGAGTGTCCCGATACGGCAGCCATTCGCGCGTGCAAACTGTCAATCATGGCCGCGAGGTGGAAACCCTGTTTGAGTGGAAGATACAAGAACGACTCCAGCTGCACCTGCAGGTTTTCCTCTGTCAGCTGGTTCCAGGGATAGTACTCCGTCAGCTTATCGATAAACCAGCCCTCCTCTTGACGCTTCTCTGGCATCATGGCACCAGTGCAGAGACACCACAATCGGAGCCCATCATTGAAGCCTTCCGCATCGAGTATGCGGCATGATCCGTTCTCGCTCGTTAGCAGGTCTTTGAGATGAAGTCCCAGGTAGCCCGCGCCCATGCGTGGGCCATCATGAGGGGTACCGCTGAGGACGGCGATCAGGGCAGTTATGCAGGCGATGCAGTCTTGGGGGCTCTGAACCGCGTCAGGGAGGTCGGGCGAAGAGAGGGCGAGAACGAGCAGGCGGTGTGTGAGAGCCTGTAGTCGACGAAACAGCCACGTCTCGACCTCAGCCGAAACGATGGGCTTCAGCCACGCAATGTGGGCAAAGCGAGCATATTCGATGAGGTCCCGAACGACGTTTTTGACACGCTCATCGAGAGCGGGAACGGAAAGAAGGTTTGTGCCGAGCTGAGGGAGCGCCTCACCGCCAACGCATTGCCCTGCCGTCGTACCCAGTGCCTTTTGTATCATGCCTTCGGGCGCCGGGCCGGGATCCCAAGTCAGGGGTATGATGGGAGGCTGGAGGTCGATGATGGAAAGGTATTTGTCGGCCAGCAGCGTGCTGTCAAGCACGTAGTCGTCAAACATCTCCCAGCCGCCGTTTTCGGTAACGACGTGCAAGAGAGCGTTCATATGGAGTCGACATGCTGCTAGCCGAGACTTGCGGGTTTGGAAGACGAAAGCCTGCTTCTCGGGGAACTTCGCCCACATGGCTGGTACCCCATTCCACAACTCAATAATGGCTAGTGCGTAGATAGAAAGAACAAACCAGGTGTCGACGGGAAGGCTATCAGAGGGCGCGGAGAGACGCATCCGCACCTCGTGCAACGCCTTGCCAAGGAAGTACTCGGCAGGTTTGTTTGGGTCTGCACCTTCGGGCAGACAGCCGATGGTCCAGCCCAGGAAGCTCGAACTGTATGCGAGGGTGGCGTACATGAGCGTTGGATCTTCGACACAGCGTTTCAACCTCTTGCGAAAGATGTCGTCATGGCGCATCGCTGCCGTGCGGTGGATGACAACCACTGAGGCCGGCGCAAAGGACTCGGCGAGGAAGTTGGGCCGTGAGGCAAGGTAGAATGTGCCGCGGAGGAGAGCGTGACTCCCAGCGTCCAGCTGAACCGAAGTACAGTGGAAGGGATCTGATGCATTGTTCGATGGGACAGTGGTAGGGAGCCATATGACGGCGGACTCTGGGGACAAGGATGAGGAGGACTCGGACGCCATGACAGCGGCGGAGAGGCGGGGTTTGGTCTTCTTTCTGGGCTTGCTCTTTCTCTTGGCTTGCTGCTGATCGGTCTCGCGCAGGTCTTCTGACGAGCTGGGTGTCATGACTGAAGTGAAAGTTGACCAGGCCTTTCGCTCTCCCGATTCGGACTCAGCCTTGCGTCGGTTGTTCTGGACATGGCTGAGGATCTTGGCTTTTTCGCGGGCTTGGCTGCGGGTGAGGAGGTCCGAGGACTGCGTCTTGTTGACGAAGAGGAGGTCTTTTGGCATTGTATTATGACTAATACCTGGTTTCCGAAGGCGGTACTTTGTTCGTGGTATTCATTCGAACTAGCAGCAAGCGGGGATATTTCTTGTCTTGAAAAGACATCTAGACGGCCCCCGAGTCTTAGGGTTAAAAAGCGGTAGGGTTGGTAGGCCCTTCACTATCAACGGCCCTGCTTACCTGGCCTGCCAAGGCTGCTACGGTCACTTTGGTATCCGCTGGGCGGTGTACCTACTGCATGTGCTTCGTGGTACAGCAGGCTCCCCTTCTCGGGGGCTTGTTGGTTCAATGTTGGGGCGGTGCATCCATTGTAGCCAATAGCGATAAGGGTTCTAGCGAAAGCGAGGAAAGGGATTTTGACGCGGTTGGCGCCACCCCTGGGCGTTACCGATGGGAAGGTGCCGAAAGAGTCGTCAGCAGTCGAAATCGACCGTTGATAAATTTGCTGACCATGAGAACTGGATCAGTATTTGCGGCTCTCAATCAAAAAAATTGGTGGCAATGGGCGGGGGGGGAACGAGGGGTGGTTCGCTGCCTGTCACAGTGTTGCACTACCGTCAGCCCTGAGAGAATACACTGAAAACATGTGATCGCTTCACACAGCCGGATTGGAAAGAAAAGGAAACAGAAATACGGATTGTAGACGGCTCTGTTCCAGGTGTCTGCTATGCGACAAGAGAACCGTTCTTGGATGCCTCTACCCCGGTAACATTGAAAAATAATGCTTGTTGCATCTGTTATCAAACTTCAGCTTACATCTGTCGCCCAACTTCCCCTCAATAATCTGCACGCAGGCTCGGCGAAGAACGACCACCCTCCAGCGTCAAGCAGCCTGAAGCTGAGCAAATACCTCTCTCACCGCCTCGACGATGGCAGCGTACGTTGCAGGCCAGAATACCGCACCCGCCCAGGATCTTGTTGACATTTTCGAACCTCGCAGCTCGATGACAACGAAAGCCACGTGAATCGATGCAGTATTGCCTCATGTAGCTGACAATTTCTTCGCCCTCTCCCTCCGAGGCAAGACTTCTGACGACAGCATCGTTGCTGCATTTGTCGTTGCCATCGGCATCACGGCCACCAAATCGCCGACCGATGCCATCATCTTCCTCCTAGCTGCACACTAGCATCAGTCGATACGAATATGGTCGACCGCAGTGCCTCAAGTCGATTGTATAACATCATCAACAACGTCGGTGGGCAGAAAGTGTGTATAAAAAAAATTAAAAAAAAGCATCAGGACCATACCTGGTCGCTGACAAGGAGCAAGATCATATTCGTATTAAGAGCAAAGGATCATGGGCGTCGTATATTTCGAGCTGTCATTCCATCTCGAAACGATAAAAGAAGCCGTGACTAACCGACAGACTGATTGGCAAGCGTCCGAGCCTCGACCTGTAAAGAGCAAAGCATTAGGACGGAAGAACAAACTCCCTTTCTGCTGGGTGTTTACCATTTGTTGACATCACTCTCCTTTGCCAGATCATCTGCGACTTCGACTCGGAGTACCGCTTGACCGGCCCAGATATCGATCTGCTCACCAGAGAAGTAAATACAACAGGAGAGGAAAACATGACTACTGGGGTAGGACACAAGGCTTCCTCAATGATGTCGGTTGTCAGCATCACATGCTTCTCCCCTATCTTTGCTCTGGAAATTACAACAATGCAGCTGACTGGCTCCTTGCTTCTTTCGGGTTTGCCTGAAGTCCTCGCTTTGGCCATGAGATAAAGCTCAAAAGGAGGTGCTGAGACATCAACACCCTGTTGCCCGACGTGCGGCAGTTGGGATGAGTCAGACGTCTAACGCATGCAGCCCGATTCTTTGCAGAAGCTCGGTGTCGTTCTTCAGGAAGTCATCGCCGACCCGATGGCAGAAATACGCAACAGAGATATCCGAGACTGCTAGCTTTGTATTAACCTAAGTGCCAAGAAGGGCTTTGCGTTACTCAGAAGCTGTGTGGGAGCTTTCGTTGGCTGGGAGGTATCCGATTACAAATATGGTGACAATGCAATGCATGTGGACTAAGAAGCCAGATTTTGCCACCGATACATTTAGCCCCTTCTGGGTATCCCAAGCTTTGTGGCAAGCCTTCATTTTTTCCACCTGCATGTGTATTATTCACGCTGTCTTTCATCAACCCGTTCTGCTACAAACATACCTAAGTAGTGCATTCATCATTCTTTTGGTGCAAGGGTCATACCTGCGTCATGTAATTGTCAAAGGTTGGTGGTCTAAATATAATAATTGATTGAGTTTGCTGCTGCAAAAGATGTGAGCCCTCAAACTGCTGTGCCTTGATGGGTTGTGAGATATATGGACTTTGAAGTCTTATTCCTGTTTCGAGACAAAATGACTCTGAACTATCCACAGCACTAAGATATATCATTCCTAGGTGACTTAAGCCTTCAGCGGTCATACTAAGATTTTGGGAAATACATCTGCTCAGCTGAGGAAGTTCCTGCGGCACAGACTTCCAGATCGTCTGTCTTCCATGGTCCTGGAACCAAGACGCCAAGCCCAGTATTCCTGAGGGACCAATCACGCAATAACTCAAAGGTTCCATGCAGCGAAGCCGTGCACGCGAAAGTCCGACACAAGTTCCGCACAGCGGATGTGCGAACCAAGGGTCTCGAAACTAACAGCGCGCAAGTAATCACCTTAATCTCATGTCTTATTTGAGGAAAGAAAGAAGGCTGGTGATGTCCAATGATAATACATCGATGTTGCTGATTTTCCCAGCAGCGGTATTATGCTGCTCTTCATTGTGTCTGTCAGACTGACCGCGGAATTCATTGCCCAAAGCGGCCCACGGCAGTGCCGCTGAGATGGCCTCGGTAAAAGGTTGAGGGACTCCCGAGGTGCTGATTGGAACACGCGGAGGTGCCGGGGGGGTCCTGGGCGGGCTTGCATTTCAGCTGCATGCAACACACCATACACCTGACACGAGCGCAGATGGCGTTCTAATGGCCCAGTGATGTTGAGCTGACACAACTGGCCGCGGCTTCCCCCTTTGAACCAACAATTTAGATAGAGGCAAGAAGAGATAAGGCAAGCGCAAGCCTGGATGCTTCCGCACCCGCGACTGTCGATGCAGGAAGCTTCTGGAGTCCCCCTACCCATTTTGTACCTCGGTCTTGAGCCGGTATGTGACTGATGTCTATTGGATTTCACTGGAATACAAGGCGGTGCGGTGGTCTTGCACCGTTGCCCTCTTTCCGAAGGGTTGCGTCTGGGTCGTATGGGTGGTATGGGGTGGTCTGGGTGGTGTGCTGCATCGTGCCTTCCGAGTTGGCTTGGCTCCACAGATTCAGGAGTGCTAGGAATTTCTATTTGTCAAACCGCGCCTACTACCTCTTGGTGGGTGCGCTATTTGTCCAATACCAACACCCGCCCGTTCATGCAGTCCAAATGCGGCCATCCCTCACCCGCAATAGCTCTGCATGTGGTTTTATCGAGTGTAGTTGGTGTCTTAGTAATCCACCTAGGTGCTTAGCTGACCTGCCAAACTTCTGGTCTGGAGACTGGTGTATTCACTTTGCGCTACTCGTCCTACTCACAGTTCCGGAATGGGATACCGGCCATGTGGGCAAAGTTCCCTGAGAAACAGGCTTTCGTCTACGTGGGAATGCAGTTGAATATCCTCATCAGTGTCTTATGAAAGAGAACCGGCGTACAGTACTCCAAACGTCGGGAGCTCTGAGACCAGAGACAAATTCCTTACCTTCATAAACTGAACTGAAGGTTGAGGAATTTAATATCCAAGCTTTAACTTTTACGATTGAATACGGCATGTGAACACTAGCGATGGTATTCTGCACAGTGGTACGCTATGAAGCCACGATCGATATTGTATGCAGCGAATGAAGGCCTGACTGCCAACTCCCTGTTCATTTTGAAGTATCAAAAATGGGCTGCCGCCAACGCTCTCGTCATACCTTATCTTTGCCACCCCCAAAAGCGAAATGATTTGACAGCCCCGCGGCAATGGGGAGGATGCCCTTCTTGGAATCGGCCACGCATATGGGGGCTGAATTTATGTTGGGGCCGCAAAAAGCCAAGATGGGCAGCTTTTTGGGAACTCTCTTGATATTGAAGCCAGTTTGGGGCATCAAGTAGGTTCTAATCGAAATGACATGAGTTTCATGTTATAAAAGCACCGCTGATCTTCACCTGATTTACGATTCTCCATACCTTTTCTATCACGAACCCCAACCCCCTGCAAGCTATCGAGGATCAAGCATCAGCCATGGACACAGACAACTACCTCGTTTACACTGGCTTCTGGACTAACTGGTCCCACGGAAAGACATTGGGAGCTACCTTGACCCTAAGTCGTTCCGATGCCAATTTGCTCATTGCGTTTGTCGCCTTTTTTCTCACCATTGTCACCACGCACCTGTGGGCCATCATCTGCTTCGCGTTCCACTGCTTTTTTTCCACCCGCTCCCCGCGCGACACCGTGCACCACCAGCGACAGGCCGTTCTGCGCAACAACTCTGGACCCATCGGCACCGCTTGGGCCCTGCTTCAACTCGGGTGGGCATGGCGATGGAGCAAGAAAACGAAGAGCAGAGTTGCCCCACTTCTGGCATGCTCCCTGCTGCTGGCCATCTGCTTTGCTGCCGCTGCAGGGTTCTCGTCCAAAATCAGCCAAGGCAGCGAGGTACTCCTCTCACCTGGGCCCTGCAGCGTCGTCAACGAGACCGCCAGCTTTCTGGATCTCGATATCTTGAGCACCACCCTCTACCCCTGGGCGATCAAGCAAAAGGCGATGGCCGGAAACCACGTCCAGCAATGCTATTCAAGCAGCGATGGGGCTGGTCCCGAGTGTCGAAACAGCCTGTTTGTTCAGCCAAAGCTCCCGACATCCTCAAACCCAAATGCCGGCTGTCCTTTTGACGAGGAGCTCTGTGCCACAAAGGATTCCAACTTGATCTTGGATACCGGGCTTCTTGATAGTCATATCCATCTGGGTCTGAACACACCGCCGGAGTCGCGCTATCAAATGCGAAAAGTGCTCCACTGCGCACCGCTCGTCACGGAGGGGTACAAGTCACCGTACGTGTCGTCCACCAACCAGTCTTTCACAAGATACTATTATGGCCGTACTGGATTCGACAGCAACTATACGTATCAGTATCCAGACCCTCGATACACGTTGAGCAAATACGACAATACCAGCATGAAGAACTACTTCAATATGCAGTACAAATTGCTGTGAGTAACGGTCAACACCTTCCCTAGGAATAGCGTTACTGATAAATCAATACATTTCGTAGTGCCCAGGTAGCGCAGCCATTCAACGGCTCATACACAGACCCCCGCTCTGTGTCGTCATTCGTTCCCATCCCGGGCCTTCAACGGCGAGATGCCGACACCCATCTCTTCTTCCTGTCGCCAAATATGATCATGTTTACGAGCCCTTCCAAGGATCCCTGGTACAACAGCTCGCAGCAAACTGAGGTTACAATCGATCTGACGGCGTACATGGCCTCGAAGCAGACGCTTCCACTACGAACAACCAAAGTCTGGATTGCCGACGAGGCGGCTTCCCCATTGGCATGCACGACTCAGCTGCAGTTCTGCTTTCCCAATCTCCCGGCCGGCGACAACTGCATGCCGCTCTCGGGCGTCACTGAGATTCCGCTGCGGGCGATGGAAATCGGCGTCGACGAGGCTTCCTTCGCGCGGCTGTCGTGGATATGGAGCGCCATGATGAGTGTTAACCCCACAATCTCTAGTCTCGTGCAGGAGCTTGGGGTCGATGTTTTGACCTCGCGCTACGGTCTGATGGGTGGCTTTCAGTACAGCGGCATCCCCGAAGACCAGTGGAAACGCGACGTGCGGTTCTGGAACGACGTCTCCCTTGCTATTATGCAGCAGGCCCTGTTTGCCACTGCTGCCGGCCTAGTCCATGAGCTTCCCCCGGACATGGCGAGGGCTCCGTCTACAGACGACGAGCGAACCCTCTGCGCCAGTCAGAAGATTATCAGTCCTCGTCATGTCTCTTTCAGCGTCTTTGGTCTCGCCTTCATTGGTGTGCTGGGACTGCTGATCATTATCGTCTCGGCGTGCCTTGAATCAGCGGCCCATTTCATTCAGCGCCGCTTCAAGCAAGACCCCTACGCACGTCTGGAATGGTATTCGACGGGAACACTCCAGCTCCAGCGCATGGCTCATGAGGCGCTGGGGGTGGGTACCTGGTCACGCTTGGACAAGTTTGTCCCCGTATCCGAGGGCAACGCAATTCTCGCTGGTCTGAACATTTCTGACGAAAAGCGCCCGTGTTTGTACGCGCCAAATCTCGAGGCGAACCATCAAGACGGGGAAGATCCGTCGACGTTGTTATCAGTGTCTAACTCTGACACCCCGGCCAGTCCCAGCCTCAGCTACGTCGCAACTCTCAGCGGCCCCCCGGTTCAACAAACCATCAGCGGCACCTCTGACAAGACACTGATGGCGGTGGAAGTAACTGAGGTGCAGACTAGGGCAGGAGATGATGGTAATACGATCTGTCGAGTCGACACGGTCGTTCAGCCCATAGTCAATAAATGACCCGGGCTGATGCTAAAAGGATGAGTCGCGGCACGGCACGACGTTTAGAAGGCAATGAGTGATATGAATTGAGCAGGGTTATCAAGGTGCTACAAAGTAAAGTCTCTCAAATAAACACTCGTTTGTCAGTGGCAATCTCTTAGTTTATGAATACAAAACAAATGCACTCAAGTGCTGTATGAAATGGGTTACCACGAGAAACATCACCCGCAAACGATGAGTGCTTTGTGACATGGAAACAGAAACAGCTGCGATCATAAGCAAAGAACTGCTAATATGCCGAGAACGACAAAGTGCCCCTGTGAGCAAGGTACTTGTATTAATACTATCACAGAATCCATTCTCTCTACCAAAGTTTCCTTCGTGTCAGCGTATGCATACCAGGTCGCTTGCTGCCCATGTTGCCCTCTGCTTCGCGTCATAGACCTGAACCATGTCGGGACCATACAAAGAGTCCCACGCGAGCGAAGGGGTTTGTTGCTACTAGCACTATACCCTAGGGTATGTGTAGATTTCTTCCTGGGCATATCGCTAACACCGCCGCTATCACAGCCAAAGATGGAAGACAAAGAACCAACAGCAGTAGCAGTTCAATCTTCCCCGAACAAATTGGCTGGTTCGACACGAGTCATGTTGTATGTGTTGAGAGCAGTGTGGTGTTGAGGGTGGTGCGCGCGGCGGACGGACGGGCAAGGCGGTGCCCTCTGCTTCCCAGCATAGACCTGAGCCATCCATGCCGGAAACATACAAAGAGTCCACGCGAGCGAAGGGATTTGTTGCTATCAGCACTATGCCTGAGTATGTGTAGATTTCTTTCTGGGCAATCGCCCGTAGTTCCACGGAACTGCTGACTATGGGAAAATTTTAAAAAGCGACTCGTGAGGGCCTGTGGCAGCGGTGGGCATGTCGTAGAAGGACAGCCTGCAATCCGACTAGTTCGGAAAGGGGTACCGCCTTGGGGTTGTCTGAAAGCTGAGTGGTGATGGGTGAATCTCGTTCTAGACGTGTCGTAGACGGACGGACTGTAATACTGATTGAAGGAAGGAAGTGTTAGCGTCTCCATCGTTGATGGCTTGGGGGATGGAACTAACCGGCTGGTTCGTTGAGATGGGAGAATCCATCTCGACCTGACATTTCGTTGAGCGGTCGGCAGCTTGGAGCAACTTCCAAACCTGCGTCGTTCTTTTTACTTGTCCTTGTCCTCTCTCTGAGGCAGAGCGGCACAGAAAAGGCGTATTTGCATGTTTTGGAGGAGCTCTTCATTCAAGGACGACGCTTGTGGAATGGGAAAAGTGGGGAAATGCTCAGGTGCCAGGGCTTTCAAAGTTCGGTCAGCTGCGTGTATCTAGGTCTTGAGGCGCGATAGAAAAAAGAGGTGTGGCATAGAAAAAGATCAATTAATACCGCTCCTGTTGTGTGGGTGAAGGCTGGAATCAGCGGCAGAAGGCCAGAAGGCGGGCAGCTTCGAAATTAGGGCTCGCTCCCCTCAACCCACCTGACTGATAACAAAAGTGGCAGGAGCATGAAATCCAAAACACCACCTAGCAGAGGACTTCTGGAAGACTTGGGCCTCAAAATTCAGTAAAGGGAGAGCTCACAACGCAGCTCAAAATATCTGGTTATCCGGAATGGCATAGTGTTCAAGTTAGCTAAGGATACGTCCAATGTAGGGACCGGAAATTGATCACTACCACTGCGTTGTTACTGGTGGCAGCAAACTTGTCGATGGTCTTCATACACCCAAGGAATCGTGGCGAGGTTTATGGATAAAAAAAACGACGAAATCTATAATCGGACAAGAAAAGGGGAAAAAGAAAAAAAGAATATTTGGCCTTGCCTGGGATCGAATCAGGGATCATTGGAGGTCACATATACCACAGGTTGGGGAGGGGATATCTCGGACCGACACTCAGACGAATCGAATGGGGAAGCTCGAGACACCTTCAACCGGCGCCGCATGTGCCCAACGCTTTACCGGTAAGCTACCAGGCCTTTATTTTGATGCAGAGGGGACTGCGAGAACTGACTGATAAGCTCGCAGGCAGCGGGCGAGGGATTAACGGGGATTGGTTGCCTACCTGCAGCTTAGAATGGCAAGGAGAAGCCTAAAGGTTCGGATGGGAAGCGGGAATACTGTCATCTCATCGTGTTTCTCTGCGGACTATCTCTGGCTGCTGCTAGTCAAGTCAGGTCCTTCAATGATTCGGACGTCCAAGAGCCGAAGATGGTTTCTGAAAAATTCCATCCACATCCACAAGTAGTGCTGGTTATGGCCCAGTACCTGCTTTCCTCGTGTGTCACCACTCACCCAGCACTCCGATAGCCAATCCCGATGAGGCGTAGCAATAGCCTAAGAGATGCGATGCTTTGTACAGACCTCCCGCGGTAACTCCCTGTATCACGCCACACATGTAGATCAAGAAGTGATATAGTCTTGCCCAGATGTTTCGAGCAGGGACGAGACAGCCACTCCGACTTGAAAGAATTACATTGGGCAGGAGCGAGGCAACTTTTCAGTCTCCATCTCATCAGCCAAGCCCGCACCCGCTTCCCCCAGCACATAGATATTGGAACTACACATGGAAGATCGAAACATTTTCAATCTTATGTCGATAATATCGTTTCTCTACAAATTTTCTACCGTATTTAGCCGCATCAAGGAGGTGTTATTAATAAAGTTAAACTTACCCATCCTTACACCGCCTTTATACTACAAGTACTATTTTTTTTTAGAAAAAGCGCCTCCTTAACTACTTAAGCGCCGTGTTTTCTTTAAACCTGACAATTTCATTTTACAACTTTTACTGCCAGTAACGCTTCTCCTAGCTTTCTTATATTAAAACAAGTAATACTAAAGCAAATAATTACTCTATCGTGACGATCTGGATCCTCGTCTCAGGGTTTTGGTTGGGGCTCAAGGGGGTGAGTTGCCACACACAGTAACCAGGGGTAGATAGAGTATCAAAGAGTATCAATAGATCGCTTGCTAACCACTGTTCAATTGCAAAGACTAAACTATCTACTTTAGTTGATAGCTGAAGAACCACAAAGTCTCTTCAACCCTCATCGTTATATAGACCTAGCGTGGCCCTATTGGCTCTGTCGTCATTGACACAGGGCCAACAGAGCCCTCAAGCTGATTGGCTAACCCATGGCTCTATGGGCTCTGTCTCTGACAACACAAGGCCACTAGAGCCATGTGGCCCGTGCCCTCGTGACATGCAGGCTCGACCTGCATGGCACCTTCCTGGCCCCACTGGCCTTCGCCAATTAGGATCGTGACAAGGTGATGAAGGACACTTCCGAATTAAGATAGCATGTGAGATAAAGTCATGTTTACGAGATTAAACTAATTTGAACTACCATTTGTATCCCAATTAAATGTAAATTTAATATGTCTAAATCTGTCTATATCCTTTTTAAATGCATTTGACATAAAAGCGTCTTAAGACTATGTTGCAAGAACTTGGGTCCTAAGAGCCCGAGAGCCACGACGTTTTGCATCACCTTCTCTAGCCAGAGGCCTGTTGATTCTTGCCTCAACGTGAACCCGTCTCACTAGGGTCAACTACCTAGGACGAGGTCGGGGTATGTGTAGCCAAGATCAAGGAGTAAATCTAGTCGAAGAGCGGCTGCTGCGCGCAAGTTTAGACAGGGAGATTCTCTTTATTCTTCTTTCGCATAAATTGTACTATCTTTAGCATATTCTAGAATCTCCTTTATCCCCCGATAACTAAACATCTGGCTGCGTTGCAGGAATACTAACGCCTGCCTTGAAGCTAATATCGAACAGAGGGTACGACGATATCATAGGATTGAATGCAGAATCCAAACAGCCCAGAGAAGAACTGACCAAGCAAATAAAAGTTCCAGCCCCTGCAAAATAGCAAACACAATGACCATTGCCTGATTGAACTTGAACTTGACATACGGCGCAACAAAATACGCCGTAGTATAAAACTGTGGGGGCAGACTTCGCACAATTTTATTGTTCTCTAGCTCTGTATTGCCGAAATTGTTCGCGTTGAACAGCCATGTGGGAAATGCGAGTATGTTGTAGAAATTATGTCGCAAGTAGCCGTATGTCTCGGGCTCGAGCTCGAACTGGTCTATGCTCGTCCAGAAAATCTCGATGATGGACGACAGGGCGGGAATATTGGCTACCGAGAAGTCCAGGAGCCACTGAAGCGCAGCTCTATACGCTGATAGGTCTCCCTCGCTCATCCGAACAAGTTGGGCCGTAGTCACGTCAGAGACGCCCACGATGCTGGAATTGAACCGCGAAGATGTCACGGTGGCTTGACGGCCAAAGAAGGACACGGTGGTGGTAAAGTTTGGCGCCGGAGATTGCGTATTGCAGGAGCCGTTTTGGATGCCCTCCCTACAAACAAAAAGCCCTGTGATGGATAAAGAAAACGTCAGTCGGGCTATCTCTGGCCCACGCCTCGGAGTTGTAAGAGCGCTTACCAGCTTCGAACGACCAGGGGTGCTTCGAGCGGTTGGCAAGACAAAGGCGAACAGCGATCTTAACTCCTTCGCCGCCAAATTTGTCGCAGTCGGATTCTGTAAAATTTGTCGTTGCCCGTCCATCCTGGAATTCAAGTTGTAGTGTTGGCACCCTAGGCACCTCGAGCAGTGGATAACTCGGATAACCCGGCGGTTGCCATGGTGCCGTCATTAAGAGGCCACCAGAGAAGAGGTATGATATACAATTAGTCTGGCTACACCGAATAGGTTCTGTCACTGTCGAAAAGACAGGGTTCGTAACGAGGCTGTAGACAACGGCGTAATGAGTATACGGAAGGACCCGGTAATTATATCCTTCCAACGAGTTCTGGAGCATTCCGAGGAAGGTATGTACGTAAGAAGAGTTCAATGGTCCCACACCTGCCGTTACCTCGTACGAGTGCGCGGTGTCGTATATTACCACAAGGGATGTATGAACTAAATAGGAGGTCCTCACGTCAACCGAAGTCCTAGGTGCTGCGTTCCCGCCTCGGTTCTGCTATTATATAGCGCTTTGTGATATATGAAGAAAGATGACTTACGGAATAGAACGAGACCCGAGATCCACGGTAGGGAGGTTAAAAGGACGCTATTACTTTAGTGAGTGACGGAACTTTTGCAGGTATCTGGCATCTAGACTTGCCTCGTGTCCGAGATTTGCCCCCAAGGCTTTCTAACTGCAATCCAACTTATTTTAGGCGTAAGCTAGAATTTGGCCACAGCAGTGGGCTCCCCACACCGCTTCGAACGTAAGACCCATCCATACGGAAGAATCCCTGCAAAAAACCCTCGCAGTCACTTCAGGCGCCCACACACCTTTCTGCCTTTTCTTTCTCCCGCTTTCCATGTCTTTAAACCTCGCGCCACGAACATACATTCGAATTTTCGCTGTTATGATGATCCCGCCGCATTCCAGAGTGCCCGTCATCAACAACCTCGCCTCCTCTCCGCTGAACTTGAACATGAATACTAAAGTCTACTTTCTCTGCAAAAACTCCCAGCTCCCAACCAAGTTTGGAAGTGGCTTTTCGACCAAGAGCAACACCTGATAGACGGGACAATGGAAGAGATGAATATCCGAATCACAGTTGTCGCCATCCAACTGATACTGACGAGAAATTCTTTGCGAAAGAATGGCGTCGCTGACATCGCCACCCTACAGAAACTCAGTGCTGCTGATCCCGAAGGCAAGAAGAATATCATTTGGGTCGAGCAATCATTCGAGTACAAGGACCATCTGTGCATGGTTCTCGGAGCCCGACGCTGCCAGAATCAAGGCAAGAATCCAGACAGATCCGGCACAAAATCTCATCCACCTCCAGAGTCTGCTCGGCCACTTGAGCCCTTCTGGGAGGACTCTTGGGCTTGACGACTCTGGCAATCCCAACACAAGCTGCTTTAACAACGAGAACTTTGAACAATACATCAACACCAGCGTGTTCGGCTGAGGAGATCAGCCGCATGCCCAAAATAAACGCCGCCCAATGCGAACGAGTCTCGAATTAAAATCGCGCCGAAAATGGACTCAGTCGACCATGACGACCGCCGACGCAGCGTGCGTAGCGTCGCCAAGTTCCAAGACGGTCGAGTCGACAAGTGCACTGGCGGCATTGCATATCCAAGTCTGCTGTTACCCTAAAGCGAAGACCACGACCAAACCCGCTCTTCCTGCCACCCGGGAGACTATAGCTGTACACTGCAAGGAAAGGACATTTGGTTGCAGATGTGGACAAGCGGTTATCTTCGCTCAAAGCTGCCGAGATGATGTCAGACTTTCGTTGCATATCTCTTTGAGCACATTGAAGAAAGGCTGGTCACTTGGCTTCATTCTGCCGATCTTCTCCTTAGGCAATGAGACGACCGACGAGCGGAATGTGTAGCCAGCAACTTTCTTCGGCGGCAAAAACATGACTGTACCAAGTCGCTGGCTTTACTCATGTCACCTCTAAACCGGCCTTCCATCGAAATCAGTTCACATATCCTCACATCGCTCGAGTCAGTATCATCGCGCTCTCCTTTTCATGAGATTTCTGTCGTCTTGGTTGAGTGTACCAATGCGGCATTGTCATTCCACAGCTTGGCAGCTCATCAGGTCACACAGCATATTCATGAGACACGATGCCTCACAAAAGCCAACGGGGGCCCAATGTGGATCGCTCGGAGACATGTTCCCTTCAGCCACATGCCATTGCGGCGTTTTCATATGTCCGATGAAGCGGCGGGAATCTGACAATTCCAATCAACGCAGTTACACAAAACGGCCGATTTAGCCGCGGCATATCAAACCCAACAAGCGCCAAGCTGGAGTTCATACTTTTCTCATAGTAATCAACCGGCATATTCCCTGCGCCATTTCTCTTCCAAGACCTTGGAGAACGGGGCTATGTTCGAACGCACATGAGCTTAGCGCCAAAGCATGCTGCTTGGCGGGATGGCAGTGGATGGATTTGGGCAGAAAGAATGGGGTGGCTCCTGCCTGCCTGACAACTGCAGTACGTCACATGGCACATGGCGTGAGTTCAAGGAAAAGCAAAATTCAACGCCCATGATTTCAAGATTCAACAACGACGACCAGAGAGAAAAAAACACCTCACCTTCAAGATTTTTTGTGCTCTTTTGGCAACATCCACATCCACCACTCCGTTACCAGAAACGGCAAAGACGCATCCATTACGGATACAGACGTGCCCCTCCTTCCAGTTTTGTCCGGTCCAACCGTCGATCCCCCCATACAAACACAGCACCCCTGATTGAAAACGGACATAAACAAAACATCATCACCAATCATCATGCCCCCGCACCACATCCCTCTCCCGCCAGACATCACGCGTAAGCCGCTGCAGGTCTCGGCGACGGAGATCGAGCCGGGCCTCTTCCTGGGCGACTGGGCTTCCTCACTGGACATCCCGACGCTGATGCACCACGGCATCACGGCCATCGTGTCGCTGTCGCACGTGCGCGCCGAGGCCTGGAGCCGGCCGACGCACCGTAAGCTCGTGCCCGAGCAGAATCACCTCTACATCCCCTGCGACGACTCGCCCACCGAAGACATCCTGTGCCATCTCGGCCAAATCTGCGACTTCATCGACGCGCACCTGCACCCGGCCATCGACCCGTCCAAGCCCATGTCGCGCAGCGAGCTGGACCGCATCATCGCCGCCGAGGAGGCCGCCGAGGCGACCGAGACGGCCGACGGCTCGCACAACGCCGCCCTGAGCGAGGATGTGTTTGCCGCGTACCGGCCTGGAAACGTGCTCGTGCACTGCGCGGCCGGGGTGTCGCGCTCGCCGACGGCCGTCATTGCCTATTTGATGCGCAAGCACCGTAGGAAGCTCAAGGCCGTGCTGCGGGATGTGACGCATAAGCGCCGGGTGGTGGATCCGAACAGGAATTTCTTGAATCAGCTGCAGATCTGGGAGGATACCGGTTATAACGTCTGGGCCGACAAGGAGCATAAGGTGCCGAAGCTGAGCTATCAGGACTTTTTGGAGAGGAGGAAGGAGATGTTGAAGACGGTGAAGGAGGGGAGTGGGCTGTTTTTGTAGAGATTATATGTGCTGCTGTGAGAGGGATCAGTAAGTTGGTGGACATGTAGGTGGAAGAGGTTAATTGACTATATCATGTTAACCTTGCCAAGATGGCGAGTGTATCTCATAAAAAAACAGGTGTAACCCCAAGAGGAAGGTGGCGGCATTGCCATAGCAATGGAATCCTGGGTCTGTGCTTCACCACAACGACATTTCCGCAGCGGCACACTATGAATCTTTCGATGTCTGACAACGTGACGACGTACGTTGAAGTAAAGGCCTTGTGGAAAAAGTATAGTTATTGCATATCAGCATCATGTGATAGATTGGGGTAAGTCTCTAGAACACCCGTGGCCCACGACTGCTAACTACTACAAAGTGTACTGCACCATAACTTTCTGAATCTCAACCCTGTGGTTACATCAGACAGTTTTGCAGATGGTATGGACAAAAAAAGGCTTGTAGAAGCACTCCAGCCCCCAGCAGTCCACGCCTCAGTCCCAAGTCAAACGACCGCGCGATCGACCAAAGCACAGTTCTACGGGGAGCTGGCGTTGTCGGGGCTCCGTGTTCGCAACTGTCTTGGACTGGGAACCCTAAGGCGGTCGGAAGTCGGGCGCACGATCCCACACATGCGTCCGATTGAGGGACATGACATGTTGGAGAGGGCGGCAACCTGAGTTGAGATGCAGAGCCCTCAGCTGCAGTGGCGGCTGTGGCTCGGCATCGTCTCCGCGCTGCTCTCCTTGTCTCCCTGTGTATGGCCTGCTGCCAAATATGTTCTGCTGGATGTCTCGTCAGCACTGATGCGTGGGCAGGGGGGGTGATCGCCGAACAATGAATCTCATCAGTGACGTACGTTCATGTGGCGTCTACGTAGCGGGTCGAAAAATGGGATCAAGATCAAAGATCGATAAGAGTGCTCGTGGAAAGACACGCGGTATGCACCCCTCCAATCTTGATGATATCCGGGACTTAGCGGCTTCCAACGTAGCCGAGTGAAGCTTGGAGGCCGGTGACAAACGCGTTGCCAAGTGAGGCTTGGATGCCGGATACGAACGGTTTCAGTCACGCCATTCTCGCCAGTCTCCCACAGTTGGTTGATATCGGGCTTGAGAGTTTCTTCATTTTCCGTGGTATGACGGCCTCGTCGCCCGGGTCTCACGAGCCAGACCACTCTCTTCAACCAAGTCACCAAGCCCGCAAGCACCACCACGTTGCACAGTGTCCAGAAAAATGCCGAAATGAAGTCTGGGTGAAAGAACAGACCGTCAAAGGGCAGCTTCTGCAGCGGGTGGCTTATTGAGTCGACATTTCTTGGCATGGCGGTTGGCGTTGTCTCGTCGAGAGAAGCGCTCCCCGCACTGGTTAGGGCAGGCATACGCGCGTTCTCGGGTGTGAGTGACTGCATGTTTCTTTACATCCTGGCTCCATTTGGTGGTGTAGTTGCAGCCAGAAGTGCGGCACCTGAAGGTTTTGGCTTTGGAAGGCAGTGAAGACTTCTTGCTGCTGCACGGGCGGTTGAGAGCTCGCCGAGGTGAGCCTGAGTTGACTCTGGCGATGGTTACTGGCGGCTCGGAGGAGAGGATCGAAGAGGGCAGAGGAGAGGGGTTTGGCGTTGCAAGATGAGTGGGATCCAAACCAGCTGTCTCGCTTGAAGGGGGATGGTACGGCGGAGGCGGGATGAGGTTCGCCAAGCCGAAAGGAGGCGGCTGCTGGTACTGGTAAGGCGGGATAATGTCCCCCAGCTGGAAAGGAGTTGGAAGCGATGGGGGATAAAATGGAATGTTGTTGATCGGTGGGGGATGGTAGTAGGCGACGGGCGAAGCCGTTGAGGCGAAGGGTTGGGAAAGGTACAAATCGTGGAAAGAGTAATTGACTAAAAGTGAGGGGCTGTATGAAGAAAACAAAAGGTCGCTGGAAGAAAAAGGCTGGGAAGCGAAAGACCCCTCAAGGACCACGGACGGAGCTGGATCGCAGGCAGCTGCTGTACCGAAGTCAAGAGGATGACGCTGATAAAAAGGTGTGGGGCAAGGCTTTGTCGTTTGCTCAGAATATGTGCACGTCTCATAGGTCTCATGAGAAACGGCCGATGAGGATGGCTGGTAGGAAATTTGGTGTTTTCAAGGGCCGTCGCCTTTGGGGGGCGACAGCCCGCTGAATTCCACCAAAGGTGTTACGGACTGGTAGCCAGGCTCCAGGCGGGCGCCTAGGCCATATCTCAGGGCGGGAAAATGGTTCAGGTGGGTGAGGAAAAGGAGAGGAAGCATTGCCCGGTTGTGGGAGAAAAGCCAGGGTTTATCAGGAGCGCTGAGTTGCGCTGAGTTGCAACGCCAAGACAGGGAAAGCCAGAAAGCACGCAGCTGTGTGACATCCTGAATTGAAGAGTCCCAATCACGCTATTTTGACCCATGTACGTCCCGGATTGGGGACTCACGCTGCAGGCAGCCCCTGCGCTACACACGCACTATTGGCCCCCAAGAGTTTGTGGTGCGGATTACTTAAGGAGAAATCGTCCAAAACTAGCTAGACCGCTGACTAACAGCTAGGGAGCTTGTTGGAATAGTAAATGCTGGGAGTCCCAGATCTGCAGCCCACTACAGTCTGGGCACGACTTCGCTGATAGCCAATCAAAGGGTGCCACAATGGGAGTCCCAAGGCAAATCTGCCGCCAGGGCAGACATTGCACCCCTGACATGCATGGGAGTCCCAAAAAAATTTCGCAGATTAGGAGGCGGTCGTTCTCGCCTCGCCACAAAACGACCACGTTTCAGTCACCGAGTCGGCGCAGATTTTGTATCCAGCCAGAATATGGGATTCATGGGAGTCCCACGGGACTCTGAGATATTGAAAAAAAAGGGGGGGAAATGGGACTCTGAACTACATTCCTTCATGATGTCCCCCTTAAGACTTAGAGAGCCTGATTGCATCGGCTAAGCAATAATGCGAAGATATAAAGTGAAGGATGATTCATAAGTTTCTGTCAGGTTAGGCATCGCGATTTGCTTCATTGATTACTCTGGCTACAGTCACAAATCCAAGTCTTGACACCTGAACTGTACTCGGAACAACACAGACGCTAATAACATGCCTCAATCCCCCGCAAACCCTTCCTCTAATGCGGTGCAGTACAATCCTGAAAACAAGTACGTCGACAACTCACATTTGGTTGAGCAATGCATGCATCTGACCAAATTTTAGCTACCCCAGGTCAAATAATGCCTCTGACCGAGCCAAGAATGCCGGCAAAGGATCACTACGCAAGATCAAAATGAACGGCAAATCCATCAAACAGGCCAGTGGTCACGAGAGTTCGTTGGACAGATACTTCAAGTCGGATATGCCCTGGTCACCTGTCTCTTCGAAGTCGACGTGAGGTATTTGTCTGTCGGGTAGAAAATGGGGAGTCGACTGTGGCTGCTTCGAAGGTTTCAGGCCTGGATGCTGAGGTTTTATGTACAGAAATTGAATAGAACCGAGAGCGGACAAAGGCGATGGGATGTGCCACCTCAGTAATACCCAGTTATTGTTAGATGATTTTCTCAAAGCTATCAGTTGCTGTGACTTTTGCCTCCGTGAACTGTGTCGTTGGCGTCGTGTCACGGAAGTCTTTGCAGACCGATTCGTCCCTCTCATGATGCCCAACACCTCACAGGTGCGAGCTCGTCGGGAAAACAATGCAACTGAAACCCCATGTCCAAAGTCTTCGTCAAGATCTCAATGATCATAGAGGAACTGAAACGCGACTATTCAGAGTCCATGTTCGTATATCCGAACGAGATGCGGACCAACCTGCGAGGAGCAGATAACTGTGTCTTTTTCTTGTCCTCCCCTCTCAGTATCGCTTGATCCTTCTTCAAACAGCATGTCACAGGACAACCTAGTGTCCGTTCTGTTGGAATCTAGCCAAGATAGATAATAGCGTACTTGCTTAAAGTAATGAACGGGAAAGGCCACTGGCAAGGTCTCCAGGGCCAACGTTTTCGCAATCCCCCACACGTCAGGGGTTGGAATGTGGAGAGGAAAACCCCATGTTCAGGCAGGTGCTACAAAGGTGCAAACCCCAGACAGGAGTAGCAGGCAGAGGAAAGGGCAGAGTGGCAGGGGGAAAAAGATTTGCTTCTTAGGTGCAACAACTCATCGAGTGACGGGTCGTCAATACACAACGAAGAAGAGGAGAACACAATGAAAATAGACAACGATTAAGTTCGGTGCAAAGAATTCTTAGGCAGGAAGAATAGTGAGACCTCACCTCGACACATATATCACAGCAAGCTATGCCCTTCACTCAGATAGTTGATGTTCCTGGAGCGCAACTAGCGCATTTACGCTTCCAATTTTTTTAAAACGTTTAATTAAAAACCGACCGAAGGCAAACGCCAACGCTCAATGCTGTATGCTGGGGATATATTTCCCCACCCTCCCAGAATAAAATAAAAAAACGCCAGGCCGCACCCGTCCGTCCCCCTCTTCTTTCCGCATGTTGGTGTTGAGGCATCCCCCTCCCACCATCCGCCTCGCCGCCGCACGCCCGCGCCGCCCCGCCTTACCCATCGTCGGCGATGATGATGGCGGTGGCAATGCTGCCACCCGGCTGGGGCGCCTTCTCCGCGTTGGTTCTAGCGGCGTCGGGCTCGGCGGCGACGGCGGGTTCCAGGTACGGCCGAGCGTTGCCGACTTGGAACATCTGACGGAGGGATCTGCCATGCTTGACGATGTATGGCTGCTGGGAGAAGATAAACGTTAGCGTTCATGTTCAGCGGAGAGGAGATGAGATGAGGCAGGGGACGATGGAGGGTGCAATGGTGGTGTTTGGCGAGGTGTGTGGCGAGGTGTCTAAACGGATGTATGATGACATGTGTAAAGACATGTAGTGAACAGATGTGGAAAGATAAGTGTAAAGAGATGTGTGAAGTGAGTACCGTGCCAGTGTTGGGTTGCGCGATAACTGCCAAGACACTCTCTACTCTCTGGAGAATGTGGCGAGAAGCGCTGCCATTAATCACGAGTACTTTGAGAGTCTTAACGCCCTCAATGGCAGGTTTGGTGAGTTCCTTGCGAGCGTGGAAATGTGGTGTAGGCATCGAGGTTGAGACTGCTAAGCAGGCTAGGTATGACGTGGTGTCGACGAAGTTGTTCACGAAGCATGGCGAGAGTTGATGGGCAGGGTGATGTGCAAATACTTACTTCTTGACCGCCAAAAACTTGCTCCCATAGTTTCTTTGGATGCGGGGCGACACGATGTCGCCGCCGCCGGCACCAGAGGCACCCGACGAGCCCTCTCCCGAGGCCATTTGTATTTTCGACGTGCTTAGAGAAAGGATGTTAGCAAATTGGACTCGGAATTTGTGAACATGTCATGCGAGGGGTGTGTCTGTCTGCTAGCACCTCGGCGGCCGTCGATTCGGCCAAGCAGCCAGCCAGATGGCCTAGATACCCTCCAAGAGGAACAGCCTTCCAATGTCATTTTCCATCACTTCATGCTCAGAAGGTTGGTGGTGAGGTAATTTTGCATTCAGAAACATTCTACGACTACTACCATGGTCCTCACCATCTCGGCCTCGAGGAAACTCCTCCTGCCCAAAGTCACTTGGAATCGTATGATTGATATCAATGCCCCATTGCCCAGTTTGGATACCGGTAGGTACAAGGCCAACTGGTTCTTGTACTATAGGCGGAGCAGAGATCGAAGTTGATAAGTGTGAAGCCGTCGTGATCTCAGAACTTATTCAGAATTAAACATAACAGATGGGAATAAGCAACTACTTCCAACGTACCTCGCAGACGGCGACCCTAAAAAACACCTAGGGAAAGGTGGGGCTGGAACCAGGTGTTCGGAATGTGGCGGACGTCGGATTGGCAGTACCCAGGTACCTTAATCTTTGATTGGATTTTACTGATCAGAGATCCAGTAGCGGCCTTGGGGGCGGACGCCCATCGAGGATCTTGTCTTGGTGGTGTGGAAGTAGGCGCGATTTAACCCGGCAGAACGGTCGTGTTTCGGGAGAAAATGGCCCCCATTGCGCCCGGAGTAAGCAGAACTTAAAGGGATTGGACTTTTGCGAAGAGGAGCACTGTTTTAGCCCTCATTTTAAAACCGTCCATAAAGCCTTGAACATCACCATTCGGACCTCGTCATTTCAAATTTTCCATATCTCACTTTGTCTGCCAACGTCAGGCATCAGGCAGAAATTATGAAAATTTGATCGGTCTCGGACTGAGAATGTTCGGAGGGCGAGGCACAGGCACTGACACAGTGATGGTGCACTTGCAGGCTCAAAAAAGGACCCTGCAGATTGCTGATAAGACTCCCTATGAGCAAGCGTTTTGCCGCGTTGTAATCCTTCCATGGGGCTGAAATCTTGGCTGCTGTCTCACGCAGGAAAGTGGGGAAGGTTGACACTATAGAGTCGTTCTATTCCTAGAAGGCACAGCTCCTAATTACGCCCACACCGCCAACTTCGCTGTTAAATTTCCGCAACGGGTGCTCCGTGCTTATATTTGGATGAGCAACAAATCGGATGTTCGAGTCACAAGCCGCACTCCATTTCGTTCCCCAACACGCGTCACTCGTGCAGTATGGGTACTTCTCAAACCAAGCGAGGACGCCACAGTCAAGGGGGATCATACAATATACTAGTGTAAGAAAGGCCACTCCTGGGTATATATTTTGGTTGGAATATGTGACGTTCGAGCTGGGGGACCTTGTTTGTGATCGAAAATATCATTGGAAGTCCTCCCTCTCTAGAATCGTATGGAAAGTGACAAGTCTCACCGTGGCTGCTAACCCTGGTCCAATCCTAGCCCCAATTCACAAAACTAACTAGTTATTACCCCGGTGGAGGTGTACAATTCAGCCCTAGTGTGTTTGTGTAGCATGTACTTCGCCGGGGTGAGAACAAGTGGTTTTAATCCAATGAGATTTTAGAGCGAGCGCTTCAAGACAGGGAGATTAAAATGGTTCAGGGGGAGGAGCTGGGAATTCTTTCTTTTTCCGCAAGGGTATTTTGCCCGAGGCGTCGTTAACCGGTATCTCAACTTACCAAAAGAGGTCACCAAGTACACGCTACACAAACAAACCAGGGCTGGATTGTACCGAGCGTTTAGCGTTGTCCTTGGCCGGGCAGCAGGCAGTGAGGTGGCACAACCGGAAAACCCGGCCGCTTGGAACCCCAAACCACGAACACTCGAAGCCGGTCTGATGGATAAAGTCCTTACATATGCCGTGTCTATGTTTTCTTTGGCATACGCCTATGAAACTTTTCCTTGTCTGGCTAACAAATGGCATGAGCCTCGTGTGCGGTCTTGAACTCAGTTACACTAACCAATCTATGCACCTCGCCAATTCATTTGTGCCTGGTTTCGAAAATGGTCGCATTGCTTTTTAGCGAGAGCATAGGGAATTGTTCCTCCTCCTCCGTGGCAACGTGCACTGGAAGTCAGGGTCGGTTTACATAATACAGACCCTTCGAATTCAGAACAAAGACTTAAACTACCCGGTGAAACAAGCGCACGAAGCGAGCCTTGATGCTCAAGCTGCTGACCAACACTTCATCCAGCGAATCCAGCGAATCGTGCAAATCCTGCCGCTGTCCCAATGTACCTCGACAGACCTTGTATCAGCGTCCTCGGGGAGAAGATCGGGGAGAAGATGGCTATCACCAATCAGCGAGGTCGGCTATTGCGTCCTATCAAGCGGGGTCAGATACCCGTACGACGCCTTGCATTTTTCGACTCCTAGCCCTCTCGGCGAAGCGCATACAACTAAGGGAGTCACTGTAAGTGGCGGCTGACAACCCCCAGCTCCCTACCTTGGCCCCTAATCCATCTGAACCCTGCGTTACACAAGAGATCATTGGAGGTTATTCGTGATATGCATTCAAGTATCTCATGCCACACCTCAGTTTGCACTGCCTTTGGCGGCTAGGGGGATTGCGGGGAGGGTGCCTAGCAGTTCGGACGGTACCTCGGTATCTCGTGCTATTGCTGAATACATTTGGTCCAAGCTGACGTGCGATATCGCCACTGTGATCAATCTATCTGTCCATGTCTCAACAGAGAAGCGGCCGGCCGAGCCGGTGAAGACGCAAAAGTCGGGGGGAGTGCTTTGATCGGTGGCCCAATGACTAATATATGGGTGCTGGCTGCTTCCTTTTTGGCCCCCATGTGGAAGCCGGGGGCGATGAGACTGGACAATGTTTTGTCTCACATCATCCCAGGTCCTTCGACGAGACTTGAGGAGTTTTCGAGGCTCAGTAAAGATGCAGTACTGAGTACTAGCTGTTCTATAGGCAGCCATGACAGAGACTTCCCAGTGATGTTCATATATAAAGAGGGAGGAGTGTGCTAGTTCTGAGAGAGAGGGAAAATAGTTGCTCGCCATTTCATACATCCATCCCATTCTATTCCAAAAGTTCTCCATAGAATGGCCGTCGACTCCTCGGAGCAAGACCTCGCAACCAACGTTGATGGACAATATCCGCCTTCTTCGCCATATGGACCCGCACAAAGTCGCCTAGTAACTCCAACTACCTCACTCACTCCACTCGTGCCTTCCGGTGATGGTCCCAGTCTTTCGTCAGCCGACTGGTACGACTCGTACCACCAGGAGGCACCGTCAGCGTCACAAGCCATACCTGAGCCTGACCAGCGATACCATTTCAACCAACCGAGTGAATGCAACCAGCCGGGCCAGTTCAAACAGTTGGATCAATTCAACCATCCGGTGCCAAGCTTCGACTCGTGCAATGGCTGGAGCACTACACAGGTTCCACCCCAATGGACGATGAATCAGACCCTGACTGGAGGGCTGTATTACAATGCTCAGCCCGGGCCCCTCAACATGTCGCAGAGGTGAGTTCGAGGTAACACATCCAACCCAAAACGACTCTAGTTGTGACAGATAATATGCAGCCTTCAGTCCGTGCCAGACGTTGCCGCCGGCTCATCAGCCCTCACGCAGCAGCTCAATGAGCAGAACAATACCGGCACTTCCACCAGGATCAAATGTAATATCTGCAACAAGGAATTTAGGAACCAGAGCAACAAAGACCGACACTTTGAATCAAAGCACAACCCCAATGTCCCCAAATACCACTGCGTCTGCGGTTACACGCAGCCTGGGCCTCGTAAGGACAACTATACGAGGCACTTGCAAAAGTGCAAGTCGACTCAGATCTGCCCACCTGCAACCTACTCTTGTCGGTGCGGAAATGAAACGGAGGACAAGGCGGTTCACAGTACACATGTGAATTTCTGCAAGGGCTGAGTGGATGCAGGGCTGACACGATTCAAAGTGGTCAGAACTCGGTATAATAAACGGCGAGATAATGTACCTCCTACATAGACAAGAGTGATCCTGGATTCCAGTCGTAGAAAAAGCGCTCCCCTGTTGAAGAACCCCTCCTGGCAATGTAAACCATGTTTTATGTAACCATCTGTTGTTGCCCGTGAAAAGTCAAATCATATACTTTCCGAAATTGAACTATTTCATACACATCCTTGACAAAACCACTGGTTAGCGGTTTTTTCTCGCACGATCCAATTTAAGTCAAAATCCAACTACCAAGCCAACCAGCTAACCAATCCAAAACCAAATCATAATGCACCCCTTAACGAGTGCAAAAGTACGACGCTCTAACCAGCTGAGCTAACCGGGCTTTGTTTGTTTGTTTGAGGAAGGAAATGGATCAGTATTGGAGCAAAATGATGTGTGTGGGTAGGTGGTGCTGGTGGCGGATTTTGATGCATGCGTGCCTGCATGCATGTCGATGAAGAGAAGATTCAGGGGTGAGCTTGCTAAGACGGTGGGTGGATGTGGGGCGCTTTCAAGACCTCAATTTCTTATCTTGGGTTCTTATTTTGTGCTTTCATTTATAGTTTGTGATGAAAGATGTGCTGTTGTATCTATCGCCTTTATCTGGAGCTGTTTGAACAAAATGAGTTTCATGATCTTGGATACGTGATCACTTTGTTGGCCTTTCCCTATTAAACCATCTCACTCTTGAGTGGTTGTGCTATAACCCTAACCCTCATACGGTTGCACGACATATCTGCAAATGTGTAGTTGTATATGTTCACGATATTCCACTACCCTAGAAATAATAATGAATCACTTGGCTTGATGTTTCAGCACCAGGCCTGCTAACCTAGTACATGAGTCTGGCGTCGTGGTCCGACGCGTCACGGAGTGAGGAATTCGGATTAGGCAGCCGCAATTGCCAAATTTCAACCTTCTCCAAAAGCAACCCCCTTCAACACGGGTCCGCCCCCCCCTTTTCAACAGCAATACCCTCTGTCATACCAATTTTAACCGAGGTTTTTTGAAGTATCCCGTCATGCCCACCACAAAAGAGTCGGAGCCCGGGAGACCAATTTTCCTGAAGGCATCGCCGATCAGCGTTCTCCCTGGGTTCCAGCTGATGCCAGGATGCAATGTCGGCCACCTCATTAGCCGTCCAGGGCTAGCTCGACGAAGAGACCTGCTGGGCAGAATCTGGGAGACACTGTGTGGCGATAAACCCCTCCCACGGATCAAGATCTTTTATATCACACCCACTGACGAGGAGGGGCAGATTGCCAGTTTGTTCTTCCAAAGGTCTTCGACAAAGCCAGAACCGCTTTGGCCTCTGGGAGAGGTTTTCGTCCAGTCGTACCGAGAGCTCTTTGCGGATTGGGGTTCGATCACGGCGATTTCATCTGCCTTGAACTCGGGTTGTTTGTTCATTCTGGAGACAAGCCCCGTCCACCGCGGAATCTGGGAGGAGCTCGTGACGAGCCGGCTGCCGCAATGGCTGCGACGGGAGGCTGCGTCTCGAGAGGGCCGCGGCGATGATGCCGTGTCGAACAACTTTCTCGGTATGCTTGCTGTGTCAAGCCACCCACTGCAACCGGAATGGTACACCATGGTGGCCGACACCATTGGGCAGCCCATGCAACATTGTTCACTGGTGGTCGACTCGCAGTCCGAAGCGCTGTTCCCCATCAAATCCACCGTCCGCGCACTGCCATGGAATCGGCGGGATGTTTCTTACGCGGCACTGCTCGTGGAGGAGCTGAAAGAAGCTTTTGACACCCCCTCACTGCCCAGTAGACGTCTGGATTCAGATCAAAAGAAAGAAATGGCACAGAAGAGACTGCTAGGGATCCAGCCTAAGTTTGTCATCTGCGTTGCGGATGAGTCGGATTTCGAGGAAGCACGATGCGGACTCCAAAATGTGGACATCGGCACGCATTATATTTCGGCTGGCTCAGGCCAAATGACTGAAGAGGAGCTGGAAAGGATTATGTCGTTTGACGAGGAGGACAATCCCAAGCTTCTTGGAATACATCCCAATGTCACCTTGATGTGGCCCTTCAACGGGGTGGCCAACATCGTGGTGGCAAACACTTTCACCAAGACGGCATTCGTTCCCGCTCTCAGCGGCCTGGCTCGAACTAGAGTGGCGAGAACGGAGGTGCAGATGAGGCACGCTGAAGCTTTCGCTGAGCCAGAAACTTGGGAAGACATTGCTG
The DNA here is from genome assembly GCA_033439775.1 of Podospora didyma. Taxonomy (NCBI): domain Eukaryota; kingdom Fungi; phylum Ascomycota; class Sordariomycetes; order Sordariales; family Podosporaceae; genus Podospora; species Podospora didyma. The sequence continues at coordinate 1,731,307 of JAULSW010000004.1, forward strand.
CAATGCATGCTATCAATATTCGGTATCTCGGAAACGGCCTCAATACCGCTGGTCTCCATTTCATCCCCGTCAACGACATCAGAGACGTGCAGAACGAGAGGTCCATGGAATGGATTTGGTGGACTCGAATAGCAGCGCAATGGACTGGGGAGCAGATCTCAGCCCTACCCTTTTCCGACAAAGAAGCAGGGGATGAGATGATCAGACATTTTCACTTGACGTACAGCCTTTCGCCTGGAGTCTCGGATGTGGAGGGTCGATACGCCATGTCGCGGCTGATGACTGAGCTCGAAGACTTCCAGGTTGCTTCCTTTCTGCTGCCATGTGTTATCGCTGGGGCCAAAGAAGGTTCAACTCGCGCAATGAGTCGCCGGGTACGGCACGTCATGGTTCGTATGGCTGCAGCCCATATTACGTGGAAGGAGAAGCCGTTTATTGAAAGTCTGCATGGAGGTTGGAGGAAGATCGGGAGTTGGAGCGACGTGGTAGGCATCGGGACTTGGAAACACGAATGCAGGGGCATCGCGCAGATGGAGGCTATCCGCGGTGGCCTCTGGTTACTTGTTGGCCTCAACGAAGGCCCTGTCATCGAGTCGCTTCTCGCGAACGAGTCACAGTTCGGCGGACAAGCAACAATTCCAGTAATGGGCGGCACTCTGCTGCTGAACGTGGCTGGCTTTCAGCGGATGCGAAAAGCGGTGGCTAGGCTAGGTGCCATACTTGATGATATCGTGTTTCCTGACGCAGGCAGGTTCGATGTCGCGCGATTAGGGATGCACAGAGACGAAAAGCGATCACTGTCCAAAAAGGAGGCAGAGGAGATCGACTACCACCTTGTCCGCGTGTTTCTGTTCGACCTCGTCTTCATCCCTCATCCGCGCAGCCGCCTCCAAAGGTGGCTTCTCGCGGATGAAGGTCTACCACGAGAGATCTTAGGGAGATATGTCCTCCCCGAATATGAAAATTTGTGCTTCCGTCTACCATTGCCAATGGCGAACCCTATGGAAGCAGAGGTCAAAGGTTATGGTGTATCGTCGAGGGTGCCGGCAACTTTTGCTGAGAAGCTCCAGACTATCGACCTTTTCAGTGTGTGGAGGCGCAACAGGGATCGACGTGGAGATTTTGCGATCCCAATGATCTTGACCATGGAGGCTGGGAAGAAGACCCCGGCAGTAGTCGATGGCGCGACTGCCGTCTTTTCAGAGTCGCTACGTCGCATCGAGCGGGAGCTTGAGGAAAACGGCGAGTTGAAGAACGGGAATCGCTTGGCTGATGCACTCAGATCGAGATACCGCCCGTGCTTTGATAGGTTTTATTTTGACAATCCGACCATGAGATGGGTACTTACTTTGGGCTCGGGAGAAGACGAGACCACTGTGACAGTCCCTGCTGCAGGTGGAACTGACCCTGCGCCCACACCTATTAGGCGATTACTTTCTGACATCCTGCAACAGAAAATGCTCCGGAGACAAAGGGGCACTTCTTTCGAAACATGCCTTGAAGGGGGCTGGCGTCTCTGCCACTTTGCGGTCAAATTTATTTGTTTGGGAAGCTTAGGTTGGAAAGTTTGGAAGATGTGTGTCGGCAGTTCTAAGCTGCAGGCATTCCGCACAACTGGCTGATGGGAGACGGGAGGGACTTCCAGGGCATCTTGTACTGCCATGCCTCTGTCAACCTGCTCCATCACTGAAATCGTTCATCATCGCGGGGGAGGTTCTGTAGTGATAATGCGTTATCTCTTCAACGCCGGATTTACTAGAGCCACCGATAGCGTAAAAACGTTTGTTACTATGAGTTGATTCGCAAGGGAACTCACACAGCCCCCAAACAGCAGTCACCCCACCTTAGTTGCCTTCCTCAGCCTCACTGGGCGTTGGGCTTTGGGCTCTCTCAGCGCACAATTCTCCCACCAGGCACTGTCGACGATTTCCTTGCCAGGTACCAGCCCTGAACGCTTTATCGGCCGGAAGTCTTGAGTTGCGGACCATCCCTCCCGACACCTCATCGCCAGTTACCGCGCTCAAGCTTGCACTATTCACGACTCACGATCCAATCCATCGATGTCATTCTCGCTCTGCTGCCGCCCGAATGCAGCAGCAGACCCCGCTGCGGAACAACCTGGCACCCCGCACCGACAGGCCCAGTAGCGACGACGTCGAAGATGGCTCGCCGCCCGGTCCACGACAAGGGCTTCTCGGTCTTATACGAATCCCCAAGCCCGTCTGTCGAGTATGTATTCCCTTCGCGATACCTCCTACTTCGCTCTACTTTGGAGGGTGCTGCAACAGAATGCTGACTATCTTCCTACAGTCTTGTATTCGTTCACGGATTTACCGGTCACCCCGAAAAGACATGGAAAAGGGCGGCGAAGAAACATGGAAGGGAAGACGGCGAGGCCTTGCCCCCATCCAAGTTGCGAAAGATCCTGCCCTCGAGGCCTAAGTTTTTGGATGGAAGCTCCCGAACACCGCCGATGACGAACATCAGCACAAGCGATGGCAGGGCGAGAAAGGAAAGAGACGTGTACTGGCCTGCGGATCTTGTCCCTCGAACCCTCCCCAGCTCCCGAGTCCTCACGTACGGCTACGATACCAACATCAAACATTGGATAAAGGGACAAGTCAGCACCAAGACGGTCCGTGATCATGGCTGGGATCTTGTCAGCTCGCTTGAAGCTATTCGAAGATCCCAGGAAGAGACTCAACGGCCTCTTCTCTTTGTTGCCCACAGTCTTGGCGGCCTCATTGTGAAGGAAGCCCTGAGAAAAGCCAGGGACTGTGCATCCATAAAACCCCATATACATTCCATCTTCGAAGCAACAGCTGGAGTCATTTTCTTTGGGACTCCACACCGTGGCGCCGACCCAAGGAGCCTTTTCCATCACACACTTGCAGTTTGTGCCCAAATTGCTGGTTTCACCCCGCCTCGGCAAATCGTCGACATATTGCCACCGACAGCTGAGCATCTGGCCGAGCTCAGAGACCAGTTTTCTTCCATGTGCCATCAGAAAATATGGCCGGTATACTCGTTTCAGGAAGAGTACGGAGTGGCACTTTTGGGGCGAAAGGTTGTCGACGACAGTTCCTCCTGCTTGGACGACCCCACGACCGAAACAAAGCAACATATCTCAAGCAACCACATTGATATGTGCCGCTTTTCTGGTCTGGATGACCCTGAATATAGGAAGGTTGAAGCTGCACTGACTTTCATCCTCGGAACTACGCAGGTGATAACGACTGATCAAGATGGAACTCCCGCTATGCAACCACACTTGTCCCAAGGCTCGATACCATTGGATAACGAAGATCGACACCCGGATACTCTTTCAGTCAGGTCACTGGCCACAGCATCGGGGACCCAAGTGGGACAATCAACGAAAATGGATTCAGTGATGCATGCTCCGGAAGAACCGGCGGGAGTGGTGGCAGGAATGAGCCACAATATCGACCTTGGGACCCGACAATCTCTTGTCAACCAATTATACTTCGACAAGATTGACGAGCGGTTGACCAATCTGAAACCAGCTCAGAGCCAAACATGCAGCTGGTTTTTCGACAAGCCGGAATATGCCTCTTGGCACGACGCCTCGAGACAAGAAGAGCACGGCGGGTTTCTATGGATCAAGGGTAACCCTGGTACAGGAAAGTCGACTCTTATGAAGTTCCTTTTTGAGAACGCGAAGTCCAATCCCAGGGGCGGGCCAGAGCAGATTACCCTCTCCTTCTTTTTCCTCGCTCGCGGTACAATCGAGGAGAGGTCGACCAAGGGTCTGTATCGCTCCCTTCTGCATCAGCTCTTCTCAAAATGCGAGGATCTGATCGACAGCTTGGAGTGGTTGACAGCCGATGGGGCCAAGCTGGTTGAGCGTAACGGATGGGATGAAGAGGCCCTCAAGCGCACATTTTTAGATGCGGTTCAAAGACTTGGTAGTCGACCTCTGATGATATTTGTTGATGCACTCGACGAATGCAACAAGGAGGAAGCTGCAGACATGGTTTACTTCTTCGAGAATCTCTGCGACGAGGCAAAGGCAGCACATGTTCGGCTCCAAACTTGCTTCTCGGTTCGACATTACCCCACCATCACCATCGAAACAGGTATCGAACTCACTCTTGAGCACGAACCTGGCCACACACGAGACATCCAACGCTATATGAACTCAAGGCTCCGGAGACTGGGTAAGGCCAGTCAAACCGAAACGCTCCGGTCTCAGATTCTTGCCAAGTCTGCCAACATCTTTCTATGGGTGGTTTTGGTGGTGGACATCCTCATCCGAGAATATCCTAACAACTCTGTGTCCATCCGAAAGATGCTTGAGCGTCTGAAAAGCATCTCACCTGGACTAAAAGATTTGTTCGATATGATCCTTACGCGAGACAACGATCATCTCACACAGCTAGAGCTTTGTCTCAAATGGATCCTATTCGCCACACGTCCACTCAAGCCAGAAGAGCTGTACTTCGCCGTCCAATTCGGTTACGATTCTACATGCACAGGGGTTTGGGACCATGACGACGTTACGTTGGATGCCATGAAAACGTTTGCGAGAAGTGCATCTAAAGGCCTCGCCGAAGTGACGCGGAACAAAGCCGCCGAAGTCCAGTTCATCCACGAGTCTGTGCGAGACTATCTACGAGACAAGTTCTGCGATGGGTGGTCCAATTCTCGCGGTGGAGATTTTGCTGGGGAGAGTCATCAAACTCTAAGAAATGCCTGCTTGTCTCAACTGAAGGTACTCAGCTCCCAAACCAACGAACCTTCCCCCAAAGAGTCTGCCACGGTGGATTCTCGCGAGGCTGTCATTTCGATGAGTCCATTCCTTGAATACTCAATTCATCACATTTTGTCTCACGCCAACGCTGCTCAGGGAGGCGGTATGCCCCAGGATCCCTTTCTTAATGCCTTTGGTTCAAACTATCTTGAGCAGTGGAAGATCTGGAACAATCAACTCGAAAAGCATCAGATCAGGAATTACTCAAAAAGACATCAGTTTGTTGTACATTCTGGCAGAAAAAAACCTGGACCATCTCATACGCATCTATCCTGAACAGCGCCGCTTCTTTACCCTCACGAAAGGGGAAGACCGGTATGGCATGCCGATATTTGCGGCGCTCGCCATGGGGAGTGATAAGGCGTTAAAGGCATTTGCGGATATCACATTGGCTCATCTCGAAGCTCACACAGCGGAGTCTATGCTCGGTGCGGTATTGGAAAATTTTCCCGCCCATCTCATGATTGGTCGCATGTTTTCGTTTCCGCGGTCGAAGCCTCTTTCGCAAGTTGTAGCAGAGCAAGATGAGGAGGCCTTATTTGCCTTGCTTATCGCGGCTGGCGAGTTATCGTGGCTGGACAATTACTTGCCGAGTGGAGACGTGTTGTGTCTTGCTGCGCAGAGAGGGTTTGAGGTTGTTGTGCAACATGCAGTCGATATGGGTGCCGATCTTGAATCGACCTTTCGTGGTCAGACGGCATTGCAACTAGCGTTGGAACGTGGCCATGACAGCGTCACAAAATATCTTTTGGAACACGGCGCGAAGACCGAGCCAGACACCCCTCGCATGCCCTCACCCCTACAGATAGCTATCAAATCGCGGAATGATAGGAATGTGCGCATATTACTCGACAGAGGGGCCACGATAGACCCCTTTTGTCCACCCATTCTCATTAAAGAGTACTTCGTGAAGGCTGTTCGTCAGGGAGACGAATCGATGGTGCTAGCAATGCTGGACAGGGGCGCGGACATAAACATACGAGATCCTTTTTCCGGAGGTACGCCTCTGTTTGTGGCCAGTTCGGATGGACTGGAAACAATGGTTAAGTTACTGCTCGAAAACGGCGCCAATACCGAACGGGGGCTCAACACCACTGATGGATGCTGTCGAGAAAGGGCACGAAGCAATAGTGCGCCTGTTGGTCGAAAAAGGAGCCGACACCAGCGCAAGTCCTACGTATCATAACAGCACACTGCTTGGGCAAGCTTTCAGGCGGTGCAACGAAGCGACGGTGCAGCTGTTAATCGACAAAGGAGCCGATATCAATCCAAGGACTGAAGTGATAGGTGCCACGCCGGTTATGGAAGCGATTATGCAGGGTAATGAAGGGATAGTGAGACTGCTGGTGGATAAAGGAGCCGACATCAACATAAAGACCACAGATATTGGCACCACACCACTCATGGCGGCGGTTGGGCTGGGTAACGAAACGATCGTGAAACTGTTAATCGAAAATGGCGCTGATCTCGATGCTATGACTTCTCGCGTGCATCCGGATACTTTGCTCGGGGAGACTGCGCTGGATATAGCCCTACGATGGCACCGCGTTAAGATCGCGCAGATGCTACAGGCGGCCTTGAATTTGGCAGTTGAGGATAGCTTATAGCTGAGAAACATGAAGTATCGTCGGACATTCGTAGACTAGGTCTTGTGGAGGGCTGCGAGGGCATGGGTGTTTGTACATTCTTTCTATACATAAACGAGTGCGACTGATGAATTATGTCTTTTCTGTCTCGAGTCTATGGTTAAAGCTCCAAGAGCCATTGTTATGCCCGCGGCTTGTGTCTTTGAAGTTAAACACCATTTAGTATCGATGTCCCTCTGCGATGTGCAGAACCATTATTGTCGAGAAGCAACACTTTCTCGGGGATGAAGAACACATGTCGGTGTCTGACGATATACTAGCAGGATAGAGCGTGGAAAGAGAAAGGAAGACAGAAAACCCACCCAGGTTTATCACTGGACAAGTATTATACACTATGGGTGGTAGGCAAGCCCTTGCGGTTTTAAGCAAAGGACTTATGAAACTGCTGGATTAGCTTAAAGCCTACAGCATGGAGTTGAGTGCTGTGTTTAGAGACTGGACGCATCGCTCCTCCCGACTGGCACCTGAAAATGGCTGTCTCTCTCAAGTTTGATGACGCCAGAGTTCGTTATCTTGGTTTTACTGTTATCGCGCATGCGAACGAGAGGCTATGGTTATTAGGTTTGGGCAGGATATATCTCCTCATACAATTCGTAATACCCAGTAAAGGCCCATCTGGATACATCCAAAGGCAGGATAGGCGTGGCCATTAGCCGGCAACCGCCACCATGTTGAAGACCTTATCCGTAAAGACCAACAGAATTCAGCCGGAAGTACCCATCCCGTGGAATGGTTATGAAGCTCGGGGAAATGTGGCAATATTCTGACAGTCACGTAACAACCCAGCATGACGAACATGCTCAAATCTTAACATGAGCTCCTTGTCTCGACGCTTTGTTTTGTCCCTTGCGTTCATGCTTGTTTCGGCGCAGATAGACTTACTCAACGCTACTTGCACTGAGCTGTCCCTCCAACATGCGTCCTGGGACATTTCGGACTGGTGGACGGACATCGAAGAGCCATACAACGGCGGCAGTGTCATTTTCCGACTGCATAACAATGCGAACAACTACACCACGATGTGTTTCCGTCGCGGCGTGGTTGGCCAGTGTTTCTGGGTAGCAGGCGAGGACAACGACTTGACGGGAACGACATTCGAGTTCGACGAGAAATCCAACAAGCTTGAGATCAACCAGACGTGGACTTGTCCCGGCGCTGATACTGCGCACCTGTAAGTTTTATCGGGGTATTATGGCATTTGTTTTCTGATATGACTGACATCATCGTCCAGAAGTGTCTTCAACGGCGTCGCGAGCGCCACAGTCTTATCCAACTGTACTTTTGCAGATGAGGAACTCACCAAGACGACGATTTGCGGAGAGAAGGGGGGAACGCTGTTTGCCTCTGTGACAGCCGAGGTCAGCATCGTACCCGTTTAAGCTGGTCGTACATCAGGTATGATGGATACAAGTACCGCGCGGCAGTCGAGAAAGCATGGAAGAGCAGCCGAGGTCCGACATGAAGTTTGTTTAGTAGTGCAGCAAACGAGATGTTTATTTCCGGGCATACTAATGGCCGGAAAATGTTATGCTGTTAACGTGAGATCCGCCCCAAAACAAAAAGGGTCAATGAGATAATGAGGCTCAGGGTAGAGCTGTGGGTAGTCGCACCTGCCAGAAAGGGGAAGTTTGGCGACGGCAACCTGGCCTTTTCAGCACGCATCTTTGTACCATCCATCAAAGGAAATTTAATTTCTTCCGACTCTACGTACACTATACCAGCGCCTGTTTTGTCACGACGTTCTTTCAGTCCAATATGCTGTCTTTCACAGCCCCAATTCGCCTTTCTCCTCCATCTCGAGCGCTGGCAGTTCCCCTGACCGCGACATGTGTCTTGGCGCGCCCTTCAAGTACCCCGCATCGCCACCATGGGAGAAATTCCATGACCCCGCGCTCGCCGATGTTCCCAGCACGCCGACTTGCTCCCAGTATCGCGACCAGACGCTACTCAACATTAACAGCAACGGCAAACACCACGATGAAGGTCGAATGCCAGTGCGGCGCCGTGTCGTTCGACACCACGACGCCAGCTTCTCTCTCGGTGTACCACTGCCACTGCTCCCACTGCCGGAAGCAGTCGTCGTCGGCGTTCGGTACCAGCGCCATCTTCCCAGCCGACGGCATCTTCCCCCTCGCCCCTGACCTGGCCGCCAAGCTGGGCTGCTGGTCGCGGCCATCGAACGAAGGCCGCTCGATGGACTGCTACTTCTGCAAAACCTGCGGCACGCGCATCATGCACCGCACCATCGAGCCCGACGGCACACCGCGCAAGGTCGTGAGCATCAAGGGCGGCATCGTGGAGGGTCTCGATTGGCGTGGCGCGCGACACATCTTCACCGACGATGCTGTCGTGCCCATCCCGGACGGTGTCGAGAGCTTCCCCGGCACACCGCCCGTCATGGAGGGACGCCCAGCGCCGCCACCGATCGACGGAGATAAGGAGGCATAAAGGAAGCCGAAATCCGGCATGGATGTCGTGTTGGATCCCGGACAGGCAAGCTGCTTACTCTCTGCTGTATCCGCGTTTAAACATAATACAAGACAAACCAACCCCTAACTCCGTACCTGGTAATCATGATTACCTGTACTTTGATTTCGCATTTCAAATCAGTCTCATTTCGCCGAGCAAACGGCGACGTAACAATTTATTACCTGCTTGTTTTCCCCGTGTCTCCCAACAGATGCGAGCAACCTCGCTCTCTCTGTGGCCGCCCAATCATACACCCCGTCCAGTGCCACAGCGTCGCGTGCTCCGGCCGACAATTCCGCAATGATAATAATCCCCGAGGTGCCAATCCCGCGGGGGCCGCTGGCCACCCCTGCAGGCCGTAAGCGCTGCTGGGAATAAAATCTTCACCGACTCCGGCATCGCCTTCTTTTCTGCGGCTTTGAGTTTGCTCTCTCTGCTTTTGTCTTGATATCTTTACAACTAAGAAACATCAAGCAACATGGGCTCCATCACGCCTCCTCCCAACACCCCCCGCGATCTGAGCACCGATGTTTTGCTCATGAACATCCCGCCTCCCATCGACGAGGTCTGGAGCGCCAAGATCGAGGCGCGGTATCCCGGGCTGAAGGTGCGCTGGGCGCCGCAGCATCTGAAAATGAACCCGGACCCGCTGCCCGAAGAGACGTACGAGGGCGTCACTCTGATGTGCAGTTTCCTGCCTCACGACGTCGGGAAGCTGCCCAACATCCACTATATCCAGCTCACCTCGGCGGGCGCAGACCTGTGGATCAACCACCCTCTCTACCAGGACCCGAACGTCATTTTCTGTACCTCGAACGGGACTCATCCGTAAACTCTCCCTGACCGCGGGATTCTTCACGCTGGCTAACCTACCTCATAGCCCTCAGATCGCAGAATGGGTCATTGGCACATGGTTGATGATGGGCCACCACTTCCTCGACTACGCAGCCGAGCAGCGCGCCGGCCGCTGGACCCGCCTCCTCCACCTCGAAGTCGAGGACTCCCCGGGCCTGCGAATGGGCATCCTCGGGTATGGCGCCATCGGGCGACAAGTCGCGCGGCTGGGCCAAGCTCTGGGCATGGAAGTCTACGCCTACACGCGCAGCGAGCGCTCCACCCCTGAATCCCGCCGCGACGACAGCTACTGCGTTGCCGGCACAGGCGACCCGGACGGCCTGATCCCCTCGCGCTGGTTCCACGGCTCGTCCCGCGAGGCAGTCGACGAGTTCCTCTCCCAGGATCTCGACTTGTTGGTCGTCAGCTTGCCCCTGACGGCTGCGTCTCGCCACATTTTGGGCAAGGAACAGTTTGAGATATTAGCGAAACATAAAAAGTCGTTCATCAGCAACATTGCGCGCGGCGGACACATTGATACGGACGCCCTGGTCGAGGCACTGCACTCAGGGAAAGTCAGGGGCGCGGCGCTGGACGTGACGGATCCGGAGCCCCTGCCGGAGGGGCATGCGTTGTTTGGGGCGCCAAACTTGTTCATGACGCCGCATGTTAGTTGGCAGACGCCGCATTATTGGACGAGGGTGCAGGGGATCATTGAGAAGAATCTGGAGAGTTTGAGCAAAGGGGAGAAGTTGATTAATGTGATGGATCGGGTAAATCATTACTGAGCTGAGCTGAGCTGAAATCGTATAGCTTGGTGCTTGCGCAGGTTAGATTTTGATGGACCTCAGGAGTAAAGGATATATAGAAAGTAAAGGGGCTTGTTCCAACCCATCGAGCGCATTGCAACGCCACCGCAGACTCCTACCTTGCAAAGCTGATAATGGGTCTAAGTTAGCTACCTACCTTATGGACCTACAAGACGTAGCTATTCATCGTGATTCCCAGAAAGAAACCTAAAATACCACAGCGGGCACAAAACTTGAGCTGAGTTCTTCGTAGGGGAACTTAAATGGATGTTGGCTTTTAGGAGAACGTGCCCCCAAGCCTCGTTGTTTGCAGTCATGACAGCTGCCTGTCAAAACGAACTTGAGTTTGCTTTGTGTGGCTAGCTAGCTATCCGTGAGCAGAAAGAAGAAAATAACGGACATAGCGCCTCCTCACCCTTCGACAGCTGACCGGTTTAAGTACGTATCCCACCCATCCATCCATCCATTTATAACCAGTGTAGCACCTAGCCACACCCTCCCAATAAGCATCACCGTTTGTGTTGTCGTCATCGTTGCCGTCAATTCAGTCCGTCCGTCTGTCCGAGTATCGCCCTCTCCTCTTCACCTGCTATGATCGCATTCGAATTGCCATCTGGGTAAGTAAAACGGTAAGACGAAACCTTACTGCTCTCAATAGCTCCATAACCTCAGGTTGACTCGGTCCCTCCATGGCCATGGCCGCAGGTACACTCCCCCTTCAAGTTCCCCATCTTCAACCCCGCCATCAACATCTCCCGTTTCCGGGAAGACTCGCGATGCCACTTCAAGCTCTCCCTCGCCCCCTTTACTATCTGATCGACGTCCACCTCCCAACAGATAGCATGACACTCCTCTACATCCCTCTTTATCTCATCGAAATCTTCCGGTCCGCGAGTGAACTCTTCCTCGCGCCACTGGTATACATCTGCAGCCCGTCGGCTGCTCTCCACGAGCCACAGGTCGCGCATGTTTTGGCTTGCGTCGAAGCATGCGAACGCCTTGACAAGGTCGTCACCTCCATATGGGAGGTCTCGATCCGAGATGAGATCGGAGAGAAGGGAGGAAAGGACGGCCACGTCTTCCATGCAGAACCCCGCGCCGGATCCGTGGTGTGGGCTTGAGGCGTGGGCGGCGTCGCCTATCACGAGGAGGAGGGAGTGGTTGAATTGGCGGAGGGGGTGGGCGAGGTGGTCGAATATGCCCCACTGGATTAAGGATATGCAGTTAGTTTTCGTTTTGAGGGTGTATGGAAGGGGCTATATGCGTGTGATTAGATTAAAGACGTACTCGCTCCAGCTTGGAGTTTGCCTCCGTTATGCCGATCAGACGCTGCACGGTCTGTCCGAAGCCCTCAAAGTCGTGAAGCACGTCCTCACGCGTGGTCGGGATCTTCATGTTGGCCACGCCTCCAGGCCAGGTGTCGTCCGAGTCGGTGACAAAGGCAACGAGGTTGAGCATCTCGTTGACTTGATAAGTCAGAACATGGCGGTCGCGGCCCATCTGTGCAAGATCGTTAGCATATCTCTTTCCACCCTTCATTCTTGTGATCATGATAAAACAGCAAAAACAGAAGAAATGGAAGTCGACCTACCCACAAAGACGGGACCTTGCACCGCTCCTCGCCCAGCTCCTCCACGGCCTGCTCCATTGGAATCAAGCACCGGTACGCAAACTTGCCGCTGTATCCGCAAGTAACGTCGCCCTCGTCGTTCAGCGTCGCCACAATCTCTCGCACGCGGGACTTGATGCCATCGCAGCCAACCACGGCGTCAGCCTTGGCCGTGGTCCCGTCGGCGAACTGCATGACCACGCCCTCGTCATCGTCATCTTCGAGGATGGTAATCTCCTCTAGCCGCTTGCCAAACTTGACCACCCCATCGGGCAGCATCTTAACCAGCTCATCATGGAATCGGGCGCGATGAACAGCGCGATGCCCCTCGAGCGGCGCATACACGGTGAACGCTGGCTCCAGCTCTCTGGCCGACACGGGGGACATCCCGTCCATGAACTCGAAGTAGATCGGGTCATCCGTGGCCTTCTCTTTGTCTTTACCCTTTCCATTGTTCGAGTCACGGCCAAGAGTGTTCCCGACGCGATCAACCGCGTCCAGGATCCGCTCGTCGCACACACGCATTGCCCACTGGGCGTTGGGACCGAAGCCCAGACCGGCGCCGATCTCGCGGAACTGTGGCGCTTGCTCGTAGATTGTGCACCGGATGTTGCGGGCGAGCAGGGAGATGGCCAGGGTGACGCCCGTGATGCCGCCGCCGATGATGGCAATTTCGAAGGGTGAATCTGGGAGGTAGTACATGCTTGCCCTGTGTATGCGTGACCTGTAGTGCGTAGTGCAGCACGGTAGGGAAAAAAGGTGTGGTTGTAGATACTCAACGCCTTATGCTGGGGAGATGTACGTAGATCTGGAGAAATCCAGCGGCTTAAGCTGTAGAGATGTACGTTTTCCGTTACGTGTAAAGACGTCGACGAATGAGGGGCAGGCATTTTCGGCTGAAGGTTACGTCGAAACACAACTGCCGAACGGCCTGCAGATTCACCCTGTGGGATGACAGGGTCTCGTCTGTTTCGCCTGCTCGGACTCGCATACAGAGGTAACTACCCTGTTATAAATCAGTGAGCGAGTGCCTGTAACCCAGAGACCAATTTCCAGGAGTCTTACCCACACCTCTGCCAGCCCGATCATAAGTCCCCACCGCACCCCTGCAGGGGTCCTGCCATCTGAGGAAGGCTGTAGACAGCTGCAGAAGACTGTGCCCTTGGTACCCGGGGCTCTGCCCTTCCCGGAAACACACCAAACTGAGCTTGTGTTTTGCTTTTCTTCGAAAAGCATTTTGGGGTCTTCGCCAACACTGCCATTCAGTCAGCCTCTCCTCCATTCTGATTATTGTGAGCAACGCACCTTCGACAACCTCCCTCCACCTCTCTTTCCACCTGCTCTGAACCTCTCTTTCCACACACTGCCGACCTCTCTTTCGACGTCCGTTTCGACAAACTTGATTTGAGGTCAGTTTCCTTTCTCCTGCACAGATGCGAAAATCATCATCCAAGTCGCACGCAGAAACAACACCCCATTGCTAACACGAGGCCATCCGAGCCCACAGTCGCGAGATTAAGTTTTCATATTGAAACACAAGGCTTGCTTTAGCAGGCGGTCTCTGCGTCCCGAATCACCGTGTTCTCCGTCGCGGCGTTTCGTCGGCCTTGCGAATGACAACTTCACGCCAGAATCGACCGCACGCCTTTTGCAGAGATTCTTATCCGAGGAGCGGCGGTACCGAGAATCTCTTTCTCTGGTTCTGGTGTACGGTGTACCAAGTCCTCAATCTTGATTCAACAACTCCAGCCGCGATGTTCTGATGAGAAAGCTGGCCAGAACCGATGAGCCAGCAATGACCACAGTCGATAGGCAGATTCCGAACCCAGCTTCGAGTCAGCCAATTGATGGCGAAATCATGAAAGCTGTCGCCTCTCGCGTGACCGAAAGGTCCGCCGTTCTGTTGTCCCAAGCTGTCGATATGGACGACAGCGCCCAGGGCACGGCCAATGTCAACACTCGATTTTTTTTTCCGATACGGAAAGCCGCAAATGTAAGCACGATCAATTTTTCCCTCGACGCATCGCATTGAAACCAGAACTGACATTTGCAACTAATTAGAAGCGGCGGTATGCACACTCCCAAGCATGCCATTTACAATCACTACTATATGACCACACCCCACTCGCTGCCCGTCCACTTTGGCGTGCGCGAGTTCATGGCCCTCACCCCCGGATCGAAGTTCTCCATTTGTTCAAATAAATGTATGTCACACCTGCTGAAGTCAACGACTAAAACTGTCCAGTGCTAACCGCTGTCTCACTACAGCCTACCCCAGCGCGGGAATGTCGTCCTACTAGTATGCTTCATATGGAGAAGGAGTAGCTGGCATGTCGGTCGGTTATGGTGGCGGGCGTCGCCTCCCGCGTGACCGAAAAGTCCGATGTTCTGTTGCTCCAAGCTGTCGATATGGACGGCAGTGGTATAGAGACCAAGCCGCTGCCGGTCGACCTCTCACAATGGGTGTCCGCTAACGATTTTCGAGATTACTTCCCCAGGAAGCCGAAGTATAAGAGCAGCCATGCTTGAACGTGCGATGGCGGGTAGCCAAAGTTTCTTTTTCTAGCTATTCGAGGAATGCCGGTGTTTTGATGATGTTAGATGTCGCATCCTACTACGAGGGCAGGGCCTTGTTTGGCAACTAGAAATACCGACATAAATTATAAAAAAGAAAAGACCACCGAATTGAGAGCGTACCGCATTATTTACTTCATCCACACAGCCGACCGCACCGCGTCGGCGGGCCTAGCCCCCACAGAGAAGAAAGAGAAGCCGATCAACCATGTTATCAAGGAGATGGGACGGACGAGAACAGCAGCAACTGTAGCAACACATCTAGAAATAAAGACGATCTAGTTTCCAAGACTATCACATTCATTCAAATTAGTCTAGACCGTGAGGTGTAGAATGAGGCCATTGTGGATAAAACTAACAATGAGAAGACCGAGAAACCCAATCAAGCACGCTCCCGATGTCTGGTCTACGTTTTGCGAAAACTAAACATGGGCAACCAGCAGACTGCAGATGGAGGACTTGTTGGAAAGGGATGGCTAGGTATTTGGTGAGCGTTCGCCTTAGCAGCAAGGCATCATGGAAGCTAGGTATCGCTCCTCTGACCTGCCGCCATCTTTACATCTACCCCTACCAGATCATCTACTTCAAGATTAGGTCATCCGTTAACTATTTAGTCGACAGCATCAGTCCATTGGAAGTAGTCACGCCATTCCTGGCAAGAAGGAAGAATGGCGTCTCAGACTTCGCAATGCCTGGTTTGTTGATCCCGGGAGTAGACACTCAAGGTCAGGAACCTTAATCACAAGCCACTGCATTGGGCCGAATTTACTCACTCTATCCCCAAAACGACTTACCAGGTTCATCAATCATCGTCAGCTCAGACAACCTGCCAGCCCCACTGTCTTTGGTGCCTCGAAGCGAGCACATCAGGGTGGTACCGGATTCTAGGTCAACAGGATATTACAGAGCCGCCGTCGGGAGGAGAACGGAGTTGACAGCAGTCAAGGAGGCCACAAAGGCAGCCAGAGTGCCATACATGCGCCAATGCGAGATGTGAGACAATCAGCGCCAAGTCCTCGGGTTGGTCAAAATAGCCATAACCTACGAGTCTATCCCAACAACAACCGACATGAAGACTACCTACTCATCCCATCTATTTTGAAGAGAATATTAGTATTCTAAGTATCAATATGTCTAGTTCTGGTGTGTTCCACAGCGTCAAGATATTCGGCTTGGAACTTGACAACCACTGCTGATGATGGAATTTAATGAGACTTAGGTCAAAAGCCATTAGTACTGCACTTATCATTTCTATGTCTCTAAACACCAATCATCTCAGATCTTCAGTCACGATGAACCATTACTCTCCTTTCCCTTTTCCTTGAGCCTAAATCTCCAGCTCCAATGTGTGGTTGGGTTTGCCACCAACTCTCGCATGCTGTCGACAAACGGGCGGTCAGGCCCGCGCAGTGTCAGTCCCTTATCGAGGCATAGACGTGCGTACTTCATGGCGCGTGCTGATTCCCCGACTCCGTTCCTGATCAAAGGTTTGTCAGCACATGATTCATCTAGAATGGTTCATTGTCGTGTTCTCTTCATCCTTGACATTCTCCTTTTGGTGTCTCGGTGAGCTCAACCCCTGTTTTGGAGGGCTTTGTCACCCCATGTTTCCACTCCGGATCCCTCTGACCGATCGTGACAGGACGAGATTGACGCAGAAAGAAGGCCCGTATTAACAACTATGATAGTGGGATGAGACGTACCACTCGAGCGCGACTCTGTAGTACGCCTCGTATATACGGACTGCCAGCCCTTCCAGTTCGTAGAGAGTTAGCAGCAACTCTGCCTTTTCAGGGGTTGCGGCAATCGAGTAGTCATCGAGTTCTCGGCGAAGCTGTAACATCTGCCCCACGCGGTCATCGGATTCGGCGACAACATGCGGCTCAGCCGAGCAACGGGGGCAAGTGCAGCTGAAGGACCAGGTTGAGCGGAGACGGTCTTGTCGGACAGAGCGGGGCTGGATGACGCTGAGGTAAGAGAATGTCAGCTCTGTCCTAGATAAGCAGAAGGATAAATGTTGAACATATAGCCATGGAGTCAGTGGAGCCAGGTCTCCTTCGTTCAATTACGGCATTTGCCTATTCTCCAGGTGCTTCACTCTTCAAGTCTTGGTGCTTTGAGAGAAAGCCAACTGTTGGGAAACCCCAAACTTACTCGACGTAGCTGATGGTCAGCTCCTCCCCAGGGAAGACATCACGCACGGCGTATACCTTGTGGGATAGAGTATCCGAGTCGAAGTAGTAGCCCAAGTTGGGACTGCAGTCGTGATTAAGCCGAGATACTGCGAGTTCTCTGGTGTTAGCACATGATCGCCCTCATGCCCCCAGCCTCGAACATACCCTCTGTGAAGGTCGAGTGGAAGTCAATCTCCCCAGCCGGCACAGCCACCCCGGCCAAGTTGGTCTCCACAGTCTTGATGGTGGTCTTGAACGCGTTCGTCGTGAATATCTTGTGGATGCTGTCGAGCTGCGACCCTTCGTCGTCCACGCTGCCCGAAAGATTCAAGAACCTCGCGCGATGAGTCTTGGGCAGGTTTACCACCGCCTGTGCCAGCAGTATTGCCAGATCCTCCTTCCTCAGCCCCGTGAACGCTCGATCGTCTACCATGACTGCAGGCGTGGCGAGCATGATCCGGCGCCCGGCACGGATGGGCTCGCTAGCAACCAGGCCGATGCCTTTGCCAGGAACGAAGACGTCTTGATACGGGCTTGATGCGGTTTCCGGGATGACTTGCTCTGGCGACAGTGGAGGTAGGACTTCATCGAGGGGCGGCTGTGATCCTAGGATGAGAATGCGCGCAGGCGTCGTGATGAGGGAGATGCCCTGGCCGCTGCCGAAGGATTGATGGGCAAATGCGCAGAACTCATCGCGGCCAACGCGACGGCAGATGGTGCTCCTTGTCCAAGGAGATTTCTTTTCTTCCTCGATTGCGGGTTGGGTGTGATGAGGTTGCTGCGATGCGGCCGATGAGATGGTTTCTGGATGCTGTGCTGCTGGTTGCGCTTCGAGGGATGTTGGCGACGACAAGGTTGCTGCAGCGTCCGGTGTACTTTCCCTCGATGTTCGAGATGCCCCGTCAGACTGAGAATCATGTGGCCCATCGGCTCCATGCCCCAGAGAAAATCCATATTCTGCGACTGGCGGGCAGCTGGTTGTGTTGTCCACCACCAGGGTCGGACAGGTAAACGGCGAGGGCCATTGAGCAGCCAGCCCCAGGTCGCTGTAATCTCCAGGGCTCTCCCCGCTCACACACTCAACGGCAAGTGCCGCCACACACGCGACTAATGACCAACGCGGACGCATGATGATGATTCTCGACCCGATTTCTCGCGCCTATCTCTCGTGAAGGCCGTCCGACGTGGAAATAAACATTAACCTAAGCCACGAGATTGATGATCGCGTTTCAGGATTTTGCAACGTAAAAGTTGGCCACAAACCCTGAAACCCGGTTCGTGCAGGGCACGTCCTCGCCAAATTCGGGTTCCAATGCAACGCTGCTGTCACGTGACGAAATCAATACAGCATATTAGCCGTCGACGCTTGGCCGGCGGATAATGGACATGCCAGCAAAGGGGGCAGAATCCGAGGTGGAAAGGCGCCTTTGTCTGTTATCCAAAAGCAACGGCAGCTGGAGAAGACACACAGGCTGTTGTCGTATGGCAGCTATCGGGCCGTTGCACCACTTTTTGAACTTTCGTACCTTTGAAACACCCGCAGGGAAGGGCCGACTAAATGCTGGTCAAGAAAGAGCGGCTTTCAAACTGGGCCTTGGTTTGGCAAGAATGATCGACTGTCTCCCTCTTCAGCAAACGAGCTCAAACTTTTGCACAGCGAACTCTTTTGCAGACTCCGATTTGGGCCCCATCGGAGGAGGCGTGCCTTCTTTTCTTTCAGACTTTGTCTTCTTTCCTCATCTGGGCCTGAATAACGCGCTTGTCATCCTCCTTTCGAAAGAGCCAACAAGGCGCTGCATTGGATACCTGCTTACTGGCATAAATTTCTACTTGAGCGCTGAGCCGCTACATAGTACCTGCTTCAGTCCTTCGCCTTGGCTCTTCTGGCCTCTGCAGTGGCAATGAACAACTGCAGCCAAATTTTGACCTTTCAGTCGCTGGTCAGAGGCAATTCCACCTCCCCAAACAAATCACCTACCCCGTTCCAGCTTAAAAACGAATTTCTTAGGCACTCTCTGACCAAGTCTACCACCCCCCCGAGTGAACTGGATTTCGGACCTCAAGCTTGCACCGTATTCAACATTGTACTATACGGAACACAGCCGAGACATCTTATATGAACAGCTTTACGAAGGGCAACTCAATCACCGCACCATCCTCACCAACGCACACTATGTCAACAGGACATTCGGATCACCTCAAAGGAGACCCATACGACCTCCAGCTTGGGGACCCTATCCCGCGACGAGAACCACATGTAGGAAGTCTCGTCCCTTCGCAATATTACCTATTGCTAACTGCTCTCCATTCCAAGGCCCTCAGCGTGCATCTACCTACATGGAAAGACACTCTGGGGTGGGCGTCGCGGCAAGCAGACGTGGTTGGAAAGATGACTACCGGATACCCTCGATTCTTTATTCACCACTCTGTCGTCCGGCTGACCAAGCGAATCATCCTTGAAGTGAACAATGCAAAGCGACATCCGAACGACGACGAATGGAATTATTGGTATAGTCTCTACCGAAACGGGCCACTTGAACCCTCGGAACAGTCGGGCTACCTTGAGAGAATGTCTCAATGGCCCCTAGTCAGCGGCTCGACGTCGTCAGACAACGAATACGACTCGAAAGACATGGTTCAGAGTTATTGGCACGGGTTGCTCTTTTCCACCACCAGACATGCACAAATGTGCTGTCGTTTTCTGAAAAGACAGAAGCGGCAACCGACGGAAATCCAGGCGTGGAAGGTATTCTGGAACTTGGCAAGACCTCAACCCGTGGCCATGGACGAGGAAAACACAGGGAGTGTTTCCAATGTGCAAAAGACTGGGTCGGACAGTGACAGTAAACGAGGTGCCTCCGGGGAGAAGCAAGAAGTTCCAGACCCAGAGCCTGGATCGAACCTCTATCTTGTCATGTTTCCCGCCTCGTGTTTGGAGCTTGTCGCGGCAAGCAACTCATTCTGGCAGCACACAGGATTCGGCATCTCCAGTAGGCGGGCCTCGCATTGGCTGAAGTTCGCTCCCTTCTTATCCCCGCCGCAACTTGATTTCCACCGGATATCGGAATTTCACGAGTTCCGGCATTGGAACGCCAAAACCACCATCAAGCAGAGGATATCCTCCGCATTACTGTGCGAAAACCATCATCAAAACATCTGGCTCTTTCCCTCAGGCATGGCCGCAATAGCGGAAGCCGCCGCCGCCGTTCAGCTGGCTCGTCGGTCACCATGTGCCATTGCGGTGTTTGGATTCGCATACGTGGACACTTTGAAGATCTTGCAGAAGGTTTTTGGCTTCAAGGTGGTTCTTTACAAGTACTCCGAGTCCGAAATCGACCGTCTGGAGGACGTGCTAAGGTCCGGAACCACAAGGATCGGAGCGCTGTTTACCGAGTTCCCTGGAAACCCACTCTTGCAATGTCCCAATCTCCCTCGTCTCAGGACTCTCTCCGAGAAGCATGACTTTCTGCTGATCGTCGACGACACCATCGGCACAAGCGCCAATGTTCATATCCTCTCCCACTGTGATGTTGTCTGCACCAGTCTTTCCAAGATGTTCAGTGGGAAGGGCAATGTCATGGGCGGCTCTCTGGCCGTCTCGCTCAACTACCTCGATCCCACAAACAGGTATATAAAGCTCAAAGCGTTTGTCTCGGCCCTGAATAAACTTCAAAACACGTCTCGTGAGCACGGTGATAACAACGGATGGTTCTTCGAAGACGTTATCACCATGGAACACAACAGCGCTGACTATTGGGATCGTGTCCACGAGGCGAGCGCAACCGCAGAGTACATCGCAGACAAAATTCGCCACGTCCCCTGCATCGCCAGGCTGTACTATCCAAAAGGAGGCGATTCGCAACGTATGTACGACGCGTTCAGGATCACAAACGTGCGAAATATGTACAGGGATGATAGAAAGGGCGGGTACGGCTTCCTCATGTCCATCCGCTTCACTAGGCCGGCGTACGCAAGAACGTTTTACGACGCGCTTACCTGTGCGAAAGGCCCCAGCCTGGGGACTAACTTCACCCTGTGCTGCGCGTACACCTTGCTTGCGCATTACAATGAGCTGGAAGTCGCGAAGGAACATGGCGTTGTGGAGGACTTGGTCAGGATCAGTTTCGGGCTGGAGGACAAGGACCGTCTATTGGGCGCCGTGGTGAAGGCGCTTCGGATAGCCTACCATTCACAATCGAAGGGGTAAATGGTAAAACAAGTGTTGGACTTTTTGGTCTTAAAGTAGCGTCATTGAACAGCGTCATTGCCTGGTGACGGAGCCATGTCGTTTCATCTCTGAGGCCCTATGCCAGATGAGGATACATATCCGCCAATTCCTAATCTGCCTGAGGTGGTGTCCATCCGTTAAATGGAGCAACTCTTGGAATGTCTGTGACAACTTTCTACGAAGAGAAAAGCCTAGGCCTAACACTGCTGATGATTTGTGACTTCTCTTGTCTTTAATGTCTGACTGGGGTGATTCGGAGCCATTCCCCTCATTGTGACTGCTTTTGGATGGATTTGTGGATTTAACATCGGAAACTTGAACAAGTAAATTGACTACTAGTGCCTAGGTACCTGTCAACTTGCTGAGCTAGGTGGGTGATAGGTAAGTGGTTTGACTTGTGTAATTCTCAGTCCCGCTTGATCTGACAGCGTGAGATGGTATTTTTTTTTTTTTTTTCACTTCAAACTGACATGTGACAATCCGCTGTTTGCTCCCGCTTCGATGGCTGACCGTCCTAGTTCGACGTAAGCGGTTATCAAGCACAATATCGCAAGGACCCGCGTCAACCGCAAGTTTTATTTATGATCAACGACCCGGTCTGACCCGTTTCACCGATTCCATCTCGTCGGGTTGGTTGCTGTGCCGTGGCGGGAAGGCCGACTTCTCGCATTGTTCGAGTCCTGGCCTCTCATTGGTCCAGAGCGGGGCAACCCTTGCCAAGGCTGCGCCTCCCCTCACAGCCGCCAACGTCCATCTCTCATCCTCGCGAATTTAGGGTATCAATTGAATGCCAAAACAACCGCAGCACTGGTGAGAACCTCAACCACGCACAATCGAGGCGACGATCGCCATGGCACCAATCCAGAGCCAATTTGTTCAGGCAACGACAACGGTTGGCAGCCACGGTCCTGTCAGCGGCGACGATGAAGGTGCGTCGATCCCTCCTCAAAAGCTTCTCCGAGTCGGTTCGCTAACATGATGCCAAATCAGTCGCCTGGAATGAAGCTCTCTTCTCAATTGCGTCCATCATGCTAGCCGTGCTCCTCCAAGACGCTGGCGCTGTCTGTGACCTTCCTGGTTCCCTGAGCGTTCCCCTCCGCTCCTCCCCGCTTGTCTGTCTCGTCGACACCGTCTTCTCCCTCATCAAACCTATCTGGCTCATGTTCCATGGCCATTCGCTCCCCGACGCTGCCAGGCGCACATGGAAGGACCGGCATCGCCTGCTCCCGCCTGCCCAGAGATCCACGGACAGCACGAAGTGGCCCTGGTGGTGTACTCTCGCGATTCGGATCCTCGGCTGCACCCCCTTGGCCATCAAGCTGTACACGTCGGAGAATCTTCCCGGGACACAGCTAACTGCTGCGGTATTCCTGGCCTCTTTTGTTGTCACCGAGCTGCTACGTGCCCTCGCCACGGCGGCCGCCCACCGCGAGAGATCGCCTCTTAAGCAGATGGAGGATCATTGGCCGGAAGCGAGCTTCAAGCGACTCCAGACGCCTGCCACGAGACTCGCCATTGGCCTCCAGGTTCTGATCTGCCTGGCGTGCATATCCACGGCTCTGCCAGCAGAGTGGTTCTTTTACCCGGATCGACGGAGTGCCGCTCTCATGACGCCTCTCTCGCAGCTGTTTCTTTTTGGCATTTATTTCGTCTGCCGAGTCTTGCCCGGCGACAATGTTTGGGGCTTGATCAAGGAGTCGGGTTATTACGAAGGCCGGCTTCTCCCTGTCGCCGACTTTCTGGACACAATAACCACCCGGACCCTCTCGGATATCGCGGACCTGAAGAATGATGACGAGACCGCCGTCGCGCGGGAGTATCTGTCCGCCGCTTTCTTGACTCTTCTGCCTGCAGCGGCTGGGGTGGTTTATGTGCTGAGCCTCTTTGCGCCTTTCTTTGGGAGCAGCGCAGTGGAGTTTGCGACAGCTGCCGTCTCCTTCCTCTTTGTGCTCGCCGCTTTCATGGCTTTGTGGATTCCCACACACATGGCTCATCGGCGCGCCTGCTTGGGAGGGAGCTGGATGTCTCCCATCCTACTGGGATCAGCCAAAGACTTGTATGGGGTAGTGTTTATTGCCCTGAATTTGGGCACCCTCCTCTTGTTCTACTCTGCGATGTACATCCCGGACGGGACGGTCAAATCAACCTGGATGAGATTCGCCCTCTAAGCCGGTAAGACCACTCAGCCAGCCGCTTACTGGTCGTGCGGTCACCCATCACGGCAGCTAGCCCTGCACATGCATGGCGAACAGCAAAGAATCACGCTCGAATTGACAGACGACGCGGCACACACCAAGCCCCACCAGATGTCGACCAGAGCGCTACAGACTACTTTGACAAGGCCTCCGTTCCAAAGACTCATGGGTTCTCATGGTTGCGATATGGACATACCCTCGATAAGCTGCCTGGGTAACCAGTGATCTCTCATCATTCCACAAGTGGTGACCTGGACAAGAAGCCCTGTGCCAAGGCAGCAATATGTCACCAACATCCTGGTGGAGCAACACTTGAACCAATATCGATAGTGGATGAAGGTTTATATCGTCTTGAAGCGCCTATTATCAGGCGGCAAGCACATATGCTAATTCTTGCCTAATCCAGCAGCTGAGAAGAGCCTCATAAACCCCCTAGGAAGGAGAGTGGGAACGAGATTTCCTCCCCAACAGGCGCTCTCAAAGGGGCAGAGAGATAATACATCTGGATGTACCACCCAGTTCCTGTTATTGCCTGGAATGGCCACAGCATCGACTATTGATCATGGACACCGAGTATGAGGGTCAATTTAATGATAACAGACTAGAGACATGCCCAGGAGGTAGGGCAAAAAGTCCATGCTACAGCCAGAGAGGATATGCTTTAACATATGACTCGCTGGACAATCTCCGTTTGGCCAGGTGAAAGTGGACTCTTAAATGAATCGCCAATGTTTCACCCAACCTTTTAGGCTTCTGACGTGGCAATGCCTTTTTTCATATTCCCACTTTGGCCAGCCAGGCCTTTCCTTAGACTGAGGCATGGATGTGAATACTACAGCGCATGAGCAAGAATGCCTAAGCAATAGGGTCACAGCAGCGGTTGGTCATCAATGGCAAAAAGATACGGATAGCAGAGCAGAGCATCGGGAAAATTGCTCTTCACAAATACCAAAGAAACCGTTTCTTGTCTGCATTAATTAAGTGCTAATTATCATCCCCATCCATCCTCCCCTCAAATTTCCAAGCCTCCTTGGCTTCGTTGGGCTTTATGCACCGAAGATAATGAACGTCCTTATTGTTGATGGTGTGCTTGAGTTCGATGAGCGAAGACATTGAAGATGCTGCCGAGTCTCCTCCTTCTGCCTGCCGGCTGTCGGTTTCACTGCATTGGAGCTTGCCGACGCCCAGATCCTTTCTTTCTCCCGCACAGCCGAGGTTTGGTTTACGGTGGTGCTCGCGAGGTAGAAAATCCTGCCGGTTCGGCGATAGGGTGAATGGTTTCTTGACGTTTTTCTGGCACTGGGTTGGGAGGTTTGTGTAGCGCTTCGGTTCTTCGGATGCTGCTTGAGAATTGCGCCGAGTATTTTCTGGTAGTTCGGGTTCGCAAATGGGTGCAGCGTTGAACGACGATGGAATGGTCGAGTGCTCTGCTCTTCGCAACATGCCTTCAAGCCTGGCATACCCCGTCGGGGTCGGTCGGTAGGCTCAGGGTCTGCATACTCAGACATCATGCCGTCACCATCATCATCGTCGTCGACTTGGCGAGAGGTCTATGGGAAGATTTGGTAGCGATTTCGGAGCCTGCGGTGCCAAGGTTGAAGATGCTGGATTCACGATGCCATTCGCAATCATTGAGCGAGACACGGGAGCGAGAGGTGGGATACAAGAGACGAGGGTCGAACGATGAATCTTGAGGAGCAGGGAACTGGAGAATGGTTCGGGCGAGGCAGTACTGCATGGCAGCCTAGGGATTTACTTACGGAAGGACGTATGATACTTGCATTCGGCGCCTTAGTTTTGGCTCGCCAGCTACGCAGGAGAAAGCGGGAGTATTGATTTTGAAGAGGACGACGAGGCGGCCGGGGCAAAATATCTAGAGGGGCGCGTAGGGCAGGCAAACAGAAACAAGCGCAGGCTCAGCGCGAATCTATGGGCATGACTGAAACGCTGGACCCGCGTCTGCCTGGCCCACCTCCCCGAGCAGAGACGGGGAGGTCGAAGTGACAGGGTGCAACAAGACGATCGACTGAACATGGGGAGATGGAGGGAGCAAATTACAGTCTGGGACCAAGAATAAAAGCCTGAAGAAAAGCCCCAACCGACAACTATTTCTACTATTAAGTTAAATTCACAAACATTACTGACACGCGATCCTCATGCTCCAACCCTAAAATCCAAGAAACCCCCGTATGATGAGCAGCACAGCTACATGTGCACAGTTTTCAATGTGTAGCAGGTCCACTGGCATAATCAGCAGCTGGCGCCAGAGAGGTACGTGTAGTGGTTGCCGAAACTCATCTGGCCAGCGGCCACAGTTCGCCCCCTGCCCCTCGGCCGGCCGCACTCCCGCCTGATACCCATCATATCATTTGCAATATCACTGCAAGACGCCCTGAATGCGGTATTGCCCTAGATCAGTGTGAGAAGTGTCAGCATAAGCTCAAAAGAAACTGTGATAAACAAACCCTCATCAAGTTCGCACATACCGCGTTGCAAAGGAACATGCCGCAATCGTTGGAGCAGCTGACTCGAGCACAGCTGAAGGGGCCGGCACCGCACCACGCACGGCCCAGCCGCCTGAGATACGATATTCCCTCGTAGCATTGGCTGAAGTTGACAGGCGAGCCTTGCTTACAGTTGATCTAGTGAGCTCATATATCAGTCACCGTTGGTTCCAAGTGGGGGCAATAAATTAATTGCATGTCATCGTCCACGAGACTGACGCAGCCATCCTGCCGAGTATTTGGTAATGGCATATGGCTAGTTGGCCGGGAACGGAACAGAAACTCACGTCGTTGGCGCGGGTATCAAGATCGCGGTCATCCAGATCAGAGCCGGTGACCTCTGACTTGGGCGCAAAGGAGCGCTCGTAGATAGACTGGGCAGTTCCAGTCAAGTTGACAACAGGCCCGCCTTCAGTAATTGGGCCTTCGAATATCATGTCCGTGATGGGAAGTCCATTGAGCTCATCGGCTGTGCGGAGCTCGAGGCCATTTGGCAACACAGTGGTAGATCCCAAGACCTAGTGTTCAGTCAGCTTAAACTGCAGCAATGTGAAAAGAACCTGGGAATAGTAAAGACTGACGGTAGGGGCCAAGGTGGCCAAAACCATAGCACAGGAGACAATTGAAGTCTTCATGGCGACGATTGACGAGGGTTGATCTTGTGATGCTCGGGGTCTGCTGTGGTTAAATAGGCGAGTATGACTGAATATAGGCAGACTGGTTGCGTGTGCTGTTGTCAAGGTAGTCGTCCGTAATGTGTTAAGAATGCAAGCTGAAGAGAGCAGGACAGCAATCTCACTTTTATAAACCACCTTCCTGCCCGTCACCCCAAATCATCGTCAATTTTGATGCCTATCTTGAGGCGCTGTTATTCCGACATTTTCACGACAACACCCACCCTCATCCTCCATGACTTTCTTCCTTTAAAAGCCACAATGTTCGTCAGGATGTTGTCTCCACGCGTTCCCTCCTGGCCGAATACAGCCCCCGACAATGTTTTCCTTTTTGGTGGCAAAAGTTGAGGGGTTTCGCATCTCCTTCAGCTCGGACTCGACCAAAATGCTACGTGGGCAAGGATTATATCAGGCCCGAAGCTGAGAATAGTAAGCGAGCTGATTCACAGCCCTACGGGTAATTCCGCGTCTATTAACCGTGGAGTAAGACAAACAAGCTTGGCGTAGGATGGTCCGAACCGAAAAATATTCCACAGCCCCGTACCCGCGACCGCAACATCGACCTCACTCAGCGCTGTGCCGGTCTTGGAGTGACTTAGTCACAGAAAAGACATGGGATGCAGCCCGACGAACACTACATGATGGTGCTTTTTTTCTTCTTTTTTCTTCTCACACATGACACACAGATTCTAGACCATAACTGCTAAATAGTAAGAGAACACTACCTACCAATGCCTGCTTCCAAAAAAAAAAAAAAAAAAAACTCAATACAACTCGGGGTTCATTTTCGATTTGTGTTGAAATAGCCC
The DNA here is from genome assembly GCA_033439775.1 of Podospora didyma. Classification (NCBI taxonomy): domain Eukaryota; kingdom Fungi; phylum Ascomycota; class Sordariomycetes; order Sordariales; family Podosporaceae; genus Podospora; species Podospora didyma. The sequence continues at coordinate 1,758,603 of JAULSW010000004.1, forward strand.
AGGCCATCTGCCACACAAATAATCACATCACTGATTTTTGACCCTCAGGCCTCAATGCCTCAGCTCAACGACGGGGTGAATGTGCACCCAGACACACCAAGACTTTCCAAAACGATCAGTAGAGAATCAATTTGGCTCATCATGAGACCATCGTAAATGGCAATAGCTGAATGGAGACTGTTCGTCACACCTCATTGTCTGCAATAGCAGCGCAGTGGTACGGATAATACTCCAGACATGGGTGGTGGCAGTCGTTTAGTGTGCTAAGCTCTTGTGCCAGCGAGTTGTTCTTTCATGGAAGGTTTGGGGGGCAGAACTCGTCATACACATTAGTCGCAAATCCACAAAACAACCCTCACCCATCTGAAACCAATATTTCGCACCAGCCACTATCTAGTAGTTGAGCCCCAACAACGAAATGCTCAGCAAGACTGGCCAGAGACCGAGGTATAGTGGTCACCGAAACTCAGCTGGCTCTTGATCACCTCAAACTTCCAGTTCTCTCCCTCTTCCCACAGCCTGATCTGGCGGCCTTCATGTCATTTGCGATGTCCTCGCAGTGGGCGCGGAAATGATGATTGCTCTGTTTGGAAAAAGCGTGTTAGTAAAAAGATACTCACTTCACTGCAGATGGCTGTACTTCGAAAGCAAGGAGAAAGAAAAGGGGGAAAAAATTGACCGTGTTGCAGAGGAAGATGCCGCAATTATTGGAGCAGCTGACGCGCGAGCATGAGTTGGCGCTGGCGCCGCACCACGCGGATCCGAGCTGCCTGAGGTGCCCGAGGCCGTCTAGGCATTGGTCAAAGCGCACGAACACGCCGGAGAAGCACTCGACTCTCTATGTAATGGGTCAGTTTTGTTTTTCTCATGATCCACTGGAGACACGAGAGAGCGTGAGAACTGTGAGAGGAAACGTACACCGTCGCGGCCTTCCAGAGAGCGAGCATCACCTCGGCGGTGCGTGCAGACAAGGCGCCGAATTCTGGGTTGAGGGCCAATGCGCGCTCAATGATTGACGAGGCAGTGCCGGTCATGTTGACAACCGGCCCGCCCTCGGTGATCTTTCATGAACCGCCACATCCTGCATCACGTTCATGGCTGAACAGCCTCATTCTCAAGCAGTCATTTGTTTGTATCCGCAATTCAAATGCATATCTTACAGCCATCAAGAAGAGTTCTTTTTGTTTGAGCAGCCAGTCGCATCTCTGTGCTCAGAAAAACAGTCCTCTACTCGCATTCCCGTCAGCTTGGACTCGACACGGATGTTACCTTTAGCAGGGCTAATGTCGGACCCGAGGCTCGGTAGTGATGCGTAGGCAGCTCATTAGTAGCCCCATTTTGCAGCCCTATCAGGGATAGACTAGCTCAAACCCAGGCAGGTTAGCTGAGGATTCATGATTAATACTGTACAGCCGTAAATCACTCCACTGCAAACTGTGCCTAGCCCAAACTGCGGCAGCCCGCAGCCCTGCCGTCGGATCCGAGGAGACTCAGCCGGGAAAAATGGAAACCAAGGAAATAACCTGAGATCCACTTTGACTGCACGGATTCTTCATCCAGGGGTTGTTGGGGTCCGAAAGCATCATAAGAAACATGAATGTGAAAAAGATCAAAGCTACATGCGACGAGAAACAAGAACAAAATTTAAATTTTCTCCATAGTGGCCATTCATTAAGTTGTCTCCTCTCTTTGAATGTTAAACAATTCTCTCGAAGTTCCCAAGAATGAACCCGTAGCGTTCTGGGCCATGATGCTGGCAGCCTGAGGCTTGTTTACCAGCCCCTGAAAGCGATCTTTGCAACACAAAGCGCACTAGAAAACAAGCAATCAATGCCCCTTCAATATAGCGGCCGGGATAGCAGGCGGAGGATGAAAGAGTCCACTTGCTCGGCCCGGCGGAGCTTGTGTGTGGAGGGTTTTCCTCCTGCTGACGGCCTCCTGTAAATTCCAAAAACGGGAGATTAGGTATCTACCGCCTAGGAAATGGCCAGTATACGCGACTACAGGATGTTGAAGTGCGAGAAGCAAACATCATCTCGGGAGAGGAACACTATATCTGTGGGATCGTGCAATCTCGGTCCTTGCGAATTCAAGAGCTTCGTAGCATATCGGGCATGTCATGCCTCCAGCATTGATATTTCTAGATCACTCATGTTTCCGCAGTCAAAAACCATATCGGGCCCATCAGCCACCCAAATTAAATCAAGCGGAGGTTCAAGAGATGCAGTCACAGCCCGTTTTGGCAGGTGATGAGGTAAATACCTACAAAGAAAGCTCACATAACGATTCCCTCGTCTGCAGTGCCGTCCGACTTCAACGATATGAGCATCATCTAACCGTTAACTTTGGACGACGTCATCTCTGGCTGAAAAGAAATATCATCCGAGACTAGGTAGCCATCCTTCATTCTTTGTCTCTTCGAATCCAAGCCCACCGCACTGAGTCAACCTGTGTCAACCGTGTATGTACAAAGGTTTGCTTCTTCTGTCCAACCTATTACCCGCACAGTCACTCACAAACCAGCAAAGAGCACCTTAATTAAAGTAATACTGTCTCCTATGTCTCCATATCCACCATGAAAACCATCATAATGTCTTTCACTGGGCCGAAGCATCTTCCTCAATTTCGATATCATCACCAGAGCCCTCCTCCTCCTCATCGGAGTCCATTTGTACCCGCTGGACCAAAGGGCTGGCAAAGTAGTCGCCCAGGTAGTTGGATCCTCTATTGGTACTAGTATTGCTAGTAGTAACAACGCTGCTATTGTCGTCGCTGCTGCCGCTGCCGCTGCTGCTGGCGGTGGACTGGAGCCCTTCGAATGAGCCCACAGGCGAGGCACCGAAGTCCAGGTCCCGTGGGGTCAGGGTACCGCGGAAGGAGGGCGAACCAATGGTGGAGCCTCGAGTCGAAGATACGGAATGGATAGATTCCGGGCTGAGGAAACTAATGAATCTATTGCTGTCCATGGTGCTGCTGATTGCCGAGGCAGACGGGTTGCCACTGGTGTTACTGTTGTCAGTGGCAAAGGAGCCACCCGAGGAGTGGTGCATCTGATGATGGACCGTGTGGGACATGTGGAAATGGATGTTGTGAGCGAAGACTGGGCCCATTTGCTCGACTTTCATGAAGAGCTTTGGGCCGCTGCCGGGGTTCTGCCCATTGGTGGTGGTGGTGGTGGTGGACGGATTGGCGCTGCCTGCCTTGTTGTTGTCATCCGCCGGCGGGACGACCGTGCCAAAGGAGATGTTACGTGAGCGCAAGTTGTACTCGCGGGGCTGTTGATTGCTTGCCGTGGCTGCGGGATGCTTGAGCCAACGTAATGTTGATGCTTGAAGGCGGATGATAGATGATCCTTGTTGAGTTCTGTGGTTATCTCGAGACTCTGTGATTCCCACTGCGAGATGATGACTGTGAGGAAGTTCAGGATGCGAATTTGGTGGTATGCATGGAATATAAATACTTCTTGGAAGCCGACTCAAGGTATTCCGTGGAACCTGGAAGGCAGAGAGAATCTTTGTTGTGGTTCTGAAAACACTTCATCGAGTGTGGGCGTCGAGAAATATTCGGGATGGGTTGCATAACAGGCAGATGAAACATAGCCTTATAATGTCACTAGGATCCGGGATGATGCAATAGAAAAGGATGAGACGCTTCGATATTTCGACGAGAAAGAAGGAAAAGAGTCAGTTCCGGAATGATAGAACATTCGTGGTCGCTCCAGGGATTTCAGATTATATAATCAGGGCCTTTCAACCCCTATATAATGCCTCAAACGTATATAATATGCTTCAGAAATGACTCATTCAGGCGGTATCTTTGGAAACATCAAGATTAAACCTTGGACAATTCTCCCATAACCAAAACAAAGGGTTCTGTTATTGTTAAAAAGTTCTTTCGGCTTCTACATCATCCCAAAGATTGGGTTGAAAAGAATCACCTACAACCACCTCAAATATATAGAAAGAGAAGGACACTCAATCATTATACATGAATTCAAGAATCTAATTACCAATCAAGTCAAGTGTCCAATGAGTCGTCGATCTGGAAGTTGAGAATTCAATTCAATAGAAGCCTATCATGAATGGAGTATGGCTTCAACATTCACGACGAAACTCGGAATAGTACGTTGTAAATCAATGGCAAAACACAGTGAGGGCATTTGGACTTTTTGTCTCCTCACTCTGGGTTCCCGAACAGCGTCGAGGAGTGGACGCAAAAGAGCTTGTCGACTTCGTACGACTGACTGCGCTAGTTGTTAGGAGGAGAGGCCAGGACGAGGGTTGAGATTAATGGGACAGTTGAAAGAACCCTTTATGTGCTACATATGTCGTGAAATCATCTCTCTTCTGCCAAACACGAGATTTACTGGTAACAGCCAACCCTTTCTTCTGTGTCTTTCAGCTTCCCTCGTATGGAAAATACTTTCTTCCGGAGCACTGTTGTAGCTTGTGTCATCTGATAACGTGCCCTCCTTCGGTTGCGGTGAACGGTTGTGAGGACGATAATGTTTACGCCAACTGAGATAGAACTACGTACTCACGATACCGGCTGCGGTCTCTTCTGGCTCTTGCTGAGAAAGGTCCAGTTGTTTCATAGCAGTGCTGATTTGCGCCTATTACGCAGGGCCACACCGGTTCATACCTCTCAACGGTGTCGTTATATGCGATAATGATTTCTTATGTCCTTTTACGTCGAGGCTGTGGTCGTTGAGATTCTGCTGCGATGTGCCTTGCTATCCGATTTCATCTCGTGACGACAAAGGCAGAAGCCTAATAGCAGAAGTGAACTCAGATCGGGGTTACGCAACTTTCGCGCCTCCCTTGGAAACATGTTGAGAATAAAAGTAGGGACCGCAAGAACACAGAGCCCATCTGCACACTTAACATATTTTCCCGAAGTGAGCACATATTATCACATTGAGGATATGACCTACACACAATATCACATGCAGGTTAAAGCCATGGAGAAGGCCTGTTTAATGAACATTACACAGATCTATATGTATTCGCTTGCCCTAAACTAAAGACCAAAAAGATGATCTTTCTCAAGATCAGCCGGCCTATCCCGCATCCTGCGAGGCCAAAATAAGTCTATTCCCATGCCTTGAGCCTTGCAAAGCAGGCGTCAGTAAAATCAAATCAGCGCTTGGTCATTCATGAACAGCGCGACTTGACCAGGCAAGCCATTCATAACTTGCCCTTGTCTCGAGTAATGGTTTTCCCTGACCTCAAGTCACTTTGGGATGTGGTCCTCAACTGCACTCAGCGCCGCAAGGTTGACCTCGCCCATGCTCAGAACACCTCCCTCCGCACCGCTTCCGCCTCCACCGACGCCGGCCAGGAGGGCGACACACTCAACAACATCCTCAGCCTCCAACAGATGCCAGCGCGCGAGGGTAACCTTTGTGCTAGCACCAACCGTGACACTGAATGTGTTGTCGGCTTCAACTTCGGCGGTGCCATCGCCGGCGGCAGACAGACCGTTAAGGGCGCGGAACATGTCCTCGTCCGTAAAATCGTCGCCCATGCACAGCACAAACTCGAGCTTGTTCGCGCTGCATGGGGTGTGGCTAGGCGTGTCCAGCGCCTTCATCTCGGCGTTGTACGTGGTGACAAGACGCTTCGCAATCTCGCCCTTGTTGATGAACGTGGGGCGGACCTCGAGGTTGGCCTTACCCGTCATCACCTCGACGTCCCACTTGCGCCCAACAGTAGTCTCGAGCTCCTTTTGGCACTCACGCGACATATGGAGACCCAACTCTGGATCGCCAGCACGATAATGCCATGTCAGTGCGCAACGCTTGCGCTCAATGAACGCGCCTGTTTCGATGTATGTTAGCTTTGTGATGCGCGGAAGATAGATGGAACATTGAACATACCTGGCACCTTGTCTGTGTACTTCTGGAAGACCTCCATGACCTCGGCCTGCCAACCCATGTCGAACTTCTCGGCCAAGTTCTCCCAAGTGGTAGTACCCGGGTGTCTCATAAAACTGCCGTGCTCGGCGCTGAAGCCTAGCTCGGTAATGTGGCCTAGATGGTGGCTGAGGAACTCTTGATCGCGACCAGAGATGATCCAGACGGCGTTCCGATGATCCGCTGCGAGTGCCTTCAAGCTGGTAATAACACGCTCCGAGGGAATCGCAGCGCTGGGATCACCGACGATAGGGGTGAGAGTGCCGTCGTAGTCGAACATGAACAGGCGCTTCTTCGCGGCCCGGTACTTCCGGAGCATCATGGAACGATCGAGCAGAGGCGTGGAGATGATGTTCTTCCTGTTGCCCAGAACATTCACCAGCCGGCGCAGCATGCCTGCGATCCAGTACTGCACGTTCTTGCTGGTAACATGAGCGAGCAGACTCTGCTCCATGGCCTGGCACTTGTCCGCGGGCATCGTCAGCGCATTGTTGATCTGCTCGGCAACACCTGTAAGGTCCCAAGGGTTGATGTGGATGGCATCCTTCAGCGAACCAGCTGTGCCGCTGAACTCGGATAGAATCAGGGGCCCAGCGGACTCGCGTTGGCAAACAACGTATTCCAAAGATGTTGTGTTCATGCCGTCTCGGACAGATGTGATCAGGCCAATGTCGGCGGCGCGAAGCAGGGCAAAGTACTCGTCCTGGCTGATGTATTGCGGGTAATGCTGAACGGGCTGGTAGCTTAAAGATCCGTACATGCCGTTGATCTTCATGGCAAGCTCGTTGACACGGCTCGCAATTTTGTTCTCGGCTTCCTCCTTCTTCTCCTCGATGTTAGTGGGCGACGTGACCTGCACAAGAACGACCTTGTCCCGCCACTCGGGGTACATCTCCAAGAAGCGCTCAAACGCCATGAACTTCTGGGCCACACCACGGACACTATCCAGCCTGTCGCGGCCGACAATGATCTTCTTCCCTTCATGCATACTCTTGAGAGCGTGGTACTTTTCGTTGACCGAGTCCTTCCACGCGAGGCTCGCGACCTTGGTCGCGTCAATGCCAATTGGGAAAACGCCAACCTCGACGCGAGTGCCATAGGCATCCACGCCGGTGGTGTCGGAGGGGAAACCAAGAATCCGGGTGCAGCAGCTGGAGAAGTGGCGCGAGTAGCTGTAGCTCTGGAACCCCACAAGATTGGCGCCCAGAACACCTTCCAGCACCTCCTTTCGCCGCGGCAGACAGCGCAGAAACTCGCTGCTGGGGAACGGGGAGTGGAGGAAAAAGGCGATGTACATGTGCGGTGTACGCTGTCTGAGCATGCTCGGCAAAAGCATGAGATTGTAGTCGTGCACAATTACGATGTCACCCGGCTTGTAAATTTCCAAAATCTTGTTTGCGAACTTCTGATTCATGCGGTAGTAGTCGGCCCATTGAGCGCGCTCAGCCCGCCCATCGGTCGGTTCGTGCTGCTTGTAGTGGAAGAGAGTGTAGAGGTCGTGCTCGGCGTACCGTCTCCATCTTGCCTGGTCCTTCAGCGTAACGCCGTCATCCGGGCCTTCCGTGTCGTCGGCAAGCCAAACGGGCACCGTCTTGATTCTCTTATCATGAGATAACTGGTGCTCAAGGCGCTGCATATCCTCCCGCGGGATCCGGAGCCCATCCACCAACGGTGGCGTGGGTGGGGCCTTGCCTCCATCAATGGGAATCGGCGCCGAAAGGACGTTGAGAGACTTCTGGTGGACCGTTGTTACGGGCGGCGTACCCGGCGGGGAGAGAACATCGGAGGGGTTTTCGATTTCGCCCGTCCAGGCGACAACGGTATGGTTCCATGGGGCCTCGTCGGACGAGAGGTAGGAAAAGGCATCGAACAGGGCCGATTGGCCGCGGCGGGGTTTCAATTCCTGCAGCGAGTATGACATCAGCCCCACCATCCAAACTCTTGGCACCCTGCACATGCGTGTGTCACAGCGCGCCGATGCGAACGGCCAGTCCACTGCCTGACGGAGGGAGGGGAAGGACAGCTTACCCAGTCTGCGCCCTTACGATATTTGAGCGAGTGCGGGATGTTGAAGGTGGCAGAGATGATGTTCCCACTGAGTGCGAGATCGGGGCTGATAGCCCGGAAATCGGACATGGAATCTCTACGGGTAGAGCCCATGACTGCGGCACTCAGGCGCTTGTTGAACTCCTTGCTTTGTTTCTCTCCCTCAGCGATCTGGTCCTGAGAGCTCTCGTCTCCGGGCTTCACGTCGGCGGGGGGAGGAGACGCGGCAAGCGCGTGGTCGACGATCTTGCGAGAGAAGTAGTTGGGGCTTCCTGGCCGCTCGTGGGCGTCGCCAAGCTTGTCGCTGAGCTCCGAATCGTAGGCCTCGCTGTTAATGCCTGGTGTGACGGGGACGACGTTGGCGGAGGCGCGCAGATGCGCGGGGAGGTAAGAGTCGGTGTGTTTGAGCGCGCCAGGGCGAGCTGCACGAGAGGACGAGCCGTCCTGGGCGGCGGCACCGTTTGGATTCTGCTCCATGGTGTAAAGGGTCAACAGGTCGCTCGGCGAGATTGGTATGGAGGGAGCAAGTGTTGCGGAGGGATATTAAGTTGGAATGCCAAACGATGCAGAGACCAAGAAGCAGAGGGAGGACTGGACGCAGTCACGCCAGAAAGCAAAGAAGTGAAGTTAAAAAGGCAGGCGAACAGTCGATGTGAAGCGGCGGGGTGAGGTGGGAGAAGGAGCGGGAACTTGGCAGACCAAAAGGCAGGCCGCAGGGCCGGCTGGTGGGGTGGGTTGGCAACAATGATGAGATGACGGAGGGCCAACCGCTGAGCCAGGGGGAAGGAGCAAGGACGGAAAGGTCTGGGCCTGCAACTGCCCTTCCCTGCAACGGCGATAACCCGCAAGGTCAAGGTGCAAGTCGTAGCTGCTGCTGAAATAGAAAGTGGGGTGGGGCGCAATCATTTCCCATTCGCAATCATTTTCCATTCGCAACCCATGGCAGTTGCACCTGCGCCTGCACTTGCACATGCACTTGCAGCAAGCAGGCAGCTTCACCAGGACAGAGGATCGGCCCAGTGCTCGCCAGCGATCTTCCTCTCGTCCCGTCGGCTCTCCTACTTTCACGGCTTCCCGGCCAATTCCCAGCTCCCTCCCGCGATCGGTACTTCACTCCGATGCTTCAGCACCCAGTTCGTTGCAGCTCCAAACGACTGGTGCTAGACTGGAGCCGGATCTTCGCGATCTTGCTCCGTGATTGGGCAGCTTGGCCAATGGAGGGGCGGAGGGAGGGGTGGGAGGGGGACATGGGTTTGGAAGTTGGAGTTTTTGGCGGGGCGGCTCTGCCATCTGAAGCAGGCACAGTTCCCAGTGTTGGCACCATAATTCGCATCCAACGCGCCAGCGTCCCAAGCATCGGCGACGGTGAACGGTCGGTGACGCAAATACATTCCCTCCTCGTTCCTCCATCCTAATGACCTGCGCCCTCTGTCTGGGTCATCTGGACAAGGTAGGGGGGAAAGACTAGTTGAAGCTCGGGGACGGGCAATACTCGAAGGCAAGGGACAGGAATAAAGGCTCCGAAAGCGCCCAAGCATTGACCACCTCACACCGCAACGCGCACAACGCACCTGACGTAATCGCGAGTGATAGTACGCTAGCGGCACAAGCTCATGGGCGGCGGGCGGTCAGGGCAAGCCTTCAACAACAAATGGAGGTGCGGCGACGGCAACGGCACTCGGTGACAGCAACACGGGGCAACTGCGGTTTTCTGGAGCTCGGCGGTGGAGAAGTTGATAATGCGGTGGGAGGAGAAAGAAGTCAGAGGCGGGCGGCTGGCTCAACGTTCTTTTTGCTTTTCTCACTGGGAACACTCCAACCGAGGATAAGCTCTGTCGGACCAAGTTTTGGCAAGGGCGAGCGACGCCGCATACGACAAGGTGCGCGGTTAGTGAGACGCCACCGACAAAAACCGCTGCAACTCACTGCACCTTGAAGCTTCACCGCTGACTCAGAATCCACTGCGGGAATGGGCGCTAGGAAGTTGGGCCGAGCCGCAGATTCTGGGCTTGAAGTCAAATACCACGCTATAGATAAGTACGTCGTCTTCCGTTTCTTTTCCATGTCGATATCGGCCAAGGACAGTCTGCAGGATCACCCTACGGTTTGAGGCTTCCACCGTCCAGGTTGGTGATGGGCTCTGCACTGATCGCTGCCTACACTGTGGGTGGAGCTTAGCAGCTAGTGGACAGAGCCGGGCGGGATCGCGGGCCACTCGCCACAAAAACACCTCCAGGTCTTCCTTTCTCTTTCTCCTTGCCCGGCCCTACCAGCTATGGCAAGGCCGATATGGCCTGATAGAAATGGCATATCAATATCAGGCTGAATAAGACACACAAAAAAGACGCTCGTCGCGACAAGCGCCCGCCTGCTATGACGCTTGAGCCATTTATTTCTTTGCGTCCCGTCGCGTCGCTTTTTGGCCTCACCCTCCCGCCGTTGTGCCGGGCCAATTCGGCCGCATTTCCCCGACGACACCTCGTGTGTGTCGTTTGTCCCTCCAGATGCAAGCCTCTTTCTGCATGTCAAAGAGGACCATCATCACTCTAGGCCAAACAGAGATGCATGTGCGATCAATCAAACGGCCGAGAGGCACCCGCCAAGCATTTCCACATGGCCAGATCCAGCCCCTTTACTGGTCCCAGCGCACTACTGGAGGGGCAGATCGGCCCACCCCTCCATCACAGAGCCACTACCAATGCCACGTTTTCTCCGACTGGTAATTCGTAAGACTTTGCGCATCTTTGGCCAGCACACCATCAACAGGGCCACTACGGTTGGATGGACTGCTATCCGGCAGACGATGGTATAATGGCTCAATGGTGTGTGTTTGTTGCGTCTTTTCGAGTTTGGGGTGCACTGCTGCGACGTCAACGAAAGCGCTTTCCGCCAACCAACTTCTGCCAAGGATTTCATATCACAGGCAGTGCTGTGTGTGTTATTCAACTTTCGGTCTTCGGCAGGTTGATCATTGTCACAGACACTCATAGATATCAAATTGTGCAACCATTTCTTTCAACGCTTCTCCAAATGTGTTTGCTAATTGTATCGTATCCGTGGATTAACTTCCAGTCTACAATCTGATCTTACCCCTACCCCTGTTGCATCCGACACCATGGCCGCGCATTCTCTCCATCCCCATCCTAGACATTAAATGTGTGTCATATTGATAGAATTTTGCTGTTTACCATCTCATGAAATATCGATCTTGATCTGCAGCGCTTTTTCAAGATCCCCCATAAACTTCCCCGCCCCGTCGTTTTTGTCTGCTCTCGCCCCAAGCTGTGGCCTCGCTCAGGGGCGAGCACGACAACTCGCAACTAACAAGGTTCTAGGACATAGCAACCAATCCACACGAACCACCGGGGATGGTTTTATCAGTTGCTTTGATATTGTGAGCTCAAAATATTTTTTTTTCTTCGGCTGTTGTAAACCCACTATAATTTAACAGGAAGTATCAGACTCCACTACACTGGGAAAGTAATGTGCACAGAATAGACGCATTGCTTTAAGTTGAGTATTACTACTTTTGCAATGGTACTGAGGCAATCGGAGGCTTTTACAGGACTCGGAATATATGCATCATTGAAGGCTCTCGGTTCCTTCTTGATAGGCACCTGTGAGTACCTTTCAGACTCGAGGATGAGGAATTAGGGATCTGCGTGGTATTCTTTTTTCCTCCTACCCATTATTGAGCTATAATCAAGCTCATAATTTTTCTTCTATATTTCAATCTCGGTTTGTCTTGATTGCATGCGTCGCAGTCATCTACCGCCTACACTCAGTCGAATCATATCTTAGCTTAAGGGCACCACAGGCCTCAGCTGGCAGAATGTATCCAGATTACGGGTTTATAGCGGGTCAAATCACGCCAACTGGACTGTTCTGGAAGCCAATATGAGAATGTTAGATCTCTAAAAGAAAGATAAAAATTGGTTGAAGGCCTGTTGTAAAGGCGTCCGGCGTCCTTGGTGCCTAGGCAAGCCCTTAGCTCAAACGATTCGACTGAGTGTATACGGTATTAACAAAAGCTTCTCTTATTAACTAGGGGTAAAAGGTCCACCTTCTGTCATATTGATCCTTTCTATCTCTCAAGAAGAAATACTAGTAGCTTTATTCTCAGTGTGTCTAATCGCTAATATGCCTCGTTAACTCGTGTCAAAATCTATATTCAGTGTCATCAAAATGTAACCTTGCTCAGCTTGAACAACACCTTCCAATAAATCGCACACCGATCAATATCCCATCATCTTCGCGCATCTCTAGTGGGACTCCAAAATCTTCATTTCCTTCATCTAAATAGGTCAGTCATGTAATAACCACTGCCATGTACTTTTCACCCATCCGCGCGGGAAGTTTTGTCCGTGCCAACTCAACCAGATGCTCCTTTATCGCTAGGCCCGCGGTAGCCGCTGCCTGTAACGAGGGGGGCTCGGTCACCCCTGGAGGCAGTTGAAATCCGAAATCCTCTATCTTCAGACCCAGGCCAGCAGAAGGGACAACTTTGGTATTTAGTTCGTTGTTATCAAGCGGATCCAACTCGGTTTGCATGAGACATCGGAAGAGTGTTGTGATGATACTGCACGAAGCTGTCCCATAACCCCAGCTCCAAGAGACACCCCCCTAGGCTGTAGACATCGTGCTGCATGACGTAGTTGCGCTGCACTTGGAAGTTTTGTCGGGATGGGTGCCTGTACAGGTTCTGTTCCCATGCTTCGTCGGCAGTGCGAAGGGTATCGAAGTTGACGCTGCGGAAGGAGTCGAAGCCGAGGAGGTATGCTGATCCAAGCGCTGATGATGATTTTCCAGTGCCTGTCTCAGGGGAAACGAGGATGGTCTCGGGCCGGATGTTCTTGTGGACAAAGTCTCAGGTGTGTATAAAACTGACAGCCTTTGCCAGTTGCCTCGCAATGCTCAGCACCCGCGTTAGACTGAATATCCTAGTGGGGGCTTGCATGAGATGATACCGTAAGCTCTTACGGCTCCGTATACCTGGAGAGATGCCATCAGCATGAGGGGAGGGCAAGGGCCGTCAAGGAGATCAAGAAGTCTGTCGTTTCTGGCCAGGAGCTCGATTATGCACGGGAGCTGGAGGCGATTGTCAAATTCTCGAACCCGAAGCATGCGCATTGCTTTGTGCGGTCCGATAGTTGGTTTGAGCTCGATGATGCGGTCTTTATCGTCATGGAGTTTCTTGGGCTTGGTGACTTGCAACGGTACCTATCTCGACCACTTCCTGAGCGAGAAGCTAGGCAAATTCTCGGCCATGTACTCGAGGGTTTGGGATATATGCATGACAATGGCTTTGTCCACCGCGATTTAAAATCTGGTGTTGGTATTACCCAGAGTTTCTGTCCCGCTACAGAGTAATGAGCTAATTGCTTTGCAGAATATCATGGTGGTCAGTGGTGGTCCAGATTGGTTTGTCAAGATCTCAGACTTTGGGATCAGCAAGCGACGACAGCAGGATGTTACCACTTTGCAAACGTTACAGCGAGGCATATTGGGTTTTGCAGCTCCAGAGGCACATGGATTCTCGCGCGACAACTCTGTATCGACGTACTCCTTCTCGGTGGACCTGTGGTCACTCGGGGCCGTGGCGTACAAGATGCTGACAAACACAAACCCCTTCGAAAGTGTCGGTGATCTGTTCAAATTTTGGCTTTGGCTTGTCTCAGTTCCCTTCATTGCTGCTGAAAGAATGCGGGGTTTTTGATTGTGGGCAGGAGCTCATATTGAAGTTGATGTCTCCGCTTCCCGCAGACCGCCCTACGGCTGCTTTGGCAGCCCGCCATAGCTGGATGACGATGGACATCAAGGCGGTTGTGCGTGACCTACCAGAAAAGTACGCCAACATAACATTATATTCGAGGAACTTGACTAACGGTTTCTTAGCGGGCCATTGGTCCACAGCGACTGTGCGACAACGACATCAGTGGCTTCTAAGGCGTGGACTCTCGTGGGCACCTCCACATCCGATCCCTTGGTGGGGAGACTACAGAAATGAACTTGAAAGTAAAACGCCATCCGCCAATCCCAGAAGGCGCAATCAACGCCAACACGGTTTTGAAATGCATTGCCGGTTACCAATCCCCCTGCATCGAGGAATGCTCTGATGAGACAACCATGACCCGGCGACCAGGGTTATCCGCTGATTCAAAATTTGTTCTCGACCTCGTGTCCCCGCCTGAGGCGATAATAGCAACAGTAGTCAAATAATGCCGATGCATCATGTTTGCCCACTTATAGGACCACTGGCTTCAATCCAACAAGTGCCGTAAATTCGCAGGCTGGCACCAAACCGCTGTTAGGAAGCCCCGGAGCAAAGTTAGAATCGAAATTGGACATGACACCTCAAGATACTGAGGATATGAAAAAGAACTCGAACCGTGAGTCCACTAACTCACGGCGATGGAGTGCAATCATTGAGCATGACTGTCGCTCAGGGTACACTTCGTCATCTGATTGTAATGCGGAATACTGGGACTCATCAGACGCTGAAAATGTCACCCAAAATGAGGGAGGGAGAGATGGAGGGCTTTATCCTCCAGCAACAGAGGCTGAGATTGAGAAATTGGACAAGTTCTACGAGCAGATTCGGAGGCGGAGGAACAAAAGAAATGAATATCTCCGGTATAAGCCCCCTCAGGATAACGAACATGCCCAGCGAAGCGACTCAGGCGAAAGCTGCAAAGATTCCTACGTGGCACCTTCTTCTGGTACAGCACAAGCCAGAACTCGGCGAACGCGGACTGGAAACACTGCTAAATAATTAAAGGCTGGGTACAAACCTGGCGAGGCCAAACGATTCACTGCACGGCCGACATCCGCCCCCAATGCCAGATCGACTTCAGTCTCTGAAAGATGAGCCACGCGAGTATGACACGTCCAAGCCAGCTCAGAGAACCTGGGTCCAAAGGTGCGACGTTTGCCAAAGATTCTTTGAAACGTCATCGACGCCTAAAACCTTGGACCTAATACGCTGGTATGATCTCCTTACATTTGTACTGTTTATGACCGACTTCACCTATCGTTGCTAACCTACCAGCAAGCCCCAACTACATAGAAGTCCGGTATCTGCAATTTACCTTGCCAGGTCTTCTTTGCAGATGCTGGAAGACAGAGCTTCCCACTGCAGTACGCCAGGAAGACGTCAGGGGTCGGCCTTCCTGTCGCGCAGGAACGACTTATGTCAGGGACCAAGAATCACCAAACTATAGCAAAAGCGCGAACTGGGATGGTGATACACACCCGGACGGTAGGCGTCTGGGTATGAGCATGGGGGACATCTTTAGATGGATAGTACTTTATTCCGAACCTTCTACTATGACTGGGATTGGGTATGAGCAGAGAAGAAGGGGGCCACTTGTTTGAATTTCCGGTTGAACTGAGTCAGAGAGACAAATATGAATACTGTCATTTGCTACCGGAACTGTTTCGTGACGGCATGTCAAGCTTGCTACATGGATGTCTGAAGTCAACCCTCGTTCCTTTAGCTAGCAGTGGACAGTCGGGTAGGGAGTTGTGATATGTTATAAACTGGTCAGAAACGCGTTCCATCTCGCTTACTTAAGTGGCTGTCATCATGAGAATGGCAGCATACATTCTCGTATACGTCAGTTTACAACATTGTCATATTTTCGCCCCACTTTTAATCTGTTCTAGTGCTAAAACACGACAGGATGGCATTAAGAAGTCGAGCTGAGTTAATCTGAGGTCTTGACGTGAGGCGGTCAGATGTAACTTCCAGGCTGCGCGGAGAGTTGACGTCTCTTTTTGGAGTTCGCAGCTTGCTACGAAATAATCTCGTTTGAGGAGTTATATCAAATACCTAGATAGGTAGCATTTCATCTCGAGTTTCGATCGTTCCCGCCATGTGTGGATGATCACGATCCATCAGAGAAAAAAGTCCAGACTCAGGCCCAGCCCCTATCTCCATCATTGCCGGCTCCTTGCAGGGCCCACCAGTGACAGCCGGCGGCTGAACAGGCGAGGGCTTGGCGAGGCGTCAATATTTTGAGCGGTTTTCTTGTCCCCATCCCTTCCCCAATCCGGACGTTGACTGGCTCAATTGGCAGTAGTGGCAACCACGCTGGTGTTTGTCCGCGGTTCCCCACCGTTGTATCCGGACCGGACTCTGAGAGACAACTGTTTCTGAAAAATTCGAATTGTGGGAATAAATATGAGACATGTCATTGTAGTAGCCACGGATTTCATCCCTTGTTAATTGCCTTGGATCATCTTCCCAATCTCTATTCTCCTTCAAACTTCTTGCAACAATTTTGGTGTGTGACAGGATCCTTTTCTTAGAAATTCACTCATCTCGTACAACATTGCGGGAGTTGCACGCACCTCATTTGTCACATCAGCGCACAATACAACCTTGAGAACGCAACATTGGAGCACTTGCATACCACATCGCCGCCACTCTTGTGCCCAACAATTGGCCCTTATAGGCACAGGAAACAGAAAATGACAGCGCAAGCCGGATTCGACCTCGTCAAGGCCGCCGAGGCGTTGCTCGAGGACGCTAAGAAACTGGCCGCTATCACAACAGCAGCCGCAACAGCGAATGGTGCGGTCAGCAATGGCCATCAGAATGGTCACGCCTCTGGAGGACCGGCTCCTCCCTCGTCAGTGGCCATGGAAGTGGCTGGGCTTCAAATGGGCATCGCCATAGCCGCCAAGAAGATCGCACTTGAGGTAGCATCCCCGGCTGATGTTGTCAAGGCCGACTGGGTAACCGTATGTCTCTACGCTTTTCATGATCTGTGATCATTGTTGACAAGAAAATGCGGCAGTTTGTGGATGTCGCGTGCCTGGATATTTTCATGGAATGGAAAGCCTTCGACAAGATCCCGCTTGATGGCAGTATCTCTTATGCCGAGTTGGCCTCAGCCATCGATGCGCAGGAGAGTCTCGTTGCCCGTATCGCCGGGCTGCTCATCTCCGTCGGCAAACTGCAGGCTGATCCAAATTCGCCCCTGGATCGAGTCCAACACTCGCGCATCTCGCCGCTGTACCGCTCCAAGTCCATGTTCGGCCCGCTCGCCACCGTGGCGGTTGGCAACGGCATGAAGCCCGTTTCGCGCTGGGCTGAGTACTTTGCTCGGTATGGACGGCATGAACCCCGCGGCCAAACACATACCCCATTCAGTTTTGCCTGGGGACACCCGGAGCTACCTCCATGGGAGGTCAAGGCTCTGTATCCTGAATATGCCATTCGATTTACCAAGAGCATGAAGTCGCGCCAGATCGTTGGTGGCAACATGCCTGTAGCTGGCCCGAGTGCCTTGTATGACATGAGCTGGATTGGGGGGGAGGCCGACAAGAGGAAGGGACCATTAGTGGTGGATGTTGGTGGCGGGCTGGGCCAGTTGCTGCGAGATGTAGTGACAGCGGTGCCAGGAGTGAGTCCCGAGAGATGTGTGCTGCAAGATCGGAAGGAGGTGATTGATGAGGCCATGGCAGGAGGAGATGAGGTAATTCAGCAGGTGACGGTCATGGATCATGATTTTCACACTGAACAACCGGTCAAGGGTAAGGCACCGCCATCACCGCTCTGAGGTTATAACTTGCTGATAGGTCTTGAAATCCAGGGGCGCTCGTCTACCTTCTCCGCCGCATCCTTCTTGATTACTCGGACGAACTCGCCACCGGGATCCTCCGTCAGCTTGCCAACGCCCTGCCAGCCGACGACGAAAAGGCGCGCGTCATCATTATGGAAGAGCGGCTTCTGAGCACACCGGTGCCGGCAAACCGCATAGTGGACATCTTCATGCTGAATCTCGGTGGGAAGCTGCGAAACGAGAAGACTTTTGGGGAGATTGCACGCACGGCAGGTCTCAAGGTGGTCAAATTCTATGCCAGAGAGGGCGAGCCCACTTGCGTAGTCGAGTGCGCGAAGGCTTGATCTGGCTGTATTTGGGGGCTGGGTAACAATTTGGTGGATGTTCTGAGAAAACGAGGCCGCGGGAAGGCGAGGCAGGCGCGACTGTGCTCCAACCTCTTCCGATGTGCAATGAGCCAATTGTGACCCCTGGATCGGCGGTGTGGTTGAGACAAGGGAACTTTCATAGTGGTCATTATGACGTCACACAACTTGGCCAATCTCAGCCCACGCAGCCCATCCATGACATTACATGCAATTTTGACTTGCTGAAGCAAAGGTGAAAAGATATCACAGTCGCTTCCTCACCAGCTTTGCCTGGAAAATAAACATCTTCCGAACTTGTCAGCCAACTTGTGCGAAAGTCTCCAAAGAAAAAGGGGAAACACGCGCGAGTTAGCCGCGAGGAAACCGTAGTAATCGCAGGTTGCAAATTGATGTTCCGAAGCTGATCGCGACGCCTCGTCACGTTTTCAGCGCGCCACATCCATTTCGTACAAAGCCTTTTGGGTGGCACCAAACTTCCCCTCACCATCGACCATCAGCAAACATGTCTGAGACCACCAACGGCGCCGCCGACAAGACCAGCAACGGAAATGAGCCGCACCAGCATCAGGCCGGCTCAACCACCCATCGGCAAGAGGACCAATGGAAGCATCGCGCTCCCTACCGCATCCACGACGACCCCCAGGGCTTCGACGTCAAATGGAAGGGCAAGTGCCACTGCGGCGCTGTCCAGTACCAGCTGAGCCGCGATAAGCCTCTGTCCTCCAAGTATTGCCACTGCACCACCTGCCAGAGGCTCCATGGGGTATTTTACTGCTTCTTGCCATCTAAAACATTGGGACTCGTAGCTGACACGAACTGAAAGGCACCATTTCAATGGGCCGCCATCTTCCACAAGGAAGACGTCAACTTCACGCGTGGCATCCACGACCTGGGCTGGTATGACCCGAGCAACAAGTCCACCTCGCATCACCTGCCCTGCAAGGTCCAATGCGCGTACTGTCGCACGCCCATCATGGACGAGGGACGGAACATGATCCTGCTGTTCCCGACGCTCATCGAAGGCATCAACACGGACAAGGGCCGCCAGGCGTTCGCCGCGCAGTGCCACATGTTTTACACGCAGCGTGTCGTCGATATCAGGGACGGCCTGCCCAAGTTCAAGGGTTTGTCGGATCAGAGCCCGCTGATCAATGAGAACACTGGTCATGAGATTCCAGGCAGCGATACTGAACAGCCGGACAAGAAGAGGCAGAGGACTGAGGACTAGGGGCCAAAGGGCTTTCGGCCCCGTTTGCGAGTAGCTGGCGCTGCGTGAAGTTCTTATACAACGCAAGTTTGAGCACAACACAATTCGAGTCAACGGAGCCCCTCGGGCTGCGTTGTACAGAGTATCAATGTTATAATCGATGCATTGCGTTGACGACTGACTATTCAATTGCGTTGAGGTAATTGGGGTAAATTTGGTACTGAATGAACTGACCTTTTCCTGACCTACATCCAGACCTCAGCTTGATTTCCCTGATGAAATCCTAACCAAATCAGTTCGCAACAGCATCAACGAATTCAAAATAAGTTTGGGGCCCTCGAATTTCGTTTCGTTGGCTCTATTTTTGGCCTAACGTTGGCATTGTTGCACTGCATTGGCTCACTGAGTAATCCCTAGGCCAATTCCCATAACCTGTTGAGCCCCCAGAAGGACCGCACGTTCGAACCATACTCCCTGCGGCTGAACAGCGCCATGCCGCACAGCGTCTCGCAAAATAACTGCGGTATGAGAACGTTGCAGTGCAGCTGATTTATCCCGCCTGGTTCGCTATACTTTGAAATAACCGCTGCATGGACCTGTCCAGCGTGTGGCGTAGTTTCGGTATCGAGGCACTTCCAATGTCTGTAAAAGCAGACGGAAGAGAAGGATGCCTCCTGTGGGAACGGAATATATCTAAAGCTCATTTATTCTTCCCTCTCAATCGGCTCAGAATCGCACCCGACCTTGTCAAACAACCTTTCTGGCTTCCTGGTTTTCTGCATGATTGTCGACATGGATTCCCTTAAGCCGAATTTGAGCGAGCCTGTCATCGCACACTTGCCATCAGACAATGCAGACAGCGCAAAAGACGACGAGCTAGAGGACGACCCCGCTCTAGCCCTAGGATCTCACTTTTCAGCCCCAGTCATCCTTGTCGTGGACGACGTTCAGGAGCCTTTGCAAGCCCGGGCACCGCGTTTCTGTGGTATTTCCAACTCTGAATTCAGCGACTCTTCAGTCGCACAAAAATCTGAAAGAGGTTGCCATTTTAGAGATGTTGGTCCGAATGTTTGGCAACCCTTCTTTCTTAAAACATCTACCCTCGGAACTTTTCTCTTCTCCTTTCTAACTCAGATCACAATAATTTCAGTGCTTTCCCCTTTACTCAAAGAACCACGATGGAGTTGTTCCCGTCGGACCCAAATATCACGACCTATGAAAATATGGCCCCAATGCTGGTACGTACCGGTTTTGCATCAATTCAGTTTGAATCGAACGAGGAACAAATCACTGACCATGTCTCAACGGGGTTCGATAGTTCTCCTCATAAGCCTCGGTTTGTGGGTCCAAGTCGAGAGCCGACTGAAACAGCCTACACCGTGGAAGGAGCTATCCCATTATGAGACCTCAGATCGGAGCGGTCTTCAAGTCGACTACTTCTCACGAACAAACGTTGTCGCGCTCTTTTTCTCGATAAGAAATCGCCATTTCATGATGTCATTGTCCATCCTCAACACCCTTCTCCTTCAGCTTGCGACGGTTGTCTCCACTGGTTTTTTGGAAAGAGAAATCCAATATTTTACACAACGAGTCGACAACCCGGTTACAATGCATCATTTCCGCAAAGCATCACGGAAGGCCAAGACACGAGGCACTCGTCTCTAAAATCATCGTAAGATTTAAGATCGCTTAGACATCGAGGTGTTCTGCTGATACCTACGACCAATATAGCTCCGAAATTATAAGTAATCCTATGCCTGTTCTCCGAGGAAACGATTCCAATTATCCTGCTGGCACAACGTCCTTGTTTGCATACCAACCCATTCAGCTTCCGGTTTCTCTGGGAGGTATTCAAGGTTTAGAAGGTACAGGCTACCTATCCAGCCAACAACTTCTGGTATACAATAAGAACTTTTTCCTGGCACGGATTTGCTAACCTGCTTGCTTCAAAGCTGCGGAAGCCAACCCAACTATTACCGCTTCTGTGCAATATTTGCCCCTAACATCTCATGCCATCCCATTGTCAATCGTTTCGTCATCAAAGACCCAGAATATGTAGGGAACCGCACGTGGGAGCTTGAAGACGGCAACCCCAATGCGACAATTGAGGCCACGGCATTCTACTCCAAAGAATACTACGATATCTACACAAGCTTGAACATACACGACAAAGATCGGGGAAAGACTATCACTAATTATTTCACGGCTTACAATAGGCCAGCCCTCGGACATGGGGAGTGTGGGACGACTCTCAACCTCTTTCAAACGCAACGTGGCTCAGGCAAAAACGGGACATACACGTTGACAGACAATATCTTCATGGAGGAATGTGCCAAAAATGTCACCCTTGCCGTTATATCTAGCTACTGCAAGGAGCGGTGGGGGCTAAATAAAAATGTGACCTTGACGGCACCGGAGTGTGAACTCAACGACCGCCATGGCGAGGCAACATTGAGGTTTGACAACATCATGGGCAACGGGCGTCCCCCTGATATCATCAACCTCAATGAGAGCGATGGCGTGTATAAGCAGCCATACGGAAACAGCCTTTTACCTGCCACCTTTTTGTTGTGGGCACAGGGCGACAAGCCGAAGTTCGACTTCATCAACAGCACAACTGAAGCCAGCATTTTGAGCGGTCATCCGGTATTGACGAGAGCCCTCGAAGCGTACTATTCCAAACTCGCCGTTCAGCTGTTTCGCAGCTCCTTTGTGCCTAGCAACGGGACGATCAGTGGCACTATTGACGGCCAAATATCACGCTTAACCGTCCATTTGCTGTCTTACTCGATCCTAGTGGCTCTTTTAAGCATCATGTCTACAACATGCGCTGACTTGATGCTCCTCTCCGCCAGCGACGAGTGGCGGCTCGCAATGGATCCAAGCACTCTTGCCGGGCCCATAACTCTCCTCGCAAGCCACCCTCGGATTTCAGACATTTTGCAGGACAGCAAGTTATTGCTACGTGTTTCGGGTTCCTCCGATGGGCAGAAGCCACGCTGGTGGAATCCCTGGGGCACAACGAAATCGACAAGACTGGCAACGGCAGGTAATACTGCCTCAATGATAGCTGTCCTCCAAGTCACCCTTGTGGTTTCGTCAAGAAACCACGGAATAGTGCTTGTTGATATTGAAATAACTGGCAGCACTACGCTTGGATTACTTTACCAGCTCTTGTCTTTTTCGCCGTTGGGCTAATGGTGGCAACCTTGGACTTCAACCTCCGACTTCTTCACCCTTTCACATCTCTACTACGTAGCCACTCAAGAAACCTCGATGCGTTATTTGAGGACCAGTTCTTTGGCCTACTCCCAAAGAGACTTTGGAAGACATTACGTGGTGGTCAAGTCGCTCTGGCCGCTACCTGGTTAGCAATAGTCACCATGCAGGTCTTCCCAATTGCCATCGGGGGTTTATTTACCCTATCCAGCGAGCCTTCTGCACACAACTCCTTTTATCTGTTTCAAATCGACGGGGTCAATGAGCAGACGGCATGCAACTAGACCCTCTCCCTAGACTCGATCGATAAGAACTCCCCTAGTAGCCACCCGTTTCACAAATCAGACTGCTACGACCTGCCGCCAATCAACTTGTCACGAAATGTTTCTCTTGCTCTCCCACGTTTCGGAATCCCTGATTCGTCGACCAAAACAACGCCAGGCATTAAATTTCTGTCT
Organism: Podospora didyma; assembly: GCA_033439775.1. NCBI lineage: Eukaryota > Fungi > Ascomycota > Sordariomycetes > Sordariales > Podosporaceae > Podospora > Podospora didyma. Next base: position 1,781,384 of record JAULSW010000004.1, read on the forward strand.
GTATCGACACTTGCAACCCGAGGGAGACTTAACTGCACAGTTCTTGCTGATGTCCCTTCATCGTATCCTACGGCGCGGAGATCATCGGGGACTGTGGGGCGTCAGCTATGACCTATGCCATGTGCAGCCCCTATGTGGAGGTGTTGGATGTGGAAGCCGTGTTTACGCTGCCAGATCTGAACATTAGGGACGTGATCATCCACCACACTCAAACCAGACCTAACCTCAACATCTACGGCCTAGGTAGCGCCATCGACAACTGGCAACAAAGCACATACCCAGCCGATACCCACGCCTCATTTTCTTCTCCCACACCTAGCTGTATTAAATGCAGCCCCATCTTCAACAACTTCATATCAGAACTGACCCTCTCAGATGAGCCAGCCCCGATATCTCCAGACGACCTACGAAGCCAGTGCCCCATCTCCTGAAACAAAACCCTGGCGGCCCTTGACGCTTTATGGCAACGCTACATGGCCTATGTTGCCAGAGATTTGCTGTTCTCCGAGACGTATAACCCTCCGAGGAAAGTGGCCGCGGCCGTGCTTAACTATGACAAAAGGCGGTTGATACAGAACGAACCGTCGACAAGGATCCTCCAGGGCATACTCGGAGTAGTGCTCGTCTGTTTAGCCATCGGCTCTATTTTCTGCGATAGTAACATCGACAAAGCAACTCCCATTCGCGCCCAACAGCATTGCCGCCACTCTCCGCCTGGTGAAGGAGTCCAAGTTCTTTGACGAGATAAGGAAAGGCATGCAGCTTGCCCGCAATGAACAAGAGGCGGCGGCAAAGGAAGAGAGACGCCATGGTGGAGATGTTCAAACACCCGTGTCCGAGAGTTTCGACTATAAAAGGTGGGCATATTTGATGCGCAATACACCAGGGAGGTATTGTTGTCTGAAGGAATGGAAAATATCTGCAGAAGGGGGTCAAGAGAGCGGCGAGAAACCTGACACCGAACTGCGAATGGTATATAGGATCGATTATGAGCTGGAAGGCGATTGGTATGGAACGGTCATTTGATGTAGCGAGGAAACATGGCGAGGAGTTATCACTGTCAAAAAGTTCACGGAGTGTCTCGTGAATGCTGATATTTTAGAAGAGGCGCTCAAGTAGTTTGGTATTAGTTCTCATTCATAAAGGAATTTGCTCCAATCTATTTCCCCCGTCAGATAGGCCCAGCCTAGGACACAACGATCCATCGCCCAGCGATGTTGCACGCATATCCGACAGGAAAAAAGGGGCGTTTCTGGATGTACCCACGTTTTCTCAATAGTACCCTATCTTCAGCTGGCTGGCGGCCGCCTAGCGCACTGACTACTTTTGTTTGGTAAACCGATGAATTTCATAGCGTCGGCCCACCACCCTAGATCGTAAAGTTCCACTAGTTCAACGCCAACATACATGCGCCGTTGAAGCTAACCACATGCCAAAGCCCGGCACCGTCGTTGAAGCTATTCGCAACTTTTAATAACAGCTCTCAACACCACATATCTCTCAACACTAAATAGCTCTCAATATAGATAGCTCGCAACACTACACAACTCTTAACATTATACAGCTCTCATTATTATATTAACTATAACTGCTATATAAAGTATGTGCGAATCTCGGTGCAAACGTTACTTGGCGCAAGGCGGGAGCTGGTTGGGCGGTAAAGTAATGCTTCTTATACTAGTGCTCCAAAACACCACGAAATGTACCATCAAGGCAGATCAACGGCTTCATTTTGAGTTGACCGGCTGACGGCCTAGTCAACGGTGCGCCGGGCGAAGATTGATTACCTAGGTCGTGGCCCGGCTCTATGAAATATAGGATTATACCGTATAAAAGGTGATCCATGAATTGCCAGCTGCAAAGAGGGTACTAATAAGAAATGCGTGGGTACATTCAGAAACGCCCCAGAAAAAAAAAGGAAATCATATCACTAGAGGTGAGAGTTGACAAAGTACACAAAGGGGTTAATGTACGGCCTTATATCCTGCGGATCCATGATGATGGGGAGATACTTTTGGCGCCACTCCTCCTGGTCGTCAGAACTCAGCTCGGGAACCTGGCCATGGTTCAAGTGAAACGCCTTGCAAAACTCCCAGTACGCGGGATACCAGCCGGCCTGGCCCCAGTCGAGCACGGCCTCTACCTTTGGCGGCTGCGTTTTATTGTTGGAGTTCTTCTTGGAGATGAGAATGTTGGCCATCATGAAGTCGTCGTGCGTGAAGACGGCGGGCACGTCCTCGTGGATGCTGATGTCGCAGACCTCGTGGAACTGCTTAACTGCCTTGCTGCCTTGGAACGGCCCCGCGAGTTTCTTGTCGTCGCAGAGCCAGATGTCGTTGAGGGGCATGGTCCCGTCGTACGTCCCTGGCAAAAGCTGGATTAGTAACAGACAAAGCGTTTGAAGGGCAAGGCCTCTGCCACCACCAATTTCAAAGTGGTTGTTCCGAGGCAAAATAACAGGGAAGAGAAAGCTCACCTATAAAAGGCTGTGAACTCGGCGGTTTCAAAGATCTCCACGCCTGCACCATCGGGTTGAGCTGCTTGCACACGCTCATCTTCTCGGCGTCGGTCATGGTCTTCCATCGCGAGAGGAACGTGTCGCCCCTCATCTCCTCCATGTAAATAAATGTCTGGCCCCCATCGACGGCCCACCCAAACACCTCGGGGATGGGCACGCGGCCGAGGAGCTTTTGGTGGGCCATGTGCTGCGTGAGGGCCTCGCCGACCGTGACATCGGCTCCGTATTTTATGAGCAGTCTTGGTTGCTTGGAACCAGTATCTCCCCCCCAGCGGACTGGTGGCGGGCGGGCAAACTCGGCGTCCGCTTTGTTCCTGGCTCTGACGGCACTTGGCGTCGGAAGAGTTGCGCCGGGCCTGCCGCGGAAGAAGCTTGACTCCTTGATGACGGTCATTTTCGGCGCCATCTCGCGAGATATGGGACGGCAGCGGCCGATCTGCAGCACGCACGCGCGGACACCCAAAAATGGGCGGTGGATCAAAATGGTAGTTTGGTAGTTGGCCGGTGAGAGGAATTAATTTGACAACTGATGCTTGACGACTAGGAAGGTTCTGCGATGACCGGCTCACAAACGATTCATTTGCTTGAGCTGTGTACGGTTGCGATGATGGAGAAATCAGCTGTACATTGGGCTATGTCGCCTAATTATTTGCGGGGGAAATCGTCTGTTGGTTGGCTGGCTCTCCATTGACGTGACTTTGGTGAGGCGGCTGCGTTTGAAACAGCCCGCGGAGATGGCCACCCACAGCGAGCGTCCCAAGCCGGCGGAGCCCCGCATTTCACCCCTCTATGGTCAAACCAGCCCAGAAATAGAACCCGTCTCCACTGTTGCACTATAGCCGAAGGGCGCTATAAAAGCACCGTCGTCCACTGATATTATCGTATGTACTAGTGAGTCCATTTAAAGCATGCCACTGCGGCCCGGGAGCGGCGAGCCCGTTGCAGTGGGTATATATCTAGAAATAGGGGTAATAACTAACAGGTATCCACGGCGTATCGGATGAGGCGAATGTGCATGCTAGACAGCGTGTACTAGGCGACTTTAGGTCGCGGAGATTTTATACGCAATGGATGCGGATACTTTGAATGTGTGTTGGTTTATTTTCTGACACTGTCCCACCACAGGGATTTCCAACCGCGCAACAACACCAACGGAAAATTTTTGAGAGGAAAACCGATGTTCAGGTTGCCAAAAATGATTTATGAATGCGCATTGAATGCTTTTAACGGCTTTCAAATGTCCCGTCGTGCTTTCATGTTGTTAGATGGTTGTTTTATTATAGTTATTCTAACTTGTAGCTTGAAAGGTCTCCATGTCACTATACCCGCCGAAAAACACATTCAAGGGTGGTACTGGAGAGTAATAGGTTTTAATGGACCCCACAGATTGATTGCCAACAACTTGTGGGACCTGTAACAGTGGAGGGCAACTGCTGCAAGGATGGTTCTGTGGGAGACTGAGAGTATCTCTCTGAAACAGAAGGCCGTACCCAGAAAAAACAGTGGGCTAGATAGACCTTGAAGTGGATGTTGTGGGGTGATACAGTCCAACAGAGCCAACACCAACACAGAAAACTCGAGATAACTTCAGAAACAAGACCCTCCCAAACTGAAACTCCAGCTAATGACTCCAGTCTCTGGCCATCTTCATGGGGTGTAGTGATATCTTTAGAATCATCTCGTCATGGCTCAGAGGGAAGAAGTACTCGACTCGAGAGCAAGCGAGACTATTCATAGATGGACTCTTGTGAACACCCACTGAAGGACTGTATATAAAGTGTCTTGAATCTTCTCAACCAGTAGTTCAAGTTATTCCTCATCACAACCATTCACTTCTCTCTTCTCATCTTCTTCTGATCTCATCACCATTACTCTGCTGGTCAGGAAGTGTTAACACTTTTCAGTGCAGAAGCAAGTAAACAAACAGTCTACCTACTACTTAGATCTCAAGCCTTTTCACGACAACCTACCTCACAATGCCTTCCAAGACCCCATCGCCTCCCCCTCCCGCTAAGAAGACCAGCCCGACCAGGACAAAACCAGGAGCCTTAGGGGGCCCACCACCTCCTCCACCTCCCCCTCCTGCTCCTGCTCCCGCTCCTGCTCCAAAGCCAGTTACCAAAATCACCCCGCCAGTGGTAGCCGCGACCGGCCCCGCAGGCTTCCTCCGCGTCGACCTCCTCGTCTACAACGGACACCCCTTCAAGGACCACATGGCGCTGGCAGTGCGCCACCCAACAAAAAAGAACATCGTCAACATCATCCACGCGTCGGGCAGCGTCAAGACGGGCTTCACCTTCGAGGTCAAGCGCTACTGGGACATCACCATGTCGGGCAGCCCGCCCACGGAGCAGATCCCGCTGATGTGGGTCGACCCCAAGTACTTCGACGACAAGATGTGGAACGGCAACGCCAAGAAGAGGGACTCGGCCGCCCGCCTGTGCGAGTTCGAGAAGTCGTGCTACAAGGAGCCCGCCCCGCCCAAGAGCCTCAACGCCGTCGACGATACCGTCGAGCCCGTCGGTAATCCGCCCAAGAAGGTCACGCAGAAGAATTGCCAGACCTGGCTCGTCGGTGCGGCGGACAAGCTCCTCGAGGATGGTATTTTCATTGCCGCGGTTGTAGCCTACCTCAAGAAGAAGAAGCAGTAGATCATTGCAGCTGATGCTCCAAGGTCGCGATTTAGCTGGACTAGACCTCGGGGTGATCAGAATGTGGGCGGAAATAATCAGCCTTGATGGCGACTACTGTAGAAGTAGAAGATTTAAATATAATTGGCTGGAACTATTTTATCTTACTCGGACTCCGTCGTTCTCCTGCATATCTTGATTGGTATCTTGACTTACTTCAGTTTTCGAACGTAATACTCAGGCAACAGACTGGGATAAAAAGCAATCTAGTGAGACTAACTCCGTTTGGGCCTTGAACTAAAGGTGCTTCAGCGCTTTTAAGAAAAGCAACTTGTTCTTCAACTCATCCTTACAACAGAAAAAAGCGTCTGTAAAAAATCGAAAGACATCTCAGCGGGAGGAAGAGGCGTATTTGAGAACCTGAAGAACATATCGATGACAGCAAAAGAAGGCGTGATGTTGAGGACAAAAAGGAGGTTTCGCAAATAAAAGGGGCGTTTCTGGATGTACCCACGCATTTCTTATTACTACCCTCCCAGACTGACACCCTTGTTATGGTTGCCCAATTGTCGTCTAAAGCCCCCCGTGAAGTCGCGCAGGAAATCAGGAATGTGTTTCAGCGAGGGTAGGGCATCCGAGTTTGGAAAGGATGGGAAAACACCGACTAGAGCTTTGCCCGGAACATTGACCGCGTTGCTCCATTTGAGATGGCTGCATGCGGGGATGGCTTGGGCAGCCTCGGATACAGCATCAAACCGCGCTGGAGCCTGGAGCCTTGCGGGCTGCCATTCGCCAAAATGCTTATGGAGGCGGGAAATGGTGGAAGACAGATGCCTCTAGAGATGGAGTGTTCCCGAATGGATGTGTGTGTGTGTGTGGCTTGCACTCCATCTACATAATAAGAATGGCTGGTTGCCTCATACGACACGGTATTGTTAATAATCGTTACTTTTCGACTTACGTTTGATGAGAGACCAATTGCGACATAGCAACTACCCAATGTTGAGCAAGATATGGCTTCCGGCACGCCCGCGCCAATGGCGGACTTGCGACATATGGTGTACTAAAAGTTGAAATTCGCTGATGGTGGCAAATACTTACCGTCAGACTGTATTAATGAGCTAGTCATTCGTAACATAGTCTTGCGTGAGGTCAACATTTCGGCTGACGAGTTACAGCGCGATAGCACCACTGCGGAATTGGTCCGCTGGATTGAGCAAAGGGGCAAAACGCTCTTTCTCATCCTTATCAAGCAAGGAGATCGAAAGAAGCCTTATGGAGCATTCCAAACCGCTGGATTTGGCGACGAAAAGTTGCGCATGCGACCCACGGTTTCCACCAAACATATGGCAAGAGTATAAGGTTGAGGACTTTTTCAACTTGCCAGTGGCCTTACCTCGCGCCAGTCTTTGATCCCAAACAATTCGAGTACAAACTGTTGCCGGGTTGTGTTTTGCCGATCCAGATATTGCCAGGCCACGAGAAGAAGGGATCATTCAGTCTGGTGTACAAAGCAGAGATACACCATTCCAACAGGCCCCAGACACTTCAAGAAGTATGTCTTGCTCAACCGGCCGCATGGAGATCATTCTCCGATTTGCGACCTTATTCTCGTACTGACACGCCCGATGATTAGGTTGCAGTGAAAGAGATCACCGTCCGCCCAGGGGACAAAACCGAAAGAGTGTGGGAGTCAGAGGCCAAGGCACAGAGGGCCATCAGAGAGATCAAACACCCCCGCCTGATCCGATGCGTGGCCGCCGTAAAGCGCGGCAACCAGCGCTACTTCATCTTCCCTTGAGTTGACGGAGGAAGTCTGCGCGACCTGTGGGCCGCCACGCCGCGGCAAACATCAAGCCCAGACATTATTCAGAAATCCCTAGAACAGCTGCACGGGCTCGCAGAGGGCTTGTGGACGCTGCATAATTACAGCGGGCGAGAGAACCCCGCCGACGATGAAGGCGATGATATGGACACCAAGACGGCGCTAGACATCGCCGACGAATACATCAAAGCCATCAGCCACGAGTCTATCCGCCACGGTGATCTCAAGCCCGAGAACATAGTTCGATTTCCGGAGGGCAAAAACACCCTGGGGAAGCTAAAGACTGCAGATCTGGGATTAGCAAAGCGACATGCCATTGCAAAGGAGAACCGACTGGAGATAACGAGCACAAAATACGGCACCGCGCTATACGAGGCGCCCGAGTCACAGTCGCAGGCCGGGGAGCCCAGACCTCGCTTGTACGATGTCTGGTCCATGGCCTGCATTGTGTTCGAGTTTGTGGTTGACGGCAACGACGAGGTCAACCGGTTCTATCAGGAACTTCAAGGCCCCGAGGCGCGGGGCCTTCCCCCTTACTTTTCACACCAAGTGACTGGAAAGGGGACCAAAATTCCAATTATGCAGCCCGCTGTCCGCTGTCCGCCACTGGATCGACCACATCCTGCAGAAGGATCCCGAATACGCCCCGGGCCGCGACAGCGCCATCAAGAACCTCCTCACCTTGGTCAAGACCAAACTGCTGGTGGTAGACCTCGACCCTCTGCGCAGGACTGTCACAGTTCTGAACAAAGACAACGGTTCCAAGGCTGCCAGTCCAATGCCCGGATCCAGCGTCCTGTATCGAGTAACGGCCGGCGAGTTCTGCACCGAGAACCGCAAGACGCGGATAATGGCCAACGAGCAGCCAGGCTATTCGCCACTGCCAAACAGCCAGCATCATCGAACGCCGCCCCCGAAAATGGGAAGCGCTGCGCCCGGATGCACGGGGTAATGGTTTTCACAAGAGTCCTTCGGAGTAATCCAATCAAGCATGGAAGGTCGCGAGTAACGCGTTCATAACTGACAAATGGGATTCATTATACGCTAGGCAGCACCGGAGAAGTTTGTCATCGGGGCTGCTTGGACCAGGACAAGTGATTCCCAGCATCAACAATGCAATGACCAATACTCGAACATCCCTTCTCGCGGTTCCAACCTCGGTACGGATGGATTATAGCCTCCCATCACTGCATGAGTGGAAGTTCCCCGAAGACAACAACGTGCTTGCTGAACAAGGCGCTGTCCCGCCTCGAGGCCAGGCACCTTGTACTAGCCGTCAATGAGTCCAGCCCCCATCATAAATAACCATTCAAGCTCTGTCGTAGTAAAATATCTAGAAGAGATAAGAAAAGTCCTATCTTTAGTGGGAACTGAAAGAGCCACGTCACGTTGTAGGTGGTTCTAGTTCTTGTTTTGCGTCACAAAATATCAAACCATATACAAAAATATCGTCTCATCGTGACTCGCCATCATCCATCCAATAAAAAAACCATTTTCACGCACAAAACACAACCACCCCCCAACGACAAGCCAGCACCACCAAGCACCACCAACCATTCTTGTGTTTGTTCCAGAAGAAACAAAAAGGGGGGGGAATGACATACAGCACTAGGGATTCGCTGGTGGTCACCCACCCAACTACTAGTCTAGCGGTCACTGGCTTATCTATGGGAGAGCGGACGGGATCCCGAGCTTTCCAGTGCCTATGGTCGTATGTGATATTTTGGGTGTGGAACACGGTGTTTTGTTGACATCGGATCCGCCCCAGTTCAGTCCCCCCGTTCTGTTTTGAGGCAACCTCGTTCGTCGACTCGTTTCTTAGGGTTAGGGTTGACACTCTTGTAGCCTTACCTCCCAGCGACGGTCCAAACTTCCCCCCTCGAAGCGAGCGTTCGCCAACGAGTGAAACCCCATTCCTACCCAAGAAATTCCAAAGTCGTGGAGTTAAAGTTATGTACGACATTTGCACTCCACAGGATAATGGGACGAGCCATGTCTTATGACGTAAATCCACGGCAGGGGGTCATGCTGTTGGTTCGAAACCTCACGGGTGCCAAGCCAATGAGAGGAAGCAAAAGCCTGGATGGCGGGTCAACGGCACTATTCCCGGTAATGTCGGCAAGATGGGCCTCTTGTATCCGGGGCAAAGCACTGGGTCCACACACTGTCACCTACCTGTTTGGTATTTTCTCTGTTCAGGATGGATAAACGACCTCAAACTCTTCTGAGCTTCTTGCCCTGATCATTTACAAAATGCTCGATAATGATGGACTATTATTCGGTCTATTGACGGTCGAACACACACAGTTCGCTATCAAACCAACTACATATGTGCTCCAAATCCGGCCAGCTTCAACCTGACTTCTCCGTCTTCTGGTGAATTCCCGAATCGCCCGTCAGCAACTTGTTAATAGGATCATTAACCAGAACCTTGTTATCTTTCGGCTGGGTCTTCTCCACATCGCTATCGTCCGAGTCCCTCTTCATGTCAGCAAAGTCAGTATTGATGACAAACTCCTCCTTGTCCATGTGCTTGAAGGTGAACCAGAAAATGACGGTGAGAACGGCGCCGGCAATGGTTGGGCCAGCGAAGGCCCAGACGAGGAACGGGTCCCTGATTGCCGGAGCTGTTGCCAGACCGATGGCAGCTGAAATGGCGGTCATGAAAAGGTTGATGGACGAGACAAGGCCCTTCATGTTCTTTGGGGACCGCGAGTAAGCGATGCCATAGGCAGTGACGTTAACAAAGATTTCCGCAATGGCCGTCAGAATGATGGGAATCGAGTACCACGAGTATGAAACAGTGGACAGCGAGCTCTCGTCTTCTGCCACGATGGATGCGCAGGTTGTCGCATTGTACCCGCACGGTGAGGTCTGGTAGACGTAGTATTGCAAGATAGCGAACCCAGAAGAACCGATTGTGCACAGCGCAAAACCAAAGGTCATCCGGGAGATGGCTCCCCACTTGATGCCCGACTTACGCAACAGCGGGTAGATGATATGGTTCATAACAGGAACCACTACAAGTTACGTCAGTGGTCATTCAACTTTCAAGATAGAAAGTTACACGGAGCAACTTACTGACGACAATGCTGACAGAGTTCAGATTGTCCAAAAGATCATTGGGAAGACCATTAGTCTGCATACCAGCAGTCAAGGCATTGGCCGCAGCACCAAGACCACCGTCGTTGATGTTGAAGATTGGAGTGAAGAGGAAGATACCGCAGGCTTGGAACGTGCGCCGCACGTCTTCCACAAACTGGTCGTCATATCCGTACACCTTGGTGCTGCCGGCAGCGGCGCGCACGCTGGGCTTCGCATTCTCCCAGAAACCTTTGCGGCCGAACCCTTTGATGCCGCCGTGGACAAGGGCGTCGCCAAGAACCTTGAACACATTGCCAAGATCCGAGCCTCCAGGGGGCTGCTTGACAAGTCGCGGGTTGAGGTACCACAAAAGAGGAGGAAGCATGAAATACAGAATAGTGGGAATAAGGTAAGCGGCCCAGTATCCGACGATCTTGGCCAGATATGTGGTCGGAATTCCGAAGCAAGCGCCGATGTTGATCAGGAGATAGAACCACAGCATGACGCTGTTAATGGACTCTTCCGGGTCAACAATGACCTTTTCGCCGTTCTTATCGGTGATGACGTGGGCGACCTTGTGCGGGCTCTGATCCATGACAGTGGGAGAGATATTCGGTTTGAATTGGGCTGTGAACGTCTGTTAGGAGACACAAACATTGACTTGTCAGGGATCAGATTGCAAAAACTCACCTGCGCCAATGGACAGCATATACAGGGAGAGCGCGAAGGGACCGATAGCGTTGCCAGACTGGAGAACAGGGGGAAGGGCCGAAATGATCATGATGACATGGGCAACGCCGCAGATGGCGACACCCCAGCAGATCATCTTGAAGCGACCGTACTTGGTGTCGGCAAGCCAACCGAAGTAGACGGGAAGAGCGTAGGCCAGGAACTTGAAGGCTTCCGTCATGGCTGTGGCGGTAACAGAGCCCCTGCCCAGAGCGCCGGCGGTGTATTCCGATTCCAGACTCGGGGCGGCACCAGCGCCATTACCACCTGGAGGAAGCGGTGCGCGGATGAAATTCTTGTATACCTGGAAGCAACCATAGTAGGAGGCGCGTTCGGCAAATTCGACAGCGCAGAGATAGTAGCAGGTGGCAGGCATGGAACCCGCAACACGGCGCAGAGTGTGCTTCTCCTCCTCAGTCGGGAGGATGAGGCCATGGAAGTTCTCATGGCTAGCGGTTTCGTCTACGTCGTGATCCGGCGACTTGTTGTAGTGGGGAAGATGCTTCTCGCCCGTGATGGCCACATCGCCGATAGAGGCCCTAGCGGTGGGAACCGTTGTACCAGCGTCTGCAAGGCTTTAGTGTCAGTGATGCTCTTCCTAGATAGCCCAGAGTAGTGCAGGAAAGTTTCAGTTTATCTTACCCATTGTGAAAGGCTCGAAGGCACGAGGCAGCGACGGACCGGAAATGTGAAGGAGGAATGGTCGTGTCCCGACTTGACGAGTTGTAGGGAAGGCGCGCCCTCAGTTAAGAACACGGGACGGGAAGATTTCTCGGCCGTGGCAGGTGGGTCGCAAGCATGTCGCAGAGCACATCACAGGCAGATATCCCACCGGGCTGGTTGCGCCTTCTCCATCATGTACTGTCCACTTCCGACCCCACCCTGTGGTCGTGCGACCGATTACAACGTCCAGCACCTGCCAAAGACAGGCTGGCGACTTGGCAATGGCATCTGCCAAGCGAGTGCCGAGCCATTGCCAGCATTACAGCTTCCTTCCTGGATGGACAATTATCGCGAATAGCAACTGTGGTCGGCGGTATTATGGCGAGTATAACTGGCCCCGGTTATTTTGGCCCGCCCTTACATCCGCCAATCATGGTTATCGCGGCGGCAATACCCCAGAGTGCTGATAAAGGAGGGCGATTGGGGCGCGGAGGCGCCAAGCTAGCCAAGAGAAGTTTCCTGTGGCAAGCTCCCGGCGTCATGCTTCGAATTAGGCAGGTCCTGTCGCGAAGCATGATGGACGGCAGGTTTGATAGCAACCCAACGCTCCAATTGCTTCCCTCGATCCTTGCATCACGCTTGCCACTGTCCTCCCAGCATCAACCCTGAGTTTGAGCAACCTGATGTTTCTTCGAGGGCCGGGCAACCTGTCCACTATCTCTCCCGTTTTCGCCAGGAGTTTATTCCGTCTGTCAAACCGTCGTCACGTAATTAATGTCCCACATTGCATTGCAACCTGGGCGCGCAGCTCCTCGTTATCGGGTGGTACCGTCATGTTTGATTAGCCTGAAATAAACTTTCGTCTAACCCAAGCCACCATGATTGGGGAATGCAGCATTGCCGTTGGGACCTCGATCCATTCTGTCACCGACTGGGCCCTGACGAGCCAAGAGCTTGGCTGTTGCTCATTTATTCTACCGCTGACGGGCTTCTCCCTTGGGGCACGATATGCCGACATAGCATCCTGTGGGATCGGCGTTCGATCAGCCAGGTTCCCCCAATGGCAGGTTGTTTTGTTTTACTAAGCCAATATTAGTAGCAAAACCGTTTTCTACTTCTGGAAGGAGGCAGCTCCTCACTTTTTTTTTTTTTTGATGGGTACAATCGGCATATGCCTTCTCTCGGCCGCCACCGTTGTTTTCGGACCGTCACCACGACCCTGGTTGTGTATGCGGCCCATGGCGGGTTCTTGGCCGCCTTTGAAACGTTTGCCTGGCGGGTCGATATCCCAGTGCCCCGGATCGCCTCCATGAACACGAGCCAACTAGCTTGGGCAAGTGGTTTTGTTCCACTTTGTTTTGGAGTGTGGCGTATAAATTCTTAGGATCACGGACACGATCAGTAGCCCTTGGGGCAAGAATTTGCAACGCTGATTTGGCCATGACATTGCCAAAGTGCAACGTTCCTGACTCGCTGCGTAATACGAGATTCCCTCGCCGTTATCGTCGCCGAAGAAGGAGCGGCACAAGGGTAGCCAAAAGAGTTCAAGCGCGTCCCAGGACTGCGGTGTGTGGTGTCGCACTGAGAAGACCCACAACTTCACGTATTTCAACTCAAGATGGGTTATCTTGCTCCATATGATAACACTCCTTCGGATTTATGCCCTGACCTGTCTGCAAGAAAGTATGCTATATCCCTTCATGAAATGCGAGATAGTCGGACTAAAATAAGACCAGCGACTCCGACAACATTCACTGACTCTAATCCTGCATTTCTGATCTTTTTGTTCTTTGCGTTCCTCACTCTTCCAACAACACTCTCCTTTGTCGTTTTCCTTTTCGCATCGTTTCGGACATCTTTTCACATGAGGTACCTTGGTAATCTTATCAAAGCAACTTATTAATGTACAAATATGCATATGTTTTTTCCTACTCATTTGAAAACGGACCTCAATTTTCAATGCCCTCAGACCTAATCCACGGGCAGAAAACCGCCCATTCGACCCGGGATCGACATTGTCGGTCAGGACACCAAGAATTTCCACGTGTCTCTGGGTCCTCTTGGTAGATGCCGAGCGACACGGGGTCGATCATAGTTAGCCAATCCGGGTTCAGCGGCGTACAGTCATCGTAAGCCTCGCGAAGCATCTCCAGGAAGACGCTGTTCCCCTCGCGGATCCAACAGTATGAGGTTTCGCAATACTTACACAAGGCGGTGTGAGCGACCCCCGGCGCTGCTAGAAACTGCTCGTCAAAAGTCCCTGCGGGATACTTCCGCGCCCGGCTCAGACACTGATCCCTGGGCACACTATTATGCCTTTCCTTGTGGGGCAGACGCTCGACAGCCATCTCGTCGCCGCTCCACGGCGGCGTGTGGATGCCGAAGCATGCGCATCGCGTTGGCCAGAACGCTTGCATGAGAGTGCCGTCGCCCCACGACATGTGCGGGCAGAGGAAATATTTTTGGTCCTCGCGCTCGCCTTTTGCTTCTTGCAGCCCGCGGAGATCGAGATGGCGCTTCAGGTCTGCCATGGTTACAGGGCAAGCAGGGTCCAGATCGAAGAGACGTACTCTGCCACTTCTGGCCGTCTGAATCTTCACCGGCCTTAGTCCATATTGAACCAACAGTATATCTTGAATCTGGGATGCCACGATACAGTGTGCTGCGGTTCAATGCGCCCATGAAGGATGGCGGGCTAGATGTTGGAGATGGATGGAATCTCCTCCCCCGCCGGGGCATTTCTCTGGACCATGTCCGCCCAGTTCACCGAGACATGGCTACAGAGCCGCATAGAGCCTTCCCAGCCCCAACATAGTCGCTTGTGAGCCAGGACAGAAATGTCCTTCTGGCGTCTCGAGAAATAGAGTCTGTAGTGATTCTCCTTAGACCCAGAACAGTAAGGAGCCTCGTCCTTAGATAGAAGGGCCATGAGAGCGTCAAAAAAGCGGCCTAATTGGCAATGAGAAAGACGCCACGCGCAGTAGTGACTTTTATGAAATCGGGCCCAAGTCTTGTGCCTGTGCGCGGCTGAGAGGTAGTATCTCCAGATATCGTCACGAAAGCTGAATACACTGAAGAACCCATCTTCCTTTCCATGTTGAGTGGTAGAATATTCGAAGTCGAACCTGAACTCGAAGTCGAGGTTGAGAAAATGGGGTATCGAGTTTTTCTGAGGACCATGTGGGGGGAAGTACTCGAGACTAATGCCTCCACGTCAGTAGTCGAACTGAGATGTCTGGGGGGCCGCTTGGAAATCATGTCGGCGATGTTGCTATTTTTCTTGTTTCAAAGGATTTGAGGCTATGCATACCTCGGATTGAGTATTATGCTCCTGGTTGACTTAGTAGGCAGCAAAGGGTGAACAAAGGAGGTGTCAGGGTCAAGTTCGGAGGAAAAGCCACTTAAATACCTACCAAGGCACGCAAGTGGAAGGCGTTAAAAGATTAAGCGGAAGGGAGGCAAATTTTTCTTAACTCTTCCTCATGCCCTGTTTCAAGGAAAGTATCAACTTCTGTAGGTTTAAAACCAAGACCTGGAAACCGAAGCTAAAATGCCAAGCACGAGAGATGATGTTACGGGGGTGGATTCCCGTGGTTCTATCGCAGACTGGCAGATTAGGGAAATTAGGCGCATGCCAGTTTTTCTTGATGGCCAGCTTTTTTCTCGTGATGGCTGCCTTGCGTGCCGGTTTGTCATTCTCTCCATGAGTGATGAAGTTCAAATTGTAGATTTTCACATGACATTCTTCCTCACTCGCCCACATTTTCCCAGGCTTCTAGCTTCTTTTCTTTCTTCCTTGTTTTGGTCCTTTGATAGAAGCTTCGAGTCATGGTGTGAGGTATCCAGTTCATGGATTGTGAGACGAGACAGTGTGGTTTGGAGTAGGCGAGAGGAAGAAGGTGCGGTATTGAAGGACGACTTGGCTGGCATGGTTACCTGGGGAATGGACAGCTTTGCTGGGTGGCTGACCGGCATTGAGAGTAAGGTCGGCGAGCCGCCTGATTTGCATCGCCAAGACTGGCCAACATAGCATCGATGCCATGCATGTGCCGAGTTGTAGGGAACAGGGAGCTCAAAAGTGATTCGGTGCGGTGTTGACTAGGCAGTTTGCTCAGAGGTGGATTTGGCGTCTTAAGCAGACAGGTCACTTATAGAAAGGTAGGCGGCTTTTTGGGTGTTACCTTCCATGGCAGGAAGCTCAAAGTGCTTTCGCAGTTTCTTTACTTCAAACACCCAAGACTCCCCGTGTCCTTGGTGGTTTCCCTGCCGTTCCATGGGTTGATGGTGGTTTCTTTATCGATCGTTTGACATCATAGATGTAGGCGGTCTTGTAACGGCAAGAACGATGCTCATTTGCAAGATTTTTTAAAAAAACCATTCGAAGAAATTTCTTTTCTGCTCTTAAACTTCAAAAGAATTCTCGTCTGTTGCGCCGCGCTTATGTTCGGGGTTTTTTTTTTCTTTCAAAGAAAGTTTTCAAGTCTCGCTGCCCGTCATGTCGCCCTCGTCGCCGCCGCCGACATCACAACCACCACCATCATCATTACCTGCTCCCCCGCCGCCGCCTGGCCCCCCGTCGTCGCCTGGCCCTCCGCCTCTGTCTGCAGCAACATTAACGTCGCCATCCCCGCCGTCGTCATCCCCGTCGCCACCGTCGTTGTCGCCATCACCGCCGTCGTTAAGGCCGTTACTGCCCTCGTCACCGCCATCATCACCGTCACTCGAAGTATCGTCTCTTCTATAGGCAGTGCTTGCCTTCTATATAGTGCCTAATCTTGTTGTGCTGGTTTGGCATGGGCCTGAGGCCATGAATCGCGTTATTGCTGGTGGAACTTCATCCGTCGCCTTCGTAATATTATATCACATTCCAGTATAAATGTTCAGTCGATATCTGATCTGTTATAATGCTAATTGGCATGTAATATAGCCGAAAGTATGCGTCCCTCCGAGGCCCCGGCCAACCAGCAACCCGCCTCCGGTTCCCCTACTGCGGCCCGAACCCCTGGACCCCGCTCCCCCGAGCCCTCCACCGCCGGCACCGCCAACCCTCCTTTTCCCGCTCCACCGCCTCCTCTTCCGCCAGCGCTGCCCCCGCCCGCCCCACCGCTACCTCCACCTCCGCCTCCACCGTCCGCCTGGACCGGTGGCAGACCAGCCACTGCCGCGCGATGGGTCTTCTTCTGATGGGTAAGCAATCATATGCGCCTCTTCTTATTATCAATATGCCGGTGCTGACAGTTTATCTAATCATCACAATTAGTGCCCGCAGATAAGTGAAGGCAGTTGGGAGGGTCCGAAGGAAAACAGGTGTGTTCTCGGGGAATAGCCCATGGACGTGACCATGTAAAAAAAGGATTAATTCGATGGCCCGCCGCCAGCCACCCTTCCCCACCCTCCTTTTCTCCCTATTTCACAACCTCTTCTTGGACCCGAGCAGCTCAGAGGACCTGTTTTATACAGGCGGGCAGGGAAGGTCGCCAGCTTCACAAGCTCACTCGGGAGTGTCCTCTCGCTCCTGGGTATAGTATGGTCCTCTGTGGGTTTGGTTAGTGGGGCGAGGAACCGGTCTCCGGACTGGGGAGCCTGTGTATTGAAAATCTGATCCTTTTCTGGCATCTGCGGTATCTCCAACAGAGTTCTACCAAGGAGGAGGAAGGACGGTCAAGTTTGGGGGATAGCAAAGTTGTACTCTACCCCTCCGCGTTGGGGCTGTCCGGGTTCACCACGCATTCTTGTGGTGAAGCAAAGCAGAGACGCAATGGGGTCGGCGGAACATATATGCGCGGCGAGTCTTATTCAGGGCGGAAGTGCGACAAGTTGCGCTGTAGGTGTTCCCAGCTATCTAGCTGTCAGAGGTATCACATCATGCAGCCAGCATTGCAGTTGGTTATCGAAGCAACCTGGAATCGGGGGCATACCCACCAAGACCCTGAGCCCACTTCGAAACACAAACATCGACACGCGAGGAAGTGTCGGCACTGCTCAGTCAGAAAAACCTGCCTTGGCATGTTCAGATCCCCAGTCAAGCAATTCTTGTACCTAACGCCATCCAGTTCATTAACCCACCATCCAGTTCATTAAACCACTGGACCTTGGAGCATCCTTTTGGTGGCGCCAGTCTGTCGGCGCCTCCGAGCATCTCAGCCAGCCGTCAGAATGCCACAAAGAGACTATTCCGCCTAGACAATCCGCCCCTCGCTAGCCGCTTAGACTGGGCCACCTGCTCGGCATGCCACTGAGCTACCCGCCTGCTTAGGGTGGTCCCACCGAGAGCCTTCTTCAGCCGAGACTGTGCTCTGTCATCCCGGGCAACAGACCTCTTTCACGCCTGCCCGCGGCACCGGGGTTCAAGATAATCGACCTCCTTTCACGCGTACATTCGCCAAATGTTGACTGACCTTGGTTGATGACCTTTTCGTAGCGATTCTTTTCTCATGCCCTCAAAGTTTTTCCAAGTTTTTGAAGAAAATGACAAAAAAATGGGAGGTAAACCCACATCAGCCCATCACTGTGAAAATGGCAAAACATTAAGGTTTTATACTTCATTTGAACAAACTCGCCGACGGGAATTGAGCCCGACGTGGGGGTCGAACCCACAACCTTGAGATTAAGAGTCTCACGCTCTACCGATTGAGCTAGCCGGGCGAGGTTCGTTGCTTTGATGCTTTTTGGGCTGGTTAAGGGGGTGGTTAAGGTGGAGCGAGAAGGTTGAAGAGTTTTCTTTTTTGTTGTGGACTGCTGGTGGACGGGGTTGTTTGGTCTAAGTGAGTGGAGACTATTGGGAAGTCTTGAGAGCGGTACCCTTGTTGTCTCTGTGCTTTCTCGTCGGTGAGGCTGGATGTGGATACAGATTTTTTCTTTCATGGTAGGTATGAGACTGGTAACTCATGATCGGAGTGAGAAATTGAAGTGGGCTGAAATGGACCGTTGGTGACGGTTTCGCGTGCACACTCACGAACCAAGGACTCGAAGATCAAGCTGCATTTCAAGTTCGTAAAATCCGTTCCCGTCTAAATAAAACTCCCTCTCAAAACGTATCAGCGAATTTTCTTATGGATTATGAGCGGATGCGTCAAGTCGTTGTCGCTAGGTTGAGACAGTCTCAGGGGGCCTTGCGAGCGGGAAAAGGGTTCACGGAATGCGTTCTCCGCAAACATGCTCTCAGTCAACAATGCTGCTCCAAATTTCTTCTAATTGGTGAATCTAAAGTCCGACTCTGAAAAGTCGTAGGTATCCAAAACGAAAAGAACAAAATAATATATATACAAAAGAATAGATGATTCCAAACCTTTCCTCCCTATGCTTTTCCCTCTCGTTGAACTCCTGGACCAAAAAATGAGATGAAAGAATAAATGAAAGCAGGTCCACGCCAGCGTTGAGAAAAGACTTTTATGGCCGACCAGGGTAGAAGTGTGCCCCAAAACGGCCATTGGTAGACGCAATGACGGGATTACCGTGCGCATCGTCGACGTAGGCATGCGCGGCACCGACGTGCTTGAGCTCCCAGTCGCGCACGGCCGTGTTGATGGACCCGTCGCTATTCTCGGTATGCTTGAGCACGCACGCGCCGTTGGGCTTGCGTGCATATGCAGACCGCGGCGCGCCGACGAGGATGTTCTTGGCAAAGCCCCGTTCAACTTTCGAGCCGTCGGTCGCCCACAGGCGCACGGCGCCGTCGCAACCCCGGATCAGAGACACGTCGCCCCAGATCCAGCCCTGCGCGTCCAGGCTGAACTCAACCCATGTCGCTAGGGTCTGCGGCTCGCCCGCCAGGTTGGTCTCGTCGTCGCCGCGCACGATGCGGCCCTCCCACCGGTCGGGGAAGGATATGAATCGTGTCTCGCCTGCGTCGATCCAGATGTGCTTGTACGGCATGTACTCGCAGCTGTTCTGGTAGGCGTAGAACCCCCGGGCGACTTTGTCGCCGTTGGTGATGAAGATGCCCTTGCCGTGCTCGTGCTCGGCGTCGCCGGCCGTGTAGTCAGATGTCTCGCGGCAGGTCCATGTTACTTGTCTGGTGACGAGGGTGGTGTTGGCGTATGGGTACTTGATAGGATGTTGCGGGGGTGGGCAACTTGGCCTTGCTGGCAGGGCAGTGGCCACGGCGACTAGGCCTGCCAGGTAAATGAGAGACTTGAACATTGTATTGCCCTTGGAGGTGGTTGGGAGTTCAGAATGAGTGACTTGGTTCTGGGTAGAGAATACAAGGGATAACAGACATATAGAAAGGTCTCGTGAGAGAAGGGAGAGTAAGATTTGTTTAAGGATGGAAAGACAAACTGGATACAAAAGAAGAGTGGTTGGTAGTTCAGTAGTATTTATAGAGAGCGAGGTTTTCCACGTTCGACGGATTCATCACGCCGCCGCCGCCATCGAGGTTCGAAGCTAGAGTATGTGTGGTGGTGTGGCATTTGCCCATTCGGGATTCACTTTTACCCCCTCCCGAGATCGAAAGTTGGGGGCCCAGGCTCGGCCAGGTAGCAAGCAGGATTTTACGACGGTCCAGTCTCGCGTAACAACAAAGAAAAAACACCGACATGGTTGGGCGCAGTAAGCAAGTCATGGCAGTTGGTGGTAGTGATTGTTGGGTCTCTTCCCCGAAATTATGAAGACGGCCGAGCGGGCAGCGGAATCTCAGCTAAATCCGTTTTCGCTTAGAAAAAAGATACCAAGAGATGGATGTCTTGGGATGTCTTGGGTGAGCAGGTTGGCGATTTTGCAGGATGTGTTCATCGCATTCAGCTGTTTCAGGTTGGATATCCAGACAACTTGTGGGTTGAACCGGTCGGATTCTGGACGTTGTGGACGGGCACGGCCAGAAAAGCGATGCGGCTCATGCGGCGGGCATGTAGACGGTGCCGGGGTGTGGATCCTCTTGAGAGCGGTGCCTGGCATTCCACCCCGTGGCTGGCGGCGAAGCAGCGGGCTGAAAGTCGGGAACGCCTATGAATTAGGCGGACTCGAGGTCGTCCCAATGCAATCGGTGGCCAAAATACCACCAGCTCACAAACGTAAATATGAAGTAGGTTTGGGGTTGCCTTTTCAAGTCACACAAGCTTTTTGAGTCGAATCCAGCAAGAGCGATCGATGAATAAAAGTTGCGGAAGGATGTCAGGTTCAGCTGATCGCGCTGCCAACCTGGAAAGGAAGGGGCAAAAGTTTAAATTCAGGAACCAGGAGGATTTGAAACAGAACATTTGGCCAATTGAATGCTGAACTTTCCTTCCCCATTGTTGCAAGTTGATTAGCTGAATCCCTTTTTCGCTCGGCAACTTTTTATCGTCACATGGCAGTCTTCAAACATAACCCCTGGAAGACCTATCCGTTCTTTCTCGACGTGTTGTCGACCTTATTTAAGCTTATCCTATGACCGGCGTAGTCTCTATCCAAGTCCCACTAAATCGATGCTTGGCAACTTCGCCGGTGGTGTTGCCGCATTGCAATGAGGCACACCGGCAATGATCAGCCCGCCGTTCTTTCCCGCAGGGGAATAGGGCCGGTGCTAGTCAAAGTCGTGCCTCGGTAAACCGTTGATGTACAAATGCTCAGTACCTCCGTAACAGACCTGCAAACCAGAATATTAAGGCCGAGCTTGACCCTGCAATACTTGAGCTTTTCAAATAGCAACCAAACGAAGGGTTGCGAGGCTGAAAATTCTGCCGCACTTCATTAAAGATCATGCCATGAGTCTCCAATGATTTTGGGACCTGGCTGGTTAGCAAATATAAATATGGTTTGTGTAAGTAAAGAAAAGGAATAAGGAATGCCTAGGTATTCTCGATCAACAACCGTACATGACAATATTCAATCTATTGGTGAAACATTAAACCTATGGCCCATAATATTGAACCTGTAGGCGACAATATATGTCCTGTCACGTAAGATAATTTAAGGGTCGTTACTTTAGAAATATAGGTAGTCATTTTCGACAAATTCATATTAATTTAAGCTCAGCGCTCCCGAGTTTGCCTTGATGATATCATGATGGCTGAGGATCGCGACCGGAGAAATTAAAATACGATCGGGTGGGGAAGAGCGGTTCAAACGCTAGCAAGAGTGAGCGTCGAGCGAAATAAGCAGGTCTCGGGTGAGGGAGGATGCAGGGCCCAAACTTTCCTGGGCCCGGGTTCCAAAATGAAGCTGGACTTGTCTCTAGTTCGGAATGATCAATCAGTGGAAGGGGCGCAACGATAAGTCATTCCAACAACTCTGAAGATCACGAATATAAGACTATTCAAGCAAAGATCAGACTCCTCATTTGGCACCAGCTGACTCTGAAAGCACAGGATCTGTCTTTCTGCTGAACTCCGTGATAAGTTTCTCATCTCGATCCGTTAGGAATTAGAACCTTATCTGTGTTACAATGTATAGCTTACGTGAATACCGAATCAGCTTGAAGGTATTCGAAGCAAAATCCGGAATCCTCTTTTTTATCTCTACGAGAATTTCGCAAAGCTGCCTTATTTAAAAACTCCATTTCTGTGTTTTCGAAAGTACCATCCGCTGCCTCATCTTCTCCTTTCGCTTCTCAACTCTGGGAATCGGTGACAGTCGCGAGGTTCTAAGGAGCGCGAGTACGTAAATCTTGATATTTTAAGCCTACTGAAGGTTTTTCGATCAGAGATCTTGTTTCTGAACAGAGTGGTTTATATAGTGCCGAGTTATTTTCCTAAACCAAACAACACCTGGTAAATTAATTATAATGGCATTGAGAAAGATTAATTTCGAATTATTTTCAAGCTATAACCGTAAGCGACAATATTAGACTAGTGGGAGACAGTATGAAACCCATAGCGTGTGTGATAAGCGAGATGAACAGACAAGCGAGTTGAACACTTTTGACGCGACGCGCCTCCTCTTCACAAAACACAAAATTTCTCAACAACCTCAAATGTCTCTTCCTTTATACGAAGCTAGGGTAAATTTAGCCCTCGAGGCTATTCAAAACGACCCAAAACTTAGCATTCGAGCTGCAGCAACGATATATCAGGTCACGATAAATACTATACGCAACCGACGCGACGGCCGACCTGCGCGATGTGTTCTTCCAGCCAATTCACACAAACTCACGGATTTAGAAGAGCAAACGATTGTTCGATATATAATTGAGCTATGTGCACGCGCATTCCGCCCCCGGCTTTCGTCCGTGGAAGATATGGCCAACCGATTGTTACGCGAACACGACGCGCCCCCTGTTGGCGTACGATGGGCTCACAACTTCGTCAAGCGCCAGCTAGAACTTCGGATACGTTTTACGCGTAAATACGACTACTGGAGGGCTAAATGCGAAGATCCAAAGGTTATTCGCGAGTGGTTTGGGCTTGTATATAATATTAAGGCCAAGTACGGCATCCTTGATGACGATTCGTACAATTTCGACGAGACCGGCTTTATGATGGGCATTATCATCCCCACCATGGTAGTTGCTACCTCGGATGGCCGCAGCAGGGCTAAACAGGCCCAGCTTGGCAATCGAGAGTGGGCTACAGTTATCCAAGGAGTGAATGCTCTAGGCTGGGCCATTCCACCATTCATTATCTTGGCTGGGCAATATCACCTTGCCAATTAGTATCAAGAGTGCAACCTTCCGGCCACCTAGCGTATTGCAACAACTGATAATGGCTGGACCACCAATGAGAAAGGCATGGATTGGATTCGGCACTTCGATTTCCATACAGCATCTCGTACGAAGGGTAAGTATCGGCTGCTGATCCTTGACGGCCACGATAGCCACCACTCCGAAGAATTCGAGACCTACTGCCAGGAGCACAACATCATCACACTCTGTATGCCTCCGCACTCTTCACACCTACTTCAGCCACTAGATGTTAGTTGTTTTGGGCCGTTAAAGAAGGCGTACAGCCGCCAAATTGAGCAGTTGATGCGGATGAATATCATGCATATCAGCAACTTAGAGTTTCTGTGCATTTAGAGAAGCATTTTTTGCTTCGATCACAGAAAATAATATCCAGGGGGGTTTTGCTGGAGCCGGCCTTATGCCGTACGATCCAGAGAGGGTAATATCTAAGCTAGATGTACGCATTCGGACCCCAACACCCCCGGCCTCAAGCCCAACCACAGCACTACCTTGGGTCTCCCAAAAGCCACACAACCCTCGAGAGGCCACCTCACAGTCAGAGCTTACTAAAAATCGAATTTCTAACCATCAGGGCAGCTCTCCAACCTCAATGCTAACTGCTGTGGATCGATTAGCCAAAGGTACAATGGCTATGATGTACGAGGTGGCTCTTTTACGTACGGAGGTCTCGGCATTACGAAAGGCCAATGAGGGGCTTAGTAAGCGACGGAGAGCCAAAAAAAACACGTCTGCGGCTTGGAGGGTCACTTACTGTACAAGAGGCACAGGATCTACTGGATCAGAAGGCTGTGGGTGACCAGTGAGTCCAGGAAATACGACAAAATGGTGGTGGTATAGGGGGGTCTCGTATGAAGATTCGGTGCTGTGTCGTATGCGGCAAGCCTAGCCATAACGCACGTACGTGCAAGGAGGCTGCAGAATCGTCTGATTCATCTGTTTCCGATTCAGTTATAGTTATTTCCTAGTGTTGTGGTTGTGTAATTCAGGGTGGTTGTAGTAGGGTGGTAGGAAGTGTTCAACTCGCTTGTCTGTTCATCTCGCTTATCACACACGTTAGCTGATAATATATGTCCCAGGACCTGATTAAAGCTAGAGGTTGTCAGTGTAGAAATACGAGTAGTCAATTTAGACAAACCCAGTTAAAAGCTACAGCAATGCAGGTAAAAATTTCGACCTTGCATTATGTTGTTTTCGATTGGTGAGCTCAAGCCACGATTACCCACAAGTAGTATATATAGCATAGCTGTCCGTCTATGGTTCCGTTTCATCTTTCTAACCACCATCCGTCTCAAAATGGGCCATGTTATTTCGTATGTTAGTGGATTAGAGCAACAACTTGAAGTCTGTACAGTGCAGAAAAAAAGAAAAGGACGAATAACGATTTCATAGTAGTAGTTCCACGCAAGGAATATCGCATCCCCTCACTCCAAGCCTGAACACCCCCTATATACTCAGTCATCCCATCCTTCCTCCTTACTTCCCAGGCGCATCCGTCAACGGGACGTACCGCACCCCGAATAACTTCCTCCTCTCCACCTTGCCATCTGCATCCTTGTCAACACACCAAATATGCTGACTGAACCCGCCCTCGTCATCATCCACAGGAATAAACAGTCTCCCAGGAGCCTTCAGCTGATCCAGCAATTCTTTATGTAGCTCACGCGCGCTCGCGCCCACATGGATAGCATCCCACTTCTCGTCCTCCTCGCCCGGTTCCGTCCAACCCTTCCGTCCATCTCCGACGCGGAATCGCGCCCTCCCGCTGGATAAGAGGGAGCGCCCCTCGGCGGACTTCCCCATATTTTTCTCTCCAAGGTCGCGTAGCGCGGAGATGTGTTCGACCCCGACTACGGTGCCTTTCTCGCCGACCAGTTCGGCGAGGACGTGGGTGAGGTAGCCGGATCCGGATCCAATGTCTAGTACACGGCGCGGTGGGGAGGAAGAGTCAGCAGGGGGGATGAGGAACGGCAAGAGGTTCTCGACTGCCGAGGCGTGCATGTGTGGTGCGGAGATGGTGGCTGCGTGGCCAATGGATTGCGGGTGGTCGTCGTAGGGGGAGGAGGGGGCGTAGTGTGCGCGGTCGACCTTTGCATCGTTAACATCTTGTACCTTATCTCTATGAGAAGAGAGGTATTGGTAGCTACCTTGAGGAAAGCAGCCTTGACCCGCGGATCGTTGATCTTGTCATTGCGGGCCAAGTTCTCAATCAGGTCCCGATTCGACGCGCCGGAGCTGCGCCAGGCCATGGCTTCGATTGCGGCAATGGAGCTGCTAAGGATATTGGCGTTGGTATTGCTGCTAGACGAGTGGAAATGCCTGGCGGCGGCGTGTGGGTGCGGTGACAGCGCAGGTGGTTTCCCGCAGTTGACAACCGTATACCGAGCCTGGGGCGGGGGAAGGAGGGGTAAAAGGAGCAGGAGGGCGAGAGGGGGCCTCAGTTTGCCGGTGGCTGCGACGAGAAACGATGTTGGTGATGTTGCCAGAAATGGCAGCGACCGGTGGGTCGCCACTATCGCGACTTTGGGAGGTATGATGCAGGCTTTGGAATGCCTTCGTCTTCCAACGGTCAGTGACGGTGGTGTGCTGTTGGGAAGCTTGGTAAGTTCCGAAACCTATCAGGGGAGAATGGTATGCTGCAGCGAAAAGGGAGCGGCGCACGGCGAAGATGATAGATGTTGTACGACGGTAAGGCCAGGAATGAGGTGTCCAAAGGCGAGGCTTGAGGTTACAAAGGGCGCCGTGTGTGATGGTGGCCTGACGTTGAGTGATGTAATGGCAGGCTTGGGGGGGGTATCACGAGAAAGCCCCGCACGCTGCCCCTGCTGCTTCTGTCCGAGCCGGGGCAGCAACGCAATGGGCGACTACATCCCTCGGGAAATAAAACCGTCAATGAGCTGAATAGACTTCCAGGTTGATATTTCTGTCTCTAGAAAGTACTACTGTCCTGTGTTCCCCTGGTTGGGTAGACCTCTGAGAAGAACTACAAGCAGATTTGGCTCTGTCGCCTGGCATCGGCCACACAATAAATAGGCGTTCTTTGTCTAGAAAAACGCAGAACGAAACGCCATAAACCCCTGAGAAGCAGCGTGTAGCGCGTAAATAAACCGCCCACCAACATTAAGGAAACACTGCTTCGGATGTGACAAATATTACATGCCTTGTCTTCTCGATGAACGCAGCCGCTTGGAAACAATAACACGGTCTAGACAACTGTCTCAGACCTCTCGCCCTCGGCAATAATGGGCACGCCCAACCCGCGGTCTGGGCTTTGTAGAACGAGCTGCAGGTGCCTCTTCGCCTTGAGGTAGTCGCTAACCGCTCGTATAAGAATGAACCAGCCCACAATCATCAGGATATATGCGACCCAGTCACTGCTCGCCAGGTCACCCACACCGCCGCCGCCGCCACCGCCGTTGTGGTCCACCGCATTCGGGTCAAAGTCGTGCGCATTAGGATCTGGGGGTGGCGCGTACCCGTCGTCGCCGGCCATCTGGGGGCTGACCATGCCACCGGCACCCGAGTTGCTGTTATCTTTAGGCCCTTTCATGTAGAAGCCATACTGGATGAGCGTGATGCCGAGCCCCGCGCGTGAGCCATTCTTTGCGGCGTGTGTCGAGTGGAGGAGGTAGGTGAGGAGGAAGCCGACAAGCTGGAACGACATGGAAATCATAGCGTTCCATACGAAGCTGAAGAAGGAACCGACTGGCATCCCGTCGATGTACACGTTCTCGCAGTCGCTAAGGGAGTTGGGCGCCATGATGGCCACTTCCCAGTAGGGAGGCGCCTGGTCTGCGGCTGCTTGTTCGTACGTCTGGAAGAAACAAGTTAGTATTAAATCTCACTGGACCGCGGCTGCCCATAGATGATGGAAACATACCGGAGGCATCTCCTCCTTCTCCTCAACGGCTCCTCGTTCGGGCCGCGCGGCCAGGTTGGAAAAGACGCCGTCAGATTGGATGCCGCTGCCATAGACCCGAAGCGGGTTCGGCGCTGAGCCAGCAGCGGGGGTGGCCGTGGTTTGCGGCTGTGCATGATGGGCAGGTCTGGGGGCGGTCGTGCTGGCCTGGCCGTTGTGACCGCTCCTGACGGACGGCGTGGTGCTGCGCACTAGCCGCTGTGTGTCGTCGGCATCGTCGTCACTATCGTCGCCATCGACGTCGAATGCATCGGCAAGGGCGGGATCGACTACTTGGTCTCGCTCTCTCGACAGCACTGATGAGTCTCTAGAGTGGAAGGATGGCGGCGGCGAGCTGGGGATGGGGTATGTATTTCTTGGCAGGGGGCCTGTCGGTGTTTCGGGTTCGTCCTCGTCGCGAGCGTTCACCTGCGATCGTCGAACGTTAGTCTTGGTCGAAAGTCAAATCGCAGCAATTGAACACACCCTCTCATAGCCTCCCGACATGGTGGGCGACGTGTGATTCGATTTTGAGCGTGGTTTGCTGGTCGTGGTTCGAGTGCGCGGACTTGAGGTAACGTAAGGAGAAGACAGCGAATGGTGGAGTGCCTCGGTGGGTGGCAACGAGCCAACAATCACTGCGCGCGCGCGATTGAACACTCCGCGAAAAGAGCAGGAGGAAAGGGCGAAAAAAGGATGTACGAAAAACGGTGTCGATAGAAGAGAGTTTCGAGGAGAAGGGAAACCCAAGGAAAGGATCGCGCGTGGCTCCGTTCACATGGAGGTCGCGGAGAAGGATTGAAGGGGTTGTGTGATGCAAACGAAGCCTGAGTTGCGTCTGGCCACCACAGGCCATGTGCAGCGCATTTGACACGGGAATTCGGGGAGCGGCTGACCAAGGAAACCGCCCGAAACATGAAGAGGGCGCCAGAAAGTTACTGCCTCAGGCGGTTGGCTCGGGTTGGTCCCCATTTTCGTCCCTGTAACGCCAAGCCTGCTCCGCCACGCGGCACGCGGGGCACTTTCAGTCCCAACTTTCCTCACCCATTGAGAGCATGTGGCTTGTCCGCAGAGCCGCCACATGTGGCTGAAACTTTCGGATCGCAAGACGGGAATTTGCCCATTTGACATCGCTGACAGCTCCAGCTCCAGAGTTCTTGTCCAGCAGCGCGCCGCTCAAATCGTCACCATGTCCACCGTAACAAGAGCAGTATGATCCTTGTAGCTCACATATCTTCTTATTTGCAACTTTGCGACTAACTGCTTCTTCTTTTTCTCCTCTGCAGACTGCCTTGAAGACGTTCCAGCGCGCGCTGGAGCGCTGGCCCAAAGACGCTCTCCGACCAGACTGCCAACTCCAGAATGTCCTCGCCAAGCGCATAGCAGCAGGCACCCTGGCGCCACCGCACGCCCTGACAGGCGGCGCATCCAAGGCCGAGGCGGAGCTGAAGCAGGCAAATGCATTGTATTCGCTGCTCGATAACCGGTACATGAATTCGGTATGACACTGGCCTTTACCTCTGATTCGGATGACACGGCTGACGAAGACGATGACTCCAGCACAAGATCCGCGACGGCCTCATGCAGCCCAAGAGCAACCCGACCTACTACAAGGACCTCATCACCGAGCTTGAGGTCGCGCCGACGAGAACCTGGCTGGGTCGCCTGAAGAACAAATTCAAGGGCGTGATCCGCTTCACGTCGTGATGTTGACTCGAGGGGACAACCAACCAATCTTCGAGCCAATGATACAAACATTGTACAATACCACATATAAGGGTAAAAGGGGCTTTGCATAGGTCGTGGCGTTTGGAGTAAGTTCAGTGGGCATCGGGGAAATATAAACCAAAGCTCGTATGGGGCAAGTTTTCCAACATTGTCTTGACATTACTATGTATATATACACATCCTTTTTTTGTCTACCCATTCAGATGGGATGCCTTAAATATTTGAAACCAGGCCTTTCCACTTCTCGTAAGAGATAACGACGATGCCCTTCCCCATTATTACCAAGATGCTTGGTGGGTGTGGTGTAACTGCATCTTATATGTACTTGCGATCCGGATCCACCTTGTCCATCAGTTCCATGCTCTTCTCATACATGGTAAACACAATACCGCCGCTCATGACCAGGCGCGCCAGTCTCGGCAGCGCGCCGCTCCAGAATGTGAACACGCCCTCCTGCTTGAAGATCATGCTGGCGCACCGGAACGAGTTCCCGTACGTCTTGGGCGCCTCAGGGCTTTGCATGCGCGTCTTGATCGTGTCGAGCGGCTGCGTCACATATACCGTGATTAGGCCCGCGATGCCACCCATGGCAAACGTCCCGGCCGCGCCGAGCTTTTCGCCCGGCGCAGTGTAGCTTTCGGCCAGCTGCTTGAGCGCCGTGTAAGACCCAAACCGTGTCGCGCTGTTGGCGGCTTGTCGCGCCGTCGTGGGTACGAAGCCTTGGAAGAAGCCGCGGATGCCACGCTCACGGAAGATAATGGGTACGGCGTGGAGGAAGCCTCGCAGGCGGGGCTTGGCGGATTTGCGGTCGTCGATTCTATGTGATGGAATCATGCCAGTCAGCGCTCGGGAGTTCTCTTACCCGACGAGAGGGTTGGCTTACAGGGTGGTCTTGATGCTCTCGGTCGGCGTGACCGCGAGCAGCGACTCCGTCACACCCGCGCCGAAACCGGCGATGACGGTCTTGGGACCCGAGAGCTGGCCGTCGGCATCCTGGAGAAGCGCCTTGTACTGGTCAAAAGCGACGAATCCTGCTTCACTTAGCCAAATTTCCAATCCACATGTTTCAGGGTGCCATACGAATGCCCGCCTTGGCAGAGTTGCCAATGATCAGCGTGGTGCACCCAGCATACCACTGCTTGCCGAAGGGCGGCCACGGCAGCTTCTTTCCTTCGGCTAACCGGCGATTGAGCTGTGTTCGGGTCTTGGCAACTATCGAGTCGAGTCAGAGTCTGAAAAGGGGTAGGTCAATTGGTCGGGGCGACGGGCGAAACGTACATTCGGCTGGGTATGTGATGGCTGCGACGCAGAAAACGGGTGGGTTAGCGATCGGTCAAAATGTGTGACGTAACGAGAGCTTCCCCAGAGCTCGAGTGGAGGAGGGAGGGAGCAGCAGCTCACCAATCTCGACAGCGCCTGCGGTCGATCCTGCGATGATTGATCGCAGGGGGCTTGGCCGCCTGACCGCCGATTGCGAGTCGTCCGTGGATGCAGTAGCAGACGACGACATGCTTTCTGGGGAGAATGGGTGCTTTCTGCGGTTGTCGGAGCAAACTTGTGGTTGCGCGACCTGAATAAAGTTTTAGCCAATGACTTGGCGCCGCCGCAGTGACTCTAACCCCCCTGGGACCGCTACCGAACAAGCGATTGCGAATGCGGGGTCGGCAAGCAAGTCTGGGACGGTCAATGACAGGGACTTTCAACTCCGAAATAAAATAAAATAAAGAAAAAAGCTTGTCTGGTTTTTATTCCATGAGCAGCTGGCCAATGTTCAAATCTTCGTCTTTCGGTGCAGTTCTGCGCACTACTAACGCGGTCCTTTGAGAATGAAGAGGTGAATGCTTGCTTGCTTGCCCTCCCATTTTTATAAGTGACCTCATCCATTCAGATCCTTGTTCACAGTAGATTATTTTTTATCAATGGGATCACCGTTGGACAAAACAACACAAACAGCAGAATGATGTCTTTGATGCCAATTGCGATATTTTTAAGTGGTCCATGCTATGGTAAGTAGGGAGTAAGTAATATTTATTGACGAGATCTTGTCAAGTACCCCAGGCAAAGCATCAAGTCAATACTCCACCGATTCTGTGGATCGCATTTCTGGCGCCGTTGATCTGTAGATCAAGTAGGAAGTCTCCCCTGTCCACCTTCATAGCCTATGCATCACGTCTTGCAGGCTTGAAATCCTCCTCGGGCGTTTGAAGACCACTTATACACAACCCTTCCATTCCCTTCCTCGCTCCCTCCCAGTCCTCCTCTGCGCCATTGTTCACGACGCCCTCAGCAGCGCCTTGGCCTGGGATGTTAAGTGGATTGCCAGTCTCGCCCCCGACCTTGATGAACTCCCAGTCCTCGAACGTGGCATTACACAACGCACGTTGGGAGTTTTGCTCAACACAATCCTACAACGGGTTAACTTCGTATCTTTGATAAGAAGCCAGCCGGTCTCGCTGGCGCCATCTATTTGAAGTGCTTTGTTATTCTTGATATCGGTGGCAGCAACGGCGGGAAAAGTGGTCTGG
The DNA here is from genome assembly GCA_033439775.1 of Podospora didyma. Classification (NCBI taxonomy): domain Eukaryota; kingdom Fungi; phylum Ascomycota; class Sordariomycetes; order Sordariales; family Podosporaceae; genus Podospora; species Podospora didyma. The sequence goes on from JAULSW010000004.1 coordinate 1,812,580, forward strand.
GTTGCTGCGTGTTGCTGAGCTTGCTCGGTAATTGCTGGTTTTGATTGGGCTTGTTTTGTTTCCGAAGAGCTCAGGCTGGAGGCGCTCATGTTGCAAAATGGTTCTGCAAATCGGAACATTGCGGGTTTTCGTTTTCGTTCAGAATGCGTTGAGTTGGCCAATTCCGGGTTCATGGATGATGGGTGAGCAGCGAAGAAGAAATGGAGAGATGTGATGCATTTCAAGGACAGGGTGGAGGTTTTATATCAGAATTAGGAGTGGGATTAATTCCCTGGTACCCGAAAGAAGAACTTTAATGAATACGACAGAAAGAAGCATAAGCGAGTCGAGAGAAATGAATGGAGTTATGAATATGTTTACAATTTGGTGCAAGGTTCTTGGATCGACAACAAAAACACGGGATTTGATTCGAGTGCCTTCCATAGACAGCGACATCACGATTTCTCGAAATTTCGCCTCTCCCAAGGCTTCCTAGTCGGCTACGTTATTCAAAATCCTGTGTAAAATATGTGCTAGAAATTCCCGACGACTCAGCTCAACAACTCGTTCCTGCGATTTGCGATCAAAGGTTATCGGCGCAACTGTTTATTGTCAACTGGTACATTTTCGTAACGTGAAGTCGGAGCTGATGAATAAGTGAGGAAATGGACGTAACTAGAACGTGGGGAAAGTTGCGTCTTAGAATAAAAGCCCAGCCGGAAGAGTTTGGAAGGGTGAGACAGCAGTAAAAGCCGGTGGAAAGAAAGAAATGGAGTTTGCAAAAATCTGCAGCTGATTTGAAGCGTGTCAGAGTTTATAAGGCAGGTCGCGGGTCGAATTCCCAAGTTGACCTCGCAGGGGGAAATCACCCTGTACGATTGGACGTTGGCGCAGCGAGTCTCTACTCAACATAGTCAACTATGAAAAATCCCACTGGTTTCCGGCTTTTTCGTAAGGTGGCGGGTTCGATCCTCGGATCGAACAAGTCACCCGAGCTTTTTTTGCGGGGTTTTCCCCCCCTTCTTTTTCTCTTCAGAGACCTTCGATCACAACACGAGAAGGGACAACTAGAAGTTTAGCATTATATGCTCGAGCAGAGACTTAATTGTATCAGCCATTTCCGAAGCACGGAATAGCTTTGTGTAAACTGTAGGCTATTCTGAACCCAGATGACGCTGTGTGAGCATGCTTAACAATGTACCCTCAATGCTGAGTTGAGACTCATTTCACCCGCCTAGATGCCGTTTGGAACTGCTTTCCATTTCTCGGTGTCAGTGGGTCGAAGTTGTACTAAGGAACTAATATCTTCGCAAAGCGTAGATTATGACTTAGAACAAGCTACACCCTGATCCTGCCAAAGTGCCATTTGCTTTCCTTTGAGATTATTAGTTGAACATCAGCCTCCAAAGGAACTGGATTGAGACAGTAATTGCTAATATGTAAGTGTAAATTGAACGGTAAATCACTATGATCTGTTGGTACGTAGTAAGGTTAAATCTTGGCCCTAACAAGTTTCATGTTTGCTTGTTGAAAGATAGAATATGATAGGCACATTGAAAGGTTAGAACGAGAATCAACAAACTCCCTACGAGCAAAACGGGTAAAGAGACCATGGAGGGAATCTTTTTTGATCATGAAGTTGCTCTGCCTAGAATAGAAGTTCAGTCTTGGAAAAGGTCTCCAATACCTAGGCTTTCAGATGTGCCTTGTGTGTCTCATCTGAAATCGCCAGTTTTGCAATGTTTAAAACCAATTCCATTGGCTGACAGTGGCCGTTGCCTACTAGTATTTACCATCGCCTTGGGCGAGAACCTGCGTCTTAGAACCAACATTGGTCACCTGGGCTCCTCCGCCCATGACGCAGGGAATGTATGAGCCCGCCTGAACAGCCTCGGTGTTGATGCGAATGTTGTTCTGACAGTTCGACGGCGATTATTGATGGCGCTGGCAGACTGGTTCGTGCCACCCTGATCAATGATGATCTGGTTCTCAACGACAGGATTGCCCTTGTCAATGAACTTGCTGTCGGCGACGACAACCCCGCCATTCATGACGGAGTTGGCAACTGTAACGCCAGCGCCGCTGGACAGAATGACAGCGCTGTTGTTTAGTCGCACATTCTGGAGAACGATCCGGTCCTTGTTGGTAACGGCAGGCGCGGGCGAAGCCTTGTCGCCATTCGAAGCTTGGGGGGCGGGAATCGACGTGACAGCGACTAAGACACGGGGATTGGTGATTAGCAATGATTTATTTACACCGGGTTTCTTGAGGAAATTTGATCAAATTAGGTAGGTACTAACTCGGATCGTGGACGAAAGCACTGCCAATGACGCCTCTGGGGCTAGCCGATGGTAGGGCGGAGAACGAGTTCCTAACGGTGCGCGTCATGGTTTCTTCTAGAATATTTACAATCAGCACAGAGTATATAAGCGTAAATGATTCTTAACTTTACCTTCATTGCAGCTTAGGTTGTTGATCGTCGCAGTGGGCAAAATGCTGAGCGGCGAGGAAGGAGAATTGAGTTCTAGGAAGAAGAGTTGAAGCGCACGGCGGAGAATAGGAAAAACGAGAAATGAAGCAGATGGCAGGGGTCAGTGTAGCAGTGGGGCTGGGATTTAAATGGGTCTTGTATAGTTGTAGAGTTTCATAGGTGCAAGTACCTGTTTTCAGATGGAAGTGTCAAAGTAGGTAGCTACATTGGGATAGGATGTTGAGGGGCAAGGTCCGAACTGAGCTGTAGATCGAACAAGAACACTCGATCAGATAGATAGGTAGGCGGGCAATGGGACAGGAGACGAGCAAGCTCGGCAACGATAAAGTGCGCAAGACTTTCTTAAAGCATGCGGTAGGATAACGGGGAGAGTATTTGGAAAGGTCATGTCATAGGTGATAAACAGCAAGATCCGTTTCCTCTTGTTACCAATCCAACCACCCGCTGAAATATATATTTACCCCTTTCTCTTTTCGCTATCACCTCTAAGAACACTTCTTTCTGTTGGCGTCCAAGAAACAAAAGCCCAGTCCGGTTCCAAATACATCGCAGACTCAGACATGGATCTAATTGCAAAACGGGCTGCCGTTGATAACAACGCAGCTACGAGCGCAGATGGAGCTGAGAACGGACTGTCCCGTCGCTGAGCAAGTGAAGATAGCTGGACGCCCGCTGCTAGTTCCGCACCAGTATTGTCCTATTTTCCCCCGAAAAAAGAGCCAGGGAGGTACGTTAGCCTTGGCAGACACGAATGAAATGTAACTTTAGGGGTTCTCGCTCGAGTGAGGGGGGACTTACCTGGACGGCACGTCCCACTGAACTGCGCGAGACTAAGGGTGGCGAGGGAGAGAATGACGGCGGAAGTAGTAAGGAGTTGCATTTTGTTTTGGAAACGTTGACGGGTTTTTATGGCGGGTTTGCTGGAATATTTTTGTGCCTGCGTGTGAGTTGATTGAAGGAAATGTAGTGGTTCTTCCCTATCTTTATATGCGTTGTTGGGCAGACATTGTCGCGTTCAGTCAGCCGGTCTTTGCATTTTTCCTTCTTGGTCACCACATAGATGATTATGGTTACATGACTGTGAACCAACAATGGCGAAGTCATACATTCGTCCTGGAACGGCAGGTGAGCTGGAATGCCAATTGGAAAGTGCTGATCTGCAGCAATAGTTTCATGTCGTTGGCTTGTGTTGTCATTCCCAACCGTCATTGCGTTACTTCAACTTTCATCGGACGCAGTAGCAAGCACTTCCACTTAGTTTCATTACCAAATTTGTAGTTCTAGCACGCTTGGTGTTGGAGGGGAACATTATGATTCCTCGGTATCAAATGATGCATTGATTTGTAGAGAAGTGCGTTTCAAAAACAATTACGTCTCTGTAAGAAACTTGATGAGATTCACAACAGTTCAATCAGCTTAGTATGATTTCTCGGCGAGGTCTCAGCTCCAAGGTAGGACAGGGAATCCTAGGAATCTAGCATTGCAACATCACGTCAGACTCTGTTGGTTGGCTGATCAACCCAACTCCGGCCAGGCGAGTACATTGAAATCCTTCAGATACATACATTTCTTAGGGAGCCAACGCCATGGAAATGCAACCCTGACACTGGCCAGCCATTCGCATTGATTCTTTTACCTTCTTCACAACTCAGCCTTGAAAAGAAGTAATCTGATTGCACCAACTTAGTAGACCCATGAATGGCAATGTAGGAATCCATATCGAGGACTCTTGTAGTACCTTGGGCTAAGTGGTACGGATATTGGAAATAATAATACTTATGACAAAACACCACAGAATAATATGTCACATAGATCTCGCATTCAGTGTTATGAGCGACAAATTCAGCTCCCAAGCCATTGAGACCTCAAGAACTATTGAGGCTGCAGCTCCTAAACTTTATTTGTACCCAGCAGCCAAAAGACGACCTCGTCCTATCATTTTCCCTGAAGCAATCCCAGGTTTGATTGGACAGAGTATCAGGCTGTTCGACGACTTGAACAAAAGGACAAAAGGATAATCGGAAGGTGCACACCATCTTTTGTTTTTCTGCCCATTAGCTAAAAGTACAAACTGCGCCTCCCTGCACGGGGCGTCGGTATTCTGCGGATGAGGTGTCCCAATTCCTTAACAAAGCATTGTAGTAACCCCTGATATCGATATTGGAGTTTATGGCACTAGGTATCCAAGATAACTTGTTCTTTTGCTCGCGATAATTGTCTGACAGCGCCTTCCGTTCCTTACCACGTGCATTAAAAGTCATGACCTGTGCACTCCCAGCCTTTTCACCCCTTCTTCAAGTTCTTATCGTTTTCCAGTCTACCTAACCACGACAACGAAAAGGCTCAAGCGGGTTATAAAACGCGTTGACTGGCAAACCTGTTTACTAACTTTGCTTTGACGCCTCACAGGACCAGCATGGCCGCAATCGAGCAAGACGGTTCCTTGGACTGGGATAATCATAAGGCCCTGATTCTGGACTTGTTCATCACGCAGAAGAAATCGCTGCGCGATGTCGCGCATCATATGAAGGATAAGCACGACTTCGATGCAAGGCAAGACACACCCATTCATCTTATATGTCTGGTCGATTGCCGAAGCTAATAAATAAACAGCGTGAGACAATATAAATATCGGTTCCCACAGCTGAAGTACGTCAAGGATAAGGAGTGGATGTGGATTTACCAGGAGATACAACATCATGCTGCACTCGGCAAAGATTCTTTGGCATGTCTTCATGATCGGCCTCTGCCAGCGGATCGCGTACTTCGCGGGACATCTCGCATCAAACACAAGGCGCGATCCTCAGCGCTACCTTACCGTGAGTGGCGATAGTATGCGAGAATTCAAGTACTGAAATGCTAGCCGAGCCAAGGCGAGACCAAATCCATCTGCAGGAAGAATTTCAGTCCGAACACCACCTCCAATACCCACGAGCGACGAAGTACCTGGACTGGTCATCCCTCCTGACACTTTGGTGGCCGATCCACAGTTCGGTCTTGATCACTAGTCGGATGACGTGTTGCAAGAAATGGAGCTTGACGTTTCCGTGGCCGTTAATACTGCGAGTCTCAGAGAGCGGGATACACAGGGCCAGTTCGTGGCTCACCACAGTCCTGAGGTTCAATCTTTGGCTTCACACCCCGAACCGATTCTTGGGCTTCCAGCAGGCTCCACACAAGTCTCACCAGATCCAATTCCTGATATTCAGACGGATGACGGGATTCCATTCACTCAACCAGCCAGTTTCAACCTATCATCCGTGGAGTCCGTGGCATCAAAACGACCTTTCATCATTGGCGATCGCCACGACACGTAGTCCAGCAGTCAGGGCTACTGTCCATTCGCGAGCACAATCAGTGATTGGAGGAATGACACCACCATTGTCTGAAATCTTCAATTTCGAGATATTCGAGAGCCCCCCTAGCCTTGAACTCATGATCAATCTCCCAGTCTTCAATCTTCAGTCCATGCTGGAGAAATCAGGTATGCATCTAATTCTACTCCACTACTTACTCCGTATCGTCTCACTGACGAGTAACCCTGCTGTCAGCCGCGGCCTGCAGTCTCAACCAAGTGCTCTCGGAAATTTTCCAACACCCGTTCGGCTTGGCGGCCTATCGAGTCTCTTGGGCGACTCAAACTTGCAAGTTCAACTTGCGGGCGATGTCAGCGTCAGTAAGGTGCAAAAAAACTCCAATAGTTCATCCCCGAGAGATACGATGGAGAGCTCCCTCGCAAAATCCAAGACATCTTGGATCCCAGTTCTTCTCTGCCCGTGGGCCTTTCGTCGCTCTTTGGGGTAACCGCTTTCTTCGCGTCAAACAACCACTTGAAGGACGATTAGATGGACACGTTCCTGCCTTGGGTTGTTGACCAGGGATATACGGAATACCTGGAACGCTTTCTGCAAATGAATACGCCAACAATCCATGCTTTCGCAGCGAAGCTTCTGAAGTCAGCAGTTAGGATCAAATGCGTCAAGCTTCTGAGAGCACTCCTGGAGCGTGGAATTCGGTTTGAAAGCATCCTATTGGATGTGGTCGATATCGACGATATGGATTTCACTCGCCTCGTTCTGTCCCGGATCGATCCCGCCTGCTTCAAAACAGACACCGGTGCCAGGCTATTTTATTTCTTCACTCGCAAAAATCAGTTTGATCTGGCGCAACAACTCATTGAGCTTGGAGTCTCTGTCGATGTTCGAATTAAAGGAAGCTGGCCTGCCCTTATTTCCGCGGTCCATCAACACAATATTACCGGCGCCAGGTTTCTACGAAGTCAAGGAGCAAACAAGAACATATCCGATCTATGCGGAGACACAAATTATACACCACTCTCGTGCGCTGTTCAGTTTGGAAGCCTGAAAATGGTTTCCGAGCTTCTCGAAAATGGGGTGGACATCCAGCATCCAAATTGCAAAGTGAACGGGAAAGCTGTGATCCCATGGTCTTCATTGCATTGTAGAAACATATATGACCTTTTGCTACAACATGCTGGGCCAGGCGCTGTTGGTTTCATGACTGGAGACTTGGTGGATGCCGCCAAGCGGGGCGGGCAAGCCCTGAAAGGCTACATAGCCAAGTACTCGCAAGAAGTCTTTCAAACTGAGCTGGAGGAAGCGCTGGACGCGTCGATTAAACTGAACCTCCCAGCAGCGGCGATCACGCTCTTGCAATATGTAGTCAGTTCCAACTGTCTCGCCTTGGCTACTCGGCCTCTCGAAACTGCATTGCAACTAGATTCCGACAAGGACGCTAGGAAGTTTTGCAAGATGCTCACCAAGTTCAAAGCGGATGTTAACTATCCCGGGCTTCTCGCTAACGTAGTTGCTGATCATCCTAATCTCTTACCACTGTTCCTTACAGCCGGAGGAAACTTTGATGAGCACGGCGTGGAAGCACTTGTTAGAGCCGCAGAGTGCGGTCAATTAGTGGCTGCGAGACGTCTGGTGAACCAAAGAGTGAACATCCACGCATTCGACAACGAGCGTAGGATGAACCCATTGCAAGCCGCAATCTTCAGTTGCGACAAGGAAATGGTCCACTTCCTTCTCACTCATGGGGCGGATATCAATGCGCCAGCGTATCAGGACGGTGGGCTGACGGCATTGCAACTAGCTCTCTTCAACGGCAGCCTGGAAACTGCGCGATACCTACTTCGTAAAGGAGCCGATGTCTTTGCGCCGCCTGCATTGCTGAATGGGCGGACGGTTTTGGAAGCAGTCTGTACATTGGCTGATAACGACCAAGCGCGGGCCGATCTTTGCCACAAGCTTCTATATGCCGGCGCTCCAGTTAACCGACCAGGCATGAAGCCAAGCTCTGTACTCCACAGGGTTATAGTGAAAGGATGGATTGATGTCTTGGACTGGATGCTCGAACCAAAACACAATGCGATCATGAATTTATGTGGGAAGCTGACGAAACCTTGGAACTAAAGGAGTACGATGAGATTGAGAATAACTACGATGACAACGATTGCATCAGCTGTGCAAGAACACCAACCCAACTAGCTTCTGCACTTGGACAGCTCGAAGCCCTCAAAATGCTTCTTGAGAGGGGAGCTGATGTCAACGAGGCCCCGGCGGACGAATATGGGCGGACGGCGCTCCAAGCAGCTGCGTGCAGCGAAACACCACACCCGGATCTCATCCACTTTCTTTTGGAAAGAGGCGCTGATGTCCACGCAGAGCCGGCCGTCCTTGGGGGAGTAACGGCGCTGCAAGGTGCCGCCATTGCCGAAAAACAAGAGCATTTCGCGGTGGCCAACCTGTTGAAGGATGCTACACCTGAGGGCTGAGGATGTATTCTGCCGGGGAGGAATGGCAGGGAGAACAGAGGGCAGTTATATATTAATCGGATGACGGTCACAGCCCAACAACATAACAAATTGACATGGCATTTTTGGCTATTGGTAGTGCGCTCGTTTCTATGTGCTGGGGGTGATTGATTCTTACTCCCTGGTTCCTGGCATTCTGGTCGTCGTCATATTCTCTTCAATCTTATCACAATCCTATACCGTTAAGGTGCTTATTTCGTTCAACTCCACCACTGAATATTCTTAACCACATCCAAGATTTCCTTCATTCTTTCGAAGGCAATACAACTAGGGAGCGAGTTTCATCGTCTAGTTAAGTAGGCGGACCGGATGAACTGGGGCCTCTCCCCGACCATCCGCGATGCCTTCGTTTATCACCATGACCCATAGTCTGATTCCTCTACCTGCCCATTTGATCCAGTTTTTTTCCAACCTCTTAAGGTGTCCTTGACCCGTGTTTTGTTTCTCTGCCTACCATTTTACAGATTCTCTTTGCCTCTTGAATACCCTCACCGCCTATGGTAGTATCCTCGGCGGTAGTCTAGGTGTCTTTTAGACCTATGTATATATATATATATATTTAGAGCCGTAGTAATGGCATCTACCGGCAGCTTTGAGCAACACGGCAGCGATCCCCAGCTCCATAATAAGGGTTCGCAACCGGCTTTACCTTCCCGGCCCCGGCCTCCAAATGCTGAGAAAGTTGCTTTGCCCGCACCTTCAATACTAACGACGTTTCCCCGCCGTCCAATGGTCTTGAAAGACGTGCGATTGACCACCAGCGCTTTCCTCCTTTGCAATCGAGCTGGAATTATGATCAGCGAGTCTGTAATCATAAACGCAGGGATCGTTGTCATGGACGGAGAGCAGTTGGGCCAACGCCAGTTCCCAGTGTTGATCCTTTCACGTACCAACTCCGTGTTCGCGGTCCTCGTCCAAAACAAAATCCCCATTACAACGGAACTTCCATTGATGGCTTCTGTGTTTTTTTCCCAAAAAATATCCGCTTCAACGCCGTGGAGCATTCTGTATTTGCAAGGAAGAATAAATAAATAAAGCTAGATAGGTATCATGTAAAATGCACTAATTATCGTCTATCTGGTTGGTTTCCTGAACCCAAAACACATCTATCACATCCTCAACACCCGTCAAATCTAACCTATTCTAATCTTTCTTCTCCTCATCCGTCGAAGGCGACGCAACAGGCTGGCGCGACGCAGAAACAGAAGACGAGTGAACCTGGGTGCGGCTGCCGCCAGCAGCAGGAGTAAGCATGCAATCATTTCCATAGTCCTCCTCGTAGTCAATATCATCAAGATACTTGTGGTCCAATCCTCGAATTTCATGCTCCTCGCTGGCGCGGAGGTGCAGGCCGGGGATCTTGTTGATGACAAACAACAAAAGGCACGACACGAAGAAGGACCACGCCGCGCAGGTGGTGGCACCGGCGAACTGCAGGCCGAGCTGCCTCCAGTTGCGATCCCACCAGCCGCCGTCGTAGGCTGTGCCCGACACGCCGTCGAGGGCGGGTACCCACTGGGCGGCGAACAGGCCGGTCAGGAGATCACCGACGTAGCCGCCCACGCCGTGAATGGCAAAAATATCAAGACCGTCATCGATCGAGAGCAGGTACTTGTACTTGACAGTGTAGTAACAGCACAGGGCTGTGACTGCGCCGACCAGGGCGGCGACGTACACGGGGACTTTTCAGACGTGTCAGTCAGAACATCATCAGACCGAAGGAACGCAAGGGGTGAAAGTAAACATACCGAATCCAGCAGCAGGGGTGATGCCCACGAGACCCGAGATGATGCCGGAGCAAAACCCAACCAAGCTGAACTTGCGCTTGTAGGTATAGTCCAGAAGGACCCAGGCGATGCCACCACCGCACGCGGCGAGGTTCGTGTTGACGACAACGTAGATGGAGCGCAGGCTCAGGTTGGCGGTACTCGCGCCGTTGAAGGCGAACCAACCGAACCAGATGAAGCAAGTTCCGATGCACATCAGCAATGGGCTGTGCGGCTTGTGGTGTGCCAGCTTGCTGCGGCGGTCCGTGACCGTGTTGTCGGTGAGGCGAGGGCCCAGCATGAGAGACCATGCAAGCGCGCCGAAGCCGCTAGCGATGTGGACCGGGCCCGAGCCAGCGAAATCATACACGCCGAGCTGGTAGAGCCAGCCGCTTGGGTTCCACTCCCAGTAGGCCAAGCTATCACTGTTAGCTTGCTTGTCGTTTGATGGCTCGACGGCTGGGGCAGATCCCAACTTACATGTAATACACGAACGTGGTCCAGCAAAGGAGGAAGACCATACTGGGAAGCAGTCTTCCACGCTCCAACATGGCACCGGCCAAAATCATGGCAGTGCATGACACGAAGGTGAATCCAAATGCAGCATCTGTACGAGAGAAGAGAGGCGAGTGAGACAATGCTCTAATGCTTATTACACAAACGGAGAGGTCACATACACAAGATATCCGGGATGCCCGAGTTGGCTTGAGACGGCTGCGCAAGGACATTCTTGAAGCCGGCCAGGGACAGATCACCCAGGATGGGGTTGGTCGTCCGCGACTGGTAGAGCGAGTACCCATAAATCCAAAACTGGATTCCGCAGGCGCATGAGCAGAACAGCGACTGCAAGACCATCGTCAGAGCTGCCTTGCGGCGATGCATGCCGGCATAGAGGAAGCCAATGGCGGGTGTGATCTGCCAGCACAAAATGGTGCAGACCAGCATCCAGCAGAGATCGCCCTGGTGGTTGAAACCCATATTAGCTGCTGAAGTTCATCATAGCTTCTCAGTGTAGTTAGTTAGTTACCTTGTCATATGGCGCGATGAGATCTTGCGTGAGCGGGTCTCCGCCGTCCGGGTTATCATGCCAGTCGGGCCACTCGGTAACGGGGGTGATTTCCGCCATGATGGGTGATGATGACGGTTCGGCTTCGGGTGGTCAAGGTATCCCACGCGACAGTGGACGTGTGTCGTCTGAAGCTACCAGTGGCGTGATCACATCGACTTGTGATGTCTCAAGTTGGACGACACGGCCTATTTGTATTCGCCGGCTTGTCCGACACTCCTGCTGTTGGACCGCACCATGCACACCATTGATGAATGCGTGTCCTGGCTTTCCATTGGACGTTTACAACCTCGCAGCGAGATAAGAGATGTGCTAGACAACCTCCAATGACTTGCCAAGTTGCCAAGCGGTAGGAAGACGATAAGCCCCAGCTGAGAGACGGGACTGGGGCCCTGAATTGGTTTATCAATCCCTACCGAGCTCGCCAAGAGTCTTGGATGTTGGGGGGCGATGCCTTGGCGGGAATGATAGCAGGGAAGATCGAGGCTGCGTGCAGTTTGATGGCTGAACCACGGACCCGGGACGTGTTTGCCGTCTGAACCCCTTGAACATAGGACGAGATGACTCGTTCAATGAGCACCTTGAACCACTAGGCAATACTTGCAATGCCCGGGTTTTTTTTTTTGGGGGGGGGGGGTCAATATTCGCTTTTCGGTGCTTCCACTGCATATCTCGGTCCAGACTCGCAAACCTTTCGCATTGGTGGTTGTTCCAGGTAAGAGGAAGAGGAGACCAAACCGGAGTGCCTCGGGTACCTTATTCAGGGCGAATCATCCCCTCGAAAAAACACAGCGTCATAGGCTGCGCCCCATGGAGCTTGGTGGGTTTAGCTTGGCGCTAGACAATAGTAGCTGCGAACGATCATAGAAACCTCGTGGAGACATTCCCTGGTTAGGGCAAAGTGTGGCTGGAGCAATGGATACAGTCGGTATTTCAAGCTTTTTTGGGAGGCGGATCGAGGGGTCAGGTGGAGATGTTGAATGCTTGCTATCATGTTCGACCAACACCCTGCTATCGGGCAGGGTCCAGTCTGTCATATCGGCTCCTCATCTATCGCTATGAAGGGGCTGTCCATTGTTGGGCAGCTACACCAGGCGTTGAGATACATGTTAGTGCGCGAACTGGGGTACGGGTTGACTTGCGTGAGATATAGCATCCATGTAAAACAATAGACCTCAATTGACACTTCATCATCCCTCTTCTGGCGATACAATGGCTTATCTTCGTGTAAGAGACGCCTTAACTATCCCACTTCACGCATCTGCGGTCTCTTCCACTGACCTCTATTCTGTCGGTGGAGGTGTAGATAGCTTTAGTGTAGGCCGTGGCGCTTCTGATCGCAGCTTTGTTCACTGGCTCGTCCAGCCACCGATACAGCAGGCAAGCAGCTCGAACATTGGAAGCTGAGCTCGATAGCCTAGCCAGGAGTCGCCTTTCCCTTCTCCTTCCGCTCTCCCGCCCGCCCAAACATCTCACGGATATTCCACCGCCTCTTGTCCGGATTCGACGGAAATATGGGTGACGTGGGCGACGATGGCAGCACACTGGAAAAAAGAGTCACCGCGGAGGTGGTGCGCCTTGATGAGAACTGAATGACTTCGGTCGGTCGGCCTGCAGGTTCACGAGAGATGTAAGCGGCATAGTTATATAGGGCAGCGATTGGGGATGTGGTGGAACCTAGACTCACGAATATTTCCAGCACCACCAATGCCATAACCTCGAAGTTGCCTGTCACGGATCACGGTTTCGCGCGCCTCCTCTGCTGTCGCATCATTGCTCGACCTCCTCGCCGCGCCGTCGTCCAGGCTCAGTCGTCTCCTCCTTGCGCGTGGCCGGCGGGGCGCTGAGCCGCTCTCAATGGGTGACTCGAGGTGTGGCCGGGTTGCGCTCGTCGGCGTGCTTTCGTCTGGAGAGGGCGAGGACGACTCTCTTCGTCGCTGCGGGGGCCTTAGGTTCGCGGTGGAGATGCTCCGCATAACAACAAGCTTGCCCTGGATACGTACATGATGGCGCTTTGGGCGGCTGGGCAGCAAGCGGCTTGTGTCTGGGTCGAGCTCGCACATCTCGACCTCGCCGTCGCTCGCCCGCCGGTGGTACGGCCCACCTTGGTTGGGAAGGATGGCGGCCAATTCATCGGCGATCTCGCCAAGGAGCGGAGGGAGAGGCGGCGGCGGAGTGTATGGATGCGACCGCATGATGGCAAGCGCTGCTGCAGGCCTGCGGCGAGCGGTTCGTTGGCGGTGCGAGAAGACTCGGATTGCGCACGTCGTCGCGATCACTCCAGGGGCCAATCGAATGCAAACTCGCTGTGAGGGGGTGCGCCACAGGGGCAAAGCAACCTTGCAGCGGAGGTTTGAACATCCGGTGGGGTCACAAGCAAATATCACCAAGGCGATGTTTCTTTGCGATGCGACATAACCACAGGAAAACGACGCTGTTTTACTTTGTCATGGAGGATGAAGAAAGAAAGTTTGCAAGTTGGAAAATGCAAGTCGCAGGCCATCTGTCATCCTTTAAAAGTCAGGTCAGCCCTAGGCTGAAGAAAGATAAAGCTGGAAGGTGCGGGCGAACACATCAATTTGGTGGCTTGCAGCAGGTGTTTCCCAGCGTCAGCGGGGCGAGAGGAAAACACCCCTGAAAGACAGAGCAGACACGCAACATGGATCCACCCCACGCGGTGGTCGACGCGACGTGCCAGAGGCCTTTCCCTTTTCGGGAGGGTTGACGCTCACAGGCGGGATATTTCATTGACATGCGGATCTGACATAGATTTAAATTGGCCCGCATCCAATATCCTGCGGCCAAGACCTTCGCTGCACCCGTAATACTGGAAGGATTTCGATGTGGGATTTGGTGCATCAAGCTTCCACCGGGGCCGCCCTTCCAGAACTGCCACGACAGACTCTCCCCACAGAGACCCCAGACGCCAGCATGTTTTCCCCTGACCCTGCGCCTTTGGTCTGCCGTTTTGGGCCTTTGGCTTGGTTCGATTGACGCCCCAAAACAGCCTGTTGGTACTGGCGACGCCTCCCGATCGTGTGCCGTCAGCCAACATCTCGATGAACTTTCGGCTTCCTGATCGCCGTTCCGGGACAGGGGGCGATTTGACGACATCAGGTATCCAGATTCTTGCTGATGACATCCGATATCCAATTATCCATGGAATTGTTTGAGGGGTAACAAATCAGGTCATCAGCATACAAAGGGCAGAAGACTTCAGGATGGTTCCTTCTTCACATCCAAAACAAACTTCACCGACTTTCCAGCGAACTTGGCTGGCTGGACATGTCCGCCAAGTTCTAAACACCTCGTGCAGACTGCCTACGTTCGCATGGAAACAGGAGATGACCAGTTTGGGCAATTGTCCTTTCCGTCCTCACCAACACAATGATCGGAATACCTATTCTGCTTCGCGTCCCTTACCCGCCCAGCTTCTGAATATCCCACTCAATATACTCCAAGATCTCCGCACCAGTTTTCAGGACGCATAGGTTCCTTATGACAAGGTAGGTCCATTTCGATCCACGACCTGGGCATCAAAATCGCCAGATCGCTGCAGCTGAGTTCTGATGGCCACCGCCTCCAGCAAGTCACAGATTGAAGCCTAGCTCTGCCTTGTTCAGTGATCAGCGACCTGTCTCCTTGTGTCGGACATCGATAACTTGGCCACCGGATGACCCCTCATTCCCCGACTGCCCCCTTTCCGGCCCATGTCGCGTCGGCACCAGATTTCGCTCCGAATCAAAGCTCCAATCACGTTCGTATCCCATGATGTTCAGTGCGTTGTCCAAGCGCCGTCCCTGGCCATCCCAAGACGGCGGTACGCTACTGTCACCGCCCAGATGGCAGTCGGGAACCCATCAATTCCACGTTGGGGCACGAGACTCATGATAATCACGGTTCCCCGCACGGAAATGTTTGCTTGGCACATGCGTACAAAGGTTCCACTTCCTCGGTTTTCCTCCCTTTCGTACACTAAAACACTCTGCCAAGGCGAGCTTGGCTGCTGTTGTCCAGCCTATGGAAGGATCTTCCCTGCTGGCTTCACTCGAAAGCCAGCTCTGTTTGTCATCGGACGACTGTTAGTGAGGGCTCGGGCTGTTTGCTGCGGCATCGACGACTCCTTTGGTTTCACTTCTGGCAGAATCCGGCACCTCCAGGCCAGAAGCAAGACTCATGGCCGCGTGATAAATCTTCAACCTTTTCAGGGTCCCTTGGCAGTGCTCCACTCGGTTCATGATACCCGGGATTTGTATTGGGGACTTCAACTCCAAGCTCGTCTTGGTAGCGTGCACACTCTTTCCCAAATCCTGATGCGGTATGGTAAAGGCAAGCATTCTCCGCAAATTCAAACCGAAAAACCCCAATCCAAGGGTGGCTACAAGCGAGCCAAGAAACTGCCGGGTTGCAAGTCCACCCACACACCGGATCTTAACCCTTTGCGATGCTGTGTGACCAACAACCCGTCTTGATATGCTCCAGTCGTTGCGACACTGCAATGCATTCGGCCGGGATTATTACTGGTAACCGAACGAGGTTAATACTTGGGCGTCTTGGTCGCGTTTGTTCATAACTGCCCCATTTCTCGTTTTTTCCCACATTACTCTGTTGGACACCATCCTTCAACATAACAGACTCGCCGCCCAATCGAAACCCGGCTGGGACCCCAAGAACAAGATGGTCGGCCACACAGAGACGCAAGGGAGGCACTTGGTTCACAGGTAAGAAACTCCGGACATTTTGATTAAAGCGCGTGGCCTATCTCGCAGCTAATGTTCTCACCTCTCGTTAGCCATGCCAAAGAATTAGTTCCAGGCACAGTCGACCTCAAGGCCAAGGGTTGGTGGATTGTTAATATTTGAGCTTGCGAGAAGACCCTAACAAATGATCTTGACAGAGGGCGACGATACTGCCTACGGACAGGCCTTATATCCGGTACCAGCAGAGGACCCGAATGATCCACTCCAGGTGCGTAAAAATGGGTTTGGCTGTGAATTGTTGCGATGGTGGAACTATTTCAACTGACGCAGTCTTACAGTGGTCCAACGCCCGAAAGACGTTGATCCTTGTCGTCTGCTCGCTCTACTCCTTCCTCAGCAACTCGTCCCTTCTCGGTCCCTCGGTGTACATTGGAATCTACGCGCAGGAGTTCGATGTCAGCCCCAGCACGGCGAGTAATCTCGTCAGCTACGCGAACCTTGCATTTGGCTTCGGTACGTCTTATTTTCATTTGAACGCCTCGAATTTAGACAGGAAGGCCTTCCGCAAGGACTGGAACGCGTCAAGTATCATGGAGGACAAGTGCTGACATCAGAGTAAACAGGCTCACTTCTCCTCGTACCTCTGTACCATAAGATTGGCCGCAGACCAGTCATGTTGGGGTCACTTGTCCTCTACTGCGTCGGACTCATTGGATGCTCGCAGGCAAACTCTTACGCCTCCTTGATGGCATTCCGTGTGATCCACTCGTTCGGCTCTTCTGTATGCGAGGCTTTGCCCGTCCAGCTAGTGAACGATATCTTCTTCCTACACGAGCGTGGCAAGCGTCTCGGATACTATACTGGTATGCCTCCTGCCTCCTACCTCCTAACTCAGAGATATTGTATTAACATACACAGTGTGCCTCTGCTTTGGAGCCACTGGTCCACTCTACGCTGGGTACATGCTGGCTGGCGGTCATTCGTGGCGTCTGTTCTTTTATGTCGAGTTTGCCTTCGGCGCCGCTCTTCTTGTCCTCGCCTTCTTCGTTGTGGAGGAAACGACCTACCACCGCCAACCTCCAGCCGATGTGACCCGTCTTTCCGAAGAGGTGGCAAGAGGTTCGGACTCGCAGTCTGGCGAAAAGACGGCCGAAGCAATCGTTGATGATACCCGACTTACCCCTGATATCCCACCGCGCAAGACATTTGTCCAGACCCTGAAGTTCTGGGGCATTTGGGAGAAGGACTCTGAGTTTTTCATGATGATGGCTCGTTCTTTCACCTACTTTCTCGTCCCGCACGTATTCTGGGTCATTACAACATACGGTAAGTTTCATTTCAATATTATTGATGAGAAATTCAGTGTCCAGAAACTCACATGAGACATTCAGGCATTTATATCGGCTTGGGCGCGTTGACTTTCAACTTTATCTTCCCGCTCAAAATCACCGCTCCGCCATACAATTGGTCTGCAACCGACTCGGGTCTGATCGCTGTCGCCTCGTTCCTTGGTTATCTGCTTGCGATCCCTTTCACGGCAACTTCTGACCGACTAGCTGCTAGACTGACGCGCAAGAACAACGGCATTCGCGAGGCAGAGATGCGCCTTGGCGTTATGCTTCCCGTGATGCTGCTTGCGCCGGTTGGCTTGATCCTGTTCGGCATGGCGGCTGAAAAGGACATGCACTGGGTCACGTATTTCGCGGGCGTCACGATCACGAACTTCAGCAGCTACTTTTACTTCACATTCACGCTCGCGTACGCCATTGATAGCTATAACGCCAATATCAGTGAGATGCTGATCGCCATGAACCTCGGCAAGCAGGCCATCAGCTTTGGCATGGGGCTTGACCTGCTCACATGGGTACTGGACTACGGCTACGCGGTGATGATCTCGGGCGTGTTTGTCGGCATCCTGCTGGCCAACAATCTGGCCTTGATCATTTTCATGATCTGGGGCAAGCGAATTCGCACCTTCATGGCCAAGACGTGGCTGGCGAGAGTTCACGCCGCCAGCGTCAAGGAGATTGCAACGCACTGATTTGTTTTCTTGTTGGAAAACTTGTACTGGTAGCTGATGATCTACCAAAGATATAATATTGGTCTCTCCTATTAGTAGAAGAGTCGGCATTCGAGAGAAAGTTGTTGACGGAATAAAAACACGCAGGACCAACAGTCACTTGTAATACCCTATTCTAGACAAATATACCAAAGAGAGCATCGTTTAGCAGTGTTCCTCTTTCTCATCTTTGCCAAGCACAGTTGACGGGTCATCTTGGGCAGGAGCCCGAAACCACTCATACTTCAACTTAAAAACTAATACGAAGCGAAGCAATATCAACGGAACGCGGAGAACCTTGACGATCGATCCCTTTGCTGGGTGGGTCTTGGCCCAAAACAAGCCCGCGGAGAGCAATGCCCCGGCATGGGGCGGGAGAAGCAGCCGTTCCGGGTAAAGGCCGCTAAGCCCAGAGCGCCGCAGATCCAGGCCCGACAGCAGACCATCTCGATCGGACATATTACCGTTTAATAAAGGTTATCACGGTTCCTGCATGCGAGCCTATCATCGCTGGGCACTCCAGCCAACTGTTCCTCCCCAACCTCGGCCTGATGCAACTTAGCGGACGGGACATTGGCCCTCCCGAACAGCCTACGAGAATTCGGCCCTGTCCGTGGCATATCGACTGTTGCAGCGAGAAAAGTCGGTGGGCGAACCGGGTATGCAGCTTCTAGGAACTTCAATCTGCGCTCTGCGCTCAGTCATAAATATGCCTCCTCCCTGGGATGGTATAATAGCTAAGCTTCCTTGGCCACTCCCTTGGCTTGCCTGCATTCCTCTCGCTTTCTCGTCTTGATTGTCAAGTTGTTGGTAGTCGTCAAGATAATAATCATGGCCATCAAGTCAGCCGTTCTCGCGGCCTCGCTGCTGTCCACCCTGGGTGCAGCTCAGCAGATCGGCACTGCCTTCCCCGAGGTCCACCCCCGGCTTATCACGCAAAAGTGTACGCTGGCAGACGGCTGCAAGAACCTCAACACATCCGTCGTCCTGGACGCCTTCTCACGCTCGCTCCACAAGATCGGCGACCTCACCACGAGTTGCAGCGTCGGCGACGAGCTGTGCCCGGATGCCGAGACGTGCGCCAAGAACTGCGAGCTCGAGGGCATCGACTATGCAGCTCACGGTATCGTGACGAGCGGCTCGTCCCTGAAGCTGAACCAGTGGCTCAAGGGCGCCGACGGCAACTATGTCACCGTCACGCCGCGCGCCTATCTCGTCGCCGAGGACGACAAGACCTATGAGGACATCCGCATGCTCAACGCCGAGCTGACCTTTGACGTCGAGCTGTCCAATATGGTGTGCGGCATGAACGGCGCGCTGTATTTCTCGGAGATGGAGACCAACGGCGGCCGCAGTGCGTTGAACCCGGCCGGCGCAGAGTACGGCACCGGTTACTGCGATGCACAGTGTCCTGCTCTGGGGTTCATTAACGGCGAGGTAATTACAGTTTTCCTCTCCTTCCCCCTTCTTCCTCGAAACAGATCCCCTGACCAATGTCAATAAAAAACGCAGGCAAACATCAACCAACAATACGGAGCTTGCTGCAACGAAATGGACATCTGGGAAGCCAACGCCATGGCCCAGACCCTTACGCCCCACCCATGCAAGACGCAGCGCGTAGGCAAGTGCGCCACGGCCGAAGAATGCGGCCAGTCCAAGGGCGTGTGCGACAAATGGGGCTGCGGGTACAACCCGTACCAGCACGGCGTGAAGGATTACTACGGGCGCAACCTGACGGTGGACACGAACCGGGTCTTCACGGTGACGACGCAGTTCCTGACGGACAACGGCCGCGCCGACGGCAAGCTCGTCGAGATTCGCCGCCTGTATCTCCAGGATGGGAAGCTGATCAAGAACCAGGCTATCGAGTCTGGCGCGTACGACAGCATCACGGACAAATTCTGCAGTGCGACGGCGTCGTGGACGCAGCAGCGCGGCGGGCTCGAGGAGATGGGCAAGGCATTGGGGAGAGGCATGACTCTGATTTTCAGCATCTGGGCGGATGCCGGCGGGTACATGACCTGGCTGGATAGCGGGAACTCGGGCCCGTGTAATTCGACCGAGGGCAACCCGGAGCTGATTGTTCAGCATACGCCTGATGCGGCAGTTACGTTTTCGAATATTAAGTGGGGTGAGATTGGGAGCACGTATAAGGCTGCGGTTTAAGGGGATTTGATGGTTTGGGAAGGTGGTTGCATAAGGTGGAGGCTGTGGTGAGGAAGAGGGGGCTTTAGGCTGTGTTCGATTGGAGGAGAGGAGAGGGAAACTGATATGGATAAGAGAGAGCTGTCGGAGGGGATTATACGACAAAGAGACAAGAGTCTTAGACTATTACTGGCCCTTTGCTGGTTAGATAACCCAAAAGTTGGTTCATGATTAAGCACTGCGGATATACTTCATGATATTCGACAGTGCATCGACTAACCGATCCGAGACCATATACGGTGTAGTGAGCTTCTTCTGTGATTGAAGTTGCAAGAGCTGGTTGTAGAATCCTTGAAATGCCGATAGTATCTTTGACGTAACCTCTTCGATGTAACTAGATAGGCAGCTACATAAACGATTACTTACTTGACGAGTTTCACACGCGGAATTAAAAGCCCAACTAATATCGGCCTTGGCAAATATCGTGTCACGCAGGTCCCTACCCGAGAACATGTGTAACCACAGACGGACTTTGTCAAAATCTAGTTACCAAATTCGGAGACACATAAAGTTCCTCTCTGTCTAATCAGGCGTTAATCTTCCCCTCGGATACCAAGCGGCGCATGGTGACGAGCGTCGTCTCTACGGCGGCCTTGGCAGTCTGGTATTTCCGGTTAGTCCATCAGTCAGCGTCGCGTATGCAGAAGGACAATTCATTGAGCGGGCGAGTGTGTGTGTGAGTGAGGAACGAGAGAGGGCGTAAGAGAACTAAGACTGAGATTCGGAGAGAAAAGGAAACCCACAGCTTCATGCTTCGCAGCCAGCGCCTCGACCTCGGCACTCCCATCCTTGACATCTGGATGGCGCCAGCTGAACAAAGAAGTTAGGTATAGCTCGCTGGGCTCGGCGCCAGAGGACACCGAGTTGGTGATCATGGTGCCGTTCTCCATGACAAAGTCGATGCGGTACGGGGCAAGCTGCGTGCAGACCTCCCTGAGGGATAGGCGTTTGGTGGCGTTGCTGTTTAGGCCGTTGCCCGGGTTCAAGAGGATATCGCGGGTGACGATGGTCTCGTTAGCGTTCTTGGTGGTCTCATCAGAGATGACAGTACACTCGGCGATGGCGGGCACGAACTCGTCGCCGTGGCGCACCTTGCACTCCAGGCCGGCCCAGACCTGGGCATGCGTGAGCGTGGGCTGGCCGGGGCGGTTGACGGGGGCGGTGTATGCGTAGTTAATGACGGCCATTATGGCGGTCGGTTGGAGGATGGAGGACGATATTATCTTGGATGATAATTCCGTTATCTGAACAGAAAGAATGAGGAGAATAGGGTCGAGTTTAAATGGTCGAGGTTCCTTTTTCTCTGACACGCGTCGTCGTCCCGTCTTGCAAAGCCGCGTCCACGTAACTCGAGACTGCACGGTCGTTGCCAACTCTCACACCTTTGAGACACTGTACAGACATTGCGGCCTTTTTAGTAGCACAAACTGCAATTATGCCATCATCGCCTCCGTGGGCCCGAGTCCGTCTCGGGGAGTTTCGGCCCTGAGAAAAGTTGCTGGATTTGTGGGCCTTAGTTCGTCCAATCCTTCTGCCTGTTTCGTGACCCGTCAGTTTTACGCGGAAGAGGCAAGACAGCTCCGATACGGCGCATCCGCCGAGGCGAGCCAGTACTGCTGATCGGATTACCGGTGTGCTGCAGCTGGCTGGCAGCCAAGACGCACGCTCTTAGCGAGGAAAGATCTAGGAAGGTATCTATGCATCGATATGAGCAATCAGACTGACCAGTTTGTTATGATTGGAAGTTGCAAATTCGTCCAAAGCCCAGACAACAAAGCGTGGAAAGTTTCTCGGCACCAGCAAACTAGAAACACCAAAAAATCATAGAACCAGAAGAGTTTCCCGGACGTGGGAGCACATCTGAGACATATTTCGATCCAGATCTACAATGGCGACGCCACGTCGCAACGCCACATCCGATGGGGGCCGGAATGCGACGACGCCACCATCATGTCTCATCGACAAGTACATGGCCACACACTGTATAACGAACCGATGGAAGCCTTCGTTTCGATCGACGTTGGCCCGACCCGGGATAGAGAGGGTGTAGCGTACTGTCTTGGAAGGAGTAGACGAGATTGCCCATGCTTAAAATTGGGAGAAATTCCAAGGCTTATGTCTCAAAATGAAGATGAAAGTTGATCATGCCATTACTCACGTCGCATCAGGTGGAAGGAGGTGACATTCGAGCCTGGCCATCGAGACCCTGAACTAATAATCCACGTGGCCGCCGACCCCGCATGCACTGTGACCCCCCTCCAAACGCTATAGTCGTCGTTCCTTGTTAGACTCGACAACAGACCAACCAACCAAAACTTGCCTTGTTTACATGTCGAAGGACTGTATCAAAGCAAGAAAGACGTCAAAAAGGCTAGGTTCGTCGTATACGGTACATATCTACACATCCGTACCGCATGTCATGAACTCGTTTGGTACAATCGTACTCTGTACTCCGCTCATCACCACATCAGTGGCCTGCACCTTCCGTCTAGCGTGCAAGGTGATGACGAAACCTCCCTAGCCAAGTCTGTCAGCGCGGCGGCTCGTCCCTTCCCCCGGCAGACTTTCCTGCCTCTTCTGGCCTGCGATTGGCCGCATGACCGATGTCGTCCCACAGTTCAATGCTGGCAGAAGTGAGCGTTTCCTGCAACGGCATGGTCATGATCAGTAATGGGGGCGGCCTTCAGTTCTTCACCCCTGGAACATCCCGCTCATTTCCTCCAAGCACCCCAGCCCAGTGCCAAAACGAGTCTCCTGCAGGTCTGACCCCGCTCTCCGCTCGCTGACACACAGAACTACTGATCCCATGTGTCTGTGTCGCGGCTTTGCTAGCTCCTTCCTCTCTCTAGACATCTTGTTGGGAAAGTTGGATTTCTCCCGCCTTCCCTGAGCAATATCTTTGTTGACATCATGGCAGAAGCAAACGACCCGCTTGTAGGTCGCCATCTACGCTGACCATCTTGAACTTTGGCCTTGAATCTAATGACTGCCCGTCCAGGCCGCTGACACGTTTGATGATGGCGACTCGGCGCTCGGTTCGGTAATAACGTCCTGCATCTTCCCTCCGTCCAAGCTCAGACTGAAATCCAGGCTAATAACGCCTGTATTGTCCCCAAGCATTTCTCGGGATCCCTTATGTCCCTGAGATCGAGTGTTCTGGCTTATGAGAGCGAGAATGGCCGGACATACCACGCACTCAGCGCAGGGAGTATGTCCTTTCAATCTCCGCATGTCCTGGCGTCCAGTTGATTAACTTGTCTTGAAGAATACATTATGCCCAACGACGAGGTAGGAGACCCCAGAACAAGAATTGATAGGCGTGTGTTGATATCGCTCAGCCCGAAAAAGAGCGGTTGGGTGAGTACCAAATCCCAATCTCGGCATCCACAAACCCTGCTTGGACATCCATCGCTGATTTTGCTACCTATTAGACATGGTTCATTACATCTGGGTTTTGACGACAGGCGGTCGCCACGTTCTGTGCCCTAAGAACGACAATGCGAAGAGGGTGTTAGACATCGGCACTGGGACTGGGATATGGGCCATCGAATACGGTAAGTCGCTCCTCTATTCCCAAAAAATAAAAATAAAAATTATTTGGGTATGCAACGCGTGGTGCTAGCTGACACACATTGATTAACAGCCGATGCACATCCTGATACCGAGGTAGTGGGTGTTGATCTTAGCGCCATCCAGCCGACATTGTAAGCTGTTCTTTCCTTAATCTGGACGAAGGTCCAAGTTTAATACGGCTGACCGCGTGTTTTCCCCAGCGTCCCTCCCAACTGCAGCTTCGAGGTGGACGACTTGGAGAAGGATTGGACTTGGTCGAAGCCCTTTGATCTCATCTTTGCTCGTAGCATGATCGCCAGTTTTACTGACTGGCCATCCTTTATGGCCAAAGCCTTCAAGTATGTTTATTTCTCATAGTACTGCCAGTGGGTCTTGAGACTGCTGACGTCAAACCATTTCAGACAGCTCGAACCTGGCGGCTATCTTGAGCTTCACGATCACTCGTTCCCAATCCGATGCGACGATAATACGCTCCCACGGGACACGCCAATTTTGCAGTGGACTGAGCTGATTATCGAAGCGTGCGACAAGATCGGCCGCGAGTGCACCGTGGCGCTACGTTTCAAGGAGATGATGGAGGCTGCAGGCTTCGAGGATGTGGTCGAGAAGGTGTTCAAGTGGCCCACCAACGCGTGGCCGAGGGACCACAAGTACAAGGAGCTTGGCGCCTGGTCTCTGGCCGCAGGCCTACAGGGTATCGAGGCAATGACGCTGGCCCTCTTCACGCGCGTGCTCGGTTGGTCGCAGGAACAGACGCTGGCATTCTGCGCCGAGGTCAGGAACAACATGAAAAGCCCAAAAATCCATGGGTATTGGGCCGTGTAAGTTGTTTCCTGTCGTGTCATGTAATTGTGGCCAATATTTATTAGAACCTTTGCTGACTTGGTTGTTGTAGGTACATGGTATATGGGCGGAAACCACTTAATGTTTCCGCAGCAGAGTCAGCAGCCATCGAGACCGTCGCTGCTTAGATAGCAAATCCAAGCATTTTCTTTGTTTCGATGTTTTCCCATCTAAAGAAATTCTAGTGTTGTGTGCCACTTCGACAGGACTCACGCACGGGTATAGTCCTTTCTTTCCTGGTTTTGAGGGGACAATGGATGCCGCCATCGGCTAACAACAAAGCCAGTTTGTCGAGCATCAATATGGCATTCTTCTTCAGATACAATCTTGTCAAAGGTCAGACAAAATGAATCGTCTCCTTTCATGCCTAGCAACAATAATCTAGGGACGAACACAAGTAAAGAATAACCGGGTACGAAAGGACTTGCCGTTTCCGGCTTCAGTCTGTCTACTGAAAGAAGCCCCCACGACAACCTGGCACTTCCTACTATAACACGCCAAGAAATATGTACGCTTTGTTCATGAGCCGCTAACTTAATAAAAGATGTCTAGCCCATAATGCTCATGAAACGCGTGTATCGCTCAATTTTCCGGCCGCCAACTACACGCCTCGGCAATCCAGAAAATACCCTAGGATAATGGCGTTTCGTTTCTACCCCAACGTTGCGAACGGTGCAGAGTATGGGCTCATAGGCCATAGTGTCCCTCCCGAGCCGACGGGGGCTCAATCGCCCTGGAAGGAATCCTATGGAGGATGGCTACACCCTGATTTCCAATGTAGGCCTGCGTCACATCCACTACGCACCTCATATAGCCAAGATGCTGTCGAATGATTGGCTGACTTTGCGTGGGTGCACGAAGCGCGTGGTCATTCCGGAATTGCGCCACTCTTTCCAGAAATTAAGCGGCCCATCGGGCTAGGCATCGACCTCCAGCACTTTAGGAGCCTGGGGCCACTGCCCAAGCCCACCGAGCAAGATCTTGACAATATTTTCTTGACGGAGCGCTTCCAAGAGAAAGTCCAGTGGGGTCACAAGAGTTGGCAGCTTGCGTCATTGAACTCAGGAGTCGAGGATGTGGCTGCTCAGTGCCCCATATTCACCGTGGACAAAAGCACTTGGCATGAGGTATTCCAGCCGCATCATTGGTTCGATTACAATGTTCACGTTCTTGGAAATCCTGACCTCGGCATATGGTCCATCAACAATCCCATCGTCTCCGAACACTTCGACGTCATCATCGAGATAGCGAATCGCCTTCTCACGCATGCCTTGACTACAAGATGGTAGGTTCAGCACCTTGCATCTTGCATTTCAAAGACCCAACTAACTTGGATTTTGGTGGGTGGCAGGTGGCAGGCCTTAGTACTCTCCCCGAGGCACCCGTTGGAGCCCCATGAGTCCGGCGTGCAGCTGGGTTTGGGATATGATGCCTTCAAGGAGGACCTGGACGATGATCGAGGGAAGGCTTGGCGATTTAGGTTTTTGGGGCCAGAAGATGTCCCATTAACCGCCGAGGAGGTTGAAGAGGTGAGGCTGAGGACTTTAGAGCTGGCAAAGAATATCATGTGTAAGCAGTCGAGGAGGATATGTCATTTCGCAACCCACTGCAGCCGTTGTTATCATTCCTGCTGACCAAAGACAACAGGGTCACTCCTTGATCAAGATAACCCGAATGATCCGTTTATATTGAATTCCGAGGAGTTCAGGAACTGGTTTGCAGGGACTTCCCCAGCAGGAATTGACCCGCAATTTAGCCATATCAATGTGGGCACTCTTGGACTTATGACTCTAATCCGGCTTGACGGCTCCTTTCACGACAAAACACCCGATGGCGCCGTTGAGCGCGTGTCGTTGTTGTACGTTTATGGAATCTCTGTAAGTGTTTTCACATTCTTGTGCTTTTGTCCTTAGACGCGCCATCTACAAGCTGACCATGGGCTATGTCGTACTGCCAGATTTTCCATGAACTCGCTGTAAGTCTTTCGTGGTAATCAAACCTTTTAGACGAGCCAACCCTGAGAAAAGATGCTGTGGACTGACAAAGAAATTGTTGATTTTTCTCTTCTAGCATGCCTTCTTCCAGGCAAGAATTGTCGGCGATTTTGACACACTTAACGGCGAGCCTGTAGGTTCCATCGCGATTGGTCGTGATTATCCCACCCTTTTGTCGTCATACTGACAATACTTGGCTGGATTAATTAGTTCATGGAGCAAGAATTTGTCTCCGAACTTGGAAATTCGCTGGAAAGCTATCTGCTCGGGGGCATTACAAGGGTTTTTCCTCTCGGTAGCGGCGCTCTTAAAGATTGGCTAGGCCCTACTACAAGTGGCCTCCGGTCTCTGGGGTTATTTCAAGTGCCATTTCCGCTATGCGCAGAGTTCGACAGCGAAAAGTGGACTCTTGATCTACACATAAACATCCCGAGAATACATACGTATAGAAGCGTGTCAGTCCCGTCAGTCTTGGCGGCAGCGGCGGTGTCGCAGGACTTTTGGGGGAACTGGATTGCCAAGTACGGACGGGAAAGGCTGAAGGTGGACAAAGTCATCACATCGGACGTTGTGTACAAACGCGGCAAAGGTAGTCGACACCTCTCCCTCAGAATCAATCCCGCCGCCGACACCGGGCTTCTCAAGAAGCCAATTCAAAACCTTATAGACAGGGCGGAGATATACAAGCACTTGAGGCCATGGTATGAATCAAAGTGTAGGTATCCCACCTTCTTGTGCATTATTCGCTTACTAACCAATGCGATGTCTCGTGTAGATAGGGTGTGGCAGAACACTCCGTATGCCAACGAGCGTCTGCGCACATCTGTTGCCGTGTTTGGGTTTGCCGTTCAGCAGGGGAACCTCAAAGATGCGTCAAGTATGGTGCGTAACCTCGAAATTTGGGTCGACCAAGCTGGGGAACAGGACCAGGGCGGGGTTTTCATCTGGATGGCGCTTGCGCGGATGATGCGAGCCACCGTCCCCTACGACCCATACGGCACAAGACACGTCATACCCGCAGGTAAACGAGAGATCAGGGACAACGCCACCCTTTACACCCTCACGCATCAAGCTACAGCCGCGGGGGTTAGGCTCGTAGAACCTGCGCAAATATATGCCCCAAACGATCCCGAAAAAGTGTGGGAAAGCGGCTTCCCAGGAATAGTAAAGCTGGCACCCGGCGAGCAGCTCGTGTTCATCACTCCATGTGATGCCCGGCTCAGGCTTCTGACTGATGCCTATAATTGCATCAACCAGTATAGGCTGGTAGAGCCTCTCCCGAGCATGCTTTTGCAGGCCGTTTTGAGCCTGGGCCAGTCGCTAGATGCGCAGATCCGGGACTATCAGGCAAAAGGCAACGTCCAGTACAGGGGCTGGCTCACCTGGTAAGACCTCTCCCCCCTCCTGCTGAGCATAGAATCATCATATGTACTATATACTGAAGCCGTTTCATAGGAACTTTACGTGGCCTCTTTGGACCTCACTCGAGTACTTGGCAGTCCTCGACCCAGCAACAGGGAGAGCTGGCACTCTCGCCCCCGTCCCACCGAACTTTCAGCGGAAAGACCCCGAGACGATAGGCAGAACATGGCCCAGCCCTCCGGCCAGAAGCCCTACCTTTCAACGGCATGGTGCTGGCGAGCGTCTGCTCATAAAATGGGGCGTCCTTCCGGACCCAAAATCTGCTGCTTACCAGCCACCGCCGCCACCTCCTCCACCGGCGGGGGGTGGTTGTGGTGGTGCTGGGAGTAAAGTTGATCCCGATGCGATGGACCTGGAAGCAAGCAAGGCCGCCCCACAAGACGTTAAAATGGACGATCCGGACGCTATCATGCAGGGGGCGGCCGTCTTGAGGGGATTCCATCCTCCACATCCCGCAAAGCACTGGACGGTCGGCGAGGTGGGAAACCATTCCTCGGTGCCAGACGATGTGTGGGTTCTTGTGGAGGACCTCCGTGACGGGTTCAATGTTTATGATGTCAGCTGTAAGTTCTATCTCTCGGATTGACATATCCTTGAAACTGCGTGCTGACCTTTTTTTCAACAGCCATATATGCCACCCGGAAGAAGGGCAGCATCGAGAAAGATGTCCGAAAGACCAAGAATGGGATGGTGCTTCACAACCCGCGCATCATGGCTTTCATCAAGAAGAACCGCCGAGAACACTACAGGGGAAAGCTAATTATGGCTCGAGACTTGCCCGAAATCACCGAAAGGAACGGCGAAGATGGCAGGCCCCTCTGGGTGTATCTTGGGCTCGATGTCTTTGACTTGACTAGTAACCGCCCCTTCTCTAGGTCTATTTGGTTTCTTATGGTTTGCTGACAGATATTGTAGACTTTCCGTTTCTTACCACTACCCAAAGGAAACTTGTATTGTCTTCCCCTTTGGGCAACCTCGGCAAGGTAGCAAGCATGTATCCCGCCGATATCCACTTCGACTGGCTTCAGAGGAGGCTGGGGCCATATCGTGTTGCGACTGTCAAGGAGCCCCACGCCAACAAGTTCCCAAACATGAGGCGCCAGGAAGTATACACGGTGAGGCAGATAAAGACGCACATCTTCAGACCGACGGGTCTCTACGCGGTTATCCACAATGTTGTCTACGATTTGAGTGGTAAGTTGTTTCTTTTTCGGTCTTCTTTCTTCTTTTGGCAACATAATGGCTTCATTGTAGATACTGACACGGGGGGCAATAGACTACGTCGATATTCATCCGGGCGGGAGTAAGCTCATCATGGACGCGGCAGGACAAGACGCTACTGTAGCTTTTACCTCCGGCCACCCTGAAAAGTGGCGCGAGTATCTTGACGACATGGAGCGCTATAGGATTGGTTATCTCGTGCCGGAGCGTAGTGCCCGACAGCCTCTGAGGTGGAACGAGATTGCGCTCAATGATTATGTGTACAATATATCCAGTAAGTTTCTTTTTTTTTCTTGTAAAAGCATCGAAGTCTAAGATTGACAAAATCCCAGTCCTCAACGAGCCCGACTCCACCAAAGACCTCTACCATAAACTCCACAACGGTTTGGGCATGTACTACGGTCAGGACATCACGCAGCAATACGAGGAGCGGAAGCTGATCGACCCGTGCATACAGCTGCTGATGGATCAGCCGCACATCGCCGTCGCGCATCTCGACCGCTATGCGATGGCTGACGTACCAGCCGACGAGCTGGCCTCACACTATAACCTCCAGCGCGACAGGGATACTAATGTGAGGGGTTCTTTTGGTGGCCCAGTGGGGTGGTCTGCCTCAGAAATTGACGAGTACAAGCGAGTCTGGACCTGCGTGAATAGGGTTGTGTATGATGTGACTGGTAAGTCGTTGCTTTCTATGTTATCAACAAGAAATACAACGGAGAAATAGAGATCTACGTCCTTATGACCACCCCTAAAGAAGCACAGGAGTCGGAGAGTAACAGTAATGCTGACATGGGTGGGGAAAACAGACATCATGAAATACTCCCAAAAGTCAACCATCGACAAGCTTGCCCCTTATCTTGGGACCGAATGCCGCGACCAGGATATTGTACACGACCTGACTGAACTGGGGGTGGCGCCTGTGGTCGGGAGGTTGGTGGCTACCGAGCGAGGAAAGAGGAAGAGACCGCCAACTGAAGATCAGATTGAGGAGCAAAAGGAGCAGGAAGGTACGTTGTTTCATTTCATCTTTTGTAGCCCTATCATAAAACACATCCTTCTCTTTGAACTTCCATATTTTATCGCCCAAACTATCCATACTAGCACCACCATTGGATTCGAGTTCTCTCAAAGAAGACACGAAGCTGACTTCTGTTAAAAACACTTAGAACGTGCCAAGAAAGCCCAACAGCGTTGGGATCTCGAGCTAGCTCGAGAGGATAAAAAGATGTTTGAAACCGGCTGTGTGCCTGGTCGACCTTTTGGGTTTTTGGTCCCGAGGGATAGAAACAAGGAGGATGAGGTGGTGGGAGGAGAAAGGGAAGCGGACGGAGAAGAGAAAGGCGAAGAAGTGGAAGAATATGAGGAAGGGCAGGACGAGAGAGCAGATGAATATGAGGAAGAAGAGAAAGAAGAGAAGGTTAAATGGTGGTTAAGAAGCAGTCATTGAGCTCTTTGTGGGTTATTACTAGTAGTAGAATAGATGGGGTTGGAAAAAGGTCAGGTGTAAGGGGGTTTATTTACCTTCAGGAGCTGGGGGAAAGAGGGTCACAGTCACACGGTTATGTTTTGGCTGTATGTTTTATTGGCTCGTATTTGATTTGAAGGGCGTTAAGAATAGTTTGGTATTGCACCGTAATTTGTCTGTTCTCTTGTGTTGTATTTTACTTGGTTCTCGCTCGGGCTGGGTTTCAGCTTTGTTATTGTTTGGATTTCCATGTTAGGTATCTGAAATTGGGGGAAACGACCCCATATTCTATACGCTCCTTTTTCGGATCCGTTTCGTGACTCTAAAGACACCGTTGGAGGTGAAGGAAGGATATTAAAGAAGATAGATTCCTCTTATCTTGGATACATTAAGCGCGTCAAATGAAAAAAGAAAACCAGTGCTGTACTACTGATTACTCCCTGGGGAGACGAGACGGTGGCTCCTTGTTAGCGGGACCATGCTGCACCTTGCCGCTCTGATAAGCTGCCTCCAAATTCTTTTTTAGCTTTCCTCCAGTGGCATCGGCCACGATCAGCATGTTATCCATCATGCCGGTCGCAAGGCCCGCAAGAGCATCCTCGCCAGAATCACGGAACGATTCGGCTAGGCTTTCCAGCCGAGTCAGCCAAAAGATCCACCTCGAGACACTGAACCCAAGTGACGCCGTGCCCGTGGTGGCGAGAGTGGGAGTGGCGGCGAGGCCGTCATCCGTGTCTACCACTACATCGTGTTGAAATAACCCGCCAAGTTCTTCTTCGTGCTCGCTGCTGCCGGCAGCAGGAATCCATGACTTGCCCGTCTCGGAGAGCTGGATGATCTTGAGGCTGGCCCAGTTGAGCCATGAATTTACGCTTGGCAGATAGGCAGCGATGGTCAGCTGGGCTTCGAGACGAGAAGCATCTTCCGCTTGCTGCTGATCTGCCGATGTGCCCAGGGAGTGGCGGGGCGTCTCGAGGGCTTGGCGGAAAGTTGCGAGCGCGATCCTGCAAAGACCGTCGTCTCGCCCAACGCCAGCAGCGGCCAACTTGGCGAGGAAGTTGGAGAATCTGAGGCGCTGTGCTGAGCTCAGTCCTGCGTGTTCTTCAAGCCAGTACTTGGTCATGTCCGAGACCAGAAAGGGCAGGTCGGTCCAGACGTTGCCGTCTGCGGTTGTTGCCTGCGTGAGACTTTCGTCGTCGGTTCCTTTTCCAGGATCTACATCTCGGATCAAGAGCCCTTGTTCACGCGCGGTGATGACTTGCATGGCCAATCGGTCTGCGGCAGGATGTTCTTCAGATATGTTGACTGCTTGGTTGGTTAGAGAAATATTGCATTTTCCTTTTCTTTTTACGGGAAGGAGGTGAAGGGAGATGCGCGCACTGCTTGCTTCGTAGAAGAGATACCAGAGATTGTGCATATCCCACTCCAGGCTCTCTGCTGACTGCCTCCCAAGGTAGAAGCGAGCGTTGGTGGACTGCCATTTGCTCCAGGCAGTCGCCCAGAGCTGGTTATCGTCTCCGTCGTGGCGGGCCGACTGGCGATAGCTCTGCCTGACTATGGCTGTTATGTCGGCTCGGGTAAGGAGCTGCTGTTCTGAGTCTCCCATGATTGCAAGTGAAAAAGGGTGTTGGGAAAAAAGCAACAGAAAAGAGTCGAGACGGCCCCGCGCGTCAGCCGTCTGTGTGAAAGTTGATAGTCTGGACCTGAGGAGAGGATTAGATGGTGCGTTATCCTCAAGAATTTATGTTCATTTTTATACCTAGGTGTCTTTTCACCCTTGGGCTTCTGCTCGGAGGATTGGCTCGTGGTCTGTCATTGAATACGCCCTGCCCCACCCTAGCCAATGCCGTGCCGCAATCCTTCCCGCCGAGAAGGGTTGATCGACATGCGTAACATCAACACTAGCCTGCCTGTTCTTGACACATGCATAACAGGCGCACTAACAAGGCATCTGTGGGTCATTGCTGCAGCAGCTCTTTTCCGGTCGTTCAAGTGCGGGATGATTTACAGATCTGTACTAAATGGCCTTACGGTCATCGGACGTGGTCTGAAGAAATAGAAAAAGAAAAAGAAAAAGAAAAGCACCCCAAGAGGCGAAAGCAGAGTCAACCGAAATCATGTAGCTTCTACTGGTTTGCTTTGAAGGACTCATAATTACAAGTTTGTCCAACCCGTTCCGCGTCTGTAAATCTGTGATCTTGCGATCATATCCTCCTCATTGCTTTCCATATCTCGTTTTCAAGCCACCTTCCATTTACTGACTATTTCAAGTTCGCCTAAGTAAACTGCGAGAAAAACTCCCACGTATTCCCGGGGGCAAACGGCGTCGACGCCCCGCTGTCCTTCTGCGACGGGTTATGATCCCCGCCATGAATCACCCACGTAACGGGATACCCCTCCTTGCAGCCCTTGTACACCGTCTTGACCGACTTGCCCCCACTGGCAGGCTGCACCTCAGACGACAGCGCCGTGCACCCATTGTTCTTGACAAACCGATCACGCATCTGCCTTCCTCCAGATACGTTCAAGACCGAATCAGACGTGCCGTGCTGGGCGTAGTACGCCACGGGGTCGTTCCCTCCGGCACATCCGCTGAGCACGCCGCCCGAGATGACGGCCACGGCGCGGATATCTTTGGGTCGCGCACATGCCAGAGCATAAGACATTGCTCCTCCGTAGCTGAACCCCGTGGAGAACCGGAGCCGGGTGTCGACGCAGAGGTCGGCTTCGATGGTCTTGACCATGGTATCGAAGAAGGTCACGTCTTCGCCTCCCGAGTTGCCCCAGCCGTTGTTGAGACCATTTGGTACGACGAAGATGGCGCTGTTGTTCTTGTCGAGGGCCGCGAGGCCGTAGTAGGGTAGGGCGCCGCCCTTGTTCGGGTCCTCGCCGTTGACAATCTTGGTGGCGCTGCCGCCGAGCTGGTGCCACGTAAAGATGAGGCGGTACGGAGTATTCTTGTCGTAATTCTGGGGCAGCTTCATGATGTACTGCCGGGACTTGCCGTTGACGGTCGTGGTGTAGGTCTTGGACGTGATGGTTGGCGTCTTGCCGCATCCGGCGGACTTATCGGCTAGGACGGTTCCTAGCATCATTGACACCAAGGAGAAGAGGATCGCGAGGGAGGAGAACATGTTGGTCCGTTGGTTGAGCATCTTGACTGTAGGCTCGAGGAGCAAAGGGGGCTTGCGTAGCACAAACAGGAGTCACGAACGAGTAGTTGCTGCGGCAGAGGAGATTTTATAGCTCCTTTTGTTGCCCGCAAGAGGCATTCAGGAGAGCGAGAAATAACCCTACCTACCTAACCCATGTTTCGGCACTTACATGTTGTCTGCCGTATATTTCGGCAAGCCTCTCCGTGCCGAGACGTTGTATTTGTTCCCGATTTGGCCCGTCAAAAAAAGTAAGTAAAAAGGCGAAAACAAAATCCTGGAAGGCAGAGGAATATGGAAACGGCTAAAGGAGTTCAACGCCACCCTGCCCTCACTGGGTTGGTAAAAAGCAAAAGTCCCATAACCCTTTTTCGCATTATTGGGGCGCTTGGAGTAATGCGAACGCCAAGATGAAAACGTCCCAAGTCGTAACGGCCTATCCGTTCCTTGCCTTTGACCTTGGCTATTCTATGAATGTACCAAGAACAATCCTCGGTGGTTGGCATGCGAGGTATCTGAACTGGCGGCGGTTAGACTGGAGTTTTTGTAGAGTGAGAATAGTCCATTTGAGGGGGGAAAGTACAGATGGTTCGTGTATCCATCGAGCTAGCGCAGTGTTGACGATTTCAGAGTTCTCACCCTTTGGGGGAGGGGGGGGGGGGGGGGGTCTTACCGACTAAACAGCCATTCAGCAAGTTCAAGTGTGCTGATAGCAATCCAAATCGCCACTACTTTATTCCTTTCCACGCGGTCCTCCATCTCTCACCAACAAACAAAGATGCGAAGGAGAGCATGCGAGTCAAAAGCAAGCTGCCCATTGGTGCGGCTGCCGGCAAGACCAGGTCACATCGCCAATTTTCTTCCAACAATGTGGATATTGAATATCCCAAGAACTCGGAAAATCCGGGGTATAAACACTGCATTATCGACTCTAGCCACCAGAGCCGCAAGGTAGCGAGCCTGGTGCTTTCATTTTTCCAGATTGCATTCCTCGGCCGACCCACGGGGGGCCGTCCATCCATCAGCCCCCTGCCTGCATTAGGGTGGGCACCTACCTAAATTGGAGATCACACACCCACTGCAATCGCCGTAGCGCATCAAGACTGGGCACGTCCCTTCCTCGGGCCATCTTGCGCTTACATCAACTCCCGTGCGCGATTGCCGAGATAGATCGAGTGCCTGCTGCTCGTGTTAACCTGGTGCACTCTTCGAAGGTACGTCTGGAAGTACAGGAGTCCCACCTGCTGAATGGGACACGGGGTTTGGAGCCCCAGGCCCGGCGTCCCGCTTCACCGATACCGAGAGCATAACGGTCCAAGGCTCAGAGGCCCAATGCAGAGGGGTTAAGATCGTAGGGCTTTGATTGGATGTGCCCGTGCATACACACACCCTAGTGCCAGGAAAGAATGTCGGTGCTGCGCAACAATTCTCTCCCCTTTTAGGTGTTCCATGGATGCCTCGCAATTGGCCACCGCAAGCGCACCAGTCAGATCACTGGTCTGCTTGTCGGTTTCAATTTCTTTCTGTGATTTAACGGCTGTTAATATCAGATCTGGAATATGTGCCTGGGAGCGGCTGCAGGAGCTCTTGAACTTGCCATTATGCAATTCTCCTTGGGGAGTGTTGTTGTTGTAGCTTAGGGTACCAGCATTGGCACCAAAGTTGATGCAATCCTCTGTGAAGCGTGTCAGGTGTAGTGGCACCCTTACTGTGTGACTTCAAGCGAAGCTTGTTATTAGTTTCTGCCAAAACTCGTGTATATGGCATCAACCGGCGGGCTCAAGTTGATCATCGTCCCATGACCTGTGCAAGGATGGTGGTCGAGTAGGGCCGACGTCCGCGCCGGTCATGGCGGTACTGGAATCATTTTCGCCCCGAATTCTGGAGGAGGATCGTGCTTTCCTGGAAGTGGCAAGCCCGCTCCAGCGGAGGAGTGGTTTGAGCATTGGGACGCTTCCGCAGATGATGATGAGACACCCTTCCAGGACGAGCCACACGGTCAAACTGACAATGCTCCCTGGTGGTTGAAAGAAGCATCAGCATTGATGGAAGAGGTAGAAGATACATATATGTAAGGGAGCTCTCACAGGTATAATCATCGAACGCCCCAATACGTTGGATCAGGCACAGCTTGGCGACGGACGCGCCGAATGCACTGGAAGAAGTGCGTGAGCGGAAACACGACAAAGTGGCTTGGCGTTAAAGGGGCCAGAACATACACGATACCGCAGCTGAACAGGGCGACGAGGCCCACCTTCTGAAGAAAGGGTCTAGACATGGACCAGAATATATAGACTGGCATGACAGCCAGATACATGTCCGTCAAAGAGCCCAACCCGCACTGGATATATGTTGTTACCGCCAACAACACGATAGACGGGTTATTCGTCGAGAAGCCGTAGATGATGACGATGATGAAGATGGTGAGGACGGCTTGCAAGATGGCGAGACCCCAAAGCGGGTAGAAGTGGCGTTGGTACTGGCCCACGAAGCCGAGAAGGAACACGCAACACGAGATGCGTGCCAGACCCGCGGCCGCTATGGACCAGCCCTGGGTGTAGTAGTTGAACCGGAGAGCAACGTCGATCTGGTCGGGCTCAAGAAACCAGATGTGGCGACCAAGGCCATTGCGGAGAGATATGGTGAGGAGGGCGTCCTGGACGGTGGCGCAAAGCTGCATTTGTTTCATATGAGAAACCGGATAGAATATTGGAAGGAGGAAAGGTGGGCCACCCACATGAGCTGCGATCATGAGATACTCGGACGGCCGCAGTCTGTGCAAGAAGGCGAGTGCCGCCGCAAGCCTGGATGCTAATATGATGGTGGTGAGCGACCAGAAGACCCAGATGACGACCATGAGGCCATTCCCGCCGCGGACGTCGTCGGATGCACTGTACGGCGGCATGGTGGGGACTGGGAAGCCCGCCAGCTCAAGACGCAAAGTCGCATTCTCGCTGTCCATGGTGGTAACGGCGGCATGGTAGGGCGGAGATGGATGCCTATGGCAGTGGGCTCTCAAGGAAGTTCATATGGGGAACTCCCAGAATTCCGGTCTCCAATCTCCGCATGGACCCTGTCGCCGCCGACTAGCCATAATTGGTTGGGCAGCCCCGGGATTGTCAAAGCGCTCCACCACCCTTGCAATGCGTTCTAGCCTCCTGCCTCAACCGATTCCAAATGTCGCTTGGACGGACCGTGGGCCAAAAAAAGAATGGCTCGCTGTTCTCCTGCGATGGTCTTTGATGACGCGAGTGGCGTGCCCTGGGCTTTGATGTGAGTCGTCCACGGCCCAGGGGGGGACAGCCGCAGTGGTCTGCCTTGGTCTATGCAGGCGATGACTGGATGATGGGTGAATAGGTCAGCAACAGAGAGGGCACGGGAAGTAATCCATATTCTTACCTGCCCATCCTCGATCGGATTTCGTGGTGCAGAGAGATATCAAGTGGCAGGTTGCCTGGTGACGCGACGATTTGGCTGTTTTATTAGAGACGCGATGGTGGAAGACAGGGACGGGTGCGGGGAGAGGGGGCGACGCGATCGATGCCATTGGGCAATTGCAAGCCTGAGAGGCATGGATTGGATGGTGCGGCTGAAGGCGGCTGGAGGCGCGTGGGCCACAAACCGCACCTTCCGCTGGCAAGGGCGAGACCGTGCAATGCATTTGTCGCTCGTGGTCACTCCATGGGACGGGGATGGGCCAAAGACATGCCCAACAACTCAGCACGCCCAGACCTCGATTGGCGGCGTCCTTGTGCACATCTGTAGGCTTGGAAGAATCACTGCAAGGAGTTCCATCGAATTCTCGTCCTTAAAACCTCAATCAATTACTCTTCATCTCCGAGATAACAAAGGCACGGGGTCTGCGAAGAGATTTCACTAGATTTATAGTAAAGAACTTAAAGGAGTTTGGAATCCAAGAAAAAGGGCTGGTAATGGGAGAGCATACGGACAACAAACACACCCCTATAGTGGGTCGACAAGGGAAGATTGACGCAAATCTAAACTCAATGTCACAGCAGGCCACTCCACTGAAAGCTCCATACCAGCTATTCACCATCCACACAAAAAGACAAGTAGTACAAAGGAAAGACATCAATCATTTGTAGTGAACGAATTTTACTTGGAATAACTTCATTATTTACCACACTGCCAGGTTACCCCACAGGATTGCCTTGAAGTGGAGGTACTTCCTCCCACAGGAATAACTCCACCTCCATATCCGCCGTGAGTGCTAGACAGGTGGGTCTCCCTGAAGATGGAACAGGCAGCAATTCCAGAAACATCTCGATTTCAAGGCAGCACAGTGGGCCTGGGACCGCTGAGCGATATGTCTTGCCATTCCTTGCTCCTTCGTTAAACTCGCAAATAATCCCATAATCTCTGAGGTTACATTCCATCTTTCAACCGCTCCTCATCTTTCTCTAACGTTTCCCATCAAGAGAATCCAAGTTTCGTTCTTGAAAGTCATGTCTTCCCCCTCCTCACCGCCGGGAGAACGGAGGTGGAGGTGCGGAGCCTGCTCGGAATGCGGAACGCTGAAAATAGAGCTTCCGCCCAGACCCACACGCAACGACGACGATGACGACGATGATTATGCCGAACCGCCGCAGAAAGTCATCCCCGGCTGCACCTATGGCCGAGATTTAGGCAAAGTGCGTCGGCACAAGTCCTTCGTCGAGGCGGCGCCCAGCCATGAACCCAGCAAGGCATGCTTCACCGTGTACGAAGTCCCCTACAACGCCTACGTGGACTTCCCATATGACGAAGACAATCCGCCGACCGACTTGCGTCCTATATTCTGCGTACGCATCTATGATGTCACGCCCGAGGCGTGCGCCAGCCGGGCGCGAGAGCTCGCCGTCCGGCTCCACGAAGCCACCCGCAAAACGCGGCAGAATGAAATCGACGGCGGGTTCTACGACCGCATCGAAATCGTCGCGTTCCCGTTGGACGCTAGCCTATCGGTTGAGGAAAAGGCGAAACAATGCACCGCGTATGACGACGCGGAGAGGGCGTGCCGGATGGCGACGGGGTCAGCGGCGTGGTACATCCCCTGGCGGATCATGGACCAGCGGTATCGGCGCGGGTTGATGATCATTGACAGGCTCGATTTGGATAGTGAGTGGGAACAGCATCTTCTGATGGAGCCGGAGAATCGTGGCTCCTTGGATTGCGCGTCATATGATAAAGCATTGAGTGACCAACAGGACCTGGCCCCTGAGGAGAGCCCCTTTGGCAGTTTCTCCTTTGTTCGGTGGCAGCCGAGGCTGGCGAGCGAGGAGATGGAGGGGGAAACTGTGCCATCGGCTGCGGATGGCTTGAATTTTAGGACGGAGACGTTTGAGCTTTTTGCACATACCCTTGCAGACCAGTTTCGGGTCCGGGAGGGCATGGATATCTTCTACATTCATTTCGCCGCGGATGGGCCGTTGGGGGATGAACTTAGGCGCGCAAAGGAGGTGGAAACAGAGACTTCGTAGGCACCGATGTTGTAGTAGCTAGTTACTGACAGACAAGTCAGGGTAGGAAACCTGGAAGTCACCCTCGCTGTTGACGTAAAAGCTTTGTAATGGCGTCAACGCCAGTATCTCCTCCCCGGTAGCTTTAAACCTAAGGTCAATTATCTGGCCCTTCGTGTGGGCTGTCCATATCCCCTTTTTACCTTTTGCCTCTGGCCGTCTTAGCCTGAGTTGCATGTCCTCATACTGCTCACCTGTAATTATGAGCTGGCCAGAGAAGACCATGTCCAAAATATCCTGCCTGTCTCTCCCCGCGAAAAGTCTTTGCATTGTTGGTGAAGATGTTTTCCCGCGTGGGAGTAAGAGGAGGTTCAGCAGTGCTTCAGCAGAAGTGTTATCTCGCTGGCTGGCTGCTATTGACGAAGGTGCATCAGGATGGGCATGGAGCTGAAATGGCAACCCTGGCAGGTAAAATCCGTGCCCTTCGAGCAGAATTCGTTCCTGGATTGGCCGCAATCGAGAATAGTGTAGGTTGGAGGGCGTTAGATATTGTGTCAAGAGGCACGCCGTGCTCCAGTCGTCTTCAATGCATTCCTGTAGGACAAACGTGCACCCAAGGGTGAGACAATATGCCTCACGGTCTCGGACCCAATCCGTGGATTTTCCGGCCGGGTCAACTTGTAGCGCCTGTTTCAAGACGCTGGCTACAAACTCATGGGTCATGAGCTTGAGAGAAAGCGAAAAGCAGGGGACTGAGGTTTGGAGGATATATGGTGAGGTGATGAATTCCAAGACTGTGTAATGGGCAAAAGTCACGAACAGGTCCGTGCTGTCAGTCGAGGTTCCCATCGCCAATGCGGAATTTTGCTTCGGCGATCCATCGTCCATGTCAAGGTCACCAGGGAGCGATGAGTGGGCAACGTATGGCCCCAGACTGTTCTCCGTGTAGCTAGGAGGGACCTCCAAAATGTCGACCCGTGGTTGGAATGCAAGAAGGCATCCACAGAGCTCTTGTAAATATTCCGAGCCAAAGGCAGAGTATTTAGGGCCTGGACGAGGCCCGTAGAGGTCATACTCGGCAGCCGATACCAGCAACTCTGCGTTGATACCTTGCCCGTCTGTCCAAGCTGCCTGACCATGGCCGTGGACCCAGATGAAAACGCGACGAATGAACGCGCGGTCAGGTTCTGGGATGGCTTCGAATATGCGAACATAAGTCTCGCCCAGATCTCGAGGAAGGTTGTTCAGGGCTGCTTCGAGCTGGGACTGGTCGTGGAGTCTTTCGATGGATTGGAGTTGGCAATCGGCCCACCGGAACCTGATAATCCCAAATACGTTAGCGCACACCTCGGACGGAATGCAGAGACTAACTATACGGCACGATCAGGTTTCAGCTTACATTCCCTCCGCTTTCTTGACTAAAACCTCCTCGATTTCAGCATGTAAATGGCGCCAACGCTTCAATCTTCGGCTCGCAGCGATCTTGGTGTGCACAAACGACCTAATATCCGCGTCAACTAACGTGTTGGACATGGATATACTCGCCGATATGCCGGAAAATAACCGCTCAATGTCGTAGTACGGGCGGCTCGTCGCCAGCATCCTGATCTTGCGGAACCTCTTGTCGAGAACCATGGTGGCAATAAGGCCAAGGAGATCTTCTCGGGGGCAGCTTTCGTCGACAGCATCGATGACAATGTAAAGGACATCCAATCTCTCCAAGACGATCTCCAGGATGTTTTCGAGCTCCGGGATACTTGCCTCCCACCCCCGGTCGTAGAGATCCTCCAACTGCCGCGGCACCCACCTTGTCTGCCGACACACCTGGCCGAGAACCCAGCTCAGGAACGGCTTGGCCTCGTCCTGGTTGTGAGAGTAGTGGCAGTAGTAATAGACATAAATGCAGCCTTCCGGGGAGTTCTGGCAGAACTGTCTCAGCTCTTCGATGATGAAGGATGCCAGCACTGTTTTGCCGGCACCCGGGAGCCCGTGTATCCAGAGGAACCTGTTAGGGGCATTGCAATCAAGCCAGGACTTCCACTCTGGTAAGCGAGGCAGCCAAATGCTTGTGTGTGGTTCGTGTTTTGCGAATGCCATGTTGTGTAAGGGCGATGGGTTAATGCGCTCCAGCCAGTGAATGACTTCGCGTCGTTCGGAGTCTTGATATTGTTCATTAGATCAAACCCAATGATCGACTCAGATAGGCACGTATTTTATACCTGACATGGAATCCTGGAGTTTTTGAAGTTCGGCCTTGATGTCCTGAAGACCATGACTGCAAGCCTCGACGTTAAACTTTGCGCCAAATAAGATCATCAAGCAATAGATTTACCTGACGTCCCCGGAAATAGCAAGCAACAACGTCGCTTTGTGGTGGGAAATCTCGGCCAGGAGCTTCCTCGCCTTGGACTCTTTGAGCGGCCAAGCAAGCTGCGAAATGATGAGCCGGTGCGGCTTATCCCCCCCGCCAACCTCTGGCAAAAGCGCTTGCAGCGCAACCAAGCACCGGCGACAGGCCTCGACCGGACCGCCCCTGGAAAAAATACTGGACACAAGACGCGGGGAAGCATTCTCTTGCCTCTGTTGCTGCGCCAGGTCTCCGATGCTCGCGATGATGGCCTTGAGGGACGACACCTCGCCGAGGATCATTTCAATGTCGGTGGGCGCATCCTGAATCGTGGCAAGGTAGTGGCGGCTTGCGCGAATGATCTTGTCGGCGAGGCTAATGAACGCCAAGATGCTGGCACCAATCGAAATTGGGTCGGCCATATCGGAGTCTGTCGCTTGAATGGGCGAATCAGGGGAAACTGTTGTTTGTAATTTCAGTGTGTTGGGCAGGCGTTGGGGCTCGATTAGCTCGCATCATGACAAATTCGTCGTCGGACCCGACATTCCACGTGACTTCGACACCAGGATGCATCACTAGCACACCTATGCCGCCGGCGCTGAAACCTTGGGAGCGACAGTGCGATCAGCCTCTGAATGATGGGCGGAATCCGAGGGGCAGAGTCCCGCCAGCTCGGCCCGGCAGCACGTACTTTGCATGTTGAACGAGGGGCGCAACTGATAATTTGAGTCATGCCATCCATGGTGTCATGTGTTCGCTGTGGCCAGCCATGGCGGGGATTGTGGTTTAAAGATTGAAACGGAATCAAACCCCCTGATGCCCGAAAGAAGAACGGCCCCATCACTTGTCGGGAAGCAAGACCCGCTTACAGGGAGGCTGCTCTTTCTCCAACAACGAGGGCATCCCGACTTGTTGAAGGAAGGAGCGTACGTGGGCTTTTATTCCTGTCTTTGGCTGGTAAGCTGAAATGTAAAGTAAGGATTTTTGATTGCACGTAATAGTCCAATCCATCAAACAGCCGCATCATATTAATCCAGAAAGAAGAAAGAAAATCAAAAGGAGATCAAATGGAAGCCGCGTGTGCCAGTTCGTAACATCCCAAAACTTCACATTCCAAAACTGGAACTCTTCCCCATCTCCCTCTCATCCCGGAGGTCCAAGTGAAGCTTTAAGATCTCTTCCCCATCGAAACCGCCACAATATAAATCTTCTCACACGCACTCGCCACATCCAACGCGCTCCTCCCCAAGT
Source organism: Podospora didyma (assembly GCA_033439775.1). NCBI lineage: Eukaryota > Fungi > Ascomycota > Sordariomycetes > Sordariales > Podosporaceae > Podospora > Podospora didyma. The sequence continues at coordinate 1,855,415 of JAULSW010000004.1, forward strand.
TATCCTCCTGCAGCGGGTCCAGCCCCTTCGCCATCGTCGCTTCAAATAGCGCCTTGTCATGCCCCAATCCCGCTCTTTGGCTTCGTTCGGCAATCAAATGCAGCGCCGTCTCGCCGTCGTGGTTGGCAGCAAAGACGTCGACGCCACAGCCAGACGGGAAGAGTTTGCCGTAGTGCTCGTGGTGGCAGCATCCTATCCTGTCGGACGCCGAGCTGTCCGTGGCGGAGCGCCGATACTCTGCCTCTGGCATACCTTCTAACAACAGATATGTGTGCAAAGGAGTATTGCCGTTGCTGTCGGTTACGTTGATGGAGCCGCCCTCTGCTATGAACCGCTGCCAAAGCGCCGCGCAGGCTTCAAAGTGGTCCTCAGCTGATGCGGCGCCGGCACCTAAACCGCCACTAGAGTGGTCAAGAAACAGAAACTGCGCGGCCAGATGGTGCAATATGGTCAGGCCGTTTGGATCGGGCTCCAATAGAGCCCGACCACTGTCGGAGAGTCCACCTAGCCGCAGAAGTTCGAGGCACACCGATGGTCGTCCGGTCGCGTGAGCAGCGCGCGATGAAACGACAAGAATCCGTCGTTGTCTTCGGTTGTTAAAATGGTGGTAGTAACTTTGCGGTGGTTTATGAACCCGAAGACAACATCATCTGGCAACCCCGGGTTGCTCAACAAGTGGTGGAGTGCTGTCTTGCCCTGGTTATCAACTGAAGTGACGTCAGCAGCGTCATGGCGGTCCAAAATCACGAGCAGAGGCGGCAGAGGTGGCGCCGTCCCAGGTGAGGCCAGTTCCGCTTTGAGTCGTCCTCCCTTTCTAGGCCAAGCACACATGCAGCCATCAAGACGGTCCGGCCTCTCGGATCACGCCGGTTTAAGGGCCACCCGCCACACGCAGGGCTCCTCCAGCAGCGTGTTTTGAATACCCCATATCGTGAACTCGAAGAGAAAGTGAAGCAATGTCTCGCCAGAGTTGAGTTGCAGATACAAGTCGGCTCCCCGCGCAACCAAAGCCCTCACTGCTTCCATGTTCCGGACCAAGGCTGCGAACACAAGCGTATACATTTCACGGCCTGGAGCGGCTAAAAACCGGCGTGATTGAGAGTAGATATTGTCCCACTCTGGATTCGTGTTCGTAGCAAGACGGCCCACTGTGAGACCGGGTTGTTCAAGCAGAATCTCCAATGCCTTAAGGTTTCGGTGGCTTATGGCCCGGAATAGGGGACTTCCGGCGGCTGCACTTGCGCATACGTCGGTACCCCTTGCTAGCAACTCTCGCAATAGATCCGGACTGTTTGATGCTTCGTGGAGTGGGGACAGCCCCTTCTTATCGCGCAAATTTGGATCAGCCTTATGGTCAAGCAAAATGCGGATAGCATCAAGACATTCCATTCTCATGGCTGTCGTCCACCGTGCTGTCGACGTCTCTGTCGCGGTCGGATGCTCGTGCGGCAGCGATGTGGATGGGAGACTGGCCGTCCGAGTTTACAGCGTTAACATCCGCGCCACCTTTGGTAATGAGATGCCTCATCGCCTGGAGATGCTAGTAGCTGCTCACTGAAGCGAGTAGGTGAAGTGCCGTTCCTCCTGGAACAATGACTGTGTTAAGGCCATATCCCTTTGGGACCGCAGAGTGCGCATTGACATCGACATGCAGCGTCTCCACAAGGAGTTCAATCGTCAGCATGTTGCATTCGCGTTCATTGCAGGCGAGCTGGAGTAACGTGAAAACCGGCAGTCCGACTCCTTCGTCTTCAGGAGAATCGGATACAATCAGGTTGTATGTGGCATTCTTGATGGATTCGTGAGAGATGAAATGCAGCAGAAGACGGGTATTTGCTCAAGAACTTGCACGTGGCCAGGTTGCAGCAGTTCCTGGAGGAGTACGTAGCATGATATGTCGAGTGGATTGCCGTCGAAAGCCTCGTTTTCGAGCTTCGCAATTTCATCCCTCGCCAGAAGGTATAAATACTGCGATAGTGACGGGAGGACTTGGTCGAATGCGGCCCTTGTCCTGCCTCAGAATATCCAAACACCCTGATTTTGGCCGAGCCATGACCATTAGAGTCCTCATACGGTGCTGGGTTTGCTCCGAAGCGCCGTCCTCCAAAGTATTTAGAAGACTAATTACTCGTGCAAACAGCTCGTTCTCATTGGCAAAGACCTCCACAAAATCCGCACAGCCAGTGCATAAGGCGATATCTAATGCTGTTGAGTCGGAATCGTCAATAGCAGCAGCATCGGCCCCCGCACGCGACAGCATCTTTACAGTTGTTCCAAGGTCCGGACAGAAGGCTTTGGGAATTTCGGAATGTGGTACACGGGAGTCATCCCTGTACCACGGGGGTTGGGACAAGGGAAGCTCTGGAGAGCGAAGTTGAAACCTACCAATGTGCAGGCCTCTAAGCTAGGTTGAGTCAGGCGAGGCATCGCTCAACGCATAGGTGATGTTTTGTTCTGCTGTAAACTGGGCACAAGCATGGAGTGGCGTATCTAGATGGACTAGCCGCATGGACGTCCGCGCCGTTTCTGAGCAACATTGCGACCAGCTCGGAATCACCAGAGATACAGGCGTAGCGAAGGGCGGATCTTTCGTACGTATCCATCTGGTTCAGAAAAAGACGAGCACTCGTTCCCTGGACGAGAATATAGTTGACAACGTTCGGGATTCGAGCCCGGCAGGCTAGGTGGAGGAGCTTTCGTGAGTCGCTGGTCAACAGGTTCAAGTCAGCCCTAGCGGAGACTAGTGCGGCAACGTCGACTTCGGACCTCGTAGCGGCATAATGCAATGCGCCCAGCCCATTATTGGCTAGTATTGAAAAGTCGAGCTCCCCGTTGCCATCACCGGTAACTGCCCGAACAAAGTGCACACGCTTCTCGGTGCCCGGGCCATGACCGCCATGACTTGACTCATACACATGTAATGTAACGCGGTGTGACCTTGGTTGTTCGTTGCGTTCACATCTATTCCTAAGCCAAGAAGCCAGCGGACATGGCCTACCAACTCCGGCCGGTGGCCCGGGTACGACCGAGCTATGCTGTGCAGAAGGGTGTCCCTGTTATGGTTTGTGGTGTGTGGGTCGAAACCATTATCAACGAACGTTGTTAGCCGGCTGAACCTCGTCATGTCGGTTGAAAATACTCCTTCGCCGCGGCAGAGGATGTGTAATGCGTTGTTGCCACCATCATCGACAGCATCACTTTTGGCTCCATGGCCTGAGAATTCGCAACTCGGAATCCAGTTCCAGGCAGCGCAGATAGAGGGTACGACCGTCTCCATCTCTTGTGTCAATGTTCATACCGTCTGCTAGCAGCAGCTTAAGATTTTGTTCAAATATGCCCTTCTGGGAGCGCCAGATCGTGGCTAGTCTGAACCAACAGCGTGTTTTCGTCGACTCGTCCTTGCAAATTGGAAGAAGAATTTGGAATAGGCGGGGTCTCGCAGACATGGCGAGATCCAATGAACTGTATCCATTCTTGTCTTGAATGTTTGGGTCGGCTCCGTTCTCGAGCAAGTAGTTGACGATGGCCTCCGTAGCTTCCCCCGCTGCGCCAACTTTACTAAGGCAGACATGCAAAGCGGTTCTCCCTCTGGAATCTCCATAGCTTGGGTCACTTCCATGCTCAATGAGAAGCCGTACGGCCTCGATGTCACAGCGAGTTTCTAGAACGAGATGAAGCGCCGATTTCGCACCACCAGTCACTCTCTTAACGTCAGCCCCCGTCTTTAAAAGCGCTCTCCATGCAGGGATGCAAATCCCATGATAGGCCCCCCAATGGTTCAAGCTTCCGGCTGCTATGAGCAAGGCTGTATTGCCACGCCCGTCCAGTTGATCCAGATCAGCGCCAGCCGTGATCAGCATGTCTAGAATAATACGGCGCGCGTCGTCTTGATTAGAATTATCCTTCCACATTTCTATTAGCCTGTGCAGAGGCGATGAAATCCTTTTTGGAGGGCAGCCACCGTAATTGAGAGTTTGTTTAGGGGCCCAGTCTGACATCTTGCCTACGTCGGCGCCTCGCTCGATGAGGGCTTTGACAGACTTGACATCAGCCGAGCCGTATGCAAAGTGCAACGCACTTCCACCACGGTACGTTGCATTGGCCGGAACATTTGACTGTGCGAGGATTCCCAAAACGGCATCGGTCTGACCAAAGCGACAGCACTCGCAGGGCAGCATCTCTAACGTTGCTGGCTTGCAAAACGGGACCATAGCGAGTATGGTCTCGGTGTGCCCGCCCTTCACTGGCATATAGAATTGCGCAATTTCCTTTGGTGAGTCGCTAGCCACCCTTGAGACGGCGGCCTCCATCCAGATTCTCTTTTGTTTTGATGGTGTCGGGCTGGATACCGGCTTGTGGCAAGACCGTGACTACGTCGGCGTGATTTCTCATTGCGGCCAGGTGAATTAGCTTCAGGCCGCGGCTGTCCTCCGCGTCGGGATTACTATGGCACTGGATGAGATGTGCAATATTTGCATGTCCATTTTCAGCTGCCTAGTGAAGCGGGATGCGGTCGTCAGAGTCAACCGCAGAGACCATAGAGCCTTGCTCAACAGGACCCAAATTTTCAATCAACTCCAAGGCCAGTTCGTACACCCCAATGAAGGCTGCAAGGTGGAGCGTCGTAGGAATGGCACCGGTCCCTGTCCAGTTTCCCTGGCTTCTTGATGTTGGCGAACCTCACTCTATACAGAGCCATCGGCGGAAAGTTTTGCTCATGGGCTGCGCGAGGTTTGTAATGGCGGCAAAAATATCGCTGTCCTTCAAGTCATATTGAGCAGCACGGTACGGCCAATTTTCAACGGCATAGCTGAGGAAGGGATGAAGCAATCGTGCTTTCTGGTAGTCGAAAGGGCCTTCTTCCTCGTCCTGCTCGGTCTCCTCGGTGCCAAGATTGTCCGACTTGCTTTCGGGTAAGACAACGTCGGGCCACTCGGCTTCGAGCACAAGTGTGCCAGACTGGAGATAGCGTAGACAGTTGATGGCCATTTTCTTGTGTGTTGCATGGGAGTCAATGACAGGGAAATCAGACGCGTTACCAGGTGCTCCCGAGAGTTTGTGGTTATTCCCTGAAGATATTTCTTGGGCCGGCTGGTGATGAAAAGTTTCAGCGAGCTGGGACGATGAGTAGCCAGGCGGTTGAGTTTGTCCAAAAATGGGCGGTTGTCGGTCGTCGTCTCATCGAGGGCATCTCCAACACAGTGGACCTTTGGAAGGTGGGATACTCCGTCTAGGAAGAGCTGGAAGAGATCGTTGTCGGATGTCTGTCAGATTGGTCTCTATGCATGACTGGAGGGAGAATTGTAGCTTCGGGGAAAAGGCTAAGAGCTGAGCAAGCCAGTCCTGAAGCAGGGCGCGTGGAGAGAAGTTTGCTGCCACGATGCTTCGGAAGAAAAAGAACAAGACTGGACAGTTCTCGGTCGTGCGCAGGTGCTGGATGACCGAAGCGGTCATGACCGACTTGCCAGCCCCCGGGGACGCCTTTGATCCAGAGGCTGCCGTGGTCGGCCGAGTCGTGCCATTTCTGGTACTCTTCCGTCTCGCAAATCCACAATCCCGTGCCAGGAGCCTATGACACGAGATGACGGCGGAATTCTCCGGACTCGGCGAGATAGTCGGTAGGCCGGAGCCAGTCGCGGATCTCAGCGATGTCATCAAGCGTCAGCGCAGATTCGGCGTGATCAACAAACTCGTATTCTTCGGCACTGCCTGCAGACGATGCCATTGTGAGGGGTAGGCAGGTGCATGTGTCAAGCAAGTCCTTCTGTTTTGTGTGTGAGAGTGTTTGCGACAGAGATCGGCGGTGTGAAATAAAAACCTGGAAGGTCTCGCCTGCGAAGGGAAGGCACCGTCTGACTCTTTGAGCCAACAGACGGTTGGCATATCGGCATGGCGCTGGAGAAGGGGGAAGGGAGAAGGGGTTCGGTCTTGTAGTGGTTGTGGTGTGGCGTAGGCCGACTTCTATCCCTGCTATTGGCTCGACTTGGAAAATGCAGAATGGGAAAGAGCGAGCACACACAATCCGGCATGCGACAAGGATGAGACTCCGCCCCTACCTATAGGCAACAACTATAGTTGGGTCCAAATGGGTGTTCACTCTCGTCATGGCGAGCAGTTCGAATGAATTGAAAAAATGGGCCTGTCTTCATTCTGTCTCCCCATTCGAAGCAAACTTCTGGTAACTTACGGAAGGAGAATAAAAGCCCGTGCGACGGGACAATAAAATGTCGCGTATGTACAGGGCCTGCCCACCAGACTACTTGGTGGGTAGGACTGTTAAAATTACAAGCAGATCCCAAAGGGTCCGTTGGGTGGCGAGACGCTGGTTCCCATCAGACGTCCTTCCTAGGTTGCCAGAGCGGCTGCCTGAAGCTTTGCCGCTGCTGGCAAAGGCTCTACTCCGGCTCTGGGGGAGGACGGGCTTAGTCGTCTCTCGGCGCCATTAGGTGTTACAGTTGTCTGTCAAAGGTCGTGTTAGCGTCTTGTAAATAACCAAGACCGACGCAACAAATACTTACGACTATTCGAGTCACGTCCCTCCATTCGCCGAGGTCACCGGCAGAGTAGCAACGACAGACCGATGATCAGGATAAGCCACCCGGGCCAGAAGAGCAGGAGCAGCAAGGAGTTGCCGCCCGGCCCCAGTATCAATACGAAAAATTCGAGCTCCAGCTTTTTCCTGATGCGCCGTGACCGTTTACTGTCCCAAAGCGTCCACGTCAACTGGACACTGCGTGTGGTAGAGGAGCGAAGGACACGGAAAATATTAAGGACGACGACTTTGGTTGCAGTAAAAAGCGCGATCCCAAATTCGCGGGCGGCGAAGCAGATGTGACGGAGGAGGAGGCCAAGGACATGCCGGAACTGCAACGCGACAGTCACGGGCGGACGCAGTGTGGTGGAGATGGCGGCTGACCGGGTGCGGAGGAGAGCAGCGCGCGGCATGGTGGTTGTAGGGGCGGTAAGGAGTGCCATTTTGGCCATGAGTTGCTGGTGTTCGTTGTGTAGAAACTCCCAGGCTGGTGTGTCGAACAACAAACTATATGATCGTTTTGGCAATAACGGCCACTTGGAGGGGACCGGGGGCGAAAAGACTGGGCGTGCAGAGATTTATACAAGCCCTCAAGGCCGCACGAGATTCGGGTGTCATTCCGAAACGATGTGGGGCGTGAAATTCCAGGGCGCTCGGCAATACGGAAACAGCACCTGCATCATTGTATGGAGCTTCCAACGATCCTCCGACACATGTCCAGTTTAAGCAATGGCTGTCTTATTACTTGGCCTTTGCACCTTCAATTAAATAGTAAAGTCAGTACGGACTATGAGGTTCTCTTTTTATAATACTATTTTTCTACTTTTCGCTCCTCTCATCGCATATCCGTCCTTCCCCCAATTCTTACTCCACTGACCAGTGACACTCGTATCGCCATTTTTTTCGCGCCCGGCTATTGGCGGGTTGCACATGCCACATGATCGGTCCACGTGGACTGCCTTGCTTCAACGCCAGCCCAGGAAGGGGCCATGACGTAGTGTTTGGCCAGACCCACACTCAGCCCCTGGGGACCCCTGGAGGATCGCTCGGCAAATACCAGACAAGGGGTTCTGCACAGATGGAGTCGTTTTCAACATCACGGCTTCATCGACTCTCCTTTTAAAAAATACACGTCATCTTAGAGCTGGGTTTGGAACCAACTCTCGAGAAAGGTGCCAAATTTACATGAATCTTTTCCCACCAACAACAATCCATTCTACAACGCTTCCAACACTCTAGCGCGTCAGTCCGTCACTCTGAAGGTTTGGGGAAGACAACTTGCAATCCTGCGGGTTGGCAGTCGAATCTCTTTTCCATCGGCATCATGCAACAGCAGGTCCAAATCACCATTCAAGAACACGAATTTCCATTCCTAGGTTTAGTAACAGCAATTCGATTCCCAATGAGCGACAAAAAGTGACGACCTGGTGGTCAGGACGGGTGTGTGATATTATTGCCCCGCTCCAAATGTGGGCGCTGCCAAGCATTGCGGGCCTGTCTTGGCCACAATCATTTGGACGAGTCGAGATTGCTACCCAAGGCATGAACTCCCACTCAAACGAACACCATCAACCACCTCACAGTTGACTGCGTGATCATGGATTACCTGTGGCCCGGATACTTCATTGGCGCTTACGCCAGCATGGAAGAGGATCTCGAACAGAGATCAAAGAACGACTCCCTTTGCGAATATTGCATCCAGCTGGGTATAGCGACCATGTTCCAGCCCCAGATAGAGGGCCATGCGGAAATAAAGCAGGAGCATGGCTTGCTTTCCAGCATTGCAAGTCGCACACGCTGTCCTTTTTGCAAACTCCTGTGCCAGTTTCTCCGGCCTGGAGGCGAGCAATACCGCCATGGAGAATGGGATGGTGTTGTAACCATCACGCTTGTGCCGCAGCCCCATAGACGAGTTGGAGTCGTTCATGTCAGTTCACCGGGGGCTGGCTTCAATGGGGGTTATCTGTTCGCTCACGGCCACGTGCACTTCGTTCATCCAAGACAAGCAGATTATTTCCGCATTCGAGAATGGATCACCGTCTGCGAAGAGGGTCACGAGTCTTGCAACGAAGAGCTGGAAGGAGGATCGTCAGCCGTACTTTTCGGACATTCCCAATTCTCTCTACGGTTGATCGATGTTGAGTTGCGCCGTATTGTGCAGTCGTCACATCCCGTCCGCTATTTGACGCTGTCGTATGTCTGGGGTAACATGGCCAATCGTACATTCTCGATGGCCCCTGACCCTGGGAAAGGCGGATTGTTCTTGCCGCCGGGCATCACATCCTTCGATCAGCAGCCCGAGGACCTCGTTGCCCGGCGGCTACCCCGGACATTCGAAGACCTCATCATCTTCGCACAGAGGATCCGCGAGCGCTACATCTGGATCGACGCTCTCTGCATTCCCCAACACGAGCCAGCCGTCCTTGTCGACCAAATCGCCAAGATGGACCAGATCTACTTTCACAGCGTTTGTAACGTGGTATCCCTCAGTTCCGGCGTCGACACAGGCTTGCCCGGAGCGAGCTGTGACACGGAGCGACACACAATACTCCACCACGAGCGACTACCAGATGGCTCAAAGATATCCACCCCAATCCCCGAGCTGAGTCAGGTGATTCCCTACACCTCATGGGCGACGAGGGGCTGGTGCCTGCAGGAGCACCAGCTTACTCGGCGCTCGATCTTCTTTGGAGTCCAAGAGGTCACTTATGTGTGCAAAGGAATGTCAATGAAGGAGAGCTGGACTCGCCCTCGCACAGCCAAAGACGTCTCCAGCCCCAGCGACAGGTGGTCGGAATACGATATTCCTCTTGTCTCGGGGAAGAGAGCCGACGGGTTGACTGACGACCTACGAAAGCTCGTGCATATGTACACGACACGCAGTCTTTCATTTGCAAGCGACAGACATAGAGCGTTTTGGGGACTTGAAGCGCGACTTTCTGAGACGTACGAGGTCAAGTTCCGCTACGCCATGCCCATGTCGGCGGAGCATCTCCCTCGCCTGCTGCTATGGGGCCGCCTGAATGAAGCTGGCAGTAGCTTCAGTGCTATTTCCCACACGGGCTGGCCTTCGTGGTCATGGCTTGCATTTCCCGGCGCCGTGACATACCAGAACTGGGACTCCCGCTCTTGGCTCGACAGGCACGACTTTCCTACCTTGTCAGGCCTAGTTCTTCCGAGGCCAGAGTTGGACATCCAGGGTCTTGGCGGAGATTTTGAGCGGCCCGGTAATGGCAGCAGCACGCTCACCGACGCCGCATCACCAAGCATTATCCGAATCCGCGGTCTTGCTCTCGACATTAATATTACTCAGTGGCAGAATCGCCGGCATCTCGCCAATGCGCTCACCCTGTGGGAGAAGCACGACTTTCCAACCGCGAGGGGCAACATCACCTTCAACCTTGGCATGGTCGCCGATGGGTCTACAGATGACGACAATCACGGGTTTCCAGAAGGCACCACCACGATCAGACTCCTCCACGTCAGCCACCTAGATGGCCACAAACCCAAGCTTCCACTGCTCTGGATCGGAAACAACCCCGCCCAGCGAATTGCTCCGAGTCCCTCTGGAGAAACCGAGCTTTCGTCTAAGATTGACTGGGTTGAGCCCGACGCTACCCCCAATAACAACTGCCTCGGATTAGAGCCAGACATCGCTCTTCTTATTGTCGAGGCAAATGACGAGCCAGGTGCAGTGGTGACCAGGTTAGGTGTTGTGTATACCCGAATTATGGACTTCTTGGTTGCAGGTGCGGCGGTCAAGGAAGTCTTGTTGAAGTAGTAGTAAGGTAGATACCTGCTCTGGAGTCCCCTTCAAATGGCATGCGTGCTGGGAGGCGGTGCCGTGACATTGAGCCTTCTTACTAATACATAGTAGCAAACATGAAACCTCCCTTCTCTGCCAGCTGTCTCGGGTAGGTTCTTCAAGTTTCCTACATGTAAACATTGCAAGTTCCGGCTTCAAGCATCAAAAGAAGTAAAGTATATTGTATAGTATAGTGTAGGTACTAAAGCGCTGAACAACGCTACACAGGCAATAATAAAGACTACAGACAAGCGCACCCTCGATGACTGGTGCGAATCTCGATCACCCTTTCAAGCCACGAAATCCTTCTTGACCTTGTTGTTGGTCATCCCGCCCATGCCGGGGAGGAACTTTTGCCCTATTAGGTGAAAAACACACATGGTTAGCACAATACTCCATAGGAAAACAGGTGAAAGGTTGGTGCAAACATACAGCCATCGATATTCTCCCTGACAAAGTCCTTGACGGTGCACTTGTTGGCCTCGGACATGGCCTGCTTCTTGATGGAGCCGCACCCATCGTAGAAGCACTCGGACTTGTCCATGGCGCGCTGCAGCGCATCACCCTTCCAGCCAAACATGTAATCGGCGTGGGTGCCCGCGGCGGTGCCCTCGAACGACCAGACGAACGGGTTGGCGTCTTTAGCCGGGTCCCAGAGGTTGGCGAACTTGGTCGTGTCCCAGGTGATCTCGAAGGTGACCTGGGGCATGCGCACGGGATGGCTCGACGGGCAGGCCGGCGCGGCGTCAAAGTACTCGCTCTTGACCGTGTTGAACATGTGCGCCTGGTGGTCGGGGCTGTCGAGGTTCTTGCCGTCCCAGCATCTGATCAAGCATGGTCAGTTCTTTTTTCTTCTTTTTCTTCTGGGTGGATAGAGTGGTTTGCTTGGTTGGTAAATCCCTTGTTTGTTGGTCAACTTACGGAGGGAAGTGATGAGTGGTAAAGATACCGCCGTTGCACTTGGTCGTGGGGAAGGTGGAAATCAGGGCGCCCCGGTTACCTCCTTGGATGCACTGGTAGCTCAGGCCAGCGTGCGGCTTGCCCGTCACGGTGGGGCTGCCGACCGTCATGCGGAAGCCCTAGGAGGTGGGAAAGAGTCATACATTAGTGCGGCACCCCCTGAGATGGAAGGAATTTCAACTCACCGGTGGGAACGACTTGACGGGATTCTGCTTAAGGTTGTCCTTGGACAGATCAAATTGGGTGTAGTAGATGGTCAGTCCGCCCTGGGCGCCTTGGGACCCTCCCAAAAGAGGCTGAACGGGCTGTGGCATGACCCGGTGGTAGGTGCCGTTCTTGGGGTCCTTGAAGAACATGTGGGCGACCCAGTAGTTGGAAAAGTCCTCAGCCATCTGGCAGGTGGTGCAGGTAGCCCGCTCGGCGACATCGCCCTCCCTATCAACGAGCACAGAATATCAGCAACATGGTCGAGTCAGGGCTCTGAATACCCGGGTCTGTGGAAAACGTACATGGTGGCGTTGAACGCATTGCCTCCCACAATCATGTGGAGATGAGCCGACGGGAGAGCGCCAGGCTGAGCAGCGGGGTCGAGCCGCTGGGAAGTCAGGGTCGAGCATGGGAAACGAAGGCCGGCCTGGGTGCCGACGATGTAAGTGGCCAGGAGACCGAGAGACGGCGTAAACGACTTCATCTTGGCGGCTTTTGAGCGCGGCGGGACTCGTCCACAGGGCTACTGGATGTTAGTCCAACTTGGCAGTGGTAGTAACGGAGCGGCTTGATGAGCAAAAAAGATCGAAAGCAAGGAGAAAGAGAGCCAAGTCGGGGAGTGGGGAGACCCGCATTCTGTTTGGCCACTCTTATAAGTCGCGGACGGACATGCCTGCCGGGAGAGGTGTCCGAAGCATGGCCCTCCCTTCTAGAAAGATCCCTTCGTTCGGGCTCCTAATTGCCGAACATCTTCTTGCCACCTTTCGTGTCTGCCGACTTCTCGTCTACTGGGGGTAATAAACAGAAGCAAGAATTGGGAGGCGCTGGGTTGCCTACACGGCTGTCGGCAGTGACATGTTTGGAGGAGAAAAGAGATGAAATTGCGCAGGGTCTGGCCAATAGGAATCACTCCTTATACTGGGTATATATGGACAGAATGCCCATTTGAAGCAGGCGTTGTGAATGGCTCGGTTACTCGGCTCAATGTTGCCGCAAATGCCATGCTTCCCCACATCGCAATCGAGACGGACCGAGATAGTCGCCACGAGGTCGACGAGATCTTCCACGGCATCCCCCCAGGCGATGTCAGCCGGGACCTGTCGAAGATGGAGATATTGGCTGGACCACCGAGACGCTGAGCGACGACGGTGGGGATGCCTAGCAATTCTGTCCATCGGGGGAGCGACTTCCCCCAGGACTGGAGCTGAAAGAAAATAAAATCATATTCTTACCACAAAGTCTCAGTCAATCCCCGTGATATTACGGCTCCGATGGGCAGCCGTAAGTGCGTATATCGTGTCGTAATGCCGGCATTCATGCCCGACGCCCCAGCCGTCCACCCCTCGCACTGGCTTGCCGTCGTCGCCGGTCCTAGCCTTTTCCAATGTCGTATCGCCGCTGCAGGTGATAGCCTGACGGAGATAGTCGAAACAGTGGTAAATATGGTCGTCCGCCATGTTCTCTTGGCTGAGAACAAAACTTAAATATTCTTTGTCGTTCTCGTCATGGTACCAGTCCAGTAATCTGGACATCTTGGACTTTATTGCTGCCTATACACCCTCTCGGTAAGCCCGAAGCTTGCATGTGCGTCATTTGGACTTGGAATCTTGGATTGTAGTCCATAAATACTCACCAAGCAATGTAACTGGTGAAACATCGATACGGTGTACTCTTCAGCTCCGCTCTCGGACTCGCCTTTTCCATCGTTTAAAGGGAACCCTCCAGAAAGCCCAAGGGCTGCCGGATCCTCAATTCGAACATGTCCTTTCCCCGCTATAGGGATTTATGTTAGCTGATCGTGCAACCCTCGTGAGCAATGTTGAAGTCTGTTCGTTTTGCGTACGTGGTGCCAGGTTATTCCATGGGCTTTCCAACATGTCTGGCCCAAATGGGTCCACATCGTAAGTCTGATCAGGGTGAAAGACGACAGTAGTTTTTGGGACTGTCAAACTCTTTAGCAACCAGCACATGGAGTTGGGCCGCTGTGAAGAGACAACATACCTTCACCAAACATGGACTCGGACGGGTGCATGTCTTTGTGGTCTCTCACTGTACTCAAAGAAACAAGAACTGCCATTAAGGTGACAAATATTACTACCATAAAAAGTGTGATCATGTACACTAAAAAACGCGGTATCGTAACCGGCGTCGATAGTCGGTTCCAGCGCGCAACGTGATGACGCCGAGCAGAGTGATTTGAGTCCTCCTGTGAGGTCGAGACTTTGGGTTCGCCATGGAGAAAAGAGGCCGACTCAGATTCCATGAACTCATCACGAATGGTCGACATCAGGGCAGATGCGCGCTGAGGGTACTGTCGATGCTGATTTCTGGACGAGACGAAAGAAGACAAATTCTTAGCGTACAAGTTTTGTTTACTTCAATGATTCCATAAAAGCTCATTTAATGACCTCCCCACACAATGGCTGGGAGTGGCTGAGAGAGTTGACCTGCAATAGCCGCTGCGTATTTAGCCTGAGCGATGGGCAGTGCAATCGGCCTTCGACAGTCCGTTTCTATAGCCGGTCTAGGCAGGCTCGATGCAGAACCCCGCACCCAGACTAATCTGCCATTCTCCGCACCCAGAAGCGTGCCAACTTCTGCGAAGACGAGAAACACGTGATCGTGTCGATGGTCTTGACGGATGGAGAGAAGAAATCGCTGCCAAACCTCGGAAACGTTTGTTAATATCCTGTCGGGAGGAGCCTGGCTTGGAGGCAAATACCGCGGCGGTGAAACTAACGATGTGGCTAATTAAGTAAGCTGCTTGCTCAGGAAGATGGTATGATTTAGGTACATGTATCTCTGAGAACACACAGGGCAGTCGTGGAAGAAGAGATGTGGATGGAACTATGTCCACCGTCTCGGGAGGATGGAAATACCTACAAGGTTGTTGATAAAGAAGAATGGAGTCTAAGGTTATTGAAGCAACTCGGGATTTGATAGGTGAGGGTGTGCATGATGTATGGCAGTTGATGTGGGCTCTTGTCAGCGACTACGTTCAGGGTTGGCGCTAACTTTGAACTATCGACTCTGCCAGACAAAAAGAATCGCACTTGATAAGCAGACATGCTACGTTTGCTCCCCGTCTTTGAAAACTTCCCTGCAATATCGCGATTCACGGGATCCCGCGCAGTGTTTCGTCAGTTGTACCTAAGCAAAAGCGTGGCAACACGCAGATCTGTAAACTCTTCCACGTTTATTAAATACATAAGCCCATATTCCATGTATCCTTTATTTTGTACTGCCCATGTTAGCTGAAGCGGACTTTAGTCTGTTGGCTCAGCCTCGGTAGGAGTCGGCTCCCACGAAATATTCGCAACAGACAGCAAGACCGGCTCAGCGTCGGGAAGCCCGCACGACCGCGACACTCCGGCCGTCGCGTTACCAGTCACGCAGACTTCATTCGGCAGCTCCCCAATCACAGTGGCATCAAAAAGAAGCCTAAGTTTTGTCAGCTGACAGGTAATGGTTCTTTCGGGTAGAAATATGCAAAGCGCAAAGCGGAAATGGGGCGGGGTACGGAGAAAAGAAGAACATACGGCTTGCTAGGATCCTTATCGTCGCAGTACCACTGGAACCGAAACCCAATTCGACCACCCGTCCACCGCTCGATCAGGTACTGGCACCGTGCCAGCACCGACGGTAGTGGCGCCTCGTCACCGGCCCGGCACACGCTCCAAGTGCCGCCTCCGGTCGAGACGGGCACGCGGTACAGGCGGTAGACGTCGCCTGTGCCGGGATTCTCGATGGCGAACGTCCCGAGGCTGCCACTTGGCACTGTCTCAATCGTGTACTCGCGTAGGATGAAGTCGGTCGTGTTGGCGAATGAGGCGGCGCTGCAGCTCCGGTTATTAATACCGGTGGGCGATGGCGCGGCGGCCGCGTTAACGCCCAAGAGCGCGCCTAGAAAACAAGCTTTGAAAAGAACCATCTTTTATTTTCTAGGAAGAGACTTCAGGTTATGGAGTTAAAAAGATCACCAACGCTCCCCCTTGCTTTCTTCCCACTTTAATAGAAGGCCCAATGATAGTCAGGCAACTGGGTTCGGGTTCTTTCCGTCCAGCCATTCCAATGCACCGGGTATGTTATCAAGTACCGACCAAAAGGCAAAGTGGCGTAATATATCTCGGTTGAAATGGAGCTCCCGCTGTGACACAATCCAGACTTACCCAATGCAGCTCTACCTCAGGCTATTCCGGAGGTATAGTCCGGTGAGGCACCGGAAATAGAGAACCGCATAATAGGCGCCAAGAGGAAAGCACACAGACCAAAAAATGCTAGATAGTGCGAGGCTTCAGATTCAATGTTGACTATTAGGTATTAATCGAGTAGAGGCTCACGTTTGTGTGTCTGAAAGAGGGGGGGAGAGTTAGCAGAGAGAGTACATGTGTGTGTGTTTGTGTTGAGTTGATGATCTCCGGAATTCTTTTCTCTCTTTGTTGCCATCAAATCCGTAACCTTCGCTCCACCACCCCATCTTGCTGCCCGTTGTGGGTGAAAATTGACTTGCTATTTGAAGCCTGCAATTTCGGATCTCTGGACTCTCATCCCACGGCCCTTGGTGTTCAGATAGTGTGATGTAGATATAGCTCAAGAAAGTGCACGCGCTCGGATTGCTGCGAGACAAAATCCAGAAAACGCTGCGGGGCATATAGACCGACGAGCCACCGGTGGTTGAAGTTTCGATATAGAAATAGTGGATGCTGTCGGAATTCTGATTTTCGATTCAACGACGCCGGTTACCTCGCAACCTCCGCCCGCAACATGTCGTTTTTGCCGGGTAATCACGCCCAGCCTCCGCGCTAACAAGAGCAAGTACAAGGGAATGGAAATTGGCCACAAAAGCGGTGTCAGGACCACGAAGAGGGGATAAAGGATCCGCAAGCAGGCATCGGTGTGGGCTTTTCCCGGAATCCAGCCGGCGCGTCGCTCCCTGGAACCGGACCTAGAGTTTTTTGCCCACCAAAGTCTGTCAAATTCGTCGATGAGTATGACCAGCAAACAGATGAAGGCAACCGAGCCATATATGGGACCTCGGGTAACAACCCAGTCCGCGGCCTCACCGCATAGCGTCGTTCCGAATACGGTAATTGCGGACTTATCATTCTTATCGCACAGCATGTTGTGGCTTGGTTGGTCTGCAGCGAAGTGTTCGTGAAGTCCTGAATGAAAAGCGGCCCGGTTCGATGGTCCTTGAGCAAGTGCGTGGCGCGGGAAGCTCGTATTTACGGATTCTTGTTGTAGGTTTAAAAGCAATGCAAGAAATCCAAGAGCGAAACCTGCACAAATATGGGCTTGAACATCTTTTTATGTAATATTACCGACATCTTTTATGGTTTGTTTAAAATTCTTTTTTTCACTAGGGGCCACATGGGCCTCGGAGATAGTAACCCTAATGGCAGCATGACAGACTTGAGAACCTGAACTTTATGCCTTTACATTCCTGTGCATGTGGTGGAGTTCGGGCTTCCCCAATTCTCTTTTGGGAAACCATGTCCATTCCCGGAAAGTTCCAGCGGGCTGTTTAGCATGTATATACAAAACTTATCCGTCCCACGAACTCTCTGTCGAGAAAGAGAACTCGAATTAGCCACCCAACTTCCCCCTTCCTCGCCGACTGGAGGTGTAGAAGAAGACCACCGCGGCCCAACGTCAGGGAGCCCGCGGTGCCTAGAAGAACCTTGGAAGCTGCCAGGCCAAGAGTAATTCGAATAACTCTGATGTCTGTGGCGCTGTCGTTCCTTTCCGTGAATAGCCCCATCCCAGCATCCCTTTTTCGGCATTACTGCCCCATGGACCCCAGCTCCAATGTCGCTGAGTCAAGCGGGTCCATCTTGTTTTGAGGTGCTGGATGATGCCGGTGTAGTCGTGAATTACCACCGATGATGTTGATGAAGCGATGAAGAAGAGTGGTGGTCGAGACGAATAAAGGATTGAAGCAATTTGGCCAATTTATGTTCCACCATGAAACAAAATTTTCAGCAGATTTTGCATCAAGAGAAGTATAATTCTTTTGGGTTCCAAAATCCTAAAATCTATAGAAAGGCTGAACGTTGTGCGCTGCGGAGGTGGATCCCAAACTTCCACAAAAACTCATGGGCATCGAGGAAAAAGTATGTTTAGGTTGCAACTTGGAATGGAATAATGAGCTCCGGCTGGGCAATTGCCATCTGTGAGTACCAGGCAGTTCTATCATTTCTTATGGAATATATCACTGTAGAATGAATCCCAAAATCACGTTCCGTGCTCATGCCTTCCTGCAAAAAACATGATTGTCGATCCACACTCCTTGCCGCATGTCGCGTTCTGGAGCTTTTCGAAGAGCATGTGCTCCCTCACCACTCACCTGACGTGTTGTTGCAAAACGCAAGACACGAAGATACTACGAAAGGCCAATGTTGGCCAAACTCGCAGTTTTCTGTTTGGTGTTTGTCAGTCTCTGCCAGTGGTCAGCAAGACCGACCACCATGCCCACTCAAATAGCGTTCACAATAGCGGCCGCTGTGAAATGCCAAGAAGAGGGAACGCTGGTCAGCGCATGCAAGTGAGCAGCAAAGACGAAAATTTCACGAGCCAAGCCACCGCCGGGCCCGTCAGCTGCTGGACGCTGCCAAACGGCACCATCGTGCAGACAAAGATTCTACAGGGGCCTAGTAGGTAACCGGCTAGCGGACGCAATCAGCAAGCTGATTTCATAAGCCGTATAACGGCGCAGTTATATCTGCAGATGGGTGGCTCAGGAATTAGGGACCAGTTCTCCACGAGTTTGAGCAAGGCATCATGAGTGGGCGCTGAGCCACACGAAGAGGTGGTGGCTGGGACTAGTGCCACGCGATGCAAGAGGAGTGTGTGCCATCCACTTCGATACCAATTGTCCTTGCATGACGCTTCTTTGTCAGATTGAAATACTCATGATCTTGCTGGCGTCAGGTGGGTAAGACGAGAATCAAAACACTGGGCGAAAAAGTGAAGGTAAAAAGAGCAGGTCGCACTTCCCAGACAGTTCTTCTCAACCACAAGAAAAGCACAGTATCCAGCCAAACAGACAAGTACATCCAACCAAAAAGACAGGCAACAGCATCCGACATTGTCTCCTCACACAAAATCAATACGATGAGAATTACAGAGTCGCCAAAAACGTTTGTCCACCATGGTCAATTTCAACGTTCTCGCCACTGTCTTGGCTCTGGGTGCCATATCCGCCACCGGCCTTCCCACTTCTAGCGCCGCCCCCGCTGCCAACACCATTGAGCAGCGCCAGTTCCTACCTGTCAGAATGCTGTACTGCACGGACAAAGACTTTAAGGGAAACTGTGAAACCGTTTCCGTGCCTGTGGGCCAGTGTCGTAAGCCTCCCCTTTTCGTCTTCAATGCGTGTACTCCTGCTACAACTGAGTTAGTACTGCCTGGGCATAAACACCCTACTAACACTTTCATACTCGTCTCTTAAATAGATAACATCAGGGAGGCGTTCAATGACAAGATCAGCTCGTTCGACAACAAAGGCTCAGGAAATACCCCAACCCACTGCATCTGGTACCAGTAAGTAGTACACCAAACCTACCTACCTACCTACAAAACCCCTCGGCTGCCCTTAATCACGGCATGTACATTGCAATGAGAGTAAGGAAAATATAATCTTTCCTGACTTTCCAATTTTAATAGGCACTACGGCTGCACGGGCATAAAATACGGGCGCAACAAGGACAGCAACTTGGACAGCCATGGGGGCGCAATGAACGACTTCCTCAGCAGCTTCGTGTGCTACACAGGTATTTAAATAGCAAATTCCACTTTTATGTGCCGGTTCTAGCAGCCATTGCGCACTCTGTCTGGCAGGGAGGGTTAGTGGAGATTGAGATAGGTACTCAAAGGGGTTGAGTGTTTGTGGGCTCTCTTCCTCTCCTTCTTGATCGAGATTTGGAATTACCTACCCAGACGTTTTGTTATTTATCGAATTCAAGGTTGGTTCGCGGCTTTATTATATCTCAGAATCACTGGCAGGTCCAACTACAATAGAAGAACATTGTTGCATTGACAGTTAGCAGATTCTCTGTTATGAAGAATCTGATAACAGATTATTAACACCATTACTTTCCATTCTTGTTCCTGTACCTCGGTCCCATTTTGGAAAGGGTTTCGGGTTCGTCTAACGTGCACAACACAAAAACATACTACCTGATTGGCACCAGGAATCCAGTACCACACAACAACTTTTTATCCGTATACTGACTGCTGCCCCACCTCAGAGGTTCGGAGCGGCCGATTATTTAAACTTCGGAAGCGAAGGAACCTGACCCACTCATAGTGACGGAGACGTCGCGCATTTTGCCCGTGCCGCAGTCGTCCCAAGCCTTGGGCGCTGTGCCCCTGACAGTACATTGGGTAGGATGTCCAACAAACTCTCTTCCCACCTCGAGGGGCTAAAGATGCGGAAGTTCTTACGTATGGGGGCGGCACGGCATGATGCCTGTGAAAAGCAGGGCAACCACACGTTCGGGCGCTTGACCAACGAAAAGAACGGACGCCTGCGCCGACACGCTGGTTACGGATCGCCGTTTACGAGCCCGGTTCCTGGCAACGCCACCTCCAAGCCAGCGCATGATTGACAGCGCTAAGAGTCCCCCATTGTCTCGTATCTAGCCTCATAGATCCCTTAGCGTGGAAGGGTAATGGAAGTTTCAACGGGTTTCTCGACTCGTGGCCCCCCTGCGTGACCGTCAAGGATCTTGTCACGTTGGCAACGACCATGACCAACGGACATTATGCCTCTGCTTCTCATCTTGTTGGGACGTGGACACCAGCGAACTTGGGGTGTGATGCATCATCCAGGGTATGCTTCTGTCGGGCTGGGCCACGAAACTTGGGTTTTGTTTCCAAGCTGTCCTGTGGTCCGTGTGCGGCTCCTGGCCAGGAGCCCTACCTGTTTGCTCATTTGCATCGAGGACCCAGATGCTTGTGCGCGTGGCTGGTGCATTGGGGCCGAGCCTCATGTCAATGCTATTACGCAATGGTGCTTGTTGGTCGTCTGTTGGGAACGACGCCAGGATGTAGAGCTCCAGCAAAATGCGTATAAAGGAGGTGTTGTGTCGGTCCAAGTCTGGAATTAATGTGGCACTTCAACGCCATCTTCTTCTTCATCGCGCCCCGCTTCCAGCTGGACACAGAGTCATGAGTCTGTTAACTATTGCCCTTGCGGCTCTCGGCTTCCTTGCGCCGTTCACGCTCGCGCAGTCATCGGGTTGCAAGTTCAACTCGTCCTCACCGACAGACCACGAGTGCTGGGATGGGCCATTCAACATTTCAACCAACTTCTATGAGAGCTGGCCTACCACAGGGGTTAAAGTGGTGCCGGTTGTTTTCAACATAACGAAAATCCGCCTCTCCCCGGACGGATTCGAGAGGGAGGTCCTCGCCATCAACGACGCGATCCCAGGGCCCACAATCAAGGCAAACTGGGGCGACACCATTCGTGAGTTACCATGTCCCGCACCCGCGCTCATCAAGAGGTTTCTAATAGAGACTTTGGCAGAGGTTACGGTGAACAACCATTTGGACACGGAAGGCACAAGCATCCACTTCCACGGAGTCCGTCAGCTGAACACTAACAGCCAAGACGGTGTCGTCTCTGTGACTCAGTGTCCAATTCCAGGTGGCGGGCAAAGCACTACATACACTTGGGTTGCAACACAATACGGGACGTCGTGGTATCACGGTCACTACGGCGTGCAAGCCTGGTAGGGCGCTTCATAATCCCCCCGCATGCCAAAGACTACTAGTTCTAGTACTGACAAAGAAAATAGGGACGGCCTCTTTGGCGCCATCCAGATCGAAGGCCCCTCGACCGCAGCATACGAAATTGATCTAGGCACACACATCCTATCCGACTGGACCCACGCGACAGCCGAGTCCCTGGTATCTGCTGCGGCGGCAGATGCTAGCGGAGTCAACATGGACAACGGGCTGATCAACGGCAAGAACGTATTCGGAACCGGGGGCCGACGCGAAAAGATTGTCTTCACCCCCGGCGCGAGGCATCGTCTCCGCATCATCAATGCCGCCATCGACACGCACTTCAAGGTCGGCTTCGACGGCCACGACATGCAAGTCATCGCAGCCGACTTTGTCCCCATTGAGCCCTTCACGACGTCAGCGCTGCCCGTCACCATCGGCCAGCGCTACGACGTCATCATCACGGCGAACCAGCCGAAGGCAAAGTATTGGTTCCGCGCCCACTACCAGACCGACTGCAACATTGGCGGCTCGCACCAGGACGGGGAGGAGGTCCGCGCCGTTGTCGAATACACGGAACTGCCCGATGGCACACCCGACGAGCCACAGTCGACGAGCCAGAGTTTTGATGTCGACTGCAACGACGTCCCTGCTGCCAATCTGGTCCCCAAGCTGCCACTCGACATAGTAGACGCTCCCTTTGTGGTCAACCATGATCTCAATTTCGTGAAAAACTTTACCGAGGATCCGCAAACTGGCCCAGGTCCCGTCAACTGGGTCATCGACGGCACAGGTACCCAATTTCGATCTCCTTGGGATAACCCAGGTGAGTTTGTGCCCTCCCATCTTTTCATCTCATGGAGAGTGTGATCGACTTAACGTCTCCCTGCAGTTCTGGAACAGATCGCCCTTAGCGCCGGCTCACCTCCAACCTTTGACCCCAAGCAACAGGTTTTCCACGTCGACGAGGCCAACAAGATCGTCTTCGTCCTCGTCCGCACGGCAGCAAATACTGTAAGTCCATGTTATACTATTGCTGTCATCATTCCATCATATCATTCATTCCGTTGTCTAACAAACACGCACACTCAGGCCCATCCAATCCACATGCACGGCCACGACTTTTGGATTGTCGGCCAGGACGCCGTCCCCTTTGATGCCGCAACCTTCAAGCCCAACTTGAAAAACCCGCCGCGCCGCGACGTGGCGCTTCTGCCCGCGAACGGAGGCTATCTGGTCATTGCATTCAAGACGGACAACCCCGGCGCGTGGCTGCTTCACTGCCACATCGGCTGGCATACGGCACAAGGCTTCGCGCTGACTTTCTTGACTCGCGAGAAGGATTTGACTTTGTCCGATCCCGAGAAGATGGAGTTGAAAAGGACTTGCGATGCCTGGAAGGGGTTTGTGAAAGAGAAGGGAATTGTGCAGCCTGAGCTGGACGCTGGAGTTTAGATGGGGTGAGAGATTATGAGCCGATGAATTGTTTTTTTCCCCTGCTTTTATGTATGGCTTTTGACTTTCTGTCCACAAATTTGGGGCGGCCTTTCGTTCACCAGTGGGCGGTTGCATTCGTTGAAAGAAATAATGACGGAACACGTACAAGATCGGATAGATGATAGATGGCGCGAGGCAAATAGACAATTCAAGATTTCTTAGGACAACAGGGCTCATCCTCGGCATCTACGGTCCTAGTGTTACTATCCTAGCTTGTCATTTTTTCCAGCAAGAACTCAAAGGGATATTTGAGACATATCGTCAGGGGTAAAAAACACATGACTTTTGTCATTAAGCTCAGGCCCTTCAGCGCAAAACATGACACCGGGAGTACTTGGGGGCGGCCCCTGTGCGGCGCAGCCAGTGGGTTTTTATGTAGCGAGCGGGGGCCCGAAAGTCCTTCTTCCCATTCCCATTCCAGCTACCTGCAGTCGTAGACGCCGGCGACTGCTCATGGGTCAGAAACATACCTAGGCTAAAGTACCCCATGCCCAAGCGGCCGCCAGCCGCTGAGCCTTACCTTTGGTAATAATCCCTAAATCGTCAAGGGACACGGCCCAGCCAAACAAATCGGGATCCAATTACGGCGTAGCAGAAGAGCTGAAGGAAGCAGGTCGCGGCACGCGGTCGTTGCAGATTAAATTTCATATAAACTCCGAACTTGACCCCGCACTGTTGTGTAAGTGGTATACAACCAACAGAACGTGCTGCAGCATGGCAACGAGGTTTAGAAGGAACTTTGCTGGTGGTAAGGAAATATGATAAATACTTTGGTGTGAGGAGCTACTTGAAGCATCAAAAAGGATACTATTTGACAGTGAACCTTCTTCGCGAATCGGACTTGACTTGTCCCTTTTCCGCGAAACTGTAAAGGCAAACAACAAGGTCATAACAACAAAATGGCCCTCAAGCACCTCCTCACCTTTTCTGCATCCCTCATAAGTGCCATTGTCGGCACCACTGCCGCGGTAGTCAAAGATCGTGCTCTCGCCTCCACCCAGGTTGGGCGGGCAGTGGACCTCTATGTCTGGGGAAATGGAATTCCGGGGCTTCAGCTATTCTACGCCAATGGTCGGTTTTTTTTTTCTCCCACCAATCTCGATATTCTGAAGGAAACAAGAGGTTGAAGTTCTGACAGAAAATTAGGAAATGTCTACGTTTCAGACCTTGCCACAGCAAACATGACAGAGAATATGGTGCCCGTCAGTTGTACGTCATCTCAAGACTGGCAAACTGGACTCATTTATTCGTTAGCAACTGACACACACAATACAGTCACAATCATGAAACGTCTCCCCACCTACCCGGGAGCTTCCACGCTGGCGTACAGCTTCACCGCCGCGCCCAACACCACCGCAGGCGTCAGCAACACAGCAACGCGCACGCCGCCCTTCTCCAACGCAACCCTATTCGTAGCACCGCGCGAGGGTAACGCGCACGACGTCGGCTTCGTGCCGACGGCTGATGTGGCCGCACAAGTCCCAGCTACGGTAACAGGCCGGCGCATGGGCGGATTCATGATCGACGAGGGCATGTTCATGGTGGTCGAGGACCACGGCCCCATCCATCCCGCCCTGTGGTGCGCGTTCCCTACCGTAACGCCCGGCGTGTGGGTCATGCGCTGGAACCAGACCAACCAGACGCCCGAGACGAGCAAGGGGGTTCCAGTGACGCTCAAGACGGTGAAGTTCCCGGCTGGTGCGAAGGCGCCTGAGTTGTTGAATAAGAGGTGTGTCACCATGCAGTAAAGAGCCTTGGGTGAGAGTCGGGGGGAACTTGAGCGGGTAGTGTTAATGTGGACCTCTGCCGTCGTTAATTTTCTTACCCTCTTTTCATTCATGGGTACTTAGGTGTGTGTATGTGTGATCGATGACGATTATCGTTTTTCGTATATATGATGCATTGGCTGAGTATTACTGCCCCCACAGCACTGTCCATCTTCAGTGCACTCTTTTAATGCTATTTATTTTCGAGTTTTCTGTTAGGGTTTTAAAGATCCAAAGAATAACAGGGGTAATGTTTATGGTACATACAGTCCAGTCAGCGCCAAAACCCTCCAGACAACATCTCCATCCTATGCACAATACTCAGGCAGCGCCGCCCTCGCCTCTGGTCCTGCACACGCTAGAGCAATGGCCAAATTGTATTGCTTAACGCTGTACACGGTCTGTACCGTGCCAAACGCGATGCTGATAATCGTCAGAACCGCCACCGTCGAGGCGACCCAAAAGGTGGCAAAGCTGAGAAGATTCTTTCCATCCTTAGACAGCGCAAGCTGCTGCACGCCGCGGGGCTCTTCGTTCATCACATCGATCAGATCGGCCATGCGTTCGCGCCAGATGCGGAACTTGTCGAGCTCATAGCACCGCTCGCGCTTGCAGTAGCCGAGCCCGTAGAAGGACCGTTCGCTTTGCTTGAGGAAGGATTTTGTGGGGGCGTCGTTGAGCGGGAAGAGTAGGTTGAGGGTATCGATTGCTTCTTCCAGGATCTCGCGGGGAATGATTGGCGGAGAGGGCGACGAGAGGTGGTTCCATAGGCAGATCTTGTGTTCGTACATGCTGATGACCCGAGACTTCCAGTTGATGGCCAGGTGCTCGGCCAAGTTGGACGTCCAGCAGACGGTCAGCCCCTTGTGGCTGTGAAGGTGCGCCATGGTCATTCTCGGGTCGATTCTCCCCGTTTTCATGTCGAAGGATGGCGACGACAATTTGGAGAAGTGCTCAGCTAGAGTTTCGGACAAGGTCGTCTCGTCCTCCCATGCGGTGGGGCCTGGGTTGATTGATACCTGCGGGTTGTCGGATGGCCCAGTGCTGAAGTCCAAGGTAAAGATAATGCGTAAGACCAGCTCTAAGGTCTTTGCGTGAAGCATCTGTGAGTTAGAACCCGCTGGCAGCACGTTTTGTGTAGTCGTGTATGCGTTTGTCCTGGTGAAGCTGTCCGGTTCGACCTTGCGCAACTCGCGGAGAAGGGAGAGCACTTCAGGCTCGGATCCGACCCGGCGAGGCGTAGAGGCAGCCAGTTGACCAGCGATGAATTGGGTGAACCTGTCGTAGTTGTCTGAACGCAACTCATCTTGGTTCAGGTGGGGCCATATAGCCTTCAACCACCCCCGAGCTCGGTTTTTCTCCATTGTTAGAGTCGGTGTGATGTTGGGATCTGAACTGCATGCTGTGCGAAACGCTCACGTGCGGATATCGGGCTTCATGCAGGCGGTCGGCGAGGGCGATGTGACCAGTGGCTGTGTCAAGGTTTCCGCGGTTAGCAAACGAGTCGACAATTTGTATTTTGTATCGTATGCGGTGAGACGAGCCGATCAGAACGGCTATTGGATACTTGGAAGTACTTGAATGCTACTGCATGAGGCTGAGTATGCACCTCCCACTCGGCGCGGCACCTTCAATTTTTCATCGCCCACTGTATGATTTTCACTCAACGTGATCCTGCATCACTTTCCAACTTATCTGAATCTCGTAAAACACCTCCACGATGACCCTTCAATCAATGTCATCTCTTTGTGGAGGTCACGGTGGTGACGAAAAGCCTTAGGCCAATGCGGTCGCAACTTCAGACACGATTGCGAAGAACGGATTCAAGTGAAATGCTGACGCAACTCATCCCCCAGCCCCGCGATGGCCCCCTCTCCCCTCCAAAACGCGGCTTACTACACGGACCATCAAACTCGATGCGGCGGTGGCTAGGTTCAGGTTTCCGTGGAACAGCAGGACCACAAACAGGGAACGCCAGTCAAGTCCCCTTAGCGACGACCCCAAACCAAAGAACTGTTCCCTTGCCCCCGCCGCTGCCATCCCCACTGCAGGGTCAAACAAACATCAGGAACACCTTACCAAACTCTCAGCCATCTCAGCAGCCCGAGCGTGGGACGTCCAACGAGCTCGAGTCATCGACCAACAGCACAGAGCCATCACAGCTGTCGTCCCACTTCTCGAGGGTAGGGCAGCTCGTCACCACAGCCGCGACAAGTATTCACTCCTCGTCTGGAGCGCTGGAGTCTTATGGCTTCGAAGTCTCAGTGCTATCTGGCCAGCTCAGCACTTTCAAGCGATATATAACAAGGACACTTTACGTCGGACACCCGGACGAGATAGAAGTTCCTTCTCCCGTCCTGGCCCGATGGGAGTCCAACATCCGCGATCAACTCAGGATTGACCTTGCCGACGTCATCTCGGATATTCAACGGCGTGGAGCCTTGAAGAGGGTACAGGACTCGGAGTGCAATGTCACCTATGAACTTCGCATGTCCGGCTACGCGGCTAAGTCGTCCGACGTCGTGACTCTGTCTCCCTGCATCTGGGTATTCTGCGGCAGCAAATGGGCTACCAATGCCGTTCGAAAAGCCGTTAAGGACTACACATGGTTATCGACTTTCGCCCCTGTCGAAGTCCATGTCGGCGGAGCAGTCTTGGCATACACGCTTGCGGCAGCTGCTGACATCAAAGGCCTAGACTACAGCCACCGTTTAACAGTCGGGGACAGATGCAACCTGTACATCAATGTCCAGGACTATGGCGAAGGCTCATCGCTCTGCGGGCTGATCTGTTGCGCAACCTTGGAGCGTGGAAGCTCGGTCGTACATCATATCAGCCGCATTGGGGGCTCGGTTTCAATGACGCTCAGGGATGGCGGATTTGTGAAAAGTGGCATTTCGACGGCACATGGCGTATTGGGTCTTCTAGACGACTTGATGGTGCATAGATTGCGTCTCGGAGACGTCAAGTCATCCATCTCCAACATGTCCAAAGTGGGCGCTGATGGAAATTTCGAGTCTAATGCTGATGAAGACGAGGAGGAAGAGGAAGAGGAGGAAGAGGAAGAGGAGGAAGAAGAGGAGGAGGAGGAGGAGGAGGAGACGGACCCAAGTAGGGATGCCCTTCCCCTCATCACCCAACGCCTGGGCTACCTTGATCCTGGTGCAGTCGCAAAATGGACGAACCACAGTTTCGGTACCTCCTTCAGCTTTTCAGGGCCCTCTCTCACGGCTGCTCCCACTGCAGACCGATCAATCATGGAAGGCTCTTCACAGTTGGTCCGCTTAGATGGCACAAGGCCAACATCAGCCCAGACAGATCACATGTTGACGCCCCTGTCGCCGCGGGCCTTCCTCAACCTCAACACAACAAACCGATACACGAGACCAGGCGGAGGCCCTACCGACGTCGTCCGACATTTCGCAGACGACAACCTCCATAAAGGCGCAGTCAGCATTCTTTGCGGTGAAGGGGACGTCATTGGCGGAGTCCTCATCGCCAGCACAACGAATCTTGCTGTTCGTGGTCAAACCTTCGCCCTTCGCAAGGTCAGGACGCCTTCGGTTCTAGGTGAGTAATAGGACACATCACATCAAGAATCCAATGGAAACACTGCTGATTTATCCCCATCTGTTAGCCAACGGTGTGTCAGGGTCGTGGGTAGTCAGAGGTGACGCCCTTTGCGGCATGATCATTGCAGTCTTTCAGAGCGAGCCATATGCCCTTATAATGACTGCGGAGCGACTGCTTTCTAATGTCAGAGAGACTAACCCGCTCGTCGAGGATATTACCATACCACCCATCACACCTGACAACGGCTACAAGCCCCGACTCCCTAAGGTGCCGACTGGTGCCGAGAAATCGGCTAACAAGTCCTTCGAAGTGCCAACATCTTCCGCTTCCACAGAAACAGGCGCCGACATTGACGAGGCTGGACCTCGTGCTCTTTTAATTCTCCCAACAACACCCCTCCTACATCAACTGCGAGGGCTTATGTTGATGGTTGAGAGACTTGATGCTGGTCAAATTAAGCCTGTTCTCGTCAAGTTTAGCACTGAGCTCTCAGTTTTCCATTCCTTTGTGGCAAAGATTGATCAGGCTCTCTATCTGAGATGGATCGAAATAGATCGTGACGTCAAAGAAGCTTGTAGTATTTGCTTTTCAGAGGTTCAAAAGGAGCTGGGAAACCTCACCGCCAAACTCGGCGATACCAGTGCCAGTGAATTGACTAGAGGCATAGGCGAGGATGCCGTAGATCGCATATTTGAGGGACTAAGACTCCTTATCGAATCATTTTTCGGACGGGTTCATCTTTTCAAGTTTCCCATGGATGGCATTCACGCTGAAACGTCTCAGATGTCAGACTCTCGCACCATAACGCCATCAGAGGAAAAATTCAGTTCCGATTTTGAGTCGAACATTTTCGACAATGCGGCCTATCGATCAATAATCTGGGCTAACCGAGCAGCGAGAATTCAGCAAACCGATAAGAAAGGGGGCATCGGAATTTCTTCACTCGCCAAATACAAGACAGCAATCCCCGACATCAAGTCAGCCAAGGCTGACAAGTCCCCATCAGGCAGAATGGCTGAGGATCCTTTAAGGAAGGAGGTCCCTGGGAATCAGCAACAGCAACATGACAACGACAAAAGTTCACAATGGAAGGAACAAAGCGGCAAATGCTTCGGTAATAGCTCCACCAAGAGATGCTCCTACCTTCCGTGGATGGTCACCGAGGAGGATTTAGTTGGCAAACCAGACTCTCGTACCTTGCAACAAGAAGAATATGTCAGGGGTGGCTTGTCTGCCGGTCCACAAAGCCCTCCCAGTGCGGGTATAATGTCTGCCAGCACCGGTATTTCCTCACAACCGATGATGGCAACAGGGGTTTTTAGTAGTGAACAAAATGCTGCGGAAAATATTACAAAGTTAGAAGCTGAGCTTCAATTTCAAACGGAAGAGCTCGAAGCCGAGAGATCGGGAAGGAGAATGGCGAGAATATCACGGACGGGGTAGCCGGGATTGAGTGGAAGCGTCGGATGATAAGCAATGACCATCAGCATACAAACTGGCGGGGATTCGAAAAGTGTGATTCCCTTTGGAGGCTGCTCTCACCAATATGCAAATCGACGTGTTGACAGAAGATTCACTGGAGAGAAAGAGAAAAAAAGGACCACCTTCCCGCGATCAAGGGTGCTCTCGCCATTGTCTTCACCCGCCCGTCATGGAGATTTAAGAAAGAGCACACCGGTTCTGGTCCCACAGCAGTTTTGGTTCTGCATATGACAGCCGTCTTATTGCACGTTCCGTGCGTTGTCGGCCTTCATCTCACCTGATCACATCTTGTCGCACCTTCTCTCACACGGTACATGCTGTTGCTCAGTCGCAGCCCCGTGCGGAGCTGATGACCTGAAATGGGAGGGAAGATGCTGCCATGACGGTTGTTCTCGCCCCATGAGAAGCAGCTGCAAGTTCAGAAGAGAACAGCGGTTGAGCCACCTTTCAACCATGCATCGCGGCGGTCACACAACCACAGCACTGAGGCAGGTGTAGTAGAAGGTGAAGTTTAATTACACCCGGGCTGCTGTTGTTTGGTTTGGCCCGCGCAACACCAATGGCATTTGGTCTTAAGTGGGCAGTCTGTCGGTGACGACTCGGGACGATGCCTCCGCCTCGGCAACGGCAACACCAACAGCCAACCAACCAAGACAGATACAGCATGAAGATGCAGCGCTGTGCTGGAAATCATGGTGTGGGAAGAGTGATAGAAGAACATTGACAATATCGTAGCGAGTACAGCAGCTTGCAAGTCTGCATTCTCCAATGATGCTAGCTCCGAGTTGAGTTAGAGTTGGAGGGGAAAAAATTCCAGATGAAGGGGTGGGGGGGTTGGGGTTATACGATTTCGTTCCTCGTTCCTTCCGTTTTTGCCTCTCTTCGAGCCTGTTGTTCCTTCCTATTCCATATCGCTATCTGCCTTCACGAGCATGTTGCTCCTTCCTCATGCGTCCGGTCATATTCATCCATGATCCCGAGGCTGGTTAGCTGGCTTCTGATAGATAAGAAGGCTGGAAAGATGTTGAAGGAACTGGTCCCGCTAGATCAATTGCTTACACCATCATGTCAGCATTTGCAAGTTCCAGGAGTTGGATGGACGGCGGTGAGGACAGCTTTCTCTCATGAATCGTAGCAATGTCACGCTGCATTCGCATGTCTTGGTGGTTTGCTAGAATATAATAGTTCCTGGTCTAGACCATTTCTCGGGTGATGCAGTCAATTGCCCACAGCACGTTTTTGCGCTGCACAGTCGTTACTTCGAAGTCCAGACTCTTGAGACCCTTGCCGAATCAACCACGTGATAGGCGAATCCAACCAGTTTAGGAGCGTGATATTGCTTTGTAGCTGACTGGATACTTCAGCCGCAGCCCTTAGCCAAGAGACGACTGTGGGGACGATCAGTGTCAACAAGTTGATTATAAATAGATCGGGGCTCGCAGACCACACTCACCTAATGTTTCCAAATTATCTGGACCAGTGTTGGATGAAGTAGCGAACATTACAATCTTGGAAATTGTAAGTTACCCCAAAATTTCACCTTGCATTATATGTATACCTACTAAATCTCTCAATCTCGTCGCTTGCCAAGGAGGCGCCCTCAGCAACGGAGGCCAACACACCGAAGCAACCTTCTCCACTCAAAAGAAAATGACATTCGACCTTCTCAGCTCGCTGTAGCATGCAGAAGCATAGAGGCAAGCGATAGAGAAGGCGAAGCTCAATGCACCCAAGCTGCTCCCTCTGCACGTTAACGGCGCCTTGATCGATGACGACTCGGACGATACATCTGGGACCGGATATCCTCCTCCCCCTCCTGCACTCCCGCAGCTGGCCAAAGAAGGTGATCACGATGGTGTGGAGGCATTGGTGGAAGGACTGCACTTCGCTGACGTTTTTCACATGGTTGGCAAGGTGGCTGCGAATGCCGCAGCAGGAGGCACTGTTGCCGAGAGCGTGAAGGCAGCTGCTGGAGAAGGCGCTGCTGCCGGAGTTGCCGTGGAAGTCGTCGCCGATTTAGGGGAGATTGCAGCGGAGCTAGGAAAGGGTGCTACGGCAGGAGTCATCTGAAGTGTGACCTACCTACCTAAGCATGTAAATAGTAGTATTACTATCCAAGTCGAACGCGCCTTCTCTGAGCAAGGGGAAACACTTGGTCGTCATCGACGGACATGATCTTCCACTCTCCCCGCTTGCGGTCCCCCTCGATCTCCCAGACGGCAAGCTCCAATACCCCGATCCGCTCGAAAAATGCGCCGCCGCTGTCTTGATCGATGCAACCTCTGAGAACCAATGCAAATCGAGCACTCGCTGGGGGCTCAAACGTGATTGCTTCATACTGTGTCGTTAGCAGTGCATCTGGGCCAGGATGTTGGCAGTAGTCCGCTTTGAACTCTCGGTAGTGTGGCGGCGTCGGCTGGTCGCCGCTGGACGCCGCCACCGTCGCCGGAACGTGGAAGATATTGGATGTTGCTGGCTCGTCCTTGATGGTGAGCCGGCAAAAGGGTCCAACCTTAAACACCCAGCCCTCGATATGCAAATACGGCGTCCATTGGGTGGCGGGGGGGAGTTGAAGCCTGCCAGTGGCGCTGTACTGGCAAAACTTGTCCCATGCTTCTGTTGTCCCATCTGGTCGCTCGGCCCAGACAGGGGCGTCGTATTCAAACGTTCTTCGAGCCAGAGCAGTAGGCCCGCGGTGGTATAATGTACCAACCTTCACTTTTGACCCCTGCCCCGCCCAGGACCAGCTCGGAAAGTGGCGAGGTCTTTCTCCAGCCTGAGTTTCGGCGTCTTCGGACCACATGTACAAGCCGGCAAGGAGGGCGCGCGTGAGGGTGGAGACGCCGCCCTGCCAGATGTATTTGTTCATGTCGATGGCAAATTCGCTGTCGTCGACCATCTTCCAGCACGACGGGGCGGCGACGATTGGCACGCCCCAGTAGTGGGAGCATTCGGGATGGAGTCGGGACCAAGCGTTGAACATGCCGAAGATCGCGTTGATTCGGTCACTCTGGTACGTCAGCTGTCGCTCCGAATACTCGCCAACGAGAGCCCATATGATCTCGGGCTTGTTGTGGATGTGCTTGTTGTTCCAGAACGGCTGCGTTTCCAGTCCCACGTTGCTACTGTAAGCAAGCGGGAGCGCCAAATGCTCGAAACACATCATGCCGTGGCACTCAAATGATGTCTCGTAATCTGTGAAATACAGCTTCCGTGGGGCAAGGCACTCTTCTTGGTATGTCCAAGCTCGCGACTTCCACACCGACTTGGCCACTGCTTCCCGTTGGTCTTGGAAGCTGCGGTGCGTAATCATCGTATGATGCTGGCCAATTTGTTTAGAGAGCAGTTGAAAGTCCTTCAGATTCCGAGGGCGAGAGCTTACGCCGGGCAACCCATGGCTTGGATCGTCTCCCGCGCATGCGACGATGGCAAGGTAAGCGTCACCGTAGACCTGATCCATCTTGTTCACTTGGCTCATCTTATGTACTTGGTCCTCTTGCCAGATACAGTAACGATCGATCCATATGTATTGCAGCCCGAGTCTGAGCACAACAGTCATGGCGTCAAGGATCACCAGCGGAAGGCTCTCCGGAAGTTGGGGATAATCGTATGAGTCGGGAGGCTTCTTCCCCCAGACGTAGCTCAGGGCAACGTAGTCGTACTTCTTGCCTGGCTCTGCGTTGATAATGCGGCGGGTTCGGCAGTCGATCAGCTTTAAGCGGGGGACTGGTGGTCCGCTCGGTGGACTGCACAAGGCTCCATGCCGAGCGACACAGATATCCAGCCACTGTCGGATAGCCTGATAATCTGGCCTGTCATCGCGCAGGGTTTTTGGGCTCGCTGAGAGCGGAGGGGTTCCAGAGGACTCCCCATCCAAGTGTGGCATGACGCAGCAACTTAATGATGCTGCAACAAAAGGAGTATGGCAGACGCGCCGTAGCCAGTCCACCCAACTTTCGGCATTGTTGAACATGTCAAAAGCCTCGACGTATTGGTGATTGACGATAAGCAAGTATGTCGTTGTGGGTACCTTGATGCTGGCTTGGCTAGCAGAGGAGGCCGAAGCGAAGTTGACAAAGTCATACAGCAAATAGCTGGGGAAGACGAGGAGCTCCCTCGACTTCTTGGACCAAGCTGGGAGTCCCCGTGTGACTGCGTCTCTAACAAACACGCAGAACGGGCAGCTGGCAGCTACTGGATTGTCGGATGACTCTGGGAAACTCCAGTGACCGACGTGCTGGATGTAGCGGGTCCATTTGGCAGACGCGCCTTCGGGGGTATCGAGGCCTGGCAAGTCATCGAAACGGCGAGGGTCAAAGATAGAGGCCAGACCTAACTGTTTGCAGGCCGCACAAAGCAGGTCATCTTGCAGCTCCATCCTTATGATATGTGTGTTGTTTGTAAAGGAGTTGAAGCAAACGATTCTCGATGATGAGTTGTTGAGATGGCCTCATACGGGCAACATCCCCAGCTGAAATGAGGGGTACTTTGGGCAAGTTTTGATGTTGGGCTCCCCTCCTCGATGAGAGGTCAAGATACGGGATTGGTCGAAAAAACACGCCACGGTCGGTACCGTGGAACGTTAGAAACCTACACAACCCACCTTCAAGTCTCATGCTCGCCATTTTCGTCGTCTTGGATGACCTCTTCCGATTGCCGCACACCAATACCCTGCTCGGCTCCTCCTCAAAGCAATGCTGCTGTTGTATTGCATGAGCGCCTATGCTAAGATCGCAATGATGAGCTCAGCATGTGATGCTACCTATAAACCAATTGTGTTGAAGGACAGACTCACTAGGTTATGATGCTGCTGAAACAATAGAAATGAGGTGCGAAGTAGTTTTCCTGGGGCAAGAACCCAAGTCTAAGAAAGAGGAGAAAAAGAGGTGAAGGGGAATGGAAGCCAAAACAGCTACACCCCATGCTTTCGCATTATCTTGAAGTTTCCCACGAATGTTGCACACCTCAGAACAGAGTGGAAGCCCGACGGTTCATGATTTCACTCTGACGATTCATAGCATTTTGCAGTCTAAACCCCATCAAGGAAGCGTAAATACGCGTTCTTCGCCACTTGAAGTGTCTCAGTACCTTTTTTGTATTTCAATAACAACTCAAAAACTACGAGCCAGTCCCTCCGGATTTGGCGTTGCAGGGTCACGCGCATGGAAGTGGACATAAACCATCACGTAGATGGCCACAAGCTGTTTGGTTACATCATACATGGACCTACAATAGTGTCGCCTAGCAGACATGCTGAATACTGTTTCAAGGTGCCAGAATCGATTTCTTTGTGCCCTTCTTTTGTCCACACCAAAAAAAGCCTTACGTTGTTTGCCTGAGACCAAAACAGGCCGTTGCTGCCCAAACAATTGGGTATAACTTGAGTGAAATTTTTTTTAAATGCTTGCTGTTGGGACAAACAATTTCCAATTACTGGTTTCAAGAACCTAAAGTATGATTTTTGAGGCTTGCTAGGTAGACACCGGAACCAGTTGGGCAAGCCAAAAAGCTGCTGACAGGGGCATGCAGCACAAAGACGTGGCTGGGGCATCAGCGGGCAACGTTTTGGGCGACATTGCGAAACAACTTTGCTCAATTCCCAAAACACCAGCTTCCCGTTACACAGGCCCACGTGTTTGTTGCGTAGGACAGCGGTACTGGCAAAGATTACCGAGGCAGGTGACCGAGACAGTGTGGCATGCGAACAGAGGGGGCACGAGATCGTCGTCGAAGAAAGAGGGGATGATCGATCGGATGAAGTCGCAAAGTGGGGTTTTGGGCGTCAGTGGATTCAGAATAGACCTAACGGTTTCCTGGTGGGGTCAAGCGACCGTTATTGTCAGCCAGTGAGCGGCCCAGCGGCGACCCACAAAGCTCGAATTTCCAGGGCTGCCCGCATCGTTTGCGATTCAACCGTCGGCCAGCCTGACACAATCTTGTGCATTCATTGTCGCTGGCACGCGGAGCGGGCCAAGCTTCGCTCCAACGACCTCGCTGTACCGTGTTCTTGATATATCCTTTTCGAATCCTTCCTTTTTCTTCTGGAAGAAAATATTTCACTACCATTCTCTCCTTTCTACAATGCGCTGCTGTTTTGGTGGAGCCCTGGAATCATCCCAACAACATTGAGCTCACTCCCTGCAGCTAGCCCTGCAGAGCGGATCTTCCAGCACCTCACAGCGACATTTTGACACCTGCATCTAGTCATCGCAGCGCCTCCGCCGTCAACAAGCCATGGCGGACTCGCCGTTTTCAACACCAAAGAGGAAGCGCAGCCAGCTATCCGACGACGATATTCCCAATCTGAACACCACGACACAGTTCACCTTCGAACTTCACTCGCCGATCGACGATGGCAGCGCCAGTCCCCGCACGAGAGTTGCCCACCGATTTCGCGGGCTAGCGCTGGATGGTGGGGGTGGGGTTGGCGGCACCACTAGCAACAGCGGAGACGGCAGAGTACCCGAGCCAGAGCCAGAGCCAAAGACGATCAGCAATACCTTCATGACTCCACGCCAGGAGCTGGCAGATGGAGCGCGGAAGCGCATTAAGCTGCCCGAAAACGACAGCTCCGATGCCGACAGCTACTTTGTGCTTGGGCGAGCCGTCTCTCCGCCACGATCCTCCACGTGCATTGTCCGACAACTACCAACAACAGGACAAGTCGCCAACAATGACGTGGCGCAAATTGAACACAATAAACCACAGTCTCCAAAGGGTGTGAAATTTGCCTTGGATGCCTTTTCCCTCGAACAGAGCGACACTCTGCCCAACATCGAGGCCGACGACGACGACAGCATAAGAGCCAATCCGCCGACCCCGTCACCCCCGCACAGCAGAGGCAGTCTGTCTCCTGACACCAAATCCCGCAAGCCGAAGCGGGCTGCCACACCTCCCCTGATATTCAAGGCTGGCTCGACACCTTCTAGCCCGGACAAGAAACCGGCCGGCGAAAACGGGCCTACCATCACGGACCCCGTCCGCGCGAGCCTGACGTGGCACGACGACGAAATCACAATCTACGACCCAGACGACAGTGACGACGATGGTACAG
This sequence comes from Podospora didyma, assembly GCA_033439775.1. Lineage (NCBI taxonomy): Eukaryota > Fungi > Ascomycota > Sordariomycetes > Sordariales > Podosporaceae > Podospora > Podospora didyma. The sequence goes on from JAULSW010000004.1 coordinate 1,892,023, forward strand.
GGATCAATGGCATTGGCTTCAAGCCAACGCCCGCCATAGCGTACGCGCGTACTATCAAGCGCCGGCAGCAGCTGGCAGAATACAGGAAACGAGAGGAGCGTGAGGCTCGCGCCAAGCGCAACCAACGCCGCAGGGGCAGTCCCGTGTCAGGACTGGTCGAGCTGAAGGGCAAAGTCGAGCGTCGGAGAGTGCGGTTCCTGGAGAGTTCGTCGGAGTTGATTGGCGTTTGAGCAAGCGGCATTGCTGTTCCTTGGCTCGTCAGACGGCAACACTGACAACAAGGAGCATGGGTTTTGCGAATGGATGGATGGATGGATATCCAGTTTGGGGAAAATTCCTCGTCTTCCTTTCAAGGAGTTTATATGATAATTGGCCACGGCAGAAATCAGGAGGCGAAGACAGCTCGCAAGGGGAGTTAGCGGTCAGGAAAGGGGGCGTTGACATCGGCAATACTTTTACTCGGGGACGCAAACGGACAGGAAAGCCAGTTGGCGGGCGCTAAGTTTCTATTCTTTCGGGAGTTTGGGACGGATAATGATTTGTAAGTCACGTCCACGCAGGAGGCCTTGGAATTCGGCTCGGCTTCGATCGCATCAATCTGATCAGCTGTTGCTCAAGACTTTAAGGTTTTTATCTTTTTAAATCCTCTCACTACTTTATGATCAACATAGCGCAAATACCTTTTATCGGACCAGCAAGGATAGTTTCATGGCGTAGCGATCTCATGGCTTCTTGCTTGCCGCAATATTAAGCAATTTCCCTCATCTGGGTTCATAACAAGTGATGCGGTAGACACTTCACCTTCGAACATACAATGCGAAGAAGATGTATCTCAAATGTGTTAACATGACAAAGAGAGCCCTAGAATCCGGCGCAGAACAGTCAGGACAGCCATCAATCTGAAAGAAACAAACTTAGAGTCAGTGTGTGTCTTTGAGACTAAAGTATACATCAAATGATATAGAGATATATGTTCTAGATTTCTAGACAAAGAAGAGTTGCTAGAGCTGCTCTAGACGTACACCTAACTATGCTGGGGAAGTAAAAGTGAGTGAGTGAACTGAAATGTGGGTATACTTCTATCAACAAGGGCCTCCATATAAAATATTAGCTCATCTTGAATAGTTGAATATGCCTTACTGGATTATAGCGAGGCCACAACTGGTATTACCCAAGCGTAGAAAAATAATCTAGAACGCCCTGAATATCCCCTTCTGGCGCGTCTGAATATCATTCACTAACCATCATGTCCCTGGTGGAGATATACATCGTGATGAACTTCTCGCACAAAGCCCTAGGTTAAAGGGAACGGCTACTTCCCTGGTTCTGGGGGTTTGAGCCGGCCCGTACAGCAATAATGATGTAAAAGACCCTTTCTTACTGTGTAAGTAGGCCTTTCAAGTAGCCGGCAAGGGGCAATAATGGACGTGGAAAGCTTTGGAATTTCGCCATGACATGAAATGAATGAACGAGGATGCTATGGTATGTATATGGGACGCAAGCGAGCACTGTCTCCCTTGGGACCCTCCAGTGATATCCAACCGAAACCGTCATTAGCAGATGGTCTTCTGCACCATGGGATCCTGCAATGTCTCGATACCAGCAGCAGGTATAAAAAGGACAAAGAGATTTTACAGCATTCTTTATACATTGCTTCCACTCAACTACACTACCAGAACTTGTACCAACTCCTCTGACTCTTCCTCCGCGCCTCGACCTGCTCCTCCATGACCTGTTTCGCCAACGCCTCCGCCTGCTCAGCCGACCGCTTCTCCGCCGCCCGCTTCTCTGCGTTCTGCTGCCCTTTATATACCTCGACTATGCGCTTCATCTTGGCCTGCTCGCCGCGCCGCAAGGACTGGCACCACTCGTACTGCACGATCGCCGCGAACGCGCCCGCCCCGACCGCCCAGTTCGCCGCCCGCGGCACCGGCATTCCCATCACCCACCGAAGCATCCCAACCGCCGCGCCGCCACCGATGCCTGTGAGGAAGCCATTTCGTGCGCAGGGGGTAGTGTGTACGGCAAGGAAGTCGGCTGGCTTGATGGTCTGGACGACTTCTTTGAGGGGTACGCTTTTAGGAGCGCTGCCGCTAGGTTGGGAGGTTGTGGGCGGCGGCGTTGCTCTAGGGGCAGGGGACTCGTCTGGTCTGGCGTCGGAGACAGGTGCGCCTACCATCCATGACCGACTGGGGTCGGACGCTGCCTCGGCGCGAGTGTTTGGAGGGACGGCGGAAGAGTTTGTGGGGCTCGACATGGTCGCTGCTGTGGCCGCCCTCTCTGGCTGTTCTAGGTATATATAGAGCGGTCTTCGGGGCGTTGTAATTCCAGGTGAGTCGGTGAAGCTCGGCGTCGCGAACTAGTTTCCCCCCGGACGCAAGCTGTAGCGCATCGCCAGCTTTTTTCGAGGGTCGGATCGATGCGTGCGCTGAGGAGCTCTGCTGAGGAAGTGGTATTAGCATTGAGGTTTTCGTGGGATTGGTGATGTTGTTTATGGACATATATTAAGAGTTGGGCAGTCGCCGACTTACAGCTATAGAGCGGCACCGTTGTCTTCGAGGTTGACGTTGTGATCCAAAGATCGCTTCGAGCTTCGAGCGCAGCCCTTCTGGTGGAGCTGTGAGCTCCCAGCCCTATTCATGCACCGTGGTGGGGCGGTCTAACTATCCAGGGTTAGGGTCAGACCCCTGAAAGCGCCCGTGTCAACACAGGGTGCCCCGCTGCGATTGATTCGTGCGTCGCGTCGCGCCAGGGAAGTCGCGCTCGGCGCGTCTCATTGCCGCGCTAGTTTAATGGATTTCTGGCCTAGGCAAGACATTCGAAATCCACTCCACTCCAGCACACCAATTCACACCAATTCAGTCTGGAACACACGATCCTTGTGCTGTCACTCTCTTTTCTAATGCCTGGCTGTCTGGGAGGATATATTTTGTAATTGCCTTCGCGGTCCTTTTCCTTCTGCGGCGGCTTTGCGAAATTTCGAAGGCGGATACGAAAGGAGAAAAAACCTCGAGAAATACGACCCCGTCCCCGTCGATTCGTGGCGGCAGACACCTCCCCTCTAAGCGCCCGCTACAATGCCAAATACCTCTCTCCGAGCACCAAAGAATGGCTACCGCCGCGGCGGGAAAGCTGCCTACCATGGCTCCAAGACTCGCACATTTGCGGCCACCACGAGCGCCAGAGGAGAAGCAACCTCCATAGACGAGCGATGGGAGCGGACGGCCCTTGCCCACCAGATCGACGAGAACATGGGCTTTGGCCGCTACGATGCCGGCCGGAAGCGCGAAGGCTGGCTTGTCAATGTCCAGTCCACCGCGATAGACGACCCCCGAGTCCCTGGCGGCGGCGGCAGGTCGGCCCTGGACTGCTACTTCATCGAGGAAGATGGGTCTACATTCAAGGCCACCGTCGAGTACGAGCCATACTTTGTCATTGCCTGCCGGAAAGGCCACGAAGGCGAGGTTGAGGAGTGGTGCAAGCGCGTGCCTGGCGGCGGCGTGGTCAAGGGCATTAGGCGTATGGAAAAGGAGGACCTCAAGATGCCCAACCACTTGCTGGGCTACCGGAGAACATTCCTGGAGTTGCGGTTTCACAACGTGAGCGATTTGTTAGCCGCTAGGAGGGACATCCAGCCCCTGGCCGATAAGAATAAGAAGGGTATGGACGCCATGGACACATATGCCGAGGTCGCAACGTAAGCCTCCCTCCATCCGGATTCTTCGTCGTGTGGATTTGCTGACACGCCTTAAGTGCGAATACCGATTTTGATCTTTTTGACGATGATTCACGAATTGACGAGCGACGAATGCATGCGACTTTCGCCGATGCGAGCGATTTTATTGTTGATATCCGGGAGTACGACGTCCCATACCATGTTAGAGTAATGATAGACTTGGGTGAGTACTGCAGCTCGTGATTCCGCAGCTTGAAGCTGACTATTTACAGATATTCGTGTTGGTCTATGGTACTTTGTCGAGGCCAAGAATGGCGTCACATCAGTCATTCGCAACGCGGAACGCCTTGCACCAGCAGATCCCGTTGTAATGGCTTACGATATCGAGACAACAAAACTTCCACTCAAGTTCCCAGACGCCGCTTTTGATCAGGTTATGATGATATCATACATGATTGACGGCCAGGGGTTCTTGATCACCAACCGCGAAATTGTTTCAGAGGACATTTCCGACTTCGATTACACCCCGAGACCTGAATACCCAGGGCCTTTCATGATCTTTAATGAGCCTGACGAAAAGGCCGTACTTGAGCGCTTTTTTCTCCACATCAAAGAAGCCAGGCCAACCGTCATTGCCACTTACAACGGCGACTTTTTCGATTGGCCGTTCGTCGAAGCTCGTGCCAACTTCAACGGGATCGACATGTACCACGAAATCGGATGGAAGAGGGACAGCGAGGACCAGTACAAGTGCAAGTACAGTGTGCATATGGACTGCTTCCATTGGGTCAACCGGGACAGTTACCTGCCACAAGGTAGTCGAGGTCTCAAAGCTGTCACAGTGGCCAAACTTGGATATGATCCCGACGAACTCGACCCTGAACTCATGACACCATACGCCGCCGAGCGGCCCCAGACGCTGGCAGAGTATTCGGTTTCCGATGCTGTGGCTACCTACTACCTATACATGAAATACGTCCACCCATTTATCTTCTCTCTATGTACCATTTTGCCGCTTGGTCCGGACGACACCTTGAGAAAGGGCACCGGAACACTTTGCGAGATGTTGCTGATGGTCCAGGCGTACCAGAAGGACATTGTATTGCCCAACAAGCATGTCTCCCCTAAGGAATCGTTTTGGGACGGCCACTTGCTCGATTCAGAGACATACGTGGGTGGCCACGTCGAGAGTATCGAGGCTGGCGTTTTCCGCGCCGACATTCCTGTGAACTTTGCTGTCGACCCGGGGGCAATTGACGAGCTGCTCCGCGATCTCGATGCAGCCTTGAAATTCAGTATAACTGTCGAAGAGAAGAAGTCCATGGACGACATCGCTAACTACGACGAAATCAGAGACCAGATTGCCGCCAAGTTGCTGAGTCTCAAAGAAACACCGAACAGATCCGAGCGCCCTCTGATTTACCATCTTGATGTCGCGTCCATGTATCCCAACATTATGACGACAAATCGCCTGCAGCCAGATTCCATGATCTCGGAGTCCGACTGCGCGGCATGTGACTTCAATCGTCCCGGAAAGACTTGCGACAGGAGGATGCCGTGGGCCTGGAGAGGAGAGTACTTGCCTGCGAAGCGAGATGAGTACAACATGATCCGTCATGCCTTGGAGAACGAGAGATTCCCAGGCAAATGGCCCAACAGTCCCATGCGCACCTTTCACGAGCTGAGTGCGGACGAGCAAGCGGGTCTCATTCGGAAGAGACTCCAGCTTTACTCGCAAAAGGTCTACCACAAGATCCACGACTCCACCACGATTGTCCGAGAAGCCATTATCTGTCAGCGCGAGAACCCCTTCTACATCGACACTGTGTGCGATTTCCGTGATCGTCGTTACGATTATAAGGGCAAAGCCAAGGAGTGGAAAGGCAAGACCGAGGCGCTGAAAGGATCCGGTGCTTCGGCAACTGAGATTGAGGCCGCAAAGAAAATGATCGTGCTCTTTGACTCGCTGCAGCTGGCCCACAAAGTCATTCTAAACTCTTTCTATGGCTACGTCATGCGAAAAGGATCAAGGTGGTATTCCATGGAAATGGCGGGTGTCACTTGTCTTACTGGAGCACACATCATCCAGATGGCACGCCAACTGGTTGAGCGATTGGGCCGCCCACTCGAGTTGGACACAGACGGTATCTGGTGCATGTTGCCAGCCACATTCCCTGAGAACTCGGTCTTCAAGCTGAAGAACGGCAAGAAGATGACCATTTCATACCCTTGCGTCATGTTGAACCATCTCGTCCACGCAAAGTTCACCAACCACCAGTACCAGACCTTGGTGGATCCCAAGACCTTTAAATACGAGACGCATAGCGATAACTCGATCTTTTTCGAAGTTGATGGTCCCTACAAGGCTATGGTGTTACCCACGTCGAAGGAGGAAGACAAGAACTTGAAGAAGAGATACGCCGTTTTCAACGACGACGGCAGTCTCGCTGAGCTGAAGGGCTTCGAGGTCAAGCGAAGAGGCGAGCTGAAACTGATCAAAATCTTCCAACAGCAAATCTTCAAGTTCTTCTTGGAAGGCACTACTCTGGCTGAGTGCTACACTGCTGTTGCGACTGTTGCTAATCGTTGGTTGGATGTGCTTGACAGCAAGGGCACAACGCTTGCCGACGAGGAGTTAATGGAGCTTATTTCGGAGAACCGCAGCATGTCCAAGACTCTGGAAGAATACGGCACGCAAAAGTCGACATCCATTACAACAGCCAAGCGCTTGGCAGACTTCCTGGGCGAGCAGATGGTCAAAGACAAAGGCTTGAATTGCAAGTTCATTATCTGCGCGAGGCCCAAGGCTGCTCCAGTTACTGAGCGCGCCGTCCCCGTCGCTATCTTTTCAGCTGATGAGGACACGAAACGCGCGTATCTCAAAAAGTGGCTCAAGGAGGAGCCTGTCGACACAGATGTGAGAGCACTGCTGGACTGGGACTACTACCGCGATCGTCTCGGCTCGGTGATCCAGAAGCTGATCACCATCCCTGCTGCATTGCAAAAAGTCCGCAATCCAGTCCCGCGAATCCCACATCCAGATTGGTTGCAGCGCCGCATCAACATCAAGGATGATAAGATGAAGCAGAAGAAGCTCACAGATCTCTTCGGGCCGGTAATCAAGGGGCCTCTGGAGGACATCACCAACCTCAATGGGACTCGAGTTGGAGACATGGAGGACTTTGGCGATCTTCTCAAGCCAAAGACGCTGAGCTCGGCCATTACTGCTTCGCAAAAGCCGGTTGCCCAGAAGCGAAAGCCGGAAGAGCCGGCGGCTGAGAACCAGGATCCATTTGCCGCCCTTCCAAAGATTATGCCCTCCCCCAGTGAAGACTATGCGGCCTTTTTGGAGTATCAGAAGTTGAAGTGGAAGCTCCAAAAGCAAGCACGGGCACGCCGGCGACATCTCTTTGGTGAGAGGCGTGGAAATGCTCAAAGCAATATCCAACAGACTTTCCGGAACCAAGCCGAGGTCACTTTCAAGAATACCTGGCAGTTGCTCCAACTCAAAGCTTCGGATAACCCCGGTATCGTTGTCGCCCACGTCCTCATCGATGCCAAGATCCACACCGTTAAGATCAATGTTCCGCGTCAGGTCTTTCTCAACCTCAAGGGCAAAGATCTCCCCGACATCGCAGTTGACGGGTGCGTTGTCGAACAAGTCAATCACACGCTCCCCAATGGTCACTCATCTACCCACCTCTTTAAGCTTACGGTTCCGGAGGACATCTACTTTGCTGAGGCGGACAAGTTCTCGCTCCTCTTCAACCACCCGAGTGTGGAAGGTGTGTACGAAAAGCAGCTCCCACTCAATCTCAGGGCTGTCTTGCAACTCGGCAACCTCTGCACCATCGACGAGAGCCAAGCTGGCGTTCTTGGAAAGGGTCTCGAACAAGGCTTCGACTTGTCAGGCCTGAAGAGGCCAACGAAACCCAGAAGCTACCTTGAGGGTGCCCGCATGTCGTACATTTATGTCTCCCACATCAGCGCAGGCGATCGCCAAATATTCGGTGTGTTCTCAACAACAGGCGACCAAGCCCACGTCATCATCCAACAGAAGGCGAAGGATGGCGGACAGGATCTACCAAACATTACCAAGTTGTACTCGGATCTTCTCGGCCGTAGACAAATTGAGGAGTCGGCCGACTCAACCTGGCAAGAATGCTTCCCATACCAGGAGAAGCTGACGTTCAAGATCACGCAAGTCACTACTCGCCGCAAGGCATTCCTTGAGGTTGGCGATATCGTGAAGAAGATGAAAAAGGACGAGACGAGCCCCACGATGATGGTCATCCAATCTTCGCAGCGTAATCTTCTCGTTCATGAGATTCCCGTCTTGGGCGAGTTCCCTGTCATGCCTCTACGGTATGACCAAGCCGACAGCTCCTTGCCTCCTTTGGGGTGGCAGATCGTCGTTGCTCGTCGGTTGGTCAACCACTACCTTAGCCTCGGGACTTGGATAATGCACATGACTGCCCTCGCCAAGTACGGCGACGTGCCCCTGTGCAACCTGGAGCGAGACGATCCCCGGTTCTTGATCGATATCGCGTACGCACGTCGTCTGCAAGCGAACAACGTCGTCCTATGGTGGTCGCAGAGCCCGCGCCCCGACCACGCGGGCTACGAGAATGATGACGTGGTGGGGCCTCTTGAGCAAGTCCAGATGCCATCGGTCAACAACCCTGGCACATACGCGTCAGTCTGCATCGATCTGGAGGTTCGAAATCTCGCCATCAACACCATCCTCACCTCGTCACTCATCAACGAGCTGGAAGGCGCAGATAGTGTCTCGTTTAACCCGGCAGCTGATGCGAACGGCACAGATGGCAATGAGACACTGTTTGCCGACAATGCCTTCGCCAATGCCGCAGTGCAGGTTCTCCGTGAGATGGTCAAGTCGTGGTGGGCCGAGGCGTGCAAGGGGTCAACCATGGCCGACGTCATGGTCCAGCATCTTGTCCGCTGGGTCGAGTCTCCAGCTTCGTGTCTGTACGATCGGGCTCTACACTATTATGTGCAAATGATGAGCCGCAAGGCCCTTCTTCAACTCATGGCGGACTTCCGTCGCGTCGGTTCACAGGTCATCTACGCCAGCGCCAACCGCCTCCTCTTGCAGACAACAAAGTCCGAAGTTGGCAATGCGTTCGCCTATGCCCAGTACATCCTCAAGAGCATCAAAGGTAAACCGCTGTTCCACTTCATCGATCTGGAGATCAAGGAATATTGGGACTACTTGGTCTGGTATGACGAGTTCAACTACGGTGGCAAAGCTTGCCAGGAGGTCACGGAGAAGGAGGAGCAGGATCTGCAAATGATCATGCACTGGCAGATGGGAACCTTCTTGCCCGTACGACTGCAACCCATCTTTACAGACTGGGTTGTCGAGTTCATCCAGCTCATGCACGGCATCAAACGTCCCGCCACGGGCAGCGACCCGACTGCTACGCCCCGCCTGACGCAGCTTCCGGTGCGGAATGGCGGTCTTGGCGAAGGCGAATTAGGCCAGATCATTCTGGGCAAGGGCTTTGAGAAGCCGCTGAAGAAAGAGATTGTAGGACTTATCAACACCCAGAAGCGTGAGCTGCTGCACCCAGAGCTGGCGAGTGACTACACGTTCCCAGAGCTGCCGGGCTCATACTTGGCTTATCTTACCACGAATGCCACAGCCCGAAAACAACAGGCTGCCGGGGACAACGGGAAGCGTGGCACCAGGTCCGCTGCTAATCCTGTGCTAGAGCTTGTCAAGGCTTTGATGCAAGTCCTGAGCCTGGACAAAAACATCGCCCTTGAAGCACGCCTCCTCCGCAAAGAACTTCTCGCCATGTTTGACGTGCGTGAGTTTAGCAAAGACGGCACATTCCAGAACCCGTCCGAGAGCCTCAAGATCACCCAGCTCAGCTGCGACAACTGCACCATGGCGCGCGATATCGATCTTTGCCGCGACGAGGACATGTTACCTGATGCCGCGACGGGCACCGAGGCCCGTTGGCGATGCACGTACTGTGACTCTGACTATGATCGCAGCGAGATCGAGGAGAGGCTGGTCGCGGATGTGGAGGCGGCTGTCGTGGAGTGGACGACGCAGGACTTGAAATGCAGCAAGTGTTCAGCGCTGCGGGTGAACGAGTTCATGGAGCACTGCACGTGCTCCGGCCCGTGGGTAGAGAGTGTCAAGAGGGACGAGGCGCTGAAGCGACTAAGGGTATATAGGAGCGTGGCCAAGTTTTATGGGCTCAGGATGCTGGGGGATGTGGTCGAGGGGGTTTTTGACGGACTTTGATGGATGTAATTATGAGAAGCGTAGGAAGGGGGTTGGCTTGGTAGCATATATGGCGTCAGAGCTCATTGGTTCAAAGTTTGCATTAATTCCTGTCTGGCATTTGTGGCGGTTGCATATCACATTACAGTATATTCTATCATGTTGGAATACTTACCGATTTTGGGAAGTAGATGCAAATAAAATTACTTTCACAGAGCATAAAGCCTAGTAGTTCATGCATTATTAGGACAAAGTATGCAAATGTCCGCCGACCGTTCGCATCCGTCCCAGGCAACTCCTTCATACACTCAAGATAACAAATAACCTGAGAACATTCGAACTCCTGAAACTCCAACGCTGTCATAACTGTCAAAGAAAATATCACCTATCGCGATGTGAATAAGAGAAACGAAGTCCTCCTTTCCACATCACAGGGCAAACACCGCAAACGCCACCACAACGACCAGCAGCCCCGTCGCAGTCGCTGTCCGTCCCCGCTTCAAGTTGGCATCATTCGGCTTGCCCCCCGTCGACCCATTCGCCGGTGCCCCCGCCGTCCCCTTCCCAGATGTCCCGGATGCCCCCCCAGTAATACCAGTAGGAGCAGCAGCAGCAGCAGTAGCCACCGCGCCCGTGTTCTGCGCCGCGATCTTTGCGCCGACAATCGACGTCGCCGAGGCCAAGTCAGCGGGAGGAGGCGACGCCCGCACGTTGATGCAGATCTCCAGCGCCAGGCCCGCCATGTCCGACAGGTCGCAGTCGTCGTCGTTCTCATCATCTGACGCGTCCGTGTCGTCGTCTTGATCGCGCGTCGGGTCCGACTTGATGCATTTCGCCATGTTGGCCCCGAGGGAGAGCGACTTGGATACTTGGCAAAGGCAGGTCAGGTCCGTGGGTGGGCAGGACAGCTGGGAGGCAGCGGAGGAGAAGCATTTTATTGCGCAGGTGGGGATCTTGGACACGAGGGAGGGGAGGGTGGATGGCGGTCCCGGTTTGGTGGTGCCGGTGGTAGTGGTGGTGGAAGTTGCGCTGGGGGCGGAGATGGGCGATGAGGATTGGGCGGTTGCGGTGGCGGCGAGGAGGGTTGCTAGGGGGAGGAAGCCTGCTGTTTGACGCATTTTAAAGGGTTTACGTGTTTAGCTTGGTGTGCCTATTATCCTTGTTGAGATATATGTATCAAGATGGTAAGTGCCGCCCGTGAGACACTGAGAGCGGCGCTTGAACGACAAAGGAGCGACGAAGCTGCAAAAGCGAGGAAAGAGTAAACGCGAAAGGAAATTTGCGAAACAAGAGGATTGGTAATGGTACAACAGGAGCTGAGTGAATGTGGAGATGTAGGAATCTAAAAGATGGGACGAGATGTTTATTAATGATATTGAAAAGCGTGCCGTCTGGCAAGGCAAGTAGGCCAACAAGGCGAAACGAAATTCCAACAGTGAGAAACGTGGAGCAGCTCAAGAGAGATAACTACGACGGGACGGAAACAGCCCGAATTCGGCCAATTTTTTCTGTAGAGTCCCTGTTGCCTGCAACTACGAGAAAAAAACAGCTGGGTCGGATGGCGGGCTAAACGGCGCGGTCTCGACGGGCTCCCTGTCGAGGATGTGTCTGGGCTGAAACATTTTGACCCGAGTCGGAAGCTTGAAAACCTAGGTCGAAAGATCGCAGACCAGGCCTGGTTATCTGACCATACCACTGTGCAAATTTCGCGAACCAATAGAAAAATGAGATGGACTTTGGCGGGCCTTCCCGTCCCAGACCCTGGATCATTGATATTGTTTCGTATTGGAAGGAGCGATGTTTTGTCGTACTGGGTCGTGAATTTGGTGGTGGTGGTGGGTTGTGGTTGTTTAGTGGAGGGGTGACGTCATCCGCCCCCATTGTTGACTTACGCTCAGGGGCACCATGCTCTATTAACGGCTGAGGGAGACAGTGTCGAGAATGGGAAATAATAAGACAAGGTTTCCTCCATTGTGCTATGAATGTTTTCCATTTCTATGCATGCGACATTTTTTTATATGCATAAAAAATGAAATTCGTAATTAAACTCCGCGCGCATCAAATAGTTTCATCACATCAAAACTTGTTACCTGCCAGCAACATCAAGAATATGAATTGAACAGAAGATGATGTTGTGCCTAAGGCAGGACTTGAACCTGCGATCTTTGCATGTGTCGAATCGATACAAGTGCAACGCATTAGCCACTATGCTACTCAGGCGCCAGAGCTGTTGTTCTTTGATGGAGACTCGGTGCGGAATCGTGGATCACCATGTGCGAAACTGCCTCCCGGTATCCACCTAGGCGCCACACTGCTGCACACCTGTTACCAGTGACTGTGTATGGTGAAGCCGAGCTTGAACAAGGTTTTACGGCGAATTTGAGAACTGGTACAGTCATTTAGCGCTTCTTTCAGTTCAATTTGAAAGACAATACGGCTTTGGGACCATCATATTGCTTCTCTATGAAGTAGTAGTCTGTCTACGACCCCGTATCGTCTTCCTTCTATCTGAATGATCCTGTCTAAGATCCTGTGTCATTCTGTCCAAGCAATCTGCCGGGGTCCCGCAATAACCAACGCATCTAGTGAATCCCAAGCAATTTTATCGTGATCTCTATCATCAAGTAGATGCCGCACCGCACTGCGCAGGGTGTGCGTGTCGGTAGTCGAACTCGGCGAGCACGGCGAATGCGTACATGAAGCCGGCGATCAAGATCAGCACATGCATGATCTGATGGCTCGCGCCAAAGATGTCGAATCGACGCGGGAACCACCTCTCCGGGAACTGATTTGAGTTGTGTTAGGTGCCCCTGCACAAATGTTGTCAACATCCCAAATTGGGGGACACACCTTGAACGCATACGCTGAAGCCCCCAGTGTGTTGAAAGCCAAGGTCGCCAGGACCCACTGCAGGCCGATACGCTGGCTCTGGATCTCGTAGCCATAAACCGCCATCCCGTGAAAAACGGGGATGAACGTCGAGAGGGCCAGAGCGCCAAAGGTTGCTGCGCGCACGGCTCGTAGGTGTGGATCGCTGAACCGCGGGTGGAAGGTGACGGCGGAACACAGCGCGCCCAGAAAGGTTGTGAGCGACCAGTAGAAAAACTGGAGGGTTGGGTTGCACACGAATCCATAGTAGATCAGGGGAATGTTGGCCCCCCACATGAGCATGATGACGCCTTGAAAGTCTAGTTTCAGGCCCATCGAGAAAGTTCGGGGGCTATGGTGCAGGAAAACGTGGAAACTGTCGCATACAAAGTAGGTTTCAGGTTAGACTTCAATAGAAAGAAAAGGTGATTACACAGATCAGTACAATCAAAGAACTTACCCGGTCGAGAAGAGGAAGCAAATGGCTACTCCAATAAAGTAGACAAAACAAGCCACTTTATCCTCAAGGGTGGAGACGGCGTATCTTGGCGGAATTTTAGTGTTGAAGACGTAAAACGGCATAGCGAAGAACAGGACTGCCCCGATGGCATGGGAGAAGATATTGACTGTTTAATATCGTTTTAGGGCTGGTACTGGATTCAGAAATATTATAGGTCGTACCTGTCTCATTGTGTAGGTATTTCAGACTATGGATGCAGTCAAGGATGGAACTGGCTCTCGGTCTGTTCCAGGAGGGTCAGTGGTCAGCAACACAACAGCAATCAAAGGAGACCTTGGACTTGCCGGTATCCAGTCTCAATATAGTGGTTCCCTTCCCTGTTGTGGGTCCACGTGTTAGCAAGATACAATGCCCAAGCGCCATCTTCGCGTCGGGTGACATACTGAAGCCATGAAGCTACACGAGCTGTCAGCTTTTATCCGCCGAAGAGATAGTTAGCAGCGGACCACTTACGCAGGTCATGCCAGAGTAAGAGTTTCGTAGCCTCGGCCGCCCCACGAAGGGAGACCTCGTCAACAAACTCGGTCATCTTCTCTGGCAGGTACACAATGGTCGAGGTTGTCGAAGCTCGCCTCCGCCGCGAAGTCCCCTGATCCGCCACAGGGCTGGAATCAGACATTGTGTACATCTTTAGGGGTTAAGGGTGTCGCATAGATATGGTTGCTAGCTCGAAGATGAGGGCAAAGGTTCAGGATGCCTCTTCCTCTCTGCACTCGAGGTTAGTTGGCGTTTGCGTTTTGCATTGCTACCCTGGCCGGGATAGTGAAGCTGAAACAGGCTAGCCGCATGAAGTGATGCACGTCACAGGTCCCGCGGAAAGGGCGGGAAACGATGGGAACGACATGGCTCAGACATGCCTTAACAGTGAGTGAGTGAAGATAGTGTCATTGTGTTGTCAATAAGGGTTCATCGAGTGAAGTTTCAAACAGGTATTTACGATGAAATCTAGTTCTAGGTGTTGATGATGGAAGGTGCCAAGAGCGAATTGTGGGATATATATGGTCCGTGCGAGTTGGTCATTGTGTGTGTTTGGGGTCAGCAAAAAGGGCGGATGATTTTTTTCCCGCGAACTGGGGCTCTTCAGCTCTTCCGCCCTTTCCGAATTTAGTGCTGGCAGCCCTTCACCACCAGCCACGTGAAATAATCCTGCTTCACCCACTTCACAGCATCTGAACCACAACCTCAAGCCACCGCCACCGCGGTTGTGCTGTTGCTGAGCTCGAGAAAGATGGTCCGACCCAGGCGCTCAAAAGTGAAAACGGGATGCCAAACTTGCAAGTACGTGAACGCTGACTACAAGGACTACATGCTGTCATTTCACCTTTCCGCCTCTTTGTTCATTGTTGTTATTCTAGAACTCGAAAGGTCAAATGTGACGAAGGTCGGCCGGCTTGTGTGAGATGCGTGTCAACTGGTAGGGCATGTGATGGATACGGCATTTGGGGAGGTGGCAGCAAGCACAGCGACGGGCCTCAAAGAAATGTCCGTCCAAATCTCAATTCAACGACACAGCTTGTAATCGCCACGGTCACCCCACAGACCCAGACTGAACATGCATAGCTGGACTGGTTCCGTCACAAAACCGCTGTCAAGTTGCAGGGTCCCTTCGAGTCTCCATTCTGGGACAAGTTGGTCGTACAAGCGAGCTTCGACGAGCCGGCCATCTTTCATGCTATGATGGCGCTTAGCTCCGCCCACAAACGAATCTGCTTCGGCCAAGAGGACGGGGCGAGGTTTGATGGCGGAAGGCCTGAGGAGTTCACTCTCCAACACTACAACAAAGCTATCGGCTGCCTGGTCCAACCTCGCTTCACTAACAAAGCGTCAGTTGTGTGGCCCTTGTAGCCTGCATGCTCTTTACATGCCTGGAGCTCATGCAGGGTCGCTACAAAACTGGCAAAACCCATTTGCAGAGTGGCATGAAGCTTCTGGCTGATCTTACAGATTCTAAGCGGGAATATACCAATGATTGGCTGGTCGGCGCCTTCACGAGGATGAACTTACTAGCGACACAATTTGGGCAGGGGTTACAAACACCCCCAGGCCCACAGCTGCCTACACACTCCCAGCCACTGAGCAGCATGTTGGTTTTTGAGTCTGTTTCTCAAGCACGGGACTACCTAGACTACTTACTCGCCGATATCCTCCATCTTGCCGACACTTGTCGCCAACAAACCGATTTCCAAGATTCGGTGCAGCGTTCATCCCCGGGTCAAGACATGCTTGACATCCAACGCATCAAATCAGACCTGGCTTCGTGGCTTCACATCTACAGAGAATCCAGTGTCAGGTTACACACCCAAAAACGCCCTCTGAACGAAATTGCGTTCCATCTACAGGTTCAAGCATTTCATCAACTCAAAGACCCCGCGTACGTAGTATCCGGCACAGAGCAATTCTTCTTTGTCGCTGACATTGGATGGGTCCCGCCGCTCCATTACACGGCGCTTCATTGTCGTGTCCGCCACATCAGGCAGCGAGCCATCGATCTCCTTCAGGCTGTCCCCATCCATGAAGGTGTTTGGGACTCGGTCTTTGCAGCATCTGTGGCAACGGAAGTCATGAGAATTGAGCAAGGGGGCGTTGTCGAGAATTGCGATGCTTGGGTTGGCAATAACGACCTCCCTACTGTTCATCCCGAACTTGTATTTCAAGACGACGAAGAGTCACTGAACCTACCAACAGCGCCAGCATTGCACAGGCTATATGACGTCCAGGTTACCTTGTCTGACAGCCCAACCGGCAAAGCAACTTTGTCCTACAAAAAGGGAACAAGCGACGGCCGGTTTCGCATCACGACGACGGAGTACGACGTCTCTCCAGAAGCTGGCCTCATTATTAAGAAGGATGTGGATTTTAGCAACCAATTTCCGTTGGAGTCCTTTCACGAGTTTACAAAATCTACCATTTGACGACTCAATCTACCACTGAACTAATTATCACGTTCAAGCTACAAAATTCGTGCCACCGAAATAAACCACACAAGAGGCTCAAAGCTGCTGGTCCTCGAGCTCCTTCTGCGTCCACTCCCACACCTCGCCCGCTAGCTCCTCATCCAACATCACACCGGAAGGCTCATGACCCCCCCACCGGCTCATAATGCAGCCCACTGACCACACCCTCCACCGCCACCGCCGCCCACAGCGGATTCTTCACGCCCTCCTCAATCGGTCGCGTCATCTTGGGCGCCACATCCGTCTGCAGATACGTCATCTGCTCGTCGCCTGGCTCGCGCAAGAACAGCTGCGTGGCCACCTCGCCCGGGTCGACCGACACAATCGTCACGCGCGGATTATGCTTTGCAAAGCCCTGGGCGTAGAGCAGATTCGCCGTCTTGCTCTGGATATAGCGGCTCACGGGCGAGACGCCGTCCAGGGACTTGAGGGCCGAGAATTGGATCATCTCGGGGCCGATGTGCTTGAAGGCGGCTGAGGCGAGACTGACGATGCGGGAGGGGGTGGCGGTTGGGGTCGCGGTCTGCTCGAGGAGGGGGGTCAGGAGTTTGAGGAGGAGGGCGTGGCCAATGTGGTTGGTGCCCATTTGGATCTAGTAGCCCTCTGCGGTGGGCTTCGGGGGGCAGCCCATGACTTTGGGGGGGATGGGTGGTTAGTAAACGGAGGTGGACTTTTGGGGAGAGTTGGAGATGGGGAAAGATATGAGAAGGAAGGAGATGGACCTGAGATAGATAAGAGAGTGAGACGATGGGAAGAGAGACATGAGATCAACTCACGTCCAGCGTTGAGCATCAAAATATCTAGCCGCGACGATCCCGCAAGCACAGTCTTGGCCGCCTTCTTGATCGAGTCAAAAGAGCTCAGATCCATCTCCAAGAAGGTGACTTTGGCGTCCGGGACCTGGCTCTTGACATCAGCTACGGCCTGGTTGCCCTTCTCGGGGTTGCGTGCCGCCATCCAGATCCGAGCTGGGTTGTGCTTGGCAAGCTCTAGGGAGGATTGTTTGCCCAGTCCGCTGTTGGCGCCGGTGATGAGGATGACCTTTCCCACGAGTGAGGGAATGTCGGTGGCTAGGTCGAAGGGGACTACCTTAGTGGTGGGCATTGTGAGATGGTCTTGGGGTGTTGTTGATCTGAATGGAATGAAGTAAGGTGAAGCCGGACTGTGAGTTGTGCTGGTTGAGTTCATGGCATTAAGATATGTCAACCGCGTGTTTATATAGATGTTCAGCATGCCGTTGACTCTTCCACAATGTAAAAAATGGGAGCTGTTCAGGAGGGGCATCGACCAGTCTAGCCAATCATTGCGCATAGTTTCCGAGCCAATCATGGCTGTCCGTTTCCGAGTGACCCAATGAGAGTGAGCTGTCCAGGGGACTCAGGCGACTGCGGGCTTTATTTCGAGATGGAAATGGATTACCTGGTCTTCTGGGATAATGTACCCATTGTGTAGAAAGAGGGGGGAAATCCTGCGGGGTTTTTGGGAGGCCGAGTTTGTACCATGTTCCATGATGGCAGCATGTCGTTATGAGATTGAGGGGGCTGCAAATAGGGTTCTCACCTCGATGCTACCAAATCGAGTTAGACTGTACATCGAGAGGCAAGTACGTTACAAACAGCAAACACATGACTGCCATGTCACCCAACTGACGATTACCATGTTCAAGTTCATCCTAACTTCTGTCGCCGTGAATATCTAATATGAACTCATCATCACGTCTGGAGACTGGGCTCAATTGCTGCGGAGGCCTCGCCGTCGCCGTCCAAGGTATCTTTATCGTTTGGCCGGTTTGTCGGGTCTCTTGAAACAGCGAGCGGTCTTTCGGTCTGCAGAAAGTGGCGAACGCGCTCTAGATGGCTGTCAAAATGAACTGCTTTAGAAAATAGAACTTCAGCAGTTATATCTGGTTTCATTACCGAATCCCGCTGCGACAGCCGACGCAGAGCTGGGTGAAGTATGTCGCTGAGAAGAGAAACATGGACTCGCTTAAAGACCGTGATTTCGTCATTTCTGGTTCCTGTGGCTCCACGACCGGGGTGCGCAACAGCTGACGTGGCGCTGTGTGACGACTCGAACTTGCTCGGTTGGTCGAACTTGCTCATTAGGCGTCGAGGGAGCTCCATGCCGTTGGTATTGGCATTTCGGGGCATTGGGAAGTATTGTAGATGGCACTTTCGGCACACCATTGTTGTATGACCTTGCATGCTCGCAGGGTTTCCGTTGCAGCCAGGTCTCGGGCATACCCTAGCATTTCCCCTCAAGGACTGCATCTTGATGGACATGGTAATCTTGCAGCCCGGAATGACTGACTTTGCCCAGTCTGATTTCGAGCTCACTGGCAGGTTGGATCGAGAATCCATGATCAGGAACTGTTTCGAGGTAACATGCCGCTCGCCTGGCTGCTGTCGGAATTGGTGTCGAAGAAAAGACTCGAACCGCTGCGCAACCTTGTCAGCCTCGTCGAGTCCAAGAATGGCCACCAGGACGTACCAGAAGATCTCGATAAAAGTCATAACGGAGAGTGAACTGCCTCCCCAGCACGTCTTCGAAGTTGATGCTATCTGAAACGAGAAGCATAGGCTCCCTTCGCAGAGTCGAAAGAAGAGCCTCGATAAAGGCCATAAAGGGTGGAATAAAACGCCATACTCTTACGAGTAATTCTCGGAGTTCTCGAGTGATGGTATGCAGACTTGATTCCGATAAATTAGCAAACGTGAGAACTTTGTGTGTAGTGTCATCAAGTACTAGCTTACAGTCGCAGGAGAAGAAATAGGATTTCATCTTGTTCTGGATGAGATGCCAGTTGAAATTCCTGTGGCGAGTGAGCTTCAGCGCCCGCTGGGAAAAGATCCCTAGATTTCGTTGAGCCCTGGAAGCTGTTCGTCGCATCTCCAAGTAAGTTCTCGAGATGAACAAGCTTGCTTCCCTGGCTTTCGAGAGCGGCTACAGTGCCGTTGAAATAGCGTGAAATGAGGGATTCTTGAGATTGTTTGAGATCTTCAATGATCGTCTCCCATCTCTCAATCGCAGCTGTGCTGTTGATATTTGTAGCAGAGATATTTCGCGTCTCGGTTGCGATGGCGGCGAGCAAGCTATCCATTCGAGCCGTCCTACCTCCCTTCGCGGCTCTGGGCCATTGAAAGATTTTAGCGTTTTACTTTTCTCAAAACAACCTGGAGCTTGGCAGATGGCACAACATCTAACGTACGTTTCATCGGCTTGCAGCATGAGACACAAGCCTTGAAGGTGAAATCCGACCTTTGCCCGAAGTTCCTCCACCTTTTTTGCGTATACCACAGCCCATTGGGCCTTCTTCCCAGCCCCTCTGTACCATGCTGAAGGAGCTTGGCCGCCCAGCTTGGCATCAAACTTGGATATGAAGCTGAGAAACTCAGAGGAGGTCTTCAGAGCTAGACCTATTTGCTGCTTTGTTGGCGAAGAAAAGGGGCCTGCTGGGCCAGACTGCGAAGCCTGAAACTGCGCGAGCACGTTATGGAGCACGTCCAGTTCTTCTTTCAGGTTGCGGTAGTCTTCAGCCGCACCGCCAGCATCTCTCAGGGCTTTGCTGAGAGTCCTCAGAAGTGTCACAGCACTTATAAAGTCGCCAGCAGAAAAGCCAAATGCTGGCGTCGTCATTGTGAGGTCAGTTTTGCAATTTGAACCTTTGTTATGTTTACAAGGGATTGCAAGGCCAGGTAAAATTTGAAGTTCGACTTACGTCCGTGCGTGTGGCTGAGCAAGTGGCAAACCTATTTTTGAGCTCGGAACCTCTCCAATAATGGGCATTGTGCAGATGAGCCTTGCCCTACCAGTCAACAGAAATCCTTGCGATGATACAATGGGTTCGGGTTGTGAATAAGCACACTTCTCCCTCCTTGAAGGTGGATTTTCTGACAGTATGATTGTCGCATTTGAGCTTGCTTGAGTATAGGATCAAGGAAGGGGTTAATCACCAAATTGTCTTCCAATGCCAAGGGCACAGTTGTTTGTCTTCAATTGACCGTCGTAAATGCAAATGACGGAATATTGGATCTGCCAGTGTATTTGGCTTTGTTCAGGTTAGATTGTGCTATGCCCACAAATGCTTGCAGCAATCTCCCCCGGATGATTGACTGTTTCGCCTTGCGCTGGTGTTGAGACTGCTCTTCACTGTTTGAAATTTTTTTTGGCTCTGTGATCAAACCCCATTTTTTCTAATTTTCTTTTTGCCTACATCTATCTTGCGTGGTCAAATGCTGCCTTGGACCAATCCGCAACCTTGAGCACCAAATTCCGCGACGCAACTTTGAAGTTAAGTCTCCATTAACCAGTACCGAGTTCAAGTTGCCTCGCCCACGGCCAGGATGTGCCATCGACGCAGCTCAAGCTCTATCAACAATCGGCATCGGCGCTGGAGGTGGAGCCATAATACCCGGTGGTCTCTAAGTACGTATGTAACCTGCCTAATAGCCACCTGTAGCATATTTTAATTATCTACAGTGACGATAGTCTTCTTTTTTCCATGTTGTGACTGTGTTCATGGTTGTCGTAAGGCTGGGTCAGGTGCAGATCATGTGCCTTTGACTGCTGAGCCCCTCTTGCAGGCGTCCTTCGTTTGATACACGTGCGGGGTGGTTAGTTTGTCGTCTACTCGAAGCTGCAACTTCAATTCACCTGCCATGACACCAGATTTCTGCATTTAGGTTGCAGGGCGGGGGGGAGGGGGTGGGGGGGTTTGCGGGTCATCACTAAACCCCATGAAGTGTTCGCAAGCTCTGGGCAAGGTTGTTGCCTCCATTGTCAGCCTTACCGCATATTCCAACTCAAAGGTCTCGTCATCACCTCCCACGTATGCGCGCCGCACCTCAGACCTGTATTTCCCGTTCCCTGTTGAGAGATCTTCGGCCATGCGGCGACTATGTCTTCCAATCAAGAGCCCCGAAGCAACCTTCTGAGAGTGGTACAGATGACAGACTTATTCCCTGCATATCAGGGCAGCTCTCTTCTCGCTAGTAGGCAAGTCTTCCAGCGCGTCTTCCTGCGCCGTCGGCTAGGAGTGTTCGAGTTCGGATGTTAGATCGATCACTGCCCTGCTTGTCAGGCCGACCATGGAGAAGCAGGAGCCAGCCGCGCCTGCTGAGAAGAATCTTGAGGAAACAAACGAACCCTTCATTTCCAAGCCGGGTGAAGACGGCAATTGCGGATTGCCCAATAAGCCAAACGAGATGTTGTCCTCTGCCAAGCTGCGGGCTTCGAGGAAGCCGACGCCTCTTTCTAAACATGACCTGCGCCCCTGGGTCCGTTGAACAGTGGTCACGGCGACGCTAAGAGGCAAGAGATCGGCAACGCTCAGTCTAATTTCTGCGGCGTTTTTGGTTGAGCAAGTTGAGAACGAGGAATCCGTCAAGCTAGGATTCTCGAACACTACTAAGACTCAATCTAGATTTAACCTCCCCTTGGGGTCCCCCCGAAAATATAACAATTTCCCCCGACCTCAGACAGCTTCTGGTACAACTAGCAACAGTACGACACCGAAAGAAAAACAACTCGGCAACGCTAGCCCCGATCGTCACGACAGTTTCGGTTGACCCCGAGGACGAGGGATCTAGCGAGCAAGAAGCCGCCGAGGTGCCCTCCATCACGCTCTCGCCAGTCTTCACGGTAGCGTCAATCCAACCCAGCGATGGTAGTACCGTCGTTGTCAGCCAATAGCACTCTCAAACTGTCCTCCCGCCCAAGAGAAGCATCATTCCAAGCGCAACTGGCCACGGCAGCATTGCCGAGATCCGGATCACCTTCGAAGGACAATATCAGTAGTGCGGTGGAAGGTGGATCTCACCGGCCCAGTGGAACAGAAAAGAAAGTTCAACCCTCATACATCAAGCCGGGGATGAGCATGGGCGGCAGTGCGCAGATTCGATACGGCGGGAAATTGATTTAAGGTTTGGCGTGTTTGGTTCGTAGTGTTATAAAAGATGGGAAAGCGCATGAGTACTACGAGTAGAACTCAACTGATAGCCTCTTGATATTTTTTCAAGTGTGATGTGCGGTTGATTGCCTGGATAGGTAGACTCAGTAATGAACTTTCGACAGTGAACAAAAGACGATAGAAAGAAGTACCAATTGGTGGTACCCCCTCAGGATCTTATATGTGAATTATCATAGGTTGGTTGGTTAGTTTTCAGCTGAATGGCTGGTTTTTACCTGTCCGGGTGTTACCGTCGTCGAGTTTGACCTAGGGAGTCTTCGTTGTGAGAGAAGAGGGTGAGGAGGCAGAAAGGGGTTGGCATTAGAAAGCTCCCGTCCCCCCTCCCCGTTTTTTTTTTAAGAACGCTCATCGTTTGCACGTCCTGTTTGTCTCCTTGATTTGGAATTGATAGCAAAGCATTCGCCTTATGTTACTTCTTATCGTTGATTAACAAAGCTGCCTAGGTTGTATGGGGCTACATACTTTTTTCCGTTTCATAAAAGAGAGTGGGGGTAGGTAAAAGTCACCCAAGTTGAAAAGTACCCAATGATTAGTTGTAAGCGGTAGACTGGTTTTAAAACTATATGATTTCAAGTGAGAAGATCATTTAAACATGACGAAAGTGCTTACTACTTGAATAGAACAATTGAGTGGCTAGGTAAGGAAAGAAGACATATTATAGAATCCCTGACTCTTGAAGAGCGAGATTTTTTGATGCTTCGTACACCATCGATATCGTTTTTTCAGCGCCTCTCCAGTCAGCCGTATCGAAAATACACGAGCTAGCTCTTTCTGAATGCTGAAACTTGTTGCGTAAGAACTTTATCGCCTCCTCGGGATTATTGACGCTGCTGGAATACTCTGGGAAATACGTGCTTAGTGGTTTAATGGCAAGCGTTTGTTTAAAAGCTTCCGGGTCAGTTAGCAAGAATACAACAAGAACCACCCTGTGGCTGAACTCTTTTAGGTTTGTGATCCAGCTGAACAGACGGAAGGCCGCTTGAACATGAGTTTCTCCTTGGGGTGGACTGTCTGCTTTGGGTGTGGTACTCTGCAGCCAACCTGATTTCGAATTTGAGTGCCGTCGGGAATAGCGATTGCGTTCCTCGTCTTCAGGATCAACACGCTTGTCATAGTTGTCGAGGTCAACGACGAAAAAGATTCCCCAGCAATAGCCAAACTGCTTCATCCACAGTGACCTCTGTGAGGGTGGGTTCATATCCTCTGCGTCGAAAATGTTTAATCTCCAGGAGCGTTTGATCCGCAGGGGTGTTTTCCTGACGCCTCGCATCTCGCTTTGGCTGTACTTGAGGATATCGGCGTCGGTCGGGACATAGTCGGGCTGACATATTCTTTTCGCCTCAGCAAAAAAGCTAAGCAACCCATATCTCCGAGTTAGCCTATAATACTAGGTAAAAACATTCATACGTGAGGTAGAACAAACTATTACATAGAGTCAATCTCCTCGCCTGTTACTCCTTGCGGGTTGGCTGTATTCTTGAGCTCCTGAATGCAGCTGTCACTTCAAAGCGCCATAACTGCCTCTGCAAAGCCAATGATAAGGATCGAGTCTGCGTCCCATGGATTGTTCAAAAAGTCTGCGTGTGCGATGTTGGCATGGCTTTCTGGCTGTATATTCAAGGTTTCCAGCACTTGCGTGAGAAGCCTCGCATTGTGGGCTAGTCGAGAGCAGATGCGAGTCCGGTGCCTGACTCTATACTTCGTCGGATAGATGGAAGTGTTTCGGTAGCCCTCCTTCATGGCGTCGAGGAAGGCCATTGTCGACGCCTTTCGAGCCCCAAACAGCAAGAATGACGCGGTGCGGCTCATATCCCTCAAATCTTGCCTGATGTCCTTCTCGATTTTCCGAGCGCGGGCCTTCTCTTCCAAGTCGTATCCCGGGCACTCATTGTGCGCGAGACCTTGCTGTTTGAGAAATGCACTCTTCACTGAACCTCGCATCCACATTCGGTAAATACGTGTCTTGAAGAGTTCCGAATCAAAGTCAAAAATCAGCGACCTTAAGGATGACCGCATCGAGCAGTCAGTGTAGCAACTGAGAATGGATTCTATGTCTCGAAGAACTACAATTGAGGCAATGTCATTCTCCATTTTCTTGAAGACCTTTCGTGACTTTGTCTGTTGGAGGACAATTTGCTGTTCGGCCAATGTGTTGCTGGAGAAAATGTTGAGTGATTTTTCTTGTGCCAAACCCCTGAATGAATACCATAGGACGAGTGCTTACCTATTACAGGCTGTAAGAAGCAATGTCAGGGCGGTAGTTTGGGACTCAATCATCTTCTGGACGTCTTGCAACCCCTTGGAACTGAAGATCAACTTCAGCTTGCTCATCGTCGCTTGAGTTTTGCCTGGCGCGACGAGTGTTGAGATCTCGGCGTCAAGCTTTCCAACCAGTAGTCGACAACACGCCACGCACTGATCGAGGTCCATAACGAGCTGATGGTGAAGTGAGTCATTGGTGGTGTTGGCCCATTGCTCAATCTTCGACAAGGCGGCTCGCATGGCTATCAGCTGCGTTTCCAATGTCAAGACGGTCAATTCGGCGTCTTTCCACTGGCTGCGGAACTTGGAGAATGTCTGAATGGTCTTGCCTAGAACTCCGATTAGGCCTGTGAGCGCGCCCACCGTTCCGACAACGGTGAGCGGATCGGCCATGATGTTTAGCTGCGGCGAAGCCGCAAATAGGCGATTACCGATGACTGATGGGCGATGGCTGACGAAAGAGGGTGAACTGAGTGGGAAAAGCACTTTCTTTCGCGATCGGCGGTGTAAAATTTCATCACTGCTTCCAAGAATTTCCCAGTGCGCCTTGGGCTGACTGCCACCAAATACGGCTAGCACCAGAACGCCACGCAGCCTCCTGATTGATGGCTGTCACGGATTCACGAGCAGCTGATAAGCACCTTTTCGTGATTGGAAGACACAATGAGTATAGTTTTATGAGCCTCTTTGCTTGTTTCGTTTCCCAAAAAATTCAACCTGGTTTGAAACTTGAAAGTGACAGTGAGGCAGCGCAATGGTGCCCGCCCCGGCTCTGTTTGTTGGGGTTTATTTTTTTGGGGGGGGGGGTTCAATCCCAAGCCCCCGACCCACCCTATCACCAGAACAAGGTCAATACAAGAATAAAGGAAAAAAGAAATGTATGAGAATGGCAGCCGCAAAGCTGCGACTGACACGCCCGGGCTGAATTTGGAATGCCGCTCATTTCTGGACGAATATCATGAGACATCGGAAGGATTACGCATTCCATCGATGGCTTCAAACGAGCACTCAGAGGGTGCCCCCACTCTCTCCCACACAGCCCCTAAGCAGTGCGGGTGCCCGACGTTAAGAACGATTCTTCACAACGCGTCCAGCCCTAGCCCTAGATCGCTACAATGGCTGCACACACATGTAGTAGACAGATATGGAGTGCCAGTCCGTCCCTAGCCAAGTTCTAAGCGCAGCTGGCCTAACTTGTCGAATTTTTGAAGTCTTCGTCATTCGCCCAGGCTCCCCTGAGATGAAAGGAAAGTGTGTATATGAGCAAGAAACGTGAGGTGATGACTCTAAATTTCCAAAGGTCTGGTCGAATACGGGTTTAATGCAATCCACAGATGATTGGCGCACCCCAAACGCTGACGCTATGCCGTGTTCCGGCGGCGGGTGTTTCCATTCACACTCCGCGTCATAGTGTAGGCTCGGTACAACATCGATGGTATGCTGAGGCCATGTCCTTTAAAATTCCGATTGGCTGAAAATAACTACTCCGGCTTTGTTGACTTTACCCGCGACCTTGCTCCTTGTTGCTCGAGGGGGCCCAATCAGCCGACAGATGCTCCATGGCTGTCAATATCGGTGTAAATTGCCCCCCCATAACCACAACATGTCATTGTTGTCCTTTTATAAAGGCCCATATGCCGGCTATGCTTGGGCAAATTGTATAGGATTCCTTCTTACAACTCGTCGTTGCTGCCATCAGATCAGAAAACATGCGGCTTCTCCAACTTGCACTCACGGCGTCGCTTTCTCGCGTCGCCACGGCATCCCTGCAAGTAGTGCCAGGAGGCACATGGACGGCTGTGAGTTTTCTTGGCCTGCATTTCACCTCAGTGTTGGCCTATTAGACCAGCACATGTAACTAATCTTTGAACAGTCGAATGGCGAGCACCTGCAAGCACACGGCGCGGGTCTCATTCAAGAAAATGGGACATACTACATGGTTGGCGAGGACAAGAGCGGCGGCAGCTCATTCTCAAATGTTAACTGCTACGCATCAACCGACCTCGTACAGTGGACATATGTTGGCGCTCTCCTGACCCGACAAAGCTCTGGCGACCTTGGGCCCAACCGCGTGGTGGAGAGGCCCAAGGTGATATATAACGACAAAACGAAGAAATATGTGCTTTGGATGCATATGGACAGCGGCAGCTACGGCGAGGCGAGAGTCGCTGTGGCCACTGGAGACTCCGTGTGCGGCAAGTATCAGTATATCCGAAGCTTTCAGCCGTGAGTCTTCAAAACATCTGTCAGCCCAACAAACACTGACTGTGATTTTAGACTCGGAAGGCAGAGCCGCGACATGGGCTTGTTCAAGGATGACGACGGCAAAGGTTATCTCTTGACTGAGGACGTCCGTAACCCTTCCTCGTCTCAAACGTAATAGACGAACGCTAACACCAGAGCAGCGAGAATACGGGCTCCGCATTGTTGCTCTCTCAGACGACTTCCTCAGCCCGACGACGAATGTCTTTGGTTGGAAGCTGGAAGGCGGCAACCGCGTCGAGGCACCAGCTATGATCAAGTTGGGCAAGACGTACTTCATGTTCGCG
Organism: Podospora didyma; assembly: GCA_033439775.1. Taxonomy (NCBI): domain Eukaryota; kingdom Fungi; phylum Ascomycota; class Sordariomycetes; order Sordariales; family Podosporaceae; genus Podospora; species Podospora didyma. Next base: position 1,919,079 of record JAULSW010000004.1, read on the forward strand.
TCCATGATGACGGGATGGGATTCCAACGACAACCAGTACACAACGTCCACATCCCTCAGCTCCGGGTGGTCTGGGTGGAAGAAATTCGCAGACAGCGGGACAAAGGTGAGCTCCGTTTTTGGCTCCTCTTCCAATGACCCTGAAATGACTCACCAAGGCAGACCTACGACTCGCAAACGACGTACATCCTCAAAACCAGTGAAAGCACCGCCATTTATATGGGCGACCGGTGGCTCAAGAACAACCTCATGGCCAGCTCATACATCTGGCTCCCACTGAGCATCAGCGGCACCAGCGTCACGATGAAAAACTTCGTGAGCTGGGTGCCCACCCTCAATTTTGCTTCTTGGCAATCCCCGCCAACTGAAAACAGCTACGAGGCGGAGAAGGCGACTTACAGCGGCAAGGCCCGGAATGTCGACTGTTCTGGATGCTCCAGCAAGCTGGCCGCGGGGTACATCGGTGGACCGGACAAGGGCGGAGTCACCTTCAGCGGCATCAAGAGCGATATTGACGGCTTGACGACGATCCGCATCAAGTACATCAACGCGGACAGCAGCCCGCGGTATGCAAACGTGAGGGTGAACGGTGATGGCGGGAGGAAGATCGCTTTCCTGCCTGCCAAGGGGGATCCTGCAAGCAGCACGCTCAATGTGAACTTGAAGAAGGGGTCGGATAACACCATTGTCATTGAGGGGCTTGGGACTGCGTGGGGTCCTGATGTTGACCGTCTGATGGTGCCGGTTCAGTAATTTGTCGAGGTAACTCGGATGATTTAGGTCAGCAGTTCCCTCTACTTGTACATTGTAACATAAAATGGAGTCAGTTACGCTTTACATAGATTCCATTTTTTGTGCTACAGATCTTGGCGGTCTGGCACACAGTGACGCGGATGCGGGGAAGAATGAACAGCATTTGGACATGCCTTTTTTGGGTGCGGCTAATGTCACCGATGCTACCTTTTCCATGCTTTCTCCCGAGTCCGAGGTTTAGTCCGATGTTGAACATAGAGGCTTTAAATCACCCCCCCAAAACACTGATCCTAGGGAAGAGTAACCCGGAACAAAAAATAGTAACTCACCATCCGAGAGTTCTGCAATGGAGAACAAAATCACATCCATCGCTGCAACGGTCACGCCTCCGGGCACAAATGTCCATCTCCCTCGCCTGGGGTTTGGTGTGTACCAAATCTTCGGCGAGAGTTGCATCAGTTCCTGCAAGACCGCGCTCGACGCAGGCTATCGCCTTATCGATTCCGCTCAGCTCTACCGCAACGAAGATCAGGTCGGCGCTGTTGTTAGAGACTCTGAACTGGATAGAGCCGAAATCTTTGTCACGACGAAGCAAGGTATCCGGGGCGCAACACCTCAAGAAACATACAACCTTGCGGCAGAGAGCGTCAAGAGAATCGCTGGCAGCGGACCCGGCGCTTATGTGGACTTGTTCCTCATCCATATTCCCTACGTCAAGGGAGAGGCAGAGGGACGAAAGGAGGTCTGGCAGGCTTTGGAGCGACTTTATGACGAGGGCAAAACTCGTTTGATCGGTGTGAGCAACTATGACATTGAGCACATCGAGGAGATGAAGGCGTATGCGAAGGTGTGGCCGCCACATGTCAACCAGATTGAGGTGAGCTTGTTTGCTCCGGTCCCGTTTAAGGAGGCATGTTCAATAACCAAGTCATGTATATGCAGCTGCATCCATGGCGCCAACAGAGCGGATTGGTCGCGTACTGTGAGAATAACGGGATCGTGGTTCAGGCCTACTCCCCATTGGCGGAGGGGACCAAGATGGATGACCCAGTGGTTCAAAGAGTTGCCGCTAAACACGACAAGTCTTCCGCTCAAGTTCTCATCCGTTACGGTCTGCAAAAGGGCTGGGTGGTGTTGCCGAAGAGTGCAACTCCTAAAAGAATCAAGGCCAATGCTAATGTGTTTGACTTTGAGCTTGATGAAGAGGATATGGTGGCGTTGGGTGGTCTGAGCGAGGAGGTGCCGCCTTCATGATGTGTGCACGTATCAGCAGTACACCTCTGCCAGAGAAATGCATGTCAGTGTGTGATTTGGGTACGCGTGTTCTTCCGTGAATTATGGCGTTGACATGATGGAAATAGGCCTAACTCAATATTTAATAGTACCTCTTGAGATCAAGAACGGCGTTTGCTCGATTGTTTATTAACCAAGGATTATTAAAACACCTTGATTGTTCCTTCTCATGCATACTTCTCACTGGCCTTAATTTAGCTAATGAATGTGTGAAATCGAAGCTTCCGATGCTGCGCTAAGGGCCGCTAGGAGGTGTCCGGCCGTCTAGGCCAGTATCTTCTTGATAAAAGAAATAGGAACAGAAAGTTTGTTATAACCAAACCCCTCGCTGGGATTACATTTCCCGAAAGCTGGGCGGAATGTACCATCAACTTTGCTGCAAACCTTTTTCGGGCTTGACAGCAATTAAAATCTGCCCACGAAGCCCCATCTCGACCCATCCAACTTCCTCGTCCATCCATCATTAGCCATGTCCCAGCATAACCCGAGCCACACAGCACTGAGCACGTAATGGCACCCACATAATTACATCCAATCCGAGTCTCTAATGTCGGCAGCCGTCTCTCAAGCGATGCTCTTCTACGAAGCCTAAAACTCCTGAGCGCAATCGGGACACTCATTCCAATCCTCGTGTACTCTTTCTTACTATCAAAATCATGCGGTTCCTTCTTTTCTTAGTCGTCCCTCGCCAACGTCTCCGCTATCGCCTGCAGCTTCTTGTTCTGGGTCATTAGGGGACGACATTTCAGCACTACCACTGGGCAGTGGCCACCATTATGATCATGATGCGTGTAGGGAAACTTCGGGCTAGCGAGCCAATCTACGGAGATGGAAGGTCGTTCCTCACGCTGCAAGATAGCTGCCGTTTAGCAGTGCTTGCTCACTGGGGAAACGTCTACTTGGTCTACAGCTTAATCGAATGGGTTATCGCTTCGACTTAGCGTTACTGGTGGGCATTTGTGGCGCGGAGCACTTGGCGCACGGTTGTCGTCTTGGGAGTGGGCTTCTCTTTCGAGGTGCGTTTGGCTCGCGCGTTCGGTGGGCTGGTCTACAAGCTTGGGACGCGACAGGTTTCGTGGTGGTTCTGGCTTCCCGACGAGGATAAGGAGGATCGGAATTCTGGGCCAGGGTGGAGTCACACCGTCTTGCATCTGGTGACGCTTCTAATGTTCCCAATGGTGGGCCTGCAGACTTGGGCGTTGTTTGCTAAGCTGGGCAATGACGAGAACCTGAGGGAAAAGGTAATGAAGATGATGGGAGAAGTTCTTAGTCGATCTTGTACAATTTTTGAAAACGAAAAAAAAGACGAAGAAACAAAAAAAGACCCAGACCTACAGTACTGTAAAGTTAAGGTGCTGGCAGGTTTGTAGCCAGACAAAAGCATTCTTTATCACCCTCCCTCTTCCAACCCGGGAATACTGTTCTGGTGCATCACCATAATCCGCGCCTGCAACCGAATCTGTCTGCTTTATCAGAGCCAAAAAGTCGACACACATCGAATCATCCTCATCGTCCATCCTGAAGTATTGTAGCAGCGGAGCAGCGATGACTTCGCCAGGCTGACCATCAGATGCGGCAGTGTCTATCACAACCCATCCAATTCTTTCATCACTGCCATTGGTTGACAGAACCCAGTTCGTTCTCGGGTCGGTTGCAATTTGCCCGTGGGGCTCTTTGGTCCATCGCTCTGCTCCATCCGCAAAGCATTCTATCTCGCCCACCATCGGTCCGACGCTGATGGTTGCGCCCACCCCGGATATATGTAGCTCTTGTGTGCCATCTTTTAACGACTGCTTGCCGAACTGAATCGAAGCCAGGAGTTCGGGATGCGCGAGATACTCGTATAGGCTCCATACCACCGGCCCGTCAATGATCATCCAGCTCCATGAAGGGCAAGAAAAGTGAGGGTCGCCTTTCAACGACTTTCCCTGGGCGCTGGCTGGCATCCAGAGAAGCTGCCGGAGTACGGTTTCCTTGTGTCCAAAATCCATGATCCCAAAACGAAATATGACGTCGAAGCGGGTGGTGAGTCGTTCCTCTAACCCACGTAGCGCTTTATGTTTATCAGAGATATAGGTCAGTCTAGTGGCGCTATAGTTCTGAACGCAGCCTTCCCATAGGAGACGGAGATTATAGTCGAGATCATGGGCGTTATACCCGCCAAAGGTGTTTGGCGTGTCCAGATCGCCGGTCGTGTAGGTCATGCGGCGCTCAGGGACGCCGGTTTGTTCAGTCTCCCAGTATCGGCTGCATCGCCACATGAGATGGTCTTGGGCGAAGAAGATGCATCGCCTCGTCAGTTCTCGCTCTTGGAACACCCAGCCCCGCGAGTGCCACGCCTTCTGCTGGAGCTGCAGAGTCGGGGTGCCTGCGTGGACGGGTGACTCGTCAAGGATGACTTCGTGGAACTCGTTTGGCACGGAAACTTTCTCGACCTCTTCGTGTTCGAGCCATTTCCGAGCAATCTTGACATTATCCGGGTCATTGTTGTTGTTCTGATTCTCTGTGGGAAGTGGCGAAGGGCCCTTCCTCAGGAGAAGCCTGGCGTGCTTGGTGCTCCAGGGTCCACTGAGAAACAAGCCCTGATCAGTCAACAAAGACCCATCGGTGCCCTTGGCGTCAGTTGCCGCTATGGTGCAGTAAGATCCTTCGAATATGACCCCCATTAGTTGGATCTGGGTGTCGAGGTCAACGGGGTCATCTTGCACGATGCAAAGGGAATCAATCCAGAGAAAGCGCTCGCCCAGATCCCTCGTCAACCGTATTGCGTCTCGGAAAGTCGTCGACAACTCAGCCCACGGCAGGGCAACATGCCACGAGTCGAGGGTAGCTTTGGTTGTCTTTGTTGGCTGTACTTTGCCCCAGCAATGACTGAGGGTGAGATATCGGCCAGCGATGTTGTGGTGTGTCGTCACCAAGCGCGGGTGTGTCTCTGGGTTGTCGGTTGACCCGACATCGATAACACGAAACGGAAGAGCTGTGGAGCAGGAAGCATCATCAAATGTCTGGCCCGAGTACGATCCCCGCCGGCACTTGGGATGGTGCATCCGACACTCGTCAAGCCAGTTGCGAAGCAGTCGGAGATTGCGCGGTGAGTCAGCGGGTTGTATTTCTCTCTGCGTGATGATACCCTGTTGGAATAGAGTTGACTCTGTAAAGGGTGTCAGCAACGGAAAGGTCTTCTGTCGTCTTGCAAGTGCACTATGGGGGCTTGGAGCCTCAGATCGACCATACCTTCGGGAGCACAAACTCGAATGTACGGGCCAAAGTGTTGAGAGTCGAGCCTAAACATGCCTGCTCGCAGTCCAGGGCCAAGTCCCATGACTTTCCATTTCAGTCGATGACGATGGAGCTTGTCACAGCCATCGCTGGCCGTCTCGGAATAGTTGATGCAGGTCTGCTTGGCGTAGATATCCAGCAGCAAGGCGCATAACTGGCAACTGTTCCTGGACTTTGAAATTTGATCGCGGTCCAATGGATGCATAAAGCCAGTTATCAGCTTGGGCAAAGTAATGGAGCGGCAGGCCGCGCACAGTTCTGAGTTCATGGCGCCTGAAGTCGTGGATACTTAGCAACCTAGAATGAGGGGATGGAACCTTGGAAGTGGTCCAACCGGGTTGGGCCAGGGCCTGCATTGGGGCTTGAAGCGGGTGCGTGCGGGTGCAAGTGGGCTTCATTTACAGTGGGGCTTCCCTCCACGTCTCAGCGTTCCTCCGTGGTGTTGATGACGGCTGCAAAATCGAGCCAATTGTACTCCGCAGCTGTCAAAGGGCTGGCAACCTGGAACCTAATCACTCACTCCCATTGGGGGGGGGGGGGGGGGGGTCGGTGAGGGACAGGTGAAGCTGCAGCGTATGGTTTCCCACCAGGTTCCGAGTTCAATTCAGCGTGATTGTTTCGCTTTGAAGCTTGAGCTGAAGTCTTTTTTTTTTATTCCCATCTCTCTCTCCTTTTGCGCTAATATTTAACACGAGAAAACGAGAATTGTACCTCTTCCCATCAATGCTATGCAAGCCCTCTTACCAGACTTGAGATTAGTACCACCCTCCCTTGCAATCCGACATCAAGTCGTCCAACTCTTATTGTATCCCTAATCCTTTGTAGATTTCTAAAATCCCCGATTGGCGATTTGGATTTTCCTTTTTTGGAGCCGTCCGCTGAGCCGCTCGATACTCGTGTCGGTGGTGAAGTGTCCCATGATGAACCCCACGCTAAGAAGGCTGCCGTGGATGACGAGTTCGTGTTATCGGTGCTCGAGCGTCGCCCAGCGCTCGTGCCTTCAGCTGAGTCTGGCACAGGCTTAATTTGCAACTCTAGGCTTCCTTTGGATACTCCCGTTGGCGGTCTGAGACTTTGCAACGGCGCTCGGACGAGGTTCTGCAGCCGCTTGTGCCTCGATTGCCGATTGTTTGCTTTCCTCTGTCTTCATTGCATCCTTTCGTTTTTGCTTTTCCTTCATTCTCTTATGCATATCCTCAAGGAGTTCTTTCTCGCTTCTGTTGAACTCTAGTACGCCATCTGGTACGGCATTGACGGTCCTCCTCTTCGTTGCTGGGGAATTTAACGTTAGTGTCATGGCAACATCGTGGATACAGCAGGTGGCTTCGAGCGTACTTCTAGGCATTCTTTTCTCATAAAATCCTGTTTCTGACGGCGGCTGTACATGAACGTCTCTTAGCAGAGAGTCATCTTGAACGGCAGGTCCGTTCATTTTCTGCTCCGGTTTAAATAGATTTTTAAGCCTGGGCATATTGGGCGATGTATATTCCTAGCAAGTTTCTTATTAGATGTCGGTCTGCGAAAGGCCGCTGATGAACTAACTCACCGTGACAAAACCTCAGAAGGATCCTTTATTGCTTATTACGGTGGAGGGGGGAGTTGGTGATTAACAACTGTTGCTAGTGGTAAAGAGTCGGAAAGTTGCAATGCTTTGGCAAAAGATGAGATCAATGACTGCTATGGTGTACTCCAATCAACTCAAACCGAGATGGGAAGGGTATTTATATAAGCGCACCTACCTACGAGTGTCCTTAGTGACGATTGCAAACGTTTTTGCCCTATTTGAAGTTCCCTAGACATGACAGCACAAACTGGCCATAAAATCGCCCTGATAACTAGTTAAACTATGAGACGAAGATGAGATGATGGCTATGTCCTTAGTCTCGGTTTGATCCCCTGACCCGGGCCATTGTTAGCCATCCGATAATGCATCTATTTTGGAGATCGATAGCGTCGGGCTGTTTCGCTTACGGGTGGTTGAAATTACAGACAGATAGCTTGTATATCACGTTTCGGCCCACTTGGCCAACTCTTTCGCGGCCAAGGCAGAAGAACGGACGGCATCAGGATGGTGGCCGAGATAGCGGCCATGGTTTGAGGTGTGGGACCGATTTGGTCATCGTTTCATCTGCTTAGACGAGCGAGGCCCAAAACATGACTTGCCCATTGTCAAGCGGTCAGGTGCGTCTGTTCTTCTCAGTTGTGTGGAACACATACGCGTTTCGCTTGGGGGACAATGGGTGTGCTTTAAGCTCTTTTCTCACGTGGGCTGAAAACTTGGGGTGAATTATCTGAGTTGATGTGTTCTGTTTGTGTTGGAGAAACCTGGAAGCCTTGATACCTATCATTAGTTGCCCTTCGGCCACTCAAGTGCCTGTAAATATTTGTCGTCTGGCCGACGTTTGTGTCCCAAACTCCCACCAAAAAACCAGCAACCACCCGTTGATAGGCATTTTCACCAATGTCAGTATCCGAAGGAGACGCGCTGATTGGCTGCCATCTCCGATCAAAGATTCGCCTCATCGTCCATCCAGCAACGTCACGCAGCGGGCTCCACCTTGGGCATCCACTGCACCTTTGGGGCCTGAGGGGGCCAAGGGGCTGCTTGGCGCTACAGCGAAATTCCATCCACTTTTTTGTCGAACCGACCAGGATGCCTTGTGCAACCCCAATTTTGTTAGGGCTTCAAAACCATTTCTTTCCACCTCCGCTCTCATTGTCATCAAACATCTCTTGGGCTGTGAAGTCGTCACCATGGATTCGTCGGATGCGAGTGCCAGCGGCCTCAAGGGTGGCATGGGCACATGGCAACGCTACAAGCTAGGCCCAATTCACGGCCTAGTTGCGAGCCACTGCCTCCAAAATCGGCCACCCTGCCATCAAGGACAACGACACTGAGCAGAAGGTGTCGCGGAAAGCCAAGAAAAGGGTCGCAAAGGACATCCCTGAAGCAGAGCCTGAACCACAGCTTGTTGCCCTGAAGGCGCTGGAGAGCATGGCGCAGACCATTGTCGACAACACACACACCCCAGCGACGTCCCCGAGGCCCCTTTCAACATCCTCAGAGACGTTGTGGGCCTGCACAAGCGGTCTTCTCGCTTCTTTCAGGCCGCCGCGTCCCGATCAGCCGACAAAGACCTAAGAAAGAGCAACACTACACATCTGCACATGATCAAGATCCTCGACTCAATCTTGGGAAAGTTTGAAGTGCTCCGCAGCAAAGAAGACACCACTTCCCAAGATGCCAAGCCAGGAAGCGGCGTGTCTGTCGATGACCTGAAAAACATGTTCCAGCATCTGCGTGTCTAAGGTCACCGTCCAGAAGACCAGAAATCTGAGGGCGAAATCGAAGTCGACAACCAGAGCGAGACCAGCACTAGTGGCGGGAAAAAGTCCACAACACCCAAGGCGAAGAAGAAGCCTGTCACCAAACCCAAGAATCGCACTGGGACCAACGGCATAGACTCTTGGATCAACGACTTCAGCTTCTTGTCCACGGCTAGCATGGACGCATTGGACGACGCAGACCCCTTCGATCCCTACATGCTCATCTGCTGTCTGTTTGAGGATTTCAATCTCATCAAGGACTACGTTGTCGAGCGGTGGTGCGACTACTACTACGAGGATCGGCCCACAAGGGTCGACACGTTGGTGGTTTTGACAAACGCTGCTTTTGAGATGTTTCATAAACCCGAGCAGGACCTGAACACCATGGTGGCAACCCACAGACTCGACCCGGATATGGCCTCATATTTACATCTTATGAATCAACTGGTCCTGTTCGAGACTGACGGCGAGTTCGGTGACCTCGCTCAGACTCCCAACTTAGAATCCTTTCACGATGCAATCGAAGACAACCTCAGTCCCGAAAAGCCCGGCTCCAGAGGAATCCTCACAACCATGCATAGATGTTAATGGACCCTCAAAACCCCAGCGGCATACCGATCTGGCATAAGCACGAGATAAAAATGGGCGAGGAGGCCGACCGGCTCGGAATGACCGCCAATTCCATCCCGGGTCCAACTCTCAAGTTCAGCCCCAAAGGCGCCACCTCCATGGCCCCCCATGCGGATGGTCCAAAACCAGATGATACGTATGGTGCCGCAACACGCTACGAGAAGTTCAAGCTGCAGGTCGAAATCGTGCAGGATATTCTGCAAGACCTCAACGTCATCCGGGCCCTTAAACGGGATGGGCCTGAGGGCTTCCTGCTACCAGCTGAGAGTGAGTTCATGCTGGATTTTGAAGACGCCCTCCGCAGAGTCTACGACAGCGACACAGAGCGTTCCATCGCGTCGATATTCTCCCTCCAACTCTGGCTCGACATCCGCACAACTTTTGAAACAAAAGTTGAGGACGCCTTCGTCCAGATGCAGGCCAAGGCCAATCATGTCCGACGAATGCTGGTCCATAACTTGGACCTCGCCACCGGGCCGAGAAAGCATAGCCAGAGGGGAATGGAGCGCAAGATCAGAGAAATTGATCGCTTCATGATTAAGGATATCACCTACCACGAAAACAACTTCATTGGAATCATCTGGGGAACCACGATGAAGCTTAAAATCTCATCCCGCACTACTTCCTCAAACGAGAGCCGGTTTGGGCGGGGCTGCCTCTCCACCGTACACGTCTGATCGCAAGTCACTATGGACAAGCTATCACGGGCAACTCTTTCGTCCTTGAAGCCGCGGGGCACATCTACGCTGCCACCAGAGAAATGGATTCATAGCATGGGAGGTGGCCCCTGATGGAGACATGGCTGGCGACAGCCTACACAAATGAAGGCGTCTTCCGTCGTGGCCTTCAGATATTAGACCCCAAGGAGATCATGCACAACTTTGCCGCCTTTGCTCCCCTCCTCGGAACCTACACGCACATCACTCCAGACCAAGGAGACGAATGCAGCAAAGAGATCATGGAAGACGCCAAGTCGTCCGACGGTTCCAAGAAACTCACCAACCGCCCCAGCAAAACCAAGGTCGACCACCAAATCTTAGAAGCATGCAAACGGAAAGAATTCGCTGGCCGCATCGGCATCCGCGAGTCTCTCTACAGCCGCTATGCCTACAACAGACGAGATTGCTACTACTTCCTGCAATACCTCGAGGAGCCCACGGTCCACCGCCTCAAGATAGGTTATCTGCGCGGCGACTTCAAGCCCGAGTCCATCCGCTAAGGCCTCACCACCAGCCCTGTCCAAGACATTTACCACCAACCGCTCACTCCTCCCCACCCCTACGTCGGGCGTCCTACGCAACAAGAAAGGCAAGATTCCCGAGTCGTGGTCCCGCGAAGACGACGAGCCAGATCTCTTCTACTTGGCCGCGGGCCTCGGCGCGCTGGACGAAGCCGCTGAGCGCACACTCAAGCAGGGCGCCATGCTCGCCCAACTCCCTCCCGTGCATATTCTCAAGCTGCTCGACGAGAATCTCACCACCCAGCTGGGCGACGTCTTGGAGCTGGACTACTTAACCCTGCGGCGCGAGGCCACCGAGCTGGTGTACCGCGTGTGGGTGGACACCGAGGACCGCCGCACGCCGGAAGAGGGCGGCGAGTTCATCCTGGAGATGGACATTGAAAAGTTCGACCCAGACACAGACGAGCCCGACATGCTGGCTAAACTGCTGTCTTTCCTGGCCAAGGCGATGGACGAAGACGAAGAGGGCGTGAGGGGGTGGCTGCCAGGTGTTTTGCATGGCTTTTGGAGCAGGAGGTCTACTGCGAGGGCGAGTGGGTACACATGAAGAAGGTAGTGTACGACAGTAGTAGTGACGGCAAGGCAGAAGCTGAGTGTCCGGGAATGTTCCGCCGTCCTTTGACTTGAAGCTACAGAGGCGGGGAAGATGGAGTCTCGGATGGCGAGATGCAACTTACGATATTCATGCTGTTGGCGAGAAGGGGTCGGAGTATCTCATGCGTGATATAGACTATATCGAGAAGTTGTTGAGGGATAAATAAAGGAGTGCGACATGATGGTGGGGGCTAGATGCCTAGGTAACTGTGTGTTTCTAAAAGATAGTTACTGTAGCGACTTTGATGGTGAGCAGGTAAGGTACAAACTTGTGCTAGGTGAGTAATCGTATAAAGAATGTCTTTCGGCGGCTCCATGAATGGATATAACAATGATGATATAGGTAAGACGTGCTTTGCAATACCGGGGCAAGAGCGGTGGTCCTGCTTCGGTTTGGAGACAGGAGCGTTGACGGTGATGAGCGGGACGCTTTGAACAAGTGGGCGAAGGAAGGACGGGTGGTTTGTATCGGCGCTGGATCCTCTTGGGTTAGCGGGCCAGCGACATGTCCCAATCATCATAGAATAGAGTTGTAACGCTCCCCAGTGCCATCAAAGCGAACATCCCATGGAAGGATTAAGGAGGCTGAGGAGACTCCGCTCGTGACCTCGCTCTGTCAAAGGTTTTCGTAAGAAAACTCACTTTATGCTTGGAGGTCAGGGTTATCTGTTGGTAAAATTCGAGCCAAATACTAATTATAGAAAGCCAGTTGAGAATGAGAACCCTCAGCCCTGAGAGCCCACCAAGACCCTGGACGGAGCAAGAGTCCTGTCTTAAGCCTGGCAGCGACACGAGAGTTTCTTCCGAAAACCACTGTGGCTGTGGTGTTTTTCTATCCAATGGGGAGATGCGCCAACCGATGCGGCATGGTTTGAATGAGAGCGGGGAAGGAAATGCATGTTAGCAGTCAATCTGGTGGCTCCAAAGACGATTGACACAGCCAAAACAACCTCCTTCAGCACGGCTCCGTTCGTATTGCTAAAGGTATCATATTCGGCAAGAAACGAGACTCTTGATACTTTGCGCAACGTCTTTTGCTGTCGCCGCCGCCGCAACATGCCACTCCTATCTGCATCCGACTCGGAGTATCGGTACTCACCCCTGGTCAGGGCGGGGACCCGACCACCATTCGGCCTCTCGGCCTCTTGCCGGGCAGGTCCGACGACAAGCTATGTGTCAAAATCAGGATCGAAGACCAGAAGGACGATTTGGACTACGAGGCCCTCTCCTATGCCTGGGGTCCAGAGCACGACTGGGCATCGAGCCGCATCCGAGTGTACTCCCGAAGCCGCTGGAGAAGAAGGATTTTAAAATTCTCGCCAGCTCTCGAGATGGCTCTCAGGCATCTTCGACGAGGAGACGCAGCTCGCACGCTCTGGATCGATGCCATCTGCATCAACCAGGCCGATCTGCAGGAGCGCGGCCTCCAAGTCAGGCGCATGGGAGACATTTACCGCCGCGCCTTAAGAGTCGTCGCTTGGCTCGGTCCTCAGACCGACAACAGCAAACTCGCCTTAAATTTTCTCAAACATGTCAGTACGTTCTTACAGCTAGAGTGGCTCGATGCATCACCGATGCCAGAAGTAGTCGGTATGTTGTCTGACGGTCTTGGGGGGTTCCACTGGGTTGAGCGGGTAGAGGCGTTCCCATTCGGCGGCATGCCGTTGGAACATGCCGCATTTCGAGACTTAATCGCCCGCCCCTGGTTTGGGAGGCTTTGGATTCGCCAGGAAATAATCCTGGGCTCGCCCGCGTCGGTCGTCCAGTGCGGACATGATGAGATCTTATGGCGCCAGTTCAAGGACCATATCTACTACTTCTGGGAATGGAAATTGATCCAGATACTCTCCTCAAATGACCAAGACGAGATAGATTACGCGTTCGTTCTTCACCTGGAGAATCTCGCATATCTTTGCCTCAGGAATTGGGGGCCTCTGGAGCGCATCTTGGAATCGGGTTGATCTTCAAAGTGCGGCGATCCGCGCGACAGGATCTACGGCATGCTAAGTTTGTTGCCGCCGAAGCCACTGCCACTGGGTACCGCCGTCGAAGATTTCAGCAAGTGGTGGGAGAGCTGTTGCCAATTATTTCTGCTGGTGCGTCGTATAGGTATAGGGAGGCATGGCCTTTATCTCTACGTTCCGCACCTGCAGGAATCATGTCTGTATGTGTCACAGAGGAGGGACGGCTTGGGCTTGCGCCTCAGTCTGCACAGCTAGGTGATATAGTGTGTGCCTTTCTAAAGTGCCCCTCACCAATAACTTTAAGGCCGGTATCGGGGTCGCTGGGCCAGTACCAAGTCGTTGGCAAAACTTACCTCGACGGTTTCATGGACGGAGACTGTTTCTTGGGCCCTCTCCCCGGTGAATACGCACAAGTCTGGCGATTAGATCAGGAACCCCAGAATGAGGAGATTTATTCTCCCCTGCTTTTTTGAAACATCAGCCGGGAAGCAAACTTGGATTGAACCACGGATCAAAGTCGTTTCCAATAGACATGAGTCGGGCACACGAAGAGACAAGGGCGGTAGCAAAGGAAATTCTCGGGTCTATATCGGTGGAAATGTTGAAGGAGAGGGGCGTTCAGATTCAGGAATTTAATTTGATATAGGCATCGCTTCTTCACTTGTATTCCACCTACCGAGGTACATATAGTTCCATACCAAATCTTTTGCCCAAGTTGGTAGTCATACAGGGCTTTGTGTACAAACCTTTATCAACTTGAAGCTCATTACACTTCCTGTGGGGGGGGAATAAGGTTTGACACAGCGGATCTTTTATGACCAGGTCAACAGAAGAAAACACCATTGCGATTACAATAGGGCATAAGAAGCATAGACACCTAGCTACCAGCGATAGGAATCTCTGAGTCCGTCTTCTTATTCCCCTACTCTTCTTCTCTAATCCACCAAAAAAGACAACCCTGTACTGTCTGTATCTTTCAAAATCGAATTCTCAACCAACTTATGTTTTCCTTTTCCCCCCTTCTGTATCTTTTTGAATTAGGTTCACAAGCGTCGTTTGACTTCATACCCGTCGACCTCTCCACAATGATGATCTTCTAGCTTTTTCATCAACGAAAAAGGAAAAGATGGTGAAAAAGAAGGCAAATGTCACGGGCAGGTAGGTTGTCTGAGTCAAGGCTGCAGTTATGACCTTCTGTATTGTGTAATTCTAAGCTGAGGAGAAAAAGGGTGGCATAAGGCCGGGCCCCAAGGTCCTTTAATAGACCTCTCAGCAGTAGTGAATGGGTCTAAGATATCTAGGTTTAGGCTAATGCAAGAGGTCCTGTGATCAATAGGTCCTGTGGCCTTTACTGTACACAAACGGTGTAGTGAAGGCGGCTGACCAATGCCGTCATCATTCAATGAGGGCATTCAATGGGTGTGTTCGTTGCGTGCCAGGCGCCAGTGCCAGTGCAGGGTGCCAGGGCCGTAACAGCAAAAGCGAAAAAGAAAACAAAAGGACAAAAAAGCAGAGGAAAAAGGAAAAGGAGCTAAAGGCATTCCCGTCTAATAATTAAGATTTAAGTAACATTACTATCAGTTTAAACAATTAATTTTTTATTTTCTCAATATTTTTAACTTTACTAATTATGTCAATAATGTGTCACGAATTCCCCATGTAGCCTAGTGGGACCAGCTTGGCCGTTCCTCTGGTTGCGCCCAGACCAGTTATTACGGTGCAAAGCGCCAGCCAATTAGGAAGGACCCGGGCATCTTGGAGAAGGTCACTGTCAACCAGTAAGGAAGGACCCGGGCTGTCAAGGACCCGGCTCGGGTCCTTGAGGGCCCGGGTCCAGGAAAACACTCTCTATATAAACAATTAGGCCGAACTCTCCTTATGGGATTCGGCAAGTAAGCAATACACATTCATCTGCTTCATTACTTGTGAATGCAATTCACCTCTGTGTACTAGATAATTCCCCTTATTCAAGAGCTTACCCTTCTTACGTGATCCCAACCCAACAACTCCAGGCGTTCTGCCTTGCAGTTCAGACACTCTGTGTGTGGATTGTAATATAATGTTTCTTCGTAAACCGAACTATACAAAGCGACATGGAAATTCAAATCCTGTACATATTTAAACGTCGGTATTATAATTAAACTTGCTTTTATATTATAATGTAATGGATTACTGAGCCGGGGCCGATCTGGACTGATGTAGACTAATCAAAGGCGACCAGTGATCAAGTGACTATGAGAATGGGTAGTCGTCAGCATTAGAGTGGCGAAACTGGTCTAGTTCCACCATGTCATCATCCCATCTTAACTCATCGAAAAATCCCTCCATCAGGAAATCCATCCCTGCGAAGACACCACCGCCATCATTCTGACCGACTAGATCTACGTTCTCTTCGGCTCCAACCACATCACCAACCTCGACATCTCCAGCCGCAGCCTTGAGCATCTCATAACATTCCTCCACCCTCACGGTTGCCTGCTCCATGACCAGCGCCATCGTCGCCTCGCCACTCATGTTGGCTTCGATGGCCTCAACCAGCGACCCGAGCACCTCGCCGAACGCGTACGACTTGACGTTTGTCTCGCCCGCCTGGATCCGCCTGGCCCACCACCTCGTTGTCCAATCGAACACGGCGCGCAGATGGCCCATGGCCGCCGCACCCGCGCCCGTCAGCCCACGGTTCCTCCGCTCCTCCTCCTTGAGGCAGATGGCCTCGAGCCCGAGCACGAGCGAGGCGTGGATGGGCGCCGACCGGTACGGCCCGGAGCCGCACACGATGAGGCGGTCAAAGTCGGTATGCGACCGGTCCGTCTTTTCTCCTTCTCCTTCGGGATTCGTGCCGTCGCGGGGCGGGGTGCGGACTAAGGCGGCGAGAGCCAGTGCCGCGTCGACGGCCGTCTTGCGAGAGAAGTACCGTCGGGGATCCTGTTGCGCTTCCGACCACCAGGGCAGGTGTAGCGCGAGTTGGTGCCTATGCATCGCCATCTCGATGAAGCGGAGCTGGAAGGGCGAGATGCCGCTGCCGCCACTGTCGTGGTCGCCACGCGGGAGAGAGTGGAGGTGCTGCATTAGGGAGCGAGTGTGGGATGTGAGCTCTGCGCTGAGACGCAGTGTGTCTTGGTAGTTGGGAGCGTTGGAGCTGCCGCAATGGGGGTCGTTGATGAGGTTGGTGATGGCGAGCCGCGTGGCGAAGGTCGCGAAGAGTCCCGCCTGTGCCGAGGTTTGTGTGTAGCCCTGGTCGTTCTCGGCCGTGGTGGTGCTGCTGGTGTCATGCCTCGTCAGGTCCGCGTCGTCAAGGTTCGCGGGCGGCCGCGTGTCAAAGTCGTGTGGCGAGATCAGCGGCAAGGTACCTGTGTCTAGGCTTGCTTGTAGGTCGATCTCGAGGATCGTGGCCCACAGGCGCCGGCGCATCTCAGCATGCAGAAGTGGCATGCGTGTGAGGTTATCCGGGTCGTGGTGGAGCCCCATGAGCATGGCGGCGCGGAGTAGGCTGCCAGCCGACACCCAAGCGAGGTCGGCGGCTACGCCGGTGGTTTGCTTAGCAATCTGGAGGAGGCAGAGGATTTGCAAGCCTGGGATGGTCAACAACTTTGCCTTGTCCGGTGGCAGGAGAAACCAGACACGGGCCTCGTAGATCCAGCCTGTGGCCTGGGCGCGGAGGGAGTGCGTGTCGTTGTGAAAGCAGGCGCCGATAGCTAGGCAGAGCTGCATTAAGACGATGAAGGCCTGGCTGGCGGCTTGGGGCTGCTCCCAGTAGCGGTCGTACTCAGCTTGGAAGGACGGAATGTGGACAACGCGGTAGACGGTCTCAAAGGTGCGGAGGTAATTGTCGACGAGAGTGTCGGCAACCGAGCGAGTGGGAATATGCTCGCCGATGGCCATTCCAGGTAGTGCCGGAACTCGGCGGGCTTTGATGGTGCGGGCGAGGGTCTTGCATTTCTGGAACCGGTCATAGATCCGCGACGTCTTTTCCTGCTGCGCACGATCCATAACGTGGAGCAGGACTTTGTACTATAGTTGTATGGGGCATACTGTCAGCTCAGACTTCCGCGTTATGGCGTGGGCGTATACCTTGGGCGGCAAGAAGTTGGCGCCATTCGCCCAGTGACTCTGACCAAAGAATCTCGTTTTGGACATGATGCCACGGATCGGGAGCGAGACGAAAGACTTCTCAATCTCTCTTGGCTCGGGCGGCACCTTAGGACGTGGTGTATGCCATACATCTCCGGCGGCCCTTCTCCTGGACGGAAACATGTTCCCTGATGAAGATGGCGGAGCGCCGAGGGCCAGCTGGAGCTCCTTCTCGAGCTGTTTCACACGACGCTCAAGGGAACCAATAGCTGCTGCCGAGGAAGAAGACACTTGGCTTGATGGGTTTGAACTCGACAACTGCCTGGCAAACGGCTCCATGAAATTGATGGGACCAGCACGGCCCATGTGATCCCGGGCCCTGGATGTGTCGGTGTGGTTGTTCGTGTCATTGGATGCCGAAAGGGGAGCCGATGTAGAAGGCGCCAAGCTGGACAGGGCAGCCGAGCTGGCCGGTGATTCTCCACCGTCTATGGGATCGAGCGGGATGCCAGTCACTGGGATGGCCTGAGAGCCTGAAGACGTTGTTGGGACAGCCCGCCTCGTACCTCGAGGCAGGGCAGGGGGAGCTAGGGCGTACGTGCACTCGAGGTTGCCAGGCCGGAAGCGAACGCATGTGCCGCAAGGCGAGTTACGGTCACAGCGGACCTTGCGTACACGGCATTGCTCGCATGCCAGGGCAGGTCGACGCCGCTGCTTCCTCGCTGGGCGCTGTACCAGCGGGAGGGGGGAGTTGTCCATGGCGACGATGTCTGAGCCGAGATGCTTTAGGCAGGCGCAGACTTGCTCGGTAATTTCCCGTGGTGCCCGTGGTCCAGTCAGTTGTTTTGGGTTCTGCAGCCAAGAGCAGGTGGCATTGCAGAAAAGAAGACACTGAGGAGTCGAAGACAGATTCAATGTGCTACCTAGGTGGTAGCGCAAGCTGGAAGCAGCAGCCCCACGGAATGGTGCCGTAAAGTTTGTCTTCACGGAATGGGTGAATTGAGGAAGTCTCGGTGTTCGTATCGCAGGAACTCAGGTTGGAAATTTACCGACAGCTTATCCCCGAGTGACCAGTCAGCGCGCTCGCTCGGGCGAGAACCACCGGGGATTAATTCACCGAGTTGTGGAACCACCAAGCCCGAGGGCCATGCATGAGGGGCCTGTAACCAAGTCCAGGCCCGATAGCAGTTAGTTACCAGGATGTGAAGGCGCCCGAGTAAAACTATATGAAATCCAGAACAATGGGTATACGAATACACCACAGGTGCACCACCTTATTATTCTCGGCCGAGAATGGAGACATCTTTACCAACGGCAAAACACCGAGATGATGCAGATCATCTGCTGCTATTACTTGCGTGGCTGCTTTTCATACCTTTCCTTTCTTCTCTTCCCAGTTGCCTCCTTATCCTCGGCCTCCCACTGTCAACTTGCCGCTAATATTCTTCATCGTCTTTTCCATTGATTAGTCTTGTTAGTTGAGCATTGCACGCAACCATGTCGTCGGAGCTTAGCTTGGGATTTCCGCTCGCTCGAGCTCCACTTGGATTGCAAGTCGGCGGGGAGGAAACAGCAGAGTCCATTGTGCAGGAGCTGGCGCGCGAATACACGCGCAACTCGGCTGCCAGTGCCAGTCACGGGGTCGAGGCAGAGGGCAAGCATATTTTCGGAAGTCACGACCCTGACTCCCCTCTGAACCCCTGTGGCAACAAATTCAACGCGCGGGCATGGGCCACCAACGTCGCCAAGCTTGCCAGCGAGCGTGGAGAGGGATTTCGCCAGGTCGGACTCTGCTTCCAAAACCTGAGTGTGTTCGGGTACGGAATGCCCACCGACTTCCAGAAAGATGTCGGCAATATATGGCTTGCTCTGCCAGCCATGGCCCGCCGCCTCTTCTCCAGCACTACAGGCCAGACTCGGATTGACATTCTCTACGACTTGGACGGAATCATCCGCCCCGGCGAGATGTGCGTCGTCCTAGGCCCGCCGGGCTCTGGTTGCTCGACTTTTCTCAAGACGCTCTCGGGAGAGACGAACGGGATCCACGTCGACAAGAACGCCTATTTCAACTACCAGGGCATGTCGGCCGACGAGATGCATACCGCCCATCGCGGAGATGCCATCTACACCGCCGAAGTGGACGTTCATTTCCCTCAGTTGACGGTTGGCGAGACGTTGACCTTTGCAGCTCATGCGCGCTGCCAGAACGAGCTGCCCCACGGCATCCCCCGTAGTCAGTGCGTTGCCTCTGCCTTCCTTCTCTCGCAAAGTTTAGCACTTACTCATCTGGCCATGCAGGTACTGCGAGCACCTGCGCGATGTTGTCATGGCTATGTACGGAATCAGTCACACCGTCCACACCAAGGTTGGAGACGAATTCACACCAGGAGTCTCTGGGGGTGAGCGCAAACGCGTCACCATCGCCGAGGCAACTCTGGCAAACTCGGCCTTTCAGTGCTGGGATAAGTAAGTTGAGACCTGGAACATTTGCAATAAGACTTTGACATGTTCTGACTCTCGACTTAAGCTCAACCCGTGGTCTCGACTCAGCCAACGCCATCGAGTTTTGCAAGACCCTGCGACTCCAGTCCGACTTGTTTGCACAGACTTGTGCTGTATCCATGTATCAGGCTCCCCAGAGCGCATACGATTTGTTTGACAAGACGTTGGTTCTGTACGAGGGGCGTCAAATCTACTTCGGACCTGCATCCAAGGCCAAACAGTACTTCGTCAACTTGGGATTCGAGTGTCCAGCGCGGCAGACCACACCCGATTTTGTTACGTCCATGACGTTCCCAGCGGAGCGTATCTCTCGCCCCGGTTACAATCCACCTCGAACTGCCGGTGACTTTGCAGCTGCCTGGAGGAATAGCCCCGACTACAAAGCCCTCCAAGCCGAAATCGAAGAGTACAAAACACAACATCCGATCGGAGGCCCCGACGCTACTGGTTTCCGGCAGCTGAAGATGATGCATCAAGCCAAAGGACAACGCCTCAGATCGCCCTACACCCTAACGTACTCTCAACAAGTCCGGCTTTGTATGTGGCGCGGCCGCGCACGGCTCAGAGCGGATCCATGGCCAACTCTTGGGGTTATGATCGGAAATACCATCATGGGTCTCGTCATGTCGTCTCTGTTCTACAACATGAAGGAAACCACCGCCTCTTTCTACGGCCGCGCTGTCGTGCTCTTCATGGCCGTTTTGTTCAATGCATTCTCCTCTATCCTTGAGCTTCTCACGCTATACGCTCAACGGCCGATCGTGGAAAAGCACTCTCGATATGCTTTCCACCACCCTTCGGCTGAATCATATGCCTCTGTTCTTGTCGATTTGCCCGTGAAGATTGCTGGCACCATCTCTTTCAACTTGGTGTTCTATTTCATGACGAACCTGAACCGCGAGCCTGGCAACTTCTTTTTCTATCTACTGGTAGTGTTTCTTATTGTGCTAGCAATTTCTGGCATCTTCAGATTTCTGTGAGTTGGAGTATCCCATGTTTGAAAGCCGCAGGGGTGTATCACTTACAAAGTCGCAGCGGTTCGCTCTCCCGAACAGAGTCACAAGCTATGGTTCCCGCCTCGGTCATGATGCTTGCGCTGCTGATATTTACGGGATTCGTTGTCCCCGTTGACTACATGCTGCCTTGGTGTCGGTGGATCAAGCACCTAAACCCGGTAGCCTACGGATACGAATCACTTATGATCAACGAGTTTCACGGCCGCAACTTCACCTGTTCTGCCCATGTCCCATATTATGCCAACATCACTTCGGCCGGCGTAGCTTGCGACGCCGTGGGAGCCATCACTGGCCAATCTTTTGTGAACGGGGACGATTACATCAATTCTGCCTACAGCTACGACCACAACAGCAAATGGCGTAACGTGGCCATAATCCTCGCCATGGTCATCTTTAACCACCTCGTGTATATCATTGGTACCGAATACGTAACAGCGAAGAGGTCAAAAGGCGAGATTCTCGTCTTCCGCCGAGGCTTCGTTCCTGAACCTCCTACTAAGGGCGGCGACGACGTCGAGAAGCTGCTCACCTCCAGACCTGCCCCAGCTCCGATGGGACAGGAAATGCCGAAGCCCATCGAGAGAGGCACCTTCCAAGGATCCACGAGCGTATTCCACTGGAGTAGTGTGTGCTACGACATCAAAATCAGGGGGAAACCGAGGCGCATCCTGGACAACGTCGATGGTTGGATCAAGCCCGGTTCTCTGACGGCGCTGATGGGAGTCTCAGGGGCTGGGAAGACTACCCTCTTGGATTGTTTGGCTGATCGCCGTGGGGGTGTCGGTATCCTCACCGGTGAGATGTTGGTCGATGGGAAGTCACGCGACGAAAGCTTCCAGCGCAAGATTGGCTATGCACAGCAGCAGGATCTGCATCTAGAGACAAGTACTGTCAGAGAGGTAGGTGCAGGTGAGGTCAAAACTCTGTAGGGTCGCGGTCGCTAACGTCCATGGCAGGCTCTGACGTTCTCTGCTCTCCTTCGCCAATCAGCAAGCATCCCAACGGCGGAAAAGCTGGCCTACGTGGACGAAGTTATTGGTCTGTTGGGCATGCAAGAATACGCCGATGCCGTTGTTGGTGTGCTTGGCGAAGGCCTCAACGTCGAACAACGCAAGCGCTTGACTATTGCTGTTGAGCTGGTTGCCAAACCACCATTGTTGCTCTTCGTCGACGAACCCACTTCAGGGTTGGATTCACAAACCAGCTGGGCTGTTCTAGACTTGCTCGAGAAGCTCTCAAAAGCAGGCCAGTCTATCCTCTGCACCATTCATCAGCCTTCCGCAATGCTGTTTGAAAGGTTTGACCGTTTGCTTCTGCTTTCCGAGGGAGGCAAAACAGTTTACTTTGGTAAGTAGTTGCATTTATACTTGATTGTATGTGGGTCGTGGACTGGTGCGTTAGTTTCTGAGCAACACTGACAGTCGTCATGGACAATACAGGGGACATAGGGGAGGATCACAAAACCCTGACGGGCTATTTTGAGCGCAACGGTGCTACAGCCTGCCCGCCGGGTGCCAACCCGGCAGAGTGGATGCTAGAGGCTATCGGTGCCGCCCCAGGAAGCCGTCCAAATCTCGACTGGCACGAAACGTGGCGCTCCAGTGAAGAATATAAAAGTGTCCAGGGTGAGTTGGCCCGTCTTCGAACCAAGGGTGCAGCTCGGCCGTCTGTTGATGATGAGACGGGAGGCCCTGTCACCCACCACGAGTTTGCCTCTCCTCTTTGGCAGCAATTCCTCGTGGTTACGCAACGCGTATTTCGGCATTCCTGGCGGACGCCTTCTTACATATATTCCAAGCTCAGCCTTTGCATCGCCACCAGCTTATTCATCGGCTTAGTCTTTCTCAATGCGCCTCTGACGATACAAGGGCTCCAAAACCAAATGTTTGCCATCTTCGAGCTGATGAGCATCGTGGGGCAGTTGGCCGACCAGCAGATGCCGAATTTCATCACGCAGCGGTCACTATATGAGGTCCGTGAGCGCCCCGCCAAGACATACTCGTGGAAGGTTTTCATGCTCAGCCAAATCGTCTCTGAGATTCCGTGGAATACCTTGGCCTCGGTTTTTATGTGGGCGCTGATGTACTACCCTATTGGCTTCTACAAGAACGCCGACGCGGCGGGGCAGGGCACGGAGAGAGGAGTGCTGATGTGGCTCTTGTTCTGGGTGTTTCTCCTCTGGGTTTCCACCTTTACGCACATGTGCATTTCCTTTGTCGACTCGGCCGATGCGGGTGGTAATATCGCCAACTTCCTTTTCGTATTTGCCTTCTTTTTCTGCGGCGTGCTAGCTACGCCTGCGCAGATGCCCGGTTTCTGGATTTTCGTGTACCGAGCCTCACCACTCTCATATTTTGTCTCGGCAATTCTGTCTGTCGGTCTCGCAAACGTCGAGGTGACGTGCGCGAGCAACGAGTTCACGGCGCTCAGCCCACCGGAGGGCCAGACGTGCGGCGAGTACATGGCGAGACATATCGAGGCTGTCGGCGGCTACTTGCTGGACCCCGAGGCCACGAGTGATTGCAGTTATTGCAAGATCAAAGATACGAATGTTTTTTTGTCGGGCATCAACGCCGAATACGGCGACCGATGGCGGAATTTCGGAACCATGTGGGCATATATCGTGTTTAACATTTTGGCGGCGCTCGTTCTGTACCGATTGGTGAGAATGCCGAAGGGGAAGAAGAGGTCTTGATGAGATCTAGTGTGCTGGCTGTGGGGGCGATCCTATATCTTTGGGGGAAATCTCTTCCTTTTCCCTTTCCTATTTTCTTTTTTCTGCCCCACATGAAGCGATCATCAAAAGTTTCTGGGATAAGAACGTTTCTTTCGGGTACTGTAATTAACCTGACCCACATGCCTAGATACCTCACTCCGTACATAAAGCTACAATCCTCCACTCTTACAAGTCATACCTCATTACAATGAGCAACGTTAGACATTCTGAGTTTTGACTAGTACCGATGTGAATTGGCTTGAAATTTTCAATTCAGCCACCAAACCTCACAAGTAGTGTTCAGTTTGGCATTTCGTCGACCGTCCCTCACTCCCAACGAGCTTATATTCAGTGCCTTAAGCAAAGAATGACTGAACACACACACACACACAACAGTGGCTCGCAGCCTAGCCTGGGCAGCATCCAAGACTTGGCGGCATCCAGGGCACGATAGAGGGCAGGAGCGAGGACCTGGCGGGACCAAGGACTTGGCGGAAATCCATGGCTTGGCGGTATCCAGGGCTTGGCGACATCCAGGGCGGGCACCTAGGGCGGGCACCTAGGGCGGGCAGGAGCAAGGGCAGGGGCCCGTAGCCGTACTTGCTTGTAGATTTCTAAATCGCTTCAAATTACACGTGGCTTCCCGCCTGCACTGCAAAACTGGCCAATCAGATCCTGGTCAACACCCCTGCAAACATAGTGCCCTCAGAAACCGTCTGGCAACCGTAAAAGGACCGTAGCTTTTCAGATAATGTTAGTGTGAGGGTAACCGTGGCATAACCGTTCTTTCCTGCCCCAGACCCCCTGCCTAGTAGGCAGAGGGTGCATAACCTCGGGAGTTAGTTGACACAACAGCATTCGGGTCACCAGTCCAATCTACCGTTGCGCCACCCACATCCACGACTTTGTGTGAATATGCGCCCTCCCAAAAATTGCTTATCGAACTACCACTCCCGGTACCCAAGTGGCAGACATGACTATACACATGACTGATGCCGTATTAAGCAAGATCCATACCAGCCCAGCCGACTGCAATTGATCGGCAGCGCGACCATGATTGGGACGAATGATGCCCTCAAAGTCAAAGCCGTGAACATCAGAATAAATGCGGGGATACGTTACGTCGTCATCGGCATCACTGACACGCAGGGAACATCGCGTGGGCAAGGAGAAGGGAAAGGCCGACGGCGTGAGGTCGTCCCTGGAGTCGTCAGAGTCTGGCTCAGTGAGGGTTCCTTTCGCTGCCTTTATATCGTCCATCTCAAACGGGTTGAAATCTCGGGGCACTGTGGCTGGATCCCCCCATTTTAGAACGATGCGCTTCTTGAACTGCTCCCAGTTGTGGTGCATGCCTGGGTGGTGATGGTCCATGGGATCATTGCCGAACTGGTTGAGAATATCGAGTGCCGACAATGCGCCCCCAGTGGTCCCGCCTGGCCCCATGTTTCAAGAGAACCCCCGTACCAGGGTTGCTAGCGGGCCCCCAAGCGGTACATCGGCAATATTGGTCAAATTTGCATGTCTCAACACGACGTCGAGGACTTCTGGACTGGCGATGTGCTCCGGCAAACCGCAACAAGGCATACCTTGAGTACATGCGGCGCTGAGATAGTAGAGACCAAGAGCAGAGTTTGCATCCCGGAGAGTTCGAGCTTTGAGCATCAATTCAACAAGGTCTGACTTGTTCCTGTAAATGGCAGCAATAACAGGGTTGTGCGTCCAGTCTACATGGCTCCAAGTTCACTTTTGATACCCGGAGTCAGGTCCATGCCTGCAGGTCTTTGTTTGACGCCTTTTTGCCATGGTGTCTTAGCGAGCGGCTTCCTAGAACTCTTCACTCAAGTCTGATCTGGATCCATAAAGAGTGTTTGCTCTGGTGGAGCAGGTGCAAAAAGAATGCTGCTGTCCGGCAAACTCAATGTAGAAATGCTCTCCCCCGAAGCCAACGTCACTCAGCTGCCAGTTGGACACCGAGATAATTGTATGGACTTCAGCTCCATGATCGAGCAACATTTTCAACATTGCCCTCTCGTTTCTGCAACCTCCGTATTTCTTCGCCGGTCTATGACACCGGGAAAGAGACAAAGCTGCCTGGCGGGTGTGATAATCCATGTGCTTTCAGGAGAACGAAACGCTGCTTGCCTCTTGAAGCAGTGCAAGTTGCCAATATCCGTACCGGCTCGGCCGGCTCTGCCGCCGAATCTAATGTAACGATGGTTTTTGCCATAATTGGCCAACATGTGACTCTGGGCTCCAGAGACCTCCAAAATGCGACGAAGCAAGGCCACGGCGCCCTCTTTATTCGGCTTTGAGCAGACCATCAACACAACACTGTCCTCCTCTCCATGGAATATGGGTTGCCGCAAATGACAAGAGAATAGTTTGCTTTGAGTTGTGTCACCTGCCCTGATGCTCTGCACGAGTTTTTCGAGATGAAGCTGAGAGCCATGGTCCAGTAAGACCTTTGCGATTCCCAAGAAGCCCTCCCGGACCATTCTATCGACATTCATCATATCGATTAACGATCGCTTGTAACCTAGAGTCTCTGCAATGGCCAATACCCACTCTGCCAAACCTATGTCTTCAACAATGTTGCCCGTTTCGATCCTACAGGAGGTCTGGTTGAATATGATCCAAAGGTCTGTGACGGAATCCTCGAGATGGTGTACAGCCCCTAAATCAGCCAACCATTCACAGGCTTGTAGACCTCCAGGTCTACAAGCGTGAATCAGCGCGAGACGAAGGTCGTCTTCTAAGCACATACAGTGGATCGGACTTGCTCCAAACCGGCGGCGAATTTCTTTCGCAAGACCAAGCCTCACTGAACAGACATCAGGGTCTATCATGACCACGCCAAACCGCCACATGGAACGTTATACGTGAATGCGATATGTAGCCCGAGCTGGAAGCTCTTGCTCACCGACAGTGCAAAGTCGATGAGCCTTAGGATAACGGCAACATCCGTGATGGAGATGACGCTTTCAAAGGCGACGGTGAGAAACGACTCGAATTCCTGAATGTATGTGCGTAAGACTTCTTCCAATGAACCCAGGACCACCTGAAGCGCCCCTAAATCCACCCCTCCAGACGTTAGTGCAAGCCTGAGGATTACGGGCGACAAGACGGGCATCCTATGGTCACGTTGCTCAATCAACCGTTGAACGACGTCCAGAAACAGCGTAGTATCGTAGCGCGTGGGGTGGCGGTTGTAAACGAGAGGCATCAAATCAGGATTCAATACTTCGTGGTCTGTCAGTTCAAGATACCTCGTATTGGCGTCTAAATGATCTTGAATAGACTCCAGAGCTTGCCAAGGAGCCGAATTCGGTGGCGGTAGGCATGAATCGATAGGTGAGAAGCAACCAGCTACGCGGAGCTTGGCGATATCTGGGGCAATCCAGGAGGAAGGCGGCATCATCCAGACGTCTCTCTCGTAAAAGTTTCAGGGCGTTGTATCGGCCACCCCCGGGAAGGACAAATGTCTTGCTATGGTCTGCAGGTTTCTGCAATAGAATGTAACGGCCAACCTTCTGGAGGCTGCCACCGCTAACCACGTAGATAACCGGCGTTTTCTCCTCAACGTCTTCGATGTCAACTGGGACACCTCTCTCCTCGACCAAGACCTTGCATAGGTCCAGCAGGCCGTAAAATGCGGCGTGGTGGAGAGAAAAGAAGGACGAGACGCCATGAGCGCGACTGTTGAACGAGGATCGCTGACAAACCGGGGGAACAACTGTCGTTTGGCCAGACTACAGCAAAAACTTTGCAGTAGGCTGTTGGCCGGCACAGACGGCTGCATGCAACACACTCCAGCTGGCCCCCAGGTACCACTGTTCACCAATTCAATTTTTTCCAAAGTTGTGGTGCACGCAGTTACACGCACCCAGTGCCCACAAATGAGCATTTGCGCCATGGGAAAGCAACAGCCTTACTAGCTTGTCGTTTCCTCGATGAGCATACAATGGTGTCCAAGAGTATGCAAAATGTGGGGTTACCGTTGGTGGGCGATGGGAGCCTACCAACTGAGTTGGATTCGTCTCAGACCAAACTTCTGATCGGCCACTCAGGGGCCCTGGAATAATGGCAGATGCTACCTTCCAATCATTATGCGAAGAGCCCTCTCTCAGGCATTCGAGGCGCAAATTGTGGTCGACGACTGGGGATCTACCTGGACGACGCCCTTGAACAGCAAGCAGGTGATGGAGTCGGCCTCTTGTAATGGGTGAATACCCGCGAAGGTCAGGCTGAATCCCGCAGTCCAAAATGAGGCGCGCAGGAGTGATAAGTTCGTTCTCGACAACGAAGTGCAATGCGGCAGATGCTGTCTTAGTATCCGAGGCAGCAGTCTTGTAGAGAATCGGGTTGCCAATGCCGTAGAGGCGACTGCTTGCCTGCGTAACGGCAGCAAGGTCAGAGACGCCCGATAGAAGCAGCAGGATGGTGAATAGAGCATCATTGGGAAGACTTTCCAATGGCGATAGGTCCATGAGGTCATCTGCTAGTGATGGGGGCTCGACTTGCGGGACCTCAAGGCGTTTTGTCGAAATGTCCCCAGGATGGTCAAGGTGCGCCATTATGGCGTTTGAGTGCTCCTGTTGTACCCGAAGAGTGCGTGGCTTATTACCACAAGAAGACAATGGATGTGAAGGAAAACAAGACAGAGAGAGGGTGTAATCAAGCTCGATTGGAAAGCTATTGGGCCTCACAGGGCTTGTTCAGATCGCAAGTCGTGATTCGAGAAATGCTGGGCTGGATGGTGGCTGTTGAAATTTGAAAGTCATGATTGCGTTCTCCCAAGCTCAGCTAAGTAGAAGCCTTTATATAGATAGCCATTTCTGGTTCAACGCCTGGGGGGTTGGCTCTTCGTCGGATCCCCAGAGCTGTCGAGGAGAGCAAATGACGGCTAACTGACACGCCTCACGCCGCCTGTGTCACGGCAGGTCATGAGGACTGTTGGGACCCATGTTCCAAAACGTGGCAGCGACAGCAGGCCGACGTCTTCGGACGAGCGACGCTGGGCCTGTCGATTTCCACTTTTCCGTATGTGCCTTGCAATAAGTTGTTTATCCGTCCGAAATGAACACAGCATAAGTGGACTTACACTCGAAAAACCAGTAAGCAAAGTTGTCGCTCTGAGCTCTGGCAAAGTGGGGCGTATCACCCTGGCGCCCCCCCTCGGGGTTGAGGTTAAGGGGTGTCAGCTGCGCGGTCACGAGAAACGGCCCGTGCGCAGGCGGCGAGCAGCCCAAGCCAGCCGAGCAGGCCTGTCAGTGTGGGCTTGGCTGGGCTGGCAAGGCATCCAATATTTTTTTGGAGCTCCAAAGACGATCAAGAAGCCGACATTTTCGCGGGACAATCTACCACCAACACTCCACACACCACCACCACCCCTCCTCTTCCAACGGCCCGCTGAAGCTTCGTCGCAAGTCACAGGAGCTCTCACCAGCTCTCACCTCATTGCAAAATGTCTTTCGGAGGCCAAACACCGACCATTATTGTCCTGAAGGAGGGTCCGTCGCCCCTTCCCACAGCCCCTCTTTCCGCTGCTTCCCCCCCAGTTCCAGAACCCCTAGACTGACTCGACTCTTTCTCTGGCATAGGAACCGACGCCTCTCAGGGCAAGGGCCAGATCATCTCCAACATAAACGCCTGTCTCGCCGTGCAAGCGACAATAAAGTCGACCCTCGGCCCCTATGGCGGCGACCTCTTAATGGTGGATGCGAACGGCAGGCAGACCATCACCAACGATGGAGCCACCGTCATGAAGCTCCTGGACATTGTCCACCCCGCCGCCCGCATCCTCGTCGACATTGCGAGATCACAAGACGCCGAAGTGGGAGACGGTACCACGTCGGTCGTGGTGCTGGCCGGCGAGATCCTCAAGGAGACCAAGGAGCACGTCGAGCAGGGAGTTAGCTCACAGATCATCATCAAGGGCCTGAGGAAAGCGTCTACGATGGCGGTCAACAAGATTAAGGAGATCCAGGTCAGCACGACCGAGGCCAACAGGAGGGATACGCTGTGCAAGCTGGCCGCCACCGCCATGACGAGCAAGCTGATCAAGCGGAATACCGAGTTCTTCACAAAGAGTGCGTCCCTCGATGCTCTTTACAAATCGCAGAGAAATTACTGACTTTTGTGATCCTCTAGTGGTCGTCGACGCCGTCCTCTCCCTCGACCAAGACGACCTCAATGAGAACTTAATAGGCATCAAGAAGATCCCCGGCGGCTCGCTCACCGACTCCCTCTTCGTCAACGGCGTGGCCTTCAAGAAAACCTTCTCGTACGCCGGGTTCGAGCAGCAGCCCAAGTCGTTCAAGAAGCCCAAGATCGTGTGCCTCAACGTGGAGCTGGAGCTCAAGGCGGAGAAGGACAACGCCGAGGTGCGGGTAGAGCAGGTGTCTGAGTACCAGGCCATCGTGGACGCCGAGTGGCAGATCATCTACAAGAAGCTCGAGGCGCTGCACGCGACGGGGGCGCGCGTGGTGCTGTCCAAGCTGCCCATCGGCGATCTGGCGACGCAATACTTTGCCGACCGCGACATCTTCTGCGCCGGCCGCGTGGCCAGCGAGGACATGGAGCGCGTGGTGCAGGCGACGGGCGCCACGGTCCAGAGCACGTGCTCCGACATCCACGCCGAGCACCTGGGAACATGCGGCAGCTTCGACGAGCGACAGATCGGCGGCGAGCGCTTCAACTTCTTCGAGGACTGCCCCGAGGCCAAGACGTGCACGCTAATGCTGCGCGGCGGCGCTGAGCAGTTCATCGCCGAGGTGGAGCGGTCGCTGCACGACGCCATCATGATCGTCAAGCGCGCCATCCGCAATAAGACCATCGTGGGCGGCGGCGGCGCCGTCGAGATGGAGGTCTCGGCCTACCTGCACCGCTACGCCGACACGGAGAAGAGCAAGCTGCAGGCCGTCATCAAGAGCTTTGCCAAGGCCCTCGAGGTCATCCCCCGCCAGCTATGCGACAACGCCGGCTTCGACGCCACCGACATCCTCACCAAGCTGCGCGTCGAGCACCGCAAGGGCAGCGTCTGGGAAGGTGTCGACTTCGACAACGAGGGCACCGCCGACATGATGAAGCGTTTCGTATGGGAGCCCGCGCTCGTCAAGATCAACGCCATCCAGGCCGCCACCGAGGCCAGCTGCCTGATCCTGAGCGTCGACGAGACCATCCGCAACGAGGAGAGCCAGGCGCCCCAGGCACCTGGCCAGGCTCTGCCGCCAGGAGCCGCCCAGAAGGCGCTGCGTGGACGCGGCCGCGGCATGCCCAGACGGTAATCCCGTCTATGTGAGGAAAAAAAGCAAAATGTGTTTTAAAAAAGAGAGAACTGTTTCTTCAGGTACATGGATAAATAGGTTTCTTATTTTTTTTTAGATTAATGGGCCTCACTCCTATTTTGATACCTAAACCAACAACTTACATACACCTTTTCTTACAGCGAAAGGGATGAGTTTTGTTATGTATAAAGAAGTCCAAAAGGGTGGGTGCGGTGAGGGTGAGGCCTCGAATGCGGCCGGAGGTAAATTTAAAACGCGAACTCCATGTCCTGTCCTTCGGCCTTGTCCACACTCGGTTTCCACCATCTCGAGTGTTATTGTCCATTCCGCGATCCCATACCCCACGTGTTTGATCCTTTTGCCCGTGACTACCAGCAAGCCACTCCCGTTTTTCCCGCCGCGCCTTTGATGCGAGTTTGGTTGTGACTATACAGACGTGCCCATGGTGAACTACACGGCACTGAGCCATCCCTCTTGAAATATGTATCCCTTACTTTCTTCCAGCACTTGAGTACTCCGAGGCCTTTGAACCCCAGTAATTAGACAAAGTTCATTAGTCTCTCATTTAATCATGGCCGTTCCTCCTTCCAAGAGAACTCATCGTCCACATGCTCCGATAGCAAGTGGCTGACGTCCATTTTGCCGGTACTTCCACCTCCTCCGCTGCTGCTCCCGCCGCCGCCACCAGCGCTGGTGCTTCCACTACTAGATGGTTTTGCCGCACTGCCGCTGCCAGTGGTGATATCGACGTCCATCGCCCCGCTGCCGGCGGGTATGTCGTCGTCGTCGTCATCTTGCGGCTCGATCAACATCTCTAAGTCGCGGTCCACGGCTGCTTGGTCGGCGGCGTCTTCTTCCTCGCGTGTGCGCTGGTCATGTTGGCTGTGGTGGGGGTGGTGGTGGTGGTGATGTGTGCCGCTGGTGGGTGTTACGCCCACGCCCACATCGTCGTCGTCGTCTGCCGCGTTGAGGAGAGCCTGGAAGGTATCCGCGTCTGGGTCGTGGCCGTTGTGGTTGTGGACGTGGTGTTGATGGTGGTGATCGAAGGGGTAGTCGTGGTGGTGGGCGTGGTGGC
Organism: Podospora didyma; assembly: GCA_033439775.1. Lineage (NCBI taxonomy): Eukaryota > Fungi > Ascomycota > Sordariomycetes > Sordariales > Podosporaceae > Podospora > Podospora didyma. The sequence goes on from JAULSW010000004.1 coordinate 1,950,824, forward strand.
TGTGTAGGTCGGAGTGGTTGGAGTGGGATTGGCTGATGATTTGCGGGTCGATGGGCTGGTAGGCCGGGTCGATGGCGAGGGGCGGGAGGACCATTGGTGAGTGGGTTGTTGTAATAGGGTATTGTTGCGACGGAGGTTGTGATGAGTGGTGATGGTGAGGCGGGTGGAGAGGGCTCAGCATTACGTTGTGGAGATCGTCGTTGCCCATGGTTGTATCGGTGGGCGTCTGAAGATGATGGGGGTTATGGGATGACGACGAAGGGAGTATGGAGATGGCCGCCATGTCGGTGTATTGGTGGTGGTGGTGATTATTATGGGAAGTGATATTAAAAGGGGATGGGTCCGGCAAGGGGAGCACAGAAGATGGGAGTGGCGGGAGGATAGGGGGCAGCGGCGGTGGCCTGGAGAACTGGCTGACCGCTGCGGGGTTTACGTCCAGGGACGAAGAAGAGGCAGCCGCCGAGGCTGGCGGACTCAGCGGGGACGACCTCTTAGAATTCGACGAGGCACCATAGGAGGAAGCAGCAGAGTTCAAGTTGGGGCGCTTCACACCGGCAGTACTGGAAGCAGCTGCGCCAGCTTGAGTGGCAGAGGAGGTAGAAGCAGCGGTAGCACCCGGAGAGGACTGGCGGGCTTGAAACGACGCCGGCTTCCCGCCCAGCTCTTTGCATTCAGTACAGTTCCTAATTACATCCGAGACGGTCTCCTTGATGCGGCTCCAGTGATACCGGTCGGCGATGTTGGCGGTGGTCTTGTTGATGCCGGCGTGGGACTGGGTGTGGACCGTCTTGGCAATGTCGTACTGGCGCTGCGGGTCCGAGATGACCTCCTTGTCCTTCAGCATCAAGACGTCGCCATCAAGCAGCTTGTAGTGGGTGGCGGCGCTACGCAGCCTACTTTTCTCGGCGCGGTCAGCCCCGTTCGGATAGCGGCCGTACTTGAGGTAGTATTTGATCTTGTCGAAACGCTCTTCACTCACGAGTTCCTCGCTGCCCATGCCGCCGACGACGTCGCTCAGGTCGCGACCGTAGATGATTGCGTCCACCAGCTGGTTGGGGTAGCTCTTGAGGTTGCCGGCGCTCTTGACGCGGCCGATGCGCTTGAAGCCCAGCGCATCCCAGATCTTGCACGAGGCCACGTTGGTCTCGTACACGAGGTTGAAGACCGAGTACGTGTAGCCCAGCTTCGGCGCCCACTCGAGGTAGGTCTCGCCCATGAGCCGGCCTACACCGCGGTTACGCGAGGCGTCGGTGACGATGAAGCCGGCGTTGCACACATGGCTGCTGCGGCCGGGGTAGTTGGGCTTGATGTAGAAGGTGCCCAGGCACTCGCGGGACCAGTCCTTGCCGTCCTCGATGTGGGCGGCCGACTCGATGTTGCCTAGGAGCATGACGCCGGCGAAGTTCTGGAACCAGTACTTGGAGAAGCGCTCGGCGGGCATGGGGTCCATCATGGGGTACGTATCGCCGCCCTCGATCTCCTTGTTGAACTGGTCGCTGAGATAGCGCAGCAGCGACTCAGGCACCTGGTCGCGGGACGCAAATGGGACGACCGTGGCCACCGTCTGGCGGTCCCGGAGCGTCACATGGCGCGGGAGGATGGTGGGCGGCACCGCGGGGTGGGCAGGGTCCGGGAAGGGGGGCTCTCCCGAGACACGGTAGATGGTGGCCGCAGAGGGGTCATCCAGCATAGCTGGCATCTTGGCGCTGTGGTGACAACCGCCAAATTCCAGCCCCTTTCTGTGCTGCACCAACACGGACGCTGACAGGCCCAGGGAGGCGCAACAACAACGTCAGGCTGGCACTGCTGGGATGAAGAAGGCAAGACATTAGCTTCCATTGTTTTGGTTGACATGTTGCCAAATCGTGTTCTGCCATAATTATCCGGGCAGCCGGCCATGGCGGCGCCATTCAGACTGGTCACTGTCCTAGGAACCAAATGGAACATAGAAATGTTTGGACAATTTTGAAACTGATATTGGGTCTCAGGCACTCGAGGGAGGAGGGGGAGGAAATGCCCGGCCAATTCCAGGCACGCATGCACATTACACACACAACACACACCTGTCAAGGTCCCAGGCAACACCCGGGATCCCGTCTTGGGCGATGGGCAGCGGACAGCGGGAATTTTAGGGGATCGACACCACACACCCCCAACCACAAAAATGCCGGGTTGTGGCGTGATGGGATGTGCGGGCGGCGGCGACGACCAGAACGACAGGGTGCGAGCGTTGATCAAAAGTGACGTGATGTGACAACGGTCCGCGTCGCGCTGCTGCTGGCTGGCTGGCTGGCTGGCTGTCGTGCTGAAATGTTCGTGGTGATGATTTGTGCCGGTGAGGGGAACTTCGCAGGAGCGAAGATTTGGGGCCGCGTGAGTGGCGCTTAGTCAACTGTCCAGTGTTAAGCCGTGCTGCTCTCCAGGACTTCTTGGCGCGCCCCAAGCGAGCTTTGGCCTTCACCGTGGCCGGGAACATTTGGAAGTCGCTAACAATTTCTTTGTTGTCAGAAACTGCCCGGCGAACAAAAGTGCACAATTTTACAGGTGAATTTATTTTACAACACGAGGTCTATCGCGATATATGGTTACACTATATTCCAAGAGCCAGTTCCTGGTCCTTTAGTTTTACATAATGCTCCGGAACTCACTCGTGTCGCGGCCGCGGCGGGGGCCCTCGAAATCCTCCCGAGTCGCCTCTTCCTTTCCTTCCTTGCTGTCCTTGACGGCAGCCGCTCTCCTCTTGCTTTGTGTTTTCATGAAATGCTCCACGTCGCCGGGGTTCTCCCAGGTGCAAATGCCGTTTTCTGCAGCAGTGCGTCGCCGGATCTGCCCGCGCTCTCCCGCTCGTCCCAGAACTCCGGCAACAAGAGACATAGCGCGCAGACTATCACGTAGTTGTTAGCATAAAACGACCCAAAAAAAAGCCGCAATAATCAGGCCATTAATCTCTCACCTGTCGTCGTTGGCGGGGATCTGATACGTCACCCAGGTCGGGTCCGCGTCGGTATCGATGACACCAATGGTGGGCACACCTGCCTGGCCGCACTCGTACAACATGGTATAGTTCTCGCGGGGGTTGAGGCAGACGACGAGGTCGGGAACGACGGGCCGGCACTCCTGCAGAAGGCTGTCGAATCCGGGGACGGGCTGGTCGTTGGCGTCAACAATCTGCAGCTGGGCGCCGGCTAGGATTTGATCACGGTTGGTGATTGTGCCGGGCGTCCACTTCTGGAACAAGTGGCAGGCGCCCGCGAGCTCAGCGGCCCGCACCACAATGGGCATCTGCCCAGGGCGCGTACCGACAAACAAAATAAGACCACCGTTGTAGGCGACCTCCTCAACGACTCGAGCAGCACGACGCAAATGTGCCGCGACGGTTTCCAGGCTGATGATGTGGATTCCGGCGCGCTCGCCGTAGATGTAGCGCGCGTTAGCCGGGTTCCACAGCGACGTGTTGTGGCCCATGTGCGCCTGAGCGGCCATGAGCATCTCGAGCGTGGCATCGTGCGGCGGGTTGGTGAGCACGTCGTCGGGGTCGTAGGTGACTTCGACTTCGGAGCCGAGGTTGCGGGTGTGGCGCTGGACCTGCTTGTAGGTGCTGAACTGCTCGGGAATGTCCTTGATGTCGAGCTTGCGAATGCTGGCCGAGAGTTTCTTCACCTCGGCCTCGAGGAGTTGGGCGACCTCGGCGGCCTGGCTCTCGGGAGTCTGTTCGGATATGGACGGGAGTGTTGTTGTCGATGCTGTGGTCTGGGTCGGCGCTGTCGAGAAGGTCCGCAGACAGCATCGAGCCACGGGCGCGGCCAGGGCTTGTCGGCCTGGATACGGGGTCAATTAGCGACTAATATACACATGCAACATTTCAATTCCAACTACTCACCCTGCCGTACGAATAACTTCCGTATTATCATCGCGGAATGCTGCTGGGACGATGCGTTGTTCTCTAGGAGGAGCTTGGACAGCCCGCAAGCAACTTTTCTCCCAAGGTTCACTGACCAACGTGGTCCGTGCGGCTAGCTTAAGCCAGGACTAACAATTTTTGTAGCGAGCAGCCCAAAATAAACAGATGAATCAGGAGAAAATAATAGCAAACAGAAATTTGCCAAAATTGAATCACGTATCGGAACCTAATGGTGGGAAATGAAGATACTTTCGAGATCTCTCTCTTTCACTGTGCCACAACCAAAGTTTTCCCGAAATCAAAATCTCTACTTTTGAACACTGTCATATCATATTTCTTTGTGGATATGGTTCATCACCATCCCAGCGTGTACAAAAAACAAATGCATATTATTCTAAAGGTGGTAATCAGGTAGATAAATTACCACCTGCTGCTAGGTCGTAAAGAGTTCTCTGCTACACAAATCTATTTACATATACAACCAGGAACTGTCTTCCGCAGTATCGAGGGCATTACTCTCTATGTCATCAATGAGAGGCGCGCAGCGAAGCCCCTGGTAACGAAACCGAGCCAGCCCAGCCACCTTCCCGAACGTAATATTAATATCAAACAACACTATAAAGTGAAACACTCCCTCCTTCATCTGCTTGACAATCTCGAGATGCCAAACACTCCCACAATTACCACCGCCAACGTGACGATCGCGCCAGGCAGCAGCAGCTCGTTAGGCACGCCGGCAATCACCTGCTCAGCCTGTTGTGGCTGCTGCACCGCCGTGCGCGCGCGCCGGCTGCGAGGTGCCGGGGACTCGTCCGCGTCTTCAGCATCATCGTCAGGGTCAGATTCAGCGACCTTCCGGCGCTCGCGGATGACTGATGACGCAGGAGGTGTTGGCAGCACGATCGGCTCGGGAGCCAGAACGGGAGTAGGAGCGGCTGGCGTAGAGACCGGCGGCTCCTTGGGGTCATGGACGAAGAGATCGACCTTGTCCCGGTGGCCCTGACGGGCGAGCAGGATTGCCTCCAGCAGATCCTGGTCCGTCGTGATTGACACCGAATCACCCTCGTCGTCTAGGTAGCTGAGCGCGTACCCGCCCGAAAGCTTGCCATCATCCACGATAGGCGTTCCGCCGATTGCGTCTACCTCAGGCCCGAGCTTCGCCGTGACGCTGGCCACAAATTCGGTCATGCCGTGTGCCGCAGTCACCTGCAGACGGTGCACGCGGCCGCTGGGTGCCTTGAACTTGAACGCAAAGGGGATCTCGCCGGGTGCCAGCTCCGGTGTGATGCCAACGGCACTGTGCGGGGGCGATTCGGCTCCCGCGTGGCTAGCGGAATCACCAGGTGCGACACTATCATTGATTCGCTCGCTACGCGTAATGTCGGGCGACATCAGGGACCGCGGGCCCGGGTGGGTGTGGTGATGGGAACCGTCGCCAGAAACCATGGACTCGGTCTCGTGGTCGAGGGACAGCCAAAACTTGTTCCAGGCCGGCCCCTCGTTGTCGCTCCCTCCCATGGTGTTGATTTGCTCGAGGGTGGCATATGTGAGCTTCAGCACGTCGACCATGCCGACAATCTCGCCGCCTTCGTTCATAACGGGGAGATTAAGGTAGTGGCCATCTGGAACATACGGGGTTAGTTTCGCTTCCGCAGCCATCTTCTCGCTAAGGGTCTTGCTTACCGTGCATCTTTCGCAGAGCAGCTTGGATGCTCATATCCATGGGCGCAAAGTCGGGATGGGGGGTCATCACCCGCACTACGCTGCAGGTAGCCGGGTCGAGACCAGGCGCAATGACACGAAGGACGACATCCTTGCTAGTAAAGATACCGGTAATAGCTCCCTGATCCTGAACCAAGACTGCCGTGGTGTGGTTCTCCTTCATAGCCGCCGCGGCTTCCTTGACCGAGGTGCGAACGCTAACTGTCACTGGCGGCATGCCGTTCAGCACAGATTCGAGGGTCGGGCCCGACATCTTGGATCGAAGGGCTTCGACGTATTGGATAATCTGCTGGGGCTGGCTGGTGCCGAGCTCGGACTGGACACCCTCGAGGGCATCGTAGAGCCGTCTGGACGAAGCGTAGGCGCGCTCCAGCTTCTCCATAGCATCATAGAAGCACTTTGTGATGTCGAGAATACCCGAGATGTCTTGATTTTCGTCCATGACCGGCAGATGGCGGAAGCCCTTACGGACCATCAGGTCAAGCGCGTCGGTAGCACTGGTGTCTGTCCGCGCGCACAACGGGTTCTTAGTCATGATGTCGGCAATGGTGACGTGGTTTGGCTTCAGGCCGGCGCCAACAACACGGAAAGCCAGATCCTTGGCCGTGAAAATTCCCGCGATTCTGTCATCGTCGTCGGTAACCAGCACGCAGTCTTCGCGCTTCGCGGCCATGAGCTGTGCGGCTTCGGCAACTGTGGTGGACGGCTTGATCTGGAGCGCAGGGCTGGGCTTGAGGGCCAGGACGGTGCCAGGGGGAGCTTTACGGGAGTGGCGGGCTCGGCTCGTCAGGTGCTTCTTTTTGGAGAGGTCGTTCTCCATCTTGCGACGGATTGCCTGGAGATGGCATAGTTAGCTTCAATTGTCCTCTTCTTCGCTCATTGTCAAGTTTGTCGAGCTCGCGGCAGGGCCCGCAGAGATGGGTAGCAGAGCCGACTAAGGACAGTATGGACAGTGATAGGTGCTAGGGGAGAACGCACCTCATCTCTTTTAGTCTGCTTTTGCCTGCTCGCACTGAGCGACGAGGCAGCAGCAGCACCGGTATCGCTGGCGGTAGAGGTATGAGTGGTCTCAAGGACGGGGCGGGGGATGGCCGAGGAGGTCGCCGCCGCCGGGCTGTTGGTGGTGAAGGGAATAGCTCCACGTCCCTGGCCGCGGCTAGGGGTGCCTCTCATGGTTCCTGGGTTGGCCGACATGGCGCGCTATCTTACGTGCCGAAGGCGGCAAATAGCGGGAGATGGTGACGTGTATACGTATATAGTAGCTTTGTACGCAACCGCCTGTCGCTCGATTGTCTTGTCAAGGCGTGCGTGTGTGCGTGCTGCTGGCAGGAGACGTAAAGTTTCCCGTCCAATAAGCTAACAGATGACCAGCTTTTCGGATCGGCGAGGGAAAAACACTCGTGGAAATTTGACTCTCGATAATCGTTGGCTCGGCGACGCACGGACCATGTTACTCGGCAGCTGTCGGCGGGCTGCAACAATCCCCCACCAAATCTTAGCGCAACTTGATCTTACCGATTGCAGGAGAACACCCCACCAAAAAAATGTTAGGCTGTGCACTCCCGACTCGCATTTCCCTCGCAATAATCCGGGGAGAATATCCCGTGCACGGGTATCAACAGTGACGGACGACTCCAAGGCCAGGAGCTTGCCTGTAGCGATAAGGCTTCATCAAATCACAACCCCGGGTGGTACGACACGACAGGCATGGAAGCCGTGTTGTGCAAGGTCAAACGGTGTGGCTGAAGGCGTTGCTAGCTCTCTCCTAGCTCCATAAAGGGATGGACTGGCACCAAACCACAGCCAGCATCCTTTTTTTTTGGCCTCCGTCTGATGCCAGGAGGCCCTATACTTACTTGATTCTGGGGAATTTACCGACAATAGGAGGAAAATTGATGATTCCTGCTCCCTGCCTCCCTGGTCCCTCTTTTTCACTCGGGAACATTATAATATTATTATGGTCGCCTCCATAGCCATCGGAGGCAGTCCGTCAATACAAGGCCTTACCCACATAAATACACTTTGCGCCACCTCACATTTGTTTGTCTAAGTGGGAAGCACTTTTAATTCGGGGGCAGTCAACGAATTGTAATAATTTTGCTTTCAGTATCTCATTCTCTTGCCCATCCCTTAATATCATCTCCTGATTAGGAAATATGGATGAAACTTACGGTTCGTATTAGTCAACCAGGCAGAAAGTTAAAAAGTTACTGGTAGTTGACTGGGTCTGCATAGACTTTCTCTTGAAAATATATGCTGTATGCGCGTGACTGTATTTCAGGAGATGAGTATTGTTGCCAAAAGGGTCCGGCAATTCCCAATGTCTTGGGAAACCTCTCTAGAATCACTACTCCCAGAGCACTCCATGAGAAAAACTATCCACTCAGAGTTTGAGTTTTGGGGAGCTGGCAGTCTCGAATGCCAGTTGTAATCTCGACCTGTTGTGCTTATGAGAATGTCTAGCAACAAAGATAAGGAGGACATCCCAGTGCCATCGGCTCGCAGTGCGATAAGAATGTAGGAGGAGGGGGGGGGGGGGGGGGGGGGGGGGGTACTAGAACTATTCTTGGTCGGTGGTATTGACGGGCCATTCAAATAAGGAGACCAATGACACGAGTAGCTAGAAAGCGACGTATTTTTCAGTTAATTACTTCTCTTTTATAGTTAAAGGCTTCATGCTAGCCAAATCATTTACCGCGGATACTCTAGACGCTCACATCTCATGTTCGACAACTTGGCTCACGATAATATTTTCCATCCCACAATGTCTGCGATACCATCTTAATGCAATTCGACACGGATTTCTATATTGAATAAGCAATTTCCTTAAAACGAAAGCTACAGAAATACCAAACACTTCTGGGCAAGAGGCTTTTACATAGATCTCACTGAGTTTGATAAGTGTCACTGCAAAATCTAAAATTGTCCACGCGACACGGAAAGTACAAGTATCATTCTGCTCTGTTGGGGTTGGGGGCATTGGGCATATATTTCTGGTACTATATGAAGACGGTTTCCGCCACTCAGTCTCGCATAGCAGCGTCCACCTGTCGTCGTGCCCAACGCAATCATCCATCTTCCTCCGCGATACCCATACCGGCAGTAATGTTCCGGTTAAACTCTAGCACCTTACACCGGTCCAGCTCTCTCCCCGTAATCCTACAATATCCCTCCAACCAATCCATGTTGTTACAAAAGGTCCTAGATTGTCCCAGGTCTCCACCTACGACTCCACTGAGACTCGGAGGACTATGCGCTAGGCGTAATCCCCAAAGTTCCGGATCAATGCCGGCAAGTTGTCTGAATGTGACGAACATGATCTCTTATGCGCATCGTTGCTATTCTTCCGGACATCGTCGAAGTCGACAAGGCACTACCAGCAGAACTCATGTCCGCAGGTGGTGCACGTCATATGAAGAATGTGCAAAGTTAGGAAGAACAGTCTGGCAGATGTTAGAAGTGGGATGAAGGAAGCAACATACCATCCAGGACCCTTCTCCCACGTGAAACCACAACCGGGGCAGTTTTTAGTGATTTTCTGGATCGTACGCTTGCTGGCATTCTCTTCTGCCTTCTTCCGCTTGGTGTCTTTCACAGCCTGAGCACGCACCGCTGCGGCACTCGAGACCCCCTTCTTTGGCTTCGTGACCTGAGCTTTGCTCCCCCGCTTCGAGACCTTTGCCTTCATCGCGGTTTTCTTGGGAGCTTTTGCTTCGGCGGCCTCGTTTGCAACCTCGAAGGTGCTGCGGAAGTTGTCGGGATCTTCCTGAAACCGATCATACTCGTCGCAACTCATCGTCTCATGCTAGGGGATTTGGTGGTGGAAGCAAAACTTGCCACCGCAGCCGATGCATGTGACGATAGGGCCGGCTTCTCCTCCGTCGTGAATCTGTCCGGATCCGCACTCCCGCCCGAGTCCGGGGCAGCTGAACCAGCCACCCAACTTCTCCGCCGCTTTTTTCATAAGATGATTGTCGTACACGCCGAATGTCTCGGGGTCCTCGAAAGCCTTCACCGCGTCGTAGCCGAGCGAAGCGTTGCACTCCGGGCAAGTTGCAACCTTGTCACTGAACGACTTGGCTTTCAGGGCGGCACGCATGTTCATCTTGATGCAGCCGAGGCAAGCCGCGGGAGGATGATCGCAACCATCGCTGGGGCTGGCGTCGGGAAACTCGCTGAAGGGCTTCGAATCTAAGCAAATAACACATTCCTGCTCGGTAAATTCTTGCCTCATCGGCGGCCTTCTTTGATAGATCCAGCACGGCCAGCAGCGGCTTGCTAGGCTTTCTGTCACGGAGGGGTAAGCTTGGTTTGCTTTGTGGCGGGGACAGAGACACGTACTGTTTTTTTTTTGTGGCGGGGATAGAGACACATAGTCCTTCTTAGGCATCTTTAGCGTAGGCTGTTTAGACACCTCTAGCTGCTGAAGCCACTGGTGTAGTCTTCTGTCATCGTCTCCATGGACTCGCGTTGATGGCTGGACACGTCGTTTCTTGTGAGCTGGGCGATCCAAAGAGCCACCGGTGCTTTCGAAATTATCAAACTGATCAGACGGCATCGAACGACGGTGCGACGCGCTCGACTGGAAAAGTGACCTATCGTAATATATCGAACCCGGGTCTCGCTTGACCGCAACGCCTTTTCTGATGCTGCCTGAGAGAGTCTGATGACTGCCGTATCCGTTGGAGACGAGAGCTGACATGGAGTTTCGGTTTGCTTGGAAGGGAAATGCGCTGTTCTTCGTGGTCGTCAGGGACTCTTGGTTGACATAGCCCGTGGATGCGAGTGCGTGTATGGCAACGGGGTTGCGCTGCAGGTTCGTCGTGAACCGCGACATGATGTAAAAAGAGTCAGAAGACTTGATAGAAGGTAAAGATAGGTAATACGCGTAGTTGCGCTGCGTAGATATCGCGGTGATAGATGGTAGTAGACGTTGTCGACGTAGAAGTGTCGGATGAGGATCAAAACAGGACGCGAGATCTCTGAAGAAGGAGACGGGCAGAAATTTGGCGGGATAGGACGGCCAGCTAAATAGTCGGAACCTCCCACTTTTTGTGCCTCAGGTTGTTCGTGAAGTGAAGCAATTCACTTGATGCCCCACCTGGTCGAGTGAGGCTATTCACCGCACCGAAGGCGATGAGGGGCGAGAGACCGAGAAAGGCCCGTGCTAGCCGCAACCTTTGGCCCGAATCTCTAGGACAACACGATCTGGCTGGACGTGTGACGCGTGTCGCTCACTGTTCTGTCAGGTGATATGATATATACAAAGCGGTTGTCGTGGAGATGCTGGTGACCGTCGGTGAGCCGACAGACGTACAAAGCTTTCATCACACCATAGATGGTGGCGTATTTGTTAACGAGTAGCCAGTCTCAGGTCAAGCCGACAATGTTGAAACGTCATCGCTAGTCTAAGGAACACAGGCTTTGAGTGTTGGTTTGTGAGATACGAGCGCCGTAATGATAGTTTTGGATGGAGCTGCTATGTATTAGAGCCACGATATTACCGGAGACGCATAAATAACTTTTATACTCCATAAACTCGCCGCACCACCAAGGAGCCTCATATGGCCCCGTCATGCAATGTTGAGTCTGTCAGGTACAGTAAATGAGACGTTCCTACACTGGACCACCTGGACCTTAAATATAATGCGTCGCCAGCATCTCGTGACAGCGCCGGGGGGAAATAAGACAACCTTAATCAAGCTGGCACACAGATTACAACAACTAGCAAGCTATAGCATACAACATGTAGCAAACAATACACAACTCGTAAACATCAAGCACAACAGACAACACACAGGGCCTTACAAACAGTAAATGACACACACCATTCAAGAGGTATCACAATACCGTCTGTAGACCTCACTGATCATTAAAATTACACGGATTCGGCCACTCCCGTCTCGTAATCCTGAATGTCTGCGAGGCACGGTCTAAACCTTGCCAAGTGGTTAATTACACGACAGGAGACTCATGTTTGCTTGTCGTACAGGGCGAGCACAAGGTAAGACGGATCAATCAACACTCAAGTATCTACAAGCTTCCGTTTATCCAACCCGAATGTTTCATTCAGTGTGGTAAGGTAATGGCTAAAGGAGCAGTAAGTGGCGGATGCCATAAATTTCTACCATATTCTCTCGTTCAGAAAGTGCTTTTTCTGGAGTACACTGCCAAGTGCAATATATTAAGAGCTTCTTGCGGTCCACATAGCAGCAGTAGTTCTATGTACATATAGAGACCGCCAGTATATCTAACAGAAACCCAGTTTTTGCGGATACTTTTGATGGCGACCAATAAAGGGGCAGATCTGTTGCTGGTGCCGGACCGTCGGCAGCTGATGGCAGCTGCCACGATGAATGCACATACTGAGCTTCCATGTTACAGCCGACCTCTCCAGGGGTTGCCGATGATGTAGCATTTGGGGAATGTTGATCTTAGGAAGATGCGTTTTTGTTCTCCCTTTATTTCGTTTCGGTAATATGTTATGAATGAGTGCCTTACTCGTGCCCAGAAGTGGCAGGTCGCAGTGCTGCCCAGCTGAAGATGAGGCTTTGGCACGTGGAGCATTCCTGTCTTGGCAATGTTAGGGGCCTTCGAATCTACTGGCTGCCCTGCTCTGTGCGACAGCCCACGGAAGAAGCCACCGTTTTCCCCTTTTCCCCTGGCATTGACCCCACAAATCTCAAACTAGTGCAAGGAGCCGCCCTCCGTCACTCAGGGCATCGTGCGGCATCCACTGCCTCCCAATTGGTCGTAGTGCGTCAGCTCAAACGCATCGCACCAATCGCGTTTCACGCGCCGTATTGGCAATTATCCCTTGACACGGCCAACCGGGGTGGACCCTTAAAGACGTCACCTGCCAAACCCGAGGATTCAGGAGCCTGATTTCGCGCAGCAGTTTTTCCTGTTTCTTCTTCCCGCCAACTGTCAATTGATCCCGCTGTCGCCAATTCCCGGAAGTTACGACGACGAGAGCCGCCCCCCCAGCCAGCCGTAAACATCGCGGCAAGTCCAATCCCAGCAGGAACAAAAAACAGAAGCCAAAAAACCCGCACAAGAAACGAACCACCGCTTCGGTCTCGGTCTCGGTCTCCTGCAACTGCGCGTCGTCACGCTCCGGCGCAAGCTTTCCAAGATCACCGCCCAGCCCGACGCCTTGCATCTGCATCACGGCGACATCCTGCGAGGCGCGAAAAAGTTAAAAATTAACGTTTTTCTGCCCCTCTCCAGCAGATCTACTAGCAGTTAGTGCAGCGCACCGCGACAGACATTCCACGGCGAAGCTCGGCAGTCGGTTGACTCGGAAAAGGAGTCGAGGAGGGGAAACGAAGGGAACACAAAGGGGGAACCACACTCACTGATCGAATTTCATCCGCTCGCTCGTCCAATTCGCTCTTTCGCAACAGCAATGGCCCGGTCCTTGGAAGCTCGAGGGGGGGGGATGGGAGAGTCGTCGCAATCACCAGTCCGGTCACTCAAGCGCGCAGTAGTGTCCCGGACAAATGCGCTGCTCAATGCTGTCCTAATCGGGCGCGAGGATTGCGTTAACACGGCAGAGAGCAATACATGCGAGAAGCCGGCAGCTTCGTCCAAAACCGTCACATGGATCATTGTTGGCGTGGTTCTGTAAGTTTTCATCTCTTTCCAGGCCCGCGAACGTTCTGCCAGCCACGTACCACTCCAGCATCCCACCCAGATGGAGAAAATCACGCTTTCGGCCCGCCGCTGGGTAGTTTTTGTTACTTCAACTAACGAATGTCTCTCTCCCACAGCGGTCTGCTCCTCTTCGGCACCTTGTCCGTGATGCTCTACTTCCACCTTAAGAAGACGAAGCGGGAAAAGAGCGAGGACATGGAGGACCGATTCCACATGGACGATTATGGGGTGGACATCATGCCGGCGGCGAGATCGAACCACCCGACGGGCCCGTCCAAGCGGTCGCTAGACGAGTCTATCAGCGCCGACGACCGGTCGCGGTCGCCGCTGCCTGGCGCGGCGCCGAGAGCTCACCTGAATCCGTTTGTGTCTCCCTCCGACGACGGTGCATCTGTGAGATCAGCGGAAGGCTTGGCCAATCCACGGTGGCCGCCAAAACGGGGAGATTCAGCACACAGCCAGCCAAGAGCCCCTTCGCAGTTGAATGCCTAGTGAGAATAGCGACAACCTGGCGCAGAGGGAAAAAGCAGTGTTGATCACGAGTCTACAGATACGGGGTCCGAGAAAGTTACGTTACGATTCGATGTAGGATATTCCAAAATTAATGGGGGCCATGGCTTATATATTTGGTTTGGTTGGGGGAAGAATACATCGCGGGGCGATGGAGCTACGCTATGGAAACAGCAGCAGCAGGAAGCATGATGGGTGTGGTTGGCTGGTCGGTCGGCGTCTTGGCACGAATGGGAAATGGCATTTACGCGCACGTCGATGACTGCTGGATTCTCTGTGAACGAGCGTGCATTCATTCATAGGCCGAGTCCGGCTGGGAAACGCATGCATGTTCTATTGGCCTTGACTTTGCGTCGGACTGCACTGGTGACGCCGCTAGTTGGCGGCCGCGGGCTAAGACACTGCTGCCAGTGGCAGGCGACGCCCGGGTACCACCCATCTGGATCTGGCACCACTGTCACCGCGGCTACAAAGATGGCTATCTGGTGCAGTTGGTATTTGTCAATGGCAGATGTACCGTCTCTCTGGGTCAGGCAACATTCCTCGTACTAACAGCCACGATGGCCACCTCGGCGAGTTGATGCTTGTCCCCCCTTCCTTCCGAATTTATGCGCCGATGTCCCCTCTAGTTCATTGGCGCCCACAAGCTTACTCCTTCCTTCCTCTACACTGACAGACCTTCCAGGCCCTTGAAGGTCGTCCCCAAAAAGTGGATCCCAAGACAGCATCCACTTTAGACGACCATCGACACACAGCTTGCACGCTCTCGGACCTCAGCAAGCCATGGCCACCACGTCTATTCTACCTCGCTGCTTTCGCACCAATGTCCTGCCGTCGCGGCATTATCGCGACAGTATCGCACATACCGACACACATAACACCTGTGGTCGGGGCTACACGGGGGGAAACATGCCAGGAGCAATGCGCCTCGGAACATCAGTATTTACATATCACTCAGTCACATGTGGAAAGGCAGCAACAACTCTACTAATCGATATGCGGGTGGGGACGGGGCATTGGGTGTTGATTGGAGTCGCTGCATGGCGGTGATGTTGCCGAGAATAGCATACGGCGCTTCGGAAATATGTTCGCATCCGATCGGAGTTCAAGAGGCAATGCAGCGTACTGAAATATTGTGCGCACTTTTGTGGTTGACCTTGTGTGCGGGTGTGGACAGTGGGGAGGTCTACACCAAAAATTGGGCTTGGAAATCTCAACAGATGATGCATGCGATGCGCGGGTTTGCTTGCGTTGCGTTGCTATTTTTGTGTATGGGGAGGCCATGTGCTGTGCTGCGTACACCTTCGCGTTTTGTGGGCACATCGTCGTCGCTGGGCTCTGGAATAGGTTCGCTTCGAAAGGCAGTTTGGGCGGCGGGTTGCGCTGGCGTGCCGGTAGGTTGGCGGGCTGGCAGGCGAACATGTTGCTGCGCACGTGTTGGTATATATACAAGTCCTCGCAGTCATGTCTATCAGCCGAGGAAGCAGGATGCGTGTTTGGCCAAGCGGTCTAGGATGCGTGTTTGGCCAAGCGGTCTAGCGTGTCACTTGCTGAGGCTAGGGGAGCGCACTTTAACAACTTGCCCGCCTTGCAAAAATTCACCCATCATGAGGCAGTCGTTCAAAGAGCCCATGGGTTCGAGCCTCACCCGAGGCGCCCAAAATTAGACAGAGGGGCTACTGTCTTTCCTTTTCTAGAAAAAGAAAAAGAAGAAAAGAAAAGATAAAGAGACACAAAGAGCAAAGAAGGCAGCGCGACCCGACAGTAGACCCCTAGCACCCTAAAAAGTGACTGTTCGCAAGTGATAAAATGCCCGGAGTAAAAATCCTCATCCGGGTTTTCCGTAACCGATCACCTCCAAGGGGAGCTGGTCGGTGAGCTGTTTTGCAGTCAAAAAGAAATTTATATTTCTATCTCGCCCTTTGAGCAAGACGAACTCTTGGAAATCTACCAATAAAAGATTACTTATGAATCTTGTTGCTGAAATCAACCCGCTTCTTTGCCCACCTCGCCAAAAGTAAGGACTATAGATGTATCGTCATGTAATCATTCTTATGACGAGCAAGTGCAGTCGCTTCCAATTTTCGCCTCCCACGTCCTCTTCACAGCCTCCCAATACAGCTTCTCATTCCCGCCCCTCGCATGCCCGCAATGCCCAGTATCCTTGAACCGCACAAGTAGTGACTTGACCCCCACCTCCGGCCGCGCACTCATCACGCCGTGCGCCTCGACATCCTTCCAGCAGATCAAATCGTCCGCCTCGCTGAACAGATACGTGCGCGGCACACCCACGACGTTCCACAGCTTCTCGTCGTTGAGCGCGCGCCGGGTCTTGCTGATCAGGTTGTTGTCGTACCCGACGAACACGCTGAACAGCACCCACGTTACCCCCAGCACCGACGCGCTGACCGGCAGCCCGACAGCCTGGGCGACGGGGTTCTGCGGCAGAGCCCGCTGGAAGGCGGCTACGTTGCTCTTATAGCGCGGGGTGCCGGGCGTGGAGTCGAATACGAAGGCGCCGATGGGGAGGCGGAGTCCCGTGCGTTGTTGGTACGCTTGCGCGAGGCAGACGGATTTGTGGGCGCCGCCTTCTGAGAACGCATGGAGGAGGATGTTGTTTGTGGATGTGGTGTGTTTTTCCGGGTCTCGAGAGGCTGTGAAGGTTGTGATGGCTGCGCAGAGGTATTCGATTGCTGGCTCAAGGGCTTTCATTTTTGTTTTCATTGAGCGCAAGGCCAAGTCCGCGATGGCGGTCGTGACAACCAGGATTGGGACCCCCGGGTACAGCGAGGCGTATGCTTCTGTGTACTTGGTGATGTGTTTCGGGATGGCGCCAGTCCAAGAGGTGATGATGATGAGTTCTGGGGGTCTGGAGCTGCCGCTGGGAGGAGGTGGCGGTGTGGACGAGGACGAGGCAAAAGAACTGTTCGTCATTTGTGGCTGTTCGAGTTGTTGGTGGCCACAAATGCAGAACGACTCCTCGTGTGGGTAGCCGAGCGTGAGCTGTTTGCTGTCGCGCACATATACAGATGGTCCGAGACGCATGAACCCCGGAATGAAAGGCCGTATTGGAGCCTTGCCCTTTTGTTTCCCCATTCCGGTTGACTTGTGTTGTTAGGTGTTCTTGTCTGGGGGCTCGTGAGACGTCGTGAGGAAGGTAAGAAACAGTGATCCCAGCCTTGAGGTAAACAAATGCACAGATTGTGCGATATTGGAATGATAAAAAAATCTTGATAAGTCGAATAAAGCAGTCTTGAATGGATAAAGGGGTCTTTGAGCCGAAGTAAAGGGACTTTTAAGTTGAAAAAGGGATCTTTCAAAGTTGAATAAAGCGGTCTTGGGGCAGCGAAATTGCTCCGGGGCAAATCCTCCTGCTGGCTAGGTGAGTAACAAAGGGCTTCACGGCGGAAGGTCTGACGTGACACAGCTGATTCTGGTTGTATTTATTATTAGATGAACATGACTCAGGATTTAAAACTCCGAAAAGTGTCTTTGTTCTTCCTTATCAACTGCATCGCCCGTGGCTTATAGCTCCTCCCAAGTTGCCCGATATTTGCTGCCTTACGCGTACAGCAGGCCATGGATGACACCACGGGCAGCAGTGGATATGCACCCAAGATGCGGATAAGACAGGAGCAGACATACCTGGAGCCCGGGATTTGCCGAGAATAAGTGCGACTATGTAGTCGGGTCGTTTACTTCAGCTGAGCTGAGTGTCCACACCTGGAATCCTGGAAGATGATTGAAACGAGCCTCTGGAAGTTTGGGTGGGAGTCGTACGTTTGTGACGACAGCATGAGATCGAAATCTAAGAAGGATCGCGAGATCGGGGGTGGGGTGCATGCTCACCATGATATATTTCGTTAGCATGTGCAGTTTAAAGGTGACCTGATTAGGTTCCAGATGTCAACACAGTCTCAAGTTATGCCCGAATCGGACTTAAGTTGACAACCGCATCGTATTCTTTTTCTGTCCTTTGCTGTGCCAAGACGCAGGTGATACAGCGGGGTGAGGCTCGGTGACTGCAGCAGTAGTGTGGGTGTTATTATGAGCAGGCAGTGGGATATTATGGTCAGCGCTCACACGTGGGACTTGGCGCACCGGCCTGCGGGCTGTGGTGACAAGATCCGAGATCGCGAGATGTAATGTAAAAATACGCACACATCTCCACATCAGTGGTGACGTTCTAGAGAATTGGCCTTGCGGTTTTTTGGACCTGCCAGATTGGGACATTCATTGTCGTCAGTTTTAATCCTAGTGATCCTGCAGATGTGGCTGGCTCAGTGGCCGTCGCATTTCTCTCGGGTGCTGCTGACTGTGCTCTGCACCAAAGACAACACCGTGAGTTCCTAAAGAACAAGCAGTCACCCATCCACGAGGAAACTCCGACGTGCTCACTTGGCTGGCAGTTGATTCGACTAAGATCGGTGACCGTGCATGATCGGGATGGAGTCGTGAGCGCCAACCTAACAAACGGATCGGCTTGTTGCAGAACGGGAACTTTTGTTGGTGACGCTGGCACTAACACGCACCTAAACGTTGGACGCATACAACTGCGATTGGTTCTGCAACGGTCCACCTGGCGTAAAGCTTGTTATTATGAAACAGTCGCCAACAAGGGGCTAAATTGCCACCAAGAAAAGAAGCACGCGCCAAGGATCACAAAACTTTGGGATGAAGCGCCACCCGCCCCTGAGCCGCAGCCATCTCACCAGTCAAATGCCGCAGCCTTGCCGGGAAGCGAGGCAGTGCTGGGTCATGTCGCAATTGAGTGAGGTAGTGTTGCTGACTGCCGTTGCAACATCTCGCAATCGGCCCTGTGCCAGGCCCTCGGTGGTGGTCTCGTGGGGGCCGTTAAAACCGGGCTCATAGCTGGCGCCTCTCGTTGGAACCGGGGTTTGTGTGACGTAGCCACGTTTTTGCTCTTGTTTTTTGATATCTCGTCAGCGGTGGGATGAATCTCGCCTCAGAACTGCAGATGCAACACACCAAGAAACCGACCTTTCACGACGACTCTCGGATATCCGGACCCAGCTTGCAACTGTGAATCTCGGCCCAGCATCTCACACCACCCCGCAGCTGTCAAACCTTCTTCCAGTCAGAATGGGCGCGCAGCACTCTTGTGTAGCAGTCCATGTTGGCCAGCTGCCGTCTATTATGGCACTTGTCGCATCCCGCATGGCATGCCTCGCCGCTATCTCGCCGTTAGTACAAAGGACAATGGCCCTTCAATTTCCTGCCCTGCCACGCGTGGTCGAATTTCATCATCTACTTATCAAATAAAGCCGATGCTTGAGTCTTTGTGCTCGTACCTGAAGATCTCTTGGCTCTTTCCTGTCGGCCCATCTCTTTGTCCCCTTGGGATTGATAAGTTTATCCATCATCTTCTTGGGCGGTCGGTTTGCTGTTGTCCCCTAGAGAACCCAAATCCACGCCGTCTCCCCCATCTGGACGTGTGGTCTGCCGAAAAACGATGACACACCGATTAGAACTCGAAGTGGTTGATGAACGAGGCGTCGAAGTCGCAGCGGTTGATCTGGGGAGGCTCGAAAAGGGGGATTCGAAAGAGGCTCTAGATAAAGAGACCAGAGATGCGGAATGGCGACCGGGCAAGCAGGAGTGGGCGGTTATGGGCACGCTGGCCGTCATATCGCTCATGGTGGCTCTCGATGCAACGATCTTGGTGTCGGTACTACCGGTAGGTAATTCTCGTTGGAGAGAGTGATCGAAGCGCAGGGGCAGCAATCGCTAACAATCTGGAAGACATTAGCACTTGACCTGGGTGGCTCATCAACAGATGCGTTCTGGGCCGGGACATCGTACCTCCTGTCGTGCGCCGTCTGCCAACCCTTCATCGCCGCCTTATCCGACATCTTTGGGCGCAAGGAGATGCTGTTCATGTCGGTAATGATCTTCACATTAGGGACCGTCATGTGTGCGCCGATCGCCAAGAACTTCACCGTATTTTTTGCAGGTCGAGCGGTGCAGGGCATTGGCGGGGGCGGCATCATCACCATGGGCCAGGTCATTTTTGCCGACATCGTGCCTTTGCGCCAGCGACCCAAGTACTTCTCTCTCGTTCTTGCCGCCTGGGCAATGGGAAGCGTGCTGGGCCCATTGGTCGGTGGCCTGTTTGTCGAGCATGCTGATTGGTCATGGTGCTTTTACATCAATGTACGTGGGCCGTGACTTCCTACTTCCTCCTTCCTCCTTCCGTTCCCTACGCTGCTCAAAAGAGCCATTTGAATCTTGGGACGACTCGCTAACCAGATCGACCCCACTTGCCGCAGTTTCCTTTCTGTCTCTTAGGCCTCGTGCTTGTGCCTCTGACTGTCAGGCTCAGCACTGAAAAGACATCGCTTGGCTCGAAGCTTGGCCGCGTCGACTGGCTGGGCGGGCTTCTGTTCATTGGCGGTCTCACAAGTTTCCTTGTAGGCATGTCATGGGCCGGCATCCAGTATGAGTGGGAAGATGTCCACGTCGTGGCACCCATGGTTGTTGGCGCATTGTCTGTCTTGGCTGCCATCTTCTGGGAAATTTACGGGGCGCGGGAGCCTTTCTTGCGGCCTTCGCTGTTCTACTCGCCGTCGGCAATCGCTGCATACGGCTGCGCTTTGCTTCAGGGGTTCATTGTAAGTTCCAATCCTTTCCCCCTTTTCAACCATTGGCTGACTCCGCACCCCACCCTAGCTTTTCTGCTCACTCTACTACGTTCCTTTCTACTTCACCGCCGTTCGCTTCGTATCGCCGACACAAGCCGGCCTTGATGTCTTTCCCGTTACTTGTTTCCTTCTCCCAGGCAGCATCGTTATCTCGCTCATCGCATCAAGAACTGGCCGCTTTCGATGGGCCATCTGGGGGGGATGGGCGTTGACGGCCACAAGCTGCGGTCTCTTCATCTTCTTTGACGAGAACACCGAGACCGTAGTATGGGCTGCCATTCTTGCTGTGTTTGGTATTGGTCATGGGATGCTCCTCACTAGTGTGAATGTTGGAATCCAAGCCATTAGTCGCGTGCAGGATGCTGGCCGCGCTGCTGCCATGTATGCCTTTATGCGAACGCTTGGCATGTCCATCGGTGTAGCTGTGGGAGGTACCGTGTTTCAGAACGTCATGATGCTCAAGCTTGATAACTTGGGATTACCTGAGAGCATCGCCCATGAGTCAGAAGGCTTCGTCGAAACAATGCGTGCCATGTCCCCTGCTGACCCCGTCCGCATTGGGGCTCTGAAAGCCTGTAAGTTGATCCCATCATACTTTTTTGGCCCCTGAATTCTGACAAACACGATAGATGTCCACGGGTTCCACGGCGTTGGCTGGACCATTACAGGTGCTGCAGTCGCCGGTTTCGTTATCAGTCTGGTCATTAAACGCCACAGCATGGATAAAGAACTCGAGTCCAAGTTTGTGCTGAGCGGTGGACGGGCCCTCGATGTGAACCTTAAGGTTACTTCTGATTCTGGCGGTGAAAACTCATCACAGGCCACGCTCATCGCGACACGACTTCCACGTCAGTTCAACAACCCCACAACCCACTCGGGTTCTGACACTGAGAGCACCTTTTCGCTGTCCAAGCTGGCAGAAGAGAAGCCAAAATCCGCAGGCTTGGGCGAGGACTCAGTCGTGGGGTTAGCGGCGGTGGCATACTATGTCGAGCCAGGCGGTAAGGTGGTGCCCATCGACATATTAGCCGAGAAGTCCAAACAAAGGCCGTCTCCTGAGCCAAAGGTTTTGGATGTACAACTTCGAGAACCACCGGCGCCTAAGGAGATTGATCTCGGGCAGGAATCGTGTGACGAGCTCACACTGGCTTCATGGTCCGTCAGGAGAAGACCTGACTCATATGAACTGGAGCTTGCCGAGCAAATAGAGCTGATCGAGAACCTCATGCCCATGTGGCTATACGAGAAGTCGTTTGAGGAGTCGGAGTCACCAGAGAAGAAATAAGCTGGAATTGCACCGCGAATTGTATGTATATACCCAATTACAATCTTCTTGTTCATGTTTAAGTTTAGTATGGCCTGTATCTATCCCTACAATAGAGCCACGTTTGCATTGACTTTGGATGGCGGACGGATACTGCATTGATTCAAAACATTCATTACTTTCCTTTGTTCTTCCTTTCTGTCTCAGGGTCCGTTATATCTTAGATGATGATGAGGAAATGAGGCATATGGAGGGTCTCGTTGAACGACTTTCTAGCTCTAAGCTTTAATACATCACTGTGACAAACGTTCTTTTGATGCAATTGAAGTGCCCGCCTGTCTTAATTTAGAGAGCCTGAGTATAAAGGCCACTTTCTGTCCCCCTTTCAACTCTGCTGAATATATTAAAAGTCTAGTGTCACGTGTGTCTGAGCTTACATGTAAGATGTTGTAAATTATTGCTCGACCATTCTACGTTAACTGATTAAGTGCTATGCGGGGATTAAGTGATGTCATTGAACATCGAATCTTCTATATAATCAAGCCCTTGCGTGGGGCAGGTGTGAATGTAATCACCTTGAAGCAACTCATCCAATGCCATTGCTGCAGCCGAGTCACGGTTGTCCATGACGTCCGTGGTCTCTCCAAGGAAAGGCTGACTTGTTTGTCGAGTTAGAGAAGAGGGTCCTGCCACAGCTGTCTGTGGCTGTGCTTCAGCATCCCCGGTCCGGTCGTGGTCTTCTGTTCTGTCGTCCTGGAGGGACCTGAGGAAGGCTTCATGAAGGCGGGTGTGCAAACCCTGTACCACTCCAACAATGCGATCTCGTAGTCGTTCCTCCAGCTCGCCCTCCAATATTACCTCCAGTTCGCGGCGGACTAGAGGTGGCAATTCACGACGGAGGAAGTTGCCGTACTCCGCAACGTGGTCTGCAGATTTCAGCAGGCACTTGGCGCTGTCGTCAACGACATCATAGTCTAACAGAACTCAAAGAGTTAGCGAATGAAGTCGGCTTGTTCTAGATTTTGAGTAAGTGTATAAGTAGTATGTGAGAGCGAAATGAAACTTCCATTGCAAAGCGCACTTACAGGGGCTTGGAATCTCATCGTCGTCCGGGAAAATGATGCGAAACATATCCTCCCACTTTTCTGCCTCCGTCTTATTCGCTGCTCCGCGTCTTTTTTGGGGATTTCAGTAGTCGTTCCTAACTTTCGTTGATGCCCTCAACTAGGATGTTGATGTCTTGAACCTCAAGCTGGCAAGGCGCAGCGGCTCGCTGATGCGCCGAGAGCTGGGCTGCGTCCTTAAGATCAACACAGCATCGATTGCAGCTGTATCTTGGAAGTAGGTGCCGCCGATATAGGTGTTCTTTAAGCCGGAGGGTGGTATCCCAGCCCGGGCCGACACAACCCCTCTCTTTTGTGTATCTTGTGGGGCTGCGCTTGAAGAATGGACAGGCAAGCTTTTCAGGGTAGTCAAGGGTGTTTGAATGTTTTTGTTCTTTGTCATTTGCGTCATCGCCGCTCATTTCGCCGTCGCTTTCCTTTCCTCCCTCTCCACACAGTCTCTTGGGCCTTTTCCTTTCTGCTTTTCGGACAAGACTGGCTCATCAACATTTGAGATGGAAGCCCCTCCAGATGAAACGCCCCGAATATTGCTGGGTCTCTGTCGATAACTCTGCTCGGAAGCATCCGGAATGGAAGCGTTAAGTTCCAGGAGGTGGGAAAGACTGTTGAGGATCTCCGAGTGGCTCTCTGACGAGCACTCCACGTTTTGTGGAATCTGAGCCAGCTGCTTGTGAAGACATAATTTGAACCACACCATAGTCCTATCCACAAGCTCTGCCTTCTTTCTGTCGACCGAAGACTCCGTATCCATGTCACTATCCGAGGGGCTTGCTGAATAGACATTTGGACTGCTTCCAAAGGCAGAGAGAGATGCTTCTTCCTCAGAGCGATGTCAAAAGTCTGCTCGTGGTTCGCCTCCATTACTGGCTGGCTCGTCCTGGAGTGGCTTGATGAACAAGTTATCTTGGAAGTTCAACTGGCTGAACCTTGAAGAAGGGGTATCATCCTCAACTCGGGATTTGAGAACGATGGAGGAGGATGAGAATGTTGGGCAAGTGGCACCGCCTCCACCACCGCCTTCTCCACTTCCAAGATCGTCGTGATAAATTGGTGGCTTTGGTGGTTTTCGTTGTTTTGGTGGTTTTCGTTGTTTTGGTGGTTTTCGTTGTTTTGGTGGTTTTCGTTGTTTTGGTGGTTTTCGTTGTTTTGGTGGTTTTCGTTGTTTTGGTGGTTTTCGTTGTTTTGGTGGTTTTCGTTGTTTTGGTGGTTTTCGTTGTTTTGGTGGTTATGGTGGTTATGGTGGTTTTGAATGGCGTGCTTTTTTGCAATAAAATGGATCGGGGTCTTCGACAAAAAACGGTTGTGTATGGGGAAGGTGATGACGGGAAGACTTGTCCATAAGAAGAGAGGCGATTCACGTTTTGCCTCGTTTCTTCGAAGTAAATAAGTTTGATTGGGGTGTTAGATAATTTGGCAAACGTGATTAGAATAGAATAGCCTTACTTTCCAGCCGATTGGATTGAATTCAGGAGGATAAACAATGGTCGTATGCTTCCAAGGCCATTTGAAATGCCGCACACGTTTATTATGTAAGAGAGTCGGGGAAAGAGCTTATATAATAACCTGAGAGTTGTGCACAATTGTGCATGAATAATGACGCGCTATAGCCCTGACTGGGCAAAATAGGCAGGTTGGGCAGGCTGCAAAATCGGGGCCAATCATGAGCTTGGGTGGCTGACATCTTATGGCAGTTTGGCACGGTGGCCAGCAGTATCGTGCCCAATAGTTTCCTGGTATGACCAGCTTGAGATTATTAATGTCATTGTCGAACTCGATACATATCTAAAAGAAATTAGCAGCGAGGGCACCACTTCGCAATGTAAGTACGACGTAACGTCAAAATTCCCACGATATCAGAGGCAATGGAAAGAAGACCGCAAATAATGTAGGGGACTGGTGAATTTAGGGGACCCCTAATAGGAAGTGAGACCTTGTGAAAAATACGCAAAGAACGATAAAGAAAGTCCAAAAAAGAACTATGAAGTTGGGCCGTCAAGCCAGCAACTCAACCTCTTGGGAAAGGAGAAAAAGGAATGAGTCCTGCCAACATGAAAACCCCCATCAAACCCCTCTCCCTATTCTAATCAAAAAGCGAGTCTGCCGTCGAGGTATCCGAGTCCTCATCCGCCTCCTCCTGCTCCACCACCTCAACTTCCCTCGCCCTATCGAAAATCCCATCCGCCAGACGAAGCGTCCGAAACTCAGACCTCAGAGCCGGCGGCATCATCGCCTGCAGCGCAGCCATCGTCGCCTTGGCATTGTTCGCATCGACCATGATCTTCGTCGCCTTAGGTCCCTTAGGGACCATCCGCAGCAAGTGCTCCATGGCAAGGTGCAGCCACTTCATCCACTGGTCCGTCAGGTTGCGCAGCTCGTCGAAGTCATCGTCCTTCCCCAGGACCAAGGCGCTAGGACGGGGCTGCTCAGCGACAATGCCAAGCATTGACAACTTGCTCAGCGTAGTATACCAGACGGATGGGTCGAATCGAAACGTCGGAATGTAGTAAGGGCCCTTGGGCTGGAGGAGAAGGACGAGCTTGCGCATCTTGTCGCGGCGCTCGGGACTGAAGAGCCGGCCGAGGAGTTTCTGGCCGTCGTTGTGCATCTCGACGAGGAAGATATTCTCCGCGTAGAGAATCTCCTCGACCTCGTTGGTGACCTGGCGGCAGAGGAGGAGAAGAGCTGGGAGCGCGCTGCGGAGGTAGCGCGGGTAGTCTGGGTAGTGGCGGTGGCAGGAGGGGCAGCGGCCTGATTTGCCGCCCTTGTATTGTTCCAATGGCGCCAAGGACGAGTAGGAGGATTTCGAGGCTTCGTCGTCGTCTTGCTCGTCACCGCTTAGCCCGGAGGCTTCGTAGGTGTCGGAGATGGTGGCGGCCTTCTTGCGGGGGTTCAGCGCCAGGTTGTTGAGCAGCTTGGGCATGCCCATCTTCAGCTCGTCGTCGTGCGTCCAGTAGGCGTGTGGGGCATCGCACCAGCAGTCCTGTTTGTAGAGCTTCTTCCAGGAGATTTCCTTCCAGTCGCTGGCGTTGACCCAGCCGCGGGGCTTGGCCCAGCCTCCTGCCCGGACCCAGCCGATGGGGCGGTTCTGCGAGCGAATGCGGTTGTTGACGGTGAAGCGGAGGTTGTTTGATGTGCAGAGGCGGTAGATCTGACGGCGGATCTCGCGGGGCAGCCTCATAAATGGCAAGCGAGGTACCATGTCGAGATCGTCTTCGTCGCTGGACGGAGAGTTCCGGCCTGAGGATGAGGGAGAGTCATGTCTCCAACGGTCTGTCTGCTGTATCCACCGTAGTCGGGTTCGTCTGTCTAGCATTGTTTTTTATATATATAATTCTTTGCAAGAGGCCGTTAAAGTTGAAGCTCTCCGTATTATCGAGGGCCCGGTGAGGAGGCTTTGTGCAGACTGGAAGTCGAATGTGTTGTTGGTGAGAGGACGGTCGTGTGGTTCGAAAGAAGCGGACCGGCCTGGAAAAGTGCAAAACAGTTCACCGAGATTTGGAAAAGAGAAAGAGACAGAAAAATTCGTCTTGGAGCGGGGTAAAGCGAAGCCTTAGCTTCACGTGAGTGGCTTGGACGACAGGAATTTCTCCGGGCACGAGGGGAGAAGCCACAAGAGATGCGATCAACGGGTTACACCCGGCTGAGACATGTCCTGTGTGACCGTTGATCTGTGGCAGGTTCGCAGCACGGCTGGAATCACGGCAGAAGCGCCCAAAAAAATCCCGGAGGGCGTACGAGGAAAAGAGTGCCGCTTCAAACATAAAGAAAAGAATTTTGAAGGACTTGTGCCGATAATGTTCAGTTGTTATAAATGGCGATGGCTACGATGCTATTGGGAGCTGGTCCGGAAAGGCTCGCTAAGTTGGTGAAGTCCTCGACGCCATAAAGCTTGACGGAGTCAAAGTAAGCACTGAAAACAGGGGTTGGATTGGACCCAGCGTCTGAGAGCGCTGCAAGTCGACGTATTCTACTGAGACATGCAGATGTCGCTCGGAGTCCAAAGCCAGGTAAAAAACATTTCGACGCAGCGAGCGTCCCTCCGCAGCACCGACTGCACTGTAGCAAGACGCCACAGTGATACGGGATGTCATGTGAGTACCTACATTTCGCCCGCCGTGTTCAAGTTTCAGCCTAGATCGTGAAGATTTAACATTCAAATACCCATATAAATCCTCAAGAAAGGTGTTGTGATATTATCGCGTATCGAAACCACTCATCGCGTCAATTTCATTACTACTATACGTCATTATCTTTGGATATAATAAAGTATGAAAAGCAGGCTTCCTTCCTCTTTGAAGACATCCTTTGCCTTTTTTGTTTGGCGAATCCAATCTGTTCCAGGCTTTCCATCCACCTGTAGACTAGTCACTTCATGGCGCTCCAATCCGCCTCGGTGATGCGAACACGCATATTGCGTACATTCGGACCGCCATAGTTCAGCTGTGTTCACCCATTCTTGGCGTTAACGACCTGAAAGTCAAATGTCCTCATCAACTGTTTACCCCATCAATTAGCCTTGAATCGCAGCAATAGCAAGGGGGCGAATGAACTACCTCGAAGACAGCTTTGTTCATCTCAAAATAGGCAACCTGCTTGCCTGCGCATGTCTACCTCCCAGCACCGAAGATGACATCCAATCCGCGAAGTTTCTGCAGCCGCGTTTCCTCGCTGGACTATGGCTCCAAGAACCGCTCGGGCCGGAAGATGCCATGCATGGTGTCACCCTCGGGGGGCACGGCTTTGTAATGGCCGTAGTTGACGGGCAGACACATGCGGAAGCCCTCCCAGATGACGGCCTGCAGGTACGGTGGCTTCTGCGCCTGCTCGTACGTGATGGCACTGTCCGCTGCCACGAGGCCGCTGTCGATGGCGTGGCGGATCTCCCGCTTGAAGCGCACGTACGCGAGCGGGCTCGTGGCGAGGTACATGATGGTTGATAAGAGCGCTGTGGCCGTTGTCTCGGACCCGGCCACGAGCTGCAGGGTGGCCTCCTCCAGTACTTCCTGCTTCGTGAGTCCGTGGCGGATAAAACCGCAACTAATTATTGGTTACGTATGTTCAGGTTAGAAGCTCCGGACAATGAATAAATACTGTAAACTATTCGACCTACAAGCATGTCGTTCCATGTCCCTGCCTTTCCTTCCGTTTCGAAGCGCTGGCTTACAATCCTGTAGACGTGGCTCGTTAGGTGTGAGTTAGACCCATGGTAGAAAGGAGTGTAGTTAGGTGCTCACCTCAAGATCGGGCCCATATCCGCTTTGTCCGCCTCACTGGGGCCAAACAGGCCCATAAGTCCAAAGCGCTCCCACATAAGGTTGCGCAGAACTGGAATGTCCATAAACAGAAACGTATACTTCAAGCTGCGTCCAGAAAGGCTGCAAATCCATCCAGTCACGTTGGCACCGTGCTCCAGACTCGCCGTAGCCTAAGCGCGAGATGAGGTCCATGGTGAAGAAGCGCATGAGGAGGGACAGCTCAGCCGGCTGCGACGATCCGTCAGCCGCGGTCGAGGTGAGATATTTGCGCTGGATGAGGCTAACCAGGGCAGCGATCTGCGAGTCGATGGCGGGCTCGAAGTCGGCCCCATTTTCGCGCCCGCTATAAGCGCTAGCCGTCTTAGCCTTGAGGATTTCATGCGGTTCATTTTCGAGTATGCTCGCCATGTTGCCAAACTCGCGATGGAACTGTGCCGCCTTGTACCACTCGTCCCGCACGTAGCGGGTCCTGGCCGAGGCGATGCGGCGAAGGACCTCAGGGTCGTTGGTGATCACGTAGTTGGGCGCGATGCGCACAAAGGGACCGCCATCTGCATACTTGTTGTGGATATCGGAAAACACTTGGCGGCCAGTGCCGCCCAGGCCGTAATAAACGTGCCAGGCGTACGAGAACTTGGCAAGGAAAGGGACTGTAATATGACGAAGTCGGTACCACGCCCTGATGGCCGTCAAACCATACCAGAGTACGGCCACTCCAGCCCCCTATACCAAGAGGCTCGAGGTGTCGTGGATAAACACTCTGTCTTTCCTCTAGGACGGGAGCCGTTGAGCCTCCTTATTTCGAAAGTTATGTGCCAACTCGTAGACGAGGAATTTGCAGACAGGAATCCAAATGACAACTACCAAGAGAGTAAACCCAACCCCTCACTAAGATAAAAGAGAAGGGCATTGGGCTTTAAGTACCTAGGTTGGTAAGTGAGCGCATAGGACTTCTGCCCCCAATCAGAAGCCACGCACATTCGTACCACATTGCAGACATCGTATCGTACTAGTTGTACGACAGTGTGTTACCCGCGGCAGTTGTCTGGATTCAGACGCGGGGAAAAAAGAAATGCAAGTTCAGCAAATAAGAAAACAGAGCACACGCAACCCAAGGTTACAGTCGCCCCGCATGATCAAATGTGCTTGACTACATTCGTTCCTAGTGCTTCCTTACACTGCAGAAGCAGATCAGACGCTGCAATACGCCCAGACACGGTAAGCTACTGACAACAAAGCTGATGATAATATACATCGTCAAGTTGCCGCTGCAGATGTCATCGAGTCCTGGGCATGGGGGTGGTCGTCTTGCCCACAGGGTGTCTGTAAAATTGGGAAGGCGCCAAGGACGACTTGAAGGTTGTCAAACTGATACTATCGACTTTATGAAATCAATATATTAAAGCACGAATTCGGAAAGATATTTGTCGCAATTTTAGTGCATACCGAAGTTACAATTAGAGTCATCAGTCTTGAAAATAGGGTGGTCGTTCAAGATAGTCTCCTTATTCCTGCCTCGGTACTCTGTGAAGTCAAACAATTTAAAGTTAGGTTCAAACCTCGCCTACAAACCCGGGTACCGTGCTTTCCCTTTCGAATCACAAAATCGTACGACATGTATTCCCTGAGGCGATGAAAGTAATGACTTGTGGCAAGGGTTACCAAAAAGTAGCGTATAAAGTCGTGGGTATTTGAGGACCCAAGCTTCAAAGTACCCCATCATCAACGTGTCTTGAGAAGCTCCGTGGGGAACAAGAGTCTGCTTGTCGGTTGGGGCGAGCCTTCCATCTTTGCAGAACTGGGAAGGAGCGACTGGAAGCATGCCATTTGCAGTCACTCCACAGCTTTCAACCTAGAAGTGGAAGGCATGGATTCGTTATGTTCCCATTGTGATCAACTTCAACTTCATGCTGATCCTCACAACATTCATCGTTTTGGTACTTCTCATTTATTCTCTTGAGGTTTATACTATCATCCTATTACCACAGTCTTATAGTACTGGGAGCCCACATGCGGCTACATCATGCCGGACACAACGGAAACAACGGAGACCTCCGACGACGGCTGGAGCCTGGTGGAAAAGAAGTCTTCCCAGGACGACACTTTCCCAGCAGCGGCGGCCCTAGCCACATGAAAGGGGACTCAATCTTTTACGAGACTCGTTATGATTTTATCGTGGTCACACCGTGCATCTCAGATGTTGACCATCCCACCAGCAACAACCCTAATTGTGGTGGATATACCATAAGAAAGGAGTGCCCTAATGCTAAACGGGATATACCCATCAGCGATACTCCCGTTTTGAGCGAAAGCGCGGTGCAAGGGACAAGTGAGCACCCCGGAGCCGGATTGAAATTCGGCATCGACGATGACGACCTTCAGAAACTTGGAATTGCGCATCCCGCCGCTTTCGATCTTGAACCTAGTTACAGTACCATGGCTCGATGCATTGGCAATTATAGACGCTGCAGAAAAACGAAAAACCCACCGCCAAATGCGATGATGGCCGGTAAGTCACTCCTTTCTCCCCGTCCCAATGAATTCCTCTTCTGAGCCGTTTTGCAGACTCGAAGGATCCTTTCATGGGATTTATGCCCTGAATTTGCGACACATGATTTCATGAGCGGGTGCGCAATTTCTTTCCTTGCCATGTAAAGCGTTGAACTACCTAGTTTAAAACGCCAATAAACTTGCTCGGGGGGATGCCTGGGTCATGGGTTATACCCGTCGTCAACACGGGGGCGCTTTTTTGTTATTATAAACTTGAAAAGAGAAAAGGTGACGGTATCAAAAGATTTGTACGAATACGAATTCAAAATGTCATCAATGGGCAGAAAGAAAGGTTTGAAGGAGGAGACAGGAAAAGAAACTTGGCCGACCTAAGAGGAATTGCAGTATCTTGATGGAATTGCTTTTATTTATTGGTGGAGATGAGTTGGCCGTTGGAGACAACAGCGTAGGACAACTATGATCATTCTTCTAATTTATTATTTTGGGTTTAAAGAAATGGAAACTCTAAAAGCTCAGATGATATATATGAGTAGATAGGAAACCCCATTATATGAAATTTCGGAAGCCAAGAACTCCAACGCTCCGGTAGGTAGCACAACTGTTCTGCGAAACGTAACACCGCCAGAAACCAATTGCGTCATCGGGTTGGCTCCGCCACTCAGATCAGTATCAGCCACACTGTGGTGGGGACCTGATTTGTGAACCTTGGAGGGGTTCGAGAGGGGAAACGGAAAATTTTAATCACGAAGAACTCTTGAACTCGCCGTTGGCGTTTTGATCTTGCCAAGCGTTGGCTACATTCAACAATGCGATCCAGTCCTTTCCGCATTCCTGTTTTGAGCGCTATTGCGTGGCGTAAGCGTTGACGCGGATCACTGCCCCTCCTTTGCACAACTGCCATCCGGCTTTGACTTCAGCTCACCCCCTGTAGCGCACCTTAGCTCCCCTTCAGCTTCGCCTTTCAATAAGCTCCCTCTCAATCCTATGACCGTTTCCCCCCCCCCCCCCCCCCCCCCCCCGCTTGGTCTTGCTCTGCCAAACCCAACATCAAGCCTAATCCGTGGCAACCACCTCCCACCTAGACATTGGAACGAAATATAAAAGGAGCTAGCTGCCCATGCCAGTTGCTATAAGGCCATTCAACCTCCTCTTCATCACTTCCTTCCTCGTCGCCGCTCTCCTCAGCATCGTCCTTCTCTCAACGAGTCCAGTCTCCTCCCTGCTTCCAGCGTATTTCGCATCCACCTCCCCCCTAACTCAACAACAACAACCAGTAACCGCAACCATGGCAGGCGGCTACCGCTCCGTCGCATACTTTGTTAACTGGGCTATCTACGCGCGCAAACACCGCCCACAAGACCTGCCCGTCGAGAACCTGACGCACATCCTGTATGCGTTCGCTAACGTGCGTCCTGAGACCGGCGAGGTGTACCTGACGGACCAGTGGGCCGACACCGACATCCACTGGGATGGCGACAGCTGGAACGACACGGGCACGAACCTATATGGCTGTCTGAAGCAGCTCAACTTGCTGAAGCGCCGCAACCGTAACCTCAAGGTGCTCCTCTCAATCGGCGGTTGGACGTACAGCGCCAACTTCAAGGCCCCCGCATCCACGCCGACGGGCCGGGCGACGTTTGCTTCCTCGGCTGTTGAACTGGTATGTTCCTCACTGCATAATCTTCCTCTTGCGATCTTAAGACAAAGCCAATTGATCGCTGACGGTGTTTGTAATTAATACAGGTCTCGCGCCTAGGCTTTGACGGCCTAGACATCGACTGGGAATACCCCCAAAATCCCTCCGAAGCCGCCGACTTCGTATCCCTCCTTGCCGAAAGCCGCTCCGCCCTTGACGCCTACGCCGCCTCCACCGCGGAACCTGGTGCCCCGCCGTTCCACTACGAGCTGACGGTAGCGTGCCCGGCAGGAGCACAGAACTTCGAGAAGATGGACCTACCCGGCATGGACAAATATCTGGACTTCTGGAACCTGATGGCATACGACTTTGCGGGATCGTGGGATAGCGTGGCGGGGCACCAGGCGAACCTGTTCCACTGCGGTTCAAACGCCGCATGCACGCCGTTTAGCACGGTTGCGGCGATTGACTACTACGTGGGGAAAGGAGTCGCTCCGGACAAGATTGTGCTGGGAATGCCGCTGTACGGGCGGGCGTTCCAGGAGACCGAGGGCCTGGGGAAGCCGTACTCGGGGGTGGGAGAGGGGACATGGGAAAATGGTGTGCATGACTACAAGAAGCTGCCGCAGGAGGGCGCCACGGTGCTGCATGATGATGAGGCCGGGGCGAGTTACTGCTACCATCCCGAGCGCAAGACGCTGGTGAGCTATGATACCGTCCAGATGGCACGAAGGAAGGCCGAATTCATCAAGGAGCGCGGACTCGGGGGTGGTATGTGGTGGGAGAGCAGCGCCGACAAGGAGAGCGGCGAGAGCTTGATTGGCAATGTCGTCGATGTGTTCGGTGGCCCGTGTGCATTGAAGCACGACAATAATTGCATCTCGTACCCTAACACCAAGTACGACAACCTTAAGAATGGGTTTCCCAACAATTAGCTAGATGGCAATCAATCTGAGTGACGTCAAGATCGTAGC
This sequence comes from Podospora didyma, assembly GCA_033439775.1. NCBI lineage: Eukaryota > Fungi > Ascomycota > Sordariomycetes > Sordariales > Podosporaceae > Podospora > Podospora didyma. Next base: position 1,984,039 of record JAULSW010000004.1, read on the forward strand.
CAATGCGTAGGTGTCGAGTTCAGCAGTGAGCAAGCAAGCAAGCGTGTCACAGTGCAAGAAGTTCAAGGTGTGTTTGTTGTGTGAAGTCACAGGCCGTCCAAATTGCATTTCTTCGCCAGTAACAGAGCCAGTATATGCCCATTCTATGGTACATCAACGCCATCCGTAGATGAGATCGCAGCCCTGTCCAAGCTCGATGCTATTTTCCGTTCCCAGATGCATCCCTCCCAAGTCGATTGATTCGCTGTTTAGGCGGTCTTCTCGAAGACGTAGGTCAGGTGGCAACGTCCGCAGTATTGACGATCCTGCATAGCAGCCATGAAGACACCAGCGCCGCACTGAAGAGAAAGACAAGTCAGCAAAGAGTCGGTCAACTAATCATGCAGGCGACAGGGCAACTCACAGTCTCGTTGGGGCACTCGCGACGAAGGCGCTCGATCTTGCCATCGGAGTCGACCTTGTAGTACTTGAGCACAGCTAATTTGGTCTTCTTGCGCTTGTGCTTGATCTTCTTGGGGGTGGTGTACACCTTCTTCTTGCGCTTCTTGGCGCCACCACGCAGACGCAGCACCAGGTGGAGGGTGGACTCCTTCTGAATGTTGTAGTCGGAGAGCGTGCGGCCGTCCTCGAGCTGCTTGCCGGCGAAGATGAGACGCTGCTGGTCGGGGGGGATGCCCTCCTTGTCCTGGATCTTGGACTTCACATTGTCGATTGTGTCGCTCGACTCCACCTCAAGGGTGATAGTCTTGCCCGTCAGGGTCTTCACGAAGATCTGCATGATTGCCTGCTGAAATGTGTGAGGAAGTGTGTCAGACGCAAAAGAAGTTCTCTCTCAAGTGTGCGCCCGATGGTCTGGGTTGGAGGGGTTGGGGAAGGATGGGGGGACTCATGGCGCCTGCGCTTCGATCATCCTGGGCGACAAAATTGTGTGCGCTCGAGGTTTCGATATTCGAAGGGCGCCGGCGCCAGAGACAAGATTGGGTATCAGGAAGCGGTAAACCATCGGGTTGGCGAAGCACAGCAGGGTCGCAACATCATGCAGACGTACCTAGAGACAGGGTCTCTTCCTCAGCAATCTGTAGATGGTGTGAAGAGAGTGCTTGGAGAAGGAGGGAGGGAATTTCACGGCGCGGCTCGAAGATGAACTTTTGAGCCAGGTGCCCCACTTTGCAAACACAAGTGGGTCTGTTGGACGGTGTGTGCTGGGAGTCTTTTAGGGCTTCTGAGGGTGCTTGCCCTGGACCGAGCTTTTGCGCAGACAGCCCTGAGTAGCGCGGGCGAGAATTGTGGGTCGCCACTGCGGCCAGTCTTTTGGACCACCGCCGAATTTCTCAAAACCTCGATCCTCCATCACGCATCTTTTCTTGATTTCCCCAGGTACTCAAGAAATCGCCAAGATGGTTAAGAAGAGAAAGAACAACGGCCGCAACAAGAAGGGTAAGCATCTCCCACAGAGGTGTCGCCATGGCGCCCATCCCTCGTCTTTGAATTCCGTTTCGCTGACTTGTGGAATTTGCAGGTCGCGGTCACGTCAAGCCCATCCGGTGCTCCAACTGCTCGCGATGCACCCCTAAGGATAAGGCCATCAAGAGATTCACCATCCGCAACATGGTCGAGTCTGCGGCTATCCGTATGTTCTCCTCGTCCCAGGCGCCTCGACGATTGCATGGATCTCGACTCCAATTCGACGTTGACGCGCACACAATGGACAATATTCGCTGACAACGGGGTTTTTGCAGGTGATATCTCGGACGCTTCGGTGTTCACCGAGTACACGGTTCCCAAGATGTACCTCAAGCTGCAGTACTGCGTCTCTTGCGCCATTCACGGCAAGATTGTCCGGTACGTTTGTCCTGCTGGCGGGGACAACCACGTTCGCCTTCGTGGCGACGTGGGCGGCTGAGAAGAACCTTGGTCGAACCTCGCCAACCGCCCTCTGAGATTGTCCGCGGGCAATTCTCGCAAAACTTGGACATATCTTGCTGACAAACCCTCACAGTGTCCGATCCCGCGTCGGCCGCCGCAACCGTGCCCCTCCCCCCCGCGTGAGATACAACAAGGACGGCAAGAAGGTCGTCGCCACTCAGGGTGCTAAGACCACCGCCGCTTAAACCAGCGTTGAGCAGCGATTATTATTCTTGGTACTTCGGGGCGTTCGCTTTGGTGGCATTCGGTTATTGATGGGTTGATGGTCTTCAAAATTACGAGATCATGATTGGCTTCACATGGCAGATCTGGAACCACGGAAACGGAATGACATGGATTTCTTGGTCAACGGGAATCATAGAGCCGTAGTCACCATCTCAGAGCACTTGTTGCGTGGATGAACAAACCGTGCGCGTCCCCGTCTTCTGCCATACATGGTGTACCCTGGTGAAATATTGTTGTCGTCTGACGACCCAAGAGCTTGTGGCAGTGTGCAGTACTTCACGGAACCCTTAATGACGATACATCAATGCATTGTTCATTGTACTCGGCGCCCATTAGCCCAATCGCCATCCAAAGCCGTTCTCTTTTTCCACTCCCACCTGATCCCCGCATTTTGCTTGCCTGTATCTTCGGTTGTGTATCGCACTTTACGTGTCTGCAAGTTCGGTTGTCCGAGAATGGTATGACACGCCACGTCTTGACTATTTCTACGGCAGTCTCCCAACAAAGCATTCGAACGGTTCCTTTCAGAGGCCCGGAGCCACAAGGGAGATTGTACCCATGCTAGCAGTCGTCGGAATGCTTTGCTTTCGTAATCCCGTCCAATGTTATCCAACCCGTTTGGGTCGCGCAAGGGCGAAATTCCAGCCACTTTGTCCCCTTCCCAACTTCAATCCTTCATCTTGTTCACCTTTCCAAGACCCCAAAAAGGTATGTACACATCCGAAACGTACCGAAACGTACCGAAACTGTGTGTAGCATTCGCCAACCGAGGGAAGAATTTCTGGACAAGAAACCGTCCAAGTCGATGGCGACGGCGACCTCAGACTCGTTATTAGCCCTGACGAGCGCGAGTTCGTCATTTGTTCACGCACCATCTCCCGAGCGAGTCTCGTCCTCAAGCGGATGCTTTATGGCGGGTACAAGGAATCTCGCCCACCGCCGGGAGCCCATGGGTCGTGGCCCTACCTAAGGACAGCGACAAAGCAGCTCAAGTGTTGCTGAATATTGCCCACGCTCGCTTCGACGACGTTCCGGTCACTTTGTCATTGGGTGATCTCTACACTGTCTTAGTCTTCTCAGAAAAGTATGACATGACCAAGAGTCTCTCAAGCTGTGGATGAAGAAGTGGATACCTGATAGACTCTACGAGTCCGCTGAATTCACTCGCTCACCTACTGCCAAAAGATCGGCCTGGTTCTCAATTTCGGAGTTAACATCAATGGTGAACTTATCCATCCAGCTCACGTCGAAGAGACAATGACAGTCGAAGACGAAGAGACAACGACCGCGGAAGAGACAATGACAGTTGAAGAGACAACGAGAGCTGAAGAAGCAACGACAGTCGAAGAGGAAACGCCTGTCAAAGAAGCAACGCCCGTCGAAGAGGCAGATGCCCCTCTCATCCCGCCAGACCTATTCGGTGAGTCAAAAAGAAGAAGAAAAATTGGCCAAATTGGCGGGGCTGCAGTGTCCTGGGGTAATTACTGACCATTTTCTCCAATATATCGCGACATCAGAAACAGCAATGGTCATTCGAATGGACCTCATTGAAATGCTTTTCAGGCGACTGAAAAGAGTCATCTCAGTGCTCCATCATGCAGTATCTGAGGGGGGCAGCGCAACAACCAAATTATCGTATGGGGAAAAGAAGACCCAAATAAGGCGCGAATGTGTCTATCGATGGACTGGGGTCGATCCTTGCTTGTCTAGGAAAGCCAGATCTTCAGGTAGTGTGGGAATTGGACGATGCTGCCAGTTGGCAGGTCTACCCATCGAGCGTGAATCATTTTTTTCGGTTATTAAAGCAAGCTGGATTATTCTTACGGATTATATGCACTCATGCGGTCCAGTGTATACTTTGTGGAGTAAAATTGACCGAGAATCCCGTAATAACTTCAATAATCCCTTGGTGCCGGAACTCATCGACCGTATGACGAAGCAGCGAGAGAAACCGGGCTTGAACAAGGGTGTAAGGTTCAACATGCGAGACAGTTGCAGGATTTCTGATTATTTATTACGCTTGGATAAGATCTATGAATACATTATTAATCATCTAGGAAGGTATATTTTTGTGTAAATGAGAAGCTGTTTTCCCTGGACGTCGTGGCCGGCGGGAGCGTAGAAGCGCCAGACTCACTCGCAGAATGTATTTCATCAGTAGAAATGCACCTGTATTTACACACGCTATCTTAACTAGAATCGACTATAAGAAGAAAAAAACCAGAACAAGAATTCCTTCTTTTACCTCCGGTGGATTGTGTATTCTTGGATTTAACAGTGTGGCTTGTGACAACACGTTTATTCGACTGAAACAAATAATGGGACTCTGAGTTGCTGTTGCCAAAACAAGACTGCTTGGCTACTACTAAATTAGCGGAAAACCACGGCGGTTCTGTGCTAATAAAGTAGAATCTAGTTGTGAATATCTTCAACACCCTTGTTAACAGTTGACGAACTTCCTGGGTGAATACGGACGTCCAGTGAGTATTTTTTTTTTTAAAGGAGACACAGATGTCCATTCCAAATCAACTGCGCAATCCATATCACTTTTGATTCCGTGTCTTCGAGACCTTAATATGTTTACAGTGCAGCCCGCACGATGATCGGCCTAGTAAGACAGGATGGCACAATGGGCCATTTCCCACCCGTTTTATTCCTTTCGTTTTTCTTGCCTCTCTTTCTTTCGCCTTACTGTTACTACTCAAATGCTGGATGCCCAGGGCAGATATATCAAGAACTAAAATCAGTCAAATGAGCGCTCTACTTTGGTCCTTTTGGACGCTGACCGTTGACGTCCAAATATCGTTGGGGACGTGTGCCTAGCCTCCAGCTCCACACCGGACTTTTCTTGGGGCCTTCGACAGTGGGGCTTAAGGCTGTCGCGTCTCTGGGGTCACCTAATGGATGTTTCGTTCGACCAGGGACAACTCGAGAGTGTGCCCGAAGCCCGCGATCGTTCGAGAAACATAGCGGGCGAAAGTTATCGCTGCATGACGATTTCTCAAGAGAAGAAGAACTCCCAACCGTAAGGAACTGTGACCAACGGCATTACGTATAATAAAATGAACCCTGGACGACCCTGTCTAGCTGGCCGAGTCCGAATCTTTTGTTGCTCGCCAAGAGCAATTTGGCAGGGATGGTACATGTAATTGATGATGGTCCGATCGCCATCCACTGCGCTAGTGGCCCGTCCTTTGCCCCCTGCTGGACGCAAATGAAGGCTGAAAGAACTTTGGTCGCCTCGAATCATTCTTCGAGAAAAGAAGGCCTGCGCTCCTGAAAACTCTGCAAGTTGCGCCTGCTAGACAAGCCACAGCATGATCATCGACACATTGACAATCCACGTGTTTCGATTGCCGCTGTCCATACACACGCTTGTCCTCTTCCGACCACACGGCAAGCACACAGCCCCGAAGTGCTCGGACACGGAAAACTGGGAATGGCCCTTGGCCCAGCTTCCGCGAGCCTTCCACCACGCCAAGATGACATTCCGGGGAAATAACAAAAGGCACCGCGGACGCCACCAACCCGATAGTTTGCCGCTCCCCCAGACCCGTTCTGGACGCAACCCTGACCAGGCGGACGGGGATCGAAACCCCTACGGGATGCTGAAAATGACGTCCACTCCCCACCCAGAATGCTCCTGGCCTTTTCTCGATCCTCTGTCTTCTTTTCGTTTTCGTATAGATCATCGGCACTTTGGTTCTTGGGCTATCAATTGTGACACTGGTAGATGACGGCGCGTCCCTGATACCAATTCAAGCCATGTCGTCCGAGGGTATCATCGGTGCTTTCCCTCCCCCCGAGGGGGTGACGCCAAACTTCACGAACCCCGAATCGATCGCTTACAGGCTGATTATTGTGGCTGTCGTGTTCCCCGTCTTGAGTCTCTGCTTTTTGATACCGAGACTCTACACGGCGAACTTCATTCTCAGGCGCTGGCACGCAGATGATTGTAAGTCTCCATGCTTGGGCTGCGATTGATGGGTTACTGACAAGTCACAGACTGGATTATCGCTGCCTTTGTACGCCCTCTTGTTTTCTTTCTTGCTGATGCGCTTTAGCTGACCTTGCCTCTAACCGATAGATCATTGCTGTCGCGAATTCCATCATCTGCTGTATCCGTAAGCCTCCCATTGCTACCCCGATATAAGTCAATCCTCGCTGATGGTTTCGTCCAGAGTTGACCTTGGGCCTGGGTCGACATATCTGGGATGTTCCGGCTCGAGACTTTACAGCCTTCATGAAGGTACGAACTGCTCACCAATACCCTGACAACACTTCATCCAAGATTATACTAACGCCCTGCCTCCGCAGCTTGGGATGATAGGCGGCGCCGCAACCTACAACCTCGGCGCCCTCTGCACCAAGATCTCCATCCTGTCCTTCTACCTCCGCTTCTCGGTCGACACGGCATTCCGATATGCCGTCTACGCGGTTATGATTGTCGCCGTCGGATACACCCTGCCCAACGCCATCCTGTTCACCTACGTCTGCACCCCGATGCAGTTCTACTGGGACTGGTCGCTCCAGGGCAAGTGCATCGACATACAGATGGCCTTCAACGCCGCCAACAGCTTCAACATGATCACCGACTTTGCCATCCTGCTGCTGCCCATATGGATGCTGTGGGACCTAAGGGCTCCACTGACCAAGAAAATGGGCGTGGCACTGATTCTCATGACGGGAGGATTGTGAGTTTGGGCTTCACCTCCTTCAGCTTGAAAGATGGGTGTAGATGTAAAACTGACCGCTCCCCGCAGTGTCTGCGCCGTCAGTACCATGAGGATGGTAACTGCTGTCATTGGGGCTTACAACCCTGACATTACCTGGCACTACATCACGAACCTGATCTGGTGGTACGTATACGCAATCCCTTTTCGGCCTTCTTTCTCGACAGATGCTGCTTGATAGGTATCCTTCCACATTTCTTCGTCTTTGCCTGTTAACATTTTCATAGTCTCGTCGAGATGTACACGGGCATCATCTGCGCCTGCCTGCCATGCCTCAAAGCCTTCGTCAAGCGCTACTTCCCGAACTCTTTCCTCTTCAGCCCAGAGTTCGAAGAACGCCTGACGTCGTCGATCCACATCTCGCTGCACGCTATGAACCCCGTCGCAGCAACCCGTCGCCGACAAGCAGAAGAGCGATCGTGGGGAGCTGCGGCCGAAGAGCCGGTCGTTGACGTCCCGAAACGGAAGCAGTCCTTCGACATCGAGAATATTGACGCCGTGGAGGGGGAGCCAAGTAATCCGGCCCCGCGAAGGGCGGAAAAACAACTCTCGGGAGATACACTGCGGGATGCTTCCCAGGGGGCCAAGGAACAAACGGCGCCTGCGTGAGTCGGCTTTGATGGCGGCATATGAGCCGACCAAGTTCAACCGGTGGGATGGCCTGTTTGTCCAAGTCCAGGGGTGGGCATGTCCTATACTGTGTATTGATATATGTATGGAGGTACAGCATCGCCTGCGATGGCTGTGCAATAATATTCTGTCAGGCATTCTCTTTTCACTCGCTACAATGTCTTCGAACCCCATCTTGCCGCCCAAACATTAGACATCGGAGCACGGGGGTAAAGGCAACGGGTCATGTAACTCAGGGCACTATGCAAGTTCCATCCCTAGTACCTATACAAGACCATGTCGCCCGATATTCACGGAATATGCCGAGGAAAAATTCTCCCAACCGGCCCCCTTTGTCTTCGCGACGCCAATAACTATCTTCCTCGATGGGGAGAAATTGCTGTGCCCCAACGCCCATGTCATGCCGCTCTTCCCAATAAAAAGCAGCGATGTCTGCTCTTCTGCCGTTTGCTCTCTTCGTATATCATCCACAGATCATGGTCCCGTCTGTGCCGGCTCCTTCAGAGTCTTGCTGATCTCAATCGTCAACTGCCGTGTTAATAGTATGAACCCTTTGGTCTGCCAGGAGTTCTCCTTGCCACTACGGGCCTTTCTTCAAAGTGCTAGTGCTTATTGGAGTTTTATCTTTTCCATCATGAAGAGCCCGATGCTGGCCGCCGTATCGTGATCCTTTTTCTTCCGGATATCTTTCATCACTTTGACCAAGTCGGCCTGCGTGATGCACTGCAGCTGGCCCTTCTGGATGCAAAGGCCAAGAATCCAGCGGGCAAGATCGGAGTCGCCCTCAGTTGTAGTACGCCAAGACGACTTGTACGGTGCCGCAGCTTTGCGTAGCATCGTCAAGATGTTATCCCTTCCCAATTCCTGCGCGGTAATGGTGCGGCGCTCTGCCAAAAGTTTGTAGAACGGGACTTTGCCAGGCGTGCAGGCACCGACGAGGAGTTTTACCCACACCTCTTTCTTCATGTTTGAGGGCAGAGCAATCCCGCGGTCAAGTAGTAGTTTGGCAATGCTCGTAAGACGCTTCTCGACGGTATCGTCATGGAGAGGGTTGGAGCAATAGCGATCGAGGGTGGCTTTGCTCAGCTCCTTGGAAAGAAAGATCATGACTTTGCCGTCATCAAAAGATGCGCCGTTGTCAAGGAGATGAGTGACCAATTGGACGGCTTCTTTGTTGCTTTCGTCATCCATGAGCCTAGTCCATTTTCCCGCCTCCGTGATGGCCAGCTGGAGGGGAGTGACGATGTGACCATCGTAAAACCCGGTAGGATGCTTTTCACTATACTTGAAGTTGGCATCGGCCCCGCTATCGAGGAGGACCTTTACCATCTTTGCAAAGCCGCTTTGTATAGCGGTCAGAAGGGCGGTAGTTCGGGAATCGGAGAAAAACGGGGAGGCCCTCGTTGACAGTAGATTTCTTAAGTCAGGCACATAATTGGGGTTGGCTCCTAATGCCAGGAGTTTCCGAGCAAGCGTAATACGCCGGTCCACCTCCTCGATACTCCGTTCCGAATGCTCGTGCTCCTGAGGGGGGCTTTCTAAACCGTCTTGCTGAGTGCGGAGTGACTTCCACACTTTCCAACGAGTGTCATGATAGGGATGTCCATCCGCATCCGAGATGTCTTTCAGACAGCGATCGTATGTAATTCGGCGTTCGGAGTACGAGAGGAGAGTGCCGACTTTGCCCCCTTCAGCCTGATCTTTGTCGTAGTTCTGCAGAAACTCAAAAAACCAAATGGCATCCTCGCAATTGTCTATCTGGCCGCAAATGATTGCCAGCGGGTTATTGATGAAGTTTTGGGAGTTGAACTTCAAGCTCGCCCCGTTCTCAATCAAGAGCTTAGCCACCGTCTTGATATGCCCTGCATTTGTGGCTAGACAGAGCGCAGTGCGGCCGCTGTGATCGAGTTTGTTCAGCGTGGTTTTGTTGAACCCTTTGCTCTTGATTATCCACTCGCATGCATCTGCTAGGCCGAGCCAGGCTGCCGAATGCAGCGCCGTTGCTGTCAAGGTGGTTTTCGAATCCGCGTGACGGAGGCCTCGGTACTTGACACCGCCAACGATGAGGGATGCGTCTCGTTCAAGAAGAAGATCAGCCACCTGCCGATGGCCTGAGCAAATAGCAACGTGCAGTGCTGTCCAGGCTGGTCGATCCTTTTCTGGTGAGACAGTCTGGCGGCTGCTGTCTTTCCAGCAGTTCACAGTTTTGCCAATAGTCCAAGGCCACGAACAGCCGCAAAGGCCTCGACACTGGGCCTCGATGTCGGCGCCATGGTCCAGGAGCATTGCAACAGCGTCCACGTCGCCGAGGTATGTTGCCAGGTGTAATGGGGTCCACTGCCAGAAGAAGCGGTTCTCGGGATCATCATTCGTTGTCTTAGGCCCAAAGAATTTCCAGTCGCAGTAAGGGTGAGACAGGGCATTGGACATATTGTAGGGCCAACGAAGCACTCCGTCTTGTGGAATTTGGAGACACGTGGACTCTGACCCCCACCTCTTGAAATGTTCATGGACTTCGTTTCGGAACTTGATATCCCTTGCGATCTTTTCTCGGCAAAGCTCCACCTTTAGCAAGTGGTCGTCTTTAGGACGGAAAGCACCGCGATGACCACCCTGAGCGGTAAACACGTCTTCGAGTCGGCTCCTTAGAATGGGGGACAGGTAGATGGTGTCTGGGTCGACACCGTGGTCCAGAAGACGGGAGAGCATGTCGTGGCGACGCTTATCGGTGGCCCAGTGGAGCAGCTGTCGGGCGCGCAATGGGTCTTCGAAAGCTTGCCTCCAAAGAGCCGGATGAGCTACCGAGAACATTCGACGATTGGTCAAAGCCAACGAGGCCAGTTCCTTCTCCTCGAGATGGCTGCCTATGTCGGCGAGCATCTCGTTGGGAAGGCTCGACAGTTTCGCCATCTTGGCGGCAACGGAAGCTGTCGTGGTTCAGCAGCGATCTAAGAAGATGCGAGGTGTAGCTATGCGCAGAAGATAGAATGACGAAGAAAGCGCGTTCGGCGGAGGTGGTGCAGATCGTCGTGATGCCTGCGGGTTGAAGGAAGTTCAGCCAAAAAAGCTGCCTGCGACTAGAATAAATCGTTGTGCAAAAGCCATGTATGGACCATGAACCTTCTTGGGTGGGGTAGCTTCTACCTGATTAGTACTGTGCGAGACTATGGAAGAGAGCCGTTTGCGGTTACGTTTCCTGTCCCCCGTGGCGCGAAAGAAGGTTCTAGAGAAGGCGAAGCGCGCGAGGAAGGTGCAAACGACTCGAACTCGGGGACCCCTCCCCTCCCTTCTTTCACGGCAAGGTGAAGGCAAGGTGAGAACAACGTGATGTGTTTTGAGAGAAAGGCTGAGTGACAATGTTAAGCTGTGAGAAGCTAAAAAGAAGGGGAACCCCGCGCTAATTGCAATTCCTGCTTCTTTTCATCTTTTCGTTTGTTTTTGACCTGAGAAGGGAAGGCACGGCTTTAGTCTCATTTTAGAATTCCTGATAAACGTTAGGGCAAACGCTGTTTCATTTGATTTGCTTTGTATAACTAGGCGGGGAAGGGAGTTCCTGCCATTCTGTATCAGTCCCGCAATTCGCTGAGATGATGTTGATATAATGCTAACATAACGAGGTCCAGTTTAGTAGCATCCACCCAGCGAATTGCAGGACTATTTGACAGACTAGCAAGAACCCCCCATTCCCCTGCTAGGTACCTACGTTCGCCACAATCTCGTCGTATGAGAGTTTGACATCTGCTAGACACTTGCCTCTCTAACTTGTCGTTGAGCAATACACTAACTAATAAGTACCCAAACGTACGCCATGAAAGATTGCGAATTATGCTCCTTCATATGCCAGTGAGTAGGTTCTCCAAGGCAGGTGAGACATCGTGAAAGGTACGTCCTGTTTGCGTTGGTTGTCGCGCATATTCTACCAGGAGCGTTGTGTATCGAGGTTTCACGACATGAGCGACCAAACTGCGGGTCCCTTCACACAAACAAGTATCAGCTCCCAATTCCCTTGAACAAGAGAATGGTCGACAGGCGACTAGAACTATAATTAACTAGCAACAACGGCGATTTGGACCAATCTTTTTAAAAAAAAATCTTGTCACATCGTCACACTGCAAGAGAAATCAATTATATAAGCAGTACTTCATTAGATACTAACAACAAAAAAGAAAAAAACAATGTTGTGCTTACCAGGCCGAGCAAGCAAATGCTAGTCCAACCCCACGTTCACATGGCGCGAATCTCCTTGGCGGTCTTTTTCTTGCGATCCTCAGAAATTTCTGCCACATCCCCAATATGGGCACTTCAACTCCTTGTAACGCAGATCAAGCTTGCGCAGCGGGTGGTTGATCTCGCTCAGATCCAGCACGCGGCTCAGTCTGTGCACGCAGTTTCGGCCGACCCAGTGGTCCTTGTTCTGGAAGTAGCACTTCCAGTTTTGGACCGGCCAGTGGTCCATGGTCCACCCAGACCGCTTGCACACCACGCACTCAACCTCGGGGTGTGCCTGTAGCACTATCACGCTCTTCATCAAGGCGCTCGTGTAGGTTTTGGCGACCTCTTTGTGCAGCGCCTTGTCGCGATCCACCCACTCCTGCCAGGACCGCAGCGAGGCCTCGTCCGAATGAACGATGGGCATGCGCTCGATCTGGTCCATGAAGCGGCTGAGGCAGTCCAGCACCTCGCCCGGCCAGTTCTGCGCGATCCACCGCAGCCGGTTGAAGGTCGACTCCATCACCCCCTTGGCGAACGAGCGCTCGTGCTCGTCGTAGCCTTCCCACCGGCTGATGTCCTGCGGACCGCCCGGTGCTGGATTTGCTTTGAGGCAGTCCAGGTTCAGCATATGATTGTAGGTGCAGACCATGATCTGCCCCACGCGCTCTGCCGTGAGGCCCGTGTCGTTCAGGACCATCTGGTAGATCCAGCTCACCATTTCCTCGTGGGCCTGATTTACCTTTTCCTCCTCGGTGGTGATAGCTCTCGCCTTGACCGCCTCCCAGCGCTGAATTTGCGGTTGGAAGACCGTTTCCGCCTGGGTCATCCGCACCTCCATCTGCCCCTTGCTGAAGACGGGAAACATCTGCATGACCCGCGTGGGGCGCTGTCGCTCCGCGATGTCGAGAAGAGGGTTGCCCCACTGAAAGTCGGTGACCCAGCGCGTTAGCTCGGTCTGCGTGTCGTCGTACACCTCAAACATGACTTCTCTTTCTTCTTCTGTCAGACTGCGTTGGAATTCCGAGTTTATGAGATCATCCAAGTTCTCCACGGCGAGCAAGGATCTCCAGTACGTCGAGAGATTGCTGAGTTGGGGCTTCTGTGTGCTGAGGCAGTCGCACGAGGAAGCTTGCTGGCTAATGTCAAAATGAGAGGCGTTCGGGGATTGGGAGTTCGTCCTCTTACAGATAACCACGGCGGCGGAGTGACCCGGTGCCGCCTTGCAGGCGAGCTGGGCCGTGGCAAACTGGATCCGCTCGGTGATGATCTTCATGGGAAGCCTGCCGTGCTCATCGCGGTCCTCAGCATAGTCCACGCCATCGGAGCTGTTTACCAGGGCATACAGGCCCTGCAGCAGGAAGGACAAGTACCAGTGCATCGCGATCCTGTCTCTCTCCTCGACGGGCTGTTCTGCCTGGTCTTCGCGCGGATTAAAGAACGGCTGCTGCGAAGGATCTGTTGTCTTGGCAGGCTTCTCCTTCGGTGTTTCGGTTTCGCCTAGGCACTCTGGGCAGGCGTGGTTATAATACTCATCGAACTTATCGCTCTCTGAAAAGCAGACAAGTTCCTCCTGCTCGTAGCGGGAGTCCAGGGCAAGTCCAGTGCTGCAACGGACAATGTAGTCTATATGACCCTGGTCGTACACATTGTGAGTGCCCGCGTGGCACTTGAAGTGTCTTGTGATCTTGATGCACATATTGGACTATGAGAGGCTTAATCCGCATAATTTCTTGTTCAAAAATTGAGATATCCTCAAGGTGCGGGACAACAGTACGCACCTAGGGTTGCAAGTATTGGACACAGAACAATTTTTATAGGATTGTATTATTATTAATACGTACTACTTGGACACCTGTGTCTGGGCACATCCTGTTGAAGATGAAGGCAATTGTGTCCAAACAGCACCCTTGTCTGGGGAGGGGCTTGCCGAAAAGCAACAATGCAGTTCTCCAGGTTCAAAAAGACGCGGGAGAACAAAGAGAAACTTTTCAGTAATAACGGAACAAGTCTATTGTATAGCTACACTAGGTCGAATGGTGAATACATGACGGTGCAGATCTGAGCCCTTTTGTTGTCTGGTTCCTGGCGCGAGGAACAAGGGATATTCGGGTTAGGGTTAAGGGTTTCATAGTGTCTCGTTTCTGAACTGGATATCATGAGCAATGCGGCTTCATGCATGACTGCCTGGCTCCCCTCATGGACTGGTCAGGCAGCTGAATTGAGCAAGTCGATGGCGCTTTGCTGGCTTGGGCGGAGCAACGCCCAGTTTACTGCCTTTCTGTGTTCGGGCAGTCTTGGCAAAGCCCAAAGCTCTTTCCATCCTGGCTTCAATCCACCAACGAAAATATGCTCATCGTCATCAGAAAAAAACCACGACGACGACTTATTCATACTGCCCCTTGGGCGACAACCAGATCAGGCTCCTTATGCTTCTTCCCAGCGCAAGCGAGACAGACGCCCTTAAGACTTTCCTCGTCCATGAAGAACTTGCCCCACCCCGCATTCCCGAGTTCGAGGCCATTTCCTACGCATGGGGGCTGCCAGGATAATCCCGATTCCGTCACTATTGTGGATGATGCGGCGAACTGGTCTGATGAGCCTGATGTCCAGAACACTAAGCTCATGGCGACCCGTTCCGCTGATGGCACGCTCGACATCGGCACCGTGCGGATAGGCAGGACTCTTGCCGCCGCCTTGCGCTCCTTGCGTGGCCGCACCTTGCCTCGGGCACTGTGGTGCGATTCCGTATGCATCAGCTAGAAGGATCTATCTGAGCGGGGTTAGTAGGTGCTTCGCGTGGGCGACATATTCCGCTACGCCGCCCGCGTCCTTGTCTGGCTTGGGCCGGCGCCTGAGGTGGATGATAATCAGCTCGCAATCGATACTATTGCTATCACCTCAGCGGTGACTTGTCAGATTACAATGCCCGAGACGTATCCGTGCCCTTCACCACTCGCGAATGGCAGGCTATCCTGGTCCTCCTCTCCCAGAGCTGGTTTGGGAGGCTGTGGGTCTGGCAGGAGATAACACTAGCTAACGACAAGACGGTTATTCTATGTGGGAAAGCAGTGCTATTGTGGGACGTGTTTAGTTCCGCAATCGATGTTTTGATCACCAGGACTTCCCGCCCCGCACTCTCAACGGATCAGCTCGCACGATCTGAAACCCTTATCGAAGATATAGCGAAACTGAGAAATCTCAAACGGCCAGGATATTGTGCAAAGAATATGGGAAACTCGGTCTTGCCAGTGCACGGATCCACGAGATAAGGTCTATGCCATCCTCAGCCTTATTACATCCGAGAACAAACTTTCTATTAAACCGGATTACACCACTGCGCCTCGGGATGTTTTGTTTGATTTACTATCTCAGTACTACTCAACTATGCCAAATTTGGCTCCGTTGCTGCTCTGTGAACTGGATGAGGAGCCGGGTTGGGTGCCTGACTTGACGAAGCTGCGATCACATTCTCACGCGTTGCAAAATGGTCGCTGCTTCTTTGTCGACATATACCTCTGTCAAAATTCTCAATAGGGGAGAGATGCATGCATCGGGCATCCGATGCGGGTCGCTTGTCAAAGAATACTCGCATTTCGTGCCCATCGGATCACTGGGAGATCAAATTCGGACTACGGTGGTGGGCTTGGCGAGTGAGTGTATCTTTGAGCGACCTAAGGATGAGCAATGGAGGAACATGACCTTGGAGATGCTCGCCACGGCATTGCTCGGCGGGTATGACTAGGACTCCACAAGAATTCCGTTTCTACCCAGTATCGGAGAAGCGACAGCAGTTGTGTGGGCCTGGACAGCGTCCCACGGGCAACATGACACCGGCGTAACGGCAGGTGAAGAAACACTGGTTCTGAAACTTGCGGCGAGCATGCCAGGAAGGAAAGGTTACCGAACCGCCGAGGATGATTTTGTCCTTGGACCAGCTGGGCGGCGTGTAGGGGACGAGGTGTTCGTCGTACTGGGGCTTGTGACTCCACTCCTTTTACGGCCAGAGGGAAATCTCAAATTCCGTGTTGTGGGCCAGTGCTATCACCCATGCTATATGCGTGGCGACGCCCTCCTGGGTAGTCTCCCGCAGGGCTGGCGCGCTTGACCGCCCAGAGACCAGGATAATGGGGAAGTGGGTTGGAGGTTCGGAGATGTGCAGGAGAATGATATTGGAACTGACCAGCAGGGAAATCGCCGTAGCCGACTCCATATGCCTTCTCCTGTTCCTCTAGATCCTAGACTTGGCCAGTTGCCTTTGGGCTGGCATGAGGATGTAGACGATGACGAGAGATCATATTTCTGGAAGGAATTTGGCTTTGACGGTGATAGATATGAAACGTGCAGGGATCCGCGTCTTGGCGTTAACGAATTGAGGAAACGGGGAGTGTCTGTGGAGGAAATAGTTCTGGTTTAACTCACTCAAGTTCGAATCTCTAAAATAGTCTCTATCTTGGGGATGCATTCACAGATATTCCAAGTTGAACAGAGTTCAACATCTGCCAGCACTCGTTTCATACCACAAACGACATACACTTCAGCTCCCCTTCGCCTTCCCTTATGTATCATACTTGTATTACATCACAATCCTGCTGAGCCATTCCGAACCGATAACTTATCAAACATATCATCGGTAAAAACAAATTCAGTCAAGACATCCCAAAAGACCTTATCCATCAACCGCTTCTCTTCCCAGAGGGCCTCGAGCTAGCCCCCACCAGCCTCGGCAAAGGAAAACAACACCCCCGCCGCCCTTTCCTGCTTTGCCGCAAGTCACCCTTGACATCCTTCTCATGGCTGTCCGCATAAGACTCGCTCCACGTGGTATGCACCACGGTCGCAACCGGCTTTGAAGTTGCTTCGCCGTCATGGGGGGTTAAACTTGCTGAGCCAAGGGGCGCTGATAACCCCAGGCTGCTGAGCGAGAGCATCGACCCCATTAGTGAAGGTTGCTGCTGAGGTTGTGACTCTGGTGATGGTGGATCCGTGGGAAACTTGCTCAGGGCGGCGGCGATGATGGCGGTAGTAGTCTCGGACACGAGGAGAAGCCAGTATCCTCCCGATGCACCACCTCCAGTGGCTGAAGACTGGGAGGCGGGACGGGTAGTGGTGCCATTCTTTGTTACTGTCGTGTCGTCCATTGGTAGGCAGGTGTGACTTTGTTTCGTGGATGGGACTCAGTTTCCCAACGAATGCCAGGAATCTATCAAGACGTAATAATCACAATCAGATCTTGGAAAGTGGTAGCAGCCATTGTTGTGGCAGTTAGCGGGAGGTCCTTTACAAACGCGTCAAACCCCAACGCCGAATCCAGATTGGCAATACTCTGGCTGGGTAAGGGTGGTGCCATCCACGACCCGATTTGACGGGACGTGGATGATTTGCTGCCAAATCCTGTTGCGGCTAAATCCCCTTACCCGCTCCATGGGGGATAGGCAACTTTGTTTGTCGCGTAACGGACTGCTTTTGGCTCGCGGCTTTATTGGTAAATCCCCAAGCGAGATGTCACTTTCCAGTACAACTATGAAGACCAGCTTGGCGGGAGAGCAAAGCTGATTTACTGTCACCTACCAAGTCACCTACCCAAGTCACACGTAATGGACTACAGTGTTGTTTGTTTGATATGTGGGAACAACATCCTTAAGCGCTAAATGCACTGCACGCTACGAAGGGATGGATTTGAGTGACGCCAAAAGAGTTAAAGAAAACAAACAAATCAAAGCTGACCATCGCCCTCCCATTCAACCTTCCTGCTCATAGCAAGCACCATCTGAATACAACTCATCATCAGACACGGCGTCGCTGGGTCGACCAGCAGTCACCTCGTAGGCAGGCACGTAGTCGTAAAACTCGGACGCCTTGGTCCTGTCGGTAGTTGCCGCACCCGGCGGGGTTGCTGCCGAACTCAGCGGAGCGGGAGCTGAAGTTGTAGATCTCGCCGACGAGAGAAGTCTCGACGGCCTGGTAGATGTAGGGAATCTCATCGGGGACCTTGCCGACAAAGATGTAAATCCTGAAGGGCGAGCCCTCGAAAGCGAACTTCTCGTAGATGATGTTGACGGCGTAGTCGCCCCAGCTGATCAGGTACCGCACCTCTCCGCCCTGCTCGATGAGCTCGGGGATGCTCGCCAACCTGACGTTATCAAGTTTCTCCGTCATGTCCGACTTTAGGGCAGCCGCTCGCGAGGCGTGGTACGCATCGTTGATTTTGACGTTGAGCGCCGCGATGTGGGCTTCCTTGTCGTAGCTGCCGTCTGTCTTGACGTAGAGCCACTTCTCAAGATCGCGGTAAGTGTAACCCAGATTCGTCACCTCTCTGCAGCTTTCCGAGGTCCAATATTCTCCTTCCTTGTTAGGTCGATGGTAATGTGGAATGAAAAAGAGGAGTGATCTTACCAGTGATGGAACCAAAAAATGGGGTCAAATGCTGTGACGGGGACACTCGGCATGTGGCCCATGAATGCGACGTTCTGGGTTTCGTCAATGGTGGCATTGCCGCCCACCCAACCGTGGATTGTGTCGTGGATGGCCTCGGAAGACGACCACTGCCCTCTTGGGTTCTTGTTACCCGGGCCTGGCAGCGTTGCGCATTTTGTGGCAAATTCCTCCCATGTCTTAACTTGAAGAATGCGGTAGAAAGCCTCGCGCAAGCTTGCACTAGTGTTTCCGTCGTCCTGATCATGCGTTGCAACCTCGAGACCGGCCGCAACTGACTTGGGATTTGCCTCGCCCAGGGCCCAGTGAAACTGGCCGGTCGAATGTCTGCTCGTGGATCTGCACTCGTCATACTTGGAAGACAAATGTCAGCTGTGGGGGTCAGGATTTGGGGAAGGACTGGGCTGCACTGACTGGGATCTTGTACATGGCATTAACACCTTTATCGTCCTTGACAGTCGTCTGGCCGGCCGAGACGTGGAGGTCCCCAAGATTCTCTGAGTCGCCCATCGTCCAGCCATTAGGCATATTGAACTTGTAAAGCGCGTGTCTGTATGGCCTCACCTCGCCGCCCCGACGTTTGATCATGACCTTCTGCTGGTAAAAGACAGCCGCGACGTTGTACTTGCGCACCGGCTTTCCATCTTCGTCGAGGACGGGCTCGCCGTTGACAAGCTGGGGCTTCTTCTGGGCCCAATCCCAGTACGACAGGCGCCATGTCTTGAGATCCTTCAAGAGAGCGGGTCTCTCGTCTTCGTAGAATGATTGTGCCTCGACCGTCATCATCTCAAAGAGGATTTGCTAGATTTCGATGCATGTTTAGCAGCCGCGCTACCTGATCATTAGTCGACATCTGGTGACAGTATGACACACTTCAAACAGAAGCAGATACGGGCGGTGCCAGGTGGCAAAGAGAATGCTGTCATGCGTGCAATACCCCTCCCCGGGGGTTGCTCCCTACCGATAGGGCTCATCCCATGAGGTTAATGGCTTGCCATGAATGCCTGGATGCCTGGATGACTATCAATACATATATTTCCTTCAAGTCTGGATAGGTTGTAGAGACTGACCGGCAATCTGAAAGTAAGACAGCTTCTCGGTGGGCTCCATTTCCACGAACTTCTTGAAGGCAGGGAAGAACAGAGCGCGCTGGTTAACGTGCACTTCCTCAGTGGAGTCGTACTAGGCATCGAGCTCTATGCGCAGCGGCACCTTCCGGAGGGGCTGATCCGGGCGAGGGTACAGTCCGTCTTGAAGGCCAATAATGGCATAGTAGTCGGTGCGCTCAGCGGGCATTGTGCAGTAAGTTCGATGATGTATGGGGATTGTGTGATGAGTAGTAAATTTGGGAAAGAAAAAGGCTGACTGATTGCGTCTTATATAGCTGTGAACTTCAGACAACGAGCCGCCTTCAGCTCAGAATTTTCTACAACTGTAAATTGTTTTTGCCCTGTGCAGATCTAGCCTTGGCGCTATTTTTGTCAAATGCCCCCTTTTGAAGTCGAAATCTTCGTAGGTCAACTGATCAGCCGAAAGCCCATCGTCAGGGACGATATCCCTTCGAAGATCCATAGCACGTGTCAGCTGTACCTCTCCCTAAACTGTATTACCAGTTTTGAAGAGGAGTTTCCCCAACATAAACGCTGACCGTGCCGCCTGGCGTTTGTACCAGCGAATGTTCCCATAGACCTTGAGTCTCTGCCTTAGCAGAAGGCTGAATTGATGTAATTTCCACTCCTTGATCAGCGTCAACTCTTCGGGTGCTGTTGGGATATATACTAGGATCAATAAAATGCACGCACCATGCTTCTTGTTCTGTACCTGGCTTGGTCACCACCAGGTGCTCGGCGAGACAATAACGGGCATCGGCAGTGATGGAATGATTGTTACCAATGCTTGCTCGGAAAATAGCCAACGCCCTCTGAAAGAGCTCGATGGCCTCGTCCGACTCTCCTTGAGCCCGGCAGATATCTCCTAGGGCGTGAAGAACTTTCCCAGACCTGCGAAGGGATGAAATGGGATGCGTTAGTATTTTTACGACATGTATTCACGATAGCCTAATACGCATATAGAAGGAAGTGGGACGGAGCAAGGAAATTAAGGTTGCAACCCACACCATGGAACTGGTCGAGTCCTTGCCGAACTTCTCCTCTCGAGCCTTGAGCACTGGAAGCAAGATCTCTTCGCCTTTGTCTGGCTCGTTTCGAAGCGCGTACATGATGGCGAGATGGACAGCAGGCCATTCCTGTCTGATCTTGATCTCGAGCTCATCGCCACCCGGCATGGCCCCAAATGCATGGTACGATTGGATCCATGCCGCGATTGTTTTGTCGGCTTGGGTCTTGTCGCGCATGTAGGCCATAGCCGATTCGTTGTAGGCGTCGGCGAGCTGCACCGCGTCGTCGGTCCTGTTCCACTTCTCCATCCGCTCCAAGATGGGTGCAATCATGCACTTGAGATGGAAGAGTGCTCCAGGGCTGTCTGTGAAGAAGCACGAGACAGCTTTGTACTGGTAGCTCTGCGACAGAAGTCAATTCAACTTTTCGTCTCCTTTGAACCTGTCTTGGGGGACCTTGTCCAAGATGTCCAGTGACAATGAGGCATACACTCCGGTTTTTTCATCATACGCTCTTTCGATCTTATTCCTAATAGATGCAGAGAATGATGGTCAATAAACGAGATGCAATATCGGGAACCATCAGAAAACATTGCTCACTCACTAAGCCACTTCGTTGAACAAGGCTGCGCTCTCCGTGGATGCCTTGAAGTCGCCTGACTTAATCCCATCTACGAAAAGCCCCCTAAGCTTCTCCATATGCGGAAAGAGCTACTTGCATCTCTGGAGGCGGCCAACGAGGTTGCGTTCGTCAAAGGCAATAAAAGGCCAGGCGTTGGACAGTAGAGCAATCGTAGCCTCAAACACGGCTGACTTCTCTTCCCCGGATAGCCGTTCTCGTACGACATCCTAAACGATCCGGTGGATCCGCAATTCGTTATTCTTCATATCCCATGACACTAACAAACTCTGGCTTGGCACAGTTAATCTCATATACGGGAGAGGCCTCCCCACTAGTTCCTTGAGCTTCGCCATTGCTGGTTTCGTCATCTCTGCAGCTTACGCTGTCGCTAAGATCATGCTGATGCCTAAACGCAATAACGGAGCCGCCACATCCCGAGCGGCATTGCCATTGGGATCGGCATCTATATACTCCCCGCTTTCACAATCCCTCAGGCCATCGGCGGGCTGGTTCATTATGTTTCAAAGAAGTATTTCCACACGGGCGAGCGTCTTGTCATCACTGCTGCGATAGCACTTGTCCTCGGGGACACGCTGATCAATATGGTCTTCATGGTATTGAGGTCGTTTGGGACCCCAGGATCTTCGTGCAAAAAGGGGCGGAAAAGAGATGGTTCATGTCAAAGGGTTGACTGAAATCTCGAACAAATAACATCATTACTGGAACTGGTACCACATTGGATATCTCGAGTCTTCTTCACTAGTGTTGACAACCACTGATCAAAGGAACATACTGTAGGCACCGACACTCACTTCAAGTTTAGGTCTACTGCTAATAAAAGCACAATGAGCCCAATCCTGCAACGTCTCACACTCTGAAAGTGTCAAAGGAAAGTGCCCGGAGGCAAACAATACCACTACATCACCTACGCCCACAGCCCCCAGGCTCTCTCCCGTTAAGTCTAAACCACCAATCAACAACAAACACAGTTTTGCAGAGTCTCTATCCCTGAAGGGCCTTTAGCTTGGTAGTGAAACTGGCCGTCTGCTCCTTCAGCTCGCTCGTCAAGCCGTCGCCCTTCACTCGCAAGATAGCCTGGACCATGCCCTTCATCTCGTCTTTGAAAGTGTGCGTAGCCCAGTCGATAGCCGTCGAGTCGTCAAGCTTGGAGACCAGATCGGCCGCGTAGGGCTTTCGCTCCTTGTCGCCGGGGAATGCCAGCCAGTAGACATCCGCCAGCTTCACGCTCTTGCATCCATTCTGCGGGACGTCGACAGGTGCGGTGACATTTCCGGCAATGATGGCATGGTCGTCGGCGGCGTCGCAGGTGGGCACCTCTCGGCCCGCGAACGCGAGCGAGGTGCCGTTGGCGTCGGTGCGGGTTTGGAGCGAGCGGTTGCACCGCTGAGGGCAGTGGAAGTGGTACACGCCAAAGATGTCGCGGTGACCAGTGCTCAGGCAGGTCGAGCCGACGCCTTCGCGCGCGCTCTGGCCGCACCCGTTGTTGCGATTGTAGGATGCGATGGTCCAGTAGACGTTGTCGCCCCAGACGCGGCCGCTTTCGTAGTATGCCTGTGGGAAGTTGTTAGAAGAAGGATCGAGAGGTGGTTATATTATGGTTGCACCTAGGAGAAATGCGAGAATTAGAGAGTGGGAGGGGGGAACGTACGCCAAAGGCACTACGGCAGCACTCCCAATCGGCCAGACCATAGCAAGTCGCGCCTTGCACGCCGACTTGGCAGCTAGGGCCGTTGAAGAGAACTCCGGTCGAGGCAAAAGCCTGGTTAACCAGCATGCTGGTGAGAGCTGCGAGAGCGATGGAACGCATTTTGGTGTCTTTCTGGGGGATTTGATAGGCTAAAGGTTTTGTATGTGTTACTGGTGTTGCAGAAGTTTTGCAGAAGGTGTGAAGCTGTTTGCTATGGATCGCTTTGAGGCTGTTGGGTGACGATGCAGTTTGTTGAAGCTGGATTTTTTTTTGGGCAATGCTGACACGGGTCTCTTATACTTTCTGGAATCGAGATCATGGTACCATGGTTGTATTCGTGTTCATCCCTTTTGACATTTCTGGCGCGCGAAACCCCAGTCGTCGCCTCCATCAATGCGGATCGTTCTCAATATTTGGAGGCGACGGCCAAATCGAGATGTGTGGCAGTAAGGCTTGGTGAGATGCATTGTCGTTCGGAGATGAAAGTGGAAGGCAGCAATCATTCTCACCATTCGCAAGACATCTAAGACGGCCGGTGTAGTGAAGGATCGTAAGCTTCGACTGGAATGCAAATCAGCTTCGACAGTTCTAGACTCGTGTGTTTTTGCGTCCTTATTGCTGATTTGTTTACTCGTATTGGTGTTGCCCACAACGCTGGCGGTCAACACCACTGCAAGCACCGAAGCCATGGCGTATGATGAGGCCAAGCACTATGTCACGTCTGATTGTAGTCAACTGCCTGGGCTAACGAAAGAACGACCTTCCACAAACGTAGCAGCCACAGCTGACAGGATTGACCTGTGGCGCCACGCAACATTACAGAGTTGAAACAAATTAATCAGCGGCGAGCAAACGGCAGGGGATAGTAAATTCACTGGAAAGTGATCAACGCCGCTGCCTAAGCTAAGCTGCCATTAATTCGGCTAGGGCGTAAATATGGCCATGTAAGCCCGGGGTTTGCCGACAGTGAACACAATCACGCTATTGCTCATTGGGTCTGGTGAGAACGTTTACGAACATTGCCCTCAGGTCAGAGGTGGCAATGCAACAATCTGTTGGCTATCAAGGGAAGGGACAAGGTCAATGCAAATGGCACTGGGAAGACAATGGTTCGTATCTTGTGTCTACACAGTTGAAGGCGTTCGAACTTTCAAATATAAATACCCCTCTTCTCTGCTCATCTCTGTGGTGAAGTAATAGATCACCACCATCAGTCACAGTATCTGCTTTCCCAACACTTCTCCTAGTTGTTTCTAGAAACCTAGTTGAACCGCGTATCTCAGCCTCAACTTCAAAATATTTTAAGGTAAAACAATCATTCTCCCTTCTCACGACTTGACTTACTCTCCGCACCATAACCTCAACTGACGTTGATTTCAGTCTACCGTCTGCAAAATGCAGTTCAAGATTGCTACCGTCTTCACCCTCCTCGCCGTTGGCCTTGTCTCGGCCATGCCCGCCACCACGAGTACCGACAACTCGCTCAAGGTGCGCGCCGCCTCCTTCGAGGCCCCTCTCCAGCTCCGCGCCCAGTGCGGAGAAAAGAACGGACCCTGCGACCAGAACGGCTGCCAGGGCGTCAACAACCCGGCCGACGGCCTGGGTTACTGCACCGCCGGAAAATACGTCGGATGCCCTTGCAAGGCCATCTGCGGTGCCAAGAATGGCCCTTGCAACAAGAATGGGTGCCAGGGTTTCAACGGAGTTTGCACGGCGGGCAAGTATATCGGCTGCTACTGCAATGGATTTTAGAACTGGTCTTTGAAGGAAAGTTTTGGGCATGGAATATTTCGAGAATGATTTAAGATATCGCTGTGGAGGGCTTCAAACTTCAAGTTAGCACGCTCGTTTTGGTATTTTGAATGTTGCCGGAGAATTGATTGGAATGTCTCTCGTATTTTCCCCCTCAAGACTACTACTATCACAGACTGATTTTGAGATCGCATCTTCCATGTTACCAAACCCGGCTATCGGTATGCCAACATGCGTTCCCGCTCACTTGGAGTCTTGAAGTTGTAAACATCACCCCTGGCGCCCCCTTTCCCTGCTCAGCCCCTGTCCTTGCTAGAGAGGTACCAATTCCACCAATTCTCCAGGGCTCATACTCATGGGCTTTAGATGCAGACACCACCGTCACTCGTACCACTATCGACCAATCACAGACAAGTTCCACTGCAGCACAGATCCGGTCGTGGAAGGCTGCAGAACCCTCCGACCGGAGCACAAGCAAGACACGTGGGCACGACCAGCTTGACAGTGATTGTCTAGATAATTTGTCAATCAGGATCCTCCAACTTCATCTTTTCAAGATTACTCCTCACTGTAGGAACAGCTGTGACGGTACAGTTTTTTTTTATGACTGGTGATGGATTGACGCAGAAGCAGATCAAGGCAAGCTCGGGCTCGGTCAGTTGTCGCACAACGGCCGGGATAGGGTCCTGGCGTTTGGCCGGGGGAGCAGTCTTGGACGCGTGTTCCGTGACGAAAGCAGTCACAACGGGCACAATGCAATCGCCTGTAACTTGGGTCGTTGTCGCCGTTGTAGTGCTAGGTTTGACGGCGAGGTGAGCGCTTGGTTGATGGCCCTGGAGATTGGGGAACAAAGCCAACGTACACCGTTGGTGTGATTGTCACGGAAGCCAATGTGATCGTGGCGGGTATTCCCAGGTAGGCACGGCAGAATACACCGACTTCGCGCCGTACAAGAAGCCAATCCGGCACCAGCGAGCAAGATCGTCCCCGTCGAAGTCCGGATTGTCCGCTGGCAGTCATAGGTGGGCCACCCGCTCCTGCCTGGGCTGGCTTCCAAGCCAAAAAGGCGAGTATCAAAGCATAGCAAAGTGATATAATGAACTGCATATTCGAGAAGGAAAGCGCACTAAATTAAGAAACGTAAATACAGAAGGACCTCGAAAACATAGGGGATACGGGAATACAGAAGGAAGAACTATAGTGGCGAGAGTCATGATTTAAAAGATATTACAGAACATTCACCCGACGTCTTTTCTGGAAGACATATCAATCACAAGCGAATAAACAAACAAACCACGACGAAAGCCATGAGCGCCGTATGCGTCTACACTCACGGCACCGTGCCTATCACATGCAATCTTTGTTCCGTTCTCAGGTTCCGATAAAGTTTAGACCCCGGTATGCGAAAACACTTCCAAGCACTACATTTGGCGAAGTCCGCCATGGACCTTTCTAGGGAAACAATAAGAAGGGTTGTGTTGACTTTGTTCATACGGGAGCAATAATCCTTGCGTCCGAAACAGTTCGTCCACTATTCATAACTTCCAAGCGCCCAGTGCCATTATAAAAAGCAACCACGTACCTGAATACCAAATTTGATAACGCCAGTAGGGACAAGAGAAGCCTTCCGCAGGCCAACTACATTGCCACAGCCTTCAAAACGGCCTGCCTCAAAATATGCAGATGCGGCTCAAATGCCCGTAAACCTCATAAAGTCCGCACAAATGGCCTCAATCGGAGCAGGACGCGCCCCTATGTAATTGTAATCGGGGCTACAAGACCCATATGAGGACATCTGCGATGTCTCATTTGACCGGTTGCTAATTAGTAGGCTGTCTGTAAAGCAGTCAATACCACCTTAGCAAACTCAATATTCTTAGCTGTGGTTAGCTCAGTTGTCCTCAAGGCTTTGGAAGTTCTTCCACACATTGAAAGGAGAGCACAGAGTGGGCGGCGAGAAAATTAGCTGAACTAGGGGACGTATATGGTTGGTACTGCTTCGTCAGACTTCCATGGATAGCTAGGGAAAATACCACCGTTAGACACCTAACTCGTCGAAGTTTCCTCCTGTACGCTAACACTGCCGTCCAGCCTTTGTTGGGTTGCATCAACCAGATGCCCCACTACCCAAGCCATGGAAAGAAAGCAAAGAGGATCTCCCAGTGCGTCGCCAAGAAAAACCAGGGTAACAATCGCGTTGAGTGTCCCTTCAGGGGGGTTGTTGGAAATACCTGCGAAAATGTACATGAGGAAGAAAACATGAATGAGAACCAAGGTGGGTAATGCAACAAAGATAAATCTGCGTAGCACCCATAGGTCTGCCTAGAGAATAGGTAAATTCGTCCCAGCACTATAGACGCAATACGGATATTGAAATTGATATGGGGGCGACATACTTCGATGGCTTTTGTCCTTGCTCCGAGTCGCTGAGCGTGGATCATCTTGCGTATTAAGGGGGCGAAGGTTGCAACAGTCGTAAGCATTGTGATTGCATTGAATGCCCAAGACAAGTCCGTTTGCTTTTGCCTCAACACCTCCCAACTTATTTCTTGTGTGGAATGGGTGGCACTAGAATTAAAGAGAAAGATGAGTAATAATACTCAACAACAAAGACGTCTGAAACGACTGGAGTTGGACTTACAAATATAGCGAGATCCCCCAAGAAGACAACCCAAGAGCGAACAGCCCGATGATTTGTAGCCCGTCCCAAATGAGTGACAGTTTGTGATTGGGAGCAGACCACTCAACGGTGGGCATGAGGAGTCGTTTTAAACCGATGAGCGAAGTGAATAAAAGGGCTTTCGTGCCAAAGACACAGCCTATTAAAGCACATTGGCTGGCATCACTGGCATCAAAGACGTGCGCTGCGATCACTGTACGGCCCAGGAGAAAGCTTAGTCCAAGAACGACGAGGTACGAGACAGCGATAATCTGACACCGTTTGCGGGCCCTGTGCCTAATATTTTCTTTCTTACTACCGGTGGTCGTTCGACGACGATCGCTGTTTTTTGAATGAACCTTCCAAAACAGACCAACCGTTACTAAGAGTGAGGTTCCGGATACGAACAATGCAAGTACTATAAGAAGGACGTTAGATATCTGGGATTTGAAGGGAAGGTAGCTGTACATAGCGAAATTGTAGGAGGCGTTGTTTCATGGCGGAGAAGGGAGTTATTCGATTTCAACAAAGATACCTACATAGGTAGGTAGTAATTAGTACTTATCAATCGGCGGAGAAACCTGAACCTTGCATCATTAAATGAAATAATACTTATCTTATGCCCTTCGAAACTGTGGTGTCTTAGATAACTCCGTTTTCTTTGTAACACAACACGCACTGCTATTCTTCACCGAATTTATCCAGGAGCTGCGCCTCACACCCATGGATATACGCGCGGCGGCAGTGCTTGGGAAGGAAGCAAATGTTTGTGGCACTTGCGTCGAACAGGAATATGCAGAGTTTATCCGCACCAACGTGGGTTGCCCCTTATCAGTAATCTCATTGTTCTAATCTGATGCCAGAAACGGCTAGTATTCTTCACCCAATCGACCCAGATATGTTGTGTAACATCACGTCTTACCCAGTCTTCGATTCCCTTCCCCAGATATGATATGCGGCGTGTACAAAGGCAGATTGCTTTTCTCTAGGGGAAGCAAGGCTTTTTTACAGAAGTTCGGTTTTGTGGCAGCGCAAGCTAAAGAGGACAAGGTCTCGGGTTGTTACAGGGTTCCTTGAGCTCTCTAAATATATGGGTAAAGGGGTTGCATCTGCACGATTCATGCAGCGGGAACAGGGGCTTTGGGGGCTGGCGAAGGGCAGGCAGGTCCCTTCCTAAACAGCGATAAAGTTGAGAAGAACTGAGACACAACAGACGTGAATCGTGAAGTTGCAGTATATAGAACTAGTGGTAAACTATAGTCTAGCGGCATAAAGTAAGCAAAATGTTCTTGCTGATTTGAAAGCCGAATGATTCGAGCGAAAATGAACTTCTTTCGATTTCATTTCCTAGAAAAATAGGAGGAGGGCCATTGGGAAGGTGTCTCAATGGAGCGTAAAGTTTTTTCTCAATTTTAACCGTAGATTTCACCAGCTTGGGGACTTCGTGGAGCCCCAGCAGAAAATCCAAGCCACATTTCATCCACACCTCCATCTGTGTCCTGATGTAGCTCTCCCCATGTCAGTGGCCCGCATGCTATCACGTCCCCAACCATCCAGCCAGCACCTGGGAGGTGACAAGAAGCTGCGATTACTGCAGAGCAAGCCCCCAGCATCGGCATTCCAGAAGGCTCATACGTGCAGATGTACCCAATTCCCACGACAACCACCCATAGCAAGAGTCCAGTCATGACAATCCAGAACATGGCCTGGTTATAATATCCCAGTGTCGAAATGCTATCGTTGAGGTCTTGGCGCTGCCCATCAACATTCCACAGGTCCACCTCCGCAAAGAAGAGGCTCTGGTTGGCAAGCCATTGCAATGCAGTAGAAACTGCCAGCAGGGGGATGGCGTATTGATAGGGAAGGGAAAGAAAAAATGTGTTTCTTTGAAAGCCGCGGGGTTGAGATACACGAAGCGCGTTCGGGTTCAAGCCCAGAAGACCAAAAGAATGCCACTCCTGTTCAACTACCATCATTGTTATGAGCGAGTTGTAGAGAAGATAGGCGACTGATAAGCCGAATTGGGGCAAATTGGCGAGGACGACCAGTTGAAGCCTCTTCATGGATTTGTCGGCCGAGCTTGTGTGCGGAGAGATTGTTGAGGCCATCGAGACCTGGTCGGGCGGGCTTAATACTCCTCTCTTGAAGCTGAATAGTAGAGAGGTCAAATTCAGCATACACACCATTAACAACCAGTGCATTACTGCAAGTATTGCCTGAGAACTTACATATCCGGCTCAGACTGGGTGGTAAAAGCCAGTATGGCTGCAGTGGTGATTAGAGCGAGGAGCCAGCAGAGGCTGGTAAGTCCCCATCTCATCAGCCCGACGGCCCTCCACCACCGCATCCTTACTTTCGGTGCTGGACAATACTCGCGGGGCTCTAGGGCTGGCCGGTAAATGTTTTTGAAGTCCTGGAATCCGTAAGTGCAGGTGGCTTTAAGAATCGACGTGGAAGGCTTGCAAAGGTACGAGTCGATAACGTCCCCGATTGTTACCAAAGGGGTGGACTTGTAGAACAGAGTCATTCCCGTCAGAATGCTGGCAATGACCACGTTGCAAGCGCTCGTTAGCCACCAGAACATTGGATACACAAGCAGGCGACAGCCCAGCTTGGTTCTCTCACTCAAGCCCCATGCTTTGAGGGGCGTCAATGTGCTGTTCTTGATTGTATGACGTGGTGACCCATCCAGGTGGTCCAAGTCCACTAGCCATACCGGCCTCGCCGTATTTGCAATGCCGTCGCTTTGACACCAGTCGGCGGTGGGTTTATGTGGTACTTCCCTCGACAGCTGTGGCCAGTCGAAGAAGTTGCAAAGCCAGTCGGACTGTTGGTATTGTGTTGTATTCCACCAAACAGACATGATGGATCTGCTCACCCATGCTGTGCCTTGTGTGGAATTGTTGGGAATATTGTCCTCGAGCACCAGAACTATGTCTCTGTAGTCGTCTGCGAATCCTGATCCGTATCGTCTGACCAAAGAGGGAAGGGCCATGGTCTCCCACCCGTTGTTGCGCTCCCGGTTGTAGTCTGAAGTTGTGGGCGTGTAGGTACCAGGGCCGGAAATGTTGAAATTGAGGGAAAATGTATGGCTGGTCATGATCGAGACTATATACTCGGATGCGACTGAAGTGCTGTAAATGGCGCTATTATAAAGGAAATGCAAAGGAAATGCCGCCAGGAACATGACTGCCCATAGAAGTTGGCGTGCGCCTGATATTCTTGTCAGGTTTCTGATGGATGGTATCCCAATATCCACGGTCTCCCCGTCTGCGTGGGCTCGGTCAATGTCTTCTCGTGGTGGTGCTACCCAAGCCTGCATGGCAAAATTCTGCAGCCCAACGAACTGTTAGTCGATCCCCACATAGATTCTCGTTCATAAAACAACTTACCGTTGCACCGAGGAGACCGACCGAAACCACATTCATCGCTAGATGAATCCATGTGTCGGCGCTTCTCACATCGCCGCACGACTTGTTCATGATCTGCTTGCTTCCTGTACTTGACTGATCGCCGCCGAGACGGGAGACAGCAATGCTGACACCAAAGTTTGCGAACGCCAGCACCCAAGCCAAGGAACAAAAGACATATAGCCCGCCTCGCCATCCTTTACGACATTTCTCCGTTGGCTTTGTGTGAGAAAAAGTGTTGAAAAAACGACGGTGTGTTCGAGGTGACAGCATCATGGCTACTAGCTCCAACAGCTCTTCGAATTGGTTTTCTTTCTGTGGCTTTGTGTTGACCGTTATCGGATAAATTGAATATCGCCCTTCGTATCAGCCAATATCAGGTCAATTAGGTTCAAGGCAACTTGTTTGAACAGTCTTCTCACAACGTTGTCGTGATCAGTGTTGACGCCGTGCGGGATCAATGGTGAGTATGAGCGATGGCCCCCATGCCAAATGGATCAAAGACATTGCAAGGTTGTTGATCGCGCGTGTAGTACAAGCCCGGGCCCGCTATGGACAAGGCATATTCTTCCAGCGCCGCATGCTGCGGGATACAAGACCCTTACAGACACATCATTTCATCCGCCCATATCTTTAGTACATTCCATGCCGACCTTGGTGCAGGGGTAGTATTGTAATTTATTCTACATTCCTGCCTTGTATAGCCACCAACACTCACTTTCGAGGTTATTGAGTCCCCCCCCTTCCCCCATAGAGCCCTCAAGTCTGACAAATTGGAGGTCTATTTAGCCGCCTGGCCCGATGCTCAGCGCCTCAAACTCAGTGGTGACATATCCACTAGTTCTAGACATAAGTCCCGACATGTTCTGAGACCTTCCATCCTTCCTTGGCATTTTCTCTTAGCCACAAAGCCGATTTCAATATTAAACCAAGAGTCGCTCAGCTTATCCTCCCATACAGTACGGGATTGGCTTAAGTTGCCCTCCGCGCCAACATGTCAATTGCCCTGTGGGTGCAACATTATCTTATCAGTGCAACCACAATCATCACTTCAATTATATTCTTCACGGCCACCGTACTGTTATGGAAGCTTTTATTGAAAAACAAGAAGCGTGAGGGGCGACATGATGGACCCGGCAACACTCAGCACATGCCAAACCTGCCTTTGCGACGCTACTATATAACTGCGATGTTCCTGAACCTATTCGGCTTGAGCTTTTGTGTTTGCAGGTCATCCCTTTCGCCGGCGCTAACGGTAACCAGGTCGACATACGATACGGGTTATATTGACTTATCTATTCTTCCTGTATGGCATGGGGTGGAAATCCCGACTTGTGCAAAGGCTTGGTTTATTTTGCCTCGGTTTTTTTTTTAAACAAAACGGCTCATCCTGCCGAGAAACTTCACCTTTTCAAGAAGTGTTTTGTCAATTCTCGGTGATGCAGTACAAATAATCCTTTTCCTCGGCCTTGGCTCGACTGCCTGGCTTGAATGCTACGGGTAAGCCTCCCCACGTTAGTTTTATCTGCAAGGACTACTCACATTTACCACGAGCACCTGAGCTAAATGTGCAAGCAAGATACAAAACCGGCTCTGAAATCCCCTTTTTCACATTGAAATCATTGAGACGTTGGAGCATCAAAGTCGCCACCCCTATCTACCTTTAAAAGGCCTGAAGACAGAATGTTGCTATCCCTGCTATTGCAGCCCAGTACCAATCCCAATCCCCAGGGCAATCTTGCCAGCATCATCCCTCTCAGCAACGTGTGAAAGATAATTTACTCTTCTCTTGCGGCCGCCAAACGTCTTGGAACAGAGTCTTGACTCCTATCAAATGGCTCGGTGATTTGATAGTACTAGTAGTTACCAGTTGTGAGAAGTTTCTTCTTTCATTTAGATTACAATTTTCTTTCAGATGAACCAGAACACTGCCGTTGTGAACATAAATGTGGGTCCTCGGCTGACAACGAGGAGCGCTGAATGCATCTGTACAAGACACCGAAAGTTTCATGTATCACAACTTAAAAAACAGCTTTCCTCTGTACAACTATATAAGAGTTAGAGACTCACTCTTAGTCGCCATTGTCTCCGTTTGTCTCAATCAACTCATAAAAAGGCCACCGAGACTCCATCAAGACACCCCAGAATTTTCGCAAACATTCCCACAGTTACTGTCACATTCAAGCTGAATTCACAATAGAGTCTTTACAGACGGATCGTTTCTATGTCGGCCAAGTTTTTACCCTGAAGAAAATTTTCCCTGAGGACGATGACAGCAAGGTTGTGATTTGTTTCCAAATAGACCTGCTTGTCTCCGACAATAACTCACTCGGAATGGTCGTCTATATTTTGGACCGGGACGATGATGCATCTGGATTTGGCAACAACCCGGTCAAGTCAGCCACCAAGTACTTCCTCAAGCTCTACGACAGGCGCTTCTCCAAAGGGCTTCGCAAGTCGTATGTGCACGACTACCACTAGACAAAGCATATTAAGGAGCTCGATGCCAAATTTGTCCAGAGTGGCGGCGCGCGCCAATTAGTGAGAGATCTTCCCACACGTAACCGTCTCAGGAGAGAATGGAGCGATGCCGAATTCAAGGCTGCTCTCACGACGACCTCCTCAGGCACTACAACCACGAGCTCGCGACCTATCAGACACTGAGGGCAGCTCAAGGCAAGCAAATCCCGCGTCTTATCGCGGCGGTCGAGCAAGATATAACTCCAGCCAGTATCGAGGCTACCGCCGAGGACAAGGACCCGCGAGCGTTCTTCCAGATAAAGGGCATTCTGCTGGAATACATCGACTGGTTCGTCATCTAGGATCTCGGAAAACGCGCTGCCCCATTAGCATGGCAGGATGTGATCGACCAAGCCGACGCCAGCATTCGCCTCCTGGACGACTACAACCTCGTGAACAGTGAAACTCGCACTTTTAAGTCCTTCATGGTTCAGGACATCGGTGACGGCCGGTGCAAGACGTTCATGATCGACTTTTCCCATTGCAGGGCCAGGCGGGCGGACGAGACGGACCTTGAGTGGGCTGAGGCAAAATGGACAGCCAGCGAGTCTGCAGTTCCCGGCATGATGATGACGATGCTCAATAATACGTTTGGGTTCAACCTCTCGTATACATGGGATATGTGGCGTGCCGGGGAGCGGCCGAACTGGGAGGAGGAGCTTTCCAAGGATCCGAACTAGCAAATGTACGTCCGCGCCAATAGCATCCGTTACGTACGGAAGGACGTCATTCCGAAAGGAAGGGAAATAGTGAACACATCGAACCACGAGCCGCAGGTGAGCCCTACCTCGATTGGACCCGTCGTCTCATCGCAAATCATCCTGATAACAAACAAAAGGCAGCACAAGAGTCAGGACACAGCAACGCGCAAGCACCGGGACTCGGGCCATTGAAGCGAATTAAAAAGTGTACATGATGCCAGATCTGAAAAAGAAAAAAGAAGAAAAAGAGTGATGCCTTTCCCGGCGATGAAAGGACCGGCTGCCCGGCCCTGGTGCCTCAAATCCCCTGCTCAGTACTAAGAAGATAGCGGGTGTGGAGAGCTGCGGGAAATAGGCCATGGCCTGAATAGCAGTAGTACACGGTAGTAGATTTCTCTCCAACGCCTTGACCTCGGGAACAGTCTGATTCATCCTTCTCCTATTCTTTTAAATTCAACTTATAATATTATTACACTGCATTGACTTGAAATTTGAATATTGCGAATTTTCCCAGCCTTCTTGCATGCCTGTCTATAGGTCTATATGTCGACTATAGGTCTAAACACGAAGGTATACGGGGGAATCAGTGTGAACCCAGTAGTAATGTTCCAATGCTGCGAAATATGCCTGGCGTCAAACGCCCACCCACAAAGATTTACTTCGACTCCGTCTCCTTCGCAGATCCATTGACAGGGACAACCACGGCGGCACCATTAGCAGCGGCCGCCGACTCAGCTTCCACCTTCTCGACGAGGGCTTTTGCCCCGCTAACGCCCGACAGAACCATGCCCGTGAGACTCCAGGTGTCGAGGCCGACGCAGATGGCCGCATATCCCTCATCGATCATGGTCTTCATTCCCGAGGCATTCGAGGCACCAGCGAGACTGAAATTTTTGATCAATCATCAGTATCAATCTGATAGTGCCTACTAAACCTTTCATAGCAGCGTGACAAAAGAAGAAGAGGAGAAAAAAAACTTACCCGAAAAGCGGTTTTCCGTATTTCTTGCCCGCAGCAACAAACTTGTCCATGGCAGCGGTAAAAATCGGGTCCGGCGGCTCGCCCATGCTCAGCGCGATGCCGGCGTCCATGCTGAAATCGCCGCGGCCAAACATGAGGCCCGCGACACCGGGGACGGCGGCGATCTCGTCAATGTTCTCGATGCCCTTTACGCTCTCGATCTGCGCGATGATGGCGATGTGGCGGTTGCCGGTCTGGATGTTGAACCCGTCGCCGGGGTAGATGGACTTCTCAGAGATGCCGGGGAAGTATGTCCAGGGGCTGTAGGAGCGGGATCCGAGGGGGGCTATGACCATTGGAATATTAATTAGTGAAAAATGAACTTTTGCAATTCTGTTGATTAGGTAGAGTTTTGTTTGGCGGCAACATACGGTAAAAAGCCTCCTTGATCAGCGCCTTGACGTCGTCGGCGCTCTCGGTGTGGGGGAGCACGATGCCGGCCGCGCCCGCATCCAGCGCCGTGGTCAGGCTGATCTCGTCGTGCTTGGGCACGCGGACCATCACCATGGTCTTGCCCTCGGAATGGAACTGGGCGGCTTGGATGCAACTGTTGGGGGCCAGGCGGAGCGAGTTAGAACAGGGATATGAATGTCGAGAATGGTACTAATGTGGCCTTATTCTGCGAGAACTTACTCAAAAAGTGTTAAGCGATTGTACATGCCGTGTTCAACGTCCAACCAGATGAAATCGGGCTGCGCCGCTGCGAGGAGCTGGGTTGGGTGGGTAACTCGGAGTTAGCGGTGTGTTTGTTGGTCCCATATACTGTGGGGTCAGGAACTAGGCATGGATGAGGCTGGAGAAGTGTACCTTTGTGACAAAGACACTCGGGATACCTTGGGCGACACCGAACATGATCTTTTTGGGGTCCTCCTTGGCTTCATTCAGAGCTTTTTGGAGATTGCCCGGAAACGTAAGAAGTCCCGCACGGTACGGTGCCTTTGCGTGCAGCTCAGGCTGATCCAGGTACCCTTGGTTGGACATGTTGGCGTTTTCAGAACGGGGGGATGGGGTTAGGACGAGAAGTAGGTCGAGGTGAATGATTCGGAAGACAGGAAGATGATCAGAAATAAGGCTAAGACAGGATTTTGAACGGTTGCAGGTCAAGATGCTGGGAAAGGGTCTTTGGCGGATGGGAGCCAGAGCAGAACACTTTATACTTGAAAATGTTGCATCAGGGCCTCAGGGGTGAGTATCGTGGGACGCCACAGCCCTGCGACCAGGACCAACAACCTCACGATCGCCAATAATATCCCGGTGTAACCTGCAATAAGGTCTGGGTCCAATAGCTCGTATCAATTGGCGGCGGACGGGGATTCGTTCCCTCTGTGCATGACTGCATTATCTTTTGGACCCAAATGTTATTTTATGTGCTGATTCGGCTTCATATCCGAGCCTGAGGCGGTGTTTGACTAAGCTCAAATGACAAAGCTCGATTTTCGACCGTCCAGGGTGCTCTTTGAGTCCGAATCCCGCGGGAATAGTGCCAGAGCTTGACAGTGGACATAGCACTACCCCCGGAGGCAACGCTGCTTTAAAAGCACCTCGCTTACGGCCTGGTTTCCGGGTTTTGTTCGTAGGGCGATATACGCGCTTTATGTGAGACTCTGAGGTGCCCCAGTCCCAGCCAAGGTGGAGAAACGTGAGCGTAGGAAATCCTGTGGTTGACTTCATCCCTGGCCGAGAGTAGCGCCAAGCAAGCTGTGCAAGGGGGAGCATGGCACATTGGACGTGTTTGGACGAGCCACGAAAGGTGGGGGAATGCGGATGGACGGACGGTCGGTAGTTAGGATGTACCCTAAATCCGAGCCAAGAGGGCAAAAATAGATCTGGTGCAACTGCAACTCGTCGACGGGAGCATCGGCACCGGGGTTAGCATTCGGCATCTTCTTTGGGCCGACGTGAGTCTCCCTGCGTGCCGAGTTTTGGAGTGGTAACGCAACACTTTTCTCGGGGACGGCATATGTTTTCTCTGCGTAGGTGGTTGGTTGGTCGTTCCGTCTTCCGAGGTGACACAACAACTAGCTTGACAGTCTTGTTGTCTCGGACGGAATGATACCGTATCCCACGTACCTATTCAGCTCAGATACCAGACAAAGTAAAAGAAGGCTCGAGTGTGTCAACAATTTGGTAAACTGTACAGTGTACTAGGATCGCAAAGGATGGGAAAGGGGGTACTCCGCCTTTACCCAGAGGGCCCAATTGTATTCCTACCTTCATAATTAGGTATTCCAAATCTGGCTTCGATGAGTGAACACGGTAATACATCCCGTAAGCCAATCTGGAAGCATCAAACTTGAAACTTAAAAGCATAAGCTGGCTTTCCCCACCCCTTTCAAGCTAGCTCCTTTCATCCAATTTGCCCCATTCATCCGCCCACCCTCCGCGCGGGGGTGTTGCTCCTGCAAACAAGACCCTTGATTTGACAGCGAACACCGCGGGAGTGGCTTGCAGCATCACATCGTGCCAAGGACAGGTTACAGATACACGTAAACAAAACAAAATAAAGCAATGGACCTTCCCCTTCCATCGTCTTCTCCCCCCTGGCCCGGCGCCGCCAAGGCAGCCGTCAGCATTACGATGGACAACTTGGGCGAGGCACAGGACGTGCTCAACGGCACGTGGGGCTCCCGTCCCATTGGGACCCATCCCGCTGTGCGCGACCAGCTGCCGCGGATGCTGGACCTGCTCGCCCGCCACAACATCCATGCCACGTATTTCACCGAGTCGTGGAGCCTGGCTGTCTACCCCGACGCCATCGCCGACTGGCAGCGCCGTGGTCACGAGGTTGCTTGGCATGGATACCAGCACGAAGTCTGGCACAAGCTGTCTGCGGAGGAAGAAGAGGAGAACTTTGCAAAGAGCTTCGCCGCCGCGAAAGAGCACGGGATTGCATACAAGGGCTTCCGCCCGCCAGGCGGCACCGTTCACGAGGGGAGAACCCACGCGCTTCTCTCCCAGCACGGCGTGAAATATCTGTCACCGCTTGGCGACTTCGGCATCGGGCCCGAGGGCATCGTGGTGTTGCCATTCGAGTGGCGCGCTGTGGACGCATTCTACTACATGGACAAGTTTGCTGGAATCAGAAAGTCGCATGGCGAGTCGGAGGCCGTGTTGTCGCCTGCCGATTTTCGAGCGTTTTTGATGGCCAGAATCGACGAGGTCGTCCGCGCGGGCGGGTACATGTCGATTCTGTTTCACCCATTCTTGACGACTGACGACGACAAGATGGTCGTGATGGAGGATGTCCTGGGTCGGGTCGCAGCTGATCCTGCTATCTGGTGCGCGCCGTGTGACCAGGTTGCCGAGTGGGTGGCTGGGCATTCGAGGAATTTCGGGAGGAAGGAATGATGTATGTCCACGTGGTAGCAATTCCATTTTGCTTTCTTCTTGGAGCACTCTTTCCTTGCTAGGTGTTTCTAGTCAATCAGGCAGCAGTTCTGGCAATTAGCAACATCAAAGGCCAAATGTTTCCACAAATCCCATTGTCCGCTGGAGACCAAGGACAAAGAATGTTCTGGGAAGGTACGTAACACGGTAACAACCCCTCATTCAAAGTCCAATTATATGACTTGTTCAAGAACAAGAATTTCTGCTCTAAAGAAAACATATCGATACATGAGTCCACAATGTTTAGACTGTTGCTAAATTGACTAAAATCAGAACCCTTGTCTGAACATTCTGGTAACGAAATGTTGCCAACGTTCCGAAAGCGGAGAATGGGCACTTTTCGTATCTCATGATAGCTTCATATTCTTGTTCCGTTCCAGAATCTTCTCACTCAGGCTGATAACTAATAACAATCCGTTATCTGACACGCAGGTACGCCAATACTTCCTCAGCGGACGTACTTCTTCGATGAGGTCTGGGCATTCATGATACAGCGAACTTAGTTTCTGCGCAGTCTTCATATGTCGACATTGCTTTTCGGCGCTCATGACGGTGAAGTGGCTATTCAAGCCACATCGGACCTGAGATTCTGTTCAGTTGTGCTGCATTGACCAAATTCTTCAAGCTTCACGCCAATATGAAAACCTATTTAAAGAGGCGCATCATACAAATCTGGGGGTTTACTCTCCACCAACTTGGTCAACTTTCGACAACGCCGACGCACGGTCAAACTCACACAGCCACAGAGGCGCCCAGACAAACAGCTACGATGGCTTATAGCCGTCACAACACTGACCCAAAGTTTTCGTTTGAGGACTTTTCCGACTCTGAATCCGACTCGGAGTCAGGTTCTGAGCAGCCAACAGTGGAACAGGCGGAAACAGGCTCCCAAGAAGTGGGCCTTCATCGCTGCCACGCACGCAGACGGAAGGTAAAGAAGCAACCTGAGGCCGAGATGTCTGACTCTGCACCTGCTGATAATACCAACCAGGCGACTCCATCCGTTCAGGACCAGAGCTCGACCTTGGTCCCTGGCCCCGCCCCTCCTGCAACATCGTCTCCACCTCCACCACCAGGGTTCCGCCGTCGCCGTGTTTTGTTCTTGAGTGGCGATAATCGGCTGACGGCCCTTGGCCTCCGTGAGGTCGGACATCTCCCTCGACACGCCCAAGAGGACGAACAGGCAATCTATGTTGACAAGGAGGGCACCCATTGGGAGTCCCGACCTGGCTGCAAGTGGGGATGGCTGGATGAGTTATCAGATTCGGAGTACTCCGATGTCAGACTCGGAGGATTCGGAATCGGACAACTCAGACTCGGAGGAAATCACCACTGGCTGATGATCCATGATTCAGCAAGCATGAGGCTGTGAGCTTCTGCACCCTAAGTCATTGAAGATACCTAGCACCTACTTCAGGCCGGGTACCTATCTACTGTAGGTGCGTAGTGGAAGGTGGAAGGGTAGAAATTACGCAGAAAAAAACAAAGAGAAATAGAAATAAACAGTTCCAAAACGAACGTCCCTTGTGCACTGAATTAAATATCCATAAGGCAAATTCGTGCAAAGTAATATGATAGAGATACTCGTTAACTACTGTCAACAGTGATAGTTCGTGTTTACTAGTAGTAGCCTAGATTAAGCTCCTTGGCGGATCTGTGTTAGAAACAGCTCCAGTGTTGGGGCATTGGGTGGTATTATGTTTACCGTTGACAGACACCCGTACTGATGTTGAGGACAAGTTGCTTTGTTCGACGAACTTTGCGCATCTTGGGCACACAGCTAAACATCTTGCGGACACCTAATTTTATATTCTTTGCATAAAATACCACCACTGAGATAGATACTAGTCCATCTATATAAACGCACACTAGCTCGGAGTTCAAGCATTCTCTTAGGAAAACTCTGGTAGCCGTCGTAATCTTCTTCGCTCCTTTGCCAGAAGACAACCATTATTCTGGTAATTCGAGCGAGTTACTCTACCTTCATTACTCAAATACTAGTAACTCTACCAGAAGAAAATGACATGGAATTACTACCAGGCCAGGATCCACCAGCTGCCGCCGTTGACCCTTGACCAAGCCTTGGAAGGTCGGCCATTGCCGCGTAAAACTCGCCGCTATTTCAATCAGACGCGGCCACACCGGCGGAGACTATGAATTACACGGCCGATAATGGAAGAAGCAGGTATCTGATCAGGCGACGTGATGACACAATGGAAAACCTCGCCTTCGTCAATTCCGACTGCCGGCAACTTGTACGAACCTACCAGTTCCGCATCGTCGACCTACACACCCTTCGCCTGACCATTATAGAACAATTAGTTGAGCAAAAGTGGGGGTCATCCGCCATCCTCGCACTCTTGGAGAAGGAGGCAGCCGAGCGGGCGAGCTCTCCCGAGGGGCTCACGCAGAAGCCATCACTGTGCGCGTGTATCCAGGCCATGAGCATTAGAATGGACAAGAAGCTGATTCACAGGGCCATTCGGATCCTCCCGACTTTGCCGCACCTCAAAATGCTAGAGTATGAGGACTATGGTGGCATGTCCGCCTCCGAGATGGTCTCCTTTATCCACGCCGGTGCCGCCTCCACCGTTCGAAACCTCGGTTTCGATTCTAGATTAGGCCCGCTGACTTCTATCAAATTCGGGCCCGACCCCCTATTCGAGCCCCTCCAGGTCGAGCCAGACGGCAGCGAAGAACCCCGCAGGATTCGGGGACCACTCCCTATTATTTCAGCGGATCTCCCCAACCTCCAGGTTCTATCCATTAGCGGGGACATGAGGCTAAGCAAGGAGTGTGCCAAGAGTCTCATACTGGGAAGCCGGCGGCTTTCACATTTCAAGTTTAATCCCCACGACCCGGCCTTGTCGGAGGCTCTCAACCTTTGCGAGCCTCTCCTGGAGCTCCGAGACATCATCTGGAATCGCGGACGTTTTGACATTGATTTCGATACTCCTCCGGCTGATATTTATACATCGGCCAACTACCTCAAGCACGTCGCGCCATACCTAGAGTCGTTTGTCACGTGGGATGATATAGCGCTCTGGGACAGCCAACAGTACTGGACCTCCCTCATTCGGAGTGCCGTGTTCGCTTTGGCGTCCTCTCAATGGACTATTCCTCTCAGGGCGCTCTCATTGCAGCGCGGTAATGGAGGGTTCCCCGAGGATATGTTTGAAGCGATATCGACATTCTGTAACCTGGAGGAGTTGAGTCTAATGGCCCACAATAGTTACACGGGTTTCGGCGGAGTTGTATATCTCGGGCTGTGGCACATCGACCACCAGGACCTTCGCAAGAAGCTAAAAGGTCTTCAGAAACTGCGGACGCTGATAATTATCAATGACACGTACAGACGAGAGGAGACGTACTAAGATCGCTGGGACCGAGATTTAAACAGAGCGCCAGCCCACGTTGCGTTCATGGACGGGCAAGCAGAAATGTACTTTGAGACATTCAAGAATCTGGAAAGAATCTACATTGGCCGGGTCGAGTACGAGGCTTTCAGCGAAACCGTGCAGGATGGTAAAATCCAGGGTCCTGACATCCAGGGTCGCGAAACTCAGGGTCGCGAAATCAAGGCTACAAGGAGAGGTGCTCGTCGGGTCCCTAGCAGTTAGCCCACTAATGCTAGTGAAAGCATGATGGTTTGGGACGATATTTTTATGAAGTACATACAACGCGGTGACGACTACGTTTAGGTACTATCTACACAGTTGAGGAGTATCGCAGCAGTGGGTAGCGATCAACTAGGCGGCTATCGAGGCTGAAGGGCTCAATATTAATATTGTAGTTTAAATTGGATAGAAATAATATTACGAGAAACCTGCGAGATGAATATTTATGCTATATAGGTGAGCAAGAATTATCGAAAGCTGTTTGTAAAAGGTGTTGAAATAAAAACACCACATAAAAAACCCCCCAAAAAATTGGGATTATGCGTCAGCCGCGAATCGAACGCGGGGCCCATCGATGGCAACGATGGATTTTACCACTAAACCACTGACGCTTTAATTGTGTGATGATTAGCCGCTCCAAATTACTCTCTATAGTGGAGGGCGCAACCAAACAAAGTCAGTTCACCGATCAGTTAATTGAATGCCCATGCCTCAAGATACTCCTTAGAAAGAGTGGGCCGTTACATATATACTATGGAGAACCGGGCTGTGGTGGTACTAGGATTACCGGATAATGCTTCATAGCCCGCTACAAGGTTGCTTTTTCATATTTAGCCTCACCCAACATGCCGTGCCAACAGAGTCATACCTGTAAGTCCAAACCTTCTTGCAAGCGAGCTTTTTTTTTTTTACAAGGTTCTCTGCGAGGTGTAATTAAGCTCCTGTGTAAAACAAGCAATTGTAGAAGCCACCGCCATGGAGCTCGCACTGGATGCGTAGGCAGTTTCCATTGCCTAAGTCATGCATGGCTGTGATAGACAGCTTATAGGTC
The DNA here is from genome assembly GCA_033439775.1 of Podospora didyma. Lineage (NCBI taxonomy): Eukaryota > Fungi > Ascomycota > Sordariomycetes > Sordariales > Podosporaceae > Podospora > Podospora didyma. The sequence continues at coordinate 2,026,541 of JAULSW010000004.1, forward strand.
TGTTGGTCCATTCTATCACCATTACACTCTAGTCTCACACCGCTGCTGCACACGGGTATTATGTTGCAGTGGGATCGCAGACTCTACAAAGCCGAGTTCCCACCCAAGGTTTCGAGCCTGTTGAGTTTCTGTTTCCTCTTTCAGAATACACGTACCCTTGAGGTTTTCCCTGCAGTTACCAAGCAATAGCCTAACAGACTCGCCAACGGCGAGCTAACGCAGGTTAATATATACTGTCTGACTTGCAGCGGCTATGCTCCTAAGCTGCCACTCCGACAGTATTCCTTCGCGGGTTCGGTACCTACAGTCGGGGCATGCTCTGATTACACTCGTTTAGGTAAAATCTGGCTCTGGGGGTTTGGGGGCCGTGATAGACTATAAAGTGTCATCCGCGACTGTCTTCTGAACGACAGTACTGGGCATCATAGACAACTCACAACGCAATCCACAAACTCTCGCAGCTATCATGGTGGGATCAACTCTCTTTACCCTAGCCCTGCTGGCTCTCAGCCACGCCGTAAATGCCGCCCCAACAGCCGAGGTCACAGAGTCCGTCACCTCGACCTTCTCATTCCGCAACTGGGTTGAGGGCATCATTGCCAACCCCAACGGCAACAACCTGACTCCCGAGGAAGCCGTGGCAACCTTCTACGCATCCTCCAATGCCACCACCAGCACCTCTGCGTCTACCGAAGCTCGCAGCTTAATCCAGAAGCGGTTCTCTTGCAACACGATTCCAAACACTGAGGCCAGGGCAAGTTTTTTTTTTTTTCTTCTTTCGTCAAATTTCCAGTCCTCTCGTCGAAGATTTAGACCATGTCCCCCGCTAACAAAAAGAACCAGGTCGCCGACGCCGTGGCCTGCATCAACGAGCTCGCCCGCCGGGGCGGCGATACCTGCCGCGCCAACTCGGTCTCGGTGTTTTGTCGCAACAACGGTGCCCAGATTACGGGTGTTGCGGGCGGTGGAGTCACCAACACTGCCTCGTCCTGGTAAGTTTCCTTGTTTTTCTTTTTTTTGGGGGGGGTTTCTCACAAAGACCTTTGTTTTGTCATCACAACTTCACGTTACTACATACAAACAAACCTCCCACCCCCAAGTGACCAAGGAAATTCCGAAAGTGAGCACAAACTAATGGAGAACCCCAGTAACGACGTCGCCCGCGGCGCTGGCTTCGTCATGGACCACTGCACAAGAGCGGACAACACGGTGCAGGGGGCTGAGTTTGCATATGGCAATGGCAACCTGTTGGTGTGGATCCGCAGGCCTTCGTAGAGGGTGGGAAATGTTTTGGGGGGAAGCCGTAAGGTTGGGGGACAGGTTCTCTCGCATCAAAGAGATAGAGTACCAACATATAATGTACCTTTCCAAGACAACAGTATGGTACCGAGGCATAAAAGACAGTCTCCAGTGGCTTCTGCCCGTAATTTATATCCGCCCTTTCAGCGGCGCCAGACCAAAGGTCTTCCAGAATTCCCGCACGTCATAGCACCGCTCCAGCTGCTCCATCGACCGCGGCAAGGCGCGCACATCCTCTTCCACCATCAGCTCATACACCCACTGGGCCTGCTTGGTCGGCACGGCCTCCTCTCCATCCACCGACTGCAGCTCAGCCCATCCAGCAAACAGCGCCCACCAATCATAGACAAATCCATCCGTCAGCATCCATCGTTGGCCGCGTCCCGCACTCGCCCACTTTTCGTCTCCGCTCGCCACCACAGCAGCGATGGCCCGCGCCACGTCCACCCCGTGGATCATGTGCAAGCTCTTCTTGCTCTTGACGGCCTCCTTCGTCGTGGCGACCCTGTCGACCCAGTGCCTCGGATCGCGCGCGCCGCCCCACAGGCCCGACAGATTCAGCACGCACCCGCCGAGAGACAGAAGCTCCGTCTCGGCGATGGCGCGCTTGTCAGTCTCGGTGAAAGGGGATTGGCGCGTCTGCCAGGGGCTGTTGGTTCCATCTTCGCGGACCTTGCCTTGCTGGCCCTGCCAGATGCCGGTGCTTCCGAGTTGGATGAACCGGAATTTGCGGCTCGGGTGCACCTCCTCGTCATCATCAGCGGCTGAGGGCGCGTGGCTCCTCTGGCGATGGGTGGCCGTGTACGTATCGACGAGCAAGCGGCTGGGACCGTTGCCGACCAGCGGGAAGGTGATGAGGATGTACCGAGCGCGGGGCAGAGACGCGATGCTGCTCTGGTCTTTAGATGACGGGTCGAAGCGGAAGGGAATGGTGGGGCTGCCGGCGACTTCGCGGCCGTCGCCGGTGGTGGCGGCGAAGGACAGCTTGCGCGCTTCGAGGAGGGGGATCAGGAAGGTGGCCGTCCAGCCAGCGCCCAGGATGAGAATATCAAGTTCCTCCATTTTTGTGTCGACACCTATGTAACTGATGCAATTACCCGTGCGACGTTCAAACAGTTTCTGTGCAACGAATGACAGGTGTGAGGTGTGACGGGGAAGCAGCTGAGGTTGGGATTGCCGAATTAGGGACCTATGGAGTTAATTATGATGTGATGACTCAGCCGAGGCGGCGGTCGCAGCTCCCACCGAAAGAGTGGAGGGAAGGGAGATGAGTGGGGCTTATTACGTCGCGACCAAGCAAGTCCACCTCCTCGAAGTTGAATCAAGCATTATAATTCCTTGGCCCTGCGACTAAAAGGAACTGCTGGATTTCTTATACGAAAAGAAACGGCTTTTGCGTGGACGGGGGAAAAAAAGGCAAAAGCGAAAGGTGGTTCGAACCCGAGACCTAGTGATGGAAGGAGCTGAGAAGGGGAAGATTAATCTCGGGCTCACACCAAATTGACAAGACCGCACGTGGTTGGTGAAATCGAGCTACTTCGCTGAAAAACATGCGGGCTATGGGGGTATATATGACCCGATGCAAGAGGGGAATTGTCGCACTGTTGTGAACCGGCGGACTCGTCAAAGCCAGCTGGCAATGGCAAAGGACGGCTCGAGTTACACGTCAACATTTCTCCTCGCAAACCTCTGTCTTTCAGACCATCCTAAATTCCCAAGAACTGAAACCCAAATACAACAAAACTCCTCCCCCATCACTATCATCAAACATCATGTCCGCACTCTAATTATCATTTATGTTGGGGTTGAATCCAGGAACCTGGCCACCAGCGGCACGGTTCAAATAGTCGGCGAACTTGGCTTCAGCAAGCTTGGGAGCTGGGCCACTCCCCCAGTCCAAGGCCCTGTTGCGAACGTCAACGCTGGGATAGTTCCACCACCCGACAAGCTGGCCGAGATACCAGCGGCCGGTATAATTCTCGACGGCATCATCCGCGGCCTTCGCCATCCGGAAGCAATGCGTGCTGGTTCCATCCTTGTGGTAGACCACCTTAGGGCGCTCGCCCTCCAACCGCGGCGAGTTGGTCGCGCCGTTATAGTTGTCGTGCGACGACGGAGCCACCCGAATCACCCGGTTGTCACGGACAAAAACGACGATGTTTTCCCAGTCATGGCGGTGGCCGCTGATGTAGCTACCACAGAGCGTCTGGTCCTTCTCGAAGTAGTACTCATACCTAATCATGGGGGGAAACAGCCCTTGTCAGTGAGGCATCTCTCGGGTGGTGGCACAAGTCAACTCACATGATGGCGCAGACGCCGTTGTTGCAACGCCACCGGCTGAACACTCTGCTGTTCTCAAGCCGGTCCGGGTTCCGGCAGTCGCGGCGCAAGCACTCTGGTGGAGCTCCATTTGCAGCGCCGAGCCCGGGGTTGTGGTTTGCGAATTTGTCAAAGCCCGACGTGTAGTAGCAACCGTCCTGGTCAAAGTCAAGTACGGGTTGCCACCTCCACTCGAGATCCGTCGCGCCTGGCGTGATAAGATTGTCTCTCCAGAGATCTCGCCCTGTGATGTTGGCGACTTCGTCCAAGCGAATGGGCGTTGCCCTGACAGTCAGGGAGATCCCGAGGAGCAAGATGTTGGCGATCGAGCGCATCTCGGTGAGCGAGACAGAGTTGCGATGAGCTTAGAAAACGTCCTTGTGCTGTTTATTTCTGCTTCAGGGCGACGATGGCGAACTCGAACTTACACAGGCTTGCGTCTGCTAGAACCCACGTCGACTTCACCCTCGTATGTCACCAACAGTCTTGTTAGATGTGTCTCATCGCTGATGCGTGCCGCGCCCGGACAGGTGAGTTGCCAAGAGGACCCGTGCCCCATATACATTTCCATGCTCCCTGTCTCGGAGTGTTTCACACGTGGGAGGTAGCATTGAAGCTCCCCGCGTTGACGAAGGATGCGCTAAACTCGTTGAGGGGGCTCCTTTTTCAGCTGGGTGGACACCTACCCTCTGGCCTAAAAGGGGTCATCAACAACCCTCCAATCCCTTACCCCAGGTTGTGAGCGAGACATGGGTTCCTAAACTCAGGCTCGATCGCCAAATTAGGTGGTGACTAAAAGTAGATCCTCCCATGTTTGCCTAGCCGACTACCCCTCCCACAACCTGGCATATCCTGTGAGGCCTGGCACTTTTTCGCCTGACAGCTCCGCGCCGCTAGTCTTACCCCTACGCTACTTCCAGGCTAGCACATGACCAAGTCCTCTAGTTCTACCCCCGCGGAAGGCCCAGACCATCAACTTTTTCATATCCTCTTAATTGCGTGCTTGTCTAGACTCAGCGGAGCCACCTGTATTGAGTACTAGTACAGGAACTCACTTATGTGCGACTGGTGGCAGAGCCTCACAGGCCACCTATCTAGCTATTGTGAATAATCAGCGGAAGTCCCTTACCGTTATTCTTGTTCTTTGTCTATCACGCCTGGTCTTGTTATGATGAACAAAGCATTTGTGTGTATTTGTTAGCAGCAACTGCTGCTCAGGAGGCCGAAGGGGTGGCTTTGGCCGACGGCCGAAACAAGCGGCCGATTCCACTTAAACACAAAGAAGAGCACCGCAATGACGTTCAGCTAGCCGGAAAATGTCTGGGGTTTGAAGGACATCTTATCTCGTACTAGGTATCAGATGATGAGTCAAATTATGAGTCGCATTTCTTACTGTTCAAGGATCACACAAGAATGACTCTTACAAGTTTGCTGTGCAACTAATCCATTCATTTGGTCCAAAGTTATTTGTCCGCCCATGGAGTGTTTATTTCCGAAACTTTCTCATCAGACGCTTGGATAAAGGAGGTAGCCAAAAGAATTCCCAGATTAGTTTCACCATTGAAACTTTGTCCCAATTTCTTTTCTTGTGGAAGGGAATCGGGTATGAACTCTCAAACCATCACATACTAAGTAGTTGTCATAGACACGGTGATCGGTCGACGAAAATGACAGAAACATTATCGGTGTAATATGTGTGAAGATATAAACTCCATTCTCTCCCAGTATATTAATGCTTCTCGTCAGGATCTCACCACTGCAGCACAACATAATCCAGTCACGCTTAAAACCTGCCATTGTCCCAGCTTTATAGTCACGGTAGCAACTTGAATTCCAACGCTGCAACAACATGGCGGACACCCCCGAGGAGCTATGTAATATTGTGGCCGCGCGAGGCGCGCAAATTTCTAACAATCCATTCGGTCCGAGTTACCACTGCCCAAAAGAACCACGCCGTTTGCATTACCGTACTCAGGTTCGCAATACCGACCCTCTTCTCCATTCCTTTCAACACCATTTATAGGATCATCCTCCTCCTTTTCTCGTGCTCTAACAGACTAGTCTAACTGCTAATCTCAACACTCCAACAGTACTATTTTCCCAGCCTCCTTGAAGACCGGGATGTTATCAGACATATACTATGTGGCGATCGGAAGTGGTTGCTCAGCTCGCGAGAGTCCCGGAACCGAAACTCGGCCAACGGTACCCTGAAAAGTTCAAAAATATTGAACAACGCCGCTTCCCACTCATCGAACCGCCGCTCCTCAGCTACCCCATGGTCCGGCCCTCCCGTATACCGGCCCTCCTTGTCGTCACGGTCAGCTATGCGTCGTATTCAACAATTCTGACAGAGAGATCTTCAGTGTTGTGTACCACGATCCCAGATGCCATTGGTGGGACCACGGCGTTCGTGACGCTGCTCCCTTTTCGTTGGCAAAGACCCGGAGGCGGCTCAATTACTAGATAGAAGTGGCTGGTACCGATGAGTTTCATTAAGTTGGCAATACTTGTCTCCGGAGAACTTCCAATGTAAGCTTTCAATTTGGATATAGATATAGCTGAAGAATAGTACACATCGTAGCAGCTGGTCCTGCTGAAAGCCAACCAACCAATGAAACATATCAATGAAAATAAGTGTGAAACAACGTCTCAGAGTTGGCCACAAAGATCGCCTCCTTCTCAGTCTCGGGCAAGAAATCCGCGTCCAAAATTGCTTCGGTCTGAATCCAGTATAGTAGTAGGGGCGCGTTAGGGAAGTCCTGCAAACGTCAATATCTAGCATCTTGTTTGAGCCATTCTCCTCCCCTTAAGCTTGGCAGTCACGTACAGTGCCATAAACGAGCTGAGTCGTGGGAACCCCGTATCCCAACAGCCCTTTGACCTAGCTGAAGTATGTCGGACCAGCGCTATCGTACCAAATTCTAAACTTCTCATCAGCTAACGCTGTCCGAGAGAAGGCCTCACGGAAAGGTTAGCACATACCTTGAACTGTAAACCGACTTCACAATTCCCTCCAATGCGGGATTGTTTTCAGAAAGCGATCTTCAATTGCGGGGAAAGCACCTCCGATGTGTGCGAGCAGGTACCGGATATTATTAAAGTTTGTCAGAGTTTGCGACACGCTCAGGTCCATCACCGTGCGGACCGTCTCAAGTAGAACTCGACTTATCCGCTGATGAAAATTGCTGTTTCTCACATTTAGTAGGCAAGCGCCTTCCGGTACCAAGGTACTATTTATTGCACAAGCAGGGCGTGCTCACTGGGATTTGCAACCCGCAAGCTCCCGTTCAGTCTAATAAGCGGCTCACTGGATAAATAAAACAGACGTGTGGCCCGCTGGCGGATGCGTTCAGTGCTGCGAAGAAGGGCTTCATGACGGGGTTGCCTAGGTATAATCCCTCATGGTTTGTGAGCAGGCCGAGACCGAGTGCGCCCAAAGTCTCGAGCGCGTATTTGGATTCCTTGATTCTGGTCGTTTTGAGAGGTATTAGTTGTCCGTTCTTGATTCAGTCCGTGGGTCGACGGGGGGGCTTTGTTACGCATAGTTTGTGTATGGCAGCGGCGTGACTGCGAAAAAGTCAAAGTGGTTGGGAAAGGCCCTGTGTAACCGGATTATTGTGATCAGTTGTGATCAGTCAACGGTAATGAAAGCTGCAGGTAACACAGAGGCTTTGCCAGCATACCTCTGCCAGCCACTCATTGCGGAGTCTGTCAAGTCCAACTGAATAAGGTGCATTATCAAGAAATGCTGTTGATGCCGGTGTTAATATTGATATGATATTTCGGGTTACGTCTCAATCATAATGTCAACATATGCAGCGATTAGATAGCGATGCAGGTAGGTATTCATGCCGGGAACTTGAAACTGACTGTGGTCCACCATAAACTGGAAATGACTTGCCAAGTCCCATGCAGGGGTCGGCGTCCCGGCAGTCAAGGGGACTGCACTGCGGAAGAAGTTCGGGACCGCATGAACTGAAGAGAATTCATGATGAGATTATGCATATCTTCTTTGATGGAGAAGGGAACTCTACCATGAACATCCACTCGCGTTGTGCTCGAGAAGCTGAAGCCGGACGCATTGAACTGGTGGATGCCATTGATGGACCGAAATGCCGCGGATGCAAATGGAAGTGATTCCAGGTCAATTTCATCTGCTCGTGTCAGGCAATCTTAGCATTGATTTACCAACGTTCGGTAGTGGCTTCACTTTTGTGTGCGCCTTCTTTATTATCTCGGAAATTCTCGGAGAACATCCCGATCCCAGGACGCCGACATCACTACTGAGAATTAGAATGAGGAGATAGATAAACCAACAACGCATAGCAACAAATATGTCTAGCAGAATGGTTGAGTATAGAACGTTCTCTTATACGACACTACAATCAGAAGCTGTTCTAACCCCACGACAAACGAGTATTTATAAAGTGGAAACGGGATAACCTCAAGCGTCTATCTTGTCTTCCCATGAGGTTTTTGACGCTGCTGACACTCTCGCATCTCGCAGTCGATAGAGTTCCGTTTGGGACTGGAGCATTCGACAGCCTAAGACTCTGTCAATATTGTATGCGCCAAGATATCAGTCCCAAACTTAATACTCCCCTCGATCCCATAAGATGCAGCCAGGCACTGCCTAACATTTTGTGTTGCACGCCCTGCCACCGTTCTAGAACTAGACCTCCTCCCATAACGTTAACCGTCCACCTCTGCGAGGGAGACAAATGCCAGTGAGTGAAACGAAGCACGGGAGTACTTCTTCCAACGACAGCATCCTGGAAAGAATATTTGCCCTCTTTGACAACTAATAATTCGTTTTAAGTGCATAATTATACATCAAACTATTTTGCGTAAACGTATACAGAAATAATCAAGCCTGAAAGTTTCAGTATCAGTAGTGGTGTCTGGCAATTTCCATCTCCTGGCAAAGCAACTGGAAAGCTTGGCAGCGATGTGGGGCAAACGCGGTGAGTGGAGCAGGTGGGCCCAAGCTTGCACGCGCTCTCCAACGCGGCGAATTTTGAAGCTCCAAAGTTTGGACCTCAAACAGCTTCCATCTTCGTTTTCAACCATTCCGCCGACGACGAAACCGCGACCGTGCAGCCTCGAGCCCTGTCGCTGAGACACACCATCAAAGGATGCAGCTTAGATTTTGAGGCTGCAACCATTGTGCTTGCTTCCTCTTTGCCTGCGTATCCCCGTTCTGCCCAGCATGTCGGTCGCCATGCAACAGCCAATTGCGCGGACTCGCCGCACAACGCAAAACACGCAGCACACGTATGTTTATTACCTACCGCCCCAATCACAACATTTGTCTCTTTGCTGACTCGAAGACGACCTAGATACTCGCTCAGCTGCCGAGTTCACGACGTGAAAACGTATCCTGTTCAGTCCCCACAGGGAGCCACCATCCTCATCTACGGCCATGAAAATGGCCTCACGCTCCTCTGGCGAGGCGGCCGAAGACTGAAGGCCCCGAAACCCTCCTCCACAGAGAGCCACAATGGCGCAAGCACAGACGATGCGGTCATGATCATTGATTCGGACGACGACGCTCCCGCCGCTCCCGCTCCCAAAGCCTTCGTCGACAAGCCCGAGTTCGAAGATGTCCCGCCTACCAATTCTTCCTTCCTCCCCGAGGTTGTGCAGACGCTCGACCTCGCACTATCTAGCGCCGTTTTGCACATCGCCGTGCTTCCGATGCCCGCATGCAGTGTTGATGACGATACTGTATGGAATGGTGCCGAAATCTTGAGGAGCAAGCTCGTCTTCGCAGTAACGTGTGCCACTCGCGACATATATCTGGTTACGCTTCCCTTGACGCCGCCATCGCACGAGAGCAAGGCGAGGCCAGAGCTGCGCCAGACTTTGCTGGCCGGAAACGCGGGCAAGGGCATGTGGGGAGAAACCCTGACCCTGTTGGGAGGGCAAGGCCGGCCGTGCGAGGGCGTTGCTATCACCTTGGTCAAGCAGAAGCCAGGTTCGAGGAGCAGATCGGTGGAGCGCGGAACCGTCCCCAAGACCCCCGTAACCCGTGCCATTGTCGCAGCACACTCTCGCGAGGCCAGGGGAACGCTCCGGTTCTGGGACGTAACCCTCGACGCGAAGCCCGGCGTCGTGACCGTTGTCGAACCATTTCAAACCGAGCTCCTTCCGTCGCCCCTGACCAGCATTTCCTTCAACCCCTCGCACATTACACAACTCCTCGCCGTCGCCTCACCACATGCCGTGCGCATCTACGACTACTCTATCCCCTCCCTACCCTCCGACGACACGTCAGAAGGGCCGTTCCCCTTGCAGGGATCATGGCTGCTTTCGCTCTACCCACCATTCGCCCGCGGCTCGTCCTCTATGTCGACTGCCCGGAAACCAATCGTTGCTTCGGAGTGGATCGCACACGGCCGGGCCATCTTGACACTTCTTGCAGACGGGCAATGGGGAATATGGGATGTTGATAGCGCCAGCCCGGCTACCACTTCGAGCTCGAGCGGCCTTTTCAGTAAGGCCAATGCTGGCCTTCGCGGCTCCGCGATTACGGCTTTCAGCACGTCTGGCCACCTTGAAGGGACCAGTCCGCTGCGGAACCCCGCGACGCAAAAGTCACCTGCGGCAACTGGGTCTGGCGAGTTTGTTCCCATGACGCCACATACACGACGGGATGCCATCGCGGCGTCCCTGGCAGGTGGCTCGGAGAAGCTTGCGGCGGTCCGAGGCGGCATCAATGTTTCCCAGCTTCCTGTCGCGCGAGGAGCAGAACCTGGAGACGAGAGCGCTGTCCTCTGGCTGGGAGGTGCCGACCCTATCGTTGCTGTGGTACCCGTGATTTCGCGATTCTGGGATTCTCAACTTCGGCGCGCGGTTGGCGGGGGCGTCAACTTGTGGAGCGGCACACAGCCCACACGTATGATCCGTCTAACTGATCTGGGTGCAGGGCTCCTCGGCGAGCGATGCACAGGGGCCGTGGCTATCTCCAAACGGAGCCGTGGCACCTCTACTGCAAACGGATCAGGCTCCGAGAACGGAGCAGCCAGTTCTGAGGGCCTTCCCGTGGAGGTGTTGATCCAAGGTGAAAGCCGTCTTGTCATTGTACATGAAGGCGAAGATACGACATCGTCCCTCACAGGTCGTTTGCGGGGCGCGCGCAATAAGCCTCGTCCAGAGGTTAGCAAAGCCAAGGCGATTCTTGCGTTCCCAAGACCCCAACAACCAAACAGCGTCGCGTTCAACCTCAGCGTCGGGCGTGCCGGTGGCGTTGGGCTACCGCGGCCACGGCAAGGGCCTGTCAAGAAGTTGTTTGGCGATGACGACGGAGCCATCCCCGTCACTGAGGGTACCGGCTATCAGCAAACTTCCAGCCAACCGTCACGCGGCGCCGGGCTGATGTTTATCAACGATCTGAACTCTGCCGCCGATGTGCCTGATGACGAGGACGAGGTTGAGGCCAGAGACATCGAGCAGGAAATGATGGATATTATGGAGATTGACAGAGAGCTGGAACAGATGGAGAGTGACCGCGAGCGCGGGACGAAACGCGTCTTTTTTGAAGAGGGATAGAGTTCCGCCTCGACAAAGACCGGCGATCGCTTCTGCACATATCCGCAGCCTCACAAGTTCTACAAGGGGCAATCGGGTCAGCACATGGATGCCCGCTGTGTCTTCTCTAAGGGGTACTGACCATCTTGGCCTAGGTGAGACTACTACTATCCATTGGCTTAGGAGAGATGTTGGATAAGACTTGCAGGGAGTAACACTCCGGCGTTCAGCGACGATCGATGGCAGAGCGTCAGATATGGCGCGTCGAAGTGAAGAGAGAACTGTACGATACCCAACGAGCTCGCTTGCAGTCTCGGCCAGCTACAGAAACGAAGAATGATTATCTCTAGAGGGCTCCCACGCCTCTCCCGTCCCAGTTCCCTTTAACCATAACGGCGTTACCCGTCTTGTCTCTTTCCGTTCCGCCTCTTGTTTTCTCATATTCCAAATTCCGCACGGCTTGGTGGAGCGCAGGGCGAGACTCTTCCCTGACGCTCTGTATTCCGAGCGGTACATTAATACACGAAAAGACAACGGCCCGGTCAAGCAGATACCCAGGGGATCACCGGACTCTCGGGTCTTTGAGCGTGGCCTACTGGGGTCTGGCTCCCAGGTGCGGTTTGCACTGCCGACGGCGCCTCTCTCTTTCTAAGCACGGCCTAACAGCTTGAGACGAAAGAGAGTAAGTTGCGAACTTACCATTTGCTCGCCTAGCTTTAGGTTCGCTTGTCTCTATTCCGGGATGGGCGTGTTTACTTCAGCTGTGTGGTGGCGACTGTCGGTACATTTCTCACTGTTGCTGCTTTCTATGTAATGGCTGTATAAGCCTTCGTGAGATGAGAGTACGACAAAACAAAAGGAAATTTGTTCAAAGGTTGGTCACAATAAAACATCGCGCCTTGCAAAATGAAGTGCCTTCTCATTTTCCGAAACAGCTAAAGAGCTGTCTCGATGCCGCAAACGGCGCCATGTAGAGCTTGTATGCTACAGGGAGGGAATAGACTATGATACATGTTGTACATGAATGGGTGGTGGTGGGTAGGTGGTGTTCAGTTCATGCTATGCATGCAAGTTCCTCCATGGCTTTTCATGAAGCAATGCTTCCCATCCATCCACCGATCGTCAAATCATTAAAGAAGGTAGGTGACCGTTCATTGCCAAACAACGAGGCATTTAGAGACTCCGCTTGGCCTCCTCTGCAGCACCCTTCGCCTTGCCAGCGACCTGGTCAGCGGTGCCCTTCGCTTTGCCGGCCAGCTCGTTAGCCTTGCCCTGTGCCTTGCCGGCATACTCGCTGGCGGTACCCTGCGCCTTGCCGGCGTACTCGCTCGCTGTGCCCTTAGCCTGACCCTGCGACTCAGTCACCTTGTTGGCGGCCTGGTTCGCCGTTCCCTGTGCCTTGCCCGCGTACTCGCTGGCAGTGCCCTTGGCTTGGCCGGATACCTCGTCGGCGGTGCCCTTAGCCTTGCCAGCCAGCTCGCTCGCCGTGCCCTGGGCCTTACCCGCGTATTCCTTTGCTGTGCCGGCGGCCTTGCCTTGGAGCTCGGAGGCTTTGCTGGCGATGCTGCTCTGCGCTTGGCCGGTTTGTACGGACTCGGCGGCTTGCTTGACTTTGTCTGCGACGGTTGCTGTAGGGGGGGGGGGGGAAGAATTGGGTCAGTACATGTGAATTTAAGGAGGGAGAGTTGAAGAGGGAAATGGGGGAAAACTCACTGCCGATATCGATGCCGTCAACCAGCTTGTCGCTCACGGCCCGGTCGACTGTCTTGAGTGTGTCTTTTGCTGTCTCGGCAACGGATTTTTGCATCGTCACGCTCGAAGAGAAAGCTGCCCGCGGCGCCGACGTGGCGACTGTGCGGGACATGTTCATGGTGGCAACCCGGCGGGCAGCGACTTCGGTGAAGAACGACATGGTGATTGCTGTGTCTGTGTGTGGTGGTTTGTCTGAAGGTGTTGCGTTTGGATAGAGAATTGGCAGGATTGGGTCCTTTGGAGGGTGTGATTGGTGAAGATGTTGTTTGGTGTTTCTGGTTCAGATAACAAGTTTGGAGGCGAAAAGGGGGTATTTTAAAGGTTCTGGAAGAAAGATCATCATCGTGAAAGCAAGACGGCAGGTACGGCCGCCCTTTCGTCGTGATGATGTCATTGCTCTCTTTCCCTCGCTCAAAATCGGGGGCCCCGCCTTCCCTTTACCCCCAGGCTTGTGCTCGCCCAAAACACCTTGCGGCTGCTGCAGCTGTTTGTTTCCTGGTGCAGGGCCCCGCTTTTTGGTGCCAATGACGTCGAACAGCAGGCACAGCGATTGCGTCTAAATCCCAGAGATCGCTAACAGTCACGCAGAAGTGTCGAGATTCGTATTCCGCACATATATTTGGATGGAAGTCAATTCGATCTGTATATCAACTAATAAAGACCAAAAAATGCAACATAATGAAGCAAAGCGATCAATTAACTACCATCGAGTCCAAAAGACATATTCGTGCGAGATTTCCTCGTTCTCGGCTGGGCAACGCCCGACAACGCAGCCCGCGAGCAGCGTCTGGCTCACAAAGTATCACGCAAGTCCCGCAGCGCAGATCTTGGCACGGCTAATGGGGTTTCCACGCCTAATGACGTTTCAATCTGGCCCAGCACTACCCGGGCGTGACTTTCTGTGCATTTCCCGGTTTAGTGTCCGAAGCTTCCCTTAGCTGTTGCTTTGCTAGTTCTCCAGGCTTGTGACATCCCAAATGAGCCTTACCTTCATGGATATATCCCCCGAGTTGGGAACGGCTGAAAAGAGCCGCAAACATGAGCCGCTTACTGATCCAGCAGGCAGGGTCTAGTGTGTGGTACTACTACATGGTAGTGAAGATGGATTTGACGTCTATCTCCCTTTAAACACTGGCTTTCTTTTCTCGGCAAAAGCCTTGAGCGCCTCGTCCCGGTCCTCCGTCCGCAATACGCGCAAGTACATTGCAGACTCGGTCGGGTCGCTCGGCTCATTTACTGCCTTGAGCGCCGCTCGCACCGCGACCGGTCCGCCTTCGGATATCTCGCTCGCCAGACGGACCGCCTCGCTCAGTGCCGTCCGCCGCGCCATGGCCAGTATATGTGTACTTCTTTCCCGCTCTTCCATTACCTCCCATTCTTTGGCCTGCTCCTCCGACTCGGGCAGGACCTCGGCGAGTCGGTCTGCGAGCCCGAGGAAATAGGCCTCGGGTGCAGAGACGCGCCGGCCCGTCAGGATAAGGTCGCGCGCCCGCGGAATGCCAATCAGAGCGGGCAGGCGGAACGTGCCGCCCGCGCCCGGGATTATTCCCAGCTTCGTTTCGGGGAGCCCGACGACAGCGTTGGACGAGAGGACGCGAAAGTTGGTGGCCAGTGCAAGCTCCAGGCCACCACCGAGGGCGACTGAGGAGATGGCCGAGATGGTCGGAACGGGGAGGTCGGCGAGGGACGCCAGGGTCTGGCGGAGGGTTGACAAGAAGGCATGGGTTCTGTTTCGGTCGGTTTGTTAGCTCATCTCCTCGTCCGCAATCCGTGTGTCTGCCAGAGGGTGGAACGCACTCCTCCTCGGTGAAAGTTCTCCGCTCTTTGAGATCTGCGCCAGCGCAGAATGATGTATCGATGGCCGAGGCAATGATCAATGCTCTCGTGGGGCCCTTCTGGTCGTCACCAGCTAGTCCGCCGAAGCGCTTGTTCCACGAAGGTGTCACGATTTCGTCGCCCGTCGCGGGGTCGTACTGGGCCTTGATGGCCTCGATGTGACCGCTGAGTTCAGCAAGCAAAGCCCGAGAGATCGCATTTCGCGCTGCTGGGCGATTGAGCTCGAGGATGCGAATATGGCCGGAGCTGGGCGCGGCCAAGTCGGTGACGCGAATCAGAGGACCTGCATTCTCTTTCGCAGTCGAGTACCGCGCCTTCTGGAGCAATGTGACCGCGCGACTGAATTTAGTTGGCGACGGCTTCAATGCTCGCCGAATCAAGCTTGGTGACAATGCAGTTCGTAAAGACATCTCGGGCTTGCAATGGCGGACCGGGGAATGGAGGAGGGGAGCTCTATCCAAGTGGAGAAGAGCTCACGAGAGAGGAAATGACATCTCGGCCTCTCTCAGGCACAGAGGTGCTGTCCCCCACAATTACAGCGGCTATCATCGGCAGCTCGTTGCCAAGTCCAGTCTCCACATTTGATAGTCCAATGGTCTCTGGCGACGCCGCGACGGGGAGCGACATCAGCCTCTGTGCATTTAACTCCTGTTGTCATTTCACAAGTTCCATTCCAAACAAACATTTTTTAATGTTAGACCGAACTCCCATGTCAGGGATCCAAAACGATGTTGAGTAGTTTTTGTATTTTTCTTAAATTCTAAGGATGATCAGTCCCACATTTAGCCACTCAAGAGTGTCAACACCAAGGAGAGTGATTTCTCGAACAGAACATGCAGACATTGAATAAAGCGGCCGAAAGGAACTCAATTACTTTATCCACTGAAGGAAATTTAACTAAGGGTGGCCTTGTTTTGGGGACTTCTTAAGGGCATTCGCTCTTTTGCTTGGTTCTAACGAAAGCAAGAACAGGCATGCAAGCGGAGAGGCTAAAAACAAAGCCTAGGCAAACCGAAGACAGTGTGAGTTGATGGGATATATAGGGCAGAAATAGACAATATTTCCAACTACCACACCCGGATCTGTACCATTGCCGCCACAGATCCGGAGTTTTTAACTGTCATTGACATCGGGCCAAGATCCGGAGCCTTTCGTCACAGACTCACCATCGAAGGTTCATTTATTCGTCCCCACATCTAAATCTCGGGTTGTATCACAGCTAAAATGCCTCGCTTCATAGATCTCCCCAATGAGATTCACTGTCTTATCATTGAGTATCTAGTCGATGATCTAGCGCGCAAGAATCTTTTTTCTCTGATCTGTGCCTCCCCTCACCACCTCAGGCTTTTGTCGTCTCGCCGGACTTTCTACCTCCCGTTGGCAAAGGCTAGATTGGAAGAAATCTTGAATGGACCCTGGATCACTGAGAAGCTCGCCCTCTTGCAGGAGTACAAAGTATTGAGCGATGACTTCCTTGACTGAGGTCGGCTGTATCCGACGCATCGGGGTGCAGAATTTGGTAACGCCTGGCACCTCTTTCCGAGGCTTCTAGTGTACTACTCTCAGGGCCTATTACCTTTTTCCAAAGCCGAGTATAAACATCGCAAGGCCTATAACCTTTGCGCTTTTGTCCAGTGCAGCGACATACAAATTCCTAGCTCTGTTCTTTCAAGACAAAGCTGGCTCATCTTAATAGCTCACTGTGTCTATTTGACGCCTTGTTCTGTCCTTTCGACGCCTTGTTCTGTCCTTTCGACGCCTTGTTCTGTCCTTTCGACGCCTTGTTCTGTCCTTTCGACGCCTTGTTCTGTCCTTTCGACGCCTTGTTCTGTCCTTTCGACGCCTTGTTCTGTCCTTTTGACGCCATATTCTACTTTTCATGAAATAATTACTCTATTATTTCAACCACTTGCTCTGTGTTTCTTTGGTACGTCTTTTCTATACTACCTTGAAAGACAAAATTCAAAGTTAATATTAACTGGATATAATGATCTGATCCAAACCGACCTCATCCGACAGGACTACATTGGTTCTACAATGTATGCGAAATGAAGGAAGGGATATACATGGTACTATCTCCACGGACAGAAACCGAGCAAGGTCTGTATCTTCAAGAACCTCGACTCCGACCCGAGCGTTGCAGCGTCGAGTGAGTCTATCTTTCTCTTAAGCTTTTTATATACTCCGTTCATATATCTTTTACTACGCATGTTGCCTAACCGGTACCTACCTACTTATTTCAAGTGTGCCTCCACGCATCATTCAAGATCAGCCACGACCACCTCGAGGAATCGACGTGTTCATCAAGTCCCCGACGAAGCATCGAGATTCGAGCTCTGATATTCACCCATCCCCAG